>BSBN01001221.1:3807144-5076192 GCA_027924645.1 Cunninghamia lanceolata | reverse complement strand
GAGGGGGGGTGAATCAGTTATCCTAATTATTTCCCTTTTTGAACTTTCTTATTAATTAATGCAGCATTGAATCAAACACAAAAACATTACCATGAAATAAGAAACACATGACACAGTATTTTTGACGTGGAAACCCTGTTAAGGGAGAAAACCACGGGGTGATTAACCCAAAGATTATTCTCTGTTAGAAGAATAGGGAATTACAAAAATGGCACTTGCCAATTAGGGCTCACTGCCCGAGCACACTGCTCACAAAGAGGCCCACTGCCTACAAGGAGACACACTGTCTACAAAGTGATAAGAATCACAATCTTGAACTGATTGGAAGCATCTACATATGCTGGAGTTCAGTTCCGGTTAGGCTCAGTACACTAACCTGCTGCACTTCATCTTTCCTCTGTTCTTTATTCTGCTATCCTTTCACATACCAGATCTTTCTTACTACTTCTACTTTGTTCTGCACTTATTCGCATACACCATCACACAACTTCTATCTTCACAACTAAATCCATCCTCTATATATATCCGCACAAGTAATTTCATCACCTTTCTAGTCGGCATCCGGAACAGTCTAGTTTCTTACAAACTCTATTCTGTCGGCTGAATCCTTGCTCACCAAGCAATGCGGATCAAGCATATACTTGTAGATATCATTAATCATGTCGGCCAAACATGATTCATGCCTTCACAACCTTTACCATCAACAGTAACACATCCAGAAAATAGTCTGATACTCTGTCAGTCAGTTCTTCCTCTGTTCTCACTGTCTCTCAGGAATCCGGTACTCAACTATTCATATCTTTTTCTTTGTTCATCACCGGAGGCTAAATCCTTGGAATATACTACTCAAGGTAGTCCTCTTGACTTCCCCAAATCTGCACTGCACCAAGACACTTCCTCTGAGAGATCCAGACCAATCTGTCGGACCTTGCCACATGCTCTGTTCTTGTTCACCGGACCACAACAATCTTCATTCTGACTTTCGGTAGAGACACACCATGACTTACGGATATGTGGGATGACCTTTGTTGCCATCAATGACAACAACCATGAATCCATATAGTGTCTCTTGCCAACACTCTCTCCGGTCCAGACAATGAAGGTAGCATCTTTTGCTCAAGCCAAAGCAAAAGAAAAGCTTATGAAGTCTCACATGGAAGACTGTGAGCTGATAGAGATTGCATCCGGTGTGTTGGAGAAGATCATGCCATCCTTCCAGAAGGATCTTTCAGCTTCTTCATCTAGTAACTTGAAATCTCTTGTTAATTCTATTAGCACACATTTTGATTCTTTGGAGAAGTCAACAGAAGAGAAAGTTCGGAAAGAGTTTTTGGGAAAGAGATTGTCCGAAGTTTAGGGACTTATAGCAAATGATAGGAGAAATCTGGATATTGGGATAAAGAGCCTAGAAAATGCTCTTAAAGATGGTAGAGATTTATACAAATTTTGTCTATCTTGGTCCACAGTGACAGTAGACATTACCAAGAAGGTGGAGAACAAGAGAGTAAACTGTCAAGTTTATCTCAAAATTTTGATCCTCTCACCTCTTCCATAATAAATCAAGAGTGTCAGGCTATTGCCACTATTAATGAAATAAAGAGGCTTGAAAAGGAGAAGAAGAATAGAATAAGCAGGTTAAGTGAACTAAGAGGGATAATTATCCCCAAGTTAGAGGCAATGCATGAGCCCTAACTGATGCCCAGACCACAGCCCGGACCAGTGATCTGGCAGACCTAAAGAGGCCAGAAGCCTTTGCATTTTTGCTAAGTGGTCACATCTCAATTTTGGATAGGATGAAGTAGAGTTGGCCGATAGAAGTTGTACAGTTGAAGAATACTTTTGCGGATATACTTAAGTTAATGTAAGTATAACTTGTATATATGCGGCTATGTATAGGTAAATTTTGCAAATCTTGGTGTGCGGATTCCACCCTTTTCCATTGATGTTAAAGGGGGAGTGAGGAGCAATGAAAAATGTGGAATCTAGCTAAGGGGGAGCTCCAGAAAAGTGTACATTAGAACAGAGCATCAGCCAAGGGGAGTGTAGTGTGACACTTAGTCATTTTTCACTAAGTGTTGCAGTCATTTTTCACTAAATGTCGCCATCAATGCCAAAGGGGGAGATTGTTGGCAAGAGACACTGTGTGGCTTCATGAGTATTGTCATTGATGGTAACAAAGTCCATTCCACACATCTGCAGCACATGGTATGTCTATACCAGAAGTCATATTGAAGAGTGCTTTGGTCTGATGAGGAAGAACAGAGCATGCAGCAAGGTCCGACAATCAGGTCTGAATCTCTTAGAGGAAGTATCTCAGCAAAGTGAGGACTTGGGGAAGTCAAGAGGAGTACCATGACTGCTACATTCTAGAGATTGAGCCTTTGGTGATGAAAGAGTGAAAAGATATGAGCACCTAAGTGTTGGGTTCCTGTTTGGCAGAGTAGACTGAGGAAGAACTGACCAGCAGAGCATCAATCCTTAATCTGGATGAGGAATTCATGGTTATCAAGCTTCTTGAGGGATCATTCATGGTTGGTCGACATGATTGATGACTTCTATAACTATCTCTTTGATACACATCACTTAGTAAGCAAGGATTCAGCTGACAGACCAGAGTTTGGGAAAATCTTGAGTATTCCAGATGCCGACTGGAAAGATGTTGAAATCCTTTGTATGGATATATATACCAAATGGATTTCAATGTGAAGGGGTGTGGTGTAGGTTGTGAAGTGCAAAGAAAAGTAGAGAGCAATGTGGAAGTTGCAATACAGGTCCAGTATGTGACAAAATAACAGCACTAAAGCAGAGGAAGAATGAAGTGCAGTAGATCTATATATTAAGCCTAACCAGAACTAAACCTCAGCATATGTGGATGCTTCTCATCAGTTCAAGCACCTAGTTTCTTTCTATAAACTATTGTAGACAGTGAGCCTCTTGTGAGCAGTGTGCTCGGGCAGTGAGCCCTAATTGGCAAGTGCCATTTTTGTTCTTTCTATTCTTTTAACAGAGAAAACAATCTTGGGTTAGTCACCCTGTGGTTTTTCCCTTAACCAGGTTTTCCACGTAAAAATCCTTGTGTTATGTGTGTTGATTTATTTTTTGCTCTCATGATAATGTATGGTTATGTGTTTTGATGCTGTACTAATTGTTAAAGAAGAAAAGAAAGTTGAATATTTAAGATAACTAATTCACCCCCCCCCCCCCCCCGCTCTCAGTTATCTACCTTGTTTCCAACACTGATTCCATTTCATGTCTCATCATAATGACTTCTTTTGAGAGTTTTTCACATAGCTTGGTTTTTGCATTTAGATCTTCATCAGTATTATTGGCTTCATTCTAATTTGCTAGTTTTTGAAGTAATTCTTTTCTCTTTTTCATAGAAATACTGAGTTTCTCTTTTTAGCTCATTGATGAAATCATCAACTTCCCTGAGTCGCTCTCTCAAATTATTGACCTCAGAGTGAGATTGCTCAAGATCATCTAGGGCAGACTATAATTGTTCTTTCATACCATATTCATTCATTGAGATTCCTGGATCTTCCTCAAGTTGTTAGACTTTTCAGAGGAACTTAGCTCTAATACCAATTCTTAGAACAATGCAAATAACTGAGAAGGGGGGGTGAATCAGTTATTTTATGACTTTTCACTTCCTTGCTTTCTTTTCTTATCTTAAAATTTAGTGTTCTACCAAAACATGGAAGCAAAGACAAACATAAGAACTGAAAATGAAATCAACTCATAACACAATGATTTTTACGTGGAAACCTTGTTAAGAGAAAAACCACAGGGTGACTAACCCAAGATTGTATTCTCTGTTAAAAGAATAATGAGTACAAATTTGGCACTTGCCAATTAGGGCTCACTGCCCAAGCACACTGCTCACAAGAGGCTCACTGCCTATAAGAGACTCACTGTCTACAAAAGCTTACAGATGATAACAAAGTATTTGAACTAATGAACAACATCCGCATATGCAAGAATTCAGTTTCGGTTAGGCACAGTATATTGATCTAGCACATTTCATCCTTCCACTGCTTAGTATTGCTCTTCTATCACATTCTGATCTTGGATTATTGCCTTCGCACTTAATCCACACCACTATCACTTCTATGCCTTCACAAGCTTGAATCCATCGGGTATATATATCTGCATCAAGGATTTTCATCAACTTTCTAGTCGACAACAAGAACACTCAAGATATTTGCAAGTTGTTGATCTGTTGGTTGAATCCATGCTTGATTTGTGATGTGTATCAAAAGCTTAAGCATAGAAGTTATTAATCATGTCGGCCAACAATGTAAGACACCACAAATTGCTTGATCAACACCTTTTACACATCTAGATTGAAGTGTGGTACTCTGCCAGTCAATTCTTCCTTTGTCTGCTCTACCTGAGTGGAACCCAACACTCTGATGCTCATATCTTTTTCATGCTTTATCACTAGAGGCCAAATCTCTAGGATATAATAGCCATGATACCCCTCTTGACTTGATTGTCAGACTTTGTTACATACTCTGTTCTTGTTCACTGGACCAAAACAATCTTCAATCTGACTTCCGATATAGGCATATTATGTACTATGGATGTGTGGGATAGACTTTGTTTCCATCAATGACAACACTTATGAAGAGACATAGTGTCTCTTTCCAACACTTAACAATGTCACAAATCGGCCAGCTCTCCTTGACAATATTGATTAGTTTAAGAACGTTCTCAACTGTTAAAATCGTATCATGACTCTTGTTTCTTGATTCAACATGTAATGTTGTAATCTCTGGGTTGTGGAGACTATGGAAAAACACTCCTTTTCAGCTTGAGTATAGTTCTTCTCATATTCTACCAAGGTTTGACTTATGAAGTATATTGCTCTTTCCCTTCCATCATCATCCTCTTGAGCCAACATGCAAGCTATAGAAATATTAGTAGCTCTAAAATATAAGATGAAAGGTTTATCACATCTTGGTGGAATTAGCATGGGTGGGGTCAACAAGAATTTCTTTACTTGTTCAAATGTGTTTTGACAATCCACTATCAAGGTTATGCCCACTTGTTTCTTTAATAGTTGGTTGATTAGGTGAATTTTGAAAGTCATATTCAGTATAAAAACCCTGATTGTGCCTAATTGTCCCAAGAAAGTCCTTACCACCATCTCACTTGTTGGCGGGGTTGCATTTTAGACTGCTTTAACTTTTGTTGGATCTACGTCAATTCCTCTTCGTGAAACAATGAAAATCAACAACTTGCCTGTCATGACCCCAAAAACACATTTCTCAGGATTTAGTCTTACTTTGTATTCTCAAAGCATATTGAAGATCTTGCGAAGATCTTCCACATGTGTTGATCTCTACATAGACTTAGCCACAATATCATCAGCATATCTTTCCACTATTTTGTGAATGGTCATGGAAGATGTGTGTCATTTCCCTTTAATAAGTAGCACCTATATTTTTCAATCCAAATGGCATGACTACGTAACAGAAGGTTCCCCAAGGGGTTGTGAATGTCATCTTGTTTTGATCTTCTTCTGAGATTTTGATTTGTTTGTATCCTGAGAACCCATCCATAAGGGAGATTACTTCATACCCTGCAGTTGAATCGACAATTTGACCAATGGATGGTAAGGCAAAGTCATCTTTCAGACAAGCTTGGTTGATATCCCTGAAATTGAGAAATATCCATATTTTTCCATTCTTCTTTAGAATTGGGACAATGTTTGACACTCGAATAGTCTACTAGTTTGATAAAGCCCACATTGAACAAATTCTTCAATTCTTCTGTTACCATTTCTGGTACTTGAGGTTTTATGGGCCTTAACTTTTGCTTTATGGATTTTGCGTCAAGCTTCGTTACTAAAGTGTGAGGTCATCCCACAATAATTGGTGTAGACACCCAAAAATGACCAAGTCATCACATCACTTGCATTTCATCTAATCTGTTAATCACCTGCATTCAACGTTAATTAAATAATCTAATTATTTAATTAATTTTATCTGTTTCTTCTAAATCACATACTTTCAACATTAATTAAACAAATCTTCTTTATTTAATTAATTTCCATTAAACTCCTCTATATTTAGCCAAAATTAAATAATTTTAATTATTTAATTAAATCATTATCCTCTTTCAAATTTCAAGTCTACATTAATTAAATAAATCTAATTATTTAATTAATTCATCACAAATTCCCTCTTATCTACAATTAAATAATTTACATTATTTAATTAAATCAATTATTCTTCTAAATTTAAATAAATCATGCAAATTTATTTAAATTATCTCAATCCTCTAAAAATAAATAAAATCAAGTATTTTATTTATAATCTTCATATTCCTCTAATCTTGCACAAACAATTAAATACATTTATTTATTTAATTTTCTTTTTCCTCTAAAAAATAAATCTTCTAAAAATAAAATATCTTCACATATTTTATTTATCCTTCATCATGCAAAATAAATTAAATCAATTTATTTGTTTAATTTATTTAAATCGTCATATCTTATCTATTCCTCTAATCATGCACAAACAATTAAATAAATTTATTTATTTAATTTCAGTTATCTTCCAATTCCTCTTAAAATATCTTGTTAACTCATGTGCACAATCAGTCTTATTTTTAGAACTCTAAAAAAGGTAAAATTACAAGTTGAGTTATCTATTCAATCAATCTTGTTTTCATCATATCTTAATAAAAATATCCTTATGGATTGACACACGTCATGTGCAGATTCATCATGGTTATTTGTTTTATCTTTTTTGTTGATTCTTCTGAATTATCTGGACTGGTGATCGATCTTCATTGAAACCTATATAAACCCCCCTCATCTCCTTCACAAATCCTCTTCGATCACTTATTCTCAGGCATCCTTTAACAACGCTTTGAGCATACATCGCATTGATTGAGCAACTTCACGATCTTTTGACATTGATCTTTGAGCACTTTACTTGCTTGTTGCAAACATGGTTTCGCAGCACTATTGAGCAATCCACATTTATCCAAAGGGAACAATACAAATCTCGGTAAAAGCCTTCATATTTCATTGATTTATTGTTAATGGCTTTTATTTAGATTAGTTCTCTTTATGTTATTGGTTTTTGATTTTGTTAGTTTAATTTAATCAATTTTCCTCACACATTCTGGCATTCCTGGTGGGACACATTGGTCCTGATCTAATATCAAATTTGTGGAATTTTTAGTTTTATTTCACAGGTTTTTTAACACTTTTTTAGGAGAGATCCGAAAAAGAATTTTTAAAGGAAGCTTGTTGGGCAAAAATGGAGGTCACGGTTGCGTCCAGAGAGGTCGAGAGGTGAAGAAAAATATATAATTTGGCCTATTTTGGTGAAGGTAAAAATTTGAATTTTTTTTACCTCGGGCACACAACCCAAGGCCATACAATCACTGTGAGTTTTTAGACCTTCCAAGCTTCATAACTTTCACAGACGAACTTGGATTCAACTTCTTATCACTCAAATAGAGAAAATGGGTTTCTCTAACATGTTCATGCAGGACGAGCATTAAAGAATATAAATCTATTGCACTAAGTCTTAGAAACATATTGCTTTCTTAAGGGACAAAACATATTTTTGCAATCTAAATCTTAGGAACATATTGCTTTCTTAAGGGATAATGGACATGTATGCGAAAAACACCTCAATTTTTTAAGGGACAAAGTACATGAATGCAAAAACACTTCAAATTTTCTAAGGGACAATGGACATGAATGCCAAACACTTCAATTTCATAAGGGACAATTGATAACTACAAACGTGTGTGTGCCTAATCTAGTTACACCTTATTTTTCTTATAACGGGACAATTGAACCTTTGTTTGGCGTGCTTGCTCTTACATTTTAGTAATTCCTTTAGAAGGGCATGCTTTTGGATTGCACTTCATCCAAAAGGGACGACCCTAAGCGGAGTTTTCCTTTCAACCGCTATATAAGAGGGATAAGGTGAAAGCCAAGTCCTAACCGACGTTAGCCTTACCTTGTGGTGCCAAACTAAAAAGAGGTGTACTAGCTCTTTGTGGAAATGATTTTCACATCGAGCGAAGTGTTTGATACTCTTAGTAGGATTGGTTAAAGCTTTTAGTAGCTTGTCGCATTGCTCGTAAGGCGTTGGTCCCTCAAAGTTACTAAGAACTATTCTAGATATTGACTACCCAATCTACTTTCGAACATTGTGGTAATCATTAGTGCAAGGGGAATCGATTTAAGCCCTCAAGATACTCACCATCGGCTCCCTTGAGAAGAGATAGTATTCCCTTGGCCATAAAGCTCTTGTGACCTACTAGAGCTTTCCAAGGGGAGGGTGAGATATCCCTACCTATCATCTCTCGCAAAGATACTAAATGTCCAACACCTTTATGGAATGACATTTTTATCGACAGAGTATTAAGCTGTGAGTTGATCTACTGTAATGAAACCTTGTCTCTAGGGATAAAAAGTGCTTGATATTTGTTTGCAGTTGTCTCATACCTGTGGAAACATTGGGCTTTTTTGTGAGCCTCGAACATACATTATCTGTTGTGTCAGTCCTTTTTTGCCAACTTTGTTTGCTATGTTTTCTCTTGCCAAAACAAATCCAATCAGAAACAAACCAAATCTATCAAAATTTGTCTTGCAAAACATCAGACACTACTTCAACGCCTTTGGTATTACAGCAGCTTGCCCTTGGTGGTACAGTAGCTCACTTTTGGTCCTTTGGTATAGCAGCACCTCGCCTTTGGTAGCTCAGTCCATCGCCTTTGGTATTACAGTAGCACGCTTTTGGCTGCATAGTCCTGCACCTCTAGTCAAACAATATAGCACTTTTGGTCCAGTGAATTATGCATCAGGATTTTGTCTTTCTCAAAACACAAACAAAATCCTAGCATTACATTTTGTCCTAGTGTATTCCATGGTAACCACTAGGCTCCAGCAAACTATGAAGTCCAAGCAAGTTGTCCCTAGGAAGCGCAAATCGCCTCCTCATACACCGCAATCAGGTCATCTCAACATTACTCCCAAGGTTACTCCTAGGACACCTACGGAAAGATCCACCAACTCTCCAAACAATCCGCAAGAAGGTAGGGTCCCTTTGGTAAGTACACCTCACTATACCACCAGCATGCCTTCGAATTTTGTGCCACAAGGTTATACTATTGATCAAGTCCCATCTCAAGAAGTTAGGGTCCCTTTGGCAAGTACACCTCACTATACCACACGCATGCCTTAGGATTTTGTTCCACAAGGTTATACCATAGATCAAGCCCCATCTCAAGAAGAGAGACACTTTGAAATAGGTCAATCCTCTCAAGAAGATGGGCAAGATCTTGATGAATTCATATAAGATCCTAGAGCCATAGCCGCCTTTAACAAAATCCTTAGTGAGAACCAAGATCATTTCTTTCACTTGCTAGTAGAGGAAGGAGCTAAATTACCCAAAGGTTTTGATCTATCCATGCTTAGCAAGCCCAACAACACCCAAGACACCATACAAGTGATGCAAACCATGTCAACAGTGACCACGCCTTTACTCGAACAAGGCTCACAAGGGAGATCGATTGTGCAATATAAGAACCCCCTTTATCAAAATCCAACAAGAGAGAGACCCATATCACCACTTCTAACTCCTATGGAGATCTACAAAAATCAACAACAAACTCTCCAATGTCAAGCAAAGCTAGCTAAGAAAAGAAAACTACCGTAGCTCGATCAAATATATAACAAACTCCTCAAGTGTCCACACCAATCGCAAGTGGAATTTTGGTTACCCCATCATGAATAGGTTTCCCACCAAATTACAATCCGGGGAACAACTATGTAGCCATGCAACAAGGCTCTCAACAAATACCACCTCCCATATCATCAAATCTTCAGGTCTCTCAACCAACTAGGGTCATGCAATCCCAACCACAACATTCTTCTACACTCATCCTCAATCAACCTCAACCATCGCAAACCATATCTACCTATGTCCCTCCACCACTACGATCATCAGCGCTAAACTTCTTCAACACCTTGCCTATCCACCCTCAACATTCCCAACATCAAGTTTCCCAAAGCTATGTGGCGCAATCGCAACCTAATCCAACAAATTTTAGCTTTCCGCCCCCAAATTCTTTTCTCCAACCATCACAAAGCCAACATTCTTACCTAGCACCACCCCCACCTCCTCCAAATCAAAGCATCCAATTCCAAACCAATCTCAACCCAACGTACAATGCATATGACCCCAACCAATCATATGACCCTTATAACACCAATGCCCATGGCTTACAATATAATCTTCCGTATGGGCAACAACAACCACTTCTAGGACAACAGGAGATGTTTCCAACCCCTCCCACAACAACGGAGCTAAAAATCACATAAGTTCAACAACAGCTATCTGATCTTACGTTTGGTCACACCAAGAAGACCTTCTCTTTAGAGGAAGTGTGTCCTTATCCTTTTGATCGATCATTACTCATGATCCCTTTTCCTCAAAATTTCAATACAAAGGAAAAGGTGACCCAAAGGACCATCTCAGGGAATTCTATCTTGCTTGCTTCGAGGTCTCACATAACGACACATATCTTATGCATCTCTTTCGTCGCAATCTTGGAGGTCAAGCTATAGAATGGTTCTCACACTTGCCCACGGGTATCAAGTCTTTTAACGAGCTAGCAGAGAAGTTTGCCACCCATTTCTCCTAGAATGCAAAGCATGAGATCTCCATGACTGATCTATGCAACAATAAATAGGAAAATGGTGAAACACTCATTTCTTTCCTTCAGCAATGGAGGCAAATGGCTACAAATTCCCTTTCAAAATTCCTGAAAAATAGCTTGTTAGCATATTTGTGCAGAACCTCAACCAAGAGTTAGGTTTTTATTTGCAAATTCTTAGTGCTACAACCTTCAACGAAATCACATATAAGGGAATCAACATTGAGAAGGCCCTCATTGCTAAGGGTGTGGTCAAAATCTTCAAAGAAACTAAGGACAACACTCATCAACAACAAACAAACGATAAACCTAAGTTTTGGAACAAAAACAAAAATGTGGTCAATGATGGGGTGGTCGATTCTAAACATGTCCAAACATTACAAATGCCGCTTCAGCTTTCCAAACCAAGTCAACCACAACAACAGCAACAACAGTGACAACCATATCAAAACCAACAACAATGACAACAAGAGCGGCCTCAACAAGATTACCCTCAGCGGTGTCAATTCACTCCCTTGGGAGAGACCATAGAGTCTGTCTTATAGAAGCTTTTGCATAAAGGTCTCATCACCCTACCCGATGCTCCCCCATATGGTGAACCTATTTACAAAACTGCACGGTATAGAGACAATGAATACTGTGAATTCCATAGGAGCAAAGGGCACAGAACTGCTTCATGCATGAAACTCAAGCAACTAATCCAAAATCTCATCGAAGGCAACCAAATCTCTCTTGAAGATGATCCACCAGCTCAACACACGAACAAAGACCTCAACATGTACAAGGAACCATTCCCTCACAATGGTCTGCCTCCTCCGCAAGATAAAGGTAAAGGTGTCAATCATGCTTCCACTTCCTTTGACTCCATCGTGGGTCATTTTAAAGAGAGTCAAGTATCTACCCTCACAATCAAAGGAAAATCTATGGATTGCACTATTACAACTCGTCGTGGTCGTGTCACCATTTGTGGTCCTATACCCAGTCTCCCAGCTCCATCTGATTATAATCTTGTCAAACATCTAGGGAAAACACTTGCATAGATCTCTATATTGGACCTTCTATGGTCATCACCTGCACATAGAGTGGTGCTAGAAAAAGCCCTCCAAGAGTCTTCGGTTCCTAACAACATAGTGGTTGCAGATTTCCAAGCTATAGTGGGTAACATTGCTTTGCCTTACAATGTGGTCTTCTCTGAGAAAGACATCCCATCCCATGATCCATGTCACAATGATGCCCTTCATATTGAGGTTCTCATCCATAAGTGCAAAATCAAACGCATACTCATCGATGGTGGTGCTGGTCTCAACATCTATTCTTTAAAATTACTCAAGCAATTGGGATACTCTGAGAATCATGTCAACACTAATCAAAGTATTACAATCAAGGGGTATGATGATGCTAAACGTCGCTCAGAAGGTGTTATCCACTTGCCTATACAACTGGGCCTTGTCATGCTTGAAACCAGGTGTCAAGTCCTTGATATTGAGCTGCCTTACAACATTATCCTAGGCCACCCATGGATCCATGCAATGAAAGCTGTCCCCTCCACATACCATCAGTCTCTAAAGTTCCCATTCAATGGTATGGAGATCACTATCCTAGGAGACCCTAATCCTTTTGAATTCTGTCGTGTCCTGCAAGGTAGTTATAAGAATTGCAACCAAGTGCCTCAAAATGACAAAGCCCTTGAATCTCCACTATATGTCGATCCTAAAAATCTAACACAAGCCTCTGTGAGTGAACCTAATCCTCTTCCTGAAATCAAAGCTCACATCCGTGATATAGGCTTTGGAACATATGATATCTCCAAATCTTGTTGTGTAGGGCGGATGCCTTTATCCCCTAAATCTTATGGCCAACTGCCCATTACCAAAGCAACTAAAAAAGCAGCTATTCCTCCCCCAGCATCTTTAACCCAATTACAACAGGGAAAATTATTGGAAGAGGAAACTATTGAAGACATTTCTTCTTGGCTCTACAAGGAGAAAGAACCAGTCACAATACCAGTCAAGCAATATGGTAATGGCTTAAGGATAGTCAAAAACATGGGCTATAAAGGCAAAGGTGGCCTTGGGAAATAGAATCAAGGACCAATGGAACCCATTATTGTGACAAAGAAACTAGACAAGAAGGGGTTAGGATTTGGAAGAAAGGTACCGCACGCCTTGGACATCGAGTATATCCTTGATGAGGTAGCTGAAACTTTTCCCACCGGTTCAACATCTAATGAAGATACCATCGATGACTCTTCCCTCCATATGACCGACCAATTTACCAAATCCTCCATCTTTATGCTATCATCCGTATCCCTAACATCCACCACAAACACCTAGAAAGTAAAACTTGTCTACCCTGAACTTATCGATTGGGACCAACAAGGGTTCCCTGTTATAGATGTATTTCAGAATGACGAAGCTATGGCTAAGTTTATGGGACTTCGAGATGGTATCCCTCTTGGCAATCATAAAGCAGGTTTTGTAATGGAACTAGAGCCAACAACTTATTTTGGTGAGAATGCCAAATCCTCCAGTTGCAAAAGTAAAAATAAAGAAAGATCTCTAGGTGAAAACCACACTATGGCACCTCCTGATCACAAAATAGTAAAAACAAAGGACGTATCCAAAGGTGAAGACCCAACTATGGCACCTGAGGATGGAGGATTTGACCTTCCCCTACCATCTAAGTATCAAGAGAATTTAGCTCTTCTAGTGGAAGATTCTACAGAGATAAACCTTGGCACAGAACAAAATCCAAAGACCACATTCCTTGCAGCATCATTATTAGAAATAGAGCACAAGAATCTTAACAGTTTCTTCTTACAGAGAACCATCAACTTTGCTTGGACCTATGTTGATATGCCAGGGTTGGACCCTAAGCTAGTAGCTCACTATCTCACAGTTGATCCAAAAGTTAAACCAATCAAGCAAAAGCTGAGAAAGATGCACCCACAGATAGCTCTCTTGGTAAAAGTGGAAATACAGAAGTTGCTAGATGCAAATTTCATCTAACCTATTGACTATTCAGACTAGGTGTCAAACATTGTACCTGTGTCTAAACCCAATGGGTGCATTTGCATGTGTAATGATTTTAGAGATCTTAACAAAGCATGTCCCAAAGATGATTTTCCATTACTGAACATTGATATTATAGTAGACTTGACAACAGGTCATGAAATGCTTTCTCTCATGGATGGACTTTCTGGCTACAATCAGATAAGGCTAGCAGAAGAAGATCAACATAAAACAACTTTTACTTGTCCTTGGGGTAATTATTGTTGGTGTGTCATGCCATTTGGTCTAAAGAATGCAGGAGCCACATATCAAAGAGAAATGACAGTGATATTCCATGATCTCTTTCATCATATCATGGAGGACTATGTGGATGACATACTAGCTAAATCTTCTAGGGCAGATCACATACAGGTTCTAGGACAGATCTTTGATATGCTAGAAAAATACCAAGTGCACCTCAATCCAAAGAAGTGTGTCTTCGGTGTAACATTAGGGAAACTATTGGGATACATTGTATCTCGCAGAGGAATCGAAGTAGACCCCGCAAAAGTAAAGGCTATAATGGAAATGCCTCCACGAGAAAACCTCAAAGCATTAAGGAGCCTTCAAGGAAGGTTGCAATCCATCAAGCATTTCATCTCATAGCTAGAGGATAAATGTCAACCATTTCAACACTTGCTCTAAAAGGATGTCTCATTTCGATGAGATGACAAGTGTCAAGCAACATTTGATCAGCTCAAAGAGTATCTAGCTACACCTCCTGTATTGGTTCCACCAGTTGCCGATAAACCTTTGATATTATACATCTCAAATACTACTTCAGCCCTAGAGGCCCTGCTAGCACAACATGATGAGTCAGGAAAAGAGCATGCAATCTATTATATCAGTCAAACCTTGGTGGGATATGAACTAAATTATTCACCTATGGAAAGAGCCTATTTAGCAGTAGTGTTCGCTTCCCAAAAGTTGCGACATTACATGCTCAACCAACACACAAAGCTTATAGCAAAAAGTGATCCCTTGAAGTATCTACTAGCAAAAGCAGCTCTTACAGGCAGACTAGCTAAATGGGTCATGATCCTTAGTGAGTTTGACATTGAGTATGTGGATCGTAAAGCAATCAAGGGACAAGCCCTAGCAGATCAACTAGTAGAAGCACCCATGACAAATACACACCCTATGGTCGTAGACTTTCCAGACGAGAATCTCTTCGCTCTCTCCAACTCAATAATGTGGAAGTTTTACTTTGATGGTTCTTACACACAGCATGGATCAGGGGCTGGCATCTTGTTTATCACACCTCAAAATGACTATATTCCAAAGTCATATCGGCCTACATTCCCTCGCACCAACAACATAGCCGAGTATGAAGCACTCCTCATAGGTCTCAATATAGGAGTTCAATGGGACATCACAGAATTACAGGTATATGGAGACACACAACTAGTAATTCGCCAAGTCACGGATGAGTACCAAACAAAGGATGAAAAGTTGGTCCCCTACAAGCAACTAGTGGATGCCTACAAACCACATTTTTCTTGCATCACATTTGAGCAAATTCCAAGAGAGCATAATAAAGCCGCCAGTTCTATGGCTTCTGTAGGGTCACTTATCGACGTGCCTACAAATACACAGAAATGTGAATTCTTGATCGAACAATTGTTGATACCCGCCGTCGATGTTCTAGGTACTGAAATCATCTGTGAACTTGTTGGTCCCAATTCCCCATGGTACGAAGATATCTATGAATACCTTAAAAATAGTACCGTTCCCGCTAACCTTTCATCCACCCAATGCAAAACCTTTATCCGTCGATCCTCCCGTTACACCATTCTGCGTGATACACTATATCACCAGAGTCTCAATGGTATCCTCTTACGATGTCTTAACGCTGAAGAAGCTAAAGCTATCTTACGAGACATACATGAAGGTGTCTGTGGCGCACATTCTACCGGTCCTAATCTTGCTAAGAAGATACTCAGAATAGGTTATTACTGGCCTACAATAGAGCATGATGCTTTACAGTTTGCTAAGAAGTGTCTACAATGCCAGCAGCATGGAGATTTGATTCACGCACCATCTCATGAATTACAACCTGTGACAACTCCATGGCCTTTTTCTCAATGGGGTCTCAACCTTATAGGACAAATCCACCCATCCTCATCCAATGGCCATAAATTTATCATTACCACCACTAAGTATTTCATGAAGTGGGTTGAAACCATTCCCATGACCTATATCATTGGTAAGCAAATAGCCAAGTTTATCCTTAACTACCTCATTTGCCAATATGGTATCCCCTGAGCCATTGTCACTGATAATAGGAGACCATTCAAGAATCAAGATGTCCATGCCTTGTGCACACAATACAATATCCAACGTCACTTTTCAACTCCCTACTATCCACAGAGTAACTGCCAAGCTGAGGCTTCCAATAAAACCATTCTCAAAATCCTCAAGAAAACAGTCAATGAAGCTAGTCGTGATTGGCACTTACAACTCAATCCCGCCCTATGGGCCTACTACACTAGTATCAAAACACCAACCACTGCCACACCATATGCCTTGGTCTATGGCTCTGAAGTCATCTTACCTATAGAGGTTGAGATCCCATCCCTCAGAGTATCTATGCATGACCTGACTAATGGAGAGGAGTATCACACTTCCAGATTAGCTGAGCTAGAACTACTAGATGAAAGATGCCTTGCCGCACTCAATCATCTCCATGTCTATCAAAACCACCTTTGGCATAATTACAACAAAAAGATCAAAGAAAGATGGTTTCAAGTTGGTGATTTTGTACATAAAGAGAATCAGAGAAATCAAGTAGATCGAGAAAAGAAGGGAAAGTTTGAGCCTAACTGGTTAGGTCCCTTTATTGTGACAACATATGGATTAGGAGCTTATACTTTAGCTACACCTGATGGCATTCCTCTGGATGAGCCACTTAACAGTGTTCATCTCAAGAAGTTCTATGCCTGATCCTTAGAATATTCCCAAAACAAACAAAAAAAACAAATAATCCATCCTCTGGTGAAAACCTAGTAAACAGACGCCTTGGATAAGTACCATAGTGAAAACCTGGCAAATAGGCACTATGTGTAGAGTCAGCATCCATCATCTATCGAGTCCTGTTCATTCCATTTCCATTTCACAACACACTGCATCCATTCATAATAAAACCATTGACCTTGTTTGCATTTCCATCTCCCTATCTAGTATAGCTTAGAAATTTGTCAATGTCCACCATCGTCATCTCACATCTTGATCTACGTCAACTGTTAGCACTGTCTTGTCCTAGGTCAAGCTTTTTGTCTTCTTCATCAGTCATCCATGCAAATTCCTCTACCAGAATGGGGGAAACTCTTTCCTTAACCAAGGTCTAGGAGTAGATCCTTTTTTGTGGTTCACAACACACTCTTCAATCTTGTCTCCTTTCCTCAGATAACACTCTTTAACAGACACATCACTCCTACGATAAGGCTGTTATCTTCCCAATGCTTTTCCTACATCATCACGCCACTAGAACTACATATCATCTCATCTCAATCTTAAGGTACCTTGATCCCATGGATATGGGTATGTAAGCAGTCTGGAATACAAAGGAAGTTTCCACTACTCAGGTAAATAAGATCTCCTCACCACCTTGACCCACTCATCACTCTATCCAGAACTACATATTATCATCTTTGATCTTTTCTCGTAATGTGCCTTGATCCTATGGATACAGGGTATGTAGGCAGTCTGGAATACGAAGGATGTATCCAGTACTTAGGCACATATGATTCATCATTCTCCACCCATTTCAGTACATTAGCATTGTCACCTTTCTGGTCTTCCGTTTATCAAAATCCATTCGTCTCAACTTGACTAACTCAAGTAGGAAAACAACAAGCTAGCGCATCCTTTCAAAGCAAAAGTTCTTAACAAACCTGAAGCAAAGCAGCTTGCTTCCAGAGTCGTATATTGTCCTACTATTTCGATTGCCAATATCAGCTAAATCCAATTTAACCCAAGCACCAGATCAACAAGCTTGTCTTCTGTAGAGTGTTCCATTGTCGAGACCAACACACGCGTCTCCTGCAACATGTGGCATCTCCCACAGCAAGACATTGTCTTTTTAGGTAGATAGCCCCCTTTAACGGACACATAGTTCCTATGATAAGGCTGTTATCTTTCCTATCCAATATATCCTAAGCAACCTCTTTAGCAAGAGAATATGTTAGCTATATGTTTACTTTGTAAGTCAGTCAATTTGTTTTTCAGTTTATCTTTTGTTCCTTTTTCCAATACCTATTCAAGACTACCTTGATTTATCTATATCTTGGTATGTTACAATGTAGTACAGATTGGGGGCATAGTCATTGCTTTTGTGTGCCGTGTTTGAGGAATGATCTTTAGTATCTTTCTTAACATCATATTTATCTTGTGTGTGTTACGACCTAGCATCTTACATATTAATATTCTTCTTGCATTTACATGTATTAAAGTTTATTTTATGTTCAAGACTATGGCTCATTCACATGGACAACAAGGTCATATCATGTCTAAGGGATCTAAGTTCAAACCGCTTGCTTGCAGAGTCAACGTCCACACACTCAGATATCACAGCACCTTGGTCTTTTATACCTTGGTGGCAAACTATCCTCGTGCTACATCAAAAATAAGGATTGCTCTTTATAAACAATTGTGAAAACCAATGCAACAATCTCATTCATTTACCCATCCATTTACCCATGGCCTTATATAGTTTTCCAGCAATGATCGATCAACAGTCTTTCTCTCATGTTCTCTCCTATCTCCTTCTCTTTTATCTCCACTTTCTTCTATTCAACCTCGTCTATCTCAAACACAATCTTCTAGTCGAGTGTCAACACAGTTCTTCTGTCACTTCCCTGTCTTTCCTTTCGAGGGGGCATACGCTAGGGCAACTAGCTACATTGGGGCATCAAAAATTGTATCATGTCTTCAACAATCATTTTCTTTGACACAACGCTATAAAATGCATTGCATCAAAGAGGGGCAAAATGTAGACACCCAAAAATGACTAAGTCATCACATCACTTGCATTTCATCTAATATGTCTAATCACCTGCATTCAGTGTTAATTAAATAATCTAATTATTTAATTAATTTCATCTATTTCTTCTAAATCACATACTTTCAACATTAATTAAACAAATCTTCTTTATTTAATTAATTTTCATTAAACTCCTCTATATTCGGCCAAAATTAAATAATTTTAATTATTTAATTAAATCATTATCCTCTTTCAAATTTTAAGTCTCCATTAATTAAATAATTTTAATTATTTAATTAAATCATTATCCTCTTCCAAATTTCAAGTCTACATTAATTAAATAAATCTAATTATTTAATTAATTCATCAAAAATTCCCTCTTATCTACAATTAAATAATTTACATTATTTAATTAAATCAATTGTTCTTCTAAATTTAAATAAATCATGAAAATTTATTTAAATTATCTCAATCCTCTGAAAATAAATAAAATCAAGTATTTTATTTATAATCTTCATATTCCTCTAATCTTGCACAAACAATTAAATAAATTTATTTATTTAATTTGCTTTTTCCTCTAAAAAATAAATCTTCTAAAAATAAAATATCTTCACATATTTTATTTATCCTTCATAATATAAAATAAATTAAATCAATTTATTTGTTTAATTTATTTAAATCTTCATATCTTATCTATTCCTCTAATCATGCACAAACAATTAAATAAATTTATTTATTTAATTTCAGTTATCTTCCAATTCCTCTTAAAATATCTTGTTAACTCATGTGCACAATCAGTCTTATTTTTAGAACTCTAAAAAAGGCAAAATTACAAGTTGAGTTATCTATTCAATCAATCTTGTTTTCATCATATCTTAATAAAAATATCCTTATGGATTGACACATGTCGTGTGCACATTCATCATGGTTATTTGTTTTATCTCCTTCGTTGATTCTTCTGAATTATCTAGACCGGTGATCGATCTTCATTGAAACCTATATAAACCCCCCTCATCTCCTTCACAAATCCTCTTCGATCACTTATTCTCAGGCATCCTTTAACAACACTTTGAGCAACTTCATGATCTTTTGACATTGATCTTTGCGCACTTTACTTACTTCTTGGAAACATGGTTTCACAGCACTATTGAGCAATCCACATTTATCCAAAGGGAACAATACAAATCTCGGTAAAAGATTTCATATTTCATTGATTTATTGTTAATGGCTTTTATTTAGATTAGTTCTCTTTATGTTATTGGTTTTTGATTTTGTTAGTTTAATTTAATCGATTTTCCTCATACACAATGGGTTACTCTTTTTGGCCAAACTTGACATTGAAATCAACATTTTAAACTAAATCTTCACTTTCTGACACCTATAGCTGTTAAACCATTAGGAATTTGAAGATGATGCGAACTAGTAATTTGTGAGGTTTTATTTGTAGATTCTAGATATATTTTAAAAAAAAATAGAGTTAAATTGTTATTTTTTTTGTATCTCCTTTGATAACTAGTTTTTAATAGTAAACAACATTTTTTAAAGTGATGTGTATTTTGTAGCACATAACTTTTTTTCTACAAAGGATAAAATTTTAATTCTTTTGAATTTAGATTGGTAACACCGATATATAGGGCATGCATTTGGTTTCATAATTTTTTGTTGAATATATTTTTTTAATTAAGTTTTGAAGTCAAACCAATTATAATTTAGACATAGGCATATTCTGTAAAACATAACTTTTTCTGTATGTATCAAAATTCAATTTTTATTTTTTTGTTGAAACAAGGACATCAATACCTAGGGCATAGATATTTTTTAGAATTTTTTTTCACTAATTTACTAATTTTCCATGTGTGTAGAATAGAGAACTTGATGTTCGGTGAAAAACCTACATTCACAAGAAATAAAAATTAAATATAATAATCAAATTAAATATATTTAAAATTATACTTTTTGGGAAGCTTATAATAAGGAATACATACTTACAAAACATAAATTTTAAATGAATTCATTTGATCTCGCAAAAGATAAATCAAAAGTGGTTTTTTATCAGTATTTTGATAGGTGTAGAGGAGACTCCATTATAGGTATGGTTTAAAACTAGCGGGGTTCTATTCAAGGGGGTTTGAATCTAAGGGGGTTTGATCAAACCCTCTTTAATTAAAATCCTTTAAATGGAACCTTTCAAGGCTTAAATCATTATATTTTCTAAAAATATGTGATTTCAACAAAAATTGAGATGTCCCAGAAAGTGTAACCCATTATTGTGGCAGAACCACCAGACGATTTTTGGATCTAGCCTGGGCATGTCTGAATATGTCCAAGAAAAGACATCAGAATATTCAATGATAAACTCAGTGTATTCTCCTAATTCCTCATCATCTAATTCTTCTCCTAACTTCAACATTTTTTGTTTCTCAAGGGTTCCTACATTGACTTTAATGGTGTCTCTAGTTAGTGATGGATGTCCTTCAAACATCTAAGGTGCAAGTGGTAAATATGAATTTGCTTCAATTTGGAGGATTTCTTTTTTACTTTTGAAATAGTCATTTGGATGAGGAAGGAGCATGTATCCTTTCTTGTGGTACTCTCTTGGAAGCCCGTCATAAGCATGCAGATACTTTAGGATGGCTTCATCGTTCTCAACATAATCTCAGGTTGGTTTCTCTGTTTGATTTGCAACATAGTCTAAAATGTTTGGTAACTCTTCACTTTCCAATAGTGGTTCTTCACGAATCGACACAATGAACTCTGAATTCTAGAGTTGAGTGTGAGGCAAAAATAGGGCAGCTGATGTGGCCATTGAGTCCATGACTTGGTTCTCTTCCCTAGGTATGGCTCTTATGGAAAAGAAGTCAAATAATTGAACCAAATTTCTAATAGTTTCTTTGTATGGCCATAGTCATTCTAATTTTGTTTCGTAATTTTCCACGACTTGGTTGATCACAAGTTGGGAGTCTCCAAAAGTAGAGACCTTCTTGTTTCCCATCCTCATGGCTAGCATGACTCCTAGGGATAGGGCTTCGTATTCAACAATGTTATTTATGTAGAAGAAATCCAATCTAAGCGTGAAAGGGAGAACTTTCCCTTCTAGGGAAGTGAGGATTATTCTCATTCCTACCCCAGTATTACAATAGGCTTCGTCAAAATGAAGAACCCATAGGTCTTGAATGTTTTGTTATTGGGATGTTTCTCTGAATTCGTAAGTCATCTTTCACTTTTCCTCTTTTTATTCCCCTTCTTCAATGATTTCTATTGTCTAAATTGCAAGACTCTTGATGTCATACTCATCCATGCAAGGGATGGTTGCTAAGCCAAACGGAGCATGATACTTAGTGGTGTTGGGATCAAAGGGGAATTCTCTAAAGTGATCCATGTTTTGATATGATATGTTGAGGGTATTTGCATTTGGCTGAAGGTTCTGAGTCTCTTCCTTTATTTTCTCCTACATGTTTAACTTCTTATCCTTTTCTTCCTATTCCTTCCTATAGACATTGAAAGGGTCAGGATCTGCCTTATTGATGCGTGTTTTTCCTAAGTGATGGAAATGAATTTCCTAAAACAATGTGGAGGCTACAACCTTCATCACGTGAATCAAAGGTCTTCTAAGGATCATAATGTAATTGGTTTCTTTGTTGATAACATAGAAGTCTATGGGAATTGTTTTCCTATTTTTCTCCCCAGCTAAATAGCCAAAATCCATGAAATCTCTAAGTGTTTTCCACTTTAGAAATACAAGGAAAAACATCCCAAATCGACTAAGTCCAAAAAATCTTGAGTTTTCCTTGTGTTTTTAATCTTTTCAGAGTTCAGAGTTCTCCCCTTCGTCATACCATCCTAATCGGCTCCAAACTCTGCTTTGTTCCTTACAAAAATCCTCTAAGTGCTCAAAATTCTTTGGGTGTTAGGGGTTAGGCCTCCTTTCTTCTTCTTTCCTTTTCTTTTAGAAGGAGAAATATGGAAGACCTAAAGTCTGAGCTCTGAGTCTTTCCATTTGAAATTTTAGCTAAGTGTTTCAGGGGGTTGGACTTCAGACTTTTCTTCTTCCCTCTTCCATTTCTTTTGGAAGGTGGAAGCTGGAAGGCCTGAAGCCCAACTTCTTTCGAACTGTCTCAATAAGTTCTAAGTCTTTTGGGAGGTCAGACTTTAGACTTTTCTTCTTCCCTCTTCCTTTTCTTTTAGAAGGCAGAAGACAGAAGGCCCAAAGCCTGACTTCTGCCAAAACATTCTCAAAATGGCTAAGTCTTTATACTTGTGGGGCTCGGACTTTCTTCCTTCCTCCTTCTCTAGGAAGGCATAAGGCAGAAGGCCCAAGGCCTGAAGTCCGCTGACTATTTCTTTCTAAGTAAAGTGGGACTCAAAGGTCAAGGTTTTCTCCTTTCTTCTTCCTTCTCTCTTGGAAGACAGAAAGCTAAAGGCCCAAGGCCCAATCTCTGACGGCTTCTGCAGTCTTCAAAGGTGAAGGAAAAGAGGCAAAACCAAAGGTCTGTCATGGTTTAATAGGATGAAATTTTGCCAATAAGGAAGAATATAGGCAGAATCAAAGGTCAAGCATTCAACTCCAGCTGGAATTTTTTGTTGAGAATTTATTACTGTGGATGGAGAATCAGATGCAAAAATTTCAATGTAGATATTTGTTTCAGCTACTCCAGAGAAGATATGTTTCCACATTTATGTCAAAGAAAAACACATGTATCCATACATTCCTTTGTAGAAATATCTTCTGACATGCCCATGAGGTGAATTTATTGTAGTAGGTGAATATGCCTCAATGTAAAATGCTATATAAGCATGAAATCAAATGTATTATTGTTGGCTATTGGTCTAAAAAACCACATCTTGTATCAGTTGTAACTGTACTTCTTTGACAATGAAGAATAAGATTTTTACCTTTTCATGCACTTCTTCTGCTCTATGTAATACTTCTATTTGAGTATCCATTTATGAATGCTTCTTTACTTTTGGATTTCAATTAGTTTCTTTTACATCTACAAGTAGTTTGTGATTTGTGTATGCCTATCTCTTGTTTGTTATTACTCTATGCATATATAGTTGATCTGAGGGCTGAACATTCAAACCTAGTGTATCACCTTTTTATTTGTAGTTTATCTTTCTTCCCCTTTTCCTCCAATAGTGATAGATTAGGTTTAGTCTTAGTATACTATGAATCTCATATTCAGAAAGAGGAACTAGCCTTTCTCTAGAGTTTTAATTTCCTTTGTAGGGTCCCACACCTAGAAATCACTCCCCAAGGTGCAAATCTAAGTGACAACAGTGTCTGGCATGCCAAGCGGGATTGTTTGATGATCCTTATCATCCATCAAAGAGTTCTAGTTTCCTCTTCAGTGCATCTTACCATTCAAGGTAGTAGCCCCAACACCATGGTGACTCTGCTGATCAAATCTGCTGGTGAAAGCAACCCAAGTGCCTAAAGAGTTTCAATGATCAATATTTGGTGATACTTCTAGTCTAAATTGCTTTCAGAAGCATTTCAATCAACTGGCAAATCCCTAGTATGAACCTATTTTTCAAAGGGGCAGATCCGTTTACTCTTATTCCCATATTGTTTGAATGATTTCCATTTTTCATGATATATTATGTCAAACTATTATGAAAACCCTAAATATCAACACCCTCATGATGCTTATTTCTCTCCCTCTTGTCAAGATAAAAAACGTTGACCTCCATATCAGCCTTTTTAGGCCCAAGATACCTCTGGTTTTATGTTGTATAGTCCTGTTTCAAAAGAATATCAGCATCCTTATAATGCTTGCCTCCCACTCACCCCTGCTCAGTCTTCTTGGTAGTCTAATAAAAAATATTTTCAACCCCAAGAAAACCACTTCGTCCCTAATCAATATGATTGCCCTCCTAACCCACCTCAAGTGGACTATGATTTTGATAACATGAGTTCCATGGACATAATGATGGACCTACAAAGGAGGTTGGAGGAAATTCAAGGAGTGATAGAGTATAACCAATAGCAAGAGGAGCTTGCTTATCAAGCCCATCTCCAGCAACAACATCAAGAGGCACAAGGAGTTTTTCAAGAAAAGTTTTCTATGCAGATTGCAGCTCAAGAACAACAAATGAGGCAAATAGCCCAATCAATTCCATCGATCCCAAGCTTCAAGCAAAGTAATTCCTTTGAGCCTCAAAAACCACTTTCTAGTTTCAAAATCCCAATTTTTAGAGGCTCTCTCCCTACACAAGACCCTATTCCTGTGCAAACCCAATTTATCACTCCCGAAGAACAAATTTTCCAAGAACCCTCTCCCATTCAAGAAATTCAGGAAAACATTCAGGCCTCCTTCCCTAATACTATTTCACTTTTCAAAGGTGGACCTGTTGTCTACCTAGCTATTTGGTGGGATGAGCCAAAGGTGGAGGTGGAAGTGAAAGAAACTAATGAAGAATAGTCTATTGTTACTACGCTCATAGGGGTGGATTTGTTTGAGCCTCTTACACCTGTGAGTAATGTTAATTTGAATAAGGGGTTGAGTCCTCTAGATTTTAGTTCTTTTGAGGCTTTTTCTCAGGCATCCAATCAAGCAAACAGGGATGAAATGCAAAGATTGTAGCATGGGGAGAGCTTTCATCTATAGAGACAACTTGAGAAGAATCTAATGGGGTTGTGGCTAAATGATGAGGGCATTGAGGATGAAGTTATTACATAGATTGCTCTAGAAGAAGTTGATGATGCCACTCTATTTCATGAACTGCCCAGTTACATTGAAGATGAAGTGGGCATGCAATTGCCTATATCAGTTGCAGTTTTAGAGCAAAATGAGGATAGTGAAAATGATGGTGAGTAGCTAGCATGTGTAGAAAAGTATAACCATGAGGTTCTAACTCATGAAGAAGAGAAAATAGGCAGCCCTATATCAAAAAGTGCATAGGCTGATAATACAGGTCTGCTTGAGGAGCTCTCGTATTTTATTGAAAATGATAATACTGAGATTAAGCATGGGAAATAATAAATTGAAGATTTGTTCTTGATTATCTAGCAAGGATATCAGCTCCTTAGTGAAAGGGATTTCACCATTGAGCATGTGTAGGGCTCATTTTCTGAGCCTAATCTAGAAAATCATGAGCATCTCATTCATAAGAAGGAAGTAGCTAATAGGTTGTCATTAAGTCCTAACACTTTAGTTGAAAATATATTAGTTATGTTGACCGGGTAGTGTCCAAGCTGGCTATCTGCAATAGGGAATGGATTCAGACATCTCAACTTAGCAATGATTTTCTAAATTTTTAAGGAAGCTTTTAACAGAATAAACTCAAACTAGAAAGCATATAATTTAATCTACAAAGCATTTGAAATTAACCTAGAAAGCATATGAACTCTAAACTAGGAATCAACACATAAGCTTTCTAACTAAGAAATTGAAAGGAACAGGCTAATTTAAGAAAATAAGAAATTCTTTAAATCTAAACTTGTACTATCAACTGGTAACAAGCTTTTGTATTTAAGTAGGAGCTCCGAAAATTACAGCATAACACACAGAACTTCAAAGACTTTCAACTTAAGAAAAATAATTGAACACAATATCCTATAGGGTCACAACAACACTATCCTATCATAACACCATTAAAGAGAAGGTTATACTAATCTGAAACAAAACATTCACAGAATAGAATTCAAACAACACAATCACACAACATTGAGATATTTATCCATTCCTAATTCCTTCGAGTGGCCAGCTCTCCAGAGATCTTCTATTGATTCAAATCACATTCACCATTTTACAGCTCCAAAATTCCATTTGCATGCTCATTACTCAGAACATAATTCGATTGAATTCATTCATAACATAACTATCCATAACATATCCATTTTTTAGGAATACTAAGATAATCTACACTACCAAACTCCTAGATACTCGAGTGGCTTATTAATGCCACTGAAAAAGTCTTTAACAATATAAACAGACTTTAACTAAACTAGTCGTCTTTTAAATACAACATATTAAAGGCTCCAAGTGGAGCTATAAAATGCCTTAAGTGCTTTCAACAACATAAAATAATAGAAAATGCCAGGTGGTCAGATGTAACACAGATTAAAGTCCACGATCATGCATCTCCTAAATTTCTATCACCTTAGTGTTTCGGTGCTGCTGACTCCAGTCAGCATTCAAGTATATTCCTCCCACTAAGCCATACTCAAAAACTTGCATAAATACATAGATCTTTTCATAAAATCATGTCAACATTAGAGACAAACACTTAATCAATTTGACAACAAAGATTGTACATCATTCTTTCAAAAATAAACAAATATTGCATGTAAGACAAATAAATTGGCATGGTTTAGGTAGTTTGCTGGCACAAAAAGGGTCATATGGTTAATGATAGAAATAAGGTTATATATACCTCATCACCCTCCCCTGTCTAAGGTTGAGTAGGTCCTCCTGTTCTCTACTGAGAATGGATCCTTTACCTCTATGCTTCCCTTTTCCTATTAAGTTCATCAAACATTGTACTGAGATCATACATGTCCCTTGCTTCAAGCTCCTGATGATTAGGATATTTAAGGAAGCCCTTATGTAATTTTATTCTCATTTTCCATGCATGAAGATCTCTAGGGTCTTGTTCTACAGTAATCAAAACTGTAGGTGGGGGCTGAAGGATCAAGGGAGGCATATGCCTCATGCTGATCCACTTAGTCTTAATCTGTTGTAGAATTTCTATCAAAGCTTATGCTCACTTGTAGGACCACCTAAGATTAGTTAGAGAGATCATCTCCCTTCTCTTTAGGTACATTGGCAGAGGGGTGTATCATTCCTCATAGGAGTTCCATGCTCTATCTATCAATTTTGGCCCATTAATTTTATAGTCTTCAAAACAAATTCTCAAACTTTCATTGTATTTTCCTTGCATAACCTCATATTTCTTAGTCCTTATGAATTGGGTTTTGAAGGCAAAGGGCTTATGATGTGGATGCCTCATAAAGAGTCCTACTATCCTTTCTACTTGAAGATATTCCTTGGTTCTATCCTACCAATTGAGTTGATTTTGTAGATTGGACATAAAGGCTCTGAGCTATACCTCTCCTACAAAGAGGCTGGTGAAGAAATCATTGTATTTTTCCAATAGAAAATTATGCACAAAAAATTCACATAACCAATTTTGTTGAGCAGGGGGTGATTCTTTAATTGTCTCCAAGAACTACTTATCATCTAGATCATGAGGTAAATTATAGGAGATTCTAAGGAGTTTCCATCTTAGCACCTGCTCATTGAGGAACATTGAATATAACCTGGATGGTTTCTGACAAGCCAGCAATAATTCCAATATTTTACATGCATCTGTTTTAGCCTGGTACAGTCTATCATAGGATTCTTTCAACAATACCAATTATTTCTTAAGCCAAGTGCTCTCTATTCCAGCTTGTCTCAAAAAGTAGCATCTTTCCATCCATTTTCTCAATAGGGGAGGAATATGTACTTGGAACCATTCCATCTTTGTTGGTTCAGTTTGTATTTCCTTAGACTCCATGACTCGTTTGACTTTTACTTCTTGTAATTCTTGTTCCATTTCCACAGTCTGGCTAAGGGCTGCATTAAGTTCTCATTTATGCTTTTCTTGTCTTTTCACAAAGGTTTGAAGAAACACTTCAAAATTATCAGTCAGATTATTTGTGTTCAACCTTTTTAGGTAGGTTTGTTAAATGTTTCAATTGGGATTGCAAATCTCCAATGAGTTTATCTTTCTGCTCTAGTTTGGTTCTCAAATATCTTACCTCATGATCTCTTTGTTGTAGGATTTCTTCCTCGTTATCAATATCCTACTTATGTACACTAATCTTCCTATCACTCTGTTGAAGCTTATCTCTTAATTGCACAATTTCTTCTCTCATTCTCTTCAACCCAACTTCCATTTGATCATGTTTCTCATTTCCTAGGTATGTTGAAAGAGGTGAGCCAAGAATTTTTGTATTGTGGTCAAATACATGTCCTTCATTTTTTTCCCCTATAGGGCCTTGCTCTGTTTTATCTTTATCATCTAGTGAGGGTGGTTGTTCATTTGGCAAGGTTGTTTCAGGCTCATTTCTATCTAATGATTGTTTGGTCATTGAAATTATTTCCATAGAATCCATTTTTTCAGCTTTAGTTTCTTCAATATTTTTATGGGTTAGGTTCTGTTCATCTACCTTCTCCTGATCTTTCTCTGGTGGGTGAATTTCTTTTTTCAGACACATGAGTGTCATCTTTTTTTAGAGTTTCATTTCTATTTTTCTATCTGTCCTGCCTCTTCTTCTTCGAGATAGGCAGTTGCTCACATGCAGTCGAACAACTGAAGTCCACAACTAATCTTTTGCTCCTCCTTGGAGGAGGGGGTCTTTGCAATTTTCCTTTAGGCCTCTGCTTTATTGTCCTCAGTAGGCTTTTTGGTTCATCTCTGGAATCAACAAATTCTACATTCTCCTATTTTTCTGAAGTCTCCAAAATATTGTGTGGCCTAAAGAGTTCATCATTCTCTAAAGGATTTGGCACAAGTTCTGATGCCTCACCTTTGAGAGCTCCTTTGTGAAACTAAGGTTCAAGAGAAGGCTCCCTAGGGTTTTTTTCAGCTATTCCAAATGACTCTCCCCTCTCAAAATGCCCTATGGGTGATGGGGTTTCAAATTGTCTAAGAAATCTTTGCCATCTTTCATTAATTTTCCTCTTTTTCAGTAGTTGGTATTTACAAATTAACGAGATGAGGCCATGGTGTTTCAACAGCCCAAACACAATTTTATATCTTTCTGTCATATGAATGAGAGAATTGTACAAGAAAATGGGAGGGTTGATTCTTAACTCAGGTTTTTCAGTGCCATGATGCAAATGAGTGAGTAGGTGAAAAGGGAGACCTACAACAGTAGCACACTGACTGTCATAGGTAAAGTACTTGATAATCCATGCGACTTCCATTCTCCAAGGTTCTAATATTGACATTCTCTAAAAACCCTTTTTTTACCCCCTAGGACTTATAACTAGCAATGGCTAGGGTTCCCCTTCCCTCAAGAAAAGCTCTAGAATCTTTTGATAAGAAATGTTGGTTGATTCCGCTAAATTTACCCATTCATTTTAATACCAGACAAATTAGAAATGATTTAGGCATTTACCTTGGCCGAAGCATAGAAAGTGGCCATAACTATTGAAAATAATAGGAAGGCTGCAGGAATGGTCAGTAAGAGGGATAATCATAGAAATCCTCAGAATCCAAATGTTCAACAAACTAAACCAGAGGGTCAGCATAGACATGATAGACCTAGGTTACATGATATGCCCTACAATACAAACTGGAAGGATGGAAGGCCTATCGATAACAACAGAAAGCAACCATATGGAAAAGATACTCCTGATCCCTTGAAAAGAAACATGGCACACATGGCAGAAAATAAGCCTTGGTGTTTTGTATGTAATTTACCGCATTTACCTGAATACTGTGAGGTAGCTAAATCCATATAGCAAGAGGAAATGCTATACAACTATAATAGGGATAATCATACCATCAATATGATGCAGGATACACCATGTGTGGTGACAGAAGATTATTCTTCTTCAGAAGAAGAAGGATATGAGTATGATGTAGGGAACCAGAAGTATCATATCAACATGGGAGAACAAGAGGTATTCTCAGACCAAGAAGATAGTTATAACAATAAGTCATATGGTCAATGGAGAAAACCTACTGAGGATGAAAGAGAAGCTCTCACAGTGGCTGCAGTGGCTCAAGCTCGAAACACTTATAACTTAAGGAATAGAACAACAAATGTTGGGTAAGGAACTCCTGGAAGTGTATTTATAAAAGACCAGAATAACAAAGGAAATAATGCAAAATCATCATCTAAAGAACCAGAAAAGGGGGATAAAAGTAAAATGAAAGAAAATCAAGAAAAAGAGAACACAAAAATAGAAAAGAATGATCAGATCATAGCCCATTCTTTTGATATTGCACATGCAGTGTCTTAGGTGAAGATATCAGTCCCACTTCTAGAGATGATGAAAATAGATAAATATAGGAGTACAGTTGTCAAGATGATTTCTGATACACCAAATCCAAAACATAAAGGGTTTGAAAAAACAACAAATAATGTGCATCAGGAAAATTTCAAAATGCCTGAGGTATACCTTGGCGACACACTTACAAAAAATCCCTCGCAGGTAGACCCATTCTATACCACATTAGTAATCAAGAACAGGATAGTCAGAAATTGCATGATCGATTCAGGTGCTGCTATGAATATCATGCCTATAGTAGTTATGAAAGAATTGGGAATGTGGGTTGATATTACGTATGGCCAGTGTTATGCAATGGATAACAGATCTATTCCAGTAGTTGGTATCATGAAGGATGTAGAGATAAAACTTGCCTCACATCCTGAGGCCACTTATAACATTGACATTACTGTGGTTGACATCCCACTGTATTATGGGATGCTTTTATCAAGGCAATGGGCTACCATGGCAGGAGGCAATGTTCAGTTAGATTTATCATATGCCACCATACCAGTGGGTGACAAGGAAATCAAATTGTGCAGAGAGCCAAGGTATGACAATATCATAGAAAGAATGGACCGGCATCAGGTGAATTTCTTTTGTGACACAGACTTGGGAGTTTTCAAAGTTGGAGAAACTACACCAGAGTTGCATAACACTGACCCAATACACACTAAATCTATGAAAGAAGAAAATGAGTTGTGGAAAATGTATTTTGATGGTGCATGCAGCAAAATAGGAAATGGGGCTGGAGTAATTTTCATTTCGCCAGGAGGTAAAACTTTTAAATACTCTTTCCTATTGACATTTGAATGTACAAATAATGTAGCTGAGTATGAAGCCCTGCTCATTGGCCTAAACATAGCCACCAAACACAAAATAAAAAAGTTGGCTGTCTTGGTGATTCTAAATTGGTCATCTCCCAAATAAGAGAAAAATACTTATCTAAAAATAAAAGATTAAGATAGTACAGAAATGCAGTTTGGGATAGTGTTGAATTATTTGATGCCTTTTCAATCAGCTGGGTTGATAGGTCTAAAAACATTATGGCAGACTTTTTAGCAAACATTGCATTAAAGAGAGATGATGTCACATTGGGAGGAATCACAGAAGTTGAATTTAAAACTAGACCTACCATCCCTGATAATATACAGAACTGGCAAGTATTTGATAGTGATGCTGATATAATCAATTTCTTGCATTGTGCTGATTATTATGAAAATCAAGAAATTGATTTCAGTGCATTTGTGGAGGAACATGATGGGAAGGAAACCCTTTTTGGCCAAGAAGTGGTCCAGTTGAAAATGAATAAGATACCCAAAGGACTTATTGCATTAGAAAAGACATTTGATGGCCATGACAGGTATAAAAAGAAAGACACACCAGTGGTACCTAGTAACCTTGAAGAAATCAATTTGGGGACACAAACAACTCCAAAAAATGTGTATATTGGAAGAAGTCTTCACCCAAAAATCAGAAGCAGACTTATCAACCTGCTCAGGAAGTACAGGCATGTGTTTGCTTGGTCATATGATGACTTAAAAGCATATAGAGAGGATCTATTTCAACATGAGATACCACTGAAGCAAGATGCTAAACCATTCAGACAGAAGCAGAGACCGATTAATCCTACACTAGCCCCTAAAATGTTAGAGGAACTTACAAAGTTAAGGGATGGAGCTATAATCAAACCTATTAGACACTCTTCCTGGGTTTCAAACTTGGTGTCTGTCAGGAAAAAGAATGGTGACATTAGACTGTGTGTGGATTTCAGAAACTTGAATAAATCTTCCCTCAAAGATAATTATCCTCTTCCTAATATGGAGGCAATATTGCAGAAAGTCACTGGATGCAAATTATTGTCAATGATGGATGGTTTCTCCGGTTACAATCAGGTAAAAGTTAAGGAGTCTAAACAATTTAAGACTGCATTCACCACTCCGTGGGGAACATATGTGTATTTGAGAATGCCATTCGGATTAACTAATGCTGGAGCAACATTCCAGAGAGCGATGGATGTACCTTTTGCTGAATTGATCAATAAGATTATGATAGTATATCAAGACGACTTAACAGCATATTCTAAAAGGGCTGAAGATCATTGCACACATTTAGAACAAGTATTTATCAAAGCCCTAGAATATGGGATATCATTGAACCCTAAAAAATGCCATTTTGCAGTGACAGAAGGAAAATTGCTTGGCCATATAGTCTCGAAGGAAGGAGTTAAAATAGATCCTGAAAGGGTAAAAGCAATTGATCAGCTCCCTATTCCAAAGAATGTAAAAGCCATACAATCATTTTTTGGCCAGATAAATTTTGTCAGAAGATTTATACCAAATTTTGCAGAAATTGTTTGTCCTATATCAAGAATGCTGAAGAAGAACTCAGAAATAAAATGGACGACAGAAACACTAGAAGCATTTGGTAATATTAAGGAGGCAATCAAGCAATCTCCAATCTTAGTGTCCCCTGACTTCAGTAAACCTTTCCAACTTTTCTCATTTGCTTCCTATCATACAGTAGCAGTAGTGTTATTACAGAAAAATAATGATGGATATGAATAGCCTATCTCATTCTTCAGCAAGTCCCTTCAGAATGCAGAGTTGAAGTATGACATTATTGAAAAACAAGCATATGCATTGGTAAAAGCAGTTAAAAATTTTAGACCATATTTGGTGGGAGCTAAAATCACAGCATATGTTCCTAATGCTGCAGTGAAGGATGTATTGGTCCAAACTGAAGTCACCGGCAGGAGATGTAGGTGGATCAATAGGATTCAGGAATTCAACATTGAAATCCAAATCACTAATTTGGTAAGGGAACAGGGTCTTGCCAAATTGATGACTGAAAGTAATCTAGAAGCCTCTCAGATATGTAATGTTGATGCAAGTACCAGTATTGAACACACTCCATGGTATACTGATATAATATATTATCTAAATCATATGAAGTGTCCTGAAGGATATGATGATAACAAAAGGAGGACACTTAAACTACAAGCTTCGAAGTATGTACTCATCAGTGGGGATCTTTATTGGAAAAACAGAGATGGGGTTCTACTATTATGCTTGGATGAATATCAGTCAAAACGTATTATGAAGGAGTTGCATGAAGGCATGTGTGGAGGTCATTTCTCAGCGAAAACTACAGCCCACAAAATCCTGAGGGCAAGATATTATTGGCCTAAAGTTTTTAATGATTCATACCAGTACACTAGAAAGTGTGAAGCATGCCAGAAATTCTCAGGCAAGTTAAAATATCAAGGAGCACTACCCTTAAAACCTATACAGGTTGAGGCTCCATTTTATCAATGGGGTATTGATTTTATAGGTGAAATCTCAGAAAAATCAAGTGGGGGGCACAGATGGATTTTGGTGGCTACTGATTACTTTACAAAATGGGTGGAAGCAATCCCAACCAAACAGGCTACAAGTAAAGTTGTGATTAATTTTCTAATGGATAATATCGTGTGCAGATTTGGTACTCCAGTAAGATTGATTACAGATAATGGGATGTGTTTTAGATCTGATGAATTCAAAGGGTTTTGCAGTACACATGGTATCACTGTTTCTTATGCTGCTCCCTACCATCCACAGGCCAATGGACAAGCTGAATCAAGTAATAAGAGCCTCTTGAAAATCATAAAAAGAATGTTGGATAGAAATAAGAAAGCTTGGGATTCAAAATTGAGAATGGCAGTATGGGCTGATAGAATTACTATAAAAAGGGCAATTGGGAGATCTCCTTATGAGTTAGTATATGGAACACAAGCAAGATTGCCATTGGACAATCTTATACCAGTATATAAATTCATTCTCCAGGAAGACTTGAATATTCCTGAACCAATGGAGGAAAGGTTAGAACAATTGGCAGAGCTTGATGAAACAAGAAGAATAGCTCAGAGGCAGAATGTTAAACTACAATCACAGGTAAAATATCTCTTTGACAAAGAAGGCCAAAGACAGGAAGTTTGAAATAAATGATATGGTACTGATGTGGAATGCAAGATGTCAGGACAAAGGAAAACATGGAAAATTTGAAGCCCTGTGGTTGGGTCCTTTCGTTATCACTGGCAAGGGAGGTGATGATTCTTACTATGTACAGAATATGTCAGGAGAGGAGCAAGAATTGCCTGTACATGGAAATATTTGAAGCCGTTCTTTTCATAAACATGTACAAAGAGAATTGAGCGTTGCCAGTGCATGGACAACCCTCAAATAATTCTCAAAATATTTTATTCCATGCACAGTAGTCTAGGAATCATTCCCGATCCCCATCATTTGTTACTTTCCTTTTCCCATTTTCATAAAAACATCACCCCCAAATAAATAAAACATGTGGTCTACTTCCCTAGGAGATCTGGATCCTTGTCATACTCACAGGGAGTATACATCCCAGACAGAGCCACTGTTAGGACAGTAAAAATTTAAAAATTTTACTGTCCTCTCACTCCATCATATTTGAACAAAATCCTAAAAAATATCCCAAAAAATCATAACAAAAATTTAATTCATCTCACAAGGTGTCTATAGATGAGCAGTGCTAAATTTCTTCAAGGTCAATCTATCGGCAAGATGTTGTGTTACTTACACCGATACATAAGGAATCATTTGAAAATAACCATCAGCATGAGAATAGAGATCGGAAAGAGATTTATAGAAGTTACCGATGGAGTAAGTAATACCGATGACCTTACATCGGCAAGATAACCAAGTAGTCATACCGATCGGTGTGACTAATAACTATCGGAGGATCCTTCGAAAGCTGCCCCGACGGTATATATCATACCGATGAAGTATTTCGGCAACAGTTTCACCGAACATCCCACGGGGGCAATGAAACAAATGACCATCGGCAAGAAATAAGTTATCAGGATGAGAAACAAATAGGTCTCTGATACTCAATGGCTTGGCAAAAAGAGGGTCTTCGGTGAGACTCACAGCAATACAAAATCTATCGGGATGACTCAACATATCGGGACAAAAGAAATTAAGTCTCGCCGATTCACAAGTCATGGCGATCAAAAGGTATCGGTGATACTCTAATGTACTCTGCCCGATAAAGAATATGAAAGAACCATCGCTGAGACGATTTGGATCGGGTTATCTTTTGAAAGCTATCCCGATAGTGTGTTTCATTCCGATGGGTATACTCTAGCGGCAAGATATTAAAACAGTCATTCCGATCCAAAGTAATATGACTATCGGTGGGACAACAAGAGTCAGGGAAACATAATTATGTTATCTCGATAGTATTAATCATCCCGATAAACAAATCATATCGGTAAGACTCATCACTTCGAAGTGAAATCTAAATCATATGGCGATGAAGGAAGTCATGCCGATGGTCGTGCCACTTGAAAATATGACATTACATAGTGTTGGGAATAAAAATGAGAGGTCACACCGATTGACTGTTCTCACCATAAAAGCATTAAGGTCGCCCAGACATTTCAAAATTCACACCAATAAGAGGAGTTATGGTAATGTGACATTTCACAATGATGAACATTGAATTGATCAGATGATTAAATACAAACGGCTATGAAATTTCTATGATCATTATAGTTGCAAAAAACCGTCTGAGAAGAGAATACAGAAGAGCTCTTAAGGTGAAAGCAGAGGATTCCAATTCTAGCCACCAAACGATAGGTACATATACACAAACCACTGTATAGCCTGTATTTAAATTCTCTGCCAAAGTTTTAAAATGGAAACTCTGGGGAAGGGAAAAGGCAGAAAGTTACAAGGGGAGACCAGTAAGCCCAAGAAACAAAAAACTGAACAAACCCCTGAGGAGAAAGTAAAAGAAAGAAAACTGAACCAGGACCTAATTGACCAATTGCCTGGGTCAACTCCCAAGGCCAGAAGGTCTGCCCAACTCAGGGCAGAAGTGGAGAAATTAGAAGATAAACACAAACGCCTGGGAGATATCTGGACCCCAATTCAGGGATATGAACTTTTCAGATTCCACTACAATAGAAGGTTTAGGAATGCTCCTGTGTCAAACCCATGGCACATGAATTTAGGAAAACTGGTTGTACCCAATGTATTCCTGAATGTGGAACTCCTTCAGTTACTTGCTAGACATTATAATTCAAACCTGAGAGCCATCTGCAACCCACAGGGAGAACCAATTGTGCATTTGTCAAAAAATGCTATTTGTGAGGTTTTTGATTTAGATGATTTATGCACTGTCCCTATCATTTATGAAGATCTGGATAAGGAGTATTAGAGAATGGACACAACTTACAATGGATGGAGGTTACCCATTCATAGGCCCAGGATTGAAGGAGAAGTGATGCCCTTAACTGAAAATGATGGCCCTCCCTTTCATGTATCCATATTTGAACCATATATACAATATACCTATTACTCTGTAGGCCAAGTCCTGGGTTCAGAGGTCCCTGAGTTCATGACTATTCCTCTGATGGTCATAGCCTCTGACATTCAGTGTCATAATGCAAGGCAATTTGATTATGCTTCCTATATTGCTAATAGAATGGACTCTAGTCTATCTGCAATAAAAAACAGTGCTCCAGCATGCTCTTTTGAGCATTACTCAATGCTTATGCACATGCTGTTATATTATGGCCAGGAGGTAGGGTTATGGCCAACTGAGTTTCAAGTTATTGCTGCAGATAAGAAAGGGGAAAAGATACCTGTACAACTGTGGACCAGAATTTGGGAAAGTAGATATGCCCATTCTAGCTATGCTTAATTTGAAGAGCATTGTGTAAAAGTACTGTATAGGTATTTTAATCACCCTTGTGAATGTTCAATTTCAACTGAAATAAAAAGATTCCTCAGACCAAAAGATTTTGGTGGCCCCCCTACTGTCACTCATAATTGGGGAGACTGGTATTGCTTTGAGGATGCTACTATGATCAGAGTTTATGGTTTTGAAGATGCTCCATTGATATTGCCCAAGACTGTCCCTGACAGGCTTGCATATCTGGAGATAATCAGGCAAATGCATTGTTCAAATGTGATGCATTTGAGTTCACATGACAAACAATCGTTTATGCCCAGCACCTTATGTTTTGGAGATTTTACTGTAGTTTCAAAAGAAGGTTACAATCTCATTATGGATAAATTGATGCATTATAACATGATGACTGCTGAGATAAGAAAAGGATTTGACCCTAAAGGCTTTATTGATTCTGCAAGAAGAAAACAGAATCTCAGTGGATACATGCACATACATTATCCACATGATGATGTCATTAGAAATTTAGAAGAAGTAGAAGTCGAATTGGTGGTAGAAAAATATAACAGGGATCTAGATGAAAAGAAAAAGTAGTTAGCAGAAATTGAGGTTGTATCCTCTAAAGATGAGGAACTGGCAGGGCCAGAACAGCCACCAGATAAAAAGGTAGAGATGTCCAAGAGGAAAATGCAACAATATCAGCCTCCTATTGTACTACATGATGAGGAAGGGTCTGCTGATGAGGATCCACGTCAGACAGCCTATGATTCTTTCATTTCAGATGATAAGTTTATTCGATCAAAGGAATTTAAATCATTTTTGTATAATTACAACGGGAAAGAAATCAGAGAGTCAGTAGATGATGTCTCTGCTGATAATGAAAAACAATTATTAGATACGCTGAAGGAAACAGTAGATAAAGAGATGCAAGACATGACACCTAGCAAGGGTAGACAGTTGCTTAAAGATGCAGGGGTCATGATTTTTCCTAGTCTGGATTTAAATTATGCTTTGGTTTTTGATAGTTTTCTGAATAACACAGATGATAAGTATAAACTTACTCCAGAAGGAGTTAGTGAAGTATATATGGGAACAAGGTATAACAATGATGAAAACTCCTTGATGATATGGGCGTTATACCCTCCCCATAAGAAGACAGCCATCATTGGTACTGAGAAGACTTTTGGCCACGTTATGACTTTGAAAGCAGGGGAAACTGACCCTATAATTACAGCAGACATTGGTATCAATGTTGCAAAATTGAATAAAGCGCAAGCTCAAATGTTGATCAAAGAAAGAGATGCATACAAATTGAACTGTGAAAGACTGATAAAAGAAAATGATTACTTAAAAGATGCTGTTAAGAGTACTTTTGGCCAGTCCACAAAAAGAATAACTCAAGGTGAGAGCTCACAGGGCATTCAAGTGTTATCCCCTGATCAGGCAACCCAAATTCAGATGGATGCATTTGTTACAATACTGTAGAGCAGGTATGCAAACATGGTGCGGTGGTTAAACTAGTTTTTGGATAACTTCTCAGAGAATCATAAAGCAGTTCAAGAACATGAAAGACTTGAAAAGAGAATACGAGAAAAATTAACTGAGATACAAAACAGGAGTACTGCTGATAGTACAGATATCTATTATGCAAAAGCATTTCTCAAACAGCATCAAAATTACTATGACAAACTTAAAGCTGATGCTAAGGAAGGAAATGATGCCTCAAACGCAGGAGTGCCTAGGATATTTAAAGACAATGGAGAGGTGAAGAGCAAGGAAGAATGGATTATGGATTGTCAAAGTATATTACACAAAGCCACAGGAGCTCTAAAAGACAAAGCCTCTGCATCTAAAGAAGTTTGCAAACAATTGGAGAGCATGATTACACTTGACATAATTACCAGAAGTGTTGTTCACCTTACTGATTCTCATCGCGAGCAGGATTACTTGGATTACTTGGCAAAAGTCTACTTGTGGCTAAATAGAGCCTAATCATAATTATGTTATAATTGTTAATGTTGTTAAAGTTCCCAAAAGACTTATTGAAGAGTTATGACTCTTCATAGAAATATCTATATAAGTCCAAACAATCGATGCTGAGAGATCATCAGCAGTAGAATATATTTAGATATATCATATATACAATGTTTCAAAATGACTATATTGCATATTTTATTTGAAGAAGAAGTTTGAAGTTCTCTGATTCAGTGGTTCTGCTTTGGTATCAGTTGTTTGTTAAGATTATTCAGTTGTGTGGCTGTCTCCATTTCTGCATTTCCTTGATATTCAGATTAAACATATCAAGTATTTATTTGATCTGTCAATACACATTTGATGTATCTGTGTGATTAAATAGGTTGGTATCCATTTGAGGAATTAAACCCTTCTGATTTAATTACAGTAGCCTGGAAGTATTAAGCTTGGATTACTAAGTAGGGCCATACAATTAGATTGCCATTCTGTCTCCAGTAAATGTTATCTGTTAATCTTGTCTATTCATTTCATTTGGTTCCTTCAAGTAAGGATTAAAGTACCTTTTGGTGAATTATAAGATATCTGTTATTTGGTTGGATTATCAAGAAGAGTCTGTCAGTCATTTACTTGCACGTTTATACAAGCTATAAACTAAAACTGTGCCAAACAACTAGAATTATTACCATTAGGAAACCATTAGTCCTGGTCCTTCAAACTGACTCTATTACCCAACAAGGCACTAGTCTTATTTTACTTAAAACCTTTTACCTTGATATTGCTTATACAATTCTTACCAATCACTCATTAGACATTAAACCTAAAATCAGTCAGCAAGCATTTCATCTATCCTACATCTTGTGCCATTGTAGATAGATGTAGTTAGTCCACGTATTCACATTCAATCTGGTTTAATTTTCCAAGGTTTACCCACCTAGGTGTAGCAGGACCTAAAGTGAAGGAAATCATCTAACCTTAAAGTTTGATTTCATCAAGTTAGTTCAGAAACGTTGCCAATCTAAACATAGAGCTTGGCACCCCCTTAGGATTGGCAACCTGCATTTCTGAGACCTAACACAACCTAGGCTTGATCAAGGTCCAAGCCTACTTCCATTGTTGTTCTAAGCATTTATAATTCAAATTCAATGGGTAGAAGAGGTTTCTTTCCAAAAACCAATTCATAGGGAGTGAGACCGGTGGTTGATTTCCAAGTTGTGTTATAGGCCCAGACTACCTCATGCAATTTTCTAGCCTAGTCCTTCCTTCCTGATGAAACCATTTTTGTCAGGATGTTTTCAAGCTCTCTATTAGTGACTTCCACTTGACCATTTGCTTGTGGGTGGTAAGGGGATGATTTCTTATGACTTACTTGGAAATGTTTAGTGAATGCCAATAGAAATTTAGACATAAATTGTGGTCCTTGATCTGTGACAATTGATTTGGGGGCTCCAAATTTTAGGAAGATTTTGTTATAAAGGAAATCTATAACTTGTTCTTCCCTAGTGACTTTCAGTGCTTGAACTTCTGCCCATTTGGTTAGGTAGTCAGTACATACCAGGATGTATTCTTTGCCCTGTGAAGGAGGATCTATGGGTCCTATGAAGTCTAGTCCCCATTTTTCAAAAGGTTCAAAAACTACCTATGGTTGCAGAGGCATCTCGTTAGATGCGATAGGTCTCCCTACTCATTGACATTCATCACAATGGCAAACATATTTTTTTACATCTTTATGCATGGAGGGCCAGTAGTAGCCTGCACCTAATATTTTGAGAGAGGTTCTTTTTGTTGAATAATGACCTTCAAAGGGGTCATCACAGCATGCTCTTAGTATACTATATGTTTCATCTGATATGATAAAGCGGTATAAAACTAGATTAGGTCCACTCTTGAATAGCATACCATTGATCTATTTGAACTGGGCACTTTCTCTAATGAGGTGTTTCCTTTGTTTTGATGTAAAATCTGGTGGAAACTTAGAGGTGGCTAGATAGTTGGCTATGTTTGCAAACCAGGGTGTTTTAATGGAGATGGCGAATAAGTTTTCATATGGAAATTCATCTTGAACAAGGGTACAATCTCCATTGTCCTGTTTGATTCGGGTTAAAAAGTATGCGACTACATTAAACTTCCTAGGCTTATCAATGATGGTTACATTAAATTCTTGGAGAAGTAATAATCATCTGATTATCCTTCCATTCACTACAGGTTTGTTCATTAGGTATCTAATGGCTGAATGGTATGTGAACATAGTTACCTTATACCCTGTAATGCAATGTCAAGATTTATTGATTGCATGAACTATAGCTAAGAATTCTTTCTCCATAGTGGTTTAGTTTTGTTCAGTGGGAGTTAGATTCTTATTGATGAAATATATAGCATACTTCCCTCCATTCTAATCTTATTGGACTAAGACTGCTCCAATTGCATCATTGGAAGCATCTACATAAATATGGAAGGGAAGGTTCAAATTAGGTCCATGTAGAACTACAGCAGAAATGAGTTTTTCTTTAATGATATCAAATGATGTTTGACACTCTACTATCGACGCAAATTCCATGTCTTTTTGAAGAAGGGAGAACATAGGAGCTATAATTTTACTAAAGTTTTCTATGAACCTTGGTAATACCCCACATGGCCTAAGAAACTACTGACATCAGTTTGGTTTTTCAAAGTCTCTATTTATTGTATCACTTCAATTTTCTTAGGATCTACCTTTATCCCCTTGGCTAAGATGTGGTGTCCCAACACTATCCCTTGTTCTACCATTATTAGACATTTTTCATGACTCAGGGATAATTGATGGTCTTCACATTACTGCAATACTCTGTCTATGTTTTTAAGGGCTTCATCAAAAGTGGAACCATATACCATGAAGTCATCCATATAAACTTCCACATAATCATTTACAAGTTTAAAAAAGATGGCCAAAACATTCCTCTGAAATGTTGCATGGGCATTACATAGCCCGAAGGGAAGAACTTGATATCCAAACGTTCCCCAAGGATAGGTAAAGGTTATTTTGTCCTGGTCCTCTACTGCCAGTTGTATTTTGTTATATGCACTGAATCCATCCAGTAATGAGAAATACTTCCTCCCTGCTAAGTTATCAAGACTTGGTCTATGAAGGGCAGTGGAAAGTATTCTCTATATGTTGCTTTTTTTGAGTTCTCGATAGTCTACACACACTCTCCATTTCCCATTTTTCTTTGGAATAACTACCAAAGGAGAGACCCACTTGCTGTTAGAGATAGGATAGATGAATCCTAGTTGTAGGAGTTTTTCAATTTCTATTTTGACAATACCTTTGAGAGCAGGGTTAAGTCTTCGTTATGGTTGATGAATTGGTCTAACATCTTCAGTATAGATGTGGTGGGTACATACACTAGGATGTATTCCTCATGTCTATGTAGTCTCAAGCAAAAGCTTTGAATTTATTGACCAATACATCAGATCGCTTGAGCTCATATGCTTCTGTTAACTAGCTATTGATATTTAAGGTTTTTCCTAGTAATAACATAATAGTTTTGGTTCCTAGGTAGTTGGAGGTGATAGTATGAACTTCTCTTGTTAATGTGTTGAGTGCACAGCTATGCAATATGATTTTATGGAATCTAGCAATATCTTCAAGGAAGTGACAGGTTTTTAGGATGATGTTAGCCAGAGGACAGGGTAATGATGTGAAGGAGGTGTGGTTGTTGTCATAAATGTGTTTGATATTATCAGTGTTGATTGGTTGTCCTAAAATTTCCTCAACTTCCAAGATTTCATCATCACTTGAATCTATGGTAATACTTTTTATATAACTTTCCAATTCATCTTCTAGTTCTTCACCTTGTTCTTTAATGACTACCATAGCAAGTGGGGCTAGATTTTCCTATTTGTCAGAGCAATTTGATTCATTGACCCAAACTTTCTTGTTTATCACAAATTGGGCAGGGGGATATAGGTACAAGTGTTTGCTATTAGGGCCTTTTAAAATGGTCATCCCTCCTACTCTGTAGTCAATCTTGGCTGCAACAGTTGCCAACCAAGGTCTACCTAATATCAACGGATAACCATCCTTAGGTGTGTGGGACTGGATCACATGGAAGTCCACTGGATACTCCCAACTGTCAACCTTAATAGGGACATTTTCCAGGACACCTTTGGGAATAGCTATAGACTAGTTTACCATTTGTAATATGGTGGTTGTGGGGAATAAGATGGTGAGCCCCAACTTTTCCATAACATCCACAATCATGATGTTAATTATTGCCCCTAGATCCACGAGTGCATTGGGTATTGCCACATCATTGATTGTTACTGTTATGAGTGGGCTACCTAGGTCACCATATTTTGGGGTAGAGATTTCTCCAATCAGAAGGTTGGCCAAATATCTATTGATTTGCAGTATGCTAATTTGTTTCTTTTTCCTCCCTAGTGTTTTTATGCACAACTGTTTGACTAATTGGTTGAGTTCAAGAATCTCCTTGATTGCTTGTAATAGTGGAATCTCAATGAGTCATTTAATTTCTTGTATTAAAGTAGTTTCAGTTGGTAGGGTCATTTTTGGAGGGTTTTTCAGGAGAGTCTCCTTAAGGTGCTCCGAAAAAGGTGCTTGAGTTCTCTTTTCTGAGCTGGAGTCATTCTTTGGAAAACTTGATGAATGTCTAACAATTTCTTCTAAAGGTAACTCTAAAACTTTAGGTGGAGGTTGCTGAGGAGATGACAAGGCAAGCTTCTCTTGGTTACTTCCTGTTTTTTTCTCTAAAGGTACAAGAATCATTTTTGTTCCTTCGGTAGGTTCTTCATTTTGGTCTTCCAGGATTTCAATGATGGTAGAGGCTGCTAGAGCGTTTTTCATGACCTCAACTATAAGTTTCCACAATAGATAGTGTTAACTCTAGCCATGTTTTCCTGCTCAGTGGTATACATTGGTGTAGTTTGACAGGTATTCTTCATATTAGCAATAGGTTGCACTGGTAGTTGGGGTTGATTGACTTGCTCATTTTGATGAGTGTTTTGGGGAGCTGGCAGGAGGTTCTATTGTGCATTTGGCATCTGCCTCAGACCATGATAGAATTGGTTTGGAGGTTGATTCCATTGCGGGGTAGGATTTTGAGGGTACCATTGTTGTTGAGTCTAATTTGCCCATTAAGGATTTCCCCAGGACTGGTTTTCCCACTCGGTTGGTCCCCAAGGATAAGGTCCCTAGTTAGGTGGTGTTGGAGGCCAAGATGCCATGCACTGATTGTTATTCCAATTATTTGGAGGGTGTCATGATGGATTGGAGTTTTGCCCATAGGAGAAATTCCCTCTTGGTCTTTGGCTATGTAATTGACCTCTTCCTCTGTGTGAGGTGCCTTTTTCTTTGAGTTTTTAATTGCATTGAGTATCTCACACTAATCAGTGGCATGATTTTTCTCACAAATTTGACAACTGTTAGCTTTGTCTAAAGGACACTCCCTGAGCAGATGTTTATTTCAACATCTGGGATAGTAGATGGATAAGATTTTTGGATTGCGTGTCTTGGCCTGTATTCCATCTAGGGTGGTGTTTAACTAAACAAGGATATCAATTTTTAGATTTGCTATTTCCTCTCGCAGTTTGCCAATTTCATTTGAGCCTCTCAATAGGCTAGACTTATGGATTCCTCTGCGAGTCTGAGAGAAATTTCTGCATAACTCAGAAATATCTCTGAGTTCAAGTTGGGACACATCTCCATTTCCCATCAAGTCTAAGATTCTCCTAGCATCCTCATCAAGCCCTTTTAGGAATATGGTCTTCAGGATTTCTGGACTCATTGTTTCTTCTCCACATCATTTTGTTAGAAAAATGAACCTATCCAGGAAGTCTTCTAGGCTTTCATCTTCTTTTTACCTCAACTTGAACAGTTCTTCCTTCCTATCGCCGTCCCTACAGTAACTCTAATATTTGTCCAAAAAGACAGTTTCCATGTCATCCCAAGTGGTTATCAATCCTGAGACCAACCCCATGAACCATCGCATTACAAAGTATCTCAAAGTGGAGGAGAAAAGTTTCAGTTTCTAATTATCTATTTTGTAATCATATGTCTAACACATAACTTACTAGTCTGGGTCTTCAGTGGACAATCCTCTAAAGGTTGGTAAGATGGAAGGTGAAATGTTTTTCATAGGTGAGTCCTTGTCTGGATTGAGAGCATTAGGATGAGTGAATGTTCAGGCTACTCTTCGTGGATTTGGGTTATCATCATCTTGATTGTTTTCTCTCCTCCCATTGTGGGGATTAAAAGGGTCATTATTGTTATTAGCCATGATATTGAAAGGAATGTCATCCTCCTCAAAGGTTTGATACGGTGGTTGAGTATCTGAGGTATGTTAGGAAGTCTCAGGTTGATCCAGATCAATCAATTTGTAACAAAGTTATTCAACTAAGAATTCTACCTCTCTAGTTTTGGTTGGAACTACTATTGGGGGGGGGGGGTTTCTACAAATCTTTTGTGTGGACCTCATTTTCTGACCATGTAGAAAAAGAAGTTTGACAACTATTTTTTTTACTAACAAGAGGTATCCAAGTATTCTCCTACTAACACTCGAAAAGAAGTCCCCGACAAAGGCACCAAAAAGTGATAGGTTGTTGTTAAGTCCTAACACTTTATTTGAAAATATATCAGTTATGTCGACCAAGTAGTGTCCAAGGCTATCTGCAATAGGGAATGCATTCAAACATCTCAACTTAGCAATGGTTTGGTGACTTTTAAGGAAGCTTTTAACAGAATAACCTCAAACTAGAAAGCATATAATTTAATCTACAAAGCATTTGAACTTAACCTAGAAAGCATATGAACTCTAAACTAGGAATCAACACATAAACTTTCTAACTAAGAAATTGAAAGGAATGGACTAATTTAGGAAAATAGGAAATTCTTTAAATTTAAACTTGTACTATCAACTAGTATCGAACTTCTACATTTAAGCAGGAGCTCCGAAAATTACAGCATAACACACAGAACTTCAAACACTTTCAACTTAAGAAAAATAACTTAACACAATATCATGCAGGGTCACAACAATACTATCCTATCATAAGACCATTAAACAAAAGGTTATACTAATCTGAAACAAAACATTCACAGGATGAAATTCAAACAACACAGTCACATAGCATTGAGATACTTATCTATTCCTAATTCCTTGAAGTGGCCAGCTCTCCAGAGATCTTCTACTGATTCAAATCACATTCATCATTTTACAGTTCCAAAATTCCATTCACATTCTCATTACTCATAATAGAACTCGATTGTATTCATTCATAACATAACATAACATAGCTGAACATAACTATCCATAACATATCCATTTTTTAGGAATACTAAGATAATCTATACTACCAAAATCCTAGATACTTGAGTGGCTTATTAATGCTACTAAAAAAGTCTTTAACAAGCTAAAAAAACTTTAACTAAACTAATTGTCTTTTAAATACAACATATTAAAGGCTTCGAGTGGAGCTATAAAATGTCTTAAGTTCTTTCAACAACAAAAAATAATAGAAAATACTAGGTGGTCAGATATAACACAGACTAAAGTCCATGATCATGCATCTCCTAAATTTTTGGTGCCCTAGTGTTTTGGTGCTATTGACTTTAGTCGACATTCAATTCTATTCCTCCCACTAAGCCATACTCAAAAATTTGCATAAAAACACAAATCTTTTCACAAAATCACATCAACATTAGTGATAAACTCTTAATCAATTCAACAGAAAAGATTGTACATCATTCTTTCAAAAATAAACAAATATTGCATGTAAGACTAATAAATTGGCATGGTTTAGGTAGTTTGGTGGCACAGAAAGGGTCATATGGTTAATGACATAAATGATGTTATTTATACCTCATCAACAACCATCTTTCCAAACCATGTACAGTAGCTAGAGCATTCAGACCAATAAAAGGTTATAGAATCAGAGCATGAACATTGAATGCAATAGTGATGGATTGCATACCATTTCAAGGGGATACCCTATTAGGCATCTAGCCTAGCTAGAGACATATGAGGAGTCCCTACCTATCATGCTTACTTCAAACCATGAGGTTGAGGATCAAAATGGGCTAGATCAACCCATTTATCCACTTCTAGGCAGCTACATTTCTGATTAGTGCGAGTGGATAGGTGAGATTTTCTTTGTCCTTGGGGAAGTACTTCACTATCTGGTTGTATGTCCATCCTTTCCCCACCTCTTTTTAACTACCTACAGATATGTGAAGCATTGTAAATAGTTAAGAAAGGGCAGTTACTTTCAAGAACTTGTTAATGGCTTTGTTTGAGGTCATTTCCTTGTTGTTAGTTTAGGTTTAGGATAGGTTTGTTTCTATTTTAGCTTTCCTTTTCCCTAAGTGTTGTTGCATAGGCTGCACTCTCATTAGGAGAATGCATGCATTGTTTTCCTTTTGTGGTGTTTTGTTGAGGTAGGGTTTTAGTTGTTCTTAGTATGCTTCAGCCTTTTGACTCTATGTCAAATGAATGCTTAAGGCCACTAGTTCCCTTTTATTTAGCAAGCAAACACCCCTAAAAAGTCACCAAAATGTTTTCCTATTTTGTTCCCCAGCCAAATAGCCCAAATCCATTAAATCTCTAAGTGTTTTACCCTTTAGAAATGCAAGGAAAAATATCCCAAATCGACTAAGTCCAAATAATCTTGAGTTTTCCTTGCATTTTTAATCTTTTCAGAGTTTCAGAGTTCAGAGTTCTCCCCTTCGTCATACCATCTTAATCAGCTTCAAACTCTACTTTGTTCCTTGGAAAAATCATGTAAGTTCTCAAAATTCTTCGGGTGTCGGGAGTCGACCTCCTTTCTTCTTTCCTTTTCTTTTGTAAGGAGAAAGATGGAAGGCCCGATGTCTGAGCTCTGACTCTGAGCTTCGAGTCTTTTCCTTTGAAATTTTGGTTATGTTTCGAGGGGTCAGACTTCGGACTTTTCTTCTTCTCTCTTCCTTTTCTTTTAAAAGGTGGAAGACAGAAGGCCCGAAGCCCGAATTCCACTGAACCATCTAAATAAGTTCTAAGTGTTTTGAGAGGTCAGACTTAAGACTTTTCGTCTTTCCTCTTCCTTTTATTTTGGAAGGTAGAAGACAGAAGGCCCAAAGCCTGAATTCCACTAAAACTTTCTCAAAATGGCTAAGTCTTTAGACTTGCGGGGCTCAGACTTTCTTTCTTCCTCCTTCTCTGGGAAGGTGTAAGGTGGAAGGCCCGAAATCTACCAACTATTTCTTTCTAAGTAAAGCGAGACTTAGAGAGTGGGGTTTTCTCCTTTCTTCTTCCTTCTCTCTTAGAAGACGGAAAGCTGAAGGCTTGAGACCCGATCTCAGATAGCTTCTATGATCTTCAAAGGCAAAGGAAAAGAGGCAAAACCAAAGGTCTGCCATGCTTTACCAAGATGAAATTTTGCTGATAAGGTAGAATATAGGCTAGAATCAAAGGTCAAGCATTTAACTCTAGCTGGAATTTGTTGTTGAACATTTATTGTTGTAGATGGAGAATCAGATGCAAAAATTTCAACGCAGATATTTGTTTCAGCTACTCTAGAGAAGATATTTTTCCACATTTATGTCAAAGAAAAATAGATGTATCCAGACATTCCTTTGCAGAAATATCTTCTAACAGGCCCATGAGGCAAATTTATTGGAGTAGGTGAATACGCCTCAATGTAAAATGCTATATAAGCATGAAATCAAATGTATTATTGTTGGTTGTTGGTCTAAAAAACCACATCTTGTATCAGTTGTAACTGTACCTCTTTGATAAGAAATAATAGATTTTTACATTTTCATGCACTTCTTTTGATTTATGTAATACTTATGTTTGAGTATCCATTTGTGAACGCTTCTTTTCTTTTGGATTTCAATTAGTTTCTTTTACCTTTGGAGGTAGTTTGTGATTTGTGTATGCTGATCTGTTGTTTTTTGTTATTTTGTGCATATATGGTTGATTTGAGGGCTAAACATTCAAACCTGGTGTATCACCTTTTCATTTCCAATTTCTCCTTCTTCCCCTTTTCCCTATCAGTGATAGATTAGGTTTAGTCTTAGTATAATCTAAATCTCATATTCAGAAAGAGGAACCAGCCTTCTCTGGAGGTTTGATTTCCTTTGCAGGGTCCCACACCTAGAAATCACTCTAATGTTTCACTGGATTGTTGTAGCATAGGTGCTTCAACATAGGGTGCAAATCCAAGTGACAATAAGAATTGTTTTAGATATTAAGGTGAGCGGTAGATTGATCTTCCCAATTGTTTGAATGTCTTTATTGTCGTATATCCTTAAGGTGGCATCTTGTTTTCCTATGCCCATTTTACTGCATCCCATCCTTCGTAGGAAGGAAATTGGCAAGAGGTTATTGCTAATCCTTCATCTACTACCACTCTTTTTATGATGACCTCTTCAACCTGAACCTATATGTATAATGGTGAATCCTTATTCTTATTTCCTTCATCCTTTGGGAGTCTTGAAATGTTGAATGTGAGAGGGGTTGGTTCTTCTTGCATTGATTATCCCACCTCTAATACTTCCAAGAATTTTTTATCAATGTGAAGGGGAGTCTTTCAACAAGTTTATCACTTGCGAGAAGACATTTTCCATTTGTTCAGTTTGTTCCTCTTCTTGGATCACAAACACTTCCTGGTTTAGTTCCACATGGTTAGAATTTCTTTGATCACCACTTCCTTTTCTGTTCTGAGGTTCCTTCTCCTTTCTTTGGGTTTGTAGGAGAGTGAGGAACTTTTTTTGTTGCTCTGGGGTAAGATTTGAGATAGCTTTGTTGTACCTATAGTAGGTTTTCATGTCATGACCTTTTGTTCCATGGAACCAATAATATGTGTCAGGATCATAGGAGAACCAACCTGGTCCTTGATTTCCTTTTTCATGCCATTTATCGTAACTAGGTGCACTTCTTATGACATTGATGTCTTTATCTATTGGATGTTTGAGGTATTCTTTTTAGCCCCTTTTGAGACTTTGAGTTTTCCATTAATGTCATAAGTTCTTTGGCCACTATCAATGGTTACTGGTTCAATCCTTAAAGCACTTTCCAAGGCTTCTTTGTAGGACTTGTAAGGTAACTTTTGAACTTCTTCTCTCATCTCCCTATTTAAGGGATGCAAGAAAAGATTGCATAATTCATGATGATCCATGTTTGGAGCACTTGTCAAAGAATAGAGAACTTGTCTCCATCGAGTGACAAAGTGGGCTACTGATTCTTTTGGTTCTCAATTCATAGTTAAGAATTCTCAGATCCATGTCTTTACGAGTTTTTTCATATCTAAAGCCATGAAAAACTCTCTGATTAATTGCCTGAATGAATGTATTAAGGCCTCTGGTAGGCAGTAATACCAATCCAGGGCTATTCCTTCTAACGTCTTTGGGAAGATTTTGGTGACAACCCCATCTCATGGGAGGAGTTCTCTTATTGCAGTTGTGTAAGATTTAATGTGCGAGTTAGGATCTCCTTCTCCTATGAACATTAGGAGATTTGGTAATGGTCAAGGTAACGGAACACTTCTTATGATCATGTTGAGTGGCTCCTTTAAGTACTCCAAGTATGTGCCTAAAAAGGCACTATGTGATTGTGAAGTTTATAGCACTAGCCCCATTGGTGGGCTTTGATAACCCAATGCTAATGTTTGATTTGCTTGTTTTCCTAGCATTGCATGATTGTTTTGAACAACAGGGTTCCCATTTGGGAATGTGTCATTACTCCAATTTTGTGAGTAGTAGTTGAGGTAAGGGGGATTCTGAGATGCCCCCTAGTCTTGTTCCATTCTAATGTGCTCATGGGATTTTTGTCTTCTTTCTAGGATAGGTTGTTCTACCTCCAGAGTTCAGATTCTTTACACTAGCGTTGCGATGAGGTCTACAGGTGTGGGACCTCTAGTTACTTCCTCATATCTAGGGTTTTCCTTATGAATGTTTTCATGATTGTGTGTTTCTTCTCGTATAGCATTTTCTTGTTGTTCTTCTCATAAAGCAACTTTTAGGGCTTCTTGAGAATCTTTTGCTTATTGTAATTTTTGTTCTATCCTTCTCACTTAATCACCAAGATAAGTACTTGATGTGCTTGTGGATGGTTGGTTCATGCAGTGGACTTCAGATATCATCTATGTTCTTTTCTCTTTGTGAGGTGTGTTTGGTATGGCATGGTTATGCTCCCATGCAAGATTGTTGAAAGATAGAGAATGACTGGGTGCTCTTTAGTCTTGTTCAAGGTTAGAATCTTCATAATCATAGCAGTTTGAAACTGATGCATTTGGGTCAGGTGGCACATACCTATCAAAGAAGGAGTTTTTGGTTCCCTACAGAGAATAATCCCTAAGTCTAGTTATGTCATATTTGGGGGTGCCATAGACACCACAGAATAAATGGAATGAGTGAAGGCGAAGGTGACAAAGGTGGAAGTGGAGAAGATGGTTATGAAGAAGAAAGTGATAATGATTAAAACCTTTGAAGTTGAAATGCCAAAGAGTGACAATGATGATGTTTAAATGGAATCTGAGTGATCTTTGAAATGAAAAACTACTTGTCCTAGTAGGATTTGTAATTTCACATCAGATTCACTAAAATATGTAATGAAACTAACGGCATATGTGATAATGGTGATGAATGAATCTCTAAAGTTTGAGGCAAAAATTCACTCGTCCTAGAAGGATTTGTAATTTCATGTTGGGTTCACCAAAATAACTACATTCAAAAACACGACTTGGTGGCCTGGGGTGGTCGAGTCAGCTTTGGCACACACACAGACCGTCTCTCCTTACCATGAGGCAAACCTCCACATCACTCTCACTCTCATGGAAGTAGCCAATTGAGAGGAAACAAGACACTGGGGTGGTCTGGCTCACTTGAGAGATGGACTTCACAGAGATTGGTCAGCTAGTCTTGGGGCCTTTAGTGTGTGTTTGTTTGAATGCAGTGTTCTATGATCATTGTTGTGAAAATAACTATATGACCCAAAGGGTCACTAGTCACCATTCTTCTATTTAGGTTTCTAATGTTCTAGCATTGTGTTAGTTGACTATTGTTTTCATTGATGTTTTATTCAAGTTAACGTTGTTGTTCGTGTTGTTGGATGATTGCTTGTATTTGAAGTTCTCTAAATCTTTCTTATTGTTGTTGAATTACCAGTTGGTCTTGTTGTTGTCTAGGGTGGATCTCCTATATCTTGTCAAGAATTGCCCTCACCCACTCACCTCTAAGTCCAAGGCACATTCAAGAGCCTAAACAAGAGAGAGATGGTTAAAGCTAACCTTGACTTGACCTAAGGTTTCGACATAGGGTTTGTGTTACCTAAGGTTTGACTTTGTTTGACCTTGTATTGAAACCAAGGGTTTTGACTAACGTTGACTAAATTTGACCTTGTGTTGGGACCAAGTGTTTGTAAACCTTCTGTGTTGCTAATGTTTTTGTTCTTTTCTATTTTTGTATGCATACAGTGCAAAACATTTTTTTTGTGTTTTTTTCTATTTATAGAAATTAAAGTGCTTTTTTCTATTCTAGGAATTAGAAAATTTATGCAAACTAGTATGAGATTACCTAATGCAATTGAATCTATGTTTTTGGTTTATTTTTCTGAATAAGTGGATCGATTTACTCTAGGAAAGGGAAATTGCTTTTAAACTATGAACTTTTCAAAGGGAAACTACTTTAACAATGCAAATCTACTTAGCCTAACAAGGAAAAAGAAACATGTATTTACTATTCCCAAGAGTAAAGTTTAATTATCTAATTACTATGAAATGAAAAAAAACATGAAGGTGTTGATAACTGAGGGGAGGTGAATCAGTTATCTTAATTGTTTTGACTTTCAGTCCTTCTTTAACAATTAGTGCATAATCAAATCATACAAGAAAGCATAACCATGAAAGCAGAAATAACATCAGTACACATGACACAATGATTTTGACATGGAAAACCCGGTTAAGGGAAAAAATATGGGGTGATTAACCCAAGATTGTATTCTCTATTAGAAGAATAGAAAGAACAAAATGGCACATGCCAATTAGGGCTCACTGCCCGAGCACGCTACTCAAAAGAGGCTCACTGCCTACAACAGAATCACTGTCTACAAGGTATAAGGAAAGTAACCAGGTGATTGAACTGATGAGAGGCATCCACACATGCTGAGGTTTAGTTCCAGTTAGGCTCTGTACACTGATCTACTGCACTTGATTCTTCCTTTTCTTTTGGTGCAACTATTCTGTCACATTCCTGACCTGATCAGCACTTGATTCTTCCTTTTCTTTTGGTGCGACTGTTCTGTCACATTCCTGACCTGCAAACTTACTTCCACACTAGTCTCTTCTTTTCTTCGCACATCACCACCTACACAACACTCATTCATACCTAAATCCATCTGGTATATATATCTGCACCAAATATTTCATCCACTTTCTAGTCGGCATCCGGAATACTAAATATTTTCCCAAACTCTGATCTGTTGGTTGAATCTTTGCATACCAAGTAATGCAGATCAAAGAGATCCTTATAGAAGTAATCAATCATGTCAGCCAATCATGGAAGATACCTCAAGAAACTTAATCACCATCAATATCACATCCGGATTAAGGTCTGATGCTCTGCCAGTTAGGTCTTCCTCAGTCTACTCTACCAATCAGGAACCTAACACTCAAGTACTCATGTATCTTCACTCTTCCATCACCAGAGGCTCAATTCCTAGAATCTATCAGCCAAGGTACTCCTCTTGACTTCCCCAAATCTGCACTTTACTAAGATACTTCCTCTGAGAGATCTGGACCTGACTATCAGACCTTGCCACATGCTCTATTCTTATTTACTGGACCACAACATTCTTCAACCTGACTTCTGGTATAGACATATCATGCCCTGCAGATGGGTGGGATGAGATTTGTTGCCATCAATGACAACATTCATGAAGCCATATAGTGTCTCTTGCCAACAAAAGGAACCTAGAATAAAGAGATGTGTGAGCCTCCACTACCCTCAGAAATCCTTGTATGGTAACCTCTAATCCTCTTGCAGTAGCGGGATGATCATCTTGGCAACAATAAGAAAAGAGAAGCAAAATAAGCTTTTGAAGCTTTGAAATGAGGTCAATGAGAGCTTGACAAGCACTGTGGCTTGTGATTTGAGCAGCGTATGGATGCAAAACAAGATTTTAGCAAAGCTAGATGAGATAACAAATAAAAGAAAAAGGCTCTAATGTCTTGTGTGAGCATATGGATGCTTGATTGGAGAGCAATAACTTGTAAGAATTGTGTGCACAAATGAAATTGTCTCCCTTTGTGCTTGAGGGAGGGGGTATTTATAGGTTTGAAGAAGGTATAAGAGGTGAAGAAGAAGAAGAGTTAACTCCCTTTGATTGAAGAGTTAACTTAGAAAACACAAGAGTGATCTAGGCTAAAATTGGAGTGATCTAACCAATTATAACTTATCAATCAAGAAGAAGTGACAAAAAAGAATGCATGGGAATGCATGGGTTGATAATCAGAGATAAAAATAAGGCAAATATGCATGGGTGGATGCATGAAATAGTTAACTCTATCTTTGGCATAAAATTCCATGCAAACAAGATGAAAAATAGGCAAAAACAGAGCTATTTTGGGCCAAAAACTCAAGTTAACTCATGGGTGGAAATGACGGAAGGGTTGCCACCTGGTCACCCTTTTCACCAGTCAAGATTGACCAGGGGTGACCCTTAGAGGAGGGGTCTTGGGTGGAAGTACAGGATGGGAGATGAAAGAGGAGGAGAAAAGAATGGGTTTTACATCTGGAAACAGGTCAAACAGGGGTCAAAAACCAAATCTCCACTTGCAAGTGTAGGATCTCTTGGGGGAGATCTGGAAATAATAGGGGGAGATTTGCACTGGTTGACTGAAACTGAAAACTAAAAGTTGGAGATGGCTTGGGAGGTCCTCTAGAGGGCTCCTAGGGGTGGGAATGGATGAAAAACATTAGGGAAAGTTGAGAACACAACAAATGGATGAATACAAGGCTTAGGGACAAAGTTGCAAGGACAAGAAACACAAATCAACAAGTGTTTAAAAGTGTCAAAAGTGGGGAAAGAGATAAAATGACAAAGTGGAAAAAACACAAGGATGAATAAACCACATGCTACTAAGAGAATAGCTATTGAGAGAACATTATTTCATGGTTACATGTATGTGACAAGGATTGTGAGTCATCATCGATGTCCTCATGGAGGCTGTGTGTGATTTTGGTGCTTACAGTTCCACTCTTTAACATTATGTTTAACATGAAGGACTTTCTGGACTAACCCGAACATAGTAGAACCTTGGACAGATATGTTCCACCAATTTGAAATATAGTCCTTGAAATCTGGGTGTGAAGCCCACATAATTTCATATTTGAAACAGAAAGGTCCTTTGGGGGTTCCTTCCCACTAGGTGAACAACAACGAGTTATGATCAGAAATAGTTCTAGGGAGAGCTGAAAGTTTGGAGTGATTAGTTATGTCCCAATTAGCAAATATTTAAAACCCTCATATATTGATCATAACTACTCTAAGATTATTTTTTACTTGCATAGAGCATGGTAAGCAACAATTCTTTTTATGTTCCACCATCACTTTTCTTGACTCACAATTTCATCATTCTCATTTATTAGTGGGGTCACAGGGTCCATTCTCATCAAGGTCATTCATGCCACTCTTTCCGACTGAGAAATTTCAATTTGGATGATTTCATCTTCCCTTGCTCAAATATTTGTTCTCCTTGCTACTAGCTGCTCACTTTCACTTTACTTCATTTTAGAAGCAACCCTCCTAGGAGGTTGTTTGCATTTTTTCTTTGACTATTCTATTTCATGTCATAAAAAAGTACAATATTCTCATTGTAAAGATCTAGTTTCTTCTATTTTATTATGATAAATTGGGTACACTAATTTAGTGGTATAAATATGGTTTCATTGCAACTCAAAAATTTGAGTGATGGAATCTATTACACTCAAAGAAGCTATTTTCAACATGTGAATAGAGCTCAAGCGCATTTTTGTTTACTCAAATAGTTTGAAAATATTTTTTTTTATTTGAGGACTAATTTGGGATTTACATGGTGTGCTTGTTGACTAGCTTTATTATCATTAGTTGTGGATGGAATTTGAGCCATTTATTTTGTACAACAATTATTGCTAGGCTGTAACATCTGGTGGTCATCAAATGTATCAAAATGTAACACAATATATTAATTTGTTTTAATTTTAGAATCAATTTAAGGACGTGTCTCATGAATTTTATTAAAATATCTATCTATCTATACACAAGTTGGTATCCATAGCTAAATTTATATGTGGGAATCCATAGAATTATTTATTTTGAGCATGACAAGTAAAGTTTATGATTCTTGACACTAAGTAGCATATTATCTTGTACCTTAGAAAACACACATATTGTAGACACCAAAAATTGACTAACATCATTTCCATGTCATCACGCTTCATCGACATCATTTCCCTAATTTATTAATTATTCTTAATTAACCTTCATTATTCTTCTATTCATATTAATTAAATAATTTTTAATTATTTAATTAATATACTAACGCTTCCTCTATATGACTAATTAAATAAATTTATTTTATTTAATTAAATCACACTAACTCTTATTTATCCTCCCACAAATTATATATATATATATATATATATATATATATATATATATATATATATATATATATATATATATATATATATATATATATATATATATATATATATATAATTTATTTCCTCATTTTTCATCCTCGTATGAATTAAATAAATTTATTTATTTAGTTCCCTCAATCACTCTCCTAATTTCTCTCCCCTAATCACTCCTAATTTTTTCCCTAAATCACTCATCTTAACTATGCAATCAAAAAGAGCAACTATAATGCAACTCTTCCATTAAATTAGTTAACTATTAATCAAATTGGAATCAAAATTAATTAACTATTAATCAAATGAGTTAAGTAATCACTCAATTTGTTAACTTTCCCCATTAATTTCTCTCAACTAATTACAACCGTTGATCTTCTAATCTATTCTCCACCATCAATTCTTATTTCAAAAATCTATAAATTATCCTCATTCAAATCATTTGCATAAGAACACACATATTTGCACACTTATGCTACTAAATTGCTTTCATGAATTCAATCATCTTCACATCAATCTCATATTTTATTTTGGTTATTGTTATAGTGTAGAGCAATCCACAATACAAAAAGACACCAAAGAATGCACATCATGATGATAGTATTAGTTTAATGTTTGTAATTAGTTTAGGTTTGCATTGTGATAATTCCTTGAAGGTATTGAATAATTTGGAATAGGAGCTCATTCTATGTTTTCCTTTGCATTCCATTTTTTATCATATACATTTTTGGCATGCCTAGTGGGACTCACGTCCCTGGAAACTAATCATTTTCTATCCAAGTTTGGTGTTTTTTGGATTGTAGGTATAGAATTCATGTTTGTAGAAATGGAGCTACTTTTGTATGCAATTGTGATGCTTTTTATAATCTGTGCTACTTTTGTCAAAATTGTGCCACTTTTGTTGAAATTGTGATGCCTCTAACTCACTTGTGTCACTTTTGTGCAGGCTACATTTTTCTAGATTTTAGCTAGTTCTAGTTATTTTGCAAGTAGATGTTTCCTTCTAATTTTCAAAGAAAATCTAACAAAATACAAAAATAAATAAAAAATCACAAAAAAATCAACTCTAGGTTAGACAACTTCCCTAGATTTTACTTTTTGTTTTTCAAAGCAAATCTATCAAAACACAATTTTTTTTAAAAAATCACAAAAAAAATTAACTCTAGGTTAAACAACTTCACTAGATTTTTACTTTTTGGTTTTCAAAGAAAATCTATCAAAATACAAAAAAAAATCTAAAAAATTACAAAAAGTCACAAAAAAAAATCAACTCTAGGTTAAATAACTTCCCTAGATTTTTGTGTTTCCGTTTTCCAATCAAATCAATCAAAACAACCTAAAAAATATCAAAAATCATAAAGAATCAATCATATGCTAAACAAGTTTCCTAGCTTTGATATTCACAATATTTTATTTCTAGGATCTTGTTTCATTTTCCTAAACTAATCAAATTGGTGCAACATTTCATACGCATGTCAAATATCAACATAAATTGAAACTACTAATAACTTGGTGTAGGTTCAATTGTCAAAGGTTTCAATTTTTCCACTAGAATTAGTTGTACAACATGGTTAATGTAGGGGGAATGGATCTTGGTTGTCGTGTCTAGGATTAAATTTAAGCATATGCTCTCTTCTCGTACCTTTAGGTGATCTTCGAGATCAAAATCTTGAGTTTGATATATTTTTGTTTTGGATTACATCCCTAGGTCAGATTAGAAAGTGTATGCTCTCCCCTTGCACCTAGTGCAAGCTTGGGATCTGAGACATCTAATCTTGATCTTCCCTTTAGGAGGCCTACTTGGGGATTTCATCACCCCAAGGGACAACCTTGACCACACGTACCGATGGGGTATATCAAAGGGGAGAGAGCAAAAGTTGTACCCTAAGGAGTGAGCCATCATCATGTCTGAGCCAAGACCCAAGACCCTTGATTCGTCGAGACTTGTGAGGTGGTGACACTGTTGCAAGTATAGCCCTAAATGGTGTTGTCATTGATGTTAACATACTCCTATTGCATTGATGTCAAGAATTGGATGAGTTATGTGCTGAGGATACTGAGAAAATTAGCCCCATCAGAAATAGAGAAGAACAGTGAAGATAGTGAGGTCCTATGAAGCAAAGATCCCAAATAGTTGAAGATCAGAGTATGCGCATCAAAGGGTTTGTAGATATGTGTCTAAAGGTTGTCCAGTCAAGATTTTAGAGGTCCACATGAAGATCTAAATAAGTTATGGGTATACGAGTAGAACTTGTTCCGACAGCTATTTAGTGGTGACAGAGTGGCACAAATAGGTCTGGTGAGATCTGGAAATGCAATATCATGCTCTATGGACCTGGTGGCATGTTTGGAAAGCTAATTTGAATTTACAACTTGATTGGTCTATGGTTTGGAGGTCCGCAAGTGATCCTTCTAGTGTTACAGTGATGATCGGCTATGTTTTTGAGATTCTAGATGAAGATGCAAATGATTACAGTAAGCAAAATTGGTGCAAATGTTCTTGGTGAATCAAGTAAGCTTGTGAAGGTCTCCATATTGTGTCCAATTTGTGTTGGTGGTCCGCATTGAAGATTGAGCTTGTAATCGAATATTTACCTTTGGGTAATGGTGTTTTTCCTAGTCTTGGCCAACTGGATGATTTGTACATGTTGCGGATAAGCTTAAAGATGTTTTGTGAAGCATGGCATGTTCCTCGACGAAGATTGAAGTTCTAGCTATGCGTGGCCAATAGTATAGTAATGCGCATGAAGTTTTTGTAATGAGTCAAGTTGTATTTTTGTAATTCCTCTGAAATAAAATAAGTGTATGTAGTGCCGACTTAGATGATCATTCCAAAGTCGATGTCATGTATAAATAAGAGTTGCAAGGTTGTTCAAATGTATCTATGTGGTCATGATGAGAAGGTGATAAGGAGAGGAGCGAAAAGTAGAGCAAAGGTGTTGAGCTTTAACGGAACTGACTCAAGCATAATGAAGATGCTAACTTTCAGTTCAAGTTTGTAATACTTATTCTCTTCTATAGACAATGTGTCTCCTGTAGGAAGTGAGCCTCTTGTGAGTAGTGTGCTCAGGCAGTGAGCCCTAATTGGTAGGTGCCATTTCATTCTTCATATTCTTTTAATAGAGAATATAATCTTGGGTTAGTCACCTCATGGTTTTTCCCTTAACTGGGTTTTCCATGTCAAAATCTTGGTGTTATTTGTGTTAAGTTTGTTTCTGCTCTTGAATTATTGCATTATGCTTCCATGATTGAATCTTTGATATGTTGTTGAAATATAAGAAGGTTTTAAATAAATAAGGAACAAAATTTTTGTGACAACTAATTCACCCACCCCCTCTCAGTTGTCTGTCCTTAAATCAACAATTGGTATCAGAGCCGGTTCCTCTAAAAGAAGCTTAACTGCTTGAGGAGATCTAGGATGTCATCCTACAAGGATAGTCCAAGGTTTGATGGAACAAAATACACTCTTTGGAAAAGCCACATGGAATGTCACTTGCAATGCATGGGAGAGCAGTATTGGAACATGACTGCAATTGAGTATATTCCTCCAAAGAATGGTCCGACAACTCCAGATGAAATTAAAGATGCTGAGAATAATCTTTGAGCTAAAGAAGCCCTACTAAGTGCCTTGTCTGATACAAAACTGACAAATGTCATGGGATTAAAAATCACTTATGAAATTTGGACAAAGTTGGAAGTTATGCATGAAGGAGACAAATATGTTAAATGTGCAAAGTTACAGAGTCTGAAAGGAAAGTTTGAAAGCCTCGAGATGGGTGAAGATGGAAATATCACTACATTTATGCCAAGCGTAAATGAGCCTATTTATGGCATTAGATGTGTTGGTGGAACATTGGATGAAGATGAGATTGTTGCCAAAGTTCTCAGATCCTTACCTCTTACTTACAAACATAAGGTTGCTGCTATTGAGGAATTTAGATCATTATCAAACATTACTAGGGATCAATTGGTTGGAAAGTTAGCTGCATTTGAATTGGCTAAGTTTGGAGATGCACCTCCCAAGACTAAATCTACATTCAAAGTTAATGTGTCTGCAAAAGGAAAACAAAGATATGATCTAGGAGAAAATTCCTTAAAGAAATCAACATGGTATGATAAACAAAGAAAGGATCTAGAAGAAGATGAGTCAGAAGCTACACAACTTGAAGCCCTTATCACCAAGAGATTGCCTAGAGGATCCGGTAAGTATGAAGGAAAACTACCCTTCAAATGTTTCAATCACAACAAGATTGGTCATTTTGCCTCAAGGTGTCCAGAAAGATTTTCAAGGCCTAACCCTAATAGATCAAGATTTCAAAAGAAGTGTTACTATGTTCAATAAGATGGTGATGAAGGGGTAACAGATGATGAATCTAATATAGGAACCAAATCCAGAAGTGACTAGGTGTTTATTACCATTAAGGAAGAAGATCCAATCCCTATTGAATCTACCAATCATAAGATAGAAAGGGCTCTGGCTGCTCAGGTTGAAGAAAAGGATGAATGGGTCATTGACAGTGGATGCTCTCACCATATGACTGGCGACAAGAATAAGTTCATAAACCTAGAAAGATATGAAGGTGGAGTTGTAAAAATTATAGATAATTCTATTGGTAGAATTAAAGGCAGAGGAACCATTTCTTTTGATGGAAAGAACAAAATTGGTGATGTTCTATATGTTGAAGGTTTAAAGCACAATCTTCTCAGTGTTGGGCAGCTAGTAGACAAAGGTTATGATCTTCGATTCAAAAATGGAAAATGCAAGATATTTGAAAGCTTCAAAATGGAGCTTGCTTCCGGTACTCAGACAAAAGGTAACATCTTTCACTTGGTTGGTACTAGCAAAAGTTGCTTATTTGTTCAAATTGATCAGAGTTGGTTGTAGCATAGGAGAATGTGTCATGTGAATTTTTATAATATCATTAAGATAAGCAACACCCAAGTTGTAAGAGATCTTCCAAGATTAGTGAAACCTAATAGCTTATGCAAGGAATGTCAGTTAGGTAAGCAAAATAGAGTCTCATTCAAAAGTAAGGAAATTCTTCAACTGGATTCTTGGACTTGGTGCACACTAATCTATGTGGTCTAGCAAGAATCAAGAGTCTACAAGGAGATAGATATTTCATGTTACTGATTAATGACCACTCTCGGATGATGTGGGTGACTTTCTTGAAAGAAAAATTTGAAGCACTTGAGAAGTTTGAAATATTCAAGGCTATGGTAGAAAATGAAACTGGCATAAAAATAAAATGCCTCAAACATGACAAAGGTGGAGAATTCACATCTAGAGAGTTCATTGAATTATGTGAGAAACATGGGATAAAAAGATAGTTATTCACTCCAAGGACTCCATAGAAGAATGGAGTAGTGGAGAGAAAGAACTGAACCATCCAGGAAGATTCTAGGACCATGATGATGGAAGCAAATGTTCCTCAGATCTATTGGAGAGAAGCTATGAGCACAGCTGTTTACACTCTTAATCGGGTACAAATCAGAAGCAAGACTGGTAAGACTCCTTATGAACTTTGGTTTGGTATCACTCCTACTATGAAGTATTTCAAAGTCTTTGGTAGCAAATTCTATATCAAAAGAGATGAAGACGTTGGCAAGTTTGATGCTAGAAGTGATGAAGGAATATTCTTGGGTTATTCTACTCAAAGCAAAGTTTACCGGTGCTATAACAAGAGATTAAGGAAGATTGTGGAAAGCACAAATGTGAAAGTTGATGAAGGGATGGAAAATCCCTCAAGGTACTATGAGTATGAAGTTGATGATTAAAATGATATCTTAGACCAAGAAGAACAAGTCCAAACTCTAGTCCAAATTCAGATTGATCTAGAGAATCCAAAAACACAAGAAGAAGAAACAAGCTTGAATGAACCTATTCAAGAATTAGAAGTGCAAGTGATTCCCAAAACTCCCAGGTATGTAAGATTGAATCATTCTAAAGACCAGATCATAGGAGATAGAAGCAAAGGTGTTCAAACAAGAAGAAATATTTCTCAAGATTCAGTGAAGTATTGTTTGATTTAAAAAGTTGAACCAAAAATAGTAAGTGAAGCATGCAATGATGAAAATTAGGTTAAAGTAATGAAGGAGGAATTGATGGAGATTGAAAAGAATCACACTTGGGATCTTGTTCCCAGACCTAAGGACAAAAATGTGATTGGGACTAAGTGGGTCTTCCAGAACAAACTAAATGAAGATGGTGAGGTAATAAGAAACAAAGCCAGATTGGTCTATAAAGGTTACTATCAAGTAGAAGGAATTGACTTTAAAGAGAATTTTGGTCCAGTGGCAAGGATTGAAGCAATCAGACTATTTCTTGTCTTTGTTGCCTTCAAAGATTTCAAGGTATATTAGATGGATGTCAAGTCTGCTTTTCTAAATGGTGATTTAGAATAAGAAGTATACATTGAGCAACTGGATGGATTTCAACTGTCTAATAATGGAGATATGGTTTGCAAATTAAAGAAGGCATTGTATGGACTCAAACAAGCCCCAAGAGCTTGGTATGAAAGGTTGGACAAACATCTTCTAAAAATTGGTTTCAACAAAGGTTTTGCTAATAGTAATCTATATTTTAAGATTGATCATGAAAATATCTTGATTGTTGAAGTATTTGTTGATGATATTATTTTTGAAGGAAAGGATAGTATGTGCAAAAATTTTGCAAATCAAATGAAAAGTGAATTTGAGATGTCCATGTTTGGTGAAATGAATTTCTTCTTGGGTCTGCAAATCACTCAAAAAAAGAAAGGAATCTTCATATCTTAGACCAAATATGTGAAAGAATTGTTGAAAAACATTGGGATGGAGGATTCAAAGGCAATGAATACTCCCATTGCTACTGGATGTAAATGAGTAAAGATGTTGAATCTCCTAAAGCTGATAAGAAAACATATAGGTCTATGATTGGACGATTCCTCTACCTCACTCAAACTAGACCTAACATTATGAATGTTGTTGGTCTTGTTGCCAAATTTCAAGCTGATCCTAGAGAATCTCATGTCATGGCAATCAAGAGAATTCTTAGATATTGGAAGGGAACAGTTGAGTATGGATTTTGGTATCCCAAGGATCATGATTTCTCTCTTCATGCTTATAATGATGATGATTGGGTAGGTGATGTGGATGACCAAAAGAGTACTAGTGGTGGTGCATTCTTTTTAGGGAAAAGATTGGTTTCTTGGCTAAGCAAGAAACAAGAGGCAATATCTCTGTCTACTGTAGAAGGAGAGTATATTGCAGCAATGAGCATTTGCACTCAAGTATTGTGGATGAAGAAAATGTTAAGAAACATTAGAGTGGAGTATGAAGAACCTATCACAATCTTCTATGATAAATCAAATGCAATAAATATATCCAAAAGTTTGGTGTTGCATTCAAAGACAAAACATATATCCATCAAGTTCCACTTTTTAAGAGAGAAGGTGAACAAGAAAGAAGTTAGATTGGAGTTTGTACCCTCAAAGGATCAGATTGCAGACATTTTTACCAAACCTCTACCTAAGGACACTTTTGAGTATCTCAGGGAGAAGTTAGGGGTTATTACCCCTCCAGTTCTGAATTAAGGTGCACTGATGTGCATCTGTCCAATGGATTTCACAGTCATATGTTATGATCCGGATAGATGCTAGGTGGATACTACTCAGGGGGAGCAGTCGGTATGATTCTGAAGCATGAGAAGTGGTTGCAAGTATGTGCCCTTTGCCATTGATGTCAAAGGGGGAGAGAAGACATGTGAAAAACAAAAAGTGGTTGCTGATCAAAGGGGAGTAGTAGAGGAAGAGAAGACATGTGAATGATTGCTGATGATGGGGGGAGCTATGTCAGTCAGTAAGGAGAAGTTCTTGTCTTGATGGTTAAAATAGTTTTTCACATCATATGTTGCCATCAATGACAAAGGGGGAGATTGTTGCAAGTATGGCCCTAAAGGCTGTTATCATTGATGTCAACATACTCCTGTTGCATTTATGTCAAGAATTGGATGACTTATGTGTTGAGGATATTGAGAAAATTAGCCCCATCAGAAATAGAGAAGAACAGTGAAGACAGTGAGGTCCTATGAAGCAAAGAACCCAAATATTTGAAGATCAGAGTATGTGCATCAAAGGGTTTGTAGATATGTATCTAAAGGTTGTCTAGTCAAGATTTTAGAGGTCCGCATGTAGATCTGAAGAAGTTATGGGTATATGAGTAGAACTTGTTGCGGCAGCTATTCAGTGGTGACAGAGTGGCACAAATAGGTCCGGTGAGATCTGGAAATGTAATATCATGCTCTGTGGACCCGGTGGCATGTTTGGGAAGCTAATTTGAATTTACAACTTGATTGATCTGTGGTTTGGAGGTCCGCAAGTGATCCTTCTAGTGTGACAGTGATGATCAGTTGTGTTCTTGAGATTCCAGATGAAGATGCAAATGATTACAGTAAGCAGAAGTGGTGCGGATGTTCTTGGTGATTCAAGTAAGCTTGTGAAGGTCTTCATATTGTGTCTAGTTTGTGTTGGTGGTCTGCATTGAAGATTGAACTTGTAATCAAAGATTTACCTTTGGTTAATGGTGTTCTTCACAGTCCTATCCAACTTGATGATTTGCACATGTTGCGGATAATCTTAAAGATGTTTTGCAAAGCATGGCATGTTCCTCAAATAAGATTGAAGTTCCAGCTATGCGTGGCTGATAGTATAGTAACGCACATGAAGTTTTTGTAATGAGTCAAGTTGCATTTTTGTAATTGCTCTGAAATAAAATAAGTGTATGTAGTGTTGACTTTAATGATTATTCTGAAGTTGATGTCATGTATAAATAAGAGTTGCAAGGTTGTTCAAATGTATTTATGTGGTCATGATGAGAAGGTGGTAAGGAGAGGAGTGAAAAGCAATGTAGAGGTGTTGAGCTTTAATGGAACTGACTCAAGCCTAGTGAAGATGCTAACTTTCCGTTCAAGTTTGTAATACTTATTCTCTTCTGTAGACAATGTGTCTCCTGTAGGCAGTGGGCCTCTTGTGAGAAGTGTGCTTGGGCAGTGAGCACTAATTGGAAAGTACCATTTCATTCTTCATATTCTTTTAACAGAGAATATAATCTTGGGTTAGTCACCCCATGGTTTTTCCCTTAACTAGGTTTTCCACATCAAAATCTTGGTGTTATTTGTGTTAAGTTTGTTTCTGCTCTTGAATTATTGCATTATGCTTCCATGATTGAATCTTTGATATGTTGTTGAAATATAAGAAGGTTTTAAATAAATAAGGAACATAATTTTTGTGACAACTGATTCACCCCCCCTCTCAGTTGTCTGTCCTTAAATCAACAGAAACTTGGAGAGCCCCTCCTTGTTTCAAGCATGTAGACGGGCCCTCTATTCATGGTTTGTGCCCTCGTACCTCACGTATATTTGGGACACCCTAGAAAACTTATTTATCCTAGTTTAAGACCTTCAACCGTCACATCTTTTGGTGCATCGATGTAGTTGGAGGAGAAGATATCTCACATGTACCTTCATGAAATGAGATAAAATTAGCCTTGGATAAGTCTTTGGCACTCCAAGGTAAGGGATATTGTGTGCAATGTCTTTATCCATAGCTATCCATTTCATGATAGATGGTATTAAAGGGACGGATGTCACCATTATGAGTCTACAAGATGTGATACACCCACTTGAATAATTATAGGATTGTGCAATGTGTTTGGTATGTCTTCTATGTGCAATACTAGTAAAGAGCCAATCAACCTTGTCACCCCTTTAAGTCAAATCAGCCATTGTGTATTTGTAATTGTTATCTCTTGCCAAAAAATCATCTTCAAATATGTCAAATTTTCAACTTGACACATTTGATAGACACCTGCCGCATTTGATAGAAAACAGACTGCATTTGTTTGAACAAAAGCATTTGCTTAAAATAAACCACTTTTGTTTGTAATAGACCGTAATTGCCTAAATTGTATCGCTTTTGTCCAAAATTGTGTCGCATTTTCCTAAACCATGCTACTTTTGACAAAGCATGCTACTTTTGTCTGATAGTTCAAATAGCTAGTTTAGTCCAAAATCAAACTTGTCGCATTCACATATGTATTGAACTATTTTGTCCATAATTTGCCATAAACCTTGTGTTATCATTATCAAAATCTCAATCAACCATTTGGACTTGGTCACAATCAATCTCCCTCAATCTACTTTCCATTTTCATCATATCAACAATTATCTTTGTCCAAATCAACCTTTTAACCAAATCAACCCCAAAATTAATAGTCTATCCACAACCAACCAAAGTTAACATTCACCCAAAACAAATCCACCTTTGTTCAATCCAAATCAACAACTTATCCCAAAACAAAGCTGAATAAACATCTACCCCAAAACAAAAACAAATCAACCAATCAAAACTAAACTAAAATTGTTTGAGGTTAAGTCTGTGTCATCATTTCAAAAAAAATTCAAAAATCATCCAAGATCATCCAAAATCATCAAAAAATGTATCATGTTACTTATGTCAAAACCTCAATGCCTTTGTTCAAATTTACGATGCTTTTGTCAAAATCTAGCCGCATTTAACTACTACTCATTTCTTTTGTCAAAACAAAATGCTATTGTCTAAGAACATAATTCCTTGGTCAAAAATGCATCACTTTTGTCATAATTGAAATGCCTTCTTCTGAGTCAAACATCAACCTGTCATATCAGAAATATGACTTATCAAACTACAATCTTTTGTTGAGAAAAACATCAAGAGACCTAGTATCTACTAGTATATCACATCCCATTCATCTTTGTTAAAATCTTGCATTATCTTTGCATCAATCATTCTCATTAATCATTCATCAACTCATTCTCAAAATTTCTTTCATTTTACCACAACCATCCTTTTCATCTTGAATCTTGATTTGTGACAATATTTGAATTATCAATCATCATTTGCACTTATCTTCAAGTATCCAAACTATCTCCAACTATCCAAAGTATCTCCCTTTATCGTTAACTTGTATTTGTGCTTGGGAACAATTTTGTCTCAAGTATAGTGTTGAGTTAATCCTATCAATCAATCATATAATCCAAACAATCTCAGAATCAAAATATCACATCTTAAAATCCAAAGTATCTTTACCAAGGTTCAAATCCATAACCTCTTCAAATCCATATCCTCTTCAAATTCAAATCCAAATAAACATATCCATTTCATCACCTTTTTTCTATGGTAACCACAAGATCACAAGCAAAGAAAATGGAATCCAACAAACTTGAATTTGGGATGCCATGTTGTCTCTCTTTTGAAGATCAAGAAAACTTACCATGACTACCTCTTTTGACTCTCTTAGGAGAAGAGGACAACTTAGATGAATCTCAAATGTCACCAACACTTCAATAATTTAGACAAGACCTGATTGTTATGGACCTTACTGAACATCTCATCAAACAAAACTCAGAGAAATTTTTCTTAGCATTAGTCACTCAAGGTTACAAGTTACCCCTTAGGTTTGTCATTTCCAAAATTCAAAAGAAAGACCCTTTAGAATCAACTACTGAAGCAACTACTTCATGAACAATCAAAGACAACACTTCAAACAACAACTCAAACAACAATCCTCAACCCAATAACACTTAAAACAACAATTCACATAACAATCCTCAACCAAACAATAATTCCAACAACAATCCAAACAACATTCCTCAAACCAACAACAATTCAAACAATAATCCATACAACATTCCTCAACCTAATAATACTTCAAACAATAATTTGAACAATAATCGAAATAGAAACACACCACAAATTGGCCCTAACCTAATAGCAACCATAACTCAAATTTCTTCCCAAACACTCAACAATCTAAGTAACAAAAAAAATCCCAACTTCCAACCAAATAACATTCCAAACTTCCAATGAAATAACATTCCAAACTTCCAACCAAAAAACAACCCCAACTTCTAACCAAATAACATTCCAAACTTCCAACCAAACAACCCCAACTTCCAACCAAATAATATTCCAAACCTCCAATCATACAATAATCTACAATCAAACAACAATCCAAGCAACATCAATCCCAACAAATATGAACACAAATTTTAAGAACTAGAGAAAAGGATCGATGACATGAAAATAGGAAATTCTAAAAAGAAATATTCATTGGAATATATATGCCCATACCCTTTTGATTGATCACTTGTCATGGCTCCCTTCCCTCCTAATTCTGAAACACCTAAATTCGACAAATATAAAGGAAATGATGACCCTAAAGAACATCATAGAGAATTTTATGTTGCTTGTATGGAAGTCATTCATGATGAGTCAAATATTATGAGACATTTCCCTCGAAGCTTAGGAGGCCAAGCAATTGAATGGTTTTCTCATTTGTCTTGTAGAATTAAGAATTTCAATGAACTTGCTCAAAAATTTATTGATCATTTCTCCTACAACGTTGAACATGAGAGATCAATGACCAACTTATATAACACTAAATAAAAGAATGGAGAAGATTTTGGTGCTTTTTTACAATGTTGGAGAAACTTAGCAAGCAAGTTACCTTGGAAAATCCCCTAGAGAAGCAACTTGTTAATAGATTTGTTCAAAATCTAAACCCAAAAATGACATTCCACTTGTAGACACCTAAAAATGTCTCGACCACCAAACTGACTCCCGACATCCCTAAACATACCAATTTCCTTTCCAACCAATTAATTAAATTTGTATTTAATTAATTACCCCTTTCATTTCCTAAATCCACACCATTTCATCCCCAAAATTGAATTAATTCTGTTAATTCAATAGTCCAAACCTTAGCCAATTGATTTAATAAATATGCAAAATTTATTAATCAATTCCCCCATTTTCCCTAAATCCAATTAATTAGTTAAAACCATGTTAACTAATTAATCTAGCCTACTAATTAGCCTATCCCTACCCTAGACAATTAAATAGCTATTATTTAATTGCCTACTCTAGCCTACCTCATCCTAGCCTTAGGATTAATTAATTAAATCACTAATTAATTAATCTTATCCCCCTCTAATCCCTCTACTAATTTATTCCAGCCACATTAATTAGGCTAATCACCCTAATTAAGTGAGTCAAACCCTCATTAGCACTTCTCTCCACATCCCCCAAATTTAAAATTCAAATAAATCACATATCACATTTACTCCTCTTACACATCCCTTACACATGTCATAACTAATAAATATCCACTCTTCCCCAAATAAATTTTTAATTCATTTTACCCTTCCCCATGTGAATTTTTAATTCACAAATAATCCATCTCACCCAACCTCATTTATTCACCCCTTTCCCAAAAATGAATAAAAGATTTACTTTTATTCCTAGCCCTCCATCTTCCAAGATCAAATCTAGGCCCTCCACATCACTTTCATCCTCCACCATTGATCTCTCCAATCAATCTCCACCCTTGGATCAAAATCTCTCCAAAAAGTTTATAAATACAACCTCTCACAAGTCATTTTCATCATCCAATTCCATGCAAAGTTACCATGCCAAAATCACCTTTGAGTAGATAGTGAGTTGCACAATTGAGAAGCATTTCACATTTGAATCCATAGTCTAGAGATAATCTTGGTCTTGGGAGTTTCTTTTGGGTGCAAAGGCTCCTTCTTCCCTTGATGGGATTAGGTTGTGTTTTATGAGGTATAATCTTGTGTTTCATTTGCATTTGATTTAGTGTTTTTGCCTTCATTGCATTTACCTAATCTACATTGGCACGCCCGGTGGGACCCACAAGGTCCAATCTAATCTTTGTTTGTGAGTTTTTGTGTTAGTATCTGACTTTTGCAGGTTCAGCACTATTCAACCATCGCAACGGCGCCATCACTACCGTATTTCAGCACTATTCCTCTTTTAGCACTATCTCTGCGTGATTTTTTTATATACTAACCCTACTCACGTGTTGTATTTTTTGTTTTTCCTATTATTTTTCCTATTGTTTTCTGTGTTTTTTGATATTAGTTAGATAACACTTTGATTTTGGAAGCTAAAAAGAACCCCTTTTTGACATTATTAGGACTTAAACAACATTTCAATTTGGTGTTTTAAAATCAATCCAAACAACTCCTTGTGTGAAGTGTGTGACTACAACATTTATTTTGGTGCTCTAAAATATACTTCTTTTGTGTGCCAATAAACAAACAATCAAACACTTCAATTTGGGCTATAAAAAGAACCACAAATTGCATACATCATTGGATAAAAAGAACAACAAACTTGCATTTCCACGCATCTAATCAAGACAATCTAATACTTGTGTGAAGTGTCTTCGTGATTGTGTCAAGTAGAGTGAGAAATGTATGCTCTCCCCTCGCACCCTTTTGGTGATCTTGGGAATCAAAAACTTCTCACAACACTTTGCATTAATCACCCCCCATCTAATCCAAAGATCTAAAATTGAACCATGTTGAGTGTGATATAATCTTAGGGAACACGTATGCTCTCCCCTCGCATCTTTGTATGAACTTGGGGATCAAAAGTGTTTTCATGATTGTATTGCTTTTGTAATCCTTAGAGGGCATGCCACCCTGCTTCGAAAGGTGGGAACGACCCAAGCGGCATCAAGCTAAAGCCAATCTCTTCCAAGCCGCTATATAAAATAAGGCATTTGAGATGAAAGTCTCAAGCGACAGGTGTTGTTTTGTTATACCAACAGCCAACCTCCCCATAAACCCTCCAAGGCGCAACCCTTGGAGGCTGGGAGACTCCATAACGAAGAGTAGCGCTACCGCACGTATAACCACCTGAACGGATGCCCTTACTAAGAGCCATTGTTTTAGCAAGCCAAAATCCTTCTATTTGTTGACACAGAGGGCAAAACCCTTGAAGTGGCCCCGATTCATGCGGTTCTTAACCGAGGTAGCAGGGACAATCTAAAGGTTTGGTGAGGGACAAGCCTTATAAGAAACCCGGATCTTGGTATGCGTGAGAAGTGTGTGCAATTGTAAGGAGGAGCCGGTGCTACCAAGATCTTAGAGCTACCCGCTTTGAATAGACGCAGCTAGGGGATTCAATAAATATTGTCACATTCTCGCCTTAGGTTGTAAAAAAGTGCTTGTCTTAAACAAAGTCATATATCATATCACAAACAAAAATCATTGCTTGTTTTGCGTTCAAATGTGTGTTAAAATGCTTTGATTTTTCACAAACAACTTGCCAAGAGACGAAACAAATCAGTTGGTCACATTCCAAACAACCAGATCCAAAAATTTGCCAACAAAAATCTGTCTATCCTATTTTAGTGCCATATCAGTCTTATTGTAGCACCTTTTCATCCATGGACTGGCGCTAGTTTGAGATTGACTTGCCTGAGACAGAGCAAATTAGTTTGTCACATTCCAAACAGACAAATCCAAAAATTTGCCAACAAAAATCTGTCTATCCTATTTCAGCGCCATATCAGTCTTATTGTAGTGCCTTTTCATCCGTGGATTGGCGCTAGTTTGAGATTGACTTGCCTGAGACAGAGCAAATTAGTTTGTCACATTCCAAACAACCAGATCCAAAAATTTGCCAACAGAAATCTGTCTACCCTGTTTCAGCGCCATATCTGTCTGATTGTAGTGCCATTTCACTCGTGGATTGGTGCTATTTTTAGATTGACGTGCCTGAGACAGAGCAAATCAGTTTGTCACATTCCAAACAAACAGATCCAAAAATTTGCCATCAGAAATCTGTCTACCCTGTTTCAGCGCTATATCCGTCTGATTGTAGTGCCTTTTCATCCGTGGATTGGCGCTATTGTTAGATTGACTTGCCTGAAATAAAGGTCCATTTTGTTGTGATCTACACCTTCTGCTCTACCATAATCCATATCCATCTCGCAGAAATCCGCCAACAGTCTAGCCATTTTCTTCAAAAATTTCCCAAAATTGCACCTTCTTTTTGACCTTAGAGAATTAATCACCACCATTGTTGGACCCCATTATCAGCCCAAATACATATCTATCCATCCCCTTTCAATCCTTTTTGCATATCTCCTTGGACTAAGACAAATCATTTCAAAAAGTCCACATCCAAATCAAAAACCCATCAACAAATCATCAACCAAAGCTTGTCATCCTTTTGAGCCAAAGTTAGATCTAGATCTTATCATTAACATCACATTTTCCTTGAAAAGTCATTAGTCTACAAATCACCTCTCTTTGTGTAAGGTCATTAGTCTACCCCAAACAAAGAAAATCATCATCCTTTTTGTGCCAAATCAAAATCTAGATCTTATCCAAAAGCTCAATTTGAAAAACATCAACAACATCATCCTCACCATCCTAAATCAATCCAAAAAAAAAAAAAATCAAAAACATCACAAATTCCAAATCCCTCTCTCATCATCAATCTTTGGTCCAAAATTTGTGCAAAAAAAAAAAAAATCAATATCACCCATTCATATCACCCTTAGGATAAAACCTTTGGAAAAACATATCGATCTTCACCATACCCTTCTACTCCATCTCACTACCACATCCATCTTTGGGTCCAACAAAATCAATTCGATTCTCTAAGGTCTCCATCTCATCCCATGTCTAGAAAATCAAATCCATACGTGTATGGCCACCACGAGATCACAACACAAAAAGAATCAACAAAATGGTAGAACGATGGCCCTTTGGCATGCCTAACACCGACAGTAGCAACATACCCATTTATCAAACATACAATCCACCTACATATTCCTTCATCCGCCCATTTGGCGCCAATGACCCTTTTCACTTCTTACCACAAGCACCAACACTACCACCACCACCACCACAAAATGTCCCCACCATATCCCAAGATGACCTAGATGTCTTGAGCTTCACACAAGATGCCGATAATATGGACCTACTTGATAAAGTCCTAAGATCGGACCCAAAGAGATATCTTGACCATCTTCTCAAGCTTGGTGCTCAACTTCCCCCCATCACAACATCATCACAACCATCCACTTCTACAATTGTCCCTACCACATCAAATACCCAAGCATCTACATCACATACCCAACCCACCATCTCTCAAACGTCAACACCTAATGTATCTACCACCTCCACAACCTCAACCGCTACCACATCTACAAGTTCCACATCCACCGCTATGCTTAACATCTCCCAACCCATCATCACTTCTACTACCACAACTGCCGTCAACCCTTCCGTTTCACTCACAATGGGCATACAAGGTAACATCACACAAGCAAGTACCTCCACAAGTGTGCCCCCACCAAACCCTCACACCCTTGCATACCTACGACAACTATTCTCACAACAATCTCACAACACATCTAACCAATCCAACATACACATACCCAACGTCAATCCCATAAGTCAACATAATCCCAATTCCCAAATACCCCCACATATTCTCCAACAACTCTACACGCACCAACAACAGCAGGCACTAATCAATCCAAACCCCAACCTGCAACACCAACATCTCAACGAAACCAATCCCTAACATCAACTCCCGCTCCATCTCCAATATCTCACCAACCAACAACCCTACACGTTTCAACCACAACAACCACAGGATTTCAACACCGTCCTACAAAGCTTAATCCAAAAGGTGGATGACCTACAAACTGGGGGCAAACGCAAATACTATTCTTTTGAGGATATTTGCCCCTACCCATTTGACCGCACCTTGTACATGCCCCCTTTCCCTAAAAACTTTGAAATGCCAAAATTTGACAAATACAAGGGAAAGGGCGATCCTAGGGACCACCTTCGGGAATTCTACATTGCTTGCCTTGAAGTCTCTCACAATGACACATATCTTATGAGACTCTTCCCAAGAAGTCTTGGCGGCCAAGCCACTGAATGGTTTGCCCATCTTCCACCTGGAATTTGAACATTTCCCGAGCTTGCGGAGAAGTTTGTCAACCACTTCTCCTACAACTTCGAACATGAGGTATCTATGACCGACCTTTGTAACACCAAACAAAAGAATGGCGAAGCTTTCGCTTCTTTCTTACAAAGGTGGAGGGGCCTAGCAAGCAAGCTCCCATGGCCTATTCCTGAAAAATAACTTGTCACCATGTTCATGGCCAATCTCAATCAGGAATTAGGGTTCCACTTACAGATTCTTTGCGCATCTACCTTTGAAGAGGTTATCGACAAAGGCACCACTGTTGAATGAGCCCTCATTGCCAAGGGTTCCATCAAACTTTACGATCCCAAATCCAACAACAACAACAATAACAACAACCACAAATCCAATCACAACACCCCCAATACCAATAACAATACCAACACGCAACCTAATGATAAATCACGTTATTGGGGGAAGAACTCTGAATGACAGCGTCACTGATGTGAAGGTTGTCCAACACATCCAAAACCACACACCGGCACACACGTATGCAGCAAACGCAAATAACCAAAGAGGACCAAATAAACCCCGCAAACCTTGCCGAAATTTCATGCCGTTAGTAGAACCTATTGAGGACATCCTCGATAGATGTCTCAAGCAAGGAGAAATCACACTCCCGCCTGTTAGACCATGCCAAGACAATGACCTCAAGGCAGCATGGTATAATGAAAATGACTATTGCGAATACCACCGCGTGGCAGGCCATAAAACAGCTGACTGCATGCAATAAAAACATTGCATCCAAGACCTAATAGATCAAAATCTCGTCAACCTTGAGCACAATGCACAACCATCACAAAATGCTAACCTTGTAAGCCCAACCATAACAAGGCTTCATCATCCAACCAAGCGTACAATGTCACTCCACCACCCGCACACTACGACTCCATTGTCGGTCGCATCGAACCCTCATCCCACTATGTCAACACAATCACCATTCAGGCACAAGCACCCGATTGCGCCGTAACAACCCGTCGAGGCCATGTCTCAATCCGCATGCCCCTCCCACTAAATCGACACCCCCATCCACATCCGATCTCCTCCCCCCTCGTCCAAACACCCGTCCATCACCCAACACTCGATATAACCTCCTAGACCATCTAGGAAAGACACCCGCGCAAATCTCCATCCTTGAGCTGCTTCGCACATCACCCCGCCACAAGGACATTCTCGACAAGGCCCTTTTAGAAACACAAGTCCCTGCAAACTTGGATGTCAATCAATTTCAAACCATGGTCGGCCATATTGCTACACCACACCATATCACGTTTTCTGAAAAAGATCTCCCTACTTTCGAACACCTACATAATGATGCACTACACATCGAGGTCCGCATTCACAAACACACCATTAAAAGGGTCCTAATAGATGGTGGTTCCGGCCTAAATATATGCACTCTAAAATTGTTAAAACACTTGGGGTACTCAGATTTGGTTGTCGATGCTAGCGAGTGCATAACAATCAAAGGATATGATGACACCGAGAGACTATCCGAGGGCACCATAAAGCTCCCTATTCAAGTGGGACAGAAAATCCTCGAAACCAAATGTCAGGTTCTAGATCTTGACCTCCCCTATAACATTCTTCTCAACTGCCCATGGATCCATACCATGCAAGCCATCCCCTCCACTTTCCATCAATGTCTCAAATTCCCCCACAACGGCACCGAAGTCACTATTTATGCTGATCCCTGTCCCTTCCAATACTGTAGTTTTTTGGAAGGACACAACCAAACCTTCTGTCCATATAATAAAGCCACCACCCAAATCACCCCAACAGCTTCCACCTCATACATGGACCCTGCCAACATCGCCACCACTTCATCCCAAACACCTCCACCACCTAAGGTCAAGATCAAGATCAGCGACCAAGGCTGTGGGGAATACAACCTTCACGACACCTTTTGCGTGGGCTTATTACCCACTCCTAAGACATTTGGCACTCCAAACACAGAGGCAGCTGACATAGTCATCATCAAATGCAAACCCTCACCCATCTTTGACAAAAAACATCTTCTGGATCAGGACATACTTGAAGATATTTCATCCTGGCTTTACAAGGATGAGGAAACAGAACAAGACATCCCAACCATCCCAACAAACAGTTACGGCAAAGGTTCTGAAATAGTCAAAAGCATGGGTTACAAAGGACAAGGCAGCATTGGCCTTCATGAACAGGGGATTGTAGAACCACTGCAAGGAACAAGGAACCCCTATACTCAAGGGTTAGGGTATGGTCAACCACAACGCATCCTTAATACCGGTGAATGTATCTTAGCCGAGTTTGCCCCAGTTTCTCTAGATGTTGACAATGTTAATGAAACGGACCTATAAGACTCCTTTAGCGACTTTGCCGATTTCTTCACCTCCTCCATTTGCACCATCTACTCCGTCACTACTCTCGCCTCATCATCCAATGACCTACCATTAGTATACCCCAACCTCATCGACTGGGACCAACGAGGACCTCCTATTTTTGACATCGCACCTAATGACGAAGCCATTGCTGAAATGATGGGAGTAAGAGACAACTTCCCCTTGGGAGATCATAGAGCTGGATACATCATGGAACTCAATCCGGCTGCCTATTTTGGGGAGACAACCCTTGCTTCAAGTCGCAAAAATACAAAAACAAAAAATGGATCTAATGGTGAAAATTGTTCCACGGCAGTATCAAATCCTAAAAAGGTAAAAACAAAGGACGTATCTCCTGGTGAAAACCTCCATGAGGCACCAGGGGATGGAAGCATGGGCCTCCCTGAAATAGATAAAGTATATCCTGACAGATCACCCATCTTGGTTGAACCAGCTCAGGAAATGAATCTAGGGACAGAGGAAGAGCCGAAAATCACATACAGAGCAGAATCTCTCAGCATGTTCGAATAGTAAGACTTCTTGGCATTCTTCACACAGAGAAATTACAACTTTGTGTGGACCTATGCAGACATACCAGGGCTAGATCCTGCCTTGGTTGTCCATCACCTAGCAGTGCGTCCTGATGCCAAACCAGTTAAGCAGAAGCTCCGAAAAATGAATCCTCAGGTGGCTCTTCTTGTCAAAGCATAACTCAAAAAGTTACTAGATGTGGGGTTCATACATCCAATTGATTATCTTGAATGGGTTTCGAATCTAGTACCCATTGCTAAACCACATGGCAGAATCCATTGTTGCACTGACTTCAAAGACCTCAACAAGGCCTGCCCAAAAGATGACTTCCCGCTTCCCAACATTGACATGATCGTGGATCTTACCGCAGGACATGAGATGCTATCTCTCATGGATGGTTTTTCAGAATACAATCAAATCAAAATTGCTGAAGAAGATCAGCACAAGACATCTTTTATATGCCCATGGGGGACATATTGTTGGGTAGTAATGCCATTCGGCCTAAAGAATGCAGGAGCTACTTATCAACGAGCAATGACTGTCATCTTCCACGACCTCTTTCACCACATCATGGAGGACTACGTTGATGACTTACTTGGAAAATCAAAGACTAGAGAAGAACACTTAGACGTGCTAGCCAAGATCTTTGATAGGCTAGAGCAATATAATGTTTGTCTAAATCCAAAAAAGTGTCTTTGGTGTCACTTCAGGTAAATTGTTGGGATACATAGTCTCCAGATGAGGAATCGAGGTAGATCCGGTGAAAGTCAAAGCTATTACTGAAATGCCACCTCCTAAAACCTTGAAACAACTGAGAAGCCTGCAGGGTATACTACAATCTATTCCCCGATTCATTGCTCAACTTGCTGACAAATGCCAACCATTCCAGCATCTCCTCAAGAAAGATACGGCTTTTGCCTGGACTACTCAGTGTCAGGATGCCTTCGACCAACTAAAAGCATATCTGGCTAATCCCCCTATTCTATCTCCACCAAGACAGGGAGAGCCCCTCCTCTTGTATATTTCTGCGACCGACATAGCAATTGGGGCTTTGTTAGCACAACATGATGAGCAGGGGAAGGAAAGAGCCATCTACTACATCGGCCGTACCTTGATTTCCTATGAGCTTAACTACACACAAATTGAATGATCATGCCTTGCCCTGGTCTTCACATCACAAAAGTTAAGACATTATATGCTCAATCACAAGACTAAGCTCATTGCTAAGATCGACCCACTCAAATATTTGCTAAATAGAGTAGCTCTCACTGGACCAATGGCAAAATGGGTCATGATTCTCACCGAATTCGACATAGAATACACAGAGAGAAAAGCAATCAAAGGACAAGTCTTAGCAGATCAGCTGGCTGAGGCACCTATTCAGGTAGAACATCCTACAATAGCAGAATTTCCTAACGAAGCCATCTTGACAATCACACCAGCCGCAGATACATGGAAGATGTATTTTGATGGATCCTACACCCACAGAGGCTCGGGGGCAGGCGTCCTGTTTGTTACCCCTCAAGGTGACACAATCCCTAAATCATTCAAAATCACATTTCCATGCACCAATAATGTAGCAGAATATGAGGCCCTCATCATAGGTCTCCGAATGGCCATCCAATGGAAAATAGAAAAACTAACTGTGTATGGTGACTCTCAACTGGTCATCAGGCAAGTCAATAATGAATACAAAACCAAGGACGATAAGCTCCTTCCCTATAAGAAGATGGTAGATGACTTTAAAGATTATTTCGGTGACATCCACTTTGAACAGATCCCAAGGTTAAACAACAAAGCGGCAGATGCCATGGCCACCATCAGATCTCTGGTTGACATGAAGCAAGGCAGCAAGAAATGTGAATTCCTGATCAAAAAGCTCCCCATCCTAGCATATGATGCTCCCCAATCTGAACTAGTGTGCAAAATCGTTGGTCCTTTATCCCCCTGGTATCAGGAAACTTACCTCTACCTTCATGATAACATCCTCCCCAACAACCTATCCCCATCACAGAAAAAATCCTTCATCCATCGAGCCTCCCGTTTCATCCTTGTAGGTGACACTCTCTACAAAAGGAGTCTTGATGGCACGCTTCTACGATGTTTAGACTCTAGGGAAGCCGAGGCAGCTTTGGAAGAGGTACACGTAGGTATTTGTGGGGCACATTCGAGTGGACCAGCTCTTTCTAAAAAGATCCTGAGGACTAGCTATTATTGGCCCACCATGGACAAAGATGCACATCAGTTTATCAGAAAATGCCTCCCATGTCAACAGCATGGCGATCTCATCCACACCTCAACACAGGAGCTGCAACCAATCACAACACTATGGCCTTTCAACCAGTGGGGACTCGACCTCATAGGGAAAATCCATCCTCCATCTTCCAATGGCCATAAATTCATAATCACTGCTACCGAATACTTCACAAAGTGGGTGGAAGCAATACCACTCACCTTCACCACAGGCATCCAAATCGCCAAGTTCATTCTCCACTACATCATCTGCCGCTACGGTATCCCCCATTCCATTGTCACTGATAATGGGAAGCCATTCAAAAACCAAGAAGTTTGCACTTTGTGCGAAAAGTTCAACATCAAACACCGATTCTCCACGCCATATTACCCCCAAGGAAACAGTCAAGCAGAGGCTTCTAATAAAACCATCCTTCGCATCTTAAAAAAGACAATCAATGAAGTTGGCCATGACTAGCACCTCCAACTCAACCCTGCCCTATGGGCTTACCGTACAAGCATCCGCACTCCTACCAGAGCCACTCCATACTCACTAGTATTCAGATCATAAGCCATTTTACCTATAGAGGTCGAGCTCCCATCCCTTCGAGTATCATTGCAAAACATTATCTCTGATGAAGACTACCGGGTCGCAAGGTTGCATCAACTTGAATTATTGGATGAGAAACACCTGACTACATTAAATCACTTACAGGCATATCAAAATCGCCTCAGAAGAAGCTACAACAAAAAAGATCAGAACCAGAAAGTTTGAGGTAGGTGACCTGGTCCTAATGGAAAATCAAAAGAACCTACAAGAGCATCCGAAGCAAGGAAAATTTGAACCTAATTGGCTAGGACCTTATGTCGTCACCGCCGACTATGGGTCAGGAGCTTATCAGCTTGCAACACCTGAGGGGCAGCCTCTAGATGAGCCAATGAACATCTTGCATCTTAAGCGATTCTATGCATAACCCATCTGGTACCACAAGTCAAAAAATCAAAAAAATACAAAAAATTAATCAAACACCAAAAAAATAAAAAAATCAAGAAAAATCAGAGTGCAATAAAAACTTCCAATGGTGAAAATCACCTCGGTGACGCCTTGGATAAGTACCATGGTGAAAACCTGTTGCAGGCGCCATGCGTAGTGGCCGGTTCTACCATCTAATAAGTCCTCTTTCCATCATAACACTCCATATCCACGCATCCCATGGCTTGAAATTCTGAAACATCAAGTTTGTTCACCCATTCCACACTACCTCACCCACCCAAAACCCCAGCCATGGAACAAGGATCCTTGTAAGCTCTCCTTTGTACAGTTCATAAAATCAGAAAATCCAAAAACATCATAAAATCAGAAAATCCAAAAACATCATAAACAATAGAAAATCCAAAAATAATCCCCCCATACATCAATCTCATATCCCATCACGATCATCTAAACACACATCAACCCTCATCACCTCCCATCGCAAACCATTCCCACATCATCAAGTCTTGCCAGAACTACATATTCATTTCGCCCGCATCTTAAAAGTACCTTGATCTTGTGGACACAGGGTATGTAGGTAGTCTGGAATACGAAGGATGTTTCCAGTACTCAAGTATCTAAGATGCACCCATTCCACCCGTTGGGATGGTTCCCAATCACTGAGCTTTCTAGATCTACAAGATGATACATATGCTACATATACCATTGAAACATGGTCCCTCACGCAAAGATCATCAAGCAACATACAAACTATAATCTTACATTTGGCCCGAATGTTCTTTTGCCCATCTTCCAAAAACTCTCCAATCAAAACAGATCTGCATCCTAGGATATGTCTTTCCTACAATGGACAAAAATCTATCATTCTATCATCACGTCTCTTGGCAAGAGCACACAAAGGCTATTTGTATCTTTCATTGGTCTTTTTGCTTATTGATTTTTATCTTTTTGTCTCGCTCCAAGTAATCTCCAAAGCTACCTTGATCTCATTATGTCATGGTACATAGCGGATAGCCCTTGGAGTAGACATGGTCATTGCTTCGGTATGCTATGCTTGTGGGTTGGTTTCATTACTCCAAGAATAGTATTCATATCTTGAAGTCCAGGTCGGTTCTAGCATGATGTGTCCTATTTTGCATCTACAGGCATCAACACCTTAGATGCATTATTCACACTCACTGCTATGAGTCCCCTTCACTAAGCAAGATTATACTACCTTGGGCATGCATGAAACCAACTTATTGTTTGTGGGTCTAGTCCATGCAATCGTCGGATATACATCATCACCTAGGTCATTTCATACCTTTGTGAACTGTATCCTACATTGCTACATTAAACTAAGAAATGCTCTCAATTAATTTTGTGCAACTACTGTTACTATCTCACAATCATCTTCCTAATCACTCAGCCACCCATCCCATATCGGCCTAGATTTGATAAACACTTTTCAAACCCCCCCCCCAATCTAAACCCTCACTAACCCCATCTCCCCACAATCTGAGCCAAACCAAACCCAACCCCCCCCTCCATGACGTGGTGTCTTCTGACCTAGCAATCCTCCAATTTCCCCACCGCCATCCCCTAGACACTCCCACCCCTATCATCCCTCACCCCCTAACACGCTCTCCCACAGTCTCACCATTCAGGGTCAACACAAAGAACATCATGTGTATCAGGACTAGGCTACCTCACCTATCACCTAGTGTGCATACCACCTATCACCTAAACTGCATTTGCATCTCATTTCAAGTTCATTTTAATCCCTTTGCATCTCATTTTAGTTTTATTTTAATCCATTTGCATCTCATTTTAGGTTCATTTTAATCCATTTGCATCTCATTTCAGGTTCATTTTAATCCCTTTGCATCTCATTTTAGGTTCATTTTAATCTATTTGCATCTCATTTCAGGTTCATTTTAATCCATTTGCATCTCATTTTAGGTTCATTTTAATCCATTTAAGTTGCATCACATTCTAGGTTCATTTTAATCCATTTAAGTTGCATCACATTCTAGGTTCATTTTAATCCATTTAAGTTGCATCACATTCTAGGTTCATTTTAATCCATTTAAGTTGCATCGCATTTTTGGTTCATTTAAGTTGCATTGCATTCTAGGTTCATCCATTTGAAAACACAAGTAGGTTCATTTTAACTGCATATCATTACACATCATATCATGTTCATTTATCCCATAGGTGCATATTAAAAATAGCATCATCATATTGCATTCCATACATATAAACATCTCATAAACAATTAGTTGCATTACAACATCATCAGCATCACCATTAAAACAACATGTACATCTAGTGGCATATACATAATATCATACATTTTCATACATAATAAATGTTCATTAGCCTGCATATTCAGTTACATCATATAGTCCATAAAATCACAACACCATGCATATATCACAAAAACATCCATGCAGCCACCAAATCACACACATCATTTGAAACAACATCACACATCCACAACATATAAAATATAACATGTGCATCCATCATATAAGCATCATCACAATAGAGCATCATAAACCATCAGAAGTATCGTACCATATATAATCACCGCAAAAAAATGTGCATCGCTCATCATCAAAAAATACATATCGTGTCCTGATACAAAATGCCTCCAAGGGCTATCATGATATAACTATCACATAGAGGATCCTCTCTCTGAGGGAGTAGGAGACGCTGACCCTGGTCGAGCCTATGATCCTGACGGCGGCTGTGGCTGTGATGCTACTGGTACCTAAGGACCCTGCTGGGGCACATGTGAGGGCGGAGGCATCATCTGCTGTACTGACTATATAGATCTTGATCTATGTGATCTCGATGCCCCCGACCTGCTGACCTGGCTATAACTCGGTGTCCGCTGCACCGCAGGCACGGCTGCATAGTACAACCCCTGATAATACTCTATCCATGCTTTGGCCTCCGCTAGCTCTCCCTGTACCTAAGATATATGTCCCTATGCCTAGCTCAACTACCCCTGTATCTGATGTGCATGTGTCTGCGCCTAAGCCAGCTGGGCCTGCATCCCTGCCAAAATCGGGGCAAGTCCCCCACCCACAGCCTGTACACTGCTCAATGTAGTCTCTGCCTGATGTGCTCTCACGAGCACTGCATCCCGCTCTATCCTCAAATCCTCCATGTCCTCTTTGGCCTGAGCCAGCTGAGCCTCTAGCACTGCCACCTGCCCATCTACTCCCCGCAGCTGTCCCAACTCGGCCTCTCGGTGCCCTAACGCCTCCTCTAAGCTAGCCACCTACGCACATAATGTCTCCACCTCCTCTATCTCCTCCTGTGGACGTCACCGAGGCGTCAGCCTCTCACCCTCTGCCGCCACCCCTGCCCCTGAACTCCCTACCCCGGTATCCTGCCTACCGACTCGCAGCTGCTCCACCCATGATGGGGATAGATCACCCTGCTCTGTCCTCAACTGTCCACTGCACCGTCACAGTGCTCTACCCTACCGTCCGCCCCTCACTTGGGCCTGCTGTGCTAGAACCTGCTGTGCTGGAACCCCCTACCCCACTGGTCCCTGTCCCACTGCCGCTGCTGCCACCTCATCTACACGCTAACCATCTCTCGCGATCACCCTCTCCTCCCCATCATCCATCACCTCCATGATATAGTCCTCCACAATCTCATCTCCACCCCCATCTCCCTCATCCTCTAATACCTCCACCGTCGGATCTATCAATCGAGTGGGCCGATGTATCTACCACCATACCTCATAAGTAGGCGTAGTACCTGCATCCATCACTGTGCTCCTCCAATCCCACTGAACTGGCCAAAGTGCTGCCGAATCATTCAGCGCAACCTGTGGCTGTAATGGTGAGGGCCAATAAGCTGTATCCCGCGGCATCCACGCATATATCACCATCTGCTGAAGCATATCCTGTACCAGTCTAAACTGACGCATAACCCGCGAGGGTAGGTACATCTCTATGGTACGGTCTGCACGACCCATAAGATATCTCTGTTGAAATGTGTATGGGAGATGAATCACATCATTAAGCCACTCCTCACAACCAATATATGCATGCCATACCACGCTAATCACATCATCCAGTATCCTCCACCAATGGCGGACCTGTCCAGTATAGGTATACTCTGCATCTCGATACAAGAACACAAACGCCTCAAACGGCCACCGATAATAACCGCATGTCGGCTGAGTCACAGGGATGTGCTCCCAAAGCCATACATGTAGCAGCGTAACCCCAGCAGATAAAGCCCTATCATGAAGATAAGCGACCGTGTGCATCTCGTGCAGTAGTTGTGCTAGCATCACCGGCCCCCATGCGTAGACAATATCATGGCTCACCATCCCCTCTATCATCCCACCCCAGCCCACAGGAAAACCTCTGCCTCGCCTATCCAGCAGCACCACACCTCCAATCAGCACACACAAAAATAAGGCAAAGGGATCTGCACCCGCTGCCAGCGTCCTATCATAATCCATTTCCCTCCCATCTACCGAAAAAACCATGTGCTCTGCTCTGAACACTCTGATCAGTGCAGTTCGCCCCCTCCTCATGTCATATCTCACACGTCGACCTAGAATCGGCAGCTTGAGGATGCGATAAACATCCTCAAGTGTGATGGTCATCTCTCCTATTGGCAGCAGAAAGCTGGAAGTCTCGCTGCGGTATCACTCCACTGCGGCCGTCATCAGAGCTCTATGAGCTCACAGCACTGGCATCGCTGCCACCGTCTAAAGCCCTAGTCTCGCCAGTCAAGGCCGCCATGCCTCATCAAACAGTGCCATCACGGATCGCACTCGTCGCTCCCGCAACTGCAGTATAAATCGCCGAGTATCCTGCATCCACCACTTCTTCGTTAGATACTAACTTAGTTTCCCCACACACACATTTTTCTTCTACATGTCTCATAGGCCCAAATCATGTGGCCCCACACGGATAGTCCCTAGTGCTATTTTAAAAAATAGCGCTAATTCTCCCTACCCATTGCACCAATACAAACAATAGCGCCACTACGCGCCCTATATAGCGCCAATCCAGACGATGGCGACGCATTCCATTTTAGCGTCAATTTACCTTTTAGTGCAAAAACTAACAATAGCGCTATTCCCCATTATGGTGCTATTCTAGATGATAGCGCCGTTCTAACCATAAGATTGCGTCAAAACGCTATGTTTCTTTCTCTCTGAGTTTTGGCGCTAATCCAGACGATAGCGCCAATATTTCCCCAAAATGGTGACAAAATCGCTCTACACTACCCTGGCAGATAGCGCTAATCCGCAGGATTGTGCTAATTCACCTTATCTTTGGCACCACGCGCTCCAAACCCATATCCCAAAACCCAAAAACATGTGCGTAAAATAAAAAATCACAAAGTTCGGGTTAGGCCCTACCTGGGGTCCAGCCTCGGGTGACCGCCCAACCTCTTAGAATCGCTCTGAGATGTGATGTAGTCGCGGGAACTGTGGGTTGCGCTCAGGCATCTCTCCTTTGTCTTTTCTTCTACAAAGTCAAAAGTGTGCCAATGTGGCACTCTTTGGGCCCACTTTGCCTAATATAGTGGGCCATGTCATCCCTCCATCCCTTCTTTTTTCCTCCAAGGTGCAGATCTTAGTCTTTTTCCTCCATTTTTCCTCCTACCACCTTCTTTTTCCATCACCTCTCCAACTGTCACTTCCATTGCATCCTTTCGAGAGCTTACCTGCAAAATTTTTATTTTCCCACTAACCTCTCGAGGGGGCATCCCCTATCCATCTCATTCCTTCCCGGCAGCTGGGGCATATTTTTCTTCGACCTGACACCACTTCCCTCCTAGGTCCTGACGCCACGTCAAAGAGGGGCAAATGTAAACACCTAAAAATGTCTCAACCACCAAACTGACTCCCGACATCCCTAAACATACCAATTTCCTTTCCAACCAATTAATTAAATTTGTATTTAATTAATTACCCCTTTCATTTCCTAAATCCACACCATTTCATCCCCAAAATTGAATTAATTCTGTTAATTCAATAGTAGAAACCTTAGCCAATTGATTTAATAAATATGCAAAATTTATTAATCAATTCCCCCATTTTCTCTAAATCCAATTAATTAGTTAAAACCATGTTAACTAATTAATCTAGCCTACTAATTAGCCTATCCCTGCCCTAGACAATTAAATAGCTATTATTTAATTGCCTACTCTAGCCTACCTCATCCTAGCCTTAGGATTAATTAATTAAATTACTAATTAATTAATCTTATCCCCCCTCTAATCCCTCTACTAATTTATTCCAGCCACATTAATTAGGCTAATCACCCTAATTAAGTGAGTTAAACCCTCATTAGCACTTCTCTCCACATCCCCCAAATTTAAAATTCAAATAAATCACACATCACATTTACTCCTCTTACACATCCCTTACACATGTCATAACTAATAAATATCCACTCTTCCCCAAATAAATTTTTAATTCATTTTACCCTTCCCCATGTGAATTTTTAATTCACAAATAATCCATCTCACCCAACCTCATTTATTCACCCCTTTCCCAAAAATGAATAAAAGATTTACTTTTATTCCTAGCCCTCCATCTTCCAAGATCAAATCTAGGCCCTCCACATCACTTTCATCCTCCACCATTGATCTCTCCAATCAATCTCCACCCTTGGATCAAAATCTCTCCAAAAAGTCTATAAATACAACCTCTCACAAGTCATTTTCATCATCCAATTCCATGCAAAGTTACCATGCCAAAATCACCTTTGAGTAGATAGTGAGTTGCACAATTGAGAAGCATTTCACATTTGAATCCATAGTCTAGGGATAATCTTGGTCTTGGGAGCTTCTTTTGGGTGCAAAAGCTCCTTCTTCCCTTGATGGGATTAGGTTGTGTTTTATGAGGTATAATCTTGTGTTTCATTTGCATTTGATTTAGTGTTTTTGCCTTCATTGCATGTACCTAATCTACACCACTTACAAGTTCAATGTACCAATACTTTTGAGCAAATCATAGAGAAGGGTTCAACTATAGAGAAGGCCCTTATTGCTAAAGGCTCAATCAAACTTTATAAAGACAAAGACAAAAAAAACACCCAATCCAACGAAAAACTTAACTTTTGGGAAAAAAATAAGAATGTTGTCAATGATGGTGTCACTGACACTAAAAATATTTAAAAAATTCAAACACAAACACCATCAAATACTCAATCCAACAATAATAAAAAAATGCTCCCACTCCAAGATATCAACCTCAACAAATACTCCTACCAAGACGTAAGTTTACTCCATTAGGAGAACCTATCAAATCAACTTTTCGAAGTTTCATCCAAAACAAAATTATTACATTACCTGAAGTCAGACAATATGAATCTCAACTTAAACCTCCTTGGTATAAAGAGCACAAACATTGTGAGCATCATAGAGTCAATGGACATAAGACAACTGATTTTATAAAACTCAAGCATCTCATTCAAGATTTTACTGATAATGGTGAGATTGTACTAGAGAATCGCCCAAAGAATTCTAATGACAACCTATTCATATACCAAGATCCAATCCCAAACCATGGTAAAGGTATAGCCTATGATAAGGGAGCTTCCTCTTGTAACACCAATAATGTTAATAGCTCCCCTTATATGATTCAGTTATAGGTTGTATTGAATGAAGTTATCCTCAAGTGGCCACTATCATTGTTCTAGGAGCCCCACCTAATTGTGTAGTCACTACTCATCATGGCCGAATCATAATTCCAATAGCCCCATCCTCCCCTAAGTCATCTCCATAATATGATATCGTTGACCATCTAGGCAAAACCCCTGCTCAAATCTCTATCCTTGAGTTACTTCTCACATCACTCATTCATAAGGATATTTTAAATAAGGCCTTGCAAGAAGTTCATGTCCCTAACAACATTAATGCTGATCAATTTCAAGCCATGATAGTGTTAGGATTAAGCTTCCATAATCCTTGTAAATCCTATGTAATTAATTACTCATAATATTGTTTGTAAATCACCCATAAGGGATGAAAGGTTTCACCAGCAGCGATCTTGTTTCAGCCACATATTTATATCCAGTCCCCAACACTAATTCATTCGCAATGGGGGGTCGTAGGGGGGTTTCCCCTTGCCAAGCATCCAAGGACCACACAGCTGCCCCCGAAAGCTCATTTTATTTATATTTTATCATTGTAAATTTGGACCGTTTGTCATTAGGTCATAGATCTGATGGTCGATATTATGTCAATTTTCTTTCCCTAGAAGGCAACCCCCTTTTATAAGGATATTTGTACTATGTTTTTAGTAGAGTTGAGAGTAACAGGCACCGCTAGATTGAAGACTAGAGAAGGAGAGGAAGTGCATGTATTTTAATCTCATATTTGAAGATAATACAACTTGGAGCCTCTTTTCTTGGTGGAGTTTTTTACCTGAAAGGGTTTTCTCCATGTTACATACTATGTTATGTGTTTAGTTCTTAATGCATGGTATTTCTGTGTAGTGGGTTTTATTTCTATTGCAATCTCCATTGATTCTACATTGTTTAGAGGACATAAATAAGGTTTGAATCAGATTTCTGGTGTGTGGTTTGCACCTTCATAATTTATAACAAATAGGACACATATCTTCACCACATCACCTTGTATTTACCAAAAAATATCTACCCTTTGATGATGCATCTCACAATAATGCCCTTCATATTGAGGTATAAGTCCATAAACATAAAATTAAAAGAGTCTTAATAGATGGTGGATCAGGATTAAATCTTTGTACTTTAAAATTAATAAGACAATTGGGATACTCCAAGGGAGTCATTGATTCACAAAAGTGTATTACAATAAAGGGGTATGATGATGTTGAGTGTCAATCTACAGGGATCATTAAACTTCCAATCCAAGTTGGTCCTGTCATAATGGAAAGCACATTTCAGGTTCTTGATCTTGATCCTCCATATAATATCCTTCTTGGTCATCCTTGGATTCACTCCATGCAAGTTTTTCCTTCAACATATCATCAATGTATCAAGTTTCCATACAATAGTATAGAAATAACCATCTTCATTGATCCTCACCCCTTCTAGTATTATGGAATGATGGAAGGAAAGTATCGACACTCTCACCATTGTCCTATTAATGATGCAGTGCAACTCTCAACCTCATGTGTTGATCCAACATTATTATCAAGATTAAAGATAAAGGATGTGGAGAATATGATGTACAAGGATAATTTTATGTTGGCCAACTTCCTATATCTCCTAAATCATATTGTAAACCTCACCCATCTAACTCAATATCTATAATTATGATCAAGAACAAATATACCAAGTTTCAACATTGGGGAGCATTAGATAAATAAGCTATTGAAGAGGATCTATCCACTTGGCTTTAAAAGGAAGAAGAAGAACAAACTCCCCCTTACCAGTTGAGAAGTACATAAAAGGTCTCTATATTGTCAAAAACATGGGATATAAAGGTCAAGGTGGCCTAGGACTGCATGAACAGGGCACTCTTGAGCCTATCATAGTGACAAGGAGATATCACCACCAAGGGCTTGGGTTTGGATCACCAAAACCTATGTACTCGGATCTTGAGGATATTCTTATGGAAGTAGCTAGGGATTTTCCTATAGTTGAGAGTACTAATGAAGGCAACTTCAATGAATCCTTTTCCCATATCACAGACCTATTCAAAGACCTTAACATTCGCACCACGTCCTCCATCTCCTCCATCTCTAATGATCTTCCACTTGTCCATCCTCGGCTCATTGATTGGGACCAACAAGGATCTCCTATTCTGGATATATTCCAAAATGATGAAACCATTGCTGAGTTCATGGGACTAAGAGAACATTTACTAATTGGGTATCATAAAGCATGATATGTTATGAAATTCATTGTACAAATGCCTACTTTGGGAAGCAAGTTAAACTCCTAGTCACAAAAATGAAAAAATAAAAATAAGGTCCCCTAGTGAAAATCACAATGTGGCGCTATCAAACCATGAAAAAGTAAAAATAAAGGATGTATCCTCTGGTGTAGACCTCTCTGAGGTGCCAAAGGATGAGGAATTTAACCTTCCTAAAGTAGTGAAATCTCAAAAGAAATCTACAGTCTTAGTGAAAGAGTCCCAAGAATTAAATTTGGGTACTATAGAAGAGCCTAAAGTCACCTTCATAGCAACTTCTCTCACATCACAGAAAAAGAAAGATTTCAAAGCTTTCTTCCAAAAGAGATCCAAAAAATTTTCTTGGTCTTATGCATATATGCCTGGTCTAGATCCATCTCTTGTTGTCCATCATTTGATAGTTTATCCAAATGTTAAACCAGTCAAGCAAAAGCTCCATAAAATACACTGATAGATTGCACTCTTAGTGAAAGTTGAACTACAAAAAATGCTACAAGATGGTTTCATCCATCCAATTGATTATCCTAAGTGGATATTGAATCTTGTTCCAATGGAAAAAGTAACAGGGGCATCCGTGTTTGTACTGATTTAGAGACCTTAATAAAGCATGTCCCAAAGATGATTTCCCTTTGCCAAATATCAACATTATTGTAGGTTTGACTACTAGACATGAAATTTTGTCTCTTATGGATGGATTTTCTAGTTATAATCAAATTTTCATAATGCTTAAGGATCAACACAACACAACTTTCACTTGTTCATGTGGCAAGTCATGCCTTTTGGTCTAAAGAATGTTGGAGCTACCTACTAGCATGCCATGACTATAATTTTTCATGACATGTTTCATAAAATCATGGAGGATTATGTGGATGAACTCTTGGGCAAATCTATGAGAAGAGAAGGACATCTCCTAGTTTTGACACAAATCTTTGATAGACTTAAATAATACCAAGTATGACTAAACCCAAAAAAATGTGTTTTTGGGGTAACATCAGGAAAGGTATGGGATACATTGTATCATGAAGAGGCATTGAGGTTAATCCTACAAAAGTGAAAGTAATAGTTGATATGCCTCCACCTAAGAATTTTAAACAACTTTGTAGCTTACAGGGGAAACTCTAGCAATTCACCACTTCATTGCGTTGTTGGCTGATAAATGTCATCCCTTTTCACATCTCCTACACAAAAATGTCACATTTCAATGGGATGAGATGTGTCAAAAGGATTTCAATCAATTTAAAGAATGTCTTACTTCTCCTCCAGTGCTCATGCCTCCCAATCCAAAAAAGCCCCTACTATTATACATTTTAGCTACATCAGCAACATTAGGGGCACTTCTAGCACAACATGATGAAACAACAAAGGAAAGAGCAATATATTATATCGGTAGAACTTTAGTGGGATACGAGCTTAATTACACTACAATGGAATGAGCATGTTTGGTAGTCATCTTTAGTACTCAAAAAATGAGACACTACATGCTTAATCATAAAATCTAGTTCATCACAAAAGTAGACCCACTAAACTACTTGTTGTCAAAAGCCACACTCACAGAATGCATGGCAAGTTGGGTAATGATCTCGAGTGAATTTGAGATTGATTATGTCAATCGTAAAGCCATAAAAGGACAAGTGATAGTGGATCAACTAGTTGATGCCCCTATTCAAGAAGATCATTCACTTATCATAGAGTTTCCTTATGAAGTTGTGTTTGTAGTAACTCCAGCTACACAATGGAAGCTCTAGTTTGATGGATCATATACTTATCATAGTTCAGAAGCTGGGATCTTATTTATCATGCCACATGGTGATTGCATCCCTAAGGCTTACATAATTGCTTTTCCATGTACAAATAACATAGCTAAATATGAGGCCTCATCACAAGACTCAGAATGGATATTTAATGGAGAATTGAAACATTGAATGTCTATGGAGATTCACAACTTGTTATCAAGCAAGTCAATAATGAATACCAAACTAAAAGATTCCTTACAAAAGAATGGCAGATAGCTTCAAGGAATATTTTCATGAGATCTAGTTTGAACAAGTACCAAGGTCTAACAATAAAGCTATTGATTCTATGGCTACCATTGGATCTCTCATAGACATGTTGAATAATAGCAATAGGTGTGAGTTTCTTGTTGAACAATTGTTGATTCCTACTTATGACGTCCTAGATTCAAAGCTTGTTTGTGAACTTTTTGGTCCCTTATCACCCTGGTATCAAGAAGTTTACCTCTACTCCTATGATAATATCCTTCTGCCCAACCTAACCACTACCCAACACAAGACCTTTATTCATCGATCATCTCGCTTCACAATCCTTGGTGATACCCTCTATTGGAGGAGTCTTGATGGAACCCTTCTTAGATTCCTTAACTCATGAGAAGCACAAACTACTTTACATGAGGTACACGAGGGAATTTGTGGGTCACACTCTAGTGGTCCAACCCTAGCTAAAAACTTGTTAAGAATGGGTTACTACTGGCTGACCATGGAACAAGATGCACAATAATTTGTCAAGAAGTGTCTGAAGTGCCAGCAACATGGTGATTTGATCCATGCAACATCTCAAGAGCTACAGTTGTTCACTACTCCTTAGCCCTTTTCACAGTGGGGGCTTGACCTAATTGTCAAAATTAACCCTCCATCATTTAATGGTCATAAATTCATAATAACTGCCACTAAGTATTTTAGAAAGTGGGTTAAGGCTATTCCACTCACTTATATCATTGGCAAACAAATCATAAAATTCATCCTGCATTATCTCATATGCTAGTATGGTATACCTCTCGCCATTGTTATAGATAATGGTAGACCTTTTAAAAACCAAGAGGTATGAGCCCTTTGCCAATAGTTTCATATTCAACATCACTTCTCCACTCCTTATTACCCACAAAGTAACAACCAAGTTGAGGCTTCAAATAAAACCATCCTCATGATACTCAAAAAGATAGTCAAGGAAGCTAGTCGTGTTTGGTACTTATAGCTCAACCCATCCTTATGGTCTTATCGCACAAGTATATGAACACCAACTAGAGCCACACCATATTCCCTTGTCTTTAGTTCCAAATCAATTTTTGCAATTGAGGTCGAGCTCCCCTCTCTATGCATATCTTTGCAGAATCTCATTGACGAGGAGTATCAAGTTTCTCAGTTGTTGAGCTAGAGCTACTAGATGAAATACACCTCAACGCCTTAAACCATCTGTAGGCCTATCAGAACCATCTTTGTCGTAGCTACAACAAAAACATCAAAAATCATAAATTTGAAGTTAGTGACCTAGTGCTTAAAGAAAATCATAGGAATCAACAAGATCAAGATAAGAAAGGAAAGTTTGAGCCTAATTGGTTGGGGCCCTTTATCGTCATCGCCAGCAATGGATCAAGAGCATACCAACTCGCCACACTAGAGGGCTAGCATTTAGAAGAACCAATCAATATCATCCATTTGAAGAGGTTCTATGCATGACTCTCAGAGTATCCTAATGTAAGAAAAAAGGTCCAACAGTGAAAACCACTTTTGTGGCACCTTGGATTAAAATAGTAAAGAGATAAATTCATCCAATGGTGAAAACATAGCAAACAGGTGTCTTGGGCAAGCACCATGGTGAAAACATAAAAAACAAGTGCCATGTGTAGTCAATCCAGCATCTATTAGTATTTCTTTCATCCTTTACATTCCACTTGCCCATTTCCCATCCCTTTGTCATCCTCATATTCCATCCACCCATTCAACTATCATGGCTTGATAATTGTCAATTGATATTATCAGTTGTCATCCCGATAATAAAACGTTCTATATACGCCTAAAAATAACACGATTCGGTCTAAATAAATATTCATAATATTTATCCCATATTTATTCTTCTATCAATAAATAAATAAACAAATTTATTTATTTGATTCATATTCCTCTAAATTAATTAAATATCAAAATATTTAATTACCTCTTCTAAAGTCAAAATTAAATAAAATCATTTATTTAATTAAAATTCTTCCAAACAATTAAATAATTCTTAATTATTTAATTAAATCAAATCAAATTTATTTGAATTATTTCAATCCCTAAAAATAAAATGCAATCAAATATTTTATTTATTCTTCCAAATCATGCACAACAATTAAATAAATTATTTATTTAATTTGCTTTCTTATCTTCTAAATTAAATAAATCCAATTATTTAATTGTTTCTTCCAATAATATCTTCTCTAAATTTAAATAAATCAATTATTTATTTAAGTTGTCTTTTCTTCTAAATTGAGTTATCTCTAAATATAATTCAATCTTTGTGCACATGCAATTAAATATTCCTAATATTTAATAAAGCAAAATATCTTCTTATTCTCATGCAAATCCCTTCTTGTTTTAAATCACTTAACTGATTATTATATTCTTTTAAATGCTTTAACTCATTCTTCTACTCTTGTTAACTCCTCTCATGCAAAAGAAAGCAAGACACGTGTCCTCTTCTTATTCATGCATGTTCCTCAGCTGTTCTATACCATTGATCTTCTCATTCTTTCTATACCGTTGATCTTCATTTTCCCAAGTCTATAAATTAAACCTTATTCTTCCATTTCATTCATCCAAGCTTTAAGTATTGTTACTCTGTAAGAATTACAGCATGCCTTTGGCACCAATTCCTTCATTGCTTGTGATCACATTCACTACTACGCACTACTACCATCATTGTGAAGCTCATCTTCATGGAGATACTATCATAGCCATTCCCATTTGACATCTTGGAATCATAGTAAGGAAGTGCACCTTCTGAGGGCCATATTCATAGACAAGATCATTTGTGATAGGTGATCAATGGAAGCTACGAATTAAAGGAGGTTTTCTTTGTTGTTGTTCATTATTTATTTGAATCTCTTTTGTTCACTATTTCATTGAGTTTTGGGTATCTTGATATTTGATATTATTGATTATTCATTTGAATCCAATTTTCCCTTAACACATTCATATACCACATCATAATAAACCAAATTCCATTCCATTCCATAATAACTAGTCATACCCAGTGCTCTCCCTGATTGGGGGCATTATCCTAGACCTTGTTTATGGATTGGATCCTAGTTATATATCGCGTAGAAATAAGAAGATGTACATATTAGTGAGTTTCATGCTTTCTATAACAAACCACAATAAACATTGTACATACAATCCAAATTATACATCTCAAAACATTTCAAAAATCTAAAAAAATCAAAACATTTCAAAAATCCAAAAAAAATCAAAACATTTCAAAAATCCAAAAAAAATCAAAATATTTCAAAAACCCAAAAACAATCAAAACATTTCAAAAATACAAAAAAAATCAAAACATTTCAAAAATCCAAAAAAAATCAAAACATTTCAAAAATCCAAAAAAATCAAAACATTTCAAAAATTAAAAAAATCAAAACATTTCAAAAAAAATCAAAACATTCCAAAAATCCAAAAAATAAAAATCAAAAATCAAAATATAGACAAAACTCCACGCAATAAATCTATCTTACAACGCTTTTCTCGTCTCACAATAAATGAGCTTCTATAGGACTTCACACTCAAACAAAATAAAATCGTCTTGAATTCTAATGCAAATCATACAAGAGATCACTTTTTGAAACAACTTTCAGCGAGACTATCCATTGCCTAATCATCTATCTTTATCAAAACATGTCTTTTTTGGGATATATCTTTCCCTTATTAGGCCTTGTCTAATATCATCAAACTATCAACATTTGGCAAGAGATACAATGGTTGTGAGTCTGGTTTTGTCAATTGGTCTTTTGTTTTAATTTTATCTTTCTTTGATTTATCTTTTTGACCCTTGTTTATACCTACCTGAGGCCACCTGGATCATTTTATATCTTGGTGTGTTTTGATTCTGTTGCTTTCATATGTTGTGCATATTGGTTGCTCTTATACATATTCCATAAATGTGAGCAAATGTGGGAAAATACAAGGATCATGTATAAGAATAGCCTATTATTTGAGATTCAAGTCCATGCAAAGGATACATAGTCACCATGGTTCCTTATACCTTGGTGCATAATATCTGATGTTGTATCAAAAAATTAGGATTGTTCTACTTAAGTTAGCATAACTAATCATCATAATAAATTCATCATCTTTCTTTCATCCATCTTTTTAATTTCTCTATCTAATCATCTTTCTTGCATCCATCTTTTTCTTTTTCTTCCATCATTCTTCCATCTTTTCATCAAACATTTTCTTCATCTACATCTCCTCACCAACTTACAATTCCCTCTGCATCCATTTTGAGAGCATACCCGTGTTCTTGTAACCCACCTATCGTCTTGAGGGGGCATCACATCATTCATCTCATCAATTAATCTACCATCATCTCTCCTTGTCACCCTTGCTTCGAGTGATTGGGGCATCATTATCCCTAATCCAACCATTTTATTCTAATCATATTCTTCTAAACCAAAATCTTCTTCTATCCAACCTAACACTATGTTTTAAACTTCTTTGAAATGATGTTGCTTTGCAACACCATCTCAAAGAGGGGCAAATTGTAGACACCAAAAATTGACTAACATCATTTCCCTAATTTATTAATTATTCTTCATTAACCTTCATTATTCTTCTATTCGTATTAATTAAATAACTTTTAATTATTTAATTAATATACTAACACTTCCTCTATGTGACTAATTAAATAAATTGATTTTATTTAATTAAATCACATTAACTCTTAATTATTCTCCCACAAATAAATAAAATTTATATTTTATTTATTTCCTCATTTTTCATCCTCACATGAATTAAATAAATTTATTTATTTATTTCCCTTAATCACTCTTATAATTTCTCTCCCCTAATCACTTCTAAATGTTTTCCATAAATCACTTATCTTAACTATGCAATCAAAAAGAGCAGCAATGATGCAACTCTTCCATTAAATTAGTTTTTGATTAATCAAATTGGAATCAAAATTAGTTAACTATTAATCAAATGAGTTAAGTAATCACTCAATTTGTTAACTTCCCTCATTAATTTTTCTCAACTAATTACAACCGTTGATCTTCTAATCTATTCTCCACCATCGATTCTTGTTTCAAAAATCTATAAATTCTCCTCATTCAAATCATTTGCATAAGAACACACACATTTGCATACTTATGCTGCCGAATTGCTTTTGTGAATTCAATCATCTTCACATCAATCTCATAGTTTATATGGTTATTTCTATAGTGTAAAGCAATCCACAATACAAAAATACACCAAGGAATGCACATCATGATGATAGTATAGTTTAATAATTTCATTTAGTTTAGGTTTGTATTGTGATAATCCTTGAAGGTATTGAAGAATTTGGGATAGGAGCTCATTCTGTGTTTTCCTTTGCATTCCATTTTCTATCATATGCAAATATAAACAAAATTAAAGTTGTATTTATATATTAGCTTTTTTTAAATAACATATGTGAAGTTAATAAAAAAAGTTGTTTTAGTTTTAATAATTAAATGAAATTTATATTTTATAATAAAATAATATTATTAAGTATATAACATTTTATAACTTATTATAAATATTAGTTTTTTTATAATTTAGTTTTATTTTGATATTTTCTATTATTTTATTTACTATATATTGTAGCTTTATTTAAATATTTATTTTATTTTTTAATAAAATTTATTTATTTATATGTATGTATTTTGTTTTCTTAATAAATACTAGTGATTCTTCTTTTAAAAATAATTATTTTATTAAATCAAAATAAGTAAATAAATTATAAATAATAAATATGTATATATGTTGTTAATCTATTAGTGTTGAAGTAATTTGAAGTGGGTAATGCTAGGATGTGTGAGTGCGGGTATTTGGAATTTTTGTTGGGATTTTCAGTGACCCTTTTGACCTTCCTGGATTTTATTATTGCTATTTTTTTTTGGATTGTATGGTAGGGGAGAAGACCCAATAGTTGTGAGGGTATTTGTCATAGTTTGATCCATTAACAAAACATATTTTCATTTTATTTGAATATAAAAATATCAACAAATATTTCTTTTGTTTTAATAGCTACCATATAAATAATTCTTTTAAATCTACCTAACATATATCATTGATAGACCAAAATATATTCAACTACCCATTAAACAATACAACATGAACAAGCATTAGTGATCAACTTCTAGCTCTATATGGAACAATAGATAGTATAATTTATTGCAAATAAAGTTCACATCTAAAACATAACAAAACTTTTATGTCATAAATTATGCTCTTACTTGGGTTAACACAATTTCACTAAGTTTAGCTCCTACCTTTTAGTGTCCCTTAACCCCTTTCATCATTAGACCTATCTAAACCCTGATTGATGTGTATCCCTTCTAAGAAATGTTGCATTTCAGAGTAATTACCAACAAAACCCAGAAAGAAACTATGGATTCTAGTGATTTAGGACACCCTTAAGCATAATCCAAATCTAAAATTGGGAGCTAGACTTGGGCGGTACTGCCCTAGTCCTACCGTAAACCTCGGGGTTGCAAATTTAATTTTGGTGTCAGCTTTTTCCGTGTGCTTCGTGTTTCTGAATTCAAAATTTCTTTCCCATGCGATGTCATCCTTTTATTTCAATTTATGTCATTTCTAAGGTGGGATATTTAAAGAGAACTCAAAATCATTTTATCACACACAACTATTATGCAAGCTTATTATGCCAAAATTCTACTACAATTGCTATTGAAGGTCTGCCAAGTGTTGAAGCTCATTGAAGATTTGGATCTTTTCTATCTTAGAGATATGTTGTGAAAATTAGGAATCAAGATTTTGAGTCTATCTTGCTCTTCCTAGGGTTTGTGAAGCCTTTTGTACAATCGAGAGAAGGGTTGAAGCCTCCAACTTGAGTTTTGGAATCCTCCGTGGATATGGTTGCCTCGCCTTCTTGTTCTACAAGTCTTCATCGATATCATCTCCTTGACGTGAAGTTGTTGTTTCATTGAGTGAAACATTGTGTGGATCTATTTCCTTCATGCTTGAGTCATTTAGGATCTTGCATTTGTTTATGCTTACACTTAGGGTTTATGAGCACACACATCTACATCTTTTGACATTGACTATTGTTGAGGTAGAAATACCAAATACGGGGTTTGACTAAGTCAAACTCCTATATAGCCACAACGTACCTTCTCCTTATTTTGTTTGTGCAAGTCAGATTTGGGAAGATCTAACAGAAAGGAGTGAAGAGGAAATAGGTATTATTGTCATAATTGCTATAAAATTTACAAATTAATCATTGGATAAGTGCAGGGATGATTTCAGGGGCACCCAAGTCCATCAGACCCTCAGATCTAGGATCTGGAACCTTCTTTAGAGGCTCAGTCACCTAGTACAGAAGGTTTTGTGATAGTAAAATTTGTAGGATGAATTTGGGACCACCCAAGTCTTCCAGGCCCTCAAAATTTAGGTGCATAGGCTTTGATATCCCCTGTTTGCATTTCTGTAGCCACTCTTTCATTTTCGTTTTCTGGAATCAGTCTGTCTGAGCAAGTTTCATAACTATGGTTTGGCTTGATCTAGTTATTTAGGGCTTGTGAAAACCTAGTTCAGACATCTTTTCATATACAACAATAGAGGAATAAGATACCTGTAGCTTAACCATTCCATAGTGGTTGAGCTTGGTTCATACTCTGAATGTTAGTGTATGAAAGGGGAGATTTGACCTAGTTGAGCATGCTAATCATTCTTCTCCTTTTTCACACTAAACATTTTGGTGAACCAGTGTTTAAAGAGTTTGCATCCTTCTTCACTAGATCTAATTGAATTTGTTGTTCTAAATCAGATTTAGATTGCAATTTTCCATTCATGTACATTGCATTTTGAGTGCTATATCTATCTTTGCATTGAAAGAGCATTAAGGTTTCATAAATTGAGATTTTGTTACTACTTGCATAGTGATCTAAGTTTCATTCTTGCAAAGTATGTTGTATCTTGATTCACATTAAGTCTTGGATAAATTAGATTATGTGGAAATGTCTGTATTCTTTTTACAAGACTTTAATGCATATGATGAGCCATTTAGTTGCGATGACTTCAATATGTTAGATGAAGCCTTAGATGAATTTATCTCTATTGAATATTCTAATATGACTCCTAAATCATCGTTCCTTCAAAGATTAAAGTAAATGCAATCTATGTTCCAAGATCTCAAGATGAACCTATGAAACTAAAGATAGTGGTCAACCTATGTTCCAATGTGCCTCAAACACAAACAAAATTAGTGCTCACTGTAAGAGGTCTTTCAATTTCTTCTCAATCCTCTGATTACATCTATAACTATGCTAAACAAATAACAAGTCAAAATCAAGTATATCAAGATGGATCACAATATTCTAACCATAATGTGGTTGCTCACACATACAATACATGAAATAATAAAAAAAATAAACATCAATCAAACAGTCCAATCTCTTTACCAACTTCTCAACCTATGCTTCCTCAACCAACTCGTCTTACTCATAAAGCTAGTCAAGATTATGATCTTGTTGAGCAGCTTCATGCTACTCCTACTAAGATCTCTCTTTTGTAACTTATACAAACATTGCCTACATACCACAAAATGCTCCAGGAAGATTTACAAAAGGTGATTGTACCACCCGATGTTAAGCCTAATGATGTAGCAGTCCTGTTAGATTATATGCATGCAACAAAAATAGATATTTTATTTCAACAACATGAGTTACCATTAATTGAAGTTCAAAATCATCATGATCCTCTTGTAATCTTTGTCACAATAAACAAAAAGTTGATAAAGTTAGTTATGATTGACAATGGATCAACTCTTAATGTTTATGGCATTAATCTACTACATAAAATCAAGGTTGATACATCTTTAATCAAATTGGATAAACTTCACATTTGTTGCTTTGATAACGTTGGTATATAATCCATGGGTACCATAACTTTACCTGTAAAGGTTGGACCTGTGGCATTATCTACCCTTATCCATGTCATGCCTGGTACACTTTCATATAATATGATTCTCGATAGACCGTGGATTCATGCAATGGGGGAAATTCCATCTACCCTTCATCGATCAATAATGTTTATTTATGCAAATAAACTTCAAACCATTGAAGTCGATCCAAATCCATAAAGTTGTTTACAAATTGAAACTTAAAAATAAGTTATCAATCATAAGATTCTAAATAACTTAAGAGTTGATTCATCAATCCCTCTTGCCACAAATAATGTTGTGCAAGATTCTAAACAATCATCTAATGCACTTCTTGGTGATGATTGGGGTTCACTAGATTTTACTCCTACCTTTATGGGGGAATATAAACTTAATAGCCCTAATCCTAAAACATCAAAGGTTGCATAGATCTCATCCAAACAATCTAAGGAAATACCTAAAGAATCTAAAGTTTCTTTAGTCACAAACATAGACAACACTCTTACTTACACCACAAAATATGAGACCTATGAGGCTCCACTATCTTCTAAAGAGATGGCATCCCTTTATGATTGGGGATTTAAAATCCTTTACAAAAATTGTGACTATGTAGGTAATGGTTGTGGCGTAAGTCAACAAGGAATTAGAGTACCCTTAGAAGTTGTTGTACATAACTACTCAGCTGGTATTGGATACTATCCTTTGAAGCCCACCAAAGTTTACAAACATCCTAATCTTAATGTTAACACGATATCGACACTCAATCTGATATATGTTGAGATGATAGACATAAATTGTCCACCAGGAAATATCCCATTAGATAATTTTTCAATAGATGAAGCATTAATTGAATTCATGGGAGCTTATGAAAATTTGCCCCGCTATCATCATAATCATGGATTTTCCTATTGTTTAAATACAGAAGCATATTTTGAGAAAACCACTTGTTTGACAAATGATACTCTAGCATCTAATGAAGAATCCATGAAATCATCACATTCACCTAGTCTCCCAGACCATAGTACTTTACTTAATGGAAATACTGTCGATGTCTTGATGGAGAAGGATAACCCTAAAAATTTATCCCTATAGGAGACTGCTTAAACAAAGAAGAAAAAGAAGAAATAACAAAACTCTTACATGATTTTCTTAAATTATTTGCTCGGAATTATTCATACATGCCTGGCATTGATCCTAAAATTGTAATACACAATGTAGTGTTACTACCCGATGCCAAGCCGGTTAAACAAAAAAATTGAAAGATGAATCCTAAGGTTGCATTATTAGTCAAAGCTGAGATAGAAAAGATTTTGCAAGTTGGTTTTATCTACCCTACTGATTATTCACCTTGGATTTCAAATATTGTGGTTGTCGCTAAACCTAACAATCGCATTCAAATTTGCACTAACTTTAGATATTTAAATCTAGTTTCTTTGAAAGATGATTTTCCTCTTCCAAACATTGATATGATTGTTGATTCAACAACTAATCATGACTTACTTTCCTTTATGGATGGTTTTTTAGGTTATAATCAAATCTTCATCAACCCTCAAGATCTATACAAGACAACTTTTATCACCCTGTGGGGAACATTTTGTTGGGTGGTCATGTCATTTGGATTAAAGAATGCTGGAGAAACTTACCAACATGCCATGATGCTTATATTCCATGATGTCATGCATAACATCTTAGAGGATTATGTCGATGACATTCTAGTGAAGTCTATTCATCACTAGGATCATGTCATAGTCCTCCATCAAATCTTTGAATGGATACAAAAATACAACATGAGCTTAAATCCCCTTAAATGCATCTTTGGCATAGACAGTGGTAAACTGTTGGGATTTATAGTTTCACATCAAGGTATTGAAGTAGACACAAATAAAATTGATGTGATTGTTAACATGCCACCTCCTCAGAATATATCACAACTTTGTAGTTTACAAGGGAAGATACAGGCCATCTGTCGATTTGTATCACAACTCGCAAATAGGACTGACCCTTTCACTCAACTACTGAAGAAAGAATCAAAATTCCAATGGGATTCAAATTGCCAAAAAGCTTTTGAAGACTTGAAAAACTACCTAGCTAATCCTCCTGTTCTACAACCAGCAACCGCAGAAAAACATTTTCTTCTTTACACATCAGCTTCTACTAGTGCTCTCGCAGCATTATTAGCACAACATTATGATGACGGAAAAGAATGGATTGTATATTATATAAGCCAAACTTTTCTTGATTATGAAGTGTGATATACTTGTTGGCAAGAGACACTATATGGATTCATGGTTGTTGTCATTGATGGCAACAAAGGTCATCCCACATATCCGCAAGTCATGGTGTGTCTCTACCGGAAGTCAGAATAAAGATTGTTGTGGTCCGGTGAACAAGAACAGAGCATGTGGCAAGGTCCGACAGATTGGTCCGGATCTCTCAGAGGAAGTGTCTTGGTGCAGTGCGGATTTGGGGAAGTCAAGAGGACTACCTTGAGTGGTATATTCCAAGGATTTAGCCTCCTGTGATGGATAAGGAAAAAGATATGAATAGTTGAGTACCGGATTCCTGAGAGACAGTGAAAACAGAGGAAGAACTGACTGACAGAGTATCAGACTACTTTCCAGATGTGTTACTGTTGATGATAAAGGTTGTGAAGGCATGAATCATGTTTGGCCGACATGATTAATGATATCTACAAGTATATGCTTGATCCGCATTGCTTGGTGAGCAAGGATTCAGCCGACAGAACAGAGTTTGTAAGAAACTAGACTGTTCCGGATACCGACTAGAAAGGTGATGAAATTACTTGTGCGGATATATATAGAGGATGGATTTAGTTGTGAAGGGTGTGATTGCGTGAAGGTATATGCGAATAAGTGCAGAACAGAGCAGAAGTAGCAAGAAAGATCCGGTATGTGAAAGGATAGCAGAATAAAGAACAGAGGAAAGATGAAGTGCAGCAGATCAGTGTACTGAGCCTAACCGGAACTGAACTCTAGCATATGCAGATGCTTCCAATCAGTTCAAGACTGTGATTCTTATCACTTTGTAGACAGTGTGTCTCCTTGTAGGCAGTGGGCCTCTTTGTGAGCAGTGTGCTCGGGCAATGAGCCCTAATTGGCAAGTGCCATTTTTGTAATTTCCTATTCTTCTAACAGAGAATAATTTTTGGGTTAATCACCCCGTGGTTTTCTCCCTTAACAGGGTTTCCACATCAAAAATACTGCGTCATGTGTTTCTTATTTCATGGTAATGTTTGATTCAATGCTGCATTAATTAATAAGAAAGTTCAAAAAGGGAAATAATTAGGATAACTGATTCACCCCCCCTCTCAGTTATCAACAATTGGTATCAGAGCTAAGTTCCTCCTAATAGAGCCTAACAGCTTGAGGAAGATCTGGGAGTTCAAATGGATGCATATGGTTTAAGGGAGCAACTCAAGACTGCCCTTGAGGATCTTGAACAGTCAAATTCTGAAGTCAATGAATTAAAGGAAAGACTCAAACAGGCTGATGAATTCATGGGAGAATTAAAAGACAAATTAAGTCTCTCTATGAAAAAGAGAAAGGAGCTGCTCCAACAATTGGCAAGACAAAGTGAAGAAAGCAATACAAATGAAGAATTGACTGAGCAAACCAAGTTATGTGAAAATTTATCAAAAGAAGTCATTATGTTAAGACATGAAATGGAATCAGGAACTATAAAGTTTACTCAAGAGATTGAAGAAAAAAGAAAAGCTGAAGACAATCTAAGACAATCTCTTAAAGAAAAATCAGAAGAATGCCACCAGATGGACAGGATTATCAGACATCTTGAATCTGATCTTGAAGATGCCAAAGATAATGAAGAAAAACTTGAGGATCAAATTGCCTCTCTCAAAAGAGACCTTCAAACAGCAAATGAATATAAAGAGAAATTCAAGATAAGTTCTGCTCAACTTGAAGTTCTTCTTGGAAGTCAAAAGAGGACAGATGACAAGTATGGTTTGGGATATGAGAAAGGAGAAAGCTCCGGATCCGGTCAAAAGAATTTTGGATCAGAAAATCCAAGGAACAGGCCTAGAAGACCTCCGGTAAGACAGCCCAATGCTCAAAGATATCCATCTTTCAATGGATACTGCCACAGCTGCAACCACTTTGGTCACAAAGCTAATCAATGCAGAAAGAGAATGAATTAGATTAATTCATCCTTCTCCGGACAGTGCTTCAACTGCAAAAGGTATGGACACAAATCCCATGAATGCAGAAATATGCAAGTAAACAAATCATTCAAAGGTAGATGCTTTACATGCAATAGAGTAGGTCATATGGCTAATCAATGCAGATCAAGAGGTTATCAGTCAAATATGCAAAGAAATGTTATTTGCCAAATCTGTAATAGGTCCGGTCATAATGCTAAAGTCTGCAGAAGCAAGAATCAGGACAAAAGAGGTCCGGTGTATAATCAGAATCAAGACAAGGGTAAACAAAAGATGAATGCGGATGAAGTTAGGAATCAGATGAGCAAGATTTGGGTGAAGAAAAGTTCAGAGAATGTAGAGGTTGGATCCGCACCAGACTCTGGTGCTGATATTTCTTCCAGAAATTAAAAAGTGAGCTCTGGCTCAGGGGGAGACTCAAAGAAAATCATGTTCCCCCAGCCAATCAAGTGGTGCCGGATGTGGCACAAGATGCGGAGTAAAGGGTTTAAAGATATAAGTCTTGAGATGATCCAGATAAGATTTCAGAGGTCCGCATGGAGATATGAAGAAGCTGTGATCCATCAAGTAAGACCCGTTCTGGGAGATGCTTCGGTATGACAGAGGATTACAAAAAGGTCCGGAGAGATCCGGAAGTGCATTATCTTATTCTGCGGATTGGACAGAGTGTTTGGGATGTTCTTGTAATGTGTCACCTTGATTTATTCATGATTGAAAGATCCAGATGATGTTCACAGATCAGGACTGATCCGGGATACTCCAAGCTATCCGGATAAGGCAAACCGGAATAATATAGGTTGAGCATTTATTGCCATCAGATATTAGGGTTTGCGGAGCAATATAAGGGATTTCTCAAAAGGCATTTGCTCATTCTGCACTTAAGAAGAAGCAAAAAGTGGAGCTCTGCAACAAGAATCATCAAGCACACCAAAGATCTCCTGCTGAAGTCATTGCATAAAGAAATCAATCCAACCACTCCGTGCAAACCGAAGGTGCATAAGGTATTCTCCGTTTTCATTATCTCACTGCAAATCTTTGAAGAAATGGCTACTCCAAATATAGTGAAAATCTCAGATAGGCCCCGACCTCAATTTAAGAAACATCCATACAAGTCATTGGAGGTAGATCCCTTAGGAGCATTTTCCAGTGTTCCTCACAGAGTTTTACACATAGAAGACATTAGGGTTTACATACATGCAAGCATTGAGGAATTTGGGGAATTCAAATTGAGAGATCTCTATCACAAGCAACTGATAGACAATGCTTTTGAGCTTAAACCAGAGTATAAGGGTATCCAGAAGAAATAATTTGAGCAATTTATTCATTTCCCCTGCTTTGAAGAAGATGAATGGGTCCGGTATGTACTGAGCAGGATGCATGACAACTTCCTATGGCTGGATAGACCCTGCAAGATCACAAAAGAGGCAATTAGAGCAGTAACTGGTCTATACTCTTCCGGAGGGATGCCTATCCTCAAATCTGTCAAGAACAACATTGTAACTGAGGCCACCGGATCAAAATTCGATAAGAGGGCAATGACCATTGAAGATATTTTGGATCCGGATATCAAGTATGCATCCATGATAATAGGATACAAGATCTATCACTCCAGCAGGGAGAATTCTGTATCCGGAACTGCAGTATACACTGCCTATGAAATGCTAAGGAAGAATGCAGAATATGATCTCTGCGAACTGCTCTTAAGCCAATTAATGGAAAATATACAGAAAATCAAGAAGGACAAGAAGAATTCCTTTAAGTATGGTACTCTTATAGTATGTCTATTCTTCTACTTCATGAATGAGCTGCCCGGATCAAGTGGATGGGTATGGCAGAATGACAAACCTGTTGCAGTCCAGATAAGAGACTATCTACATGGGCTTGGGGATGCCAAAGCAAGAAATACAGCCCTATGGGGATACTTCAAAAACTTCCAAAGCATGATGCAAGCAAGAGAGAGAATTCCCTAGTCTCTTGTTGAAAAATACAAAGACTCAGTGTGCTTTATGGTGGACACTGATCAGTGCCTAATGGAGGCGGTGGAGCCAAGGACTGTCTGGATCATGCCCATGGGGTATGAAGTGGATGAACAGATAGTGGAGCTGCATGTTCAACACATGCTAAGTCAGCCCAAAGATCCAAAGGCAGAAAGGTTTGGAACCTTTGAGGAGCTGAGTGTAAAGATCCATGTAGAACTCAGGGAACCTGAGATAAAGAGAAAGGTGAGAAAAGAAGTAGAGCATATTGCTCAAGGCCTAGGCATCTCAAAAGAGGCACTTGATGCCAGCCGGGAAAAGAGGAGGAAGGCTGAGGAAGAAAAGAAAAGTAAAGAAAGTGTTCCGGTTGAAACTTCCACCCGGACCAGATCATCAAAAAGATCTGCACCTCCCACAACCAAAAGTTCAAAACCGGAAGTCCAAGCATCCGGTAAAAGATCTAAGACAAAAGCCACAAGGGCTTATGAAAGCCAAAAGGATGAAGAGGAAACTGAGTCAGATGAGGGAGTAAAAGAAATAAAGAAGCAGAAGAAGAAAGGATCCGGTAAACCCTCCACAGGCCAAGACAAGGATGAAATGGCAGAGGTATCTGTTGAAAAGCCCACTCTGTCACTAGAGAGTGTAATCAAGTCAGTTACGATGGATGGCAACCTTCAACCAATGACTAAATTTTATGATGACTACAATGAGGCTGACCAAAAGATTCTGCAGGAAGCCACAGTCAAGTATCTGAACATATACAATAAGGCTTTCATTGAGATCATATCTCTAATTCCTAAAAGCCTAGAAAAGGAATTAGAAATAAGAAAGAATAATGCTCATGCAAAAGATCTTGAGATCCGGGAGCAGATAGCTATTCAGCTATATCCTCAAATTGATCCCAAGACAATGAACATAATCTTCAAAGACTGCAAAGATGAGTTCAGAAGTAAAGCCAGGATGAATCAACTCATGCTTGGTGAGACTGACAAGGTGGCCACAGAGACAGAAGAGATCCTCCGGAAGGCCTTCAAAAGGTTCAATCTTCCTGTTGTAGAGGACTTAGGTGCAGAAACAGCTGTGGACTTGGAATCATCTGCTCCGGAAGAAGTGGGCCTTGAACAGACTAACATCTCTCCTCCGGTTTCCCCTACAGTCTCTGGATCCCAAGAAGAAGAGAAACTAGAGGAGAAAGAAGCAGCAGTAAAAGAAAAAGAGGTTGACAGCACCAAGGATGCTGAGAAAGAGAAGACCCCAACAAAGAAACATCTGTCTCCAGCAAGAGACACAGCACAAACTGTTTAAGAATTCTTGACAAAAGCCACTATAGAAATTGATGAACCGGACCTGCTAAAAGGACCATTAGATTTTGACTCTTTGTCACCGGTGCAAACAATGAAAATAGCCTCATTTGCAAATGAGAAAGTCAAAGAGAAACTACTAAAGTCTCATATGGAAGACTGTGAGTTGATAGAGGCTGCCTCCGGAGTGCTTAAGAAGATTATGCCATCAATCCAGATAGATCCAACAGCCTCCTCTTCCGGTAATCTCAAAACCTTAGTCAGCAGTGTTAGTACACATTTTGAATCTCTAGAAAAATCAGCTGAAGAAAAGGTCCGGAAGGAATTTTTGGACAAAAGATTTTCAGAAGTATTAGGATTAATCTCTACCGATAGGAAAATTGTGAGTATTGGAATAAAGAGCTTAGAAAATGCTCATAAGGATGGCGGTGACATTTACAAATTTTGTATATCTTGGTCAAAGGCAACAGCACAAATTGATAAGAAAATAAAAGAGGAACAGGACAAACTACAAAGTTTATCTCAAAGTTTTGATCCTCTCTCTTCCTCCATAATAAATCAAGAATGTCAAACTATTGCAGTCTTGAATGAAATAAAGAACCTTGAGAAGGAAAGGAAGAATATCACCAACCGGATGGGAGAACTTAGAAGGATTATAATCCCTAAGTTAGAAACTATGCATGAGGCCATCAGTGATGCTCAGACCACCGCCCAAACAAATGATCCGACAGATCTCAAGAGGGCAGAAGCTTTTGCATTTTTGTTGAGTGGTCACATCTCAATTTTGGATAGAATGAAGCAAAGTTGGGCTACAGAACTGATCCAATTGAAGACATCCTTTGCAGACATTCTTCAGTATATGTGAGTATGTAAATATGCGGCTATGTATAGAAAATTTTTGAAAATTTTGGTGTGCGGACCCTACCCTTTGCCATTGATGTCAAAGGGGGAGTGAGGAGCAGTGAAAAATGAGGAATCCAACTAAGGGGGAGTTCCAAAAATTGTATATAAAGACAGAGCATCAGCAAAGGGGGAGCATAGTGTATACACTTAGTCATTTTTCACTAAGTGTTGCCATCAATGCCAAAGGGGGAGATTGTTGGCAAGAGACACTATATGGATTCATGGTTGTTTTGATTGATGGCAACAAAGGTCATCCCACATATCCGCAAGTCATGGTGTGTCTCTACCGGAAGTCAGAATAAAGATTGTTGTGGTCCGGTGAACAAGAACAGAGCATGTGGCAAGGTCCGACAGATTGGTCCGGATCTCTTAGAGGAAGTGTCTTGGTGCAGTGCGGATTTGGGGAAGTCAAGAGGACTACCTTGAGTGGTATATTCCAAGGATTTAGCCTCTGGTGATGGATAAGGAAAAAGATATGAATAGTTGAGTACCGGATTCTTGAGAGACAGTGAAAACAGAGGAAGAACTGACTGACAGAGCATCAGACTACTTTCCGGATGTGTTACTGTTGATGATAAAGGTTGTGAAGGCATGAATCATGTTTGGCTGACATGATTAATGATATCTACAAGTATATGCTTGATCCGCATTGCTTGGTGAGCAAGGATTCAGCCGACAGAACAGAGTTTGTAAGAAACTAGACTGTTCCGGATGCCGACTAGAAAGGTGATGAAATTACTTGTGCGGATATATATATAGAGGATGGATTTAGTTGTGAAGGGTGTGATTGCGTGAAGGTATATGCGAATAAGTGTAGAACAGAGCAGAAGTAGCAAGAAAGATCCGGTATGTGAAAGGATAGCAGAATAAAGAACAGAGGAAAGATGAAGTGCAGCAGATCAGTGTACTGAGCCTAACCGGAACTGAACTCTAGCATATGCAGATGCTTCCAATCAGTTCAAGACTGTGATTCTTATCACTTTGTAGACAGTGTGTCTCCTTGTAGGCAGTGGGCCTCTTTGTGAGCAGTGTGCTCAGGCAGTGAGCCCTAATTGGCAAGTGCCATTTTTGTAATTTCCTATTCTTCTAACAAAGAATAATTTTTGAGTTAATCACCTCGTGGTTTTCTCCCTTAATAGGGTTTCCACGTCAAAAATACTGTGTCATGTGTTTCTTATTTCATGGTAATGTTTGATTCAATGCTGCATTAATTAATAAGAAAGTTCAAAAAGGGAAATAATTAGGATAACTGATTCACCCCCCCCCCCCTCTCAGTTATCAACAATACTATCATTGAGAAATAGTGCTTAGCTCTTGTCTTTACAACACAAAAGTTAAGACACTATCTCCTAAATGTTGAAATTCATGTTGTAGACACCTAAAACTGACTTGCCCCACAAGCCACTTTCCCACATCATCACATCACTAACTTATCCTTTTCCAATTAATTAAATAATATGTATTTATTTAATTAATTTACCCTAAAACCATCCCTAACAATCTACCCTTAGCCATTTACCCCTAATTCATCCTTAGTAATGAATTAATTTAATTAATTCATCACTAGACCTTATAACTTCATCCTTCATTAATTAAATAAATATTCCAAATATTTATTTGGTTAATTTGTCCATCTTCCTAAACCCAATTAATTAGATAAATCATGATTATTTAATTAATCTACCCTACTCTGCCACCTAAACCTAACCTAGTTGATTAAATAGCAATTATTTAAATAGCTATCCTAGCTTACATAAGCCCTAGACCTAAATTAATTAAATAAATCATTATTTAATTAATTTTAATCCTCCATTAGCCCACTAACTAATTTGCTCCAGCCACATTAATTAAGTTAATCCCTTGATTATCTTGGTCAAAGCATGCTTAACACCCTTTCCACACCATTTGAATAAAAATAAATTTTTTATTCAAATCGGTCACATGACCCTTACATATCATCTTTCCCTTTTCATGTTAAGATCTCTTCTCCATGAAATGAGCTCATACATGTGATTGCTAAATGCATCCATGTGTCACATGCCTACACATTCATCAATAAAACTTAATTTTTTATTCAAACACTCCCCCACAAAAATGAATTTTTAATTCATTGTCAAGTCCACATCACCCTCACACTCTCCCATGGAAATTAATTTTTAATTCATTCCTCATCCTTCCCAATGTGAATTAAAAATTCACTTTTAATCTTATCCCTTCATTATTGTTGATGAGATCTCTACCCTTGATCTCATCCTCTCATTTCAACCATTGATTCCAAATTTGAATCCTAGCCATTGGATTCAAATCTCTCCAATTTGCCTATAAATACAAGGCTCTCCCAAGCATTTTTTAATCACTTCCTCTTGCATCAAAACCATGCCAAAATCCCTCCCCAACTAGTTTCATCCTATCCTCATAATGCTAAAATCATCCCCAAATCCATAACCATATCATCTCATCCAAATCTCTATCAAATCTCCATTCAATCCCTTATCAAATCCTCATCCACATTGTGTTGAATCTCAAGGAGAAATCCACATTCAAATCATCAACTTGGGTAAAGCTCGGATCTAGTGGGTGCAAGCTCTTCCACCTTATAAAGGAGTGAAGAAGATTGGAGGACATCAAAGGTATAATGTTCTTTTATTTGAGTTTCTTTGATGTTTTCTAATCTTCCTCATCTTTATTTGGCATGCCCAGTGGGACCCATAGTCCTGAATCTAACATTTTCTTGCAAGTTTTTGGAAGCTCTTTGTTGTGCAGGTCAGATTAGCGCCATCAGCTCCAATAGTTGAGTCTTCTATCTATGGTTTAGTGCCTTCAGAGATTGTTTTAGTGCTATCAGTGACTGTCTTAGTACCATTTGTACCCAGATTAGAAACATATGTACCAATATTAGCACCATATGTACCAAGATTAGCACCATTTGTACCTAGATTAGCGCCATTTATCCTCAAATTTTCACCCAACTTTATTTTTCCACATTAGCACCATCTGTCCCTAGATTAGCACCATCTATCCCTAGATTAGTGCCATCTATCCCCATATTCACACCATTTGTCCTTATATTAGCACTATCTATCCCCAAATTAGTGCCATATGTCCTCATATTTGCACCTAGCTCTTTTTTTCCACATTAACACCCTCTATTTTTAGATTAGCACTATATGCTCCCTAATTAGCACCATTTTTTCGAAGCATAGTGCCATTTTGAAATTTTTGAAGCACATATTGGCTATTTAGTAGTGCTTTTTGTCTCTATTTTAGTGCTATTTGGGTTTGTTTTAGCATCATTTTCTCTCTATTTAATGCTATTTATCTGTCTGTTAGCGATTTTTGTCTCTATTTTAGAGGCATTTTTCTGACAAAGTTTGCAGGTTTGTGTAGGGGACTAACATATTCTTGTAGGTACTAAAAATGCTTCTCCAAGACTGATTTATCAAACTACTAACTTCTTTGGTGCAAAATCACTTGTCAAAGCTTGTTTTTATCACTAGTTTAGTTGCACTAAGGTTAAAGTAGTGGGAAATTGATCTTGTTTTCTTTTTCTTTTTTTATTGTAGATGTATGCTCTCTCCTCACACCTTAGGGTGATCTTGGGTGATCAAAAGTCTACTTGAAAACTATCTTTGTTTATCTTTGTATCCCGAAGGGGCTACCTTTTTGTGTATGCTCTCCCCTTGCACCTCGTACGATCTTGGGTGATCAAAAGCAAGGGTGGTTTCTTCTTAGGAGGCCTACTTGGGGATTTCATCCCCCCAAGGCATGACCTCAACCACTTATACTAGTGGGGTATATCAAAGGGGAGAGAAGGAAACTTGTACCCCAATCTAGTTGTGTTGTCATTGGCACAACCTTGGGGCCCCGAGTAAATTTGGACACAAGGTGAAGTGGCTTTCCACATGCCTTCAACAGACTAGTGTTCACGGTTTGTGCCTCACATACCTTTGGGTATATAAAGGACTCCCTAGAAGCTCATTCAATCCTAGCTTAAGACCTCTCGGTCATATGAGATTGTAATACAATGGATACTAGTTAGGCCCGTGAAGTTACTCATAGCACAAGCCACATTGAATTTATTGCCAAGTGCATATGCCCTCTAGAAATGACATGCATGCCATGTATGTTCTCCCCTCGCGCCATAAGATCAATCTTGGGTGATCAAAAAAGGTTAGTTTCCTCATCATGGGACTTGTACATTACGCCTAAATAAAGGCACCGAGGTGGGCTTATGGTCTCATACACTCTTACTTGAATAATTTCTAGGATGTTCATGTGAATGGTTTGTCTTCTTGTTGAACCCTGTGAAAGTAAAAAATCATTTTGATACATTGAAGTCAAGCCATTGTGTCTTCTTTCTTTTTTGATTTCTTACCAAGAAGCCTTGAAGCCAAAAGATCAAAATTCCCATCAAAACCATCAATTTTACAAGCCCATTAATCCCCATCTTTGAGCTTAATCCCATATTATCATCCTAATCACTTTCTAATCCAATATCCATTATCTTCCCAATCCATATCCTAATCCATTTATCTAATCTTAATCACTTCATAATCCTCTTAAGCCAACCCTCTTATCCTCATAATCACTCATCCAATTATCCAATTTTATCTTAATCATTATCCTAGTCACCCAAATCATTCTCCTAATCCACCATCATTGGACGCTAATCCCAATCAATTTGCTAAGTCAAGACAAGGTCCTGATCCCAACCACTTATCCTATTCATTTCCCAATCATCCAACTTATCCAAATCATATCCCACCTACCATATCTTATTCATCCTAATCATTCTAGTCATTCATTCTATCTATCTATTATCCTTATTCCAATTCATCACCATCATATTAATCCAGCTCCCTTATCCACTTGATCACATCTCATCCAAACCTTCATCCAATATACCTTCCAACCAAAATCAATATCATCCAAATCTTCATCAAATCTATCTCCAAAATTAAAATTCTAACATCTTCTAAGCCATAGTCCAAATCCAACTCATCTCATCCAAACCTTCATCAAGATCTTAGCCAAATCAAACCATCATCCAAATCTATCTTCAAATCAAAATCCAACATCAATCATCCCTCACACATTATCCACTCGAATAAAATATCCCAATCCCTAATCCTTAATCAACAAATTATCCTTTGCAAATCAAACTTTGGTCAAGGACTTAGTCTCCTTCATCCTCCATCAATCTTTTACCCAAAATCCCAATCCAAATTATCCACATCATTATCAAAATCCCTCAACATCCTACCCAATCAAAAAATCAAGACCTTAGTTGATCATTATCAACCTTTATCTAAACTTACTTGAGACCATTAGTCTATCTTAAGTAAGTCATCCAATCAAATATCATCAATATCCTATCCAATCAACTTTATTGCTTAAGATCATTAGTCTATCTTAAGTATAGAGAATCATCCAATCATTCAAATCAAATCATTCTAAGGTCTTGAAATTTGATCCCCAACCTACATCACAATCATCCATTATCCTACATCATCTCATATCCTTCCAACAACATGGATCCTTATGTAGCAATGCAACAATTACAAAAACTTAGAAAAATATATGAGAACATGGATCCTAATGCTAAGGAAAAATGCAAAAATGTCATTAGTGATATCCCCTTAGCACATCTCATCATTGTAGATCCCCAAGATCCTATTCCATCCACATCATCATCCTATATCAATCCCCCATCCATCTCATATCTACTTTCATCCTACATGTCATCCACATCAACATCCTACCAACCTTCATCCTATATGCCATCCACATCAACATCCTACCAACCTTCATCCTACATGTCATCCACATCAACATCCTATCAAGCTTCATCCTACATGTCACCACCATCTTCATCTCCTTATGTATCGATGCCATCATATCTACCCAACAAATCAATACCTCCAAACTATCCATCCCCCAACCATTGTTATGATACCTTTGATCAAGGGAACATCAATCTAGCACACAAGCAACTCATGGCTCAAATTGAAATCTTAAGTGCACAACCATGGCCCTATGCCAATTCCCCATCTTCCAATCCATCAATCTCCCCAATCCCTCCATCATAATATCCCTCCAATCCTATCAACATTAATCCATTATCCTATGTATCTCCCAATCCATCAATCCCTATCAACCATCTACCATCTAATCCACCATCTGATCCCCTATCAAACCTTCCAAGCCCTAAGCCATTAACCAAATAATCCTTGAAGGATTTTCTCCAAAGAACATTAGCAAGAAATCAAAATAGAAAAGATATAGAATCCCATGAATCCTCCATCTCTCCAACACCATCATTCAATCCCATATCATTACCCTCTAATCCTAATCCTAATCCTACAACATCTACCATCATTATCCATCCACTATACCATCCTACTAAAATTCTTAAACAATCTCCTATCATAAGTCAAGAACCATCATGTATCCATGTTCAAGAGCCCATCCAAGAACCTATCACATCCATCCAAGCACCTATCACATCTATCCAAGTCACTTCCACTCCTATCCAAACACATGAGCTATGTTAAGAGACAAATCCAAATCATGTTGAAGCATCAACCCCCCATCCTAATCAAGATCTAAACATCCCATGTAATCCCATCCCTAACCCCCTCCTATCTAATCCCATCCCTAATCCCCTCTCATCTAGTGATCACCCTATCCACATCAACCCTATCACTTTTACCGCAACAACCCCCGTTGATCCTCCCACACCATCTACCAATCCCATCCCAAATCCATCCTCTTATCCACTTGGAAAAAGTACCTTCATCCATGGTGGCTTCCTCATAGGAGGTAAACAACTTCCATCCACCACCTATCTATATCTAACAAATAATGGACTCACGTCTTGTTTCCAAAGCACCAAACATCCCATTGCATGTCACATACTCCAAAACATGAAATATCAAGGCAAGGGTTTAGGCCTTCATGAACAAGGCACCTTGGAGCCCATCCATACCACATTCCATCCATCCTCACATGGCCTTGGCTATACATCCCAAGGGAAATAATCCACCCATGTTGGTATCATCCACACACCTCACAAACCATCTTACTCTAACTTCAAATCTGGTGCACCTCATCACACCTCCAAATCATATGTTGCCATCCCTCCTCCATCTTCATATCATGAGCAAAAGCATGAGACCATAAATCTTCCTCCACCAAACTTACCTCCACTATTCCCAGCTCCTAATATCCCCATCCTTAAATCCACTTATCCTCCCATCCTTCCAACTCCTATCCATAAATCTTCATCCCATAAATCTCGATCCCCTTATCCTCCTATCCTTCCAACTCCCATCTATAAATCCTTATCCCATAATCTATGATCCCCTAAAATCCTTCATCATGATCAACAAAGGCACACATCGACCAAACTTGAAGATATCACAAACCCCATGGGATGCAAAAGTAATAGTTTGGATGCCTCCACTCATAAAGCAAAAAATCCACAAAAGCCTCAAGATCATCATGTCACAAGACATCGATGCATAACACCAAATCAAACACCAAAAAGGCTACAAATGCCCACACCCCGAAAAGAAAAGACAAAAATGGTGTGGATTCCCAAGCAAAAAGTAATAAATCCCAATGAAGCATCCACTTCAAAATCCCAAACATCTCACTCCCCATCAAATCCTACAAATCCTAAGTCCATTTGGGTCCCTAAAACCCCAAATCGGCCATCCACAAATCCCCTATCCTAATCCCCATTATTACCCACCCCACATCCAAAATATAAGCTTCAAAATACATCATGGTGTGTGCAACCATTGGTCTTGATTCCTTTCAACCCCACAACTTTCCCACCTACCTTATCCCCACTATCCTACATCTCTTCCCCATCACACCCCTATGTTCCATGCTTTTAAATAAATCTTACATAATCCACATCAAAATCCACATAGCTCCCCTAATCCATCCATGATCCATGTCATCATCCACTAGCCACCATCCATTCCATCTTCTCCTATCTACCAACTATCTAACATGGGACAACATCCTCCTTGCTAAGGAAATAAGCGCTAGAGTCCCCATTCCATCCAAAAAAGAAAAAAGGCAAAAAAATCAAGAAAATAGTAAAGAAAAATCATTCATCCAATGGTGAAAATCACTCCTCGTGACACCTTGGACAAGTACCATGATGAAAATGCCTTGTGGGCATTGTAGAGTCTAACTCTACATTTTGTTTTAGAAGCATAATGATGTACATTACAGTGACATATAATTTTGCAACTATGTTTTTTTTGCACGCGGGTCGTGCCAAGTGTCAAAGCCACATCAAAAGGGAAGGGTCTCAAGTTTCAAGCAAAGCATGCCACGTTTTCAGTCTTAGTCTCTTATATGAAGTTTCAAGTGTCGCAAGCTTCGCTACATATTGCTAGCGGAAATAGTTTGTAAAAGTTTCTTTTGTTGCTACTGATTCCCATGGGTGTTGCCGCGTGTCCCTTTAATTTTCAGCAAAGGCTGCCATGTGTCTCATTTCATATATTAATATCGGTACTTATATAGTGGGCCACAATTTGTATAAAAAGTTTCAAGTTGTAGCGGAGAGCTCCACGTGGTGTAAGTGGAGAAAGGTTGCTTTATTTTGTAATGCTCTCGAAGTGAAGCATTCTATTTCAAAGAATCAAGTGGAGAGTGAGAAGTGTCATCTTCCAATGAAACCTTCATATCTTTTTCATTAGTTTCTTGTTTTGCCAGAGGCTGCCATGTGTCCATTTTGTTTCAAGCAGAGGCTGCCATATGTCTCTATTTATTCTTCTACGTAGTTAGTAAGTGACTTAAGCAGTGGGTCCTAGTATATTATACCTATTTTTGAAAGTCAAGCAGATGTTGGCAGATGTCACGACACGAGATTGCCTGAAGGTGAAGATGTTATTTTTAAGCTAGCAGCAGAAAGAGACACGTACCATTTTGAATCAAGCAGAGCACGACAGATGGCAGATTCATGTGTTTCTTTCAAATGAAATAGTTAGTAAGTGATATGCTCGAGGGTGTTTCCACGTGTCTTAACGGTGATTCAATTACCTTGCCACATGTGATTATTTCTTGGCCAATGACTGAAAATGAAATATTGCAAATTCAGAGGATTGTAACTGCCAAGGACTTTCAGTAATCTTTAGTTTTGTTTGGCCATTGGAGATTCAGGTTGTTTCAAGCAATCTTGGATTGGTCTATGTTATAAATATGTAGAATTCTTAATAGAGAGGAAGAATTTTTAGAAAAGAGATCTAGTTGTGACAAGTTTTTGTAAAGGATCTAATAGAGAATTTGAAGATTTTGCTGTGATCAATTCATATCATTTTTCCTTAATTTTGTGATTCTTGATAAGAAATTAATGTACCTGTGCATGTTTTTGTGCCTTTTATGTTGCTAGAATATTAATAAGGAGAACTTCATTCTGTGCCTGTGTTGATATTATCTGTGTCTTAGCAAAGCGGTCTATTATAATCCTTTGACAGTATTCATTTACATATGTTTATATTAATCATGTGATATCTGCTCTTTGATATAACTGTATCTTGAGGATAAGTTCATTGTGCTAAAATTAGAGGAATATATCCCATCTAAGGTGTATCGCCATAGTTTAAGATTTCTTATATTGTATCTGTAATCCTATTTATCTCTTTCTTTTACTCAAACCCCCATTAAAATAAGAAGAGCCAGCTTCTTAAAAAAAATAGAGGTTGTTTCAAGTAGCAAGTCCCACATTCTTGAAACTTCCCATGTTGGTGTTGGAACCTGTGCAATTTTAACCATCAATAGTTTTTGGCATGCCCAGTGGGACCTTTCTTGACATTCTTTATCAAGATCGTATGAACCAGAGAGCCATGAGGAGTTAGAGTTGTGGACCAACAATAAGAGCTCAGTCTACTGCAAACCCAGGAGTTCTACTGCCACCATTGGCTACAACTCCGAGAAGAAGAGTGAATCAGGCTTCAACATCAGGGGTAAATATGGGAGCACCTATACCTCCAAGGGACTATGCAAATTGGAATACTGGCAGTCCTCTCATTCTTCTAGTACCACCAGCCACTTGGGACCCAATCCCAACTAATGCTTTGAAGGCTCTGCCTAAATTTACTGGAGAGGATTTTAAGACACTAGGAGAACATCTTCAAGATGTTTTAGATGTTTGTGCAATACATGTCATCACCATATAGAATGCAGCAATTAGACTGTTAGCAGCTTCTTTTAAGGGAAAGGCTCTGGATTGGTATAGGTCCTTGACACCAAATACAATATCTATGTGGGATCAGCTCCGTGATGCTTTCTTTGCTAGGTTTAGTGAGAAGGGAGACAAATCATCCTTGCTACAATAGTTAATCACTATCAAAAGGGCACCACAAGAAGTTATGACTGATTTTAACTCCATATTTCAAAAGACCTGGGACAGAAACCTTGCAACAGCAAGACCGCCTTCAGGTATGGCTATTGTGTTCTACCTCAAAGCTTTTAATTTAGATATATCTGTAATGGTTCAATCTTTAGGGGTCAGACCCTGCCAAAAGCATATGAGTTAGATGTTAAGGCTGAAAATAACTTAATAGACGCTGGGAAACTACCTCCAAGGCCACCTATGCCCATGTTTTTAGAAATCTCCTTGCCTTTGCCACAAGAAGCTCCAAATCTTTCAGCCCCACCTATGTCTATGTATACATTCCCAATGCCCCAATAACCTATTGTGGCAACTCCTTCTGCTCAACCATCTAAAATGGATGATGTCAAGAATATCCTTAGAACCTTTTCAAATGAGATAATTAATCTCAAAAGGCAACAGACTTCCTACCCAAAACCTTCTTACCAAGGTTTCCAAGGAAACAAACCCCCTTATCAGTCAAATCAATACCAAGGCCCTCAAAGGCAGAATAATCCTCAACCATCAAACCAATTGGTCACAGTCCCTATGCCTCTATAGGTTGTTCCTCATAATCCCAATAGAGAAATAGTTCCAAGACAAAATAATTTAGCAGGAGATACCAATGCTTGGTGCTTCCCTTGTAACAATGCCCATATTCCTAGAGATTGTCCTAGAGGCAACCTACAACAAAAGATAGTAGAGCAGAGAAGAGGAGAAGGTCAAGTTATGACACCTAATGCCCCCCATATCAGTCACCTGGTGTCTAGAATGCAGTAATGATGGTTCAGATGCAGGGGATGTCTATTCAACAAGAGGAAGAAATTGCTCCTGAGCACACTTTGTTTTCATAGATTGAAGATGAGGATTCAGTATTCCTAAACGATGCATCTACTTCCAAGAAGCCCTTAGTATAGTCTGACTATTATACAAGATCAAAGCAAAGAATGGTGGAACAGCCTGAAGTCATAAATAATGGGACTACTAAGGCTCCTCCTTCCCAGAATCATTATAATCTAATCACTAGGCAAGAAATGCCTCAGCCAGTTCAGAATCAAACAGCACCTGGTCAAATGTTGGAAAGAGCAAGGTATCCTTACTACCCAAAGACACAATTACAAGGATCTATGAATGTGGTAGAGCATTTAAAAAAGACCCTAGCACATGTATCGATCTGGGCTATGTTGGTTATTCCTAAGCAGAAGATGTTGTTACAAGAAGCATTATAAAGCTAGGTGGGCTCTATATCTGCCAGTACTAGAGGAGTTGCTGATAAAGGAAAAGCCCAATACAAAGATGCTACACCTTTGTAGATAGCAACCCCATTGAATAATGCACTTGAGATAGGTAAATCCAAACTAGATCCATTTTATCTGACTCTAATAGTGGGAAAGAAATTGCTACATAATTCAATGATTGATTCTAGAGCTAGTACTACAGTCATGCCAAAACAAATAGTAGATGCTTTAAAGATAAAATATAAACCACTTACTAGAGGGGTTATGCAACTTGATTGAAAATCTATCCAGACTATAGGAAGGATCAAACAACTCCCATTACAGTTGTATACTTGCCCAGACATAATTGTCAAACAAGATGCAGTGGTCATAGATATCCCCCCTGTCTTTGATTTATGCCTATCCAGAGATTTCACAGCCAAGATAGGAGGGTATATGTCACTAGATTGGTCACATTTAATTTTGAGAACTAAGTATGGGACAAAGATGAAGGTGTTGTCAGAACCTTTGTCGAATGATCACATCACTGATGAACCATCCCCAAGGATGGAAGCATCTCATGCCATGATGAATAAGGAAGAAAGAATCTTTGTTGAAGAATTGGGTGACTGGATTAAGCATGACCAACAAGAAGAAGAAAATAGTCAATGGATGACCATGATGCAGAGTGATCCTTATGGGAACTATGATTCTATTGGTCTAGGTACTTATGTCATTTTTGAGGAAGTCCAAGAAATTCCAAATGTTATGAGGGAAGAAGGATTTGAAAACAAAGAGTCTGAAGGAAACTTTGAAATCTGGACCTTAAATTTTGATGGGGCTAGAAACAAAAATGGTGCTAGAGCAGGTATCTGCCTTACTATCCCAAATGGTAAAAAGATCCTAAGGGCTATCCACTTTCAATTTTCCTACACTAATAATGATGTCAAATATGAATCCTTAGTAAATGGTCTTATGCTGGCCAAGAAAATGGGAATTAGGAATTTGATAGTTAAAGGAGACTCATAACTAGTGGTGAAACAAGTCAAGGAAAAAGCAGTAGCAAAGAATGTAAGAATGGGGTCTTACCATCACAGGACTTGGGATTTAATAATGATTTTGATGCTTTCAACATTAAAGTTATCCCCAGGACACAAAACACTGAATCAGAAGAATGACATAGATTGGTTCTCAATTTGACCTAGCAAGTGACCTGCTTGTTAATAGTGGGTCAGTCAAGGTTATAGTGAGACCAGTAATCCTAGATAATAACCAAAATTGGCAAGTTTTTGATAACGATCTTGAAGTGCTATTGTTCCTAAAACAGTCAGGAGAATTTGTTGATCAGCTACAACCCAAGAATGAAGAAGCCTATGGGGATCAAATTATCCAACTGAAGTCAAATAAACTCCCAAAAGGACTAATCACCCTAGAGAATCTTTTTGACCCTGAAGATGCAAGTCTAGACAAAAGGAAGTTTAAATCAAGTAAAGATGACTATTCTAAAATCCAGGTCAGTGAGGGAAGAAAGTTGAAGATAGGTAAAGCTACCACCCAAGAGGAAAAGGAGAGGTTGATTGCCCTGTGTAACAAGTATGACAGAGTAATTGCTTGGACATATGAAGATCTCCATGGCTATAATAGAGATATCATCCAACACACCATAGAACTTACTGAGGGGTCAAAACCAATCCAATAGAATCAAAGACTAGTGAATCCTAGAATTGAACCACTGATGGTAGATGAACTTCAAAAGCTCCTTGAATCAAAGATCATTTTCCCAATTAAACACTCAACCTAGGTATCTAATTTAGTACTTGTAAGGAAAAAGAATGGTGATATAAGACTTTGTGTTGATTTCAGAGACCTAAACAAAGCATCATTAAAGGATCATTACCCTCTACCTTCTATGGAACAAATCCTACAGACTGTAGCTAGATATGAGAGGTTTTCCTTGCTTGATGGTTTCTCAAGGTACAATCAGATTTGGTTAGTTGATGAAGATCAACACAAAACAACATTCACTACAAAATGGGGAACATTTGCATATGCAAAGATGCCTTTTGGTCTTTCAAATGCTGGAGCTACCTTTCAGCAAGCTATGGATGTAGCATTTGGAGAACTCATAAATAAAATCATTCTGATCTATCTAGATGATTTAACCATATTCACTAAGGATGCCAAAGATCATTTTGAGCACCTAGAAGCTATTTTTTTTAAATGCCAAGAATTTGGAATCTCTCTGAATCCTAAGAAATTCATCTTTGTTGTGCCTCAAGGTAAACTTTTGGGACACATAGTTTCAAAGGATGGGATTTCTATTGATCCAGAGAGGGTCATAGATATAATTAATCTATCTTTGCCAGTTAACAAGAAGGCAGTCCAGTCCTTCTTAGGAAAGATTAACTTTGTCAGCCGCTTAATATCTGACTTTACTGGACTTATCAGGCCTATTACTCTATTGCTAAAGAAATATCTGGTTTTCAAATGGAATACAAAAGGAAGATAGGATTTTGAAGAAATTAAGAGAGCCATTTCAACTGCACCAGTGCTCAGAAACCCAGATTTCTCTAAACCTTTTATAATGTATGTGTATGGGGGAGAATTCAGTAGTTGTCCTAACTCAGAAAGATAATCAAGAGGAGGGAGAACATCCAATAGCATTCTTCTCCAGAACTCTCAGGGAACATGAATCAAGGTACAATTTTGTTGAGAAACAAGCATATGCTATGGTAAAAGCTCTTAAGAAGTTTAGGCATTTAGTAACAAGAAATAAAATTATAATATTGGTAACCCACCCTAGTGTAAGAGAATACATCATGGAAGGTGAGATCACTAAGAAGAGATCCAATTGGATAACCAAAATTTTAGAATATGATGTAGAAGTAAGGACCACCAAGTTAATAAGAGGCAAGGGATTGTGTCAATACATGAATCAAGACATGGAAAAATCAATAACAAAAGAAAAAGAAAATCAAACAGTGCTGAGACTCCAAGAGGTTGATCAAGATTCTTGGGTCAAGGATAGGATCCAATTCATGAGAACTGGATTATTCCCAAGAGAACTCTCCCCTGATAAGAAAAGGTACTATAGACAGCAGGGAGCCCATTTTGTATTGATTGACCATATCTTATTCAGAAGAAATATGGATGGGATATTATTGAGATGTGTAGAGGGGGATGAATCCCAATAGATATTAGATGAATTGCATCATGGAGCCTCATGTGGACATTTTTTAGCAAGGACCACTACAATCAAGGTGACAAAAGTTGGCTATTTCTGGCCAACCCTATTTGTTGATTGCTATCAAATGGTTAAAGAATGTCAAGCTTGCTAGTTCTACACTAGAAAGAGGAGAAATGCAGTATTACCTTTAAGCCCCATAATAGTAGATGAACCCTTCGCTCAGTGGGGTTTAGACTTCATTGGCATGATACTTTCAGTGCCAAATATGGGACATATGTGGATCCTCACTGCAACAGACTATTTTACAAGGTGGAATGAAGTAGTACCACTCAAAGAGGCTACTGAAAAGGTAATCCTAGAATTCTTAAAAGGGATAGCAACCCGTTTTGGTCCTCCTCATGCCATCATATCAGATAATGCTAAGGCATTCCTAGGTACTAAATTATCTAAGTTTGCCTTGGAAATGGAATTTATCTAAAAACATCTTCCAATTATCACCCATAAGGTAATGGTCTGGCAGAATCTACCAATAAGAATCTAATTAGACTCATAAAGAGGATGGGTACTGACCATCAGAGGGATTGGCACAAATCAACATTGTGGGCTGACAGGATCACGCCAAAACAAATAACCAAAATGTCTCCTTATGAACTAGTCTATGGAAAGAATGTGGTGATGCCACTAAGTTTAGAGATCCCTGCCTTACAATTGCTGAAACAATTTGAAGTTGAAGAAAATCGCTCAATGCAAGTTAGACTCACTAAGCTACTAGAAGTACAAGAAAAGAGGGAAAAGGCACATGATTCGGTAATGAAACATCAACAAATGATTAAAGGTTGGTTTGATAAGAAATCTTCAAATCTAAATTTTGAAGTTGGGTCTCTGGTGCTAAAATGGGATGAAAGAGTTACTAAGCTAGGCTGACACAGTAAATTTGAAGCATTATGGATAGGACCTTTCAGAATCTGTGCTTGTAAATAGTAGAATGCTTTTGAATTAGAAACTATGGAAGGAGAACCCAAAGAGATTCTAGTGAATGGGATCTTCTTGAAGCATTATACCTAAGGAAGAGATCATGTATTTGAAAGGAAGCAAGGTACGCAGAATACGCTTCCTACACTGATCTAATGAGGAAAAACTTATGCAAATTTCTTTTATAGTTATATATTAAGATGCACATTAATAGAAAATGATAACAATTTCTAAATGCAAACACAAAACTCACAACACAAGATATATGTGGGGAAAACCCTTACGGGTAAAAAACCCCACACTCCAAAGCTGCCAATATACTATTTAGAAATCACGAAGATTACAATATACTTGTAGAGAAAGCTTTTATAGGAGTATACCAATCAGATATTTAGGAGGTCATTTGACATCTATAAGATTCTACATACAATCTCCATCTCAAGTTCCTGATATATAGGAGATACAATACAACACACCGCCAATGGTAATTACAAAACCATGAGCTGAAACCACCCAAAAGTGGTGCCCAAATTATCTCCCAATCAAAGATGCCTCATGATGTGCCAAACCACACACCAGCACATGTAACTCTCCCCTTTACAACTCTTTTATGTGTCCAACACGTTTTTGTATTTCCCAAAACTGAAGGTCCAATTTCTGGAGACCATAACTTTTGATCTGGGTGTCTGATTAATGAACTGTTTTATGCATCAGAAAGCTTGTGAAGTTCTCTATCACCCTATAACTTACTTTGCCAATTATGAAAATTTTTAGGTCATTTAGAGAAGGTTTGATATCTAAAAATTGAGTTTAGAACTTTTTTGAATGTTTCAAAAAAATAGAAACTTTAATATCTCACAATCCAGATATGATCTTGAGACGAAACTCACCAGAGATGTTCACTTAGTTGTTTTGCACCTTCTAGAAAAAATTTGAGGTCAATCTAAGCTCAAACGAAGAACTTACTAAAAATAGTAAGTCTCACTATTTCTCTCTCTCCAAGAGACTTATGGAAACTTTGAAAGTTCCAGACCACTATCCAAGATAATGGGTATCTAAAAAGACCAAAACTGGGAAGAATAGTAAGATTTCAAAGTTGCAAGGTTGAGACACCTTTCCTAACATTCTCCCACTTGTCAAACACCTTGCAAGAGAAAAAGTAGTAACACCATGATTTAATTGCTAGGGGCTATGAGGCCCATAGACTCTGAACACCATCTGAACTTTTCTGTGCTCACAAGTTTTGTCAAGGAATCTACAACATTCATCAAAGTTTCAACTTTTTCTAAGTTTACCTTCCCATCCTCCACCATGTCACGAACAAAATGGTACTGAACATCAATATGCTTAGTCCTTGTGTGGAAAGTAGAATTCTTCACCAAACATATCGCACTCTGACTGTGACAACAAATAGTAATTTTCCCTATATCAAACCCAACATCGGAACACAATCTTTTAAGCCAAATGGATTCTTTACAAGCATGCGTTGCTGCCATGTACTCAGCTTCAATAGTGGACAAAGTGACCACAGGTTGCCACTTACTCATCCAACTAACAGCACCACCAAACATAGTGAACACATAAACGCTAGTGGATCTCCTGTTGTCAATGCTACGCCCTTAATATTGGTGTACATAGGGTTATGAATAGTCTGCTTGTGGCTATCTTAACTCCTAATTAAGTCATTTTATCATTATTATATTGTTATTTAGTTGTTTAGGTCAGCCTAAGGCTTCTATAGGTCTATCTAAGTCGGCCTGGGTGATATCCTAGGCATAAATAGGTATATATAGGGGTAGTGAGTCTCATTTCATATCATATTCAGTATTGTGTTCTCATTGAAGACTGTTGGAGGTATCCCCCTCGAAGTGGATTAGGAGGTTGCCCCCTCGAAGTGGCATATTATTATCAAGTATTTTCAGTATATTTACTATTCTATTCAGATATTGTGCAAGTTGTTTCATTACAAGTGGTATCAGAGCATGATCTTGGCACCGTAGAGGCAAGATTTTTTCTCAACATTGGAGGCGATTTTGGGAAGAGCATAACTTTCCGATTTTAGCAAATTTTTTAAATATTTGTAAAGGGTTTTTGAGGACCATATTAAAGAAGATACAATCCAGATTTCAGAGGAATTGAAGCAAAAATAAGCGAGTTATTGCAAAATTAGGGTTTCCAACAAATTCACTCTCAAGGCAGCAAATTTGCTAAGTTTTTGGATTTTTTTCTGGGTAAGTGGTATCTTGGCCTTAGTAAGTTACAGTAAAAATTTCAGAAAATTTATATTTCATTTGTGTGATTTATTTCAAAAATATTGGTTTCCATCATGACAGGGCCTGCAACAAGAGGCAAAAAGAATGCTGCCACACCGGGGAAATCCTCTGATAAGGATGAGGAAATAATAGAGGATAGTAATCCCAATGAGGAAATGAGTAATGTCAAAGAAGATGTGTCCTCAATTAAGAGGGATATGTGTGACCTAAGAGGAGATATATCAGATCTACGAAGCATGTTCAGCGCCTATATGAATGAACCAAGAAAGGAGTTCTCAAGCAACCAAGGTGAAACCTTCAAGTCGGCTAATAATGACACAAATTTTAATACTCCTATGGGATCTAGGAATTTCTTTCCTAAGGTGGATATGCGCAAGTTCGATGGTAAGGATCCTCTAACATGGATTAACCAAATGGAGAATTTTTTTGAAGTACATCAAATCCCATATGGACAAAAGGTCACGATGGCTTCCCTATATCTAGAACCAGATCAATTCATTTGGTATCGTTGGCTTTGTACTCATCGAAGAAAAAAGGGTCTCACCGTCTCATGGTCAATTTTTACAAAAGAACTCCAAGCACAATATAGCAATAGTGTGATAGACAACTTCTTCAGCCAGCTTGCTAAACTTCAACAAACAGGATCAGTTAAGGATTATATTCAAAAATTCCAAAATCTATCATTAAGAGTGGATACAATTACAGAAGAGAACTTGAATGATTTATTCTTGGGTGGTCTCAAGGATTACATTCAACATGAGGTACGTATGTTTAGTCCTAGCTCATTAAATGAGTCTTTTATCTTGGCACGCAGGGTAGAGGAGAAATATTTGATTCCTAGAAAGCAAGGGGCTAATATGATAAGAGAGAAAGGATATTCAACACCTTCTCTTCCTCAACCTACTAGGTTGACTCCCCAGCAAATTGAGGAGAAAAGAGCAAAAGGGTTGTGTTTCAATTGTGATAGCAAATACAGTCGAGGACATAAATGTAGTGAAAAGAAATTGTTCTATATTGAAGGTCCAAGTGAGGAAGAAGAGGAGGAACCCATATTAGAGGAGGATAGGGAGTCAAGTGAGGAATCACATGATGCTCAGCCAATCATTTCTTGTCATGCACTCTCAGGTTTCAGTGCACCACAAACTCTTAAGGTAGTGGGTTTCTTAAAGAAGCAGAAAGTAACAGTGTTGATCGACTCAGGTAGTACTCATAATTTCATCAACAAAAAGTTGGCAACTCGTCTAAATTGTTTTATATATCTAGCCCTAGAGTTTCAGGTTTTGATTGCAGATGGGGGTACAGTTAGTTGTTCGGGGAAGTGTCATAGCATTAAATTATCCATGGGAGATTATCAACTTGATACCCCAATGTATGCAATATCCATGGGTGCAGCAGATATTGTTTTGGGAGTACAATGGCTTACTACATTGGGAACAATTGAGATGAACTTCCAAGACCTATTCATGAGATTTCAATCAAAAGGAAAGGTAGTGGAGCTAAGGGGGTTGAAGGCAAAATCCCCACATATGGTAAGCTCTCATCAAATGCAAAAGTTGCTTAAGAAAGGAGCAGATGGATTTGTGGCCCAGCTATGTTCATTAGAAGTCTCTCAATCTAATGCTCCTACTCATCCAGATTTACAAGCAATAATTGATCGTCACTCAGTGGTTCTTGGAGATATGCCTAAAGGACTTCCTCCTAAGAGGGATCATGACCATGCCATACAACTAGTTCCAGGGAGCCAACCACCAAACATCAGGCCTTATAGGTACCCACACATACAAAAAAGTGAGATAGAAAAAATTGTTGAGGAGATGCTAGAGGCAGGAATTATCAGGCATAGCCAAAGTGCTTACTCCTCGCCTGTGGTGATGGTGCGTAAGAAGGATGAAACTTGGCGCATGTGTCCAGATTATAGAGTGCTCAACATGTACACCATTAAAGATAAGTTTCCTATTCCAGTCATTGATGATTTGCTAGATGAATTGAATGGAGCTATGTATTTTACCAAGTTAGATCTTAGATCTGGTTATCACCAAATTCGGATTAAGGAGGAAGATATTTGTAAGACAGCATTCCGAACTCATGAGGGTCATTATGAATTTTTGGTGATGCCATTTGGCCTTACCAATGCACCATCTACATTCCAAAGTTTGATGAATTCCATTTTTAAGAAGTTCTTGAGAAAGTTTGTGTTAGTGTTCTTTGATGATATATTGATTTATAGCAAGACTTGGGAAGAACATTTGCAGCATGTAGATCAAGCATTACAATTACTCAAAGATCATCAACTCTATGCTAAGCCATCCAAGTGTGCTTTTGGTCTTAAGGAGGTGGAGTATTTGGGACACATAGTTTCACATGAAGGAGTAAAGGTGGACCCTAACAAAATTAAGGCTATCATGGAATGGCCTATTCCAAAAACCATTAAGAAACTGAGGGGTTTCTTGGGATTGACAGGGTACTATAGAAGATTTGTGAAGAATTATGGTCGTATAGCAGCACCCCTCACCACTCTCTTAAGGAAGGATTCTTTTCATTGGAATGAGTCTGCTAATGTAGCATTTGAGCAATTGAAGGAGGCTATGTGTACAACTCCAGTGCTTGCCACTCCGGACTTCACCAAGGAATTCATTGTGGAATGTGATGCTTCTGGAAATGGGATAGGAGTAGTTCTCATGCAAAAAGGTTGACCAATTGCTTTTGAGAGTCGTCAATTAAAGGGTAAAAATCAGCTCAAACCTATTTATGAGAAGGAAATGCTAGCAATCCTTCACGCAATTAAACAGACTATCCTCTGAAGAGCAACAAAAATGGGTCACTAAGATGTTGGGATATGACTTTGAGATTGTATATAAGAAAGGGAAGGAAAATATTGTGGCTGATGCACTTTCTAGGAAGGATGAGAAAGATGAAGCCTTATTGTGTGCCCTTTCAATATTACAAGCAAATTGGGTGGAAGAAGCCAAAGCAGAATGGCAAAATGATGTTGCAACAAGTAATCTCATCCAACAATTAAAAAGTGATCCTAGTAGTTCAGATAAGTTTTGTTTGAAGGGAGATATTCTTTGGTATAAAGAGCATTTGTATCTCTGCAAGAATTCCACTCTTAAACACAAGATTCTCACAGAGCTACATGAGTCCCCAGTTGGTGGTCATTCAGGATTTTTGAAGACATATCATCGGGTCAAGCAAGATTTTTTTTTGGGAAGGGTTAAAAGGTGATGTTCAAAAATTTGTGGCTGAATGTTTGGTTTGTCAAAGAAATAAGGGGGAGACAATTAAGACACCAGGTCTCTTGCAGCCCTTATCTATTCCTAGCCAGCGTTGGGAAGAGGTATCCATGGACTTCATCACAGGGCTTCCCAAATCTAAAGGTCATAATGTCATCATGGTAGTAGTTGATCGCCTCACTAAATATGCACATTTCATTGCATTATCACATCCTTTTACAACAAGTGCAGTGGCAAAAGTTTTCTTGGAGAATATCCAAAAGCTACATGGTACACCTAAGGTTATTGTCAATGATCGTGATCCTATCTTTACTAGTCACTTTTGGAAAGATTTATTCTCATGTTTGGGTACTCAATTGGCTCATAGTTCTTCATACCATCCTCAATCAGATGGGCAAACTAAGGTTGTTAATAAATGTTTGGAAGGATATCTACGTTGTTTCACTTCAGAAAAGCAATCTCAATGGGTAGATTGGCTACCACTGGCAGAATGGTGGTATAACACTTCTTTTCATAGCTCATCAAAAATGTCTCCATTCTTGGCACTTCATGGATATCATCCTCCTTCCATCACATCATCATTAAAGGTGTCACCAAGAGTTTAGGCAGTAGAGGACCACTTGCATCATCAACAACAGGTACTTTCAAGACTCAAGGAGAATTTAGCTATGGCACAAAATCGAATGAAAAAACAAGCGGACCAACATCGTAGTGAAAGAAATTTTGAAGTTGGGGATTGGGTCTTCTTGAGATTGCAGCCTTATAAACAAATCTCTGAAGCAACACAAAAAGACTAATAAGTTGTCTCCAAGATATTATGGGCCATACCAAATCATGTAAAAGATTGGTAGTGTTGCCTACAAGCTAGAGTTGCCACCAACAACAAAGATACATCCAGTTTTTCATGTTTCTTGTTTGAAGAAGGTAATTGGGCAGAATATTCCTACTCAAACAGTACTACCAGAACTCGATGAAGAAGGAAGAATAATTTTGGAACCAGAGGTCATTCTTCAAACTCGCACAAAGAAGCTGAGGAATAGAACCCTCACTCAGTATCTTATCCAATGGAAGAATTTACTAGTTGAAGAGGCCACATGGGAGGATGAGGAGTTCATTCAAAAGAATCCACACTTGGTTAGCATTGAGGACAATGCTTCTTTGAAGAGGGGGGGCATGCTACACCCTTAATATTGGTGTACATAGGGTTATGAATAGTCTGCTTGTGGCTATCTTAACTCCTAATTAAGTCATATTATCATTATTATATTGTTATTTAGTTGTTTAGGTCGGCCTAAGGCTTCTATAGGTCTATCTAAGTCGGCCTGGGTGATATCCTAGGCATAAATAGGTATATATAGGGGTAGTGAGTCTCATTTCATATCATATTCAGTATTGTGTTCTCATTGAAGACTGTTGGAGGTATCCCCCTCGAAGTGGATTAGGAGGTTGCCCCCTCGAAGTGGCATATTATTATCAAGTATTTTTAGTATATTTACTATTCTATTCAGATATTGTGCAAGTTGTTTCATTACAGTCAATGTCACCCACCCAATTTGAATCCACAAATCCACGAATACAAAGTGAATGTCGTGGTCCTGTAGGATAACCATGATAACATAAAGAATACTTAGGAGTATCCCGCAAATATCTGAACACTCTCTTCACTGCATCCTAATGTACCCATGCAAGATTAGCCATAAATTGACTAAGGACTCCCACTACTTGGGAAATGTCTAGTCTTGTGTAGACTATCGCATACATCAAACTACCAACGACACTAGCATAAGGAACTCTGCTCATATCCTCTATCTCAGAAGGAGACTTTGGACAATCTTCAACAGATAAATTTGTCATGTAACAGGAACAGTCAAAGGTCTACAATCCATCATGTTGAATCTCTCCAACACAATCTTAATATACTTACTCTAGCCTAACCAAAGTTTCCTATTTTCTCTGTCTCTTCTGATTTCCATTCCCAGAATGTACCTAGCTGCCCCCAGATTTTTCATCTCAAACTGTGCTGACAACTGAGACTTCAAATTAAAAATCACACTTTTACCATTCCCAACGAGTAACATATCATCAACATACAATGCAATAATGAGAATGCGATCATTGTCAACCTTGTAGTAAACACAATGATCTGATTTTGATCTCTGAAATCTAATACTCAACACAAAGGCATCAAACTTCTTGTACCACATCCTAGGAGACTATTTCAAAGCATACAAAGACTTTTTTAACTTACAACCCATATTTTTTTTACCTTTCACCACATAGTGTTCTGGCTGTGACATATAGATTTCCTCTTCCAAATCACCATGAAGGAATGTTGTCTTCACATCCATCTATTCCACTTCTAGATCATATGTTGTTGCAAGAGATAACAGGAACCGAATAGATGACAGCTTTGCAACGAGAGAGAAAAACTCACCATAGTCAATTCTCTCCACCTGAGAATACCCCTTCACAACCAATCTAGCCTTGTATTTCTCAAAACTACCATCTACACCAAATTTCTTCTTAAACACCCATTTGCATCCAACAAGTTTTTGTCCTTCAGGCAAAGGCACCAAGTCCCAAGTATAATTCTTTTCCAAAGAAGCCATCTCCTCTTCCATGGCCTCCTTCCAAGAACCTGCATCTTTCATAGCCATAGCTTCTTTCACAGTTCTAGGCTCATTAGTGTTAGAAATCAAAGCAAAAATACAACTGGAATCATGAAATGAATATCCAAACCTATCAGGTTGCTGCCTTATCCACATGGACCTCCTCAAAGGTTGAGGTTGAGGTTCTTCATCTTCTCCTAAACTTTCAGAGCTACTAGAGCTCTCCTCAATATCAGGTCCAACAGATGTCTTCGGTTCAACTTTCTCAGGAGTGGGAGGAAGCTGAAGCACATCATCTTTCTTCTCTTCTTTCTCTGGCTACAATACAACATAAGAAGGATTGATCTCTCTGAAGATCATGCTTCTGGTGTATAGAACTCTCTCAGCTACTAGATCCCAAAGCTTGTACCCTTTCACACCGATGCCATAACAAATGAAGATACATTTTACAGCCTTGTTCTCCAACTTAGACCTCTTCTCCTTAGGCACATGTGCATATGCCTCACAACCAAATACTTGAATGTGTCTTAATGAAGGCTTTTTACCAATCCATGCCTCTATAGGTGTCTTATCAATGAGCACTAATGTAGGAGACCTGTTAACCAGGTAACAAGCAGTAGCAATAGCTTTAGCCCAGAACTTTTGTTCAAGACCAGCTCCACTTAGCATACTCCTTTCCCTCTCCATCAACATTTTATTCATCCTTTCTACAACTCCATTCTACTGAGGGGTATACAGAGTTGTCTTGTGCCTCTCAATCCCCTGTTCTTTACAGAAATTGTTGAAATCTATTGAATAGTACTCACCACCATTGTCAGTCCTTAAACACTTAATCTTTCTATCCTTCTGATTCTCTACAAGAGCTTTGAAATCTTTGAATCTATTAAAGAATTCAAATTTACTTCTAAGGAAATACACCCATGTCCTTATACTTTAATTACCAATAAATGAAACAAAGTAAATAGATTTTGAAATTGAAGGAACATTAACATGACCAAACACATCAGAATGAATCAAGTCCAACACCTCAGAAGATTTGTGAGAACTGGAATAAAACTAAACACGGTTTTGTTTTCCATAAATGCAATGTTAGCAAAAATCAAACTCAAGGTTACAATCATTCATACCCTCAACAAGGTTTTTATTCTTCAGGGTCCTTAAACCCTTTTTACCAATGTGACCAAGTCTTTGGTGCCATAACATTGTCTTCTCAGCTAGAAGTTTCATCTCAATAGAATGAGCACCCTTAGGTACCTAGAAAGCACTACCATCAGAAGTAGAAGCAACAGTCTTCTTCATTGCTGGTTCCAATGGTGAGGATGAAGATTCTGAAGCTCTCTTCTTCAAAATAGAGGCACTATTTCACTGTACTACACATGCATCAAGATGAAATAGAGTGCCAATTTGAACACCTTTAGCCAACACCATAGATCCTCTAGTCATCTTGCATCCTCCATTCGAGAAAACAACCTGCACACCCACATCATTCAATTTACTTACAAAAAGAAGGTTTCGTGTCAAACCATGGATATGCAAAACACCATTGATTCCCTTTACTTGTCCATCAAGGAATCAAATCAAGACTCTTCCATGACCAACAATATCCAGGTGAGAATCATCACCCAAGTACACCTTTCCACCATCGTATTCTGCATACTTTGAAAACTAGTCTCGATGCGCGGTCATGTGAAAAGATGCACCAGAGTCAATAAGCCACACATCCTTAGATGCATGCATTGCCAAGGTAGCGACAAATGCTTCTCCTTCATCCTAAGAGGACTTGTCAGAATCTGAATCATTATTCTTCTTCTTTTTCTTTTTCTCCTCCTTGCACTCTTTGTGGAAGTGACCAATTTTACCGCAGTTCCAACATAGGGCCTTGGACTTTTTAGGAGACTTAGATCTCCCACGGGATTTGGATCTTCCTTTTTCTTCCTTCTTCTTACCCTTTTTCTTTCCCTTCTCTTTAGATCTACCATGAACTGCAAGAGCCTCCTTAGCTGATTTAGAAGTCTTTCTCCGCATCTCTTCAGACAACAGTGAAGAAACCACATCTTCCATCTTGAAGGTGGAAGTGGTACTCCCAATGGATGTAATAAGGTGGTCCCACAAATCTGGTAAGGAACACAGTAATGTCATACATTGATCCTCGTCCTCTATCTTAACACCAACATAAGTCAACTGGGCAACAAGTATATTAAATGTATTCATGTGATCAGTGACAGATCCTCCATCTTCCATCTTCAGAGAATATAATTTCTTTAACAGGAATAGCTTGTTCACCAGGGATTTAGCTTGATAAACATCTCCAAGATTCTTCCAAAGATCCTTTGTAGTCTTCTCTTCATCGATATTCAAGAGCACTGAATTAGCCAAACAGAGTCTTATCAAACCCTTAGCTTTTCGATCTTTGAGATCCCAGTCTTCTTGAGACATTGCTGCTGGTTTTATACTAGATACAGCTTCCCATAAATCCTGATCTACAAGCATGTCCTCCATTTTGAGTTTCCACAACTCAAAATTACTGCCACTAAACTTCTCTATCTTAAACCTCCCAGATGTGCTCGCCATCTCTTACTTGCAACAAAGATTTCAAAATCCTCTGCACAAGCTCCCACTCAAATGAAGATCAGCTCAAAAAACCCTCTACCCAACAACTAGAACCAAAGGCGATCGGGCTCTGATACCAACTGAAAAGAAGCAAGGTACACAAAATACACTTCCTACACTGATCTAATGAGGAAAAAATTATGCAAATTTCTTTTACAGTTACAGATTAAGATGCACATTAACATAAAATGATAACAATTTCCAAATGCAAACACAAAACTCACAACACAAGATATACGTGGGGAAAACCCTTACAGGTAAAAAACCCCACACTCCAAAGCTACCTAATATATTATTCAGAAATCACGAAGATTACAATATACTTCTAGAGCAAGTTTTTATAGGAGTATAACCAATCAGAGACTCAGGAGGTCATTCAACATCTATAAGATTCTGCATACAACCGCCATCTCAAGTTCCTGATATATAGGAGATACAATACAACACACCGCCAACAGTAATTACAAAACCATGAGCTGAAACCACCCAAAAGTGGTGCCCAAATTATCTCCCAATCAAATATGCCTCATGATGTGCCAAACCACACACCACCATGTGTAACTCTCCTCTTTATAGCTCTTCTATGTGTCCAACACATTTTTGCATTTCCCAAAACTAAAGGTCCAACTTCCGGAGGCCATAACTTTTGATCTGGGTGTCTGATTGATGAACCATTTTATGCGTCAAAAAGCTCATGAAGTACTCTATCACCTTATAACTTGCTTCACTAGTTAGAGCCATTTAGAGAAGGTTTGATACCCAAAAATTGAGTTTAGAACTTTCCAATAGTTTCAAAAAAATACAAACTTTAATATCTCACAATCTAGATATGATCTTGAGATGAAACTCACCTGAGATGTTCACTTAGCTATTCCGCACCTTCTGGAAAAAATTTGACACCAATCTGAGCTCAAATGAAGAACTTACTAAAAATAGTAAGTCTCTCTATTTCTTGCTCTCCAGGAGACTTATGGAAACTTTGAAAGTTCCAAACCACTATCCAAGATAATGGGTATCCAAAAAGACCAAAACTAGGAAGAATAGTAACATTTCAAAGTTGGACACCTTTCCTAACAGTATCATAGTTAGTTAGTTGCTTTTGTTTCCTTTTTCTGCTTTCTGTTTTCCTGCTTTTTCCCTTTCAAATAAGTGTTCTGTGAACATGTGTCAGTAGTGCAAAGGCCCCCTCTCTCTTAGTTTTTGCATTTATTAAGGTTGTTTGGTAGTCCCTAAAATTCCAAGGAGGTACACGCGTTTTTAGGAAGATAGCTACTAGATGTAGCATATCTGACACTTTGTCCAATGCAGATTTCAAAAAGATACATTAACTGTCTCTCAGCATTGATGCCATTAATGTGATATGATGGGTCATTTATTGTTCAATAATGCCTGCTAAACTAAGTATTAAGTCCTTGAAGACATCATTTGCTTCTATTTTCTACCCTAAATTGTTGTTGCATTCAAGTTTTATTCCTTGTGAGCATTTATCAGCTAAGTAGAACTATGTTCAGCCTTTCTCTTATCTTTTGTGTCAAAACTTTCTGAAACCCCCGCAAAAGACACAGAGATGTCAGAAACACAGTCACCACAAGAAGGACTCAAGATATTTGCATCAACTAAAAAAAGGATGAATAGAAAATCATACACCTTCACACCCGTATAGCCAAGAAGGACCTATCCTAGAACAAGGGTGTCAAAAGTAGGATTAGTTGTTGACCCGGACCAAGTCAATGACTATGCAGATAACATATACGATATGCCTCTTCAAAAGAACACTAAGAGTCTCCAAAAGGGAGCCCATCAGAGGTGTCTCATCCAAGCATCAAAAGGCTAGTATGAAACTTTCAGTATGAGAATGTGGACTTCACAATTGGCACAGTTCCTGGTCCCAAATGTGCACCCATACCCTTAGCTAATTGAATTATGTGTAGAGTTGTTTCATGCACCATCAAATTCTATCCAGCAAGGTCCTTTCATAGTTCATATTACACCCAAATCCATAAGGGACATGTTGGCCTTGCAATATGATAGAACAACAACATTTCCAACTATTGCCAAAATCCAAGGCACATGGGTAAACTTTTATAGCACCCTAAAATTCCTGAATATGGAGATGTGTCTGGGGGAAGATAATACCCAGTTACCTGTGCTCCCCACTGGCCGCGTGCAGTTTAACCCTGACGTCCAAGAGGCCCTTCCTATGTTGGCTTTCATCTTTGGAATGAATGAGGATTTCACAGTTTATGACTGGCAACTGGCGATTATTTTTAGAATGAAGAATGTGGATAAATCTCAAGAGTATTGGCTAGACTTTTTAGACCAGATTGCTACAGCCATGATTGACCAGCTTGTCAACTTCTAAACAAAACGAGTATTTAAGTATTCCATGTATCTTTTTCACCTCATGCTGTATCAAAATTTTGGTCTTTTCATGCAACATATGTCCCTAAATATGTATGACTCATATTCAGATCATAGTAAAACCATTCCTATGTCCGCATAGACTCATGTGTTGTCTGATACCTCAAACCCTTACATTTTTTTTGAGTGTTTCATCGCCCCTACTTTTGGTCAATTAAGTCCCAAGCCCGTAGAGCATAGGATGACACAGAGCATAAGAGGTTTTCTGACCAATTGCCCAATACCCTGTGACTACTTCTTCGGAGCACACATTACCATAATCAGAGTCCACAATTTTAGTGGGGAACCTATGCTATTGTCCAAAGTCTTGACCCCTAGGGTCACATTCTTAGAGGTTACCCTCGAAGTTTCTATTATAGATAATGATTATGGCCATAAGAAAAGAAAGAGGAAGATGTATGATGTTCCATGGACTAGAGGAAACATGACAATTGAAGTCAGAGGAATAGAGAACCTCTTACTAAGGAAAATAGCTGCTTATGGTTTCCTTATTGTAGAAGATAAATGGAAATATGCCACGGACAGTTTCTTGGCTTCCTGGATCATAAATAAAAAGGTTTTTGCCAAGATGGTACATGAGGGTCGTCCATTCTGGGAGGATCGGAGGTCACCAAAAGAAGAGAGACCAGATTTCTATGTAGAACTAAATGATTTTCCCTATGAGGGGCCTAGGTCCTGGGAAACCTTCTATGTTAAAGAAAAAGAGTATGACCCTAAGTTAAAGATGACCACGGGTCTAAGGAGGTCATTGAAAGTGAAGGATTGGAGAATAGAAAAGATTGAAGCCTATTGGAAATATAGGCAGGAGATCTATGAGCTCACACATTCATTTGGAAATGTTGAGACCGATGAGACATGGGAGTCAATCTAGGATGAGTGGCATCCATCCCCAATCTCAAGCCCAGACACAAGAAAAATTTAGAAAAGGGGTGAAGAAGTAGAAGAAGAAATAGAAGAGGCCCCAAGAATGCCAGAAACAGGACAAGCATCATTTGCTGACCCTAGATCTCTATGGCCTCAATCCCTTAGCACCCTAGAGAAATAGAAGGAAATTAAGTCATCACCATCTCTTGGGACCCATGTAGATTTGGCATCTGGGGGTTCCAAAATGGTATCAATGCAACCACCTGTAGTGAACGTGATCGATGTTGAAGAAGATGATCTAGAAGAAGCAAAGGTAGGGCCTCGAAGGAAAATAAGGAGACTAGTTCTATCAAAAGATAAAGAAGAAGTAGCAGTACCACAACAACAACAAGTGTCAGTCATCTCTCCTATGACTTAGGTAAGTACTTCTTCTCTCTTCTCTCCTATGTCTCTTTCTTCTCAATTAGGAGTGGCAATCCCAAATACCCAGGTTTCCATGTCTCCTGCCACTTCTATTGTACTCATACAAACCTCAGCCTCAACTGCTAGTGCACTGGCCATGTCTTCATAGGCCATAACCCTACCATTGTTTTCTCCATCTGTAACCAAATGAACCCCACCTCAAGTTTCCCCTATCTAACAATTATCTACTATTCCCTATGGCCTGCCTCAGGGTCATCCCTTTGCTGGAGGTTATATTGCATCTCCTCCCACCTTCCAAGCTCAAGAAAACATAGCAAAGAAGGCCACAGAGGCCAAAATGGAAAAGAAAAGAGAGAAAGAGAACAAGAGCCCTATTGTGGCTCACATGAGATCACTTTTTGATCTTATTCATCAATCATTGACTATGACACATTTGTCTTCGAATATGATAAAACAAAATGAACAAATGTAGCCACAAGATTATGCAATGAATGTTGTGGCTATGGACATGTCTCTCTTCAAGCCACAAGACCAGGTAGAGCTAATGAATGAGTTTGCTACTACAGTTGTTACAGACTACTTGAAGGTGTCCAAGAAACTACAAAGGGTAGAGAATGATTTGGCCCAAGAGAAGGTGAATAGCAGTAACCTCACTTGGGAGGTTCAATCCAGAAAGAATGAAATTGACAATTTGAACAAACAATTGCAGAACACTATTTCCTTACAAGTCCATCAGGCCATATAGGCTCAAGTCGCTTCACTAAAGATAGAGCTGGTGTAAGAGAAAGTTGCTGTCACTATTTTGAAATAGGAAAAGGCTATTATAGAAAAGAAGTATCAAGATAAGTTGCAAGAAGCAACACAGTTGCAACATAATTTACTGAGAGAACAAAATGCCAACAGTGCAACTCAAGCACAGTATATGGTTGAACAGTAGAAAATGAAACATCTCACAATTGAACTGACCAATAGACCATAGAATACAGGGGTCAAGTTAATTTGGTAAAAGAGTTGTATGTTTCAGTATGGAAGAGAATCTATGAGGAGATTATTCAGCTAAAACTATCTCTAACTTTCTTATTGAATGCTCAGCAACTGTGTGAAAAAGTGGAGACTTCTGTACAGGCCACTTTATCTATTGTTTCACTAAGGGTTTCTGACTCTCAACTTCTTTTACAGAAGTTATATGACACAATAGATGAGACACTTTCAACAGCAGGTATCAATGATAGAATGATTGCTACTAAGAAATTCAATGAGGTTTTGAGCTGTAACTCTGCAGCTATAAATTGCAAGGAACTCCTAGACATTGTAAAGGAGGGAGTGAAAAACATGAAGAAGCATATTGAGGATTTGGTACAACTAGGTCTCCCTTCACCTTTCCCAAATAATAACATAGTGTTAATGATAGATGAAATAAAAGCTCTTCTTGTGACAAAACAGAATGATCAGGACCATTTTCCAAGGTTTGAGTGACTCATCAACTGTAGGAGAGGTTGAAGTTGTTTTGGTACTAATGGCTCAACTGGAGTTTTAATTGAAAGAAGTGGTATAGATTTTGCAGTCATTCTCACATAAAGATACAATTAATATTAATTTTACATTCCAAGATTTGTAGAACAGGCAAGGATTATCAGATTCTAAATGGTCTGTATATCAGACAGCTTTGTAGTATCTCTGAATGAATTTCATTTTAGGGACATTACCTTTTTGTTAGTTTTGAGGTTCTTTCTTAGTAGGCTCAGAAGTCTTGATGGTTGCCAAGAACTATAGAGTCTAACTCTACATTTTGTTTCAGAAGTATATCGATGCACATTACAGTGACATAATTTTTCAACTATGTTTTTTCTATACGTGGGTCGTGTCAAGTGTCAAAGACACATCAAAAGGGAAGGGTCTCAAGTTTCAAGCAGAGCATGCCACGTTTTCAGTCATAGTCTCTTATATGAAGTTTCAAATGTCGCGGGCTTCGCCACATGTTGCTAGCAGAAACAGTTTGTAAAAGTTTCTTTTGTTTCCGTTGATTCCTGTGGGTGTTGCCACGTGTCCCTTTAATTTTTAGCGAAGGCTTCTGTGTGTCTCTTTTCATATATTAATATCGGTACATATATGGTGGGCCATAGTTTGTATAAAAGGTTTCAAGTTGCAGCGGAGAGCTCCATGTGGTGTAAGCAGAGAAAGGTTGCTTTATTTTGTAATTCTCTCAGAGCGAAGCGTTCTATTTCAAAGAATCAAGCGGAGAGTGACAAGTGTCATCTTTTGATGAAACCTTCATATCTTTTTCATTAGTTTCTCATTTTGCCAGAGGCTGCCATGTGTCCATTTTGTTTCAAGTGGAGGTTGCCATATGTCCCTATTTGTTCTTCTACATAGTTAATAAGTGACTGAAGCAATGGGTCCCAGAATATTATACCTATTTTTGAAAGTCAAGCGGATGCTGACAGATGTCACGATGTGAGATTGCCCGAAGGTGAAGATGTTATTTTTAAGCTAGCAGCAGAAAGAGACACGTACCATTTTGAATCAAGAAGAGCGTGACAAATGGCAAAGTCTTGTGTTTCTTTCAGATGAAATACTTAGTAAGTGATATGCTCATGGGTGTTGCCATGTGTCTTAATGACGATTCAGTTACCTTACCACATGTGATTGTTTCTTGGCCAATGAGCAGAAAGGAAATATTGTAGATTCAGAGGATCGTAACTACCAAGGACTTTCAGTAATCTTCAGTTTTGTTTGGCCGTTGGAGATTCAGGTTGTTTCAGGCAATCTTGGGTTGGTCTATGTTATAAATATGTAGGATTTGTAATAGAGAGGAAGAATTTTCACAAAAGAGATCCAGTTGTGACAAGTTTTTGTAAAAGATCTAATAGAGAATTCGAAGACTTTGTTGTGATCAGTTCATATCATTTCACCTTAATTTTGTGATTCTTGATAAGAAAGTAATGTACCTGCGCATGTTTTTGTGCCTTTTATGTTGCTAGAATATTAATAAGGAGAACTTCGTTCTATGCCTATGTTGATATTATCTGTGTCTTAGCAAAGTGGTCTATTATAAGCCTTTGACAGTATTTGTTTACATTTATTTATATTAATCATGCGATATCTACTCTTTAATATAACTGTATCTTGAGGATAAGTTCATTGTGCTAAAATTAGAGGAATATATCCCATCTGAGGCGTATCGACATAGTTTAAGATTTCTTATATTGTATCTGTAATCCTATTTATCTCTTTCTTTTACTCAAACCCCCATTAAAATAAGAAGAGCCAGCTTCTTAAAAAATCTGGAGGTTGTTTCAAGTAGCAAGTCCCACATTCTTGAAACTTGCCATGTTGGTGTTAGAACCTGCGCAATTTTAACCATCAATAGGCATCATGTATAATACCTTCCCCATCCATTTTTATCCCATACTTGGGGGCAAAATCATACCTTTCATCCACATCCATAATATCCTCTTGCATACCTTATCCATTATCTACCCCTATCCTATCTGCCATCTTCATATCTATCCTATGATCTCCCATCCATCCCATCTACTATATCTTCCTCCTTAGAGCTTGATAAAAACTAGGAAAAAATATCAAAAACATGTCTTAGACACCCCTCAACATACGCCCCTTCCAAGCATACAATCCATTCTTCCATCTACTACAAAGACCATCCATCCCTTTCAAGCATAAGGCCATCAAACAAAATCCTAAGCAATCAAGTTCTTTGAAGATCATCCTGAACCCCCCATTAATCTAGCATGCATTCCTATTCCTTATCTATCCATCATGCATCCCCATCCCATCCTTTATCCCAATCTTCCATCCATCTATCATGAATCGCCTATTCAACTCCATCACCTTCACCTCTAGACTTGTTGTTCCCTTGTCATTGGTACTAGCACAAAGGCTATCCAAATGAAATCCAATTCCATCCGAAAACATTCAACATCCCATAATAAAACCATACCCCATCCAAAATATCCAAAAAACCCAAAAACATTAGAAAATCCAAAACACCAAAAAATCAAAAAATTAGAAAAATTCCCAAAAAATAATCACTCCAACATCACCAAAACATTTCATTACAACATCTCAATCATCCTACATCCATAAGCCATCCCATCCGACATCATCAAAACACATCAGAACTACATATCATCACCACCCGCATCATTATGTGCCTTGATCCAGTGGATATAGGGTATGTAGGCAGTTTGGAATACACATGAAGTATCCAGTATGTAGGTACATAAGATGCACCCAACCCATAATCCAAAAAATCCAAAAACATCAAAAAATCCAAAAAAAATTTTAAAAAAATCAAAAATCCAAAAACATCAAAAAATCTAGAAAATCCAAAAAAATCAACAAATCCAAAAAATCCAAAATCATCATTAGCTATCAAAGCAATATCCCTCAACAAAATCCACCACTATCAAACCAACATCAACCACAACTTATAGCCTATATCTTTTTTCCTATCCTTTGATTTATCAACATCAACCATCAAAACCATGCCTTAGGATATATTGTTCCGACAATGGGCATGATCCAATCATCCATTGATTCCTGCCTTAGGATATATCATTCTTACAATGGGAAAGAGATACAATGATTGTTTGTTTAGTTAGTTGGTCTTATTAGTCCTTGATTTTTATCTTTTGTCATATTCGAAGATCATTGCAAAACTACCTTGATCTCACTATATCATGGTATGAGGAGAAAACATCTAGAATGGGACATAGTCTTGCTTTTGTATGTTGTGCTTGTGGGTTGGTCTCATTACTCCAAGATAGTATTCATATCTTGTGAATCGTAGGGTTGGTTCTAGCATATTTATCTCCTTTTACATCTAAGGTTTGTCATACCTTTTCTATATTAAGGGCATATGCTATGAGTCCCCTTCCCTCGTTTGTCTAGACAAGGTTGTGCTATCTTGGGAATGCATGGGATCACCCTCTTGTTTGTGTGTCTAGTCCATACAAATGGTGGATGCCCTGGTCTTCTATACCTTGGTGAAAATAACCACTTTGCTATAACAAACCAAGGATTGCTCTAAATCATCTCAACATAATAATCATCCATCTCAAATCTATCCAACATCCAAAATCAACCAATCATCACCATCTTCATCATACCCCCTTATCCTCCATCCCCTTTATCAACATGTTCGTCCATTTTGAGACTGCACCCATGTTCTCACAACCCACTTACCCTCTCGAGGGGGCATCACCCTTACAATCATCCTATTTTTCTAAACCAAAATCTTTTTCTATCCAATCCAACACTATATCTTAAACTTGTTTGAAATAATGTTACTTAGCCGCAATATCATTTCAAAGAGGGGCAAAATGTAGACACCTAAAACTGACTTGCCCCGCAAGTCACTTTCTCACATAATCACATCACTAACTTATTCTTTTCCAATTAGCGATTTACCCCTAATTCATCCTTAGTAATGAATTAATTTAATTAATTCATCACTAGACCTTATAACTTCATCCTTCATTAATTAAATAAATATTCCAAATATTTATTTGGTTAATTTGTCCATCTTCCTAAACTTGATTAATTAGATAAATCATGGTTATTTAATTAATCTACCCTACACTACCACCTAAACCTAACCTAGTTGATTAAATAGCAATTATTTAATTAGATACCCTAGCCTACATAACCCCTAGACCTAAATTAATTAAATAAATAATTATTAAATTAATTTTAATCCTCCATTAGCCCACTAACTAATTTTCTCCAGCCACATTAATTAAGTTAACCCCTTGATTAACTTGGTCAAAGCATGCTTAACACCCTTTTCCACACCATTTGAATAAAAAGAAATTTTTTATTCAAATGGGTCACATGACGCTTACACATCATCTTTCCCTTTTCATGTTAAGAGCTCTTCTCCATGAAATGAGCTCACACAAGTGATTTCTAATTGCATCCATGTGTCACATGCCTACAGATTAATCAATAAAACTTAATTTTTTATTCAAACACTCCCCCACAAAAAAGAATTTTTAATTCATTGTCAATTCCACATCACCCTCACACTCTCCCATGGAAATGAATTTTTAATTCATTCCTCATCCTTCTTCCCAATGTGAATTAAAAATTCACTTTTAATCTCATCCCTTTATTATTGTTAATGAGATCTCCACCCTTGATCTCATCCTCTCATCTCAACCATTGATTCCAACTTTGAATCCTAGTCATTGGATTCAAATCTCTCCAATTTGCCTATAAATACAAGGCTCTCCAAAGTATTTTTCAATCACTTCCTCTTGCATCAAAACCATGCCAAAATCCCTCCCCAACTAGTTTCATCCTATCCTCATAATGCTAAAATCATCCCCAAATCCATAACCATATCATCTCATCCAAATCTCTCTCAAATCTCCATTCAATCCCTTATCAAATCCTCATCCACATTGTGTTGAATCTCAAGGAGCAATCCACATTCAAATCATCAACTTGGGTAAATCTAGGAGCTAATGGGTGCAATGTCCTCCACCTTATCAAGGAGTAAAGAAGATTGGAGGACTTTGAAGGTATAATGTTCTTTTATTTGAGTCTCTTTCATGTTTTCTAACTTTTTAATCTTCCTCATCTTCACATGTCATCATAAAATTTGATCCCTTGAAGCACCTCTTCGCTAAAACAGATCTCTTAATTTGCTTAGCTAAATGGGTTATGTTGTTAACAAAATTTGATCTCAAATTTATCTCTCAAAACGTGATAAAAGGACAAGCGTTAACCAATCATTTAGCTGCAGCACCTTCACCTTTTTCTATTCAAAATAATGAAGAATTCCCCGATGACCAAATCTTAACTTTGGATAAAGATGACAAATGGGAGCTATATTTTGAAGGTTCAAGATGTTGAGTTGGCTCTGGTGCTGGTATAATACTAGTACCTCCTTCAGGTAAGCCAATTCCTCTTTCTTACTATCTAAACTTCTCATGCACAAACAACATCACTAAGTACAAAGCTCTCATCGTAGGACTTAGTGTCATGTTGTCTCTAAATATTAAACAGATCACTATTTATGGTGACTCATAGATAATCATAAGACAAGTCACTGGATCTTATCAAGAAAAACAAGATAAACTATCTCAATGTCGTGATCTTGCCTTATCACTATTAAAATAATTATCATCTTTTACAATTGACACAATTCCAAGGAAAGACAATCGACATGCGAATGTGATGGCAAGTGCACCTTCCCTCATATCCCATGAAGGCTCTCCTAAAGATTATCAATTCATCATTCATAATTTCATATCACCATTAGTATCCAAGGCTACACCTTTGGATACCAACCTTTGTTGCAACACAAACTTAGATGAATGGTACTCCCATATATTCCAATATCTATGTGATGGTACCATTCCTAATTTAGCATCTAAAAACACACAAATTCACATACGCAAACTCGTAACATGTTATATCATCCTATCCAATGTTTTATATCGAAGAAGCTATAATGGTGTTCTTCTTTGGGTCTTAATAAATCAAAAATTCCAATTGCACTAGAAGAAGCTCATTCTGGTGCCTGTGGAGGGCACTTTGGAGGAAAGTCTTTGGTACATAAATTACTACGTATGGGGTTTTATTGGAAAAGCATGGAGAAGGACTCCTTTGCATTCGTCAAGAAGTGCCCACAATGTCAACAACATAACCACTTAATTCAAGCTCCTACCCAAGAACTTCAAGCCCAAGTCTCACCTTGGCCATTTTCTGTGTGGGGCTTGGACCTAATTGGTAAGATCTCTCCACCTTCCTCATAAGGACATACTATCATCATCACCACCACTTATTACTTTATGAAGTGGGTCAAAGCTATTCCACTACGATCTACAATAGCTGAGGTAATCTATCACTTCATACAAGATAATATAATCTCATGATTTGGCATTCCTTCCTCCTTGGTTTCTAACAATGGCACACCATTTAAGAACAAGGATGCAAAGAAATTATTTGAAAAATATCACATTCAACATCGCTTCTCTATGCCATATTATCCACAATCAAATGGCCAAGCAAAAGCTTCAAATAAGATTATTAGATAAATTCTATGAAAAACAGTTAATAAACATCAAAAGGATTGTCATATTCAACTCTCCTATGTGTTATGGGCCTATAGGACAAGTTTTCGTACAACTATTGGTACCACACCGTACAACCTTGTAGATGGTGTTGATGCAATAATGCCCTTAGAGTTGGAAATTCCTTCATTGTGAATTTCCCTAAGGAACATAATTGATGACAACATGGAAAGAAATAAAAGACTACAACAACTAGAGATGCTCAATGAATAGTAAATAAACGCTCTCGAACACCTTAAAGCTCGTCAGAAAAGCATCCAATAATCGTACAATGAATGAATAATTCATCATTTATTCAAAGTTAAAGATTTTGTACTCTATGAAAATCAACATAATATAAATGCACCTCCTAGAGAAAAAGGGATGTTTAGCCTGAATTGGCTTGGACCTTACATCATCACTAAAGCATATGGATCAGGAGCATATAAATTAGCAGATGAACAAGGTATGCCTCTTAAAGATCCTATTAATGCTATGCATTTGAGAAAATTTCATGCTTAAGATCATATGTTAGATATTATTTTATAAAGCAATTAGTTATTAATTGTTTCAATTTTGACAAGATAGAGCATTTTGTCTTAATTGATTTAATAAGCTAGCATAGGATCTTTATTGTAAACAATTAATCATTATCGCATCTAATTAAACTATGTTTAGTTAGATTGCACTTGCATTAAGAATATCATCACATTAACATTACTCATGTATAAATTTTTAATCATTGTTGTATTGGCTAAACAGTCTACAAAGATTGATTAGTTTAATCACAATAGCATTAAAACTATTTTCACATGATCATCACAATTATCACTTGTTGCATTTAATAAATCACATTTGATACATCAAATAACATCATCATGGCATTAATTATAAATATCATATATATACACATCAATTTGAATATACAAATATCAAAGTCGACTATCCTATACATCAAAATGAAATGTCATAGTACAATACATAAGAAACATATCATAAAGTTAGACCATGATACCCAGACCCCTCAGGACCTGGTGGTGTACGAGTAATAGAAGGCTGCCCATGCGAGGTCATGGACCGCGAGTGACTCCTAGATGCACTTTGTGACCGTAGACCCCTAAGCTCACCTGTAAGCTCTCCCATCTCTCTTTGAGAATCTGTATAGAGCTGCTGAAGTCTATCTCTCTCTGTCAGTGCTTGATCTCTCTCAACTCTCACCCAATCTAGCTCTATTTAAAGGTCTGTGTGAGCCTCCACATGCTTTGCCCTTTGGATTGCCTGATCCCTCTCAGCTGTAACACGATCTAGAGTGGCTTGCATAGCCACCCTATATCTCATAAATGGCATGAATAACTTTGCATGCCACCCTGTTGAGTGTTGTGGTGAATGTCTCATCTGTACTCTATGTTCGGCTGGCTCAGTAGGAACTATATCCATTATGACGCAATCCACAAAGTCACACCATCCTTGAGTACCAACTATCAAAAATAATAAAAAGATAATATCAGTATCTCATCAAAAACATATATTTGTATGAAATCATCATAATCAAATAACCATCATACCAAAAATAACACTATTCTAACCTGGATCACCATCCTACCAATCAGGATTGTGTACTGAGGTCTCTATTGCAACACCTGTAGTCATGCTTGAAGCTGGGGGCATGGATGCAGCAACACTGCTTAATCCCCCATGCTCTAACTGACTCGGTACTCCACTAGCAGTAGGTCTTGGACCGTGGCTATGAGCCCTAGACCTAGGTCTCTCCTCAATCTCCTCATCGTCACCCTCCACCTACTGCTTCCATCGTGACCTCTCCCTAAAAAATGTAGCGCGACGGTGTATCCTCCTCATCATCATCATCATCTACATCATAATATCCACCAAAGTGCCTGAAGTTAGCCTCATCTTTGGAATCATCCCCGCAATCCATCCATGACCAAGGATCACCTGTGGGATGATCAGTAGGGAAGACTGGAGTAGGCTGAGTCGTGTTCCACCAGGTAATGTACACTCGAGTCACACTGACATCATCTACCTTTGACATTGGCTCTGAATCAACAACACCATCATCATCACTATTGACAACCTCAAGGATAGTCAGCCATGGGGCATCACTAGCTCTAATTGTACTACGTGCTGAGCATACATAGCTTGGGCACATGCTAGGAACACCTTGCACACACCCAAACTGTCACATAACTCTATCAAAATAGAAGAAAACAATGATGGTGTCCATATGACTAGCTAAAATTTGATCCCTTTGCATCCTCAATAGTTTTCTCCTCTACCCCATCCATCGATATGGTCTCCATCTGATATTGTTGTGCTGTAGTCTATCGAACACCACTCTCCACTATAATAGATCATCATGTTTCCAACATCTGATAAGGGGATATGCATGCACACATGGATGTGTCTAATTCATCTCTATGGGAAATCCCACTAGCCATGTACACGTGATATGCTCAAACAACCATACCTACAGTAGGGTGCATATCATCAGCCCTTGCACCTCATAATGTACGTATCAACCTAAATCCTGATAAAGGTGTGCAAGCAAACTACACCCCTAAGAATAGACCATCCTCTCCTCCTCCATCACTCTAATAGTATGAATGAGGCCCCAATGAAGGTGAACACCTCATCCATCAGGTGTAACAGCTAATGCGATGGTAGCGATCAAGATGTGATGAATAAGTGGTATGTCCTCACCACCCTGCTCTAACCATCAAAGAACAATATGTCCACATTTGAGAGGTGTCACCAATGACCTATGTAGTGAATGTGGCTCATGCAAGTATACTCCTTAGATCTATGCTCCACAACTCACACTATCTTCCCTCAAACTAGTAGCCACAGGATGCGATACACATCCTTGGGAATGCCTATCATCTCACTTGTGGGAAGATGGAAAGTAGAAGTATATGCATCCCATCTCTCCATTAGGGTCATTAGCATGCTGCTACAAAATCTCATCATGGGCATGGTGAAAACCCACCATAGGCCTACATCCTATAGGATACCCTTGTCTGTGTCAGATAGTGTACCTACATGTCAGGAGACGACCACTAGTATGCTCCCACATCCAAGGGACATCCTATAAATCACACAAAAACCAAATTTGAATTAGAACATACTCATCAAAGATCAAGTACCTAACTCAGAACATCAAAATCTATCTTGTCCACTGGGCTCATGTCCTTATCAGGACATGGGCACCCCAGGAAGACCTGGGCACCCTAGGAGGACTTGGGTGCACAAATTGGACTAGGGCACCCCAGAGGGGCTTGGGTGCCCCAATCAGGTACCCTTGTCCAAAAGACCTAAAAGATACCAAAAATGAGGAAAATTGATAAAAAAAAAGGAAAGGAATAACACAAATAGACAAAGTCAAGAGACCTACCTCCTATTCGTCCTACCTGTCTGCCACTTGGCACCATAGCGCATCCAGCCTCGAGGCCTAATAGGGTCATCGACTCGGCATGGTAGCTCTCTCTCCTTCTCCTTCTCTCCTCTACAAATGAAAATGGCAATTGAATAGTGAAGAGTGAAAACTCCCTTTACTACTTATAGTAAACGACTGAGAATTCCTAATCACTATCTAGGAGCAAAAGGATAAATAGTGTTCAACTATCCATATCTTTGGCTATCGAACTTGGATTTTAATGCCATTTGTTGCATTGGAATCTTGGTTCTGTCCTTCATCAAATCCAATGCTTTGTGTCTCAGTGTTATTTGTAAAGTAACCCTAATGAAGCATTTTCATAAATATTTCCCTTAAAATTGGTGTGGCAAGATTACCACCTTATTTCTCCTTTTCAAACTAAGCAAGCAGAAACAAGGGGGGACATATATCTCCCATGACTTCCACCCTAATCATGTCTCATCTCTCATCCCCTTTATTAATTATGAATGACTCGTTCATTTGTTGTTCACAGGTCGATTTGAATATTGATCTAACATATCTTTCTTTGCAGGTTGTGGTTCCTAACTTTTGTGATCTTGCAGGATTGCAGATTGGGGGCTTCTTCCTCTTGCTTGGCAACACTCAACATCCTCTACAGTATCCTTTTGGGTATCCATTTCATGATTATAGTATTTACTTTCCTTTAGTTGCATATGCATGTAGTGTCATATGGCCACTAAAGTGGGAGCTAAATGTTATGTCGTAAATTATGCTCCTACTTGGGTTAACACAATTTCACTAGGTTTAACTCCTACCTTTTAGTGTCCCTTAACCCCTTTCATCATTAGACCTATCTAAACCCTAATTGACTTGTATCCCTTCTAAGAAATGTCACATTTCGAAGTAATTACCAACAAAACCCAGAAAGAAACTATGGAATCTGGGGATTTAGGACACCCTTAAGCATAATCCAAAGCTAAATTTGGGGGCTAGACTTGGGTGGTATCGCCTTAATCCTACCCTAAACCTTGGGGTTGCAAATTTCATTTTGTTGTTAGTTTTTGCCATGTGCTTCATGTTTTTGAATTCAAAATTTCTTTCCCGTGCGATGTCGGCCTTTTATTTTGATTTATTTCATTTCTAAGGTTGGATATTTAAAGAGAACTCAAACTCATTTTATCACACACAACTATTATGCAAGCTTATTATGCCAAAATTCTGCTACAACTACTATTGGAGCTCTGCAAAGTGTTGAAGCTCATTGAAGATTTAGATCTTTGGTATCTTGGAGATATGTTGTGAAGATAAGGAATCAAAATCTTGAGTCTATCTTTTTCTTCCTAGGGTTTGTGAAGCCTTTTGTATGATTGGGAGAAGGGTTGAAGCCTCCAACTTGAGTTCTGAAATCTTCTGCGGATATGGCTACCTCACCTTCTTGTTCTACAAGTCTTCATTGATATCATCTCCTTGAGGTGAATTTGTTGTTTCCTTGAGTGAAAAATTATGTGGATCTATTTCCTTCATGCTTGAGTCATTTAGGATCTTGCATTTGTGTATGCTTACACTTAGGGTTTATGAGCACACACATCTGCATATTTTGACATTGGCTATTGTTGAGGTAGAAATACCAAAGATGAGGTTTGATTGAGGCAAACTCCTATATAGCCACAATGTACCTTCTCCTTCTTTTATTTATGTAGGTTAGATTCAGGAAGATCTAATAGAAATGAACGAAGAGGAAATAGGTATTATTGTCACAGTTGCTATAGAAGTTATAGATTCATCATCAGATAAGTGTAAGGATGATTTTAGGGGTGTCCAAGTCCATTAGACCCTTAGATCTAGTATATAGAACCATCATTAGAGGCTCAGTCACCTGGTACAGAAGGTTTTGTGATAGTAAAACTCACAAGATGAATTCGGGACCACCCAAGTCTTCCAAGGCCTCAAAATTTAGGTGCATAGGATTTGGTATCCCCTGTCTGCATTTCTATAGTCACTCTGTCATTTTCTGCTTCCAGAATCAGTTTTTCTAAGCAAGTTTCATAACTAGGGTTTGGCTTGATCTAGTTATTTAGGGCTTGTGAAAACCTAGTTCATATACAACAACAAAGGAATAAGATACTTGTAGCTTAACCATTCCATAGTGGTTAAGCTTAGTTCATATTCTGAATGTTAGTGTATGAAAAGGGTGGTTTGACCTAGTTGAGCATGCTAATCATTCTTCTCCTTTTTCACACTAAACAAAAACTATATTAAAATATTATGTTAAAATTTGTACCATCTTCCAATTACTTTGTCCAGATACATAGACATTCCTGTCAACATCAATACATGCTTCCTATTCTATATAAAATATTAAGTGTACAACTACTGGGTCCTCAACCAATTAAAACAAGTATTGTAATGAACAATGACATGTTCCCAACTGGACATAATTACAAATTATTATTTCTAGGAAATCAGTCAATCTCTCTGAAATTGTGTAATAAATGCCCAGTTTGGAGACATCAAGCACTAGATTATGAGTACCTATAAAATAAATATGTAGATGTAAGGGTCACCATTTGACAATCAAATCACAAAATTAATAACAACAAATTTCAAAATTAGCTACCTATATAGTCACATTAATAACCACTGCAATGCATGTGTGCAACTATGCTAACTACATTGTCACACCCATATAGACCATTACACTAAATTTATTTTCTCAAATATTTTCATGTGTTTGAATCATTTTTGTGCCAAACACAAACTTGTTTAGATAAAGATGTTTTTGGAACAAAGAAGGGGCAAGCACAATGATTAAAAAAATGGAGACTTGAGACTTACTATAATTCTTAATCAAAATGAGGGTCTTTAGAGAGAACTTGAATGGTTCAAGGAACATATGATCATAATGAAGAGAAATATGACTCACAAGGATAATATAATTGATAGACTTGCCTGGGACTTAGTAGAAATGCACCATACTATCTGACATTAACAACATAAAAGATGAAAGTGGAAAAGAGGAGTGTAGACTTAGAAAGTCTCTAATCTTACCACAAATTTAAATCCATTTTAAGTTGAATTTCACATTCAATAAGGGGGATCGAAAATACTTGAGGTGGCAATCCCTACTTTTTCACACCATATGGTATGGTTACTTTAGTCTTTAGAAATTGTGGTGAAAAACATAGATACTACCACCTCAACTATTTTTGGTCTTTGTGTCAAATCAATATAAGATGTCTATATGTCAGATCAATATAAGATGGATATATACTAGTTAATAGAATAGATGTGGCTATACTTCAAACCATATTTTGATGTATCATTTTTTAGTAAAATGACCTAAATGAAACTCTAAATGAAGATTCCAACCCATCAGATATTGAACTTGAGCATTGTGTGTTTTATAATCCTTATAACATGGGGAATTAAATTAAATTGTTAATGATAAAATTTTAATTGCTTTAGCAATATTATTAAAATCTAATATCAAATTTTCTCTAGCAAGTGGCTCAAGGCAATTAATATTAGAAACCACGATCATCTAAATGAAATGTTGATTAGAAAAATGGAGTGAAAGCAATAAAATTGCAATACATAAACTATGCACAAGATGAGTACAAATAGTGAGAGAGGTTGAGTCAACTCAGAAGTCGACTTCAATACTCAACTAGAGGTGGAAGAAGGTTTCCACCAAGTGGCATAAGAGTGGTGACACATATCTTGGAGAGTTTTTTCATACTCTCCAAGTCGACACACAACCCACCTAAGTAGGATTATGACACATGTATTTTACCCATGTGAGGTATAGGTAAAATATGCACTAACACCCCTTAAGCACAACTTAGGTGGGCACAAATTAGGATGGGTCCTGACAACGAAGCTTGATCAAGTACCCATATACAATAAAAATCTCTCATGAAGTGGAGATAAAGTAGAAAACCATGTGGGAAAAAACTACCCTCCAAAAGAGAAAATATGCATGAATCTGGAAGCTTCTTGTGTACCTCGATGTTGATGTTGAACTGTGACTGAAATAACTCTATAGAAGCTAGTATCATGAGGATTCAGGAACATTAACTGAATTTAAGATGTGATCCAATGCAAGATTTAGGTTCATTTACCATAGGATCTCGATGTGAGACATGAACCGGTGTGAATCTATTGCAAGATTATGGATCATTTACCACGGGCTCTTAATTTGAAAGGTGTTTGTAAGAATTAATTGATCCACATGTTTCTCAATCCCACCTTCTTTTAGTTACAACCTCAATGAGTTAAATTATGTGACATAATCCTCTATAATATTAGAGTCTCTTGGACTTATACTTATGAGGTCTTAGCTCGTGACTCCTTTGTTTGTTGACCTTCCCATTGGGTTTTTTCAAGGTTGTAATATGAACCAAAGTTCTTGTAGATAGATGTGACCACACTTATAAAACCATGTAGATGATATGAATGTTGTAGACTTAGAAGTGCGGAAAGAAAAATACTCAATGACACCCCCTTGAATTTGTGGCACTTTAGAATGGAGTACGTGTATACCCCCTAAATTTTTGGTACTTTATCATGTAGTGTTATAGCTCTAATTAGGTTGATATAATTAAGCCCCAATACTTAACCTTTTTACAAAAAAATGCAATTTAACACTATTTTTTTTTAAAAGAACCTTAACAAATTCTCCAAAGTAATTTTTCCCCTAATTTAAATTACCCCCTATTTTGTATTATTATATTTCTTAGTGCCTTTAGAAAAAAATGCTTATATGTAGCACTATAAAAGCATTATATTTTTTGCTTGCAAAAAAAAAAAAATGTTAGCCCAAAAAATATAAAGCCCAAGTTAGGGAAAAATGGGCATCCAAGTTGAGGGGAAGATTAGGACAAAAATGCCAAAATGAAGAAATTATAGGGGTGGCCAGGTGAGTGGAAATGGCGTTCGAGAATGAAAGAGGGTAAAATATTGCAAGGGCAGCCAAGGTTTAATGGCGAATAGGGGAAATTTGCAACCTTAAATCCATGCCCCTCTCTAGATGGAGACCTCTCTGCAAATGGAGATGCCTCCACAGAGAAAAACACCAAAAACATATCCAAAAATGGTGGTTTGAGTGTGCAGAAGAGCAAAAAAAATTGCAACCTCTGAATGGATTTTTCCACATTTGGCAGATTGAGTTTGCTCTTGGCTCCTTCTACTTTATCTTGGGACCTTCAAAATGCACAGGGATAGCCTGATGTAGGGGGTTGGCCTATTATAGAGGCTTGCTACCTGCTACTAGAAGATGTACGGCCTCCCAAATAGGCTCACACCAGGATCATGCCCCAAGGATCTCCTACTCTGTAATGTTCATGTCCTTCCTCCTCTACTCATGCCTTGCAAATATAGAGGAAAATCATTGAAAATACAAAACCAAATATAGAGGACAACGTGATCAATGGTCACTGCAAAGACAACCAAATTTAGAGGACAACATGCTCAATGGTCTCTACCAATATAGAGGATGTTACAAGAGAAAATACAAAGGACATGATGTTGGTGTTGGAAATAAGCCACACCTAGACCGACGATGGACTGGTCCAAGAGGGGCCAGTAGCTCAGTGGTAGAGCACTCCAGCAGCGTATGGAAGGTCCTAGGTTTGAGTCCTAGCTAGTCCATGTCTCAACATGGTATCAGAGCCAGGCCTAGGCTAGGAGCCCCAAGCACACGAGAGGTGTGGCTTAAGGGGGGGTGTTGGTGTTGGAAATAAGCCACACTCAGACTAAGGATGGACTGGTCCAAGAGGGGCCAGTAGCTTAGTGGTAGAGCATTCCAGCAGTGAATGGAAGGTCCTAGGTTCATGTCCTAGCTGGTATCAGAACCAGGCCCAGGCTAGGAGCCCCAAGCACAGGAGAGGTGTGTCTTAAGGGGGGGTGTTGGTGCTAGAAATAAGCCACACCCAGATCGACGATGGACTGGTCCAAGAGGGACCAGTAGCTTAGTGGTAGAGCACTCCAGCAGCGTATGGAAGGTCCTAGGTTTGAGTCCTAGCTAGTCCATGTCTCAACATGGTATCAGAGCCAGGCCTAGGCTAGGAGCCCCAAGCACATGATAGGTGTGGCTTAAGGGGGGTGTTGGTGTTGGAAATAAGCCACACCCAGCTAGATGATGGACTAGTCCAAGAGGGGCCAGTAGCTCAGTGGTAGAGCACTCCAGTAGCGTATGGAAGGTCCTCGGTTCAAGTCCTAGCTGGTCCATGTCTCAACATGGTATCAGAGCCAGGTCCAGGCTAGGAGCCCCAAGCACATGAGAGGTGTGGCTTAAGGGGGGTGTTGGTATTGGAAATAAGCCACACCCAGACCGACGATGGATTGGTCCAAGAGGGGCCAATAGCTCAGTGATAGAGCACTCCAGCAGCATATGGAAGGTCCTAGGTTTGAGTCCTAGCCGGTCCATGTCTCAACACATGATTCACAATGGATTAGCTTGGGGTTTCAATCACCCCTGCCTCAACTTCAAACACAAAAATTATGCCTCTTTACAAGGAAGGTTTGATTCATTGTAAGGAGGCATAAGGAGCTTTCAAACAACATAGGCCTCTCCTTAAAATTGCCCTACCACAAACTTCAAACAACTAAACAGGGGCATAGATTAGATCTCCAAAGGTGCTCTAATAGGTGCTTGAAGAATATTTACCACGCACTTGAAACTAGAGTGAAATGAGCTGCTTCAAACTAGAGTGAAATGAGGTGGATTGCAGTGTCGAACACTGCTCTATAGATGTCCCTTATGCAGTCTTGTTTGCATTACAAATCATGCCCTAAATAGGGAAAATCATGTTGTGAATAGAGAAGAACAAATCTTTGATGCCTTGTGCATGAAGCACAATCAACCCTCTACACATGCCCAAAACACACCCCTTTTTTACTTCGAATGCACCAGATCTACACTATAGATTTGCACCTCTGGGACAAGCCTTCCTCTATTTTGCGCACCTCTAGTGGTTTTCATGCTACCTCCTTTCCACCAACAACCCTCAATCAAGCCTCTACATGGAGAAAAATGCTTTTCATAGAGAGGAAAACACAAAAAAAAAGGGTCCCCTTCCAAATAAAGCAGGAACAACTTACCACAGGATGGCCGTGCCACAGAGACTGCCACCAAATAGAGAATACCCTCCAAATAGAGACTATTTCAGCATGATTGTGAATGAAGGTAGTTGGTCTTATGCACTTCTGACCCTTGCAAAGGTAGGTCAAAGATTGCTCCAAACCCCACGCTTTCCACCTTGTAAACATAGCAACCAGATAAACAAAGAAAATCTCCAATTGAACCAGCAATGCACTTAACAAAGCTCTGATACCATATTAGAAACCATGATCATCTAAGACAAATGTTGATTACAAAAATGGAGTGAAAGAAATAAAATTTCAATACATAAACTATGCACAAGATGAGTACAAATAGTGAGAGAGGTTTAGCCAACTTCAATGCTCAACTAGAGATGGAAGAAGGTTTCCACCAAGTGGCATAAGGGTGGTGACACATATTTTGGAGAGTTGTGTCAAACTCTCCAAGTTGACACACAACCCACCTAAGTAGGCTTATGACACGTGTATTTTACCCATGTGAGGTATAGGTAAAATATACACTAACAATTAAAACAAGTAAAAGTTAGATTTTTCTAAGGATCCTAGGGTGACAAAAGGACAAGTGAAGGCATCTACTTCAACAAGATTTATAATGACTGTGTGTATCATATGTTTAGAATTTACTAAAATACATGATAGTAAACTACCTAGATTCAAACTCTGTTCTCTCCAAATCTCACTCACAAGGATAATATAATTGATAGACTTGCCCATGACTTAGTAGAAATGCACCACATTAAACTGACCGAGACAAGATACAATTTCTTCATAAAAAAACCATTAATTTTCACCATGGAAGCACTTCCAAGAAGAAGAAAAAGATCTAGAAAGAGAATAACTAAGAATTTTTCAAGCTTGGGTGGCTCAACTCAATGGGAAAAGTGGAAATAAAGCTCTGCAAAACAAGAACAACATTAAAAAAATAGAGAAAATGTAAGAGAGAGAATGATAGCTCTCTTTAGCCCACACCACTTGAGTAGAAATATGAAAGTGAGAAATGAATAACAATTGTGTAGAGATACCTTCTTCCATCCTCAAGGGCTATGAGGTCACTATGAGTGATTTCTTTAGGGTTAGAAATCCCATCACTGTCCATCTCTCAACAAAGCAAGTAACACATAAAACTAAAATTCCCATAACTTAGAAACAATGTGCTTATTGTAAATAGAACTTCAAGGAGACCAATTACTAGGTGATTTGGAGAAAATCAAATACCCTATTTACAAGGCTGATCATCTCAAACAATGTTCCAAAAACATCTTAAGTTGAAAAGAATTGCTAGAAAAACTAAAAGATTCAGAAGAACCAAAGAAACATTTACTAGAAACCCTAAGAAATTTTAAATAAATTTGCATTAGCCAATGAAAAATGGGTCATTGCCCCAGTAAGGTAAAAAATGACCTTACTTATTGATTTTTCTTCAAACCTTGATAATAAAAATCTCTGAAAATATCCTTGTGTCAAAAGACATAATTTCTATGTGAAAATGTCTAAGGGGATTGTTGCGAGTGAAAATCTCTCCATTTGAGTTTCATGTCAATGGAGAGGACTATAAAAATCAAGTGAAATGTGTGAGCAATGAGAAGCTAGTTAGAAGAATCGATTTCATAGTAAACATATAAGAACATTGCACCCTAAGTTGTCTATCTCACCTGGAGAAAGAGAAAATGTAGGTGGTGAGCACGGTCATTGTTCAAAACCTATTGCCTCCATTAACCTCCATGTCAATGCCCTCCTTGCTTCCCACATTTGCTCTTTTCATGATAGACATGTTTCCTCCATGGATGTTGAGCACTAAAGCCAGTGATGATAGAGAAGGAGACAAGTAAAGTGAAACGTGATTATGGTTGAAGTTTGAGAAATGGGAATTAGTGAGATTAGGTTTAGGTTTAGGTCTTTTAGAAATAGGTTAGTATATTATTTGTTTAGGGTTAAATTGTATTCAAAAAAGGATATTGTAATATTAAGTTTAGGATGTTTTTGTAATAATATTAGGTTAAAATTAATTAGTCAATAATATAATGTTGTTTAATTTCATAGTTTTGTATGCACATATTTATGAGTATGGATTTGTTTTTATAGATGATGATGTCATGAATTTGAGTGTTCTTGTATATAATTTTAGGGAAAAAAATGTTTAATTATTAGTGCAAGTAAATTCGACGATGGGGTGTGGCAATTGACTATCATGGGTTAGGAGTTTAAAAAATGTTGTTTTTAACACTTTTTATGACTATGCATATTAGTGGCATCAAAATTAATGACGCGGACTTGAAACCTTAGGTTTAAGTAGTTGACTAGCCAAAGAAACCACTATAAAAAGACTTAACACAACCACATATGAGTTTGAGAAGCACAAAGTTAGGCTACACAACAACTAGGTCTTCTCCCCTAAGGAATTTTGTGGTTTGAATATTTTAAAATAACAAACATTTTCTTTGTTCCACAAACTTCTACCTCAAACATTGAGGGTTTCAAAAGAGACTTGCAATTTATGGTGATGGAAGCATAACCTCCAACTAAGATCGTGACCTTACTTAATACAAACCTAACTCGACTCCACTATTTCACATAATTTTATTTGTGGTGTATGTATTTTAATGTAGTTTGAAAGGGGTTTTGTGTGGCAAAGTCAAGTACCATCATAAATTACTTGGCAAAGAAGTATGAAGGATAGTGTAATAATCTCTTGGAGAGAAACTTGCTTGAAAATAATTAGCAATGTACCCATTGGACCTATGGGTCTAATTACTAGTTTATAATTTAACATATTTTATTTTATGTTAATTTTCATTCTTCTTTGAGTATTACTATGTCCTTGTAGAATAGAATATAATAGAATAACTTTTAATGTCCATGAGGCTAAAAATAGCCTATGAGACATCCAACCCTATCATATTTGTCTTTGTTTGTCACTTTTTTTATACAAGAAGATGATGAGCTCATCAACATTCTCTGTACCATGGGAAAATTACTTCTCAATCTACTATCTTCGATTGAGTGAACTCTCCACTATGACTACACTTGGGTTCATCTATTCGAGGTGTTGAATGTGAAGTTAATTTATCCTATATCCACTATAGAACCACTATGAGTCCCACACAAAGTAATACAACCTGAATAGGTGATTAACAATGAGGGGAAATCTAGAAAAATTTAGAAAGCAACTATTGTAAACATAATATGAAATAGACAATTGTAAAAATGAAATTAGGCTGGAAAGAGGAACCTATGATAGCAAGAACAAGGTCTTAGCCTCAGACAACAACATGCCATGAGGACATTTATGCTGGGTGATGGAGTCCAAAATGCATGTAAAATAAAAGTTGTTAAGGCCAAATAAATTTATAGCACCTCCACAACACAAGTTCCAATAGGAAATATACCCAGTGATATCTGGTTGAAACAAAAATGAAAAGAAACCAAATATACTAAGGGAAATGAAGAGGGACAAACACAAAAGGAAGAAATATAAAACCTCCATGCAGTTGTATGATCTTCACTTCAAGGAACTTGCAAAAAGAGAGAGGAAAATGGTGGGGCTGCTTGGGGACTTGCCTCAGTCAAGTCCCGATGTTGGTATTTCTACCTTGAGCAGCAATAGAAAATATGACATAGAAATCAAAAGAAAATGTATGTGTTTTTATCCTAAGTGTGTCTAGGAAGGTAAGAAAAACAATACAACAAGTAAAAAAATAATGGTTCATTCCTTGGTCTACAGGGAGATAAACCCACAATATGCAGCTTGTGCAATAAGGATAAATAGGTGGACTACACCCAACAAAGTGTAATAATGATCAACAAGAAGCAAGCAAAACACAACAATGGTGGTCTATACCATACAAATTTGTAAAGAAACTATTCTAAATTCCACAATGAAATGAACTCGCTAATGTGATTCACCAAGAAGAAGCAACAAATTCCCTAAGAGCTCAAAGAGCAAGTGCAAATTTAAACCCTAGCAAAGAGAGCCTCAAAGAAAACCAAAGAGAGAAAAAACCTCCTTGAGCCAGCAAAAGTGATCTTTCAATGATCAAGAGCATTAAAAATCATCAAAATGGCTATTGTAGAAGTCTAGATTACCAGAGAATAGCAGAGAGTGTCCAAAAGCTTAAGTGTTCTAGGTTGAGAGAGAAAAAATGAGAATGAATGTCTTGAATGGGTTCAAAATTATTTGAATCCTCTTCAAAGGGGAAAGACTCTTGAAATTCCATGCAAGGAGTCATTCTGTGACCTCCAGAGGAATTATACAGAACTATCATGATCATCCAAGTTGTGTTGTAATGACCATAAACAAATACATGCCAACAAACAAACACGGGATGCTAGCGCGACACACCGATGTGTGCACAGAGCGCTCGGGTCCAGGTAAAACCAGCTCCTAGTTGTACAAGGCACCTTAGGACCATGTCAAAATTAAAGTACTATGATGATTTTTTGATAAAAGAAGAAGAAATAGACCAAAATCACATAGACCTAACCTATCATGCAGAGAGGAGGTGTGAAACGCTAAAATGGTTACTAAACGTAGTGTGAAATTACAAAGTTATGCAATTTTCTACATTACATTTAGCCCCCACTTTAGTGAACATATGACACTACGTGCATATGCAAGATAAAGTAGAAAGGAAATAACAATACATGTTATACCTCCAATAGGAATGTCATAGAGGACACAGGAGATTCTTTGAGCATAGGTATGAAGCCCCTGGGTTGAGAGCCTATAAAACCATAATGTCAAACAATAAACCTACACAAGAGGCAATGTCAAAATCATAAAACATCCTAAAAGGATTAGATTGAATATGATTTGTCCAAACATCAATGTTTATCAAATCATATGATCTAATGCACAATCTACTACTATCTACAACAAACACACACACACACACACACAAGAAATCAATAAAGCAATAGAGAGGCATTTCTAGCACACTACGAGAGCTAGAAAGGATGCCAAGTATGGTTCTAGGGCTAGAACACTATACGAGATAGGAACCACACCATCTCTTATGGGCCACTAGGACTAAAAAATTGTGTTGTTAGGTGACTCACAAAGAGTGAAAAACAAGTTGTTGAAAGCATGGACAGGCCAAGCAAGTGCATCTACTTATGAACACTAGCTACAAATGTTGTAGGGAGCGCATGCCTCAAGGAGCATTCCAATAAATTGATGTGTTTAAAAATGTGTAAAGTGGGAGAGATATGCCCCCACCTTAAAATAATTGCATGAATTACATGTATGCAATTGATTTTAAGGGATAAATGGGGAAGAGAGCTTTAAGAGACATATATCAATAGATATGTTCTCAAATTTACATCTTACAAAAGAAAAGAGATGGCCCCAAAGAGGTACAACCAAGGGATTTTGCAAGCATGATACACAAAGAGCTTGTGTAAGCATGGTATGACACTAAGCAATGCTAGGACATGCCACATGAAACAAGCAACAACACCAAACAAACTAAGGGATCTATGTGCTTTGGGGTCAACATAATGTATATATCTAAGTGTACTAATCATAAGATCTCATTTTCTGTATTATCATCATCCCCTAAACATGTAGAACTATGAGTACAAAGGAAGAAGGTCACGAAGAGACAAATACAAAAACTAAAATAAAAATGAAACATTTAAAATTTTGGGTCAACATGGAAGGAAGCTAAATCTTCCAATGTTTTGCATCATCCCCAAAATGTCACAACAACAAATAAAAGGATATCACTACAGATACATTCCACCTCTATCCACGTGTCTACAAGGGCTTCGTGGGTCTTCCATGTAGAACTGACAAACATAAAGGTACAACACAGGGGGAAGCATTACTAACAAGCATGCAAACACATAAAACAAATGTAAAGCTCTCATAGGTCATCCAAAAATAGGTCATCCCGGTCCTAATCTTGATATTCATAATGGGACAGAGGGAATGCTAATAACAGAACCATGGCTAGAGCAGTCAAAGGACACTCTCCCAAAACCATGTGCCGAGGATCAATAGGTGGGGCTGGATCTTCTTGAGCACTGGGATCAACAATTGTTAATGATTTTGAAAATATCATGGACAATGCTAGGATGTTTGGAATGGACTCTGCAATTCTCACAAAGGAGGAATCAAGAGAGTCACTATCTGAAATAGAAACCATAGGTGGATCCTGAGTGCTATTAGTTATAGGGCGAGCACTAGGAGACATGGGTGATGTAACATTCTCCACAAAGAGAAAAGAAGAAGAAGAAGAAGGGTGAGCAGGCGGTGAAGGAAACCACAGAATGCGCTTAGGTCGAAGTTGCGGTGGAGTAAGATAACACTCAGCTTACATTTAGGTAACGCGGGTTGGGTAGGCACAATAGCAGCAGAGGTGGTGCTAGGAGTGTCACTAATGACTGAAGCAAGGTGGGGAAAGGGAGAGATAGAGTGATGTAGAGTAGTGTGGATGTTTTCAAATCACTCACAATTCAACCAATGTTTCAATTTGGGAAACCCTAACTTGGTGTCTTATTCTCAATTCCTTCAATCTTGCTTGTAGCCCTTCAAATAGCATGAAATTCAACATATCTTTTGGAGAAGGCCTCAAACCCATGAATTGGTTACCATTTAGAATAGCTTTTATGCTCTTAATATATCAAATTTGTGCATAGACTTTTTTCAAAACTTCACCCTCTAAAGTGGATTGCTACACTACCCTTAAGCCCAATTAGGCCTCTTTTACAAAGAAACTTCAAGGTAAACCTTCTCCCAATCACAAACTTCTATTCTAGTACTTCAACTAGATCACATGGAGTCAAAAACAACAACTTTTGTCAATTGAAACACCCACAAATTCACCAAACTTCAAACCCTACCTCTGTCTACACTCTTAGGCCTACTATATTGAGATATTAGGCTAGGGCTTGCACAAACATGGCCCTACCTCCATCCCCTACATCTACAATCACTACCAACATGAAAAACACCCTAACTAATGCTAGCCCACCTAGTTGTAGAGATTTCCACCAGTGGAATGGTCTTTTATTCCATGATTTTGCCTTCAAACCCTCAAGAACAAGATTTCTAACTTGTTTTCAAAAAACTATCTCTAACAAGCTTCAAACTTGATGAAATCAACTCAAACCAAAAACAAAACAGAGTTAGTTCATGCCACCATTGAATTCAATGCACTTTAGATCATAATTACATAGTATAGAACCGTACAGATAACTGTAGCAGCAAAATGTACAAGAAATAGTAGAAAACAGAAAACTTCTTATTGCTTGATCTTCAAAAATGACTCTAGACCCTTTTCCTTGACCACCACAGACATATATATACATTTTCAAACATTTTCTAACTATTCAAAACTACTTTTCAAAAGGCTGACTGTTCAACTTCTATATACACCCAAAAATGACAATGTTGCTTGAGCAACTTTTCAACTTCTTGCAAGACTCACAACCGACCCCATATGACTAAAAAAACACGTGACATGGTCTAAATAGACCTTATTACACCAATATTGGACTCAACAACACAAAAACTCAACATTAGGCCATATTTACATCATTTTACTAGGTGCCCTTGCACCATATACCTGGAGAGAAAAGAATCTCAAGTTCCACTTGAGGTCAGATCTTGAACAATGTATCCATGCATGATGACATGGTCCTCAATCATCCAAGTGGTCTCTTCATATGGAAGACCCTTCCACTCAGTCAAATATTGAAAATAGGATTCGTTTCTTAGTGTTTTGAGGGCCTTAGTGTCAAATATGTATTCCAACCTTGGTGGGAAGTCTTGGACCCCCTCATCATCTACAAATACCTAAGAACCTGCATCATGACCTGCAACAACAATCAAAACAAAAACTAAATCTGCAAACTTGAAATCAAGTGCTCCTTTGTTCACATCTACCCTTTGATTGCATCTATCATCTCCAACCTATAGCTGCTTCTTTTCTTCTTGATGGATGGCATACAATGCCATATCACTTTGCTCTCCATCGATAACTTGCTTCATTTTGACCTTAGGTTGCTTACCCATCAAGTTTGCAATCTCAACAAAAGCATTGTGTCTTCTTTCTTTATCTCTAACCAATAGGACACCAAACATGGTTCCTTGATGAATTTCACTACCCTTCAATAGCCCCTTGTGAAATGCTTGCAATGTAATTGTATACCCTTCACCTTTAATGGGAAGGAGAAAAGATTGAGTTCTATTTACCTTTTTAATGCCATCAATGATTAGGTGTGGAAGGGGCTTGGACTAAAAATCAACCATACATCCCTTATCACACAAACCTATAATATCCAATACTGCTCTCTCCTTGTGGTCTACAAAATCAATAGATCTTTCCCTTTCTTTTTCCATTTCAGTTTGCAAAACAGAAAATGGATCCTCTTGCTTGGAACTAAACCTCTCAATTTCATAATGTATAGGATTACATTTCCCAAACTGTCTAAGCAATGCAAATATACATTGGGTTGCATCCTCATATCTCATCTACCCCTGTTGAGTGTTTGCCATCTCCTTGAAGGGTTTGTCTTCCCATCCTAGAATCCTTGCATGAGGACTAGTACCTTTCCTTGGAGAGTCATCCATTATCAAATTAACATGTTCTTGTAACAAGTCTTGAACCTCTAGTCGCAATTGATCAATCCTAGTTGTTGTCATAACAGTCCTAGATTTGCTCACCATTGTATCACTTACTTCTTCCTCTTTCATTAGCTTCAAAAACTCTTTTGTACCCATTGACACTCTAGACTCCACTTGTTTGTCTAGGCCTTCATCTTGCAATGGTGTGACGGTAAATGAAATCCCATCTTTTTCTATCACATAACTATTTTTTTGCCCCATCATGTTTAGCCTTTTTGTCATGCTGCTAAGGTCTTCCTAAGAGCAGATGACAAACATCCATTGAGATGATGTAACACAAGATTTTATCTTTGTATACTCCTATGTTAAATTCAACCCATGTTTTCTCATTAACTAGGACCTTTTGTCCCTTATTGAGCCAAGAGACCTTGTAGGGAGTAGGATGTGGTATTCTTTTCATTTTTAACTTTTCAACCATCTCTACAAAAATCAAATTATCTGTGGAACTAGAATCAATAACAACTTTACATACCTTTCCTTGAGATTTGCAGGTGGTTCTAAACAGAGATTTTCTTTGTGGAGGCTCCTTCATCATAGAAACTTTGAGCAATGTTCTCCTTATCATTAGAGATTCTCCAATTTTTGGAGTAGCATGCTGAGATGGAGAGTTGACACTCTCATTATCTTCCTCTTGCACTAGCTGAGTTCTCCTTTCTCCACCATCTAAAGTTGAAGGTTGTTTATGCGGACATTCCCATGCTTGATGGCCAAACTGATTGCATTGATAGCATCTTCCTGAAAATGTATTTGAACCTCTACCATGACCACCAAATCTGCCTCTATTGTTTGGTCTTCTACCTCTGTAACTGCCTCTCTAATATGCCCCTTGTTCTTGACTATTGTTTGACTCTCCTTGTGGATTTGTAGACTATTCTCTTCCTCCAAATGTTCCTCTACCTCTGAAGTTCTTCCCTCTACCTCTGCCTTGTTGCTCTTGTCTTCTTTTTATCCTTTCCTCTGCCTTGATTGTCATTTGGAAACATTCTTCAACACTCTTGGGAGTTGTGATACTTATCTCATCTTGGATGTTATACCTTAGACCATTTAGGTACCTTGCTACCTTCTCCACCTCATCCTCAACATGACCTTCTCTAACACTTAACTTATTAAACTCCTCAGTATAAGCCATGACATCCAACTCTTTTTGTTTGAGATTTTGCAACTTTCTAAAAGTTTGGATTGCATAGTCACCGGGCAGAAATTGACTCTTCACTATAGCCACCATTCTATCCCATGAATTGATTTTTAACTTGCCCTTTTTCACTCTCTCCTCTTGTACATAATTCCACCAGGTTAGAGCAGGGCCTTTCAACTTTGTTTTAGCAAACTTCACCTTCTGATTTTCTGCCACCTCTTCAAACTCAAAGTAATTGTCAACAGCATCTATCCAACCCAATACCTCTTCACAATCTATCTTCCCACCATACATGGGAAATTCCATGTTCACCTTAGGAGTGTCTCCTCTAATAGCCTTTAGCAACTTGGTCAATCTTAATTCATCAGGGTCCACCTCTTCCTATTGGACTCCTTGAGGGTTCTCATTCTCACCCCCTTCCTCATCCTCTTCATCACTTTGGTCTCCGGTGACCACACCTCTCCTTAGGTTTGATTCAAGTGTCGCAAGTCTAGCTAGGACAGCTTCATGAGACTCCTTTACCTGTCTCAACTCCTTGGCATGTTTTTCTTTCAACACTCTAACCTATCTAGCAGTTGGATTACTTTTAGGAGGCATCTTTTCCTCTTCAAACTTCAACCTTTTTTCTTCAAATGATCAAAACTTATGCTCTGATACTAGTATGATGTAGAGCAAGGTGGAGGCTTTCAAATCACTCACAATTCAACCAACGTTTCAATTTGGGAAACCCTAACTTGGTGTCTTATTCTCAATTCCTTTAATCTTGTAGCCCTTCAAACAGTGAAAATTCAACATATCTTTTGGAGAAGGCCTCAAACCCATGAATTGGTTACCATTTATAATACCCTTTATGCTCTTCCTTAACATATCAAATTTTTGCATAGACTTGTTTTAGAACTTCACCCTCTAAAATGGACTGCTACGCTGCCCTTAAGCCTAATTAGGCCTCTTTTACAAAGCAACTTCAAGGTAAACCTTCTCCCAATCACAAGCTTCTATTCTAGGACTTCAACTAGATCACATGGAGTTAGAAACAACTTTTATCAATTGAAACACCCACAAATTCACCAAACTTCAAACCCTACCTCTATCTACACTCTTAGGCCTAATATATTGAGGTATTAGGCTAGGGCTTGCACAAACATGGCCCTACCTCCATTCCCTACATCTACAATCACTACCAACATGAAAAACACCCTAACTAATGCCACCTCACCGAGTTGTAGAGATTTCCACCAGTGGAATGGTCTTTTATTCCATAATTTTGCCTTCAAACCCTCAAGACCAGGGTTTCTAACCTGTTTTTAGAAAATTGTCTCTAACAGGCTTCAAACTTGATGAAATCAAATCAAATCAAAAACAAAATAGAGTTGGTTCATGCCACCATTGAATTCAATGCACTTCAGATCATAATTACACAGTACAAAAACGTGCAGAGAACTGTAGCAGCAAAATGCACAAGAAATAGTAGAAAATAGAGAACTTATTGCTTGATCTTCAAAAATGACTCTAGACCCTTTTCCTCAACCACCATAGACATATATATACATTTTCAAACATTTTCTAACTATTCAAAACTACTTTTCAAAAGGCTGACTGTTCAACTTCTATATACACCCAAAAATGACAATGATGCTTGAGCAACTTTTCAACTTCTTGCAAGACTCACAACCAACCCCATATGACTAAAAAACATGTGACATGGTCTAAATAGACCTTATTACACCAATATTGGACTCAACAACACAAAAACTCAACATTAGACCATATTTACATCATTTTACTAGGTGCCCCTACACCATAGAGCAAGGGAGATAGGAAGGTGGGGATCTAAAGGAAGAACATGATCAAAGGACTGCTGGGAGGAAGAGGGATCCTCAGAAGGAGGTTGTGCATTAGTAGCACGTACTCAGGCTGTAGCATGGCGGTGATGCTTGTAATCTCTCATAATTTGGTTCCACCTTCTACAGGCCAAGGCTTCCACTGATGGATTTGGGGGTCTTCCATCATGGGCTCCATGCCATCCACATTCACAGGGATACGTGGATCGATAAAGGTGACCATTAACAGTGGAGAGACCATAGAAGTGGGGGAAAAGGAAGGTGCCCGCAACATTGGTTTCTTTCGTCATGCCACCAGAGGGACAAGAGGAATGGAAGCAATTGCTAAAGGTTGGGGAACCACTACAGGAGGAGGGGGAGGAGTACTCAATTGAGGTAGGTTTCCTAGTGCCACTGAGGAAGCAAAAGGAACAAAACTAGCCAACAAAGGCCGAGGAAATCTAGTGAAGCATGGTACATGTGATTGTACTATATTTCTATCTTGTGCTCTCACATAAGAGACAGGAGGAGGAACTATAGAGTACAAACCAAGTGCACAAGAATGGGAAGGTACACTTTGTATGGGCTGCTTTCCTTTATCTGTTGGGGGAGCAAAAGAAGGAACAGGAGAAGCCTCTAAAGAAAGAGGCACCATAGGGGAAGCAACTGAAGAAGAGAAACAGAGGGGCTAATGGACAATTGAGAAATCTTGTTCACTTTGAAATTTTGATAAGATAGAAATAGAAAGTCATTACGAGGTTGGAGTAGCTCAGTGGGGGCTGGCCAGAAGTAGTCCAATGAGAAGTTTTCCCACATGGTGAGTGGTACGAATTTGTTGTGATAGATCATGTGTACCACACCATCATGAGGAAACTTAAGGTAGCGAAGAACCATTAAAGGGATCGCATTATGGAAGTGAGCCAGGAGAGGCCCAACTTCACATGAAAATGGTCAGAAGCAAGAATGATAGACATGGGGACGTCTAGGGATTTTGGTCCTACCTAGATGGAAAGGGTGATTATACCCAGGGTGGGGAAAGACATGCTATCGTGACACCTTATAAAGATGTTAGATGAGTTATATGTGTCTTTATAAAATTCATATACATACAAAAATTATTACGTAACCACATTGACCATGCAAATAGCGTAAATGAGGACACCCTTGATGGGCTTCCCATTGATATCCGTAGGAATGTAGAGAGAGCCTTCCAATGTGTTAGGCATAATCTTAGAAGGGGAAAAGGAGATAAGAGGTTTGGGAATAGAACATTCTTAGGTAGGGCAAGAATGATCATCCACCATAGCTATCATCTCAGAATAGAAGTGAGAAGAAGAAACATCAGGGGTTGACTCTAGTGCCACAGAGGGAGAAGCAAGGTCAACAAAGTTAGAGTTGTGGCATGGAATCAGATCTATATAGATTTACAGATGTTATTTGCTCTCGATACCTTAATAACACCCTGGTCATTGAGGTCCTACATAGCATGCTTGAGATGCAAACATTGCTCAGTATCGTAACCCAGGACTTGGTGGAATTGGCAAAAGGCTTTTGCATCATAGGAAAGCGACAATGGCTTGCTAGTAACAAGGGGATGTATGGAGGCAGCTACACCAAACCATTGTTCAGGAGCTACGTCATGATTCTATAGAGAGACTCCTTTAAATGAGTGATTTTTTTGTTATTGTTTTTTTCTGGAGTAGACAAGGCTAGAGCAATTTGTGAAGTTGCTTCAACTGCTAGATTGCTAACTACTCCTGATGAATTGTTTTTGTAAAAAAATTGTTTTTCTTATAGTTATATCATGTAGAAGCACTAGACTGATCAATAGGAGCTAGTGAGGTTGAACTCTCAAACTAGCTTAGCAACTGCTGATAGTCATACAATGTTGTGCAAAGATGTGCAAAAGAAGAGTAGCGCATCAACAAAATTTGGTCCTAGATCTATGGCTGTAGGTTTCCTATGAAGACCCATTGCACATCAGAACCAGGTAGGGTGTACAGAATTTGTGAGAACAAAGATTGGTACTGATAGAGAAAATTAGTTACTTTTTCATTATATCCCTGCCTATAGTGGACCAGGTTCATGAAAGTAACCCAAGGTCCAATGTTAGCTTGGAAATGTTCTAAGAATTGATTTACTAATTGATCAAAAGATAGAATAGAGTGGTCACAAAGTGATTAAAACCAATCCAATGCCATATCCTTAAGGGAACGGAGGAATGGTTTGGCCAACAAAGCATCCTAAAATAGAAATTCACCACAAAGAGCAATGAAAGCAGAAATATGAGTATTCGAATCACCCTTGCCTATATATTTTTCAAATCTAGGGGCCTTAAAGCCCTGTGGAAATGGTGTAGCAAGGATGACAAGAGAAAGTGGATTGTGTTGGTAGTAAGAAAGCACAAGCGGTTGTGCTGAAAAAGTAGACAAAGAAGCCAACTGTTGTTGTAAAGAACCTGTAGAGTTAAAACTCTATGTTTTTGAATATATAGATCCAATATATATTATTCAGCATAATATCAATGTTTTGAGTCATGTTGGAGCATCAGAGCAGAAAAATAGTCTTTAAGAATCTAGAAGGTAGCAGAAGGTACCAAGTGTCATCTTGGCACTCATTTGAAGAGCTCTCGAAACAAAAGACTCTCTCAGATTGTGCAAAGGCTCCACGTGGTGGGATGACGGGTCTCCAAGGTTCAAAAGAAAAGGCAAAGCAAACATTTTGTGACATCATTATCAGCTTTTAATAAATTATGGGTCTCAGCAGATGATAGTGGAAGATGCTGCGTGTCAGCACCACACTTAAGAAAAGAGTCCCTTTTGTTAAGGCTTAAAATTGTTGCAAGAGCCTTCCACATGTCTCACCATTGATTATTAAATGGGCCCAACTCTTATAAAGGAGAATGCAGTGGAAAGAGCCACTTGTTGGTAGGGCACAGTTTTAAAGAGTCCTTTTGATAGAGTATGAATCAGAGAGAGCAGTGGAAGCTGCCATGTGTTAGTTTTCTAAGTTTCTATGCATGGAATCTCATGGTTGAAATAGTTATAACGACTCAATGAACAGAGAGTCAATATTATCAAGAAGATCTGTAGCATAGGAGTCAAAATAAAAGAGTTAGTTAATTGGAGCAATCAATTGTCAAGCTGATATTTGTGGAAGTTACAGTTAGAGGATTTTGTCAGTTACAGAGGATCTTCGAAGGAGTTTTACACTTTAAATAGCATGGATCAGAGATGTAAAGGGGGATCAGAGAGTTTTTTTTATCAAGAAAACTAGAGTAGAAGCATTTTACAACCTTAATAGGTGCCTCTCCTGAGGGATCGAATATTGTATTTTTGTGCAAATCTTTGCCTTTTGTACTTTGTTCTCTTATCAATCAATGAAAAGAGAGTGGTGTTTTGTGCAAATTGTAATCTATTTTTTATTATTGTTTCTTACTTTTTGTTATGAGCCTTTGGTTGATCTAATGTATATATTGGAAATATTAATCATGCTCTATGCTCTTTAACTTTACCAGTAGACTCTGTTAAGTTTAATCACTGTGCTTTTGGAGTTAGATAATGATTTTGGAGCATCACCTTAGCAGTTTTAAGCATTCATTTATAATCTTGTTTTTTCTTCCCTTTACCTCAAAACAATAGAGAAGAGCCAGCTTCTTTAAAATCTGGAGGTCATTTCAAGAATTAAGTCCCACATTCTTGAAATTTCCCATTGTTGGTGATTTCTTGCAAAATTAAACATCAACAGTTTTTTGGCATGCCCAGTGGGATAGAGTTTACTTGTTACCTAATTAGAAGCGCATGAGCCAACATCCTACAAGAAGTCAGAGCCTTGGACTGACTACACGAGCCCGATCTACTATTAGTCGAGGACTTTTATTGCCACCATTGGGAACTGCCTCAAGAAGAAGAACAACCCAGCAAAATACATCAAGAGGACAAATGGGTGCCCCAGCTCCTAATAGAAATTTTGTTAATTGGAATAGTGGTAGCCCACTCATTCTTCCAATATCTCCCACCACATGGGACCCTATCCCTGCTAATGCTCTAAAGGAATTACCTAAATTCATAGGAGAAGACTTCAAGACTCCAATTGAACATTTGCAAGATGTAGCAGATGTGTGCACTATGCATTACATTACAGAGCAAATTATAGCCCTGAGATTGCTAGCTACCTCTTTTAAAGGCGGATCTCTTGATTGGTACTAATCTCTAGCACCAAACACCATTGGTACTTGGGACCAATTGGGAGATACATTAGACGCCAGATTCGGTGAAAAGGGAGATAGGTCACCTCTCTTGCAACAGCTAATCACCATAAAAAGAACACCTCAATAGGCCATAACTGAATTCAATACCATATTCCAAAGAACTTGGCAAAGAATCCCAGTTGTGGCTTGACCACTAGCAGGTATGGCAATTGTCTTATATCTTAAAACTTTCAATTCTAATATTTCAGTTATGATCCAGTCATTAGGAGGGAAAACCCTACCTACAACATATGATCTAGCCATTAGAGCAGAAAACAACCTAATAGATGCTGGGAAATTACCTCCAAGGCCCCCTATGCCCATGTTCCCTAAATTATCCATTCCTATTCAAGAAGTCCCTAATGCTCCTCAATTCACTACTTCTATGTATACCTTTCCGTCATCACAAAGATCATCAACCTCAGCGTCGTCCTCCTCTCTGTTAGAAATAGATGATGTTAAGAACATTCTCGGAACCTTTTCTAACGAGATTATTGTAACGTTAGAAAATGTCCCCTTGGGGGATTTTCCCTTATAAGGTTTAGCTCCTGGGTCTTTTGTGTGCATTTAGGACATCTTAGTTCATATTTTGGCATCCCGATGGAATGAGACCTAGGTTTCATGGCAAAATGGACCTAGGTGGACCCCTTGAGTTGTACCCTGCCCAAAATAGGGGGGAGGACTTGGGCACCTGCGCCCTAGTCCTGCCCTATTTTGGGATAGCCCCAATTTTTTAGTGTCAGTTTGTGACCCTTATTAGGTCCCTTTGCCGACAAGGTAAGTTTGAATCTCAAATATCTTGGCGGGAGTGCTTGTAGATGCATATATAAGCATACTTAGGCATTCATTTGTAAACTAGATTATGTTCATGTGGTTTTGGCATCCTAAGGTGATTGAAGGCTTTCTATTGTGTTGCAAGAGCAGACTTGTATGTTTTGTGTGTTGATATTTGTAGATTTGAGCATCAATCTCCTCATGGCATAAAGAACATCTTCCTCCATGAGAGCTTCACTACAAGGTGACATATCATTGTGTTTTTATCATTGATTCCTTTGGTTTTTGGCCTCTACCTCACAAGGGCATGTCCTCTTTATCTGACAATAGTGTTCAAAGACTTAAGTGTCCTCCAAGGTTTGATTGAGGCAAACCTCTAAACACCACAACCCCCAAACTAGGTCTTGTGATTGCAGGTTACAAGTGTCGTATCCAGAAAAAGTGGAGTTGTTGGAAGGCTTGGTAGGCATCAGGGATTCAAGATCTGAAGAAAAGTTGGACAAAGGAGCACTTCCAGGACTAGGGCGCTCACTCCAATGTCCTCCGCAGACAGATTTTGAAAAATAGAAGTTACAGGACTGATCAGTGTCCGAAGGAGGTCCAGATTTCCCAAAAAAGTAGGTACCTTGGACTTGGACACCCGCTCCAATGTCCCCAACTATTCCTCTTTAGAACTTAAAAATAGGTATTCTGTAATTCAGTATTTTACTCCCGTCTGCAAGAGCTTTTTCTTTGATTCGTTAATTTGTTGTCATATTTGCATAATTAGGGTTTTAATGGTCAATTGAGCATAAGAGAAGGAAAATTTGATAATTAATTCCCTAATCCAATTTTGCCTACATCTAAAAGTGACTCTAGGGTATGATAGTACTCTCCACTCGACCCTAGATCCTTCAATGTTTAGTGGAGAGGCAGATTTTAACATCTAAACAACAAAAGATTAACAAATCCAATTTTACCCTAAACATTTTGGTGAACCCGTGTTTTTGGTCTTAAATTGCAACTTGCTTAGTATTTGTCTTCAGATTTGGTGTGATTTTATTCATTCATATAGGCATTTACTTTATTGCATTGAGAAAATTTCAAAAAAAATGAAAAATTAGAAAAATACAAAAAAATTGCATTGTTGGGCTTACTAAATTATGTCAATCCTTCCTAAATTTTCCTAATTCATGATTTCTGCATCAAATCTGATATAAACTATAGAAAAATACAAAAATTCAAAATCTTGCTTTGCATTTTCATCATTTAATTGCTAGGGTTTTGGGGAAATTTTGACAATTTTATATAACCTAGTAATTCCAAAATCTAGGGTTTGTAGGCAAAATATTTTATCAAATTTTTCTACTAATTTTACAGGCTCATTCAAATTGACATTTGGATATATTCTTGCATTTTAGTTTGAATTTGCATTTAGATTTAAATTATTTGCAATTTTGCATAGAAAATTTCAACAAAAACTAGCAATTTTGGTGCATTTTCATTAAATTTGCATGGGCATTTTGCATGTTTAAACTTGAAAATCATTTTCAAATCTGAGAGTAATGTAATTTCCATAAAAAAATCAGACTTCAAACCATTTGCATAGTATTTTGTTCCAAAATCTCAAACCTAGGGCTTCGAAAACAACAATTTTCACTAATTTTAGCCTTATCGACTTCATAAACTTGCACCATAGGAATGTTGTGAAAAGTATTTTTGTACTAATTTACTGTTATCAGGGTAATAATTTTCTTCCCCTCATAAAAATCTTCACAACACCCTTTTAACAGGCTCTTGTCATGAAAATTTGGCGAAAAACTACACATTTTGACTATTTTTGCCCTAGGGTTTGACCTAGTTTGCACTCCAAGTGCGTTGTGATCAGTTTTATGGATTGAGTTGAGTGATATTATTGATATTATTATTTCTTACCTCCTAAAATTCCTTACAACACCTTTTTTGCTAGGTCTTGGAATTGTAAAACCGTGAAAAATAGCCTATTTTTGCTATATTTTCACTAGGGTTTGACCTTAAGTGGCACTAATAGCATGTTGTGTTGGATATTTTGACTCTAGGTGGCTGTTATTACTAATATTATTTCTTTCCATCATCATTTTCCTCACAACACCCTTTTTTATGCTCTCTTGCATTGAGTATTGATGAAAAAAGTGTCTATTTCGACATATTTTCACTATAATTTGACTGGGCATTATCTTGGATTTGCATCAAGAGTGTGTTGGGAACGAACACATTTCTGTTTTGGACTGATATCAGATAGATAACTTGCTTTCCTTGATCAAAATCCTCATAATAACTTTTGTTCCATTCATTGGCATTGAAAAAAGTACAAAAAATCAAGCATCTAGGTCATTTTTGCATATAGCTTTGCACTTGACTTTTGAGTAAAGTTGGAAAAGCTTTTTAAAAACTGATCTTGCATTGAAATGGCACCTTCATGTCATTTTTCAATGGTATCTTTGCATGCATTTATCAAAAACCTTGATTTTGACCAATTTTTAACCCTCATGAGTGAATATCCTACGATTTTAGAAAGCTTAACTGAGTTCTTCTCCATGAGTAGAAAAGAAAAAGTTGATGACGATCCCATAAGTTATCCTACTTCCCCTATAACTAAATACTCAAATGAGAAGACTAGGGATAGCTTTAGTAATTCCACTACTCTCCCTGGCCAAGATGAAGCATTAGTGAATGAAGAGCTCCCTTTAACAAAGAACATTCCATGGGTAGAAAATAAGCATTCATTTAATAATAATCCAATTCCTACCTTTGTGGATCCTCCCACCAACCTTATTCCTTTAATTGATTGTTCACACACCTTGGATTTCACTAAGGAAGAGAAGACCTTTAGTGTCCCTCCTTTGTTTGAATATTCAAGTCATTTGGACATCACTAAGAGGATAGAGAATAAATATGCTAATAAGCTTCAACAAGAAAACATTCCACCTAAACAAATGAACTTTGATCTTGGTGCTTCCTCCTCTACAACACAAAAATCCATGATAATGCAAAGCCCTATGTTACAAAAACCAAGTCGTAAAATACAACAATGTAAACTTGCAAAAAGGAGGAAGGCAAGGCGACGAGCTTACCTTGCATCTCAAGAAGAAAATATTGATCCCAACATTCAACAAAATAATAACAATCATAACAATGACCAACATGATGAACAAGATATGAATTTGGCTATAGTACCATATGTCCCACTACCCACCATCATTAGGGAATGGGAAGATGACGACGATGATTTGCTTATAGACAATTTCTAGCCCACTAGGGGCCCTACAGGTAAATATCTCTAACCCTTTAGCTCTCTCATGATGTGCTTCCTCCGTGATATGTTATGTCTTGTTTAGGCCTCCTGGGCTGACCTCAGATTCTCCCGTAAGGTTTAGGATACCAGGAGATCACCTATGTTGTGACCTTCTATTTGTATCATCATTCTTCTATATTGCCTCTCTCTCTGATTTCATTGTTGTGTATTGTGTCTTACGGACATAGCATCGTGGTTGGTGACTTGGGGGCACCCTCCTACGTGACTATCCCTAAGACACTTGTTTCTCCTCTCTTATTTATTGTTTCTCTTCCTTTAGTGTTTCCATCTAGCGGGCATATGACGACAAACATTTATACTGATGCGAACCTAGTGTCCCTTTCGAGAGCAATAAAAAAAAATGGACTTAGTTCCTAATATGATGATGGGGTTGTATATCTTATCTGATGCTTGGCTAGTGGAAGCACTTGTGCTTTCCGCGTAGTGAATTTTATGATGTTTCTGTCGCATTTACAAACCTTAATGATACTACTGCTCTGTGCACCTTTGTTTGCCTTTGAATCTAGCCTCGGCGGTACTCGATTCAGAGAGCCTCATGATATAGCCCTATGGTTATCCTCAAACTCTGAATTCATTGTATAACCTTGGCTCTTTGTGTGGTTAATCATATGCATTGATGTTGTTGTTTATCATGATGTTGTAGGCACTAACATGTTTCTTACAGGGATGTGTTTGTGGGAACATTTGGTGATCGTAAAATACATGTCACCTCTAGGGGGCATGGGCTTTGCGAAAGTTGATGTTCCCTTGTGTGTTTTCTTCCTACCTTAATGTGCTTGATATCGACACATGATATCAACCACCTTAAGTGGGGGTATATAAGGTAAGTTGTCTATTATAGATGTTAGCAATGTGCTTGTCCTTAAGTGTAGGCTAGTACGATGAGTACTTCCTGCATCCTAAGTTTGTTTGCAATCAACCAATCTATCTATTGTGTATACCTCCTTTTCACTGTAAGGCATCTCTATGATGCGGGTGGGGTTGTATACTTTTGAGCTCATACCTCATTTTCACTGTAAGGCATCTCTATGATGCAGGTGGGGTGGTATGCCATGCTTCCTTTTCACTGTAAGGCATCTCCATGACGCGAGTGGGGTTGCATTTTTCAAAATGTCCTCTACAGAGGCGGGGAGCGGTTCTATGACTAACTCAACCCTTAAGCATGCCTTCGGTGATTGTTGTGGTCAAGCCCAATCGTTGATGTGTGCCTGTAATGTGCCTGAGATGGTGATGAGCCTAGAAATAGGGAACACACCATCGCTTGTCTACCATGATTTCTCTGTGTCTTCAAATGTGTGTGTTTTGGCGTGCTTGTTTTGTGTGGCGTGTTTGTTGCCCCATATGTAGTGACTAGCGCTATTGAATAGTGCTTCATGCATTTTGGGAGGTTTTGCATGTCTTGCATGTGTGTTGCCCCATATATATAGAGACCTACACTCTATGGGAGTGCATTGTTTATTATGGGAGGTTTGTTTGCTTTCCAGTACTTTCATTTGCATTTCATATATGAGAAAAAGAAAAGAAAAGATATCATTTCTGTCTTCCATGCATTAATGTTTCTTCTATGCATTGACTGTCTGCTCCATGTTCTACGTGACTATAACTATCTTCTCCATATTTTGCGTGCCTATTATTGTTTTCTATGTGATTGGCGTGTCTTCTTCATGTTTGATGTGTTTGTGACCTTACTTTTATGCATGTATAGGCCTCGCATTTATACATACATTAAAGTGGGGGCTAAATGTAATGTCAAAAAATGTCCCCTTGGGGGCTTTTCCCTCATAAGGTTTAGCTCCTGGGTCTTTTGCATGCATTTAGAACATTTTAGTCCATATTTTGGCATCCCGATGGAATGAGACCTAGGTTTCATGGCAAACTAGACCTAGGTGGACCCCTTGAGCTGTCCCCTGCCCAAAATAGGGGGGGGACTTGGGTACCCGTGCCCTAGTCCTGCCCTATTTTGGGACAACCCCAATTTTTGCGTGTTGGTTTGTGACCATTAGTAGGTCCCTTTGCCGACACGATAAGTTTGAATTTCAAATATCTTGGCAAGAGTGCTTGTAGATGCATATATAAGCATGCTTAGGCATTCATTTGTAAACTAGATTATGTTCATGTGATTTTGGCATCCTAAGCTGATTGAAGGCTTTCTATTGTGTTACAAGAGTAGACTTGTATGTTTTGCCTGTTGATATTTGTAGATTTGAGCATCAATCTCCTCATGGCATGAATAACATCTTCCTCCATGAGAGATTCAGTACAAGGTGACATATCATTGTGTTTTTATCATTGATTCCTTTAGTTTTTGGCCTATGCCTCACAAGGGCATGCCCTCTTTATCTGACAACGGTGGTCGGAGACTTAAGTGTCCTCCAGGGTTTAATTGAGGCAAACATCTAAACACCACAACCCCCAAACCAAGTCTTGTGATTGCAGGTTACAGGTGTTGCATCCAAAAAAAGTGGAGTTGTAGGAAGGCTTGGCAGGCACCAAGGATTCAAGATCTGAAGAAAAGCCAAACAAAGGAGAACTTCCAAGACTAGGGCACTCGCTCCAGTGTCCTCTACAGAAAGATTTTAGAAAACAAAAGTTATAGATCGAAGGAGGTCTAGATTCCCTGAAAAAGTAGGTACCTTGGACTTGGGCGCCTGCTCCAATGTCCCCGACTATTCCGCTTCAGACCTTGAAAATAGGTATTCTATAATTCAGTATTTTACTCCCGTCTGCAAGAGATTTTTCTGTGATTCATTAATTTGTTGTCATATTTGCATAATTAGGGTTTTAATGGTCAATTGAGCATAGGAGAAGGAAAAATTGATAATTAATTCCCTAATCCAAGTTTCCCTAGATCTGAAAGTGACTCTAGGGTATGATAGTGCTCGCCACTCAACCCTAGATCCTTCAATGTTTAGTGGAGAGGTTGATTTTAACATCTAAACAACAAAAGATTAACAAATCCAATTTTACCCTAAACATTTATCAACCTCAAGAGGCAGAAAACCTCATATCAAAAGTCTCCTTACTAGGGATTCCAAGGGAATAGACCCCCATATTAGCCAAACCAGTATCAAGGACCCTAGAGACCAACCTTTTCATAGTCATCCAATCATCTTGTCCCTATGCCAACACCATTACAAACAATCGTATCTAATCTAGGGAGAGAGTTGGTCGCCGGGTGAAATAATGTAGTTGAAGAGATAAATGCATGGTGCTTCCCTTGTAATAATGTACATATGCCTAAAGATTGCCTAAGAGAAAATTTACAACAAAGGGTGGCAGAACAAAGAAGAATGGGAGACTAGACTGAGATGTCATCAGGACTATACCCATACCAGTCACCTAGTGTCCAAAATGCAACAATGGTAGCTCAAATGCAAGGCATGTCTATAGAGAAAGAAGGAGAGATTGCCCCTGAGCATGCACTATTCTCATGGATTGAGGGAGAATAATTTGTGTTCATGAATGAAGCATCAACTCCCAAGAACCCCCAAGTTTAGTCAGATTATTATACTCGGTCAAAGAGAAGGATGGTAGAGACCTCAGAAATCATTCTCAGTACAACAACCAAAACTAGAAAAGGACCATTAGCTTAAGCTTCCTATGCCCCCACAACAAGATAAGACATCCCAATGATAATACAAAATCAAGGAGTCCCCAACCCAACAATTGAAAGAACGAGGTATCCTTATTACCCTAAGGTACAGTCACTAGGACCAATGAATGTGGTGGAATAGTTGAAGAAAGATCCTGCTCATGTATCATTATGGGATATGTTAGCTATTCCTGAATAGAAGGTACTATTACAAGAAGCTCTAAAGGATCAGAATTAACCAAAAGCTATTGGCAACAAGAATGGTTCAGAAGCAGACAAAGGGAAGGAGCAACCCAAAGTATCTTAGCCACAGTTAGAGTCTGCCCTAGTGAATACAAAAGAAGAGGTAGGCAAACCTAAACCTAACCATTTTTATATGACTCTAATAGTAGGGAAAAAGTTACTGCACAACTCAATGATAGACTTAGGTGCAAGCACCATAGTTATGCCCAAGCAAATAGCCGATGCTTTAAAGATAAAATATGAGCCATTAGCCAAAGGTGTAATGCAGTTAGATGGAAAAGCGGTTTAGACCATAGGGATCATCAAGGCACTTCCACTAAAATTGTATACATTGCCAAACATAACTGTACTACAAGATGTAGTGGTCATAGATATTCCTCCTATTTTTGGTTTATGCTTATCTAGAAATTTCACAACTAGAATTAGGGGATACTTGTCTTTGGATTGGTCACATCTTATTCTGAGAACCAAGTATGGTTCAAAGATGAAGGTGCTATCAGAACCATTATGTAAGGAGCATATTACTGATAAAGCAACACCAGAATTTGAAGCATCCCATGCCATGATCACTAGGGATGAAAGATTTTATCTGGAAGCAATGGGAGAATGTACTGACACTAATAGTTATGAAAAGAGTGAGAATCATCTATTAGATATGACACAGGGTGGTCCTTTTGGGAATTATGATTCTACTGGGTTAGGAACATATGTGATTTATGATGAAGACCCTGAGATACTGAAAATAATGATTCAATCAAGAAAAGAAAAGGAAAATCCTAGTGAAGATTCCATGATATGGTCTCTAAATTTTGATGGAGCTAGAAGCAAGAATGGTTTAGGAGCAGGCATCTGCCTTACCTCACCAAAAGGAGAAAAGATTATCAGAGATCTATGTTTCTATTTTAGTTGTACTAATAATGAAGCTAAATATGAGTCCCTAGTACATGGCCTGATCATCACCACGAAGAGAGGAATCAAAAAATTGAGAGTATTTGGTGACTCAGAATTGGTAGTAAGATAGATCAGGGAAACAAATGCAACAAAAAATGAGAGGATGAGATCTTATCATCACTATATATGGGACCTGATTGAAGGTTTTGATGCTTTCAATATAGAGGTCATCCCAAGGTCTCAGAATAGTGAAGCAGATAGGATGGCCCAGATTGGATCTCAGTTTGACCCAACTCAAGACCTTTTGGCTAATGAAGAGGCAGTCAAGGTTATTATTCACCCTGCTATCCCTGATAACAAAGATAACTGGTAGGTTTTTGAGAGTGATCTTCAAATTAGTTTATTCTTACAATAGTCAGGTGAGTTTGCTAATCAATTGCAACCCAAAATTGAGGAGGCCTGCGGTGATCAGATAGTGAAATTAAAATCAAATAAGCTTCCAAGGGGATTGATATCCCTTAAGAATCTTTTTGATCCAGATGATGCAAATTTAGATAAGAGAAATTTTGTAGCAAGCAAAGAGGATAACTCAGAGATTGAGGTCAGCAATGGGAAAAAGCTAAAAGTGGGTAAAATTACCACTCAGGAAGAAAGAGATAGACTGATATCTCTGTTCAACAAATATGACAAGGTGATAGCATGGACTTATGATGACCTTCACAGTTACAATGAAGAGATAATTCAAAATACTATTGACTTAACTGAAGGATCAAAGCATGTGTATAAAAAACAAAGGCCAGTAAACCTAAGAATTGAGTCTCTTATGGTAGAGGAACTCAAGAAGTTGTTAGAGTCTAAAATAATTTTTCCAATCAAACACTCAACATGGGTGTCCAACCTAGTGCCAGTAAGGAAGAAAAATGGAGAAATAAGATTGTGTGTTGACTTCAGAGATCTTAATAAATCATATCTTAAGGATCATTACCCACTTCCTTTGATGGAATAGATCTTACAGATTGTGGCCAGGGTAGAAAGGTTTTCTTTACTGGATGGTTTCTTAGGGTGCAATCAAATTTGGTTGGCAGAAGAGGATCAACACAAAACCACTTTTACTACAAAATGAGAAACTTTTGTGTATGCAAAAATACCTTTTGGACTTTCTAATGCTGGAGCAACATTTCAACATGCTATGGATGTTGCTTTCAGAGGATTGATAAATAAGATTATTCTGATTTACTTAGATGATCTAACTCTATTCACAAAATTTGCTAAAGACCATTTTGATCATGTGGAAGACATATTCCAGAGATGTCAGAAATTTGGGATTTCATTAAATCCTAATAAATGTGTGTTTGGAGTGCCTCAAGGTAATCTACTCAGGCATATAGTCTCAAAAGAAGGGATCTCCATAGATCCAAATAGAGTTAAAGCAATACTTGACTTGTCTCTACCTGTGAATAAGAAGGTAGTTCAATTTTTCTGGGTTGATTAGGCCCATTACTCTAATGTTAAAGAAGGATCTTAATTTCAAATGGACAATTGAAGGTAGACAGGCTTTTGAAAACATAAAAAGGGCAATCTCTCCTGCCCCAGTGTTGTGCAATCTAGATTTATCTAAAGACTTTGTAATGTATGTATATGGAGGAGAGCATAGTATAGTAGCAGTTCTAACTCAAAAGGACAAGGTGAAAGGAGAACATCTAATTGCTTTCTTTTCTAGAACATTGTGGGAGTATGAATCTAGATACAATTTTGTTAAGAAGTAGGCATATGCTATAGTAAAAGGGTTAAAGAAGTTCAGACACCTAGTAACAAGGAATAAAATTGTGATATTTGTAGCTCATTCAAGTGTTAGAGAATACATAATGGAAGGAGAAATTACTGAAAAGAGAGCCAATTGGATAACCAAAATTTTAGAGTATGATGTTGAGGTTAAGTCAACTAAATTGATAAGAGGAAGGGGCCTTTGCCAATACATTGCCCAAGATTTAGAAATTCCAGCAAAAGGAGACATGTTACAGAGGTTGTACTAAATGTACAAGAGAGTAAGATAGACTCTTGGGTTAGTGACAGAATACATTTTATGGAGACTGGTCAATACCCTAGTCATCTTTCTCCTCAAAAGAAAAGATATTATAGGCAGCAAGGATCATGTTTTACTCTGATAAATAATTTTCTTTTCAAAAGGAATTTTGATGGAATCTTGTTCAGATGTGTGGAAAAAGATGAAGCCGGTAGAATATTGTATGAGTTACACTATGGGACATCTGGTGGACACTTCTCTGTAAAGACTACAACCATAAAGATAATCTAAGCAGGATATTATTGGCCAATGATGTTCTCTGATTTCCACGAATTGGTTAAGAAGTGCCAGTCATGCTAGTTTTATGTTGGCAAAAGAAGGAATGCAACTTTGCCCCTAAGTCCCATAATTGTTGAAGAACCCTTTGCCCAATGGGGCTTGGATTTTATAGGAATGATTAATCCAGTTTCAAGTTTGGGACATAAGTTGATTCTTATTACAATAGATTATTTCACAAGGTGGAGTGAGGCAGTCCCATTGAAAGAAGCCATTGAGAATGTCATTCTACATTTCCTTGAAGAGATTACTACCAGGTTTGGGCTTCCTTGCACTATTATATCTGACAATGCTAAGGCATTTCTAGGGTCAAATATTTCTAAATTTTCCTTAAGAAATGGTATCTTCTTGAAAACCTCATCAAATTATTACCCGCAAGGGAATGGTCTTGTTGAGTCAACAAATAAGAATTTGATTAGAATCATAAAGAAGATAGGGATAGACCATCTGAAGGAATGGCACAAGCATCTAAAAGTGGACTTATGGGCAAATAGAATTACACCAAAACAGGTAATCAAAACTTCCCCTTATGAACTAGTATATGGGAAAAGTGTTGCAATGCCTCTTTCAATGGAAATCCTGACTCTACAGCTAATAAAAGAAATTGAGAAAGTGGAAAATGGTCCAATGCAAGTAAGGCTCGTAGAATTGTTGGAGCTTCAAGAGAAAAGGGAGTCAGCACATGAATCTTTGATAAATTGCCAATAGATGGTTAAGAGTTGGTTCAATCAAAAGACTTCTGAGCTCGAATTTGAGGTCGGTAGTTGGGTCTTGAAATGGGATGAAAGAGCTGCCAAGTCGGGACATCATGGAAAATTTGATTACTTATGGATGGGCCCCTTCAAGATAACCACTTGCAAATAGTGCAATGCCTATGAATTGGAGACCCAGGAAGGAGAAGCACTAGAGATTCCTGTCAACGGGATCTTCCTAAATATTTTTACATAAGATCCAATTTGCCACCTTGTATTATAGTTAGAGTAGTTTTATTTTTGTTTTACTTTGAGGAGGTTACTTTCCCTCCTCTTTTTGAATAAGTGTTCCTTGAACACGTGTCAACAACAGAAGCTCTCAGTGATAGCCTATGTGTCCATTCTGCCCAATACTATTGGTAAGACTTGGAAATCTACAAGTACCTGTCTAATTGCCTTACAAGAGGGAGTATTAATGGTAAGTTTTTGAAAAAAATTGAATTATGATTACAAGATCTAAGGGATTCTATTATCTGCACCTTGGAGCATGCAAATTTAGGGTCATTTAATATGACATGATAGACTCATTAAGGAGGTGCATTAACTCGTATGAGTGGAGCGACAGGATTAAAAGGGGTCTCAACTCCTTTTTCACAGCAAACAAATAGCAGAGTTTTCCTTAAGCTTAATCTGCAGTTCACCTTTTGAATTCTGAACCAGTGTGTGAAGAAACAACAAGGATCCTAGTTAGTTTAGAGTCTAAGCATAAATGGCAACAGAGGGACAATCTTCCAAGGGTTTTGAACCAAAGAGACAGTTTGAGTTGCCAGATGAGTGGAAAAACAACAAACCATATGCCTCATCCCCAACACAGGCCAAAGTTAAGCTTTCAAGAACAAAAGAGGTAAGGAAGGGTAAAGCCAAGGACTCTTCTCTAGTTTTCGATTATGCTATTGAAATTTTTGACCCTAATCTATCTAAGAAGCTCAAAAATCTAAGAGAAGGGGCACATGCAAGAATGATCCAACAATTGAAGAAAGGCAGATCAAAGACTTTTGGCATAAGAATCTAGAGCTTTGGTTTGGCTCAATACATTATCCCATTAGTTCATCCATATCCAGAATTAGTTGAGATGTGTATACTCAATTTTGATTCTTCTAGCAAGATCATTCATGGAAGAAATATCAGAGTGATCATTCATATGCAAGCCATCTGAGATATGCTTGGTTTTTCGTATGATCCCTCGGCTAGTTTTTACAACATGGCTCAATTGTAGCAAGTTTGGCATCAAGTGAACCAAAAGCTTGGCTTCTTGAATAAGGAACTGCATCTAGATGATGACAACACCACGCTACCATCCCTGCCCATTTCCCTATCAATGTTTATTCCAGATGTGCAAGATGCATGTTCAATGTTGGCATTCATTTTTGGGTAGAACGAGGATGTAAATGTGCATGATTGGCAACTTGGGGCTATTTTTTTCTCAAGACAGTCTCAAAAGCACAGGCATACAAATTTGATTTTGTAGAGCATATAGCTTTTGCATTGTGCTAGTAGTTGGCCAATTTCAAACACAACCAAACATTTAGGTATTCTTCATATATGCTCCACTTGATTTTGTATTAGAATCATCAATTTTCCAACCACACATAAATATGACTCTATGGGATCTCATGGTAGACACCCAGAAAGTGATTCTGGTATCCACATGGAGCCCTTTACTATTCGAAACATTAGATGTTTATGAATTTGTAGAACACTTTGTGGCACCACTCATTCTGCAATTAGACCTAGAAGAAATTAACCTCAAAATGAGTGATTCTGTGAGGAGAATCATGTCGAATTCTTGAGTTCCCTGTGATCACTTCTTTAGAGCCCACTACACCATGATTAGGGTCCATGGTTTATTGAAGAGCCCTTCATGCTCCCTAAAATTTTTACAAGTAGGGTATTAGGTTTGGAGATGGCCTAACAGATGGTTGTTATTGACTTTGAGTTCAGAGCTAGAAGGAAAAAAAGGCCTCCCATGATGTCCCATTGGCTAAAGGTGGTATCATAGTGGTAAAGAGAGAATCTGAATACATCTTGATGAGAAAATTAGCCAATTATGGGCTGGTTTTGATTATGGATCAGTGGAAGTATGATTCGGAAGGCTTCATGGCTTCTTGGCTATCTAAGAATAGAGTCCATGTCTCTTTCAAACACGAGAACCACCAGTTCTTCAAGGAGAGGAGATCACCAAAAATAGACACCCCAGAGATCTACATTGAGTTAGGGGATTTTCTCCTTGAGCCTCTTCCACCATGGGAGTCTAGTTATAAACCCATGAAGAAATATGACCCAGCCAAGGTGATGACTCATGCCTTGAGACAAGCTCTAGTGGCTAAAGGTTCAAGTACAGATAAGATAACTACCTATTGGAAATATAGGCAAGAAATTTATGAGTGGGAAAGAAATTTTGAGGAGGTTGACACAAACAAGCAATGGGAGAACCTCTAGGATGAAGCACACATGACTCCACTCTCTAGTCCTCACATGAGTAATATTCCTGGTGCAAAGCACACATGACTCCACTCTCCAATCCTCACATGAGTAATATTCCTGGGCACCAGGAAACACAAGAGGAATCAGACAATGAGTTAGAAGCATTAAAGGAGATTCCAAGGTCTTCTAATTGGCCACCATCTCTCATTGAATTGGAAAAATAGCAAGCTCCCCAACCAATGTCTCATGAGGTCCATCTAGCTTTGGCATCTGGGAACCCTGGAGCAAGAATTTCACAAGGTTTAAGAGTACAAAAATTGCTAGTTTCATCACAGTAAGTGATTACAAAAGAGGAGTTAGAAGATCCTGCAGAGAACCCTCTCAGAAAAAGATGTAAACTAAAGCTTCAGGAGTCAGAAGAAGAGGAAGAGGAGGTGACTATCGCATTTCACATGCCGATTACTACAACTACAGTCGCCGCCAAGGTAAGTATCCCTTCCCCTTCTCCTATTTCTCAATCTTCTTCTTCTTCTCAAGGGATGGCTACCCCACTTTCTCATATTCCAGTTTTTCCCACCATCTCTGTTGTGCCTTTGCAACCATCATTGACCCCATTTAGTTTCACACCTACTGTTGTTTCACAATAGTTGAATTTGCCCACATTTTCCTTGTCAATAATAAAGAGTGTGCCATCTGCACAAGCCCCATCTCAACAATTAACCACCATTCCATATGGTTTGCCTCAAGGATCCCCTTTCACTCGTGGCTTGATTGTCTCCCCCTCCTCCTTCCATAATCAAGTGGAAATTGCAAAAAAGGCAAGAGAGTCAAGAAAGGAGAAGCAAAGGTAGAAAGAGGGTAGAGCTTCAGGTGTCCAACATATGAGGTATTTCTATGACCATACCCAGCGCTCCCTGATAATTACCCATATGACCCCTAATGTAGTCAAGCCACTAGAATAGATGAAACCCGAAGACTACACCATGAATGATGTGGCTATGGATCTCACTCAGTTTTAGCCTTGGGATAAAGTAGAGCTCATGAAAGAAACTACAACTGTAGTGACTACTGATTTCCTTAAAGTCTCTAGTAAATTATAGAAAATAGAGGCTAAGTTAGCCTAAGGAAAGACTACTGTGAATTGCCTGACCTTAGAGGCTAAGGCCAAGGACTAGGAGATCAGCCAACTCAATAAGGATCTGAAGGAGATTGTGTCCAAGGAAACCTTACAAGCTTCACAAGGAAGGGTCAATGAACTGCAGACAGAGCTAGATAAAGCCAAAGCTTTAATCATTTCTATGGAGAAAGAAAATAGTCTCCTAGAGAAGAAATACAGTGACAGAGCTGAAGAGGTCACTCAGCTTCATCAAAGTCTTACAGCTACAAAGGAAGAGAATAGTAGCTTGCAGAGCAAGTGCCAAACTATAGAAGAAAATGTGAAACAATTGACTCTAGAGCTGGCCCAACAACCTCAAACTATTTGGGTGTTGTCTATGGTAAAAGAGCTTTTTGTATCCTTTTGGCAAAGAATCTCAGGTGAAGTGACCCAACTTAAGCCTACGCTTAAGTTTATATCAGATGCTTAGAAGATTTGTGAGGAAGTAGATTCTTCTATGGAGAAGATCCTATCTTCAGTTGCTGCAAAGGTCTCTGAATCACAATTGTTGGTTTAGAAATTATATGATGCTTCTGAAGAAGTTTTACAAGCTGTAGGAGTTACTGACAGGCGAATGGTAGCCGTCAAGGTGAATGAGATTCTAAGTTGCAATAAGGCTGCCATAAAATGTAATAATTTGTTAAATCTTTTGAAATAAGGAGTAAAGGAAATGAAGGGACACATTGAAGAATTGGTCCAGTTAGGACTCCCCTCACCATTTCCAGATAATAGTATAGTCCTGATGGAGGATTAGATCAAGACTCTACTAGCCACAAAACAGAATGACCAAACTGTTTTCCAAACCTTAAGTGACTCATCAAGTGTTGCTGAGGTGGAAATAGTTTTTCTTCCAATGGCCTAGTTAGAATTCCAGTTACATGCAATTGTACAGAGCCTCGAGACCTTTTCTCATAGAGAAATTATTGAGTTGGATAGAGCTTTCCAGGCTCTTCAGAGGAAAGAATACCCATAAGAGACTGAATGGGCTGGCTTTCAGCTCACCTTACAGAAGCTTTAAGGGGTTGTGGTTAGAAGTACAATTTTGTTTTCTCTCTTTTTGATTGGGGTAGGTAGATTGTGGTTCTTTCCACACAGGTGCAAAGTCCCTAGTGGATCGCCATGAACTGTAGAGTTAAAACTCTATGTTTTGAATATATAGATCGAATATATATTATTCAACATAATATCAATGTTTTGAGTCATGTTGGAGCATCTGAGTGGAAAAAGAGTCTTTAAGAATCTACAAGGTAGCGGAAGCTGCCAAGTGTCAGCTTGGTACTCATTTGAAGAGCTCTCAAAACAATTGACTCTCTCCGCTTGCACAAAGGCTCCACGTGGTGGGATGACGGGTCTCCAAGGTTCGAAAGAAAATGCGAAGGAAAATTTTTGTGACGTCATTATCAGCTTTTAATAAATCATGGGTCTCAGCAAATGATAGTGGAAGATGTTGCATGTCAACACCGCACTTAAGAAAAGAGTCCCTTTTGTTAAGGCTTCAAATTGTTGTGAGAGCCTTCCACGTGTCTCACCATTGATTATTAAATGGGACCAACTCTTATAAAGGAGAATGTAGCAGAAAGAGCCACTTGTCGGTAGGGCGCAGTTTTAAAGAGTCTTTTTGATAAAGTTTTGTAGAGGATGTGCCAACCTGCCATGCGTCCCTTTTGTTGAGAAAGAGAAGGAAGCGGAAGACTCTACGTGTTTTAATGGTGCATCATGTATTGTGCCTCATTTTTAAAGGATTCTATCTATTGTGCCATTGGTTGTTATAGACAAGTGTCAGCACTCGGACAAGAGAGTTAGAAGGAGAGTTTATGATATAGTATGAATCAGAGAGAGCAACAGAGGCTGCCATGTGTTAGTTTTTTGAGTTTCTATGCATGGAAGCTCACGGTTGAAACAATTATAATGGTACAATGAATAGAGAGTCAATATTCTCAAGAAGATCTGCAACATAAGAGCCGAAACAGAAAAGAGTCAGTTAACTGGAGCAATTAGTTGTCAAGCCGATATTTGTAGAAGTTATAGTTAGAGGATTTCGTCAGTTACAAAAGATCTTTGAAGGATTTTTGCACTTTAAATAGAGTGGATCAGAGACACAAGAGGGGATCAAAGAGTTTTTTTTTATCAGTAGAACTAGAGTAGAAGCATTTTACTGCCTTAACAGGTGCCTCTCCTGAGGGATTGAATATTGTATTTTTGTGCAAATCTTTACCTCTTGTACTTTGTTCTCCTATCAATCAATGAAGAGAGAGTGGTGTTCTGTGCAAATTGTAATCTATTTCTGATTCTTGTTTCTTACTTTCTATTATGAACCTTTGGTTGATCTAATGTATATACTGGAAATATTAATCATGCTCTATGCTCTTTAACTGTACTACTAAACTCTATTAAGTTTAATCACTGTACTTTTGGAGAACTTAGATAATGATTTTGGCACATCGCCTTAGCAGTTTTAAGCATTCATTTATAATCTTGTTTTTTCTTTCCTTTACCTCAAAACAATAGAGAAGAGCTAGCCTCTTTAAAATCTGGAGGTCATTTCAAGAATCAAGTCTGACATTCTTGAAATTTCCCATTGTTGGTGATTTCTTATAAAATTAAACATCAACAGAACCAACATTTTGTAATAGTTGGTTGATTATAGGATCAATAGTATGTGACATTGGAGGAAGTGAAGAAGAATTAGGAGGTTATGAAATTCTAGGGAAACTGAGAGGAAGACTAAAGTTTAAAGGCCTCGAGGGCAGAACAAATCCATATTGATTAATAGGATTGGTTCCAATAGCAGATGAGGCAAAACCAACACTACCTGAATTAGCACAATTGGTGGTCATCTGTACATAAGTATAAGTGTGAATGCCTATGGTAGGTAGACCTATGGAGAGCTGATTACCAAGGGTGTGAGACTGAGTCTTGAGTACCTGGAATATAGCTAACCAATGATAGGGTTTTGCTATGCACAATGTGAGCAAGGCCCCAAAGAAAGGTAATACCCTTAGGATGATTGTTCAACATGACACAAGGGGCACCAACCAAAGGAACAACAAATCCAACTATGTCCTCATGCAACAAGAAATTGTGAAAAATTGCCTAATTCGTGATCTAAGGCATTAATTCATTCTTGCAGGACAAATTCAAGTGTTGCCTCATGGTCGAAGACTTGCTTCGCATCATGGAACAAAGTCATTGGCATAGAGTGAGAAGAAGATGGAGGTGAATGCGAGAGATTAAGTTGTTTAGAAGATAGATTAGTGAAGTCAGGAGCCGAGCAAATAGGTGTGGAAGGATTAGCAGAAAATACCATAGGTCAAGTTCTTTAAATTCCTTTCACTCCTACGCACTATGTACTGTGAATTTGAAGAGTAGATTGTAAAGCTCATAAACTATGTTTAGGCCTTACAACACGCAGTGCTAAGTGATGGAGAGAGAACGTTGTTTTTGTTTTTGAAGAAGTGCTTGTTTAGTATAGCAAATTCACCTACAATGTAGGGTGAACCACAGCTAATCAAAATGAAGGATTTTTGTTTTAACACGTTAGGTTCACCAAAAATGTGGTGAACCACAATAGTGAAGAAAAGGTTTTTAAATGTTTAGAACACCTCGAGTTCAAAAAAATGTAGCGTGGCAAAATTACTTCTCAATCTACTAGTTTTGATTGACTGAACTCTCCACCACAACTACACTTGGGTTCTTCTATTCGAGGTGTCAAATGTGAAGTTAATCTATTCTAGATCCACTACAGAACCATTATGAGTCCCACACAAAATAATACAACCTGAATAGGTGATTAACAATGAGGGGAAAACTAGAAAAATGCAGAAAGCAACTATTGTAAACAAAATCTGAAATAGATAGTTGCAAAAATGAAATTAGGCTAAAAAGAGGAACCTGTGATAGCAAGGACAAGGTCTCGGCCTCGGATGATAGTGTACCGTGAGGACATTTGCACTGGGTGCTAGAGTCCAAAATGCATGCAAAATAAAAACTATTAAGCCCAAATGAATCTATAGCACCTGCATAGCATAAGTTCCAACATGAAATATACCCAATGATATTTGGTTGAAATAAAAATAAAAAGAAACCAAATATACTAAGGGAAATGAAGAGGGACAAACACAAAAGGAAGAAATACAAAACCTCCATGCGGTTGTATGATCTTCACTTCAAGGAACTTGCAAAAAGAGAGAGGAAAATGGTGGGGTTGCTTGGGGACTTGCCTCAGTCAAGTCCCGGTGTTGGTATTTCTACCTTCACGAGCAACAATAGAAAATATGACATAGAAATCAAAATAAAATGTGTGTGTTCTTATCCTAGGTGCGTCTAGGAAGGTAAGAACAACAACAAAACAAGTAAAACAACAATGGTTCCTTCCCTAGTCTATGGGGAGAGAAACCCACAATATGTAGCCTGTGCAATAAGGATAAATAGGTGGTCTACACCCAACAAAGTGCAACAATGATCAACAAGAAGCAAGCAAAACACAACAATGGTGGTCTACACCATATAGATTTGTAAAGAAACTATGCTAAATGCCACAATGAAATGAACTCACCACTGTGATTCACCAAGAATAAGTAGCAAATTCCCCAAGAGCTCAAAGAGCAAGTGCATCTTTAAACCCCAGTGAAGAGAGCCTTCTTAAAGAAAACCAAAGAGAGAGAAAACCTCCAAGAGCCAAAAAAGTGATCTTGCAATGCTCAAGAGCATTAAAAATCATCAAAATGGCTGATGTAGAAGTCTAGATTACTAGAGAATAGTAGAGAGTATCCAAAAGCTCACATGTTCAAGGTTTAGAGAGAAAAAATGAGAATGAATGTCTTGAATGTGTACAAAATTCTTCCAATCCTCTTCAAAGGGGAAAGAATCTTGAAATGCCATGCAAGGAGTCATTTTGCAACCTCTAGAAACATTATATAGAACTATCATGATCATCCAAGGTGTGTTGTAACACCCAAAAATGGATAGTTGTCAACAAACAGTTACGAGATACTAGCGTGGTGCACATTCGACATCCACGTGAAGCGCTCAGGTCTAGGTAAAACTAGCTCCTAGTTGTATAAGGCACCTTAGGACCATGTCAATATTAAAGCATTATGATGAATTTTTGATAAAAGAAGAAGAAATAGACCAAAATCACACAGACCTAACCTATCATGCAAAGAGGAGGTGTGAACTGCTAAATGGTTACTAAATGTAGCGTGAAATTGCAAAGGTACGTAATTTTATACGTTAAATTCTCACATGAACCCTCTATAAATAAACCCTGCCAAGAAGCTGTTGTCAAGGTGCCCGCATACTTAGCCCTAATGTCTGTGTAAGTGTCACATTCCAAAATAAAGTGTTTTTTTTGTTCCACTGCCTCAAAAATGCAAAATTCACACTCTCTCTCTTCCCAAGTCTTTTTAGGCCTTTTCCACCTTCCCTTTTCACACAGAGCTGATGAGAGTTAGTTCTAAGCTGAGCAATCATAAACTTATCTCTCCAAGGGATATTCGCCCCAATGTACATTTTTTGCTAATGATCACAAGTGGGGTTAAACTCCTTGAGGTAATATTTATTCTTTCTCCTAGAATACCACCCCACATAGATTTACGAAACTTATCTATGACAAAATATTTTATTCCTTTGTCATCGGTAGGGCAAGCGTTAAATAAATATTCCACTTACTCATCCACTTGACAATTTTGTTTCATCCAAAACTTCTTTCTTTCACTTAAAACCTCGCTAAATACTACCTTAGGCCATCTACTTAAATGTATATTTTCATTTTCTCTAATGATGAATCTTATGAGAGTATCCAAGTCTCTCTTCTTATCTGTATGTTGTTTGCCAGTTTTGTGTGGTGCACTAAGCTTTAGCTTTAGCTTTAAGCCTCCATATCATCGGCAGGCTCTCTGCAATCTTATCTGAAGTGCTTTGTTTTTTCTAGGCACTTGCATAATAAACTCTCCACTGGTCAATCATTGGGTAATCAGTGCTCGTACGCAACAACAAAAAATATATTTAAATCACATCAATTTTAAGTTTTTGTCAATCTTGAATTCATCTATTTCCAAGATAGAAAATTGTATCCTCACAATAATGGAAGAAAGTTGTGGAAGATGGGAGGAAAGTTAGGATGCATGGAAAATGGGAACGATTCAAACTTTCATTTTTGACCCACTTACTATGCAAAAAAATTTGTACGAGCTGTGTTCGTCCAATCTTTAGTTTGTAGCATTATTTCATAATCCACCCATGTGCATGAGACGTGTGGAATCTTCTTCAGCTTCATGTAATGCCTGAATAATTATTGGCGACTATCTTTTCAATTTATTGTTGACCACAAACCTGAGATTGCTTTCGAATTACTCCTCCCTCATCTCTCAAATCTCTATTCGATGATAAAGAAAACTGCGTTTACAGCCATATTTAGTAATATTCCCTAAATGTCAACAAAACACAATTTACACACATTACCCCTATGCATGTCCAGAAAAATTGTTGACAGTTGTAAATTTTTATTGATTTTTTTTAATATGTTTTATTTGTATAAATAATTTTAATATTTTTTTAAGTATTATTAGTGTTAAACAATGAATTATATTTAATATTAAAAAATAATACTTTTTATCTTTGTATATTGCTAAAAGTATTTTACATCAAATAAATAATCTCTAATTTGTTATTAAAATGATAGCTTAAGTTGTTAGTGGAGAAGGTAATCATGTTTGACATGGTTATTGATGTATTGTCGAATTTGTCTCACATTGTAAGATTTATGAATTGTGCAATATTGTAGCTTGTCTATACTTACAGGTTGCATGTATAACTCAAATGTGGGTTGTCTATACCCATAGATATTTCAATGTTTATGTAGATTATATTTAGTTGGTCTAGTTTGGTCATCTAGTTAATTGGTTTGGTTGTCATTATAAGGTAGAGAGATGGTGTTACTTGAGATAGTTGTGTAGTGGGAGTTAGACTTGTTGATTAAATGGTACAAACATGTGAGACTCAATGGGAGTTTGATGTAGGTGCATTGGGTGGTGATTATGGTGTCATGGAGGTTCCTTGTATGCTTGGATCTTTGGCATTACATGGTTATTATGCAGATGCATTATCGGTGGTGTTGGAGTGATTCATAGATTGCAGGTAGTTGTTTATCTTCTTGGTTTGGAGATCTTGGTTTTACTTTATCCTCTAGAGTTGTTGGTGTTGTAGTTGACTATTTTGATTGTGCATGAACCATGTGTTATCTTTAGTTAAGAGATGGTTATCATGATACCATGTGTAGCTCAGTATTTGTGTTGTTCAAAATGTGACTTAGACACAACGCAGGTGAGTCAGACTCTAACATGGCACATGAACCATGTCCTTGCTACAAGAAACCTCCCAGTCACTCATGCTTTTGTGGCAAGAGCTATTTGAGTGGAGGTAGAGTTGAGGGGTTGTTTTATTTGCAGAGATGCAGAATGTCACAATTCGTAGTTGGATTGATCGTGTGATGTGTGGATGTAAGTGTTTGGTGGAAATTGTTGAATGTTTTGATCAGTAGATTAGGTGTTTCACCAATGCATTATGGGGCATTGGATTTTTGCATGAGGACTTGGGCTCCTAGTTTGTGCCCATGGCATCTGTCTCTTATTTTGAGAAGCCATTTATGATTTTGAGTTTCTAATTTCCTACATACTAGAAGCATGGGATAGATGCACAATCTTGATCTTACAAGTACCATTATTATGCTAGAATACTATCAAACTAAAGGAATAACTTGATTGTTTTGATGTACTCCTATTGTTGAGATTAATACAAGATTGTGTCTCTTTGGTGGTGGAGTTTTTTCTTGAAAGGGTTTGTCCACATCAATTTGGTGTTATTCTTAAATGTGTTGTTTTAATTCATTGCTCCTTATTTCTATTGTATGATCTATTACACATATTTAATAATATTTGAATATTAAAAGTTAAGGTTTCTATTGCATTATTTAATTAGTTTCCCAAATTTGAAGATCCATAGTAACTTCCCTAGAACCTAAAGGAATGGCATCCAACTTATGTTACATCTATCAAAGTTGATGCAAGACATAGGGCATAGCAACATCAAAAGATGATTGATACTATTGAGGTGGGAAAGCTAGGAGGAAGAATACATAGAATGGTGTCATGAATGTAAGGAAGGTGGAAAGAGAGATGGATGGTAGTAAGAAAGGGAGGGTGTAGGAGGAGAGGTCTTGGGGAATGTGGGGGGTGGTTGAAAGGATGTATGCAAAGTGTGGTAGGAAGTCAATAGGATAGAGAGAGGTAGATACATGGATGAAGTATGGGTGGATGAAGTGGACATAGCAAGATATCTATATAAAGAAATGGGGCCAAACTGAGAAGTGGGCTGGAGAATAGAAGATAGTAAGAGAGGTGGAACAAGAGATTGGAAGTAAAGGATGGTGGGAATCTAAGGTTGTGAAAGTGGGAGTATGTAATATTCTAGGTGTGGAATGCTAGAAAAGATAAAAGTGGAAGCAATGGCCATAAGTTTAGTTTGTGGGGATGTAGATGGATTGATAGGTGGCTCAATAGAGAGGGATGGGGCTGCTGAAGAGACAACAAAAGTGGATGCTCCATGAGAATAGGAAGGAGGATGAAATAGATGCACCAGTGAAGAAGTTGCATTAACATGCACAATAAATCCAATGTTTTGTAGCATTTCAAGTCTAGAAGATATGGTAAGCAACATTCCCAATGCATCAATATGTTGAGAAGGATCAAGGCCATGGTCTAGGTTAGCAAAACTTTTCACATCTTGTAATTAGGCAACAATTCCTAGGCATTGTTGCAAATCTACCTAAGAAAATTGTGCTTTGTAATAAAAAAATTGTTAGCATTGTAGAAATCTATAATGTCATTGGAAGTGGTGGAAAGAGAAGGAATATGAGCCATGGAGAGGTCAAGTTGCAAACTATGGTGAAGGGGATGAAGACTAGGATATGAGGCATAGGACCTACAATGGGAGGGTCATGACCTTAAAATAATCTATATCTTTTCACTATTAATTAAAGTCCGATTTATTTAAGAAAAGGCTTGATCCATTTTATTTGGAATAGGGCTAGTTTATTTGGAATATGGTCAAGTTTATTTGGAATGAAATCCAAATTATTCTAAATGGAAATTAGAAATTTGGACTTGCTATAAGCCTATATTATTCAAAGTAGTTCAGTGTAAAGATTTAGAATGGTTTGATACATCTTGTTTGCTTTATACTTCCTTCATACATTAGCTCATGCTTTCATTGACTATTTCTCTAGCCCTAGTTCACATGGGCATGGACTTACAGATGTTCTCGCATAATTTATTTTTCAATCCTTGTTCTCCTATAGTCCAAATGTGTTATACATCTACTAAATATACCTTCCATCTAATGCTATCCTTTCCTAATCTAGGTAAAGGCCAAGATGTTACCTTGTAGCAACCTAATGTATCTCCTAAGCCTACACATGAAGATAGGGGCATTACATTCACACATAAGATTCGAGAATCTATAGACAAGGGGAAGATAAACATTGAGCATACTCAAGAGCCCACAACCCCCTCACTTGATAAGATGGATCACAAGAAAGCAAATAACGTGTGTCAAAAATCTGATCTTGTTCATTATACCATACCCATATTGAGGTGACTTGTTCATGACATAAAAGAGAAACCTTTAAGGATGCATGTTGACACAAGTGACTTTGAACATGCTTTATGTGGTTGATGAATCTTATGAAAGTATCCAAGTCTCTCTTCTCTTCTTATCTGCAGGCTGTTTGCTGGTTTTGTGTAGCGCGCAATACTTTAGCTTTAGCTTTTATCTTTAGTCTCCGTATTGTATTCACACCAAAAATCACATCAATTTCCAAGAGAGAGAATCGTATCCACACAAAAATGCAAGAAAGTCATGGAAGATGGGAGGAAAGTCAGCATGCACGGAAAATGCAAACAAATTTGTCCAATATTTCGAATCCAGTATTCGGTAGTATGCATGGAAAATCCGTGTTTACCCACTTACTCAGTATGCAAACAAATTTGTACGAGCCATATTCAGCGTTCTACCATTTTTTCCCAGTACACCCATGTGCAGGAGACGTGTGGAATCTTCTCAATTTCATCTAATGCCCGAATAATTAGCGGCGATTGTCTTTTCAGTTTATTGTTAAACACAGTCCTGAGATTGCTTTCCAATCACGCCACCCTCATCAGTCAAATCTCTATTCAAGGACAGCTATGTTTAAGAATATAAGAAAAATGCATTGACAGCCATGTTTACTAGTACTTCACTAAATATCAACAAAACGCAGTTGACACACATTACCGCTTCGCGATGTATTTTTATTAAATATTTTAAAGCATATTAATGGTGAAATTATCATACTCATGCCAATTCCCATTTATTTTTGGGTTTATTTTGATGGAATGACTTAAAACAATTACATATCAATAAGTGGCATACTCTTGTGCTTAGTTTGGCTTGCAACCTAGTACTTATCCTTATCTTTTTTCACATTCATTTACACCTATTTCCATACATTTAACCTTACCTCATTCCTATTTGCACTCCTTCCAACATATTCACCATTGTGAGCCACTTATTGCACCCTTATTTGGACCCATCTCCACACATTAGATCCTTGCCTCAAACCTAACACTTTTCTATCCTAGGTCAATCTTAAACGATGTGGGATTGATCCCAAATTGTAAAAGTTTTAAATTCTAATTCTAACCTTCCTAAACTTTTTCACTAGTCGTTGTGAGGTAACTTGGCACATGTTAGTGTGACCCATTGCTTTGTCTTGGTATTTAAAGGTATCCATTTTTGCAACTAATTCATGTGGTTCAACAAGGAGAACATGTAGAGAAAAAAAGAGAATTAATTCTAGAAATATTTCAATTTGGAGCTTAAGAAGGATCTTAGTCTACACCGAGATCACATATATTTAGTCGAGATCACCTCTTTCTTAGTCACATTGACTTAACTAATACATTTATTTGCAATTAAACTCTTGACCTCTTAGTTAGGCTGAATCAATTGATGCATTGATTGGTACTTAAACTCATGACCTCTGGACATGTTGTCTCCATGAGTTATGCATCAAGGAGGCCTATTTATATGTACTTCATCTATTCATTCGATAATTGATTTTGATTATTAATTTCCTCTATTTTGCTCTAACTTTTGTTCCTGCATATTGCATCATTTATTCATGTGCTTCAAGCTATCATGACTTTCTTCATTCACCTAAATCTAGGCTCATGCAATTGGATTATCATCAAATCTTACAAATTTCTAAAAATAGTATTTCAATTTATCAATCCAACTCCTTATTTTAAATCTAGGTTAACTGTGTGATTATTGTATGCATTCATTTAATTGGCATGGATTTATATAAAAGGGATTCTATTCTCTTGAAAGAATATGCAATTAAGTATTTTAGTTTTATACTTAAATACTTATTTACTCCTTCAACATTCCAACATGCTTGAATATCGGGAGACACTTCTACATCATCCCCTTTGTAGGCTCTATTAGATCATCATGCCCATCATCATTTGTGGAAGCTTACTCAGTGATCAAGGTTTTATCCATCTCCCATCATCTAAATGGTGATTGTTGGTAAAGTCTATACAAAATGGGTGTTGGGGGCACTATTTAGCAGATGTCAAACTATTGAAGCACCCTCTCAAACTAGAAATCTTTCTATAATAGTAGTCTATCTCCAAATAAACCATTCAAGGACTACCTAATCTTGTCTAATTGAAAATGATCATCTACATCCATTGGAAGCTACCTATATGGCCTCCATATGATATTCTTTGGGGAGAGATGGTATAAGGTTTATCTCTATGCTTGAATAGTCCTACACTCAAGCTCCATCAACCAACACTAACTCTTGTCCCATTAGTATATCAATATCATGCCAAGTACTTCTATTGATGGTAATATAGGATAACAGGGTATATGAAGGTGCTCTTACACTTGAGTCTATAAAAGTGATGTGGCCATGATGTTATACCATGTTCCATCAATGAATCTATGTAGATCATCATATAGATGGCATAACATGTACCTAGCCCAAGTGAAAATATCTTGATGTTCCATCTATATCTTCACCCATAAGACATGAACATATCAATCCATGTGCAAGAAATCACTAAAAAGTTGACAAAATTTATGCAAACATTTATAACATGATTAGTGAGGGTCACTTGATCTCATGTGTCAATCCCACATATTAAGGACAACACCTTATATTCCATAGCCAAATTGTACAACAAAAAGAATGAAAAGGACATTAATGGACATAGATAGAAGCATGTTGAGTAGTGCTTAGCTGGATCAATATTTTTGCACTAAGGCTGTAAGTATTGTTTGTTATTTGGTTAATAGATCTCCTTATTTTTCTCTAGTTGATTAGACAAGATGTGAAGTGTGGACAAGTAAAACTAGAATGAGAGTCGAGAAGATGCACATGTGGAAGAACAACAAGATGACCTTGAGGATGAAGAGTCACAAGAAGATGCATATGAGAGTTTATAAGAGGAAGAATAGGTAGAGCCTCTTACTCCAATCTTGAGGAGGTCCATAAAGCAACATAAACTAGTTGGCAAGTATAGCCCACCATATTTCTAGTGTGAATTTGTTTTATCATGTACTAGAAATGAACCTAGATCTGTGAAGGAAACTATTTCTTTGAAAGAGCATGAGTCTTGCAAGGAGGCTATGCAGGAGGAGATGATAGCCTTGGTGTTGAGTGTTGGTTTGTCATTGATCTCAAAAGTGGCTTGATGTTGATCTCAATGCTTCAGGGTGTATGCTTCAGGATCAGGAGATCAGGATGCTCCATGTCATGTTGTTTCACTTCAAGATATCATGTCAAGATGTCATCCTAAGTTGGAGTTTTGAGTTGTCATGCTTCATGCATGCTTGATCTCAATTGGAGAGTTGCTTCATGATGACAATGATGACAAGTGATAATGTTTGACAGAGTATATTTTGGTGTCCTCAGATCATGCCTTTTAGATCTTCATGCTTCACAAAGTTTCATGATAATGTTCTTGATTTGAAGGGCTTGTCATGCTTCAGGTGAGTTGACTTGAGTTGTGATCATCATGGTACCATCATGATGTCATAAGGCTTGTAAGTCAGGTGTGTTAATGGAAATCCGATGTCATTTCATTAAGATGCAAGGTAAGTTGTCAAAAGTGATGTCAAAATGTCATTTGTTGTATGCGCATTTGTTGTTGATATTCTTCATTGGCTTGCTATCATCAAGAGACCCATGTCATATGCAATGTGATTGACTTTTCAAGGGTGCAGTTTGAGTTCATGTTCAGGGCAGACTATATGCACTTCACATATCTTTGATGGCACACATGCTTAGCTTACATACTTGTTCATGGTGCAATATGAGTTCATGTTCAAGGAAGTTTCATTATGGCATTGGTGGTTATCTTGTGTTTTGCATTTTACTAGCATCATGTATAATATTTAGTGGTAGAGATCTAAGATCTATCAATCTAAGATCTATCACAGGTATTCTTGGTTTAGGGTTTACATTTTTTAATGTTAGGGATACAAACCCTAAAAACCCTTAAGATATTTAAAGGAACAAAACACATTATACATGTATGCACTTTATGTCTAATTGTTAGTTGACCGGTATTTGAAGGTTAAAGTTCACTTAAGTGAACACTTGAGGGGATCATTTCCATTGTTTGACCGGCTCCATCCCCTAACACTTATCGGGCTCAAAGGTATTATTTATTGGTTTAAGTGGTAGAACCAAATCTATGGTGTACATGCGGGCACCAAAGAGCGCATCGACGATAAACATTTAAACTTAATTTGAATTGCAACGGGCCAGTGTATGGGGTAAAATTTGACGGTTGGCTCTTTGAAACTATGCCCTAATTGTAGATATTCAGTTACTTAACTACTCTAAGGGCCATGAATTTGTTTTAAGGTTTGTGTGAGTATTTTGAGGTTTGGTTAGTGACATATCTGAACAGAGTACTGTATGACCTATGGGAAAATGTTCTTGAAGTTTATGTTTTGATTATGTTTTTTGTGTACAGAGTTTTTTATGTTTTGAAGGGTTTAAACAAGAGATAGCATTAGTAGGCATGAGTTTTCCATAGTCCATGATAGTATTGAGAGTGCTTCTGAATTTAACTATGTCTATTTTTGTTTCGAGATAGCATGTATTTCATGTATGACATATTGTTACAGAGTGGTATGAGTTAGTCATGGCATAGTGGTAGATTTTTTACTTTGCAAAGGGAAATGTGTTTCTTATGTTTAATGTGATATGAAGTCTTGGAGGAACATTTGTATGAAGAAGTTTTGAGATTGTTTGAAGTTGTTTGAAGAATATTTGTGTTTTTCAAAGGTAGACATAAGGAGCATTGTATTGCAGTGAAATAGAGTGATCCCCTATCTTTTATCTTTCATTTGAATTTGTGAAAAAGACATATGAACCTATCTGTCAGTGAGACATATTTTTGTCAGTGAGACATTCTTTGTCAGTGAGACATCCTAATTGTTAGTGAGACAACTTGTTTGCCAGTGAGGCATATATTGTTTGCTAGTGAGGCTGATTTTTCAGTGTGGCATATTTTGTATCCAGTGAGAATTGGCTAGTGAGGCTCAATAAAATCTATTTTCATAGTGGTTTTTCACCCTTCTAGGGTTTTCCACTCAAAATACTTCTGTCATCTCTTTTCTTGATGTTGTGTCACATGGTGTTTGACTAGATCATCTTTGTTTATAATGTCATGTTCAAATTTACTTGTTATGGTGATTCACTCAACATCCAATGTCTATAATGATTGAAGTGTCTTAGTTTTCTTTGCATTATAAACACATGTGTTAATAAGTGAAAAAGATTGGTTGCTCATTAGACCATTGGTTCACCCCCCTCTTAGTGGTCCTATACTCCAACAAGTGGTATCAGAGCCTTAGGTTCCTTGCACAAGTTTAATCAACTTAGGAGATCATGGTAGTGGAGTATTTGTCATGTCCAATCAGGAGGGTTATTCTACTTCCAAAGTACCATTATTTGATGGCTCTAGTTTTATTTTTTGTAAATTTAAAATGGAGTCCTACTTATCTTCCCTAGGTTATGATGTTTGGGCAACAATAGAGAATGAGTATACTAGAACATAACACCTTCCACTACTGATGAAAAGGCCTATGAGTGCAATGTTAAGGCCAAAAATGCCATTTGTTGTGGCTTGACTAATGATATCTTAGTTAAGATTATGGATTGTAAATCTGCTAAGGCTATTTGGGATAAGTTGTCTAGTATCTATCAGGGTGATGAAAAGGTCAAAGAAGCCAAGTTACAAACCTTTAGAGCCAAATTTGAGGGTCTTAAAATGGGTGAAGAAGAGAAGGTTGTTGATTACCTTCTGAGGGTACAAGAGATAGTTAATGCTATTCGTGGTCTTGGCGAGTCATTGGAAGAAACATTAGTTGTCAAGAAGGTACTAAGATCTTTAACATCTAAGTATGATTCCAAAGTATCTGTTGTAGAAGAGAGGGATATAAATAAACTTACCTTAGATGAACTTCATGGCACATTTATTTCTTATGAGATGAGGGTTTGTAATGATGACTCTACAAGTAAAGAAGCTGCCTTTAAATCGGTCAAAAAGGACAAAGAGACAAATTCTGATCTAGAGGAATTGAATGACCAAGAATCCACCTTTGTAAACATATTGAAAAGGGGTCAGGAAAGTATAAGGGGAAGCTTCCATTCAAATGTTTCAGTTGTGGTAGGATAGGACATTATGCTGCTCAATGTCCCTATAAAGATTCTAAAAGTGATAAAGAGGATAGTAGGAGACAAGGAAAGAAGAAATAATTTAATTCTAAAAGGAAAAACTCTTTCAAAAAGAACAAAAGTCTATTTTTTAAGGATGCTGATGTAATAGATAGTTGTTCAGAAGATTCTTTTGAGGAAGGAGAAGAAACTTTGTTTATATCTATGGTTAGTCTAAGTGAGAATCAGAAAGAAAAGAGTGAAGATCAGTCTGATGATGATGAAGAAGAGGTTGATCTTGAGGGAGAATTGAAATGTGCTCTTGGTGAAATTAAAAGACTCAAAAAGGAGGCAATAGTACAAAGAAATCAGACCCAAAAAGATAACAAAAATATGATCAGCAAGGTCATTGACTTTGAAAAATTAGTTGTAGACCTAAAGCTTCAACTTGAAGAAAGCAAGAGGGTTGTAGAAGTCACAAAAATGGAGTTAGACACCAAAGAAAAGGAGTGTCATACTTTAGAGGCAGAAGTTGTAGTCTTGAGGAAAAGGCTTGATATGTGTGACAACGGTGACAAGTTAGTAGATCTCTTGGGTAAACAAAAAGGCTACAAGGATAAGACTGGTCTAGGATTTGTAGAAGGCCAATGTTCACATTCCAATGATCTTCAACTTGTTGATGACATTGTCAATGTCACAAATAAAAGGCTCATGAAACCATCAAGCATTAAAAGGAATATCTCATTCAGGTATAATCTACAGTTCTTTGGTTATTGCTTTTATTGTAACCAATATGGACATAAGGCTAGTGAATGTAGGATTATATCTAGAAGAAAATTAAGTTTTGTAAGAAGAAATCCTTTTGAGTTCTTGAATAAGTTGAGGTGCTTTAATTGTGACAATTTTGGACATATAGCTAAGTTTTGTAGACCTAACTTGGAAATACAACAAAAGAGAATTAATGTTCATTACAAGGTGGCATCTCCTAATGCTGATAAGACAAAATTAGTTTGGAGACCAAAGATGATTGACAAAAAGGTTGAAGCTATGCTTGTTCAAACTATCCTACATGCCAAGAAGAAGGATTTGTGGATTGTAGATAGTGGTTGTTCAAACCACATGACAGGTGACAAAAGCAAATTCACTGTGCTTGAAGACATTGATGGAGGATTTGTCAAGTTTGGTGACAATACTATTGTTTAAATAAGAGGTAAAGGTACATTGCTTTTAGATAATCAAACACATATTGATGATGTTTACTTTGTTGAAGGTCTTAAACACAATCTGTTAAGTAAGCTAGATTTGTGATAGTGGATATAACATTGTATTTAATGTTCAAGGCTGTGAAATAAGAAAGAAATCTACAAAATCAGTTGCTAAGGGTTTAAGGACAAAAAGAAATGTATATAATCTCACTGGGGCTAAAACTAAAGATGGATATGCTAGCATTTGTCTTATGAGTCAAATAGAAGACCCTAATCTTATGCATACTGCACAAAAGACATCACAAATTGCATAAGATGTAGCATGATGTCAAGGGGAGATGATTATTATTTTATCATGTAGTCCCCTAAAAGACAAAGAAGAAGGGAGAATAGTCCTGTATCAGATCTTTTGATCATTCATATATGTTGATTCAGATATCAGTGACACAAATCTAGAGTTCAAACATCATGTTCATCAATGATTGGTCTTGCTGATGTTACTTTGTCTCTTTCAGACATTTTTAGAAGATCGCATGCCTTAGATAGTGGTATCTAAAGTCCAATCTTGTTTGGTTTCATTGTTTGTGTTTGGTATGATCAAATTAGGTGTAGCTTGCATTGTATTTAGTCTAGGAGTCATAGTCAGGGTATAGTGTAAAGCGCAAGGCATATTGACAGAGAGTGCAGGGCATTCAATATAGATTTGTTGAAAAAATTTGAAACATTCAAGAAAATGTAGTTGATAGGTATATTGTCAGACTCTGCAACCTTTGCTAATTTTCTTTGGAACAGGGTATGGCATCTATCAAAATACTTATCAAGGAGGACTATTGTAAAATGTTGTAGTTGCAAGTGCTCTGATAGATTTGTACGCAAAATGTAGAGAAACAGTCAAGGAAAATGGATTTTGTATCAAAATGTGTAAATGAGTTGTGGCTTAATAGGATGACATGGTCATAGAATCCTCTAAGTAAATGCAACTGATTTCTATAAAAACACATTGTATTGTTTCAAAAATGACCCTTTGGAAATGGGTGTGGATATACATCAATAATTGGAAATAGTTTTTACTCTATGACAGTGTGCACAACAATGGTATATTTGTGACAGTCTTGTTGTTGCTTTGATTGTTTTCAATCTTTTCAAGTGACTCAAGACAGTGATTGGTAGTTCTATTTTCTTGGTCTTGCTCAAATTGTGTAACAATGGATATAAGGAGTTGTAAAACTATGGTAGTTGGTGGACTTGCACACATTGCAACATGTTGATCATGCATTTCTTGTTAGTGATTGTGATTTCCATACTTTGACAATGACTTTCTTTCTTTGGGAACTAATTGTGTGATTGTTTCTAACTTTTAATATAGTGATAGACAGTAGTGTTTGTGCAAGATGACAATGGGTACAATGACAGTGTATTCTTGTGATGACAGTTTTCAAGAATGCAATCTTTATTTGTAGTTGTTTTTAAGTTTTAGTGTTTTTTCAATATGGTAACAGTGCCTATGCTGACAGTGTTTTTATGCCTTTCACAGAGTTGATCTCTTGATGCATATGTGTGATCATAAAGTGATTTTTGCAGGGGGAGTATTGACAGTTAAAATAACGCTTGTGTTGTTGGTGTATGTTTTTGGAGACTGTATTACATATATGAGAGTGCATCCAACTTGTTTACAGGGGCAGACATCAATGAAAGAAATATACACAATGCTCAATCTCCAATATAGTTGTATTATGTGAAAAGTCTTATTTTTCTTCCAATGTTTCCTCAAGTGCTTTATGATTCCTTATGCTATGATTGATTCATAACCTATTTCTGCAGCAGCTCTATACTCAAACTTGTGTTTCAGTAGCTCTTCATCAGAGGGTATAATTATCCATTTCATCCAAGTCAGGGGGAGCTAATCCTTTGTCATTTGATGTCAAAGGGGGAGAGAGAGAAAGAGAGAGGAGTTTTTTGTTTTTCCATCAATGACAAAGGGGAAGTTTGTTGAGTGTTGGTTTGTCATTGATGTCAAAAGTGGTTTGATGTTGATCTCAATGCTTTAGGGTGTATGCTTTAGGATCAGGAGATCAGTATGCTCCAGGATGCTCCTTGTCATGTTGTTTTAGTTCAAGATATCATGTCAGGATGTCATCCTAAGTTGGAGGTTTGAGTTATCATGCTTCATGCATGCTTGATCTCAGTTAGAGAGTTGAGTTGGAGAGTTGCTTCATGATGACAGTGATGACAAGTGACAGTGTTTGACAGAGTTTATTATGGTGTCCTTAGATCATGCCTTTCAAATCTTCATGCTTCAAGAAGTTTCATGATAATGTTCTTGATTTGAAGGGTTTGTCATGCTTTAAGTGAGTTGACTTGAGTTGTGATCATCATGGTGCCATCATGATGTCATAAGACTTGTAAGTCAAGTGTCTTAATGGAAGTTAGATGTCATTTCATTGAGATGCAATGTAAGTTGTCAAAAGTGATGTCAAAATGTTATTTGTTGTATATGCATTTGTTACATTATTGTTCTTTGTTGCCTTGTTATCATTAGGAGACCCATGTCATATGCAATGTGATTGAGTTTTCAAGGGTACAGTTTGAGTTCATGTTCAGGGCAGACTATATGCACTTCACATATCTTTGATGGCACACATGCTTAGCATACATACTTTTTCATGGTGCAGTATGAGTTCATGTTCACGATAGTTTCATTATGGCATTGGTGGTTGTATGGCATTTTTCATTTTACTAGCATCATGTATAATATTCAGTGGCAGAGATCTAAGATCTATTAATCTAAGATCTATCACAAGTATTCTTGGTTTAGGATTTGCATTTTTTAATGCTTAGGGATACAAACCCTAAAAACCCTTAAGTTTTTTAAAGGAACAAAACACATTATACTCATATGCACTTTATGTCTAATTGTTAGTTGACCAATATTTGAAGGTTAAAGTTCACTTAAGTGAACACTTGAAGGGATCATTTCTGTTGTTTGATTGGCCCCATCCCCTAACACTTACTAGGCTCAAAGGTATTATTTATTGGTTTAAGTGGGAGAATTAGATCTACGGTGTACATGCAAGCACTAAAGAGTGCATCGACGATAAATATTTAAACTTTATTTGAATTGCAATGGGCCAGTGTATGGGGTAAAATTTGACAGTTGGCTCTTTGAAGCTATGCCCTAACTGTAGATATTCAGTTATTTAACTACTTTGAGGGCCAGGAATTTGTTTTAAGGTTTGTGTGAACATTTTGAGGTTTGGTTGGTGACATATCCAGACAGAGGACTGTAAGACCTATGGGAAAATGTTCTTGAAGTTTATGTTTTGATTATGTTTGTTGTGTATAGAGTTTTTTATGTTTTGAAGGGTTTAAACAAGAGATAGCATGTCTTTCATGTATGACATGTTGTTACAAAGTGGTATGAGTCAGTCATGGTAGAGTGGTAGAGTTTTTACTTTGCAGAGGGATATGTGTTTCTTATGTTTAATGTGATACATGAAGTCTTGGAGGAACATTTGTATGAAGAAGTTTTGAGATTGTTTGAAGGATATTTGTGTTTTTGAAAGGAAGACATAAGGAGCATTGTATCGCAGTGAAACAGAGTGATCCTTTGTCTTTTATCTTTCATTTGAATTTGTGAAAATGATATATGAACCTATCTGTCAATGAGACATATTTTTTGTCAGTGAGACATCCTAATTGTCAGTGAGACAACTTGTTTTCCAGTGAGGCTAATTTTCTAGTGAGGCATACATTGTTTGCTAGTGAGGCATATATTGTTTGTCAGTGAGGCTGATTTGCCAGTGAGGCATATTTTGTAACCAGTGAGGATTGGCTAGTGAGGCTCAATAAAATCTATTTTCATAATGGTTTTTCACTCTTCTAGGGTTTTCCACTCAAAAAAATTGTGTCATCTTTTTTTGTGATGTTGTGTCAAATGGTGTTTGACTAGATCATCTTTATTTATAATGTCATGTTCAAATTTACTTGTTATGGTGATTCACTCAACATCCAATGTCTATAATGATTGAAGTTTCTTAGTTTTCTTTACATTATAAACAAGTGTGTTAATAAGTGACAAAGATTGGTTGCTCATTAGACCATTGATTCATCTGAGCCCTCTCAATGGTCTTGTACTCCAACACTTGGATATATGTGAAAGTTGGGATCTAGTAGAATTGTCCAAGGAAAGGAATGGAAAAGTACAAATCTAGATTGGTGGTGAAATGTTACTTCTAAGTTGAGGGGTGGATTTTGATGAAATATTTTCTCCTATTGATATGTATTCCTACTTTCTATTATTGTTTCTAGTGATTTTGAAGTAAATAAAATAGATTTCAAAACTATTTTTTGCAAGGGTATCTTGAATCTAGGCAATTTATATGAAACGCCCTAATGATTTTGTGGTGAAAAGAAATGAAAACTTGGTTTACTAGTTAAAGTTTCCTTTAAATGATTTGAAGTAATCACTTTAGATGTGGTATTAGAAGTTTGATTCTTTGGCATTGCAACTTGGATTTGTAAGGAGTGAAACTAATCATTGTGTTTATTTCAAATTAATTGATAACCAATTGTTAATCATTGTATTATATGTTAATGACATGTTCACAAGAAATAATAAGGGGATGATTAAGGAACTCAAAAATTAACTTTCTAGTACCTTTTACATGAAGGATTTAGGGTTTGCAAAATACATCTTAGGTATGGAAATCAATAGGGACTAGGTTAATAGAAAGATTTGGCTTAATCAAAATAAGTATGTTGATACTATTTTGCGGTTGTTTTCTATGTAAAACTATAAGGCAATGAGTTTTTCTCTACCTTCCAATACTTAGTTATCTTTGGAACAATGTTTTAAGTTAGATGATGATTTTGAAGATATGTATAATGTTTCCAATGCTAGTGTCATAGGTGGCCTGATGTATTCAATCATTTACATACTAGATTAGATATTTCCCAAGGAAGTTCTTAGCAAATTTATGTCTAACCTTGGTAGAGAACATTAGAATTATGTGAAAAGGGTGTTTAGATATTTGTTTGGGACTTCTAATTACTATATTTATTATCATGGGACTAATTATGTGGGTAATATGTTGGACATACTGAGTTTTGTTGATGTAGATTGGGCTAGAGACTTAGATAGCACAAGGTAAACTAGTGCCTCTATGTTCACTTTCTTTAGAGGTGTTGTGATTCAGATGATCAAGAATTAGGCTAAAGTTGCTCTTTCAACTATAAAACTAGAGTACATTATTGTGGCATGTTGTTGTAAGGAGGTAGTGTGGCTATAGAGATTGTGTTCAAGTATTGTCTTTAAGTGTAAGAAGGTGAGGATTAGATGTGACAATCAAAGTGTCATTTATTTGGTGACGAATCTAATGTACAATGCTTATACTAAGTATATCGATGTTAATATCACTTTTTCCATATGATGGTCATGGATGATAGGTTCATGAAATAGAAGGTTAACACTCTATGTAATGTTGTAGATTATCTCACTAAGCTAGTGAGAACAAATAAGTCCGGTTGGTGCAGAGAGGCTATGGCCTTTTCCTCTTCTAGCACTTAATTATTTCATTTTAGTTTCCTCTTATGCCTTTGCAATGTAAATATTAAGTGGGACAATGTTAGGATTAAGTGTTCTATTCACCCTGTACATCTTGTGTATATATTGTAACATTTATTTGTTTATTAATTATATAATGTATGTGTCTCCAAGAATCATGGAATCAGAAAATGGGATGCCCATGTGAGTGTAGGAGATATAATTACTTATTATTTATTCCTTGGTGACTTGGAAGTATGGTTTCAAGAAAACACTGAAGAGGAGGTTGCAATAAAAGATTGAAGTTGGGAGGTAGAAAGCATCTTCCAAAGATTGGTCATGGAATGCAATTAGTGCACTCAAGGGGCACCTAGGATTCCATTTGACCAAATTATGATAGTTATGACAAAGCCAATGACAAGGTGTGTAAGAGGTTTACAAGTAGTCATGAACTTGGGATCCTAGTTTAGACCCATGGCATTTATCTCTTGTTTTGAGAAACCATTTATGGTTTCTAGTTTTTGATTTATTATATATTGGAGGCATGGGATAGATTGATCTTATAGTGATGTAGTAGCATCCTAGGTGTGAGATAAATCTTACATCACCCAAAAATACTTTCTTTCACTTTATTTGTCTTGTTTGCAGGCTTCAATAACATTCTAGTCATCATCTAGCCACCACAATTCATTTTAGAAGATTTATTTTTCTTGTTTATGATTTTAGGGATTAAGGTTTATAATGGGTTTAAGACTTGTTTTAGGGTTTAGGGTCCCTAGATCCCAATATGTAAGTTACCACAATTGCTGAAACCTAATTTTAACCCTAAAACATTTAGAAAAATTGAAAACAAATTAAAAAATGCACTAAAAATGTACCTACCTCAAAAAATCATAGCCTACAATCATAGAGGGAAGAGACAAATATCCATTTGTCTTTGCCCATTGTGCTTCATTCACTATCATAAATAGTAAAAAAATACTTGCAAGAGTAGGCAAAAGAAATAACAATACTTATTTAGAATAGATACCTATTCATTTTAGACACCACACACATAATGTATATCCATTACAAATGGACCTCTATTCGTAAAAAATATCTGCATAGATTTAGGTGTCTAATCCATAATGGATACTTGTTTCTTAAAATTAGGTATACAAGTTTAAGTGAATGGATATCCATTTCATGCAACAATTGTTTGCCCCATATTTTTCCCCTAAATGTGGATCCAATACTCTTCTCTCATAATTTATCTTTCGATCCTTGTTCTCCTATTGTCCACATGGATTATTCATCAACTGAATCTACCTTCCATCTCATGTCATCCTCTCCTAATCTAGCTAAGGGATAAGATGTTCCCTTGTAACACCTTATGTATCTCCTAAGCCTACACATGAAGATAGAGGCATTGCATTCACTCATAAAATTCAAGAATTTATAGAAAAAGGGAGGATAAACATTGAGCATACTTAAGAGCCCACAACCCCCTCACTTGATAAGGTGAATCATAAGAAAGAAAATCATGTGCATCAAGAAATTGATCTTGTTCATTATACGACACCCTATATTGAGGATACACATTCATGAAATAAAAGAGAAATCACATATTATGATAGATAACATCATTGCTTAAATTCCCTTATTTTGTGAAAGTGTAATAGTGTTTCCCTATTTTTCAACCTTATTAAGCCACAAAAATCAACATTTTTTAGCATTCAACACATTCTGTTAATTATACTAAACAAAATGTCAACAATTTAAACACTTTATGTAAAGTAATGATTTGTGTCATTTTGTCTATAGATTCATTTTGTAATTTTTTGAAATTTAAATTTAAATTTAAATTCTATTATTTTTGGTTATTTTTCATGATTTTCTAAATCATTTTTCTATTATTTTATAGTGAGTGACATTTTATCTAATACATAAATTTTACTACAAATAAAATCTTTTTAGGATTTCTTAAAATTAGCTCATTGACACCAAATATCTAATGTACATATTTTTTGGTAGATTTTAATGAATCTTTTTTTTTTAAAGAAAAAGTGGCATAGCCACTAAAATATATTAATTATAAAAGGAGAAATACAAAAAGCCTGATTCAATGAGGCATAACGGTAGGAAAGAATCAAGTGAAGAAAACCTCCGATTGTAGCCTTTTAAAACTTGACTTAATACAAAAAATGACTCAAGAAGATGAGTATGTAAAGGAAAGTCTATGGTTGTGATACAAAATTGACTTCTGTGTCAAAAAGGAGCTGTTACAAAAGTTTCAACTGATACATACACATTTTAAAGAAAACAACAAAACTCCCAAAAAAAGAACCTAGCCATCAGTTAACATCTTGCAAACCATCAATAATTAAACCCTGCTGTCGACGGTCCTCTTCTTCTACCGATTGAGGAGGAGGAGGTGGCGGAGCAGGGTTGTAATGCAGAAGAAAAGACAATGCATTAAAAACCTCTGTAGCATCATCTATCAAATGCCTGCCCAGTTCTCTCCTATGATAATTGTATACGCCTAAAAATGACACGATTCATCCTAAATAAATATTCTAAATATTTATTCCCTTCTTCTATTAATTAAATAAATATTCCAAATTTATTTAATCGATTCACTGTTCCATAATTAAATAAATTTATTTATTTAATTAAAATTCTACTAAATGTCCTACACAATTAAATAATCATAAATTATTTAATTAATCCAAATTCCTCTATCCTAAATTCTAAATTCCAAAAATCCACCTCACCTTGTCTACCTCATTAGGTTGCACATGTAATTAAATATATTTAATATTTAATTACCTTATTTTCCCTCACCCACATGGCCTATTTCTTCTCAAATCAGAGGTTAGTTAACTAATCAATCAAAAGTGTTAACTAACCTGTCAATTGAGTCAAATCCTCAATCAATTCAGTCAATTCCACGATTTATTCTTCTAACTGATCAATCAAGTCTGTTAACAGACCAGTCAATGGAGTTAACTCTCCAATCAGTTTTGTCACATCCCCCCTTTCATGATGGAGCTGGGACACTTGTCACATTTCTACTGGTTGCACATTCCTCAACCATCCTCAGCCGTTGATCTTCATATCTCCTCTCAACCATTGATTCCCATTCTCCCAAGTCTAAATGAAGCTTCATCCTTCCATTCTAATCATCCAAGCTTTTGACATCGTTACTCTGCAGAAATATCACCAGTGCACCTTTGGCACCCTTTTGTCATCCACAAGCTTGAGATCACATACTTGCATTTAGAGCTCATCTTCATTGCATATCACCATAGCCATTCACCATCGACTTCCTACAAACAGCTAAAAAGATTGCACTCTCTGAGGGCTCATCTCATCTGCAAAAGGATGATTTGTGATAGGCGAACAATAGAAGCATCGAAACGGGAGAGGTTTGCACTGTGTTTGTTCATTGCTTCATTTATTGAATCCTTCTTGTTTCACTATTCTGTTGATGTTTGGGTCTTGTTTAATTCATTTGATTGATCACCATTTTACCCTTACATTTTTGGCGCCCACCGTGGGGCCTTTGCCCCTTTATTTTACCATTTCTGAGCTTTTTTGAAGGCAGGTTCCGTACAGGTTACGCGAATTCGCACATAGATTACTTCAGTGCATCTGTTCATTTCCACGGCGCATATAAAGACTGTTACGACGCTTTTGTTGTTTCTGCGCATCTGTGTATTTTCACTGTGCTTTTGTGCACTGTTACGGCGCTTTTGTTGTTTTTGCGCATCTGTGTATTTTCGCTGCGCTTCTGTGCACTGTTACGACGCTTTTATTATTTATGCGCATCTGTGCATTTGTGCTGCGCTTTTGAAGACTGTTACTGCGCATACATTAATACTGCGCATTCATTCCTTTTAACTGCGCATGCGTACAATATTACGGCGCATTCATTATTGTAGCACTTCTGTTGATCATTTCTGCGCATCTGATCATTGAAGCTGCGCATTTGTAACAGGCTGAGGTTTTAGTACTTTTCTAGGGGAAGTTGCTAACGCTAACCTTTTCGCAGGTGTTTGCTGGAGCGGTTTTGCAGGATAGGTGTAGGTTTAGTTCCATGTAGTTGCATCTAATTAGTTCACATTTCATTTTCTGAGGGAAAGTAAAAATTAATGTTCATTCAAATCTTCATCTAGTTCTAATTAGGGAGGAAGTAACTGGATTATTTCTTGCTTGCATTGCAAACACCTTCCAAGTTATTGCTATCTAAAGATTAAAATTGAACTCATCAATGATCTTGAAGTTAAAATGAACCATTGCTATATCGAGAGACCTGAATTTCAAAGTTAACAATCTCGTGCTACGCGGTTTAAAAATTGAACTCACTATTGCTTTCTGAAGTTAAAATGAACCATTGCTATATCGAGAGACCTGAATTTCAAAGTTAACAATCTCGTGCTATGCGGTTTAAAAATTGAACTCACCACTGCTTTTTGGGATTTAAAACTGAACCACTGCTATATTGCTGAAATCACTTCAAAGTTCTGTTTGAGTAGATTAGCCCATTTAGTTTTTCACTTTTAATTAGGGTGGATTAATCAGTGTATTCTGTGCTTGTGAATGACAATAGGCTTATGCTCTCCCCTCTTCTGGGTGATCAGAGTGCCAGACTTGTCATTCTATTTGTTTAACCTTTAGGAGGGGCCTGCCCTTGGATGCACGCTTGTCCAAGTGGGAACGACCCTGAGTGGTAACAGGCTAATGCCAAGCCCTACCAAGCCACTTAAAATAAATTGTGCTTGAGGTGAAAACTTCCTGCAACAAGTGCTGTTATGTTACACCGACGGCCAACCTCCCCCAAAACCCTCTCAGGCGCAACCCTGTGAGGTTGGGAGACTCCATAACGGAGAGTAGCGCCGCTGCACGTGTAACCACTTGATCGGTTGCCTGAATTAAATACCTCTTGTTTTAGTGGCCCAAATCCCTTATAATCCATTTCTCGCCTAGGATTTTGTGCTTGCTTTTGTCTGAAATAGAGTCGAAAAAATTACAAAAGCAATGAAAAACTACAAAATATTCTTTGTGCTTGCTGTGTTTTCTTGCTATTAAATTCATAATATCAGATCAGGAAGACCTTTTCTAGCCAAAAAAATACCAAAAATAGAAGAAAAACTAAAAATTTTGCAAAAACTTCAGAGCTGTGCATTTACACATTTTTGCTGCGCATTTACAGAGACTTGCTGCGCTTTTGTAACGACTTGCTGCGCACATATGCACTGTTGCTGCGCATATATAATTCACCAGACCGACGCATCTACTGCGACTTGCTGCGCATTTGTCCATTTATGTTACGCATCTGTTTCTGCACATATGCGACAGTGAGCACTTGCCCTATTTTTGAGGAGATATTTTCACCTGATCAGAGCACCCATTTCAGCCTAGTTTCACTTTCCGAGATCAGAGTCAACCTTGCAGTCAATCTCCATCCGTTTCACCCAATTCTTTCTCTTTCGTCCATTGTCTCACTCACCTTTTGTCCAAATCACTCTTGTCCCAAAGTCAGCCTATCCCATATCAATTCGGCATAAGTCCTTTTTTCGTTTCATTAGTGAACTCACGTAAGCCTAGTAGGTCACAGTACCTTTGCTAGTAGTCTTGTTGAACGACTAAGCCCTACACAGTAAGACTGGTATCGACTACCCTTGCTAGTGGCTAGAGTCTTGTGTCAACCGTCTTACTTGAAGTCATTGAGCAAGAGAGCCCTTTGTCCAAGTCTTATCCTAGGTATCCCATTCATAACAGCCTCAGTCCGCACCTTGCCAAAATTTATAATCATGGTCCACTTCATCCCACCCCACCTTGCATGGTTCTTACTCGATCCCAGTACAACAAGCAAATCGAAATGGCCGACTCATCTGATCACCTTCTCCCACCACGTGATGGTGAAGAAGAGATTTCTCATGAAGAATTAGTGGCGCACATGCAAGATAGAAAATTCTAACGCGTCGTAGAGAAGATGATCCTTGAAGACCCCCATAAGTATTTCCATCATCTTGCTAGTCTCGGAATCAAACTCCCCGCAGACTTTGACATTAGCTCCATCATGGAAAATGCAGACAATGATCATGAGAGGGGCACAAATGACACAGTCCCACATGCACATGAGAGAGGCACAAATGACACGGTCCCCATACAAATGAGAGAGGAAAGCAACCTGTAGATCCAACTACTCCTATGGTAGACGTAAGACAACAAATCGAAAGTCTAAAGCTCGAGATATCCAACCTTAAGACCGGTACAAGTTCTAAGAACTACTCTTTGGAAGATATAGCACCGTACCCCTTTGACAGAAATTTGATCATGAAACCATTCCCCTATCAGTTTGGAGTTCTGAAATTTGACAAATATAAAGGGAAGGGGGACCCTAGAGATCATATCAGGGAATTCACTGCAGCATGTTTAGAAGTAGCTCACAACGAGACCTACTTAATGAGACTATTCCCGCGATCTTTAGGTGGTCAAGCTATGGAGTGGTTCTCGCGTCTCCCACCAGGAATCAAAACTTTTGATGAACTTGTCAATAAATTTATAACGCACTTCTCTTACAACATAGAACATGAGGTATCTATGCTAGATCTATGCAACACCAAGCAGAAGAGTGGTGAGTCATTCGCCGCCTTCCTACAACGATGGAGACAGCTAGCTAGTAAGTGTTCTTATGATATGCCTGAGAAGCAGCTATTGGAAATGTTTGTCCACAATCTAAACACTGATCTTAGCTATCAGATTCAGATACAATGCCCTACCTCGTTCACCAAAGTCATTGAAATGGGCCTCTTCATTGAAAAAGCTATGATCACTAAAGGAACTCTCAAGCTCTACAAGGACACACCTCCTTCCAATTACACAACAGATAAATCAAAGTTTTGGACCAAGAACAAGACTGTGGTCAACGATGGAGTAGTGGACGCCAAGGCGGCATCCCCTAAGCAACAACCCATATTCACTCTTAAGCGAGAAGCAAATACCGGTGCACTCAACAAACCACCCCCTCGGGAACCTAGACCTTGGTTTAATTCAAATCCAAGGAGAAAATTCATGCCGTTGGGAGAATCTCAAGAGTCTGCCCTCAGGAAGTTGTTGGCTAACAATGAAATTTCTCTACCGCCAACAAGTGACTATGAGCCTATCGTCAAACCTCCCTATTGGAAGGACACAAACTATTGTGAGTATCATCATGGAAGGGGGCACACAACTAACAATTGTATCTGCCTCAAGAATGTCATACAGGATATATTGGATCAGAATCAGGGAGGGACACAACAGCATACCTTCAATGAATCTCATGTGGCCTACCGGGATCCTCTTCTGAACCACAACCGGTCGTATAACAACAATCGCAACAATGGCCACAACAGCAACGATGGTCACAACGGCAACAACTCCAATGGCAATAACAATAATGACAACAATCGCAACAGGCCAAATCAGAACAGCGGGTCGAGTAATGCTAACTATGCAAGCGTTCCATTTGAGTACACCATTAACTGCATTTCTGAGCATATTCTGCAGGTCAATGTCATCTCCCCCGACCAACAACCAGGACCTAACAGAACTGGTTGTAGTATAATTACCCGTAGTGGTAAAGTCACGATCAATACCACCCCTTCAAGGTCATCACCATCTCCGTCCAACTCCAGCCCATACAATGTCATCGACCAGTTACAAAAAACTCTGACTCACATTTCTATATTGGAGCTCTTGCGTCTAGCTCCTTCTCATAAGGAGATTCTTGAGAAAGCCTTAGTGGAAACTACTGTCCCCACTAACCTAGCCCAAGAAAAGTTTCAGACCATGGTAGGCAATCTGACATCCTCCACTTCCATCTCGTTTATGGAGCAGGATGACCTTTCCATATCTCAACCCCACAACACCCCTCTACACATTGTCGCATTCATGCACAAGCACCGCATCAAGAGGGTTCTCATTGATGGGGGTGCCGGTTTAAATATTTGTACTTTGAAGCTAGTCCTTGCACTGGGGTTCTCCGAATAGGCAGTTGATCTAAGACGGAAAATTACCATCAAAGCCTATGACGAGGAGGAAAGAACCACAAAAGGAACAGTTGTCCTACCCATTCAAGTGGGACCGGTAATCAAAGATGTGGTGTGCCAAGTCCTTGATCGAGAGCTTGCTTATAATATTCTACTAGGGAGACCATGGATCCATGCCATGAAGGCTATCCCCTCCACCTATCATCAATGCATTAAGCTCCCACACGATGGCAAGTAGGTCACCATACAAGGCGACCCCGACCCCTACCAACACTGCAATTCTTTCCAAGCAAAATCTGAATGTGTCATTCCCAACAACAGAGCCTACATTTCCCCTACTCCACAACAAGACCATACCGCCGAAGCTTCCTCCTCGAGGCCCAAACCGCTGAAACTTACCATAAAAGAAAATGGCATGGGGGAATACTCCATTGAGCATAGCCTCAACCTTGCCAAAATGCCTTTGTCCCCTCGCTCTTTCGGCCAACCCAAGCATCAATCTAGGCATTTTCCAAAGCCATCTGCTCCTCCTATAACTACCGCAAATCCCTTTGTAAAATGGGGGACCTTATTTGACGAGACAGAGGAGCGAGATCTCCTGTAATGGCTTTATGCGGAAGAAGAAAACACACCCCAAGAGCCGCCTAGACTCCCTACAGAACTCTATGGATGGGGTGAAACTATCTTGCACAAGATGGGGTATGAAGGACAAGGCCCCATAGGCCTCAGAAAAGAAGGAATCGTTGAACCTATACAACCTTCTTCATCCTCTTCGGCTAGAAACACAACTGGCCTAGGATACAAAGGCAAAGGTAAAGCCAAAGAAAATGCCTACCTTGTGGAGACAATTCAAACACTCCAAGTGGATAGTGACATAGATTCAGATGATTCAAATGAGTATGAGTGGGACGAGCTAACAGAGCACTCCTACGATGACAAAGAGATTGACACCATCCAAACTCTTAACCCCTACCATGAGGAACAGACGCAACGGGACAGACCATTGGAGTCTAATTTGCCCCTCCCTGAGATTATGGCTTTCGAGGAAATTTTAGATTCCATTGCGATAAACAACTTGGAAGAAAGTACCACCCAGAACACTACCCTCGTCAGTGCCCACAACATTCACACCATTAATGAATCAGATCTCTCATCCAACTCCCTTCCCCTCTTACACCCTGAGCTTATTAACTGGGATCTGCAAGGAACCCCCCAATTAGATATGTTCCAGAATGATGATGCCTACATTGACTATATGGAACTTAGGGATCACTTACCAAAAGGAGATCATAAAGCAGGTTTTGCTATCAAACTCAATACCGTGGCTTACTTCGGGGAGGGTGCCAAGCCTTCTAGTCGCAAAAATATCAAAATCAAAAATGGATCTAACGGTGAAAATCGCCGTGCGGCAGTGTCAGATCATAAAACAGTAAAAAGAAAGGACGTATCTGAAGGTGAAAACCCAACTGTGGCACCTGAGGATGGAATGCTTGACACCCTCCCTAGTGATATGTACCAGGAACAGTCACAGATTGTGGTGGAGCCAACAGAGCCAGTGAATATTGGAACCGAAGAGTAGCCAAAGATTATCCACTTTGCAAAATCTCTCACACCACCTGAGAAAACCAGGTTTGTACCATTCTTTAAGAAGAAGAGAGGCAGCTTTGCTTGGTCATATGCTGACATGCCAGGTTTAGACCCGAACCTGATTCTGCATCATTTGCCATTGGATCCAGGGGTGAAGCTCGTAAAACAGAAACTGAGAAAGATGCATCCTCATATAGCCCTTTTGGTCAAGGAAGAACTCAAGAAATTGTTAGATGTGGGGTTCATCAGAGCCATCGATTACCCTGAATGGATATCTAATATTGTGCCAGTGTCTAAACCAGATGGCAGGGTTCGACTATGCAACGATTTTCGAGACTTAAACAAAGCATGCCGCAAGGATGACTTTCCATTGCCTAACATCGATATCATAGTCGACCTCACGACAGGACATACAATGCTGTCACTCATGGATGGATTCTCAGGGTATAACCAAATCAAAATAGCACCAGAGGATCAACACAAAACAGCTTTCACTTGCCCATGGGGTACCTTTTGCTGGAATGTCATGCCTTTTGGGCTGAAAAATGCAGGTGCTACATATCAGCGGGCCATGACAACTATATTCCATGACATGATGCATGTGACCATGGAGGATTATGTTGACGATATCTTAGCAAAATCTCTCACAAGGGACTCACACCTGGATATCCTAGAGAAAGTCTTCCAATGGTTGGACCAATTCTGAATTAAATTGAACCCGAAGAAATGTGTGTTTGGGGTGACTTCAGGCAAGCTGCTAGGCTTCATCGTGTCGGCTAATGGAATAGAAGTAGACCCTGCCAAGGTCAAGGCTATAATGGACATGCCACCGCCCAAGACTCTCACACAGTTGAGATCCTTACAGGGCAAGCTGCAGGCCATCCGCAGGTTCATCTCACAGTTGGTAGACAAGTGCCAACCTTTCAGCCACCTCCTACATAAGAATATTCCATTTAAATGGGATGAGCGATGCGAAGAGGCATTCAACAAGCTAAAGGAGTACCTTATGAACCCTCCTATACTCATGCCTCTGATCCAAGGAAAACCTTTGATTCTCTACATATCTACTACACCTACTGCTCTTGGAGCTCTCCTAGCGCAGCAAGACTATGAGAACAAGGAAACAAAAACTCTGACACTACATGTTGGCACATCCTGTCAAACTCATTGCCAAAATCAACCCACTAAAGTATCTTCTCAGCAAAGCAGCTCTCACAGGTCGACTAGCAAAGTGGGTTATGCTTCTTAGTGAATATGATATAGAATATGTGGACAGAAAAGCCATCAAAGGGCAAATCATAGCTGACCAACTGGCCGAGGCACCATTACAGGACACTTCACCAATGCAGTTTGAGTTTCCTGATGAGTCTTTATTCACTCTGTCAACATCTCCTTGGAAAATCTACTTCGACGGGTCTTACACCAACCACGGATCGGGGGCAGGTATCCTATTTATCACTGCCCAAGGCGACACAATTCCAAAGTCCTACAGGTTGTTATTTCCATGCACTAACAATATAGCAGAATATGAAGCCTTGGTAATTGGTCTCAAGATGGCCACTGAGTGGAAAATCCAAGCACTATGTGTCTACAGTGATTCTCAGCTTATCATAAATCAGGTCAACGATGAATATCAAACCAAAGATGAGAAGCTCATCCCATACAAACGGATGGTCGACGACCTCAAAGAACACTTTGGGACCATCTCCTTTGAACAAATACCCAGGATCGAGAACAAAGCAGCAAATGCAATGGCTACCATAGCCTCTCTTCTTGAAATACCTGAATACGAGTCACGGTATGAGTTCTTAGTAGAAACCATTCGGCAACCGGCTTATGATCTCCTCGAAACCCATTCCATTTGCCTCCTGGTAGGATCTGATTCACCTTGGTACGGTAAGACCTACACTTACCTCAAGGACAATATTCTTCCACCCGACCTCTCTTCCAACCAAAAATGGACTTTCATCCGACAAGGCTCCCGTTACACCATCATAGCTAATACCCTTTACCGACGTGGTCTGGATGGTACTTTACTCCATTCTCTAGAACAAGAAGAATCCGTAACTGCCTTGCGAGACGTACACGAAGGGATCTACGGAACACACTCCAGCGGTCCTTCCTTAGCCAAGAAACTCATGCGTTTGGGTTATTACTAGCCAAACATGGAAATGGATTCATATCAGTTCGTCAAAAAGTGCAAACAGTGCCAAATACATGGGAACCTGATTCATGCACCTACTCAGGAGTTGAGACCTTTAACGACACCCTGGCCCTTTTGCCAGTGGGGACTTGACCTTGTGGGAAAGATTCATCCACCTTCCTCCAACGGCCATAAATTTATCATAACCGCCATTGAGTACTTCACCAAGTGGATTGAAGTCGTTCCCCTAACCACCATCACAGGAAAGCAAATTTTCTCGTTCATTCTGAATTACATTATTTGCCGATATGGCATCCCTTCATCCATCATAACGGATAATGGGAGACCATTCAAAAATCAGGATGTCCAGGAACTTTGTGAGCGTTTCAAAATCCAACATCGTTTCTCCACTCCATACTACCCCCAAGGTAACGGCCAAGTTGAGGCATCGAATAAAACCATTATGAAAATCTTAAAGAAGACTGTCAATGAAGCTGGTCGCGATTGGCACGTCCAACTCAATCCCGCTCTGTGGGCCTACAGAACCAGTATACGCACTCCCACAGGTGCTACACCCTACACCCTTGTCTATGGTTCTGAAGCCATCCTTCCCATTGAGGTCGAACTCCCATCCCTCAGGGTATCGTTGAAAGGTCTCATATCAGATGAAGAATACAGAGTCTCCAGGCTACAAGAACTAGAGCTGCTAGAGGAAAGGCGCCAGAAAGCTTTTGACCATCTCAAAGCCTATCAACAGATGATGTCAAGAAGCTACAACCACAAGGTTAGACCAAGATGCTTCAAGGTTGGGGACCTCATTCTAAAAGAGAACCCTCGCAATCAGTAGGACAGAGAAAAGAAAGGTAAGTTCGAGCCTAACTGGCTTGGGCCCTATGTGATTGTAGCTGCTTACGGATCGGGGGCATATCAGTTGGTCACTTCAGAGGGTGAGTTGTTTGATGATCCAATCAACAGCATGCACCTTCGCCGCTTCTATACCTAGGAGAACCCCAATGCAAGGGGGCGCAATAAAATCAAAAAATAAAAAAAAATTGAAAAGAGAAAATACAAAAAAATTAGAAAAAAAATAGAAAGCATACAAAAAAATCGTCCTTTGGTGAAAACCTGGCAAACAGGCGCCTTGGATAGGTATCGTGATGAAAACCTGGCAATCAGGCGTCATGTTACTTTCTAGCTTCTCGTGCAAATAAAAGCAAGTGATGAAAACCTGGCAAACAGGCGTTACTTGTGATAAACCGCCTTCTCCATCTTTGAGAATCCAATCACCTTGAGTCCATTCTTCCTTCGCTCATTTTCCACTCGACCCATATCTGTCCCACAATAAACACTTGACAGTTACCTATCATGGCTTGATACTCACCTTGTGGCCTTGTCAACCAAGGTTTTGTCCCATACCGTCTCCTTAATGTGAGCCTTGTATAGTGTCTCTCGTCGGTATCCGTGGTCCAAGTCCATGAACTACGTTGCCTCTACACCGTCACGTAGGCAAGGCCATTATTCTAATGCGCCCCCGAGGCTTCCATTTCTCCCACGGTCCCATTCATCCCCTTTCTTGTCTTCATTCTTGTCATCTGTCTTCTTGTCCATCCATGGTCCATTAGGGTTTACCCCGAACTACGTTGCCTCTGCGTCGTCACGTAGGCAAGGCCATTTAGCAATGAGCCCCCGAGGCACTAGGTCAGTCCCTTAGGGTCCGTCTCCCCAATAAGGATTGTGCAATCTTCTCACCAAGCAAACAAATGCAAGCAGAACCCGCGCCTCAAGCAGAAATCTTGACAATGGGCATCTTAACCTATCCAATGCAAAGCAAATACCCAAGGTCTTCTAACTGATTCTATCTAAATTAGGGCAAGAAACTCACATCTAAATGCAAGAATGTTTTGTGGATTGGAGCCATAGTTAAGTTACAGAGTCTGGATTTTTGTTATCATGTCTTTCTATGCTACTCAAAGATGCCAAAAGCTAGAGATGCTATGATGGGGGCATGATTATTTTCTTTGTTTGCTATTTGTGGATTAAACTTTAGTAATGTGAAGCCTTGTCTAAGGCCATGATCGGCAAAAGATCACCGAGGACATCAAAGGTATAGCACGAACGGGGGCAATCCTTGCTTGTTGAAATGCAGGAAGTACTCAGGTCATCTAGATTCAAGTTTGACTAGATGCTTGTATTAACTTGCTAAATCACAATCCATGTAAGCGGTACTCAAGTCATCTCGGTTCAATTATACCTCGATGCTTGTATTCACTTACAACATTTCAGAAAATGTACCAAAAAGAAATTGCCCAATGATGAAATAAAGCACTCTAAAAGCAAAGCATCCATCCTATATCCACATACACATCCATGCAATCCTCATTCATCCAAACTATGCAGAGTAACGATATCAAGTAAAGTTTCTAGGTCATCTTATCACAACCATTCTTCTATCTATCTATCATGTCATTCTTGTGTCGATAAAGTACATTTGGACTTCACAAAAACAAAGCATATAGGAGCATATCATATCATTCGTAGGACTAGTCATGCACATGCTTAGGTTCGTAGAATACACCATCCAATGCATTAGGTCACCAATACATTTGCATCACATCACATCTTAAAGCACAGATAATCACATCAAACTCATATCACATATGCATACATTTGCATTAGATCATATAGACGTCCCATAACACAGTTGCATCATCACATAGAAATCATATCACATATGCATACATTTGCATTAGATCATATAGACATCCCATAACACAGTTGCATCATCACATAGAAATCATATCACATATGCATACATTTGCATTAGATCATATAGACGTCCCATAACACAGTTGCATCATCACATAGAAATCATATCACATATGCATACATTTGCATTAGATCATATAGACGTCCTATAACATAGTTGCATCATCACATAGAAATCATAACACATATACATACATTTGCTTTAGAACATATACACCTCCCATAACAAAGTTGCCTCTAACATAGAAATCATATTACATTCTACATTCATTTGAAAACATTAAATCACATAGACATCATATAGCAGCATATCACAAAGCATCGCATACAGCATCAGATAAACCATCTAACTATGCACATACATCACATCATACAATAGAAATAAATCTTCGTCGCATAGCACATGCAATAGATACACAAAGCTGCATCATCATATATACTATCATACAAAAGAGGTCCAAATGTACAAAATCATCATCTATCTCTGGAATAAAAGTGTCATATACAATATGCATCCAAATGGATGGTGATACATGTCCCAAAATGTACAAAATCTGGTCTGTGTCTATCCCTGCTGCTGTGGGCCACGACTGCCGGCTCCTGACTGCTGAGGACCCATCACGGAGGCCCCTGACTGTGATGGACCTGCTCTATGTGTCGCCCCAGACTGACTCCTGAAGCTCCCTGCCCTCTAGCTTGATGCCACAGCACCATGGTATAACCCTCGGTAATACTGAGCCTAGGACTGCGCTCTGGCTAGATCTGTCTGTGCCTGTGCCAACTGCGTCTGCAACTGGCCAACCTGTGCCTGTGCCTTCTGCACCTGCCCAACCAAAAATGAACTCGCTGCATCTGTCCCCATAGCGGCCATCGCAGTGTCCCGCTCTACACGGATAATACGTACCCGTGCATCTACCATGTCTCTCTCGTGAGTCAACCCAGTGATCACCGCTGCGTCTGTCTCTCGCCTCCTCTCTACCCTCCTCAGCTGTGCCTGCAGCTCTCGCACCTGTCCCCTCAGGCTGGCTATAGTCCTCTCATGAGCCTCTCCCTGTACTGGCCCCTGTGCTGCCTCTACCTGTCCTGGCCCCTGTGGCTGGGGCACCTGCTGCTGTGGTACCTACTGGGGTGGTGGCATCTATGCCTGCTGAAGTATCTGTTGCTGTGCCTCTACCTGCCCTAGCACTGCCTGCTCAGCCTGAACTATCCTCCTCCGCTGTCTCGGCCTCTCTCCAGCTCTACCACCCCGTCGTCCTCATCCTCCTCTACCTCCCCTCCGCCCTGGGCCAGCCTCTCCCTCCTCCTCTGAGTCTGCCTCTTCAATACGAGGCACCAGCATGCCGGGTCCTGAATATCTCAGGAAAGGATGTGCAGTGATCCAATCCTCATACTCCTGTGTCACCCCCGCATCTGCTATCTCCCTCCTCATGTCCCATGCCACATACGGCATCTGCTGGAACTCTGCCAGAGCCTCCTCATATGAAGCCATTGGCCCCCATCGGACCCTCTCTGCATGCGTCCGTGTGAACATAGCCTGCCCCTGTGGCATACCCTGCCTCCTGCCGAACTATCTCAACACTCGGCCCACCATCTGCCTCTCTAGTATATGCCGTGTCCGGCCTATCAGCCACCTGGTCTGAAAGCAGTAGGGCAGCTCGCCTCCCTCGTCGTCCCATGGCTCACAATCCAGATATGGTCGCCAGACGACCACATCCACTCCGTCCAAGGTGTGTCTCCAATACTCTAGCTTCCCCAGCCTGTGCTGGGAAATCACTCCTGCATAGCCATAACTGTATGGCTCTCCTCGCTGCCTTGCGAAGACACATATCGGCCCAGTCACCGCTATGTGCTCCCACAGCCAGAACTGTAACAGCAACACCCCAGCCGATAGACTCGTGCTGCAGTGGTATACCACCTGATGCATGTCATGGTATAAAAGGGCCAGTATGTAAACTCCCCATGCATATCGGATGCCCTCAGTCAGCATCCGCTCCATGATCCTGCCCCATCCAATGGGGAACCCATGCGATCTCCTGTCCGGGCATACAACACCACCGATCAGTCTAGCCACAATCCCAGGGAAGTAGTCGTAGTAGTCATATATATCCTGCCACGGGATAACCTGTCCAGCTAGCTCAGGATCATCAAACACCTGCTAGCACTTGGCGAGTCCCATGTCCCGCTGTGCATCATACTCTACTAACTCGCCTACCACAGGCAAGTGCAGTATCTGGTAGACGTCCTCCAAGGTCACCGTCATCTCTCCCGTCGGAAAGTGGAAGGTCCTATCCTCACTGTGGAATCTCTCCACGACAGCTGTCAGCAGTCCACGATTCGCCCGCACCTCGGGCATGAAGCATACATAATCCAAACCCATGGCACCAAGCGCCACTCTGTCAGTCTCTGTCAGCATATATCTCTGCAATAGGGGCATGGGAAACGTCTCCCTTGACTGCAGTGTGTCCTGAATATCCTCCTGCAAGCAAGCAAGGCAAAGCATCAGTCTCAAGCGACATATACCATACTCAACATACCTACTGAACTATCTCAACTAAATTTAGCATTTCAAATTGATCAAAACAGCACACTACATCTCTTGACTAGATTTCTACAATCTCAGAGATAGCTCATCGATTACCGCGTCAAGCAGGACACTAATCGAGTCAATTTGGCTACGTCCTTTGCTATCCACAGCAAATGCGCCACTACAGGTGGTAAAAGTGCCATTTTTTGGTATATGCGCCGCTAAAATCAGCATATGCGCCACCTCACACAAATGTGCTGCCACAGTGCACATATGCGCAGATCTAGCGGATGCGCCGCAACATTCGGCATATGCGCCGCCATATTATGAAGCACCGCTTCAATCGACATATGCGCGGCATTCACAAATGCGCCGCTACTTTCCACATATGCGCGGCTTAAATACACATGTGCCACCAAATTACCTAAGCGCCGCTACATTGCACAGATGCGCAGCTTTCATGTATGCGCCGCCAAAACTGGCATATGCGTCGCACAACGACAAAAGCGCCGCTTCGCGAGACATATGCGTCGTTCTGCGTTTCGGTGCATGCATTTGACCTATTTTCTAAGTGCATTTATGACATCCTAAATTGACCCTAGGAGAAATTTTTCGAAGCACATATCGGGGGTCCTGCCTCTGCTGGCTGCCCGAATCGACGGACTCACTCGAATCGGTGCTCCTCGCGTGGAATATCTGCTGCTCTGGCTGCCATGCTGCTCCAAGTTTGCTCTAGGCTCTCTCAATCCAATCCAGAGTAAACAAGTGTACAAATGACTATTCTTGTGGACCCAGCTCCTATTTATAGCCTCCAAACCCTAATTCTGGCTAGGTGATGACTGTGACTACTTCCCGTGCCCGTTTTTCTTCCTGTTTTCTTCCCGCATCCCTGACTACGTCCCTTTTCCTCCTACCTACCCTAACCCCTTCGTCTTCGTGAGATTGTCCGTCTCCGTTTCTTTCACCCTTTTCCCGTCCAATCTCCCGAGGGGGCATCCTATCATCATTGAACCTGTACCAGGGGCAAACTGGGGCATGTATCATCATTCGGACTATTGAATTCTTTGAAGCAACACTGTAAACTGCATTGCATCAAAGAGGGGCAAAATGTATATGCCTAAAAATGACACGATTCATCCTAAATAAATATTCTAAATATTTATTCCCTTCTTCTATTAATTAAATAAATATTCCAAATTTATTTAATCGATTCACTATTCCATAATTAAATAAATTTATTTATTTAATTAAAATTCTTCTAAATGTCCTACACAATTAAATAATCATAAATTATTTTAATTAATCCAAATTCCTCTATCCTAAATTCTAAATTCCAAAAATCCACCTCACCTTTTCCACCTCACCTTGTCCACCTCATCAAGTTGCACATGTAATTAAATATATTTAATATTTAATTACCTTATTTTCCCTCACCCACATGGCCTATTTCTTCTCAAATCAGAGGTTAGTTAACTAATCAAGCAAAAGTGTTAACTAACCTGTCAATTGAGTCAAATCCTCAATCAATTCAGTCAGTTCCACGATTTATTCTTCTAACTGATCAATCAAGTCTGTTAACAGACCAGTTAATGGAGTTAACTCTCCAATCAGTTTTGTCACATCCCCCCTTTCATGATGGAGCTGGGACACTTGTCACATTTCTACTGGTTGCACATTCCTCAACCATCCTCAGCCGTTGATCTTCATATCTCCTCTCAACCGTTGATTCCCATTCTCCCAAGTCTATAAATGAAGCTTCATCCTTCCATTCTAATCATCCAGGCTTTTGACATCGTTACTCTGCAGAAATATCACCAGCGCACCTTTGGCACCCTTTTGTCATCTACAAGCTTGAGATCACATACTTGCATTTGGAGCTCATCTTCATTGCATATCACCATAGCCATTCACCATCGACTTCCTACAAACAGCTAAAAAGATTGCACTCTCTGAGGGCTCATCTCATCTGCAAAAGGACGATTTGTGATAGGCGAACAACAGAAGCATCGAAATGGGAGAGGTTTGCACTGTGTTTGTTCATTGCTTCGTTTATTGAATCCTTCTTGTTTCACTATTCTGTTGATGTTTGGGTCTTGTTTAATTCATTTGATTGATCACCATTTTACCCTTACAATAATGAACAAAATTGTGAAAAGACATAACACAGTTGTTTTGAAGACCATGCAGCATAGCATTGAAAAGGCAGTGAAGCGCAAGTCACCAAAATAGATACCTGCATTCAAACAAACCACCCACAAGAGCAGAACCCACATACAAATCGTATTCCTCTATACTTTCATTAAAAATATCCACAAGAAAATGATTATCATGGACAAACACAAAGCCCAAGTTCCTTACCAGGTCAAAATTTTGCAATAAGTCCATACCATTTGAAAGAAAATGTGATACAACTTGGGAAGGATATAAAGATCTAGGAAAATGTAAAACTTCCCAGCCACGAACCTGAATAATAGCTCTCTCAACAGCATCCTCATAGATCTTGAAAACTTCATGCATAGAATTAGGATTGAGAACGCCTAAATAGGTTCGTTCCCAATTCCAGATGGGCAAAAGGATTCTTCTGTTTCACTAGATAGAGGCCATACTATAACAAAATACTTAACTCATACAAATAAACCAGATTAGAAGACTGAAAACAGAGCAAATAAGGCTAATGAAAGAGATGGCAAAAGAAATGTGAAAAACTAGAATATAAAAGCTACTTCCTTCAAAATATAATGAATGAAATCATCACTGCAAAGATATACCGTTAAGCGAGAGCTGCCACCCTGCATGCAACATTAAAATAGAAGGACTACCCATCATATAAAAAATTGCCCTTAGGACTAAAAACAACGTTAGCTGTCAGTATGAAGCCGCCGCAAATAATAGACTCTCAATTTAGTAGCAAAAACAAAACACTCTCTCTTTTATAAAAACTTCTATTAAATTCTTCATAGTTAGCCTACCAAGTTAATTTGTACTTTCTTTATCTAAAATACAATTAATCCCCAAAATCAATGAAATGGAGGTAGAGTCCCACTCCTTGTAAGAATCATTTATACAAAAAGCATAATTCGCTAAATGATCTGCTAAAGAATTGCCTTCCCTATAAGTATGAACTATTTTAAAAGATTGGAAAAGATCAAGCAAGTTCCTTCCAGATTGCAAAATATAATCAATTTTCCAACTTGATGAAGACTTAAGAGTAAATGCCCTAACAATATTCAAAAAATCCCCTTCCACAATAATATTAGCAATTTCACATTTTAATGCAAGGTTTAAGCCTGCTAATAAGGCCAAGGCCTCTGCCTCATTGTTTGAACAAAAACCAAGTTTAACTGATAAAGCTCTTAAAACTGTGCCATTGTGATCTCTCAAAACACAACCAGCACTAGAGTCACTAGGATTCCCCCTACTTGCACCATCAAAGTTTAGTTTTACAAAAGAAACAGGCAGAGGGATCCACTTAATGGATGATCTATCCAATTTACTTTCTGAGATAAAGCAATTTGAATTAGGTAAAAGTAATAATTTCCAATTCTTTAGCATAATATCATCCCAAGAAGTAAAGACTAGAGAACCTGACTTTCTGAAAAGAAGAGAAGCTGAAACTACTTCAGAAATTAATTTCTCAATTTTAGCAATAATTGCATCAAAAGAATTGTGAATGTTTCTAAAAATTCTGCGATTTCTTTCTAGCCATAAAATCCAAATTACAATACTCAGAGAGACCACCCACAAAGTAGAGAAGGTAGAGTTTGAGAATAAGATAGGCCATCTTTGATACTTGAAGGAGAGAGAAAGGAAGAGGACCTTGCCAACACAACTTTGAGAATAACTAATACTAGACTTTTGAAGAGAGATGACAATTAAGAAACAAATGATCCATAGATTCCTCCACTTCAGAACAAAAAGGACAAATGAAGGAATTAGCAACCCCAAGCCTGACTAACCTATCACTAGTAAGGATTCTATAATTCAAGGCTAACCAAGCAAAAGCCCCTGCTTTAGGCAAGCAAGGACCACTCCAACAAAGCTTATAAGGCCAATCAATTGGAGAAGTTGAATCTTCACTAATGATACTTAGATATCCTTGCTTGACTGTATATCGACCAGACTTTGAAGGGACCCAAATGAGTTTATCCCTACCTCCTGATAAAAAAATTCTTCTCTCCTTCAAGATATTCCTAAGCAAGACCTTCTGTTCTAAAGGAATCAAAAAATCATCAAAAAATTTCCACTTAACTTGACTTATTACCATATCAGATTCAACTTCGATGTAATCTTTAACTTTTGTTCCCCAAGCCTGACACAAAAATAACTTAATTTCTTGAAGACCTATATTTTTCAACGGCTAATAGTTGTTCCAGGAATCCTCCCAAAAAAGGGTTGAGTTTCCATCCTGAATAACCCAAGATAGAAAAGGGGACATCATCTCTCTACATTTTAATAGAAAATTCCAAATCTGAGAGCCCAACTTTGGATTTAGAATAGTAAAAATTCTTTCAGGCAAAGATGAATCTAAATATTTAGCTTGCATAATTTTTCTCCATTTAGAGTCTAATTTTTTATATAAATTCCAGACCAACTTGGCACCAAGAGCCTTATTATGAGCTTCAATGTTATGAATCCCAATTCCTCCTTGTTGCTTTGGTGAACAAATTTTATCCCAGGAAATTAAAGGGATCTTTTTTCCATTCAGATTGGATCCATTCCACAAGAATTTCCTCAAGATATTAACAAGGCAAGAAAGGATAGCCTTGGGCACCATGAGCACTGAAAGCATATATACAGGCATTGCCGATAAGATTGATTTAATCATTAGAATTTTACCTGCCAAAGTTAACCACTTACCTTTCCATGTAGAAATTTTGGATTTAATACTCTTAATAAGTCTGTCCCAAAACATATTTTTAACTGATCCCAAGAAGAGAGGGATCCCCAAATATCTTGAAGGAAGAATGTCCACCTTAAATCCCAAGTATTTGGCAACTCTTTCTTGAACTAAAGAGGAGGTAAAAAAGAAAAAAAATTAGATTTCTCCTAGTTTACTTTCTGGCCCGATACTAAACAATACTTTGAAATTACATCCTTTATATATTTAGCTTCTGATAACACAGGTTGACCAAATAACAAAGTATCATCTGCAAATAAAGCATGAGTAATGGCAAACGGAACTCGAGGAATTTTAATCCCTTTCAAGTTCCCCAAGGAATTTTGCCGCAAAATCATTCTACTCAAACCTTCTGCCATTATAATAAAAAGAAAAGGGGACAAAGGATCACCTTGTCTTATCCCTTGTGAGGATTTAAAAAATTTAGATTGGGAACCATTAATCAAGACTGAAAAACTTGAACCAGAAATGCAAGATGAAATCCACTTACACCATCTCGAAGAGAAACCAAACTTAAGGAGAACTTGAAACAAAAATTCCCAAGACACTCTATCATAAGCTTTTAACATATCCAATTTAACCAACATAGCAGAAAGTTTATGATCATAAGTTGAATGCAAAACCTCGTGGGCCCCAGTGCACCTTCAAATGTTTTCTTACCTAGTACATAACTACCTTGTTCCTCTGAAACAATTTTTGGAATAAAACTAGCAAGTCTTAAAGTAATTGCTTTTGAAATGATTTTATACAATGTATTACAAAGGGAAATGGGTATGAAATCAGCAAAGGAAGAAGGTGAAGCAATTTTAGGAATCAAAGCATTGAAGGTAGAATTAATCTCTTTCAAAACAATACGATTTCTACGAGCTTCTTCTACTGCCAACCACACATCTTTACCTACAAAATCCCAACATTTTTGGAAGAAAAGTGGAGTAAAACCATCCGGACCAGGAGATTTATCTGGATCTAAAGAAAAAACTACTATCTTAATTTCTTCTAATGTGAAATGTTTCATTAGTTCTAAATTATTTTCTTGTGATATCAAGGGAGGAATATGTTGTATAACTTCTAGCACAGTCGTATGTGGAACTTTAATACTTTCTTTTGAAAGAAGCTTTTGAAAAAAATTAACTCGATTCTGAATAAGAACATCATCTTGCAAAATATTCCACATAAAGTCTTTAATTGCATGAATAGAATTCTTATGTCTTCTTACCAAAGCTGAAACGTGGAAAAATTTAGTATTTCAATCACCTTCTCTAAGCCAAATTTCCCTTGATTTTTGTCTCCAAAAAATTTCTTCTCTAGCTAAAACTTCCTCCAAGTTAGATTGAAGAGATTTTACACATTCAAAAGAAGTAGAATCGATACCATTTTTGATAATATCTTCATTTATCTATTCTAATTGGGATTGCAAAGCAACTTTTTGAGAAAAGATATTACCAAAAGAAAGTTTATTCCACTCCTTAATTTTGTTTCTTATAAATTTCAACTTCTTATTAAGCCAAAACATGCAAGAACCTTTCACAAAAGGGGCATTCTTCCACCAAGACTCCAATAGAGGTAAAAAACTACAATCTCTAATATTACTTGACATGTTTTCTTTTATGTTGGTTTACATTTTATTTTTCCTATTACTATGTCCTTGTCTACCTCGCCTTAGGTGAGTATTTTCTCTAATATAGAATTCTTACAAGAGCATTTAGGTGTCTATGTTGATTTTCCTTCTTTTTATCACTATCAAGGTTCCCTTATGTAACTAATAAAAAATCTTGTTTTTGGGAGAATTATACTATCAATATGCCCCTTTTACTTTTTTTGTAGGAGGAAAGTGTATACTTCATACTATTTCCCACTCACTCTATGCTCATTTTAATCTTATCTTAAGATATATTGATTTAGTACAAATTTAAATCATTTATGCTTGTAATGATCTTAAAAAACTATAAGATCTACTTTCTTCTCTTGACAAAATGTACCTTGCCATAAGATTCACCTTCTTTAACATTATTATTTTTCTTATATTTTTAATAATGAAATTTCTATACCTACCTTAATTATCTTTTAATATATTTGTATATTGATAAATGACACAATCTTATGTGACTTTGGACTCATTCATTTGTTCTTGTATTGCGTTGAAATCAAAGATAGGGGAGAAATATAAAACATTTTAAGTGATTCCAAGCCTCTCTTCTTATCTGTTGATTTTGTATGGTGAGCACTTTAGCTTTTAGCTCTTTGAAATCTTACTAGAAGTATTTTGTTTTTGGCAGCTACTTGCATAACAAATTCTTTATTGGTCAATCATTAGGGAATGAGTATGAAAACAAATTTTTATGAGTCACATTCATCTAGTATTTGGTTTCTACCATTATTTCACAATCCACATATGTCAAGGAGATGTGTGGAATCTTTTCAGTTTCATCCAATGCCTGAATAATTAGCAAGGACTATCTTTTCAGTTTAATGTTAACCATAGTCTTGAGATTTTTTTCCAACTACTCCACCCTTATCTATCTAATATGTATCCAAGGATAGAACAATCGTTCACTAAATAGATCGTCAAAACACATTTTACACACATTACCCCTTTATAAAAAACTTATTGAGCACAACTTTACGATGCCTATTTCTTTAGTAGCTTCATGATGTTTATTTTTAATGTGAAAAAATTAATAAAATTTATTAATTAAAAAATAAATATATTTTTATCAAATATTATTTTAAAAAAATTAAAATATGATAAAGAATTGCAATAGTGAAATTAGTATAGCCATGTCAATTCTTATTTATTTTTGGGTTTATTTTAATAGAATGACTTAATACAATCATATATTAAGTGACACACTCTTGTGTTAAGTTTAGTTCACAACCTAATATTTATTTCTCTCTTTTTCACATTCACTTACACTTATTTTAATTCTTTCGACCTTACTTTATTCCTATTTTCATTCATTCCCACATATTCACCATTATAGTCATTTATCACATTCATATTTGTACCCATCTTCACACATTAGATCCTTGCCTCAAACCTAGAGCTTTCCTATCTTAGGTCAATCCCAAGTGTATAATAGATCCCAAATTCAAAATATTAAATTTAGAGACTAACCTTCTAGCCCTTTTTCACTAGTCATTGTGAGTTGACGTAGTACATGTTTGTGTGGCTTATTGATTTATCTTGGTATTTAAAGGCATTCATTTGTGTGACTAATTCATATGGTTGAATAAGAACATCTAGAGAACAAAGAACATTCAATCTATAAACATTTCAATTTGGAGCTTAAAAAGGATCTTAGTTTGCATTAGGATCCCATAGGCCATGTACAAGTTTACAGTGCATGTTGTTTGAGATCATTTACTCAAATCCATAAAGATAGTATGAAAGGGAGGTTGACCCAAGAGAACTTGACCCTAGTGATCCAACAACTTACCAAAGGTATTTTTAAATAATGTCATTCTTAATTATTAGTATATATTAGATATTATAGAAAATTAGGTTTTAAAATTCTTCTACTTGCTAGATCAGATCTCCACATCAAAGGTTGAATTTGCATTATAGATTCAAACTTGAGATACTCAAGATTGATCCATAGAATGTTTTGAGTATATTCTAATTATGAGATACTAAGCACATCAAGAACATGAATTTCTAGACTATGGTGAATTGATTTTGTAAATCTTCAAAATTTATGTTCCCTTATTGAATTGGGAGCAAAGTGAGATCATGGAAAATCTGTTAGAGTAATAGGTTCTTTACTTAATTAATTTAATCATATTGATTAATTAATTAAGTCACCTTTACTTTATTTCACTCAAGGTAAACTTAGGAATCTCTCATTAGGGTTTTCTAACTTGCAACTATAAAAGCAAGTGCTCTCATGTAATTCATTAATCCATTTCATTAATTGCATCTTTTTTGTGCAAATTGCTCTCTTTACTTTTTTTCTCTTGTAGAAGGTTTCTTAGGTTTTGCATGTGTTCATTGGGATCTGTGAGGTTGGTTTCACAACTTCAACATGGTATTAGAGCTCCAAATCTACAAGCCCCTTCTCAAATTTGGAGAAAATTTTGAGCAAGATTTTTTTTATTGGTACATTTTGTGTAAAATGGAGTATTCCATTGGATTCAGAGAAATCAAAATAGTCAGATTAGCCTTTTATTTGGCTTGATTTGAGCTTCGTAGGCCAGGTCTGCAAGGGTTTTAGCAGGCTGCTTTTTTTTGGGATTCAGAGGAAAGCTATTTTTTGGAGAGTTTTGGGCCCAAACAGACCTCACCATCGTGCTTAGAATGCCCAAAAACCTTAAGATCGACTGTCAAATCATCAAAATTAGCCTTAGGCTCATCTGGGGCAAATTTTTTTTGCCAAGGAAGCTATACGACCTTCCCCAGCACGCAAATCGAGGTGACTGAGTTTTTTTTTAAAAATTATTTTTCTTGCATGTAATATTTTTTTCTTCAAATATTATATTGAAAAAATTTTCAAAAAAAAAAGAAAAATGCAGGTTTTTTTATTGAAAAAAACAAAGTTTTAAAAAAATTGATAGTAAGGTACAGGTTACCTAATTGCACAGGCCCCTATACCCTACTGCATGTACTATACCTGCGTTGCAAGTTTTACGCTGTTGTTCCCCATTAAATCATGGGAGTGTGTGGTGGGGTTCGATCCCCCCACACCCCCTTTATATTTTTTTAAAACTTTTTTTAAAATAAAAAAAGTAATTGTAATTTTTTTTTAAAAATGTTTTTTTATATATTTAAAAAAAATCAATTTTTTTAACTTTTTTTTTTAATTAACAAAATAGCAGCTTTTTTTTTAATGTTTTTTTCATTGAAAAAGCATGCATATTTTTTTGTGTTTTTTTATTAAAAAAACACATGCAATAATTTTTTTTTGTGTTTTTAAAATTAAAAAAAATCACATGCAAACTACTATACCTGGAGGACTTTTTGGCAGGGTTCTAAAGTTGGCAGATCTCCAAATTTGGAGGTGTTTTTGCTAAACTTGGCAGTGATGCTTTTTTGCCCTCACAACCCCTCTCCATTGGGCTTTTCATTTTTGCACTCCATCTTCCATAGGCCATACCTCGGTCATACGGTGATCTTTTTTAGTTCAATTTTTTTTGAAAAGGGGTAGAATTTTGTGCTCTTCGCATTGGTGTAGGTGGTTTTCCATTTTGACTTCTATTTTTTTTAGAAATCAGTTTTCTCTGTGTTGTTGCTGTGTAGTTCTCATTTTGGAGACTTTGACGGGCCATATCTTCTGCATCCGGACTCCTTTTTGGGTCCCTTTTTTTTAAAGTGCATGTTTTTCTGTGTACTTCATCCTAGTGCTATTGGTTTCCTCTATTTCTATTCAAGAATTGTATTTTTAGCATGTGGTCCTTTTTTGGACATTGTGAGCTTCCATTGTAAGCACTTCTCATATGTAAACACACTGAAATAAAGTGCCTCAGTAGTGTCCATGTATTCTTGAGATCTTACACATCATTTTGTGCCTTATTGTACTCCAACTATGATATAAAGTGCCATGGGGGGGTTGATGTTTGCCTTTTGTTTGTTATCATATCTCTGTCAAGTGAGTGTCCCTTCCACGATAGCAGTGAATCACATTGATTCTTGCCTCATGCGTGTGTTCTTTGGTTTTCACACCCTTTTATTTGCTGGTACTTTCATGTTTGCACATTCAAATGTTCTTGTTTCTTCTACATGCACTTCTTGGATTCACACAATTTTAGTGTACATGTCATGGCTCTCCCTTGTCCGCATTATGGGGGGTTTCTACTGTTGGTGCTAATGCTTTCTTGGTTTTGCATTGGAGTGAGTTATGTATCTAGTATTTGTTCCTATGTACTAGGCGGATGCAGTGGTACATCAATGGTTGGTTACCCATGCATTTCAGTGAGATGGAGCATTTACCATATGGACACTCTTGCATTCCTTTTGTGGAGGCAACCTTCTATTTTCACTTGATTAGTTCATCAAACTTTTGGTACCTATGTCATTTGTATCTTCGAGTTCCAGATGTTTTGCCTTTGTTTGCCATCTGATTCGAGTAGTGTCTTTGGGGGCACTCATGCATATTCTTGTCTTCCTAATTATGATCTTCATCTTGTTTTAGAGGAGGTTCTTCTTTCAGCACTATAGTAGCCAGTCTTTGATAGTGTTTGCAACTTCTTCATGCTTCTATGGAGTTCTTCATGTTCCTATTCTTTTGGGACATCCTTTGTGGAGGCTTTTTAGTCCTTCACTCTTTCTCTCTCTTTTGTAGGGAGGTTTGTTCTCTCTTTTGGGAAGGAGTTTTTCCCACGTGGTTTTCTCCTTTTCTCTATTTGTGAGAGACTCTTTTGTACATGGGTACCTCATCAGGCCTAGTTGTCGAGACCCATATTTGCTTTCATGCATTTGTCCTTAGTTTTTTAGCTTCTCCTTAAGTTCATGTTAAGGGGGTGTTAGAGTAATAGGTTCTTTACTTAATTAATTTAATCATATTGATTAATTAATTAAGTCACCTTTACTTTATTTCACTTAAGTTAAACTTAGGAATCTCTCATTAGGGTTTTCTAACTTGCAAATATAAAAACAAGTGCTCTCATGTAATTCATTAATCCATTTCATTAATTACATCTTTTTTGTGCAAATTGCTCTCTTTGCTTTTTTCTCTTGTGGAAGGTTTCTTAGGGTTTACAGGTGTTCATTGGGATCTGTGAGTTTGATTTCACAACTTTAACAAAATCAACATGCAAGGAAATGATAACAAAATGCAAAACAAATGATGCAATACCTTCACATTGACCCACAATCCATCGATAAGGTGGAGAGTGTCGCACCCAAAGCACTCTAGCTTTACCCAAAGAGATGAATGTTGATTACTCATGATTCAGCAACATAACATGAATATAGGGATTGATAGATGAATGATTGTATGATGCAAGATGGATGGATGATAGATTGATGATGGATGATTGAGAGGAAAATTTGACAACATGACGATACTAGAAGAAGATTCATTGCAAATGGCTCAAGAGAGGTTGCCTTTATAGAAAAGGCAAATTTGAATGGATGGTTGTGATTGAGAGTTATTTTGAATGATATGGACGGTTGAGATCGATTAGGGTTGATTAGGGTTTCCTTGCACCTCAAGAAATTGTAGTCATGTGACAAGTGTGCGAAGGAGAATGAAAAGAATCTAATTCAAATATTTTATTTGAATTAGCTTGCACATGTGACTTGTATTAAATGCAAGATGTACTACCCCACATGAGACAAAAGGGAAGTGGACAAGTGTTTGATTGTGATAAAAGGAATCTAATTTAAATAAAAGATTATTTAAATTAGTTTGACATGTGAAGGGGTATTAAGTAGAAGATGCAACATGTGACACTTGTTGCAATGTGGTGAGAGGTGAGGGAATAATTCAAATTTTTAATTTGAATTATATGAGACATGTCACAAGGGGGATTAATTAAATAAATGTGATTTATTTAATTAATTAGAATGAGATTAAGTGGGTTTAGACTAGGACCTAGGGCAAAACATTACAAGGTCATGTTGAATAGGTGTAGACAAGACATGGACAAATTTTAGTGTCTACACAAAGTACCCTATCTATTGCATTTATTTTTGTTGGTGAAATATTCATATTTTATCTTGGATATGTATTTATCCTAAGTTTGATATTGCACTTATTTAATTCAAGTTTACTTAGGATATTAGGAATGTTTAATTTCCCTTACCTAGGTAGCTAATTTAATGGCATGTGTACACCTTGACTTGAGGTACACAAGTAACAACATTGTCTCATAAATTCTTAATTGATGGTAGTCAAGTGCCAGAGTTAAGGTTACCTTTGTCATAGTCAAATCAAGTTAACTAATCCACTAATTGATAGTTACTCATGACCCCTCGACATGTCATATCCTTGAGTGATGCATCTAGGAGGCCTATTTATATGGACTAATTATTAATTTCCTCTATTTTGGAATAACTTATGTCCTTGCATCTTGAATCATTTTTTGTGCTTTCATCTATTGTAACATTCTTCATTCACCTAGATCTAAGCTCTTGTGATTGAATTCCCATCAAATCTTACAAATTTATAAAAATAGTATTTCAATTTATTGACCTGGCTCCTCAAATTAAATATAAGTTAATTGTATCATTGTTGTATGCATTTATTTAAGGGTGGAAGCACAATAATGAGCCCACTTTTGGGCCAAAATGAAAATATGGCCAAAAATCAAACCCAAAATCATCAAGATTTGATCTAAGGGTGTTTCAATTGAACATATTCAACAGTCATGTGGCAACCTATGGTGAGAGGATGTTCAATCTAAGGGTGTTCACTAGAAAACTATATATATGGCAGAGGGATAGAGTTTGAAATTTGTAATGTGAGTTAAATTGAAGGAGGTTTGATTAAACCCCCTTATATCAAGCCTACTTATATCACTCATAGATGAGATTTTAGGAGTACATACTCTACAAAATTAGCTTTCTAAAATGTATAATATTTATATTATTTGTTATTACATTTTTTGTTTATTCTATAAGAAAGATAAGTACATTACAAAAATAAAGAGTTCTATTCAAAATACTAGGAAAAATAGTAAACTAGGTTAACTTTTTTTTAAATGCACTATAGTCTACATCAATGTGTTTGTTTTAACAAAAGAAAATCGATTTCATTAAATAAGAAAATAAAAATGTGTTATGGTAAAATATAGCTCTAAATTCCTATTAGTACCAATTTAAAAATTATTAATAAAAAATATCCAATGAAAAGTTACCAAAAAATATCCACACACTAGATATTGGAGTTACTAAACTAATTCCAAGAAATCCTAGAATAATTTTATTTGTAGTAGAAGTTATGCATTATGGTAAAATTTCACTAACTATAAAATAATAAATATATATATATATATATATATATATATATATATATTTATTGAAAACTAACCAAAAATGATAGAAATAATTTTCTAAAAATTCAAAAACAAAAAAGAAATTGAATCTATAGAGAACATGACACACTAGTTTATATTATTTTTAAATACTTGACAAATTGTTTGATGTAATTGACAAAATGTGCTAAATGATGAAAAAAAATTGGCCCAATAATGTTGAAAAGAGGGACACACTATTCTACTTTCACCCTTAATTAGTGAAGATTTATATAAAAGGGATTTTATTCCTTTACAAGAATATACATTTAAGTATTTTAGTTTTGTAATTAAATAACTATTTAGTTTCTCACCATCCCACCGTGTGTGAAAATCAAGAGACACTATTGTATCATCCACATTTTTAGGCTCCACTGAATCATCATGTTCATCATCATCTATGAAGCTTGTTCAATGATCGAGGTTTTATCCTTCCCCCATTGTTTGAATGGTGATAACTAATGAAGTTTTTATAAAATGGATGTTGGGGGTACTGTAGTATACCTCCTCTCAAACTAGAAAAATCTCCATAATAGTAGTATACCTCCTGTAATATAGAAGAAGTGTTACCTTCAATTTCTATACTACATTAAATATGAGCTGAAATATAAAGTGTTAATTTATAGAAAATTGAAATAAAGAATCAAAAAAGTGGATTCTAAATTATAAATAGCATAAAGTAAAGAACCCAACACCAAAATATGGAGCTCTCAGTCTCGAACACTAGCACGACACATGGACATCTACACATCATGTTGTAGTCCTTTTATGCGCTGTCATCCCAGTCTTGCACTGTCATTCAGAAAAGTTGCAAAACTCAAAGTTTTTACCAGATTTTGAACTCTCTTGCACAACAAAAAATAAGAACAACTAGAGCAACAAACCAATAAATACCAAATAATATAGAAATGATAAAATAGAGCCAAAATAACTAAATTACATGAAGTATTAAAATGATAAGCAAAGAGGAAGACACTTGCAAACCTTCATGCAGTTGAATGTCTCCCAAAATAAATGTAGGTAAAACAAGAAAAAATGTTGGGGCTATTTGGGAGATTGCCCTTAGGTAAAGCCCCTATGTTGGTCTTTTGACCTCCATGGATGACCAATGATAAACAGATAATATAATAGTGTGTTCTCCTATCCTAAGTGCATATAGGAATTACGAGTAGTGATAATAAATAAAATCTATAAGTATCAACCCTGGCCTACATGAAAGAATACCCTAGTGTGTGTATGAAGATAAACAAGGTGGTGGTCTACACCAAAGATTTACCAAATAGAACTATAGAATAAAATTATAAAGAAAAGTTGCAATATTATTCAAAATAGAATAAGAACAATCTTACCAGCATGGTGTAGAAGATGAAAAAGTGAGCTCTTTGGAGGAGTCAACCAAAGTGTAACAATGTGAATCCTTGAGAGAGATTAAAAATGGTGTTATTTCAACACATGTAGCTTTATCAAATTCAACAATGGAGGTATGTGTAGCCAAGCATAGCCAAAAGAGGAATAGAATGAGAGAACATGAGAGAGATTCAAAAATTACTTTTGCATAAGGGTTTGTGAGGAAGCTGAAGGGTCAGATTCAGATGCTGAAGGTATTTTTTTAGACAATCGAGCATTATAGTAGGCATCAATAAGAGACTAAGAAAGAGATCAATGTTTTAAAATTTTGGAACTCACAGGACACTAGAACATCACATGGATGTCTGTGTGTAGTGCTAGTGTCCTCGAGAAATCACACAAAATTCAACATGTGTTCCTAGGATAGCGAGAATAATTAGAATCTGATAAAGAAATTTGGCAATCTAGTGAAGGAAAAAGGCTAAGGCTAGGGTTAAATGATCCCTAAAACATGCTGAAGAAATGGACACTAAAGAAAGCCCAAAATATAGAGTGAAATTGCAAGGGTATGCACTTTTTGACGTTACACCTCCAGATAAACCATTTGAACTACCTAATCCTATCTAAATGAAAATGATCATCTACATCTATAGGAAACTACCTATATGGTCTCCATATGATGTTTGTTAAGGAGAGATGGTCAAAAGATATTTCCATGCTCAAAGGGTATTTCCCTCCCTCCATCAACCCACACTAGTGCCTCATTGGCATACCAATGGTGTGCCTGCTACTTTAGTTGATGGTAATATATAATAATGGGGTATGTGAATTTGCTCTTATGCCTAGGTCTATAAAAGTGATGTAGCCCTAATACTAGACATTGTGTAATCAATGAATCTATGTAGATCATCATATAGATGGTATAGAATGCACCTATCACCAACAAAAAGACCCTATGCTCCTATATATCTCTACAAATATGAATAATACCATGTGTTATAGTAAAACCCTTTAAATCTAGCAAGATAAAGATGCCAACAAGGAGGAGAAACCACTTGCATCTACAGGATGCACCATCAAGTATGACATCACTGTAGGGGACCTCATCTTGCCCTTTACTTGCTTACCCAATACAACACCAATATAAATCTCTATCCTTCTATTGTGTGGTATGTTTTGTCTCTATATGTCTATGCCTAAAAAGGATGTGAAGTTGAACTATCTAATTTATGCTAAATATCATTTGGAAATATGCTTAGTTATAAGTCTAGATAATTCAAAATTATCCATTTAAGTCCAATTTATTTGAAATATTTGATGTTTATTTAGAATGAGTTAAGTTATTTTTCAAATAATCTATATCATTCCACAATTAATTAAGGTTCATTTTATCTTTATCAAATATTTGAACCATTTTATTTGAAATAGTGCTAGTTTATTTGGAATATAGTCTAGTCTATCTTGAATAAAATTCAAATTATTCTAAATGGAATTTAGATACTCTATAATTGTTATAAGTCTAGACTATTCAAAATAGTTCATTGTAAAGCTTTATAATGGTTTGATACATCATGTTTTCTTTATACACACTTCATGAATTTGTCTAATATTTTCATTGACTATTTCTCTAGCCTAGTTCACATGAGGATAACATGGACTTATCAATATTCTCAACCATTATTTATCTTTTAATTCTTGTTCTTGTACAATACACATGGTTTATACATCTACTAAATCTACCTTCCATCATATGTGATCCTCTCCTAATCTAGCTAAAGGCCAAGAATTTTTAGACAAAGGGAAAATAAGCATTGAACATACTCAAGAGCACACAACTCCCTCACAAGTGGTAAGGTGGATCATGAGAAAGAAAAATAACATGTGTCAAGAACTTGATCTTATTAATTATACCATGCCCTATATCGAGGTTACACGTTCATTACATAAAAGAGAAACCATTAGGGGTGCATGTTGAAACAAGTGACTATGAATATGCATTGTTTGGTTGATGTCATTTATACTTCTAGGCATTTTTGCTTATGTCATCTATGTTGTGATCTCCCTTAACTATTCATAAATTTCCCTTATGTATTCATACACTTTGATCCCTTTATATATGCAATGTTTGTTGCACCTCCTACTTTCATTTCACCTTCTATATTATGATCCATGTTTTCCTTCCCCCCACTTGAGGGCATCTTTCTTATATTAGTTAACACATGTAAATTCTTTTATGTTGATTTTCATTCTTCTTTTCTTATTACTATGCCCTTGCATGTATTTCTTTAGGCGGATACTTTCTCTATGAAAAATTCTTACAAGAGTATATAACTGTCTATGTTGATTTGCTTCTTTTAATCACAATTGATGGTTCCCTCATGTAGGTAATAAACACTTGTTTTAGGGGGAATTCTATTATCAAAATGCCACTTTTATTATCTTTTTAGGAGAAAAGTGTATTTTTCACATTTTTTCTCACTTACTTTATACTCAATTTAATCTTATCTTGAGATATGTTAATTCAATACATAGTTGAAGTCATTTATACCTTAAGGAACTATTAAGATTATTTTCTTTCCATAAGAAAATGTACCTTTCCATAAGATTCATCTTTTTTATTAGTATTTTTGTTTTCTTATATTTGTAATAGTAAAATTTCTATACCCATGCTAATTCCATTTTAATTTTTTATTCATTTTGAAACAATAACTTAATACGTTTATATATTGACAAATAACACAATTCTGTATAAAGTTAAACTCATTCCACAATCTTTTATTTATCCTCATTTATGCTTGCACTGCATTGAAATCACATAGAAGGGTTCTGTATAGAACTTTTTAAGTGTATCCAAAATCTTTCTTCTTATCCATAGGTTATTGACTAATTTTATGTGGTGTACAATGCTTTAGATTTTAAAACCTTATTTTAGAGAGTGGTACAAAATGCTTTAGGTTTTAACATTTATATATTGACAAATAACACAATTCTGTATAAAGTTAAACTCATTCCACAATCTTTTATTTATCCTCATTTATGCTTGCACTGCATTGAAATCACATAGAAAGGTTTTGTATAGAACTTTTTAAGTGTATCCAAAATCTTTCTTCTTATCCATAGGTTATTGACAAATTTTGTGTGGTGTTCAATGCTTTAGATTTTAAAACCTTATTTTAGAGAGTGGTACAAAATGCTTTAGGTTTTAACATTTATATATTGACAAATAACACAATTCTATATAAAGTTAAACTCATTCCACAATCTTTTATTTATCCTCATTTATGTTTGCACTGCATTGAAATCACATAGAAAGGTTCTGTATAGAACTTTTTAAGTGTATCCAAAATATTTCTTCTTATCCATAGGTTATTGACTAATTTTTTGTGGTGCACAATGCTTTAGATTTTAAAACCTTATTTTAGAGAGTGGTACAAAATGCTTTAGGTTTTAACTTTTGTGTTGTCAATAGGCTCTCTGAAATCTTGTTAAAAGTGTTTTTTTTCCAACCACTTTCATAACAAAGTATAGACTACTCAATCATAGGGTAATGGGTGCGAAAGATGCACCCCTTCATTTCATTAATAGACTACATCCACATGAAAACAAAAGTAAGTTACAACTTGGAAAGTGAGAGGAATGTTAGAATGCATGGAAATGGGAAAGAGAAGAGGATGGGGAAATTGGTGTTACTCCAAACGATTTGTGTTTAGTCAATATGTAAACAAGTTTTTATAGTCAATTGAATGGATAGCTTACTCCAAGTCAAATTGAGTCATGTTCATCAAGTATTTGTATAATTATTCTACGGTCCACACATGTCAAGGAGACATATAGGCCACCACATGTGGAATCTTTATTGTTTCATTTGATGCTTGAATAATTAGCTAGGACCATTGTTGGCCTAAAATAGGGCACAAAGTAAAAGCTATCACAACTCTCCGCAAATGGAGTGTGGAGCATAAGACCAACATGGCTGATAGAGTTAAGGATATTTTGTAAAGGACACATCCCTATAGCATTATATTGTATAAAGATATGTAAGAGAGTAAGCATATGTAAGAAAATGTAAGGGATATAATATAAAGAGTAGAGACTTAGACCTGCCTTTTGTATCTATTATTGAATATGAATATATAAGGAGATATAAGGATTATAAACTAATGATTAAGTGTCTATTGATGTGTTTAGCATGTTATATGTGATTAGATCTTACCATATTATGTTGTTTCCTACTGCAATTATCTATCATTCAATCACCATATCTTCTGGGGTATAAATAGACTATATAAGATTATTGTAGGCTCACATCTCTGGGACTGTGTCCTAATTTCTCTTAACTTCTTGTTATCTCCCTTTGCCATGGGTGTTTTGAATTTGGAATTTAATTAATCCATAGGTATCCCATTGTTGGCTTACTTTGAATGGTTACATCTTTTCAAGGATCTTTTTAGATTCCTTCCCCCTTTCCATTTGTCACCCCTTAAGTGCTTGCCTCCCTCTCACAAGGGTAGGACCTAAGAGATCCCTTCTGCAAGTTTATAATTTTTTTTGTTTTTTTATTCTATTTTCCAATTGTCCTTCTATTTTGTGTTTCTTTTCTTCGAATTTACCTCATCCATTCTTCACTGCTCTTACTAGGGTCTCAGCAATGGAACCAATTTTGCTAAGAGAAATTAGGACACAGTTCGAAGACCTGAGCCTTCAATACTCTTATATAGTTTTTTTAATACCCCAAAAGATACAGTGATAGAATGATAGATAATTGTGGTAGGAAACAACATAATGTGGTAAGATCTAATCACATATGACATGCAAAACACATCAATAGACACTTAATCATTAGTTTATAATCCGTATATCTCCTTATATATTCATATTCAATAACAGATACAAAAGGCAAGTCTAAGTCTCTGCTTTGTATATTATATCCCTTACATCCACTTACTTATGCTTACTCTCTTACATATATTTATACAATACAATGCTATAGGGATGTGCCCTTTACAAAACATCCTTAAATCTATCAACCATGCCAACCTTATGCTCTAAACTCCATTTGCAGAGAGTTGTGGTAGCTTTTACTCTGTGCCCTGTTTCCTTCCAATAACCATCTTTTCAATTTATTAATAATGACTTTGATTGCTTTGAGTGAGCATATGACTAACCATAGTCCTCATATTTCTTTTCAATTACTCTGTCATCATCATACAACAATCGTGATAGCCACAACATAAGAAAAGTGCATTGAATGAATGAATGAAGATTTTTAATAATTTGTCCATGAGGCCAAGTAGTCTATGGGACCACAGGGTATATAAAATGATGCCATGTTTTAATTGTAATTTGGTAGCACTCACTTTCATTTCAAAAACAAATCTCAATCCTTCCACATAAAAAATGCTCACTGTCATCCACTAAATATTAAAACTTTACCACTTAATGCTTTTACCCTAGTTTCTATACTAATGGTTCGAAATAATTTATTTAGCAAAACTTCATAATATATATTTCTTTAATATAGCTTCATGATTTCTATGCTTTTAACCCACTATTAGGCCTATAATTTCCAACTAATCATGTATGTTTTTTAAAAAGAAAGAATTTTCAATGTTAAATAATTAATAGCATTTATTAATTATTAATAAAACATAATTTTTTACTGAACATTATTTATTATTTTAAAGAATTGTAATAATGAAATTAGTACATCCATGTCAATTCTTATTTATTTTTGGGTCTATTTTAATAGAATGACTTAATACAATTATATATTGATAAATGGCACATTCTTGTGTTACGATTATCTCACAACTCGTTATTTATTTCTTTTTCAATTTCATTTACACCTATTTTCATGCATTCAACCTTACTTCATTCCTATTTGCATTCATTTCCACATATTCACCATTTATTGCACTCATATTTGCAACCATCTAAGCCACACATTCAATCCTTGCTTCAAACCTAGCACTATCCTATCCTAGATCAATCCCAAGTGGTATGAAATTAAAACCAAATTTGAATTATAACATTTCCACCATTTTTCACTAGTCATTTGTAGGTTGACTTGGTACACATTTTTATGACTTATTGCTTTGTCTTGGTATATAAAGGAATTCATTTGTGCAACTAATTTTCATACGGTCAAATAGGAGAACATGTAGAGAACAAAGAGTGTTCATTCCAAGAACATTTAAATTTGGAGCTTAAAAGGATCTTAGTTTTCATTACAATCCCATAAGCCATCTATAAGTTTGTTCATGTTGTCTACAATCATTTCCTTGAAGCCATAAAGATGGAATAAAAGGAAGATTGACCTAGGAGAACCTAGCCCTAGTGATACGATGGCTTCCCCAAGGGTATTTTTTGTTGGGAAATAGGTGTTTTGTACACCTTGCATAATGCTTATAATGTAATATTTAATTGTGGTGGATCTTAGAAATCTAAGGATGCATGCATCACATGGATTAGACATTCTTAGGGCCACTTGTAATTTGTATGTAACATTGGGATAAACATTTAATGTGGGTTGCACATTGGGAAAATATTTAATATTGGGAAAACTTAATACCAATTGGGAAACTTAGTACCAAAAGGGAAAACTTAGTACCAAAAATTAAATGGAGGGAACATGGTTTTGTGAGCTCATGGTTTAGAGGCACATGGTTTATGTAATACCACTTGGTGGTTTTGTGCAAGCTTTTCTTTATAAAAGAAAACACACAAGTAGTTGTTGAGGTTAGATTACATAATATTTGTCTTGTTGGCTAAGGTTGTAATGAGCATCTCTTGTAGGTTGTATATGTGAGGAGAGGAAGCATGGATTGGGATGTGTTGTTACATGATTCTTAATTGCTCATTCACATGGAAAGTGTAGTTAGGAAGCTTGATGCTTTAGAAGCCTACAAGCATGGAGACTCTACAAGTGTATTGTAATCTTTATTCATAAGATTATACATTGAGTGTGTGAGTGCTTTTAGAGGCTAGGTTTTTCCTCATGAGGGTTTTCCCAGGGTCTTCTATAATTATTCTAGTTGTCCGACCAACTGGCCATGATGTACCCTTCTTCTACAGTTATTCAGGGTGCCCATTGAGAATGACTTCGACACCGCTAACCATCTTCCTGAAAGTACCTCCATCAGCCCTTACTTTCCTCTCACCTGGGTGGGGGGGAGAAAGGAACATCTTGTGTCATCTTGATGGTATGTTTTTCTATTCTTTTACATTATGGATTTTGAATACTTGTTTGCATATTTTTCTCTCTTAAGGTTATGTGGAAATAGTTTATTATGGCTACAAATTTATTTTCATTTGGAATCAAAGCCTAGTTGTCAAGTTGTGGTAGGAGATATCCTTAGTATTTGTAACCCTTGGTAGGAGTGGGATCTTATGCATAGTTGAATCCATGGCCTTGTTGGAAAAAAATGAAGGCATTTTCAAGGTTATAGGTGTGTTTACAAACTTGGGTTGTTGTAGATTTAGGGTTTGATGAAGATTTGACAAATGGGTTTTCTATTTGGGCTCTTTTTGTGAGGATTTTGAGAGTGATCTATTGTTGAAGACCTCTTGGACAAAAATGGACTTCACCATTGAGTCCAAAAGGCCAAAAACCTATAGATCCATATAAGACTTGACTGTGTTTGGAGCAAAAATTTTTTAGGCCATTTTAGGATTAGAGAGGAATCTTCGGCGAGGTTGAACATATGGTCATACATATCCATAGCATCTAATGTCATGGTAAATAAAATTAGGTACAATCATAGAGAATATTCCAATGCTGGCATCGACACATTGTATGGGGTTTGCAAAAATTTAAAAAATTAAAAAAAATTGGTGCAGGCATGATGGTAGCCTCTATGTAGGAGTAAAGATCCAAAGCCCTTGGTTCTAAGGGTGGCCCAATGGTTGTTCATATCTAGCCATGGGGAGATAAACCCCTAGTAGCTAAGATGGGGTTGTACTGCTAGTGAGCCACTAACTTGATTGCCACTCAACTAGTGGTTTTAGCTAGCTCACCGATCCAAAGTCTGCCACCATGATTGAGGTGGCACCACCACCCCCAATTGTTCATCGACCACCCATAGTCTATTGCTTCCATCTAACCACTAGAAATACTACCCACTTGTAGCCCGCCAACCACTAGGGCTATGTTGAATGCACTTAAGGAGGCAACTTTTTTGACAAGCCATACCGCCCTCATACAATATTAAATTTTTATTTCTTATAATTGATAGAAAACTCTTTCTAAGTATTGCGTTGTGGTATTAGTAGTTTTTCATTTTTTCTATTTTGGGCAGAAAATGTCATTTGGAAGCCAATGTTTCTCTCATTGATTCGATAGGTCATATCTAGTGCCCATATTGTCTAATTTTGGACTTCTTATAGGTGACAGAGAGTATTTTTTAAGCACTTCATAGTGGATTAGGTTTGGAAGTGTTGATATGTGTTTTTTCACTTACATTTATATTTGAGTTGTTTGTTGGTTCCTTTGACTATGGTACTTTGTGAGTTACGACAAATTGAATCTAGAGGTGATTTGGTGTTTGATTCATGGTAAAACTTACATGTTTATCTCTAGTTGTCTATGTTTGACATGGTTATCGATGTGATGCTGAATTTGTATATTACATTGTGAGATCTACAAGTTATGCAATTTTGTAGGTTGTCTATACTTATACGTTACATAGATAAGTCAGATGTGGATCATCTATACCCATAGATATGTCAATATTGATGCAAATTTTATTTGGTTGGCCTGGTCTGATCACTTGATTCATTGGTTTGATTGTCATTATGAGGTAGAGAGATGGTGTTACATGATATAGTTGTGTTTTGGGACCTGCAGTTGTTGACTATATGGTAAAGACATGTGAGACTTAGTGGGAGCTAGATGTAGGTATATTAGGTGGGGATCATGGTGTCATGGAGGTTCCTTGTATGCTTGGAGATTTGGAATGACATGGTTGCTTATGCAAGTACAATGGGTGGTGATCATAGTGTCATGGAGGTTCCTCATATGCTTGAAAATTTGGCATGACATGGTTGTTTATGTGGATGCATTGTTTGTGGTGTTCAAATGATTCCTAATTGCAAGTGGTGGTTTATCATCTTGGTTTTGAGATCTTGGTTTTTATTTATATCCCCTGGAGCTATTGGTGGTGTAGTTGAATGTGTGTGGACCATAAGTGATCTTCATTTAGGAGATGGCTATCGCAATTCCATGTGTAGCTCTATATCATGATTTACTGGGAGCTTTGGCAGTGATGTGAATTCATCATTTGGTGATAGATGATCTTTTGCAGTGGTTGTTGGTGTTATGAAGGAGCTCTTTGATCCTATTTCTTATATGCAGTGGGAGTTCTTGGACATCTTGAGTTATATTGATAGAAGATGGTTGTCTTCATGTGATTTGGAGATGTTGACATCTTATGACCATGGAGGACTCTTGGAGTCTTTGGTTGAGGTGTAAGTTATTATTTGTTAGTTTGACAAATGATACTAGTTTACATGATGGATGCCATTGTGCCATGGTAAATTCTTGATTGTATATTAGAGTTTTGGCATGATACAGGTGCTCTTGGGAGCAAATATAATTATTAGAGACATATGATCTTCCTTTGTGGATATGTAGCTCATGACATCATGGTGGGTTCCTGATTATGCATTTGGATCTTTGGCAGTGATTTATGGTAATCTAATTGATAAGTGGTGTGATCATTTTTGTTTGTGAGATTTTGGTTATTGTGGTGTTGCATTGGAGTTTGGTTTGCATTAAATGATCATTTATACACCTATTTCAGATTTGGGTGAGGCTAGATATCCCTTGTTTCTTGGAGATCATGTGTTGAGATAGTAACTCTTTGATTAGGTATCAATAGGACAACTAAGGAGCCTACACTTGGGTTGGACGTGATTTCAACATGGACTTGTTGAGAAGATTGTTCTTGGAGAGAGTCATTGTGGCTTAGTGTATCCTAGAGGATTAATCTCATTCCCCACTCTTAGTCCTCTCAGTGGTGAATCATTTGATAGGTATAGCCCACCTTATTTTTAGATACATTTTCTTTCATACTTTATTTTCTCATGGGAACGAGACATGAGCTATGGATGTTAGTTCTAGAGGGATTATTTGAGGATTTCTTGGCATGGGTTATTTTTACTTTGTATTCTCATGGGAATGAATGTTAGTTCTCAAGGGATTATATGAGGAGTGTAGAGGATGAGTTTTGGGAATGGATCTTTTGGTTTGATCTTACTTCGGTTTGAGAGGCTTGCATATTGGATGTTCTATCTATTCACATTATATATTTTATCTTTGAGTTAAACGATTAGATGCTTGATAAGGATTTTATATTTGGGGTTTTGTGAAGGACATCTTACTTTCCATAGCTTGAACACTTAGAGGTGTTGGTAGAAGGACATGCTACATGGTTTTGATTTGTAGGTTCTCACTTGATGATCTTATGTTTCTTCTTGGAGGTTCGTGTTCACATGAAATTGGAGTTGAGGTTTGTGTGGAGATATTATGGTCACTATGTTTGTGGTCATTTACTATTATTGTACATCATTATTTTAGTAATATTATGGAGTATCTTTAATATTTTTCTCTTATGAGGTTGAGAACTTGGGAGATCTATGGAGACTAGTGGTGAGAGAGTTGTGTTGCATCGGTGTAGCGTGCAAGTTTGCATATCATTATGTATGTTATTTGGTACTACATGATATTGATGACATTTTCTACTCCTTCTATGTGAGTTCTATTGGTGAAATTTTGGATGATTGATTTTTGATTTGACATTACCCATGCAGTGGGATTTCCAATTTGTATATGTGTCCTTTTTGGATGTTCTCATTATATTGCAATGTTGAGGGTCTTGAGGTTTTTTATTGCACGTTTATGTGTTATTACCTTGGATGACTTCTATCAAACTAAAGGGATAAGTATTGTTATGATGCCAAAATACCATCAAACTAAAGGGGTACGTTGGTTATTTTGATGTATACCTATAGTTTAGATTAATACAAGTTTGGGTCTCTTTGATAGTGGAGTTTTTTATTGAAAGGGTTTCTCTACATAAATTTGGTGTTATTCTCTCATATATCTTTAATTTTCTACTCATTATTTCCATTGTATTATATCACATGTATTTAATCAGATTTGATTTCAACATTAAAAGTTAAGGTTTCTATCTTACTATTTACCTAGTTTCTCAACATAGATATCCATAGTGACCTCCCTAGAACCTAAAGGAATGACATCTAACTTCTACCACATATATCAAAATTGATGTAATACATGTAGGGCATAGTGGGGTGAAAAGATGATTGATTATCAAGGAATGATCCATAGGATGGTGGCATAGATGAAGGGGAGATGGAAAAATAAATGGATGGTAGTAAGGAAAGGGAGGATGTAGGAGGAGAGGTCATGGGGAATGTGGGAGGTGGCTGAAAGGAAGTATGTGAAGTATGGTAGGAATTTAATGAGGTGGAGAGAGGTTGATACATAGATGAAATGTGGGTGCATGAAGTGGCCATAGTAAGATATGTATATGAAGAAATGGGGCCAAAATGGGATGTGGGATAGAGAACATAATATAGGGGTAAGATTGTATAAAAGAACATGAAGAAAAGTATGGAAATGAAAAGGATGGTGGGACTTGCATCTATACTAAAGGGGGAATATGAACCCAAGGTTGTGAAATTGGGAGTATGTGATATTATACCTATGAAATACTAGGAAAGGCAAAAGGGGAAGCAGAGGTCACAAGTTGAGCCTATGGGGTAGATGCATGGATATATGGATTAATGGAGAGGGATGGGGCCACTAAAGAGACAATAAAGTGGATGTTCCATGAAAATAAGAAGCATGAAATATATGTAAAGAAGGTGCATTCATATTCCTAGTATGTCTAATGTTTTACATCTAGAGTGTATAATAAATGGTAAACAACATTCCCCATGGATCAATAAATCAAGAAGGATCAAGGACGTGATCTAGGTTAGTGACACTTTTCATGTCTTACAATTGGGCAATAGTTCTAAGGCATTTTTGTATATCTACTTGAGCCAAATATGCTTTGTGATAAAAAAAGATTATCAGTATTGTAGAAATTAGAAACATCATTGGAAGTGGTGGAAAGAGAATGAATATGATCCATGGAGGGGTGAATGTGTAAAATATGATGAATAGGATAGGTACTATGATATGGAGCATGAGAACTATGATGAGAAGGGATCATGAACTAAAAATATAAGGGGAATTATGGAAAGATAAGAGTAGTACATGGGCAGGCTAAGTGGAAATTTTGTAAATGGTGGGGGAACTAATAGAAAAAATGAAACTAGAGGGTAAGAGGAAGTAACTAAGGGAACCTAGGATAAGGGATAGATAAGGTAGAAGCATAAAAGGATGGTATGGGGTGGAAAACCAAGGATATGAATGACTAGATGTAATGCTATAATGTGTAAAGAAAATCCAAGGCATTGACGAGACTATAGTGGTGAAAATGAAATGAAAATTTGGCTTGCAGGTTAAAGTGGTCTATATATGGTTTGAAGCAGTCACATTTAATGTGGTATCAAAAGTTTGATTCTTTTGCATTGTAGCTTGGATTTATGAGTGAATCTAATAATTGTGTTTATTTTAAATTAATTGATGACTAGTTGTTAATCATTATCTTGTATGTTGAAATGATATGTTGTTTGTTGGGAAAAGTGTCTAAACCTTGTGATTACAAAAAGTATGATTTTTTAGGTTATAATAATGAATAAACTCAATTTCTATGATATAGAGTTGGTTTTTGGCCAAAATAATTGTTCCAAGTTGCTCAACACCACTTCCAAGGGTGCCCAATGCATAGATCACTTCAATCTCTTCAATTTAAAAAAGGGACTCAATCAGCCTCCTAGATCAAAAGTTATGGCCTCCAGAAGTTGGGCCTCCCGCATTGGAAAATGTAAAAACGTGTTGGACATGGAAAATAGTTGTAAGGGGAAGTTACACGTGTTGACCAACTTATGATACATGTTATGATGTAAATCTTAAGGCATCTTTTATTGGAGGTAATGGAACTGTAAGGATTTAGGCATCACTTTTGTGTGGTTTTGGCTCATGGTTTTCTAATCACTGTCTGAATGTTTCATGTATTGTATCTCCTATATATTAGGTCCTTGAGATGGAGGTTGTGTGTAAGAGTCTCATAGATATTGTTAATCTACCTCCAGATCTCTGGTTGGTGATACTCCTATGAAGGCTTGCTCTACAAGTATATTGTAATCTTGTTAAAAAATTTAAATAATATACTGGGTTGCTTTTGGAGTGTGGGGGTTTTCTCCCAAAAGGGTTTTCCCCATGTAAATCAATGTGTTGTGGTATGATTGAGATTTATGTTTATTTCTATATAATTTATGTAACCATTGTAAAGATTTGAAAAAGTTTTGCACAATCCTCCTCTCAAGATTAGTGTAGGTTGTTCCACTACCTTAGCTTCCTTACATTATTCACTAGAAATAATAAGGGGATAATTAGAGAACTCAAAAATTGACTTTTTGGTTTCCTTGACATGAAGGATAAATAGTGGTTACAAAATACATCCTAGATATAGAAATCAATGGGTATCAACTTAACATAAGGCTTTGGCTTAATCAAAGGAAGTATTTTTTTACCATTTTATAGTAGTTTGCTATGCAAGACTAAAAGCCAGTGTGTGTTTTTTTACCTATCAACTTATTTAATTATCTTTAAAATAATGTACTAAGTTAGATAAATATTTTGAATATATGTATAATGTTCCTTATACTAGTGCCATAGGCAACCTAATGTATGTAATTATTTGTACAAGACCAAATATTTCCTAAGTGGTGGGAGTTCTAAGTGGGTTTATGCCTAACCCTAGTGGAGAGCAATGAAAGTATGTGAAAAGGGTGTTCTAATATTTATATGGGACTTTAGATTACTATATTTGTTATCATGGGACTAATAATGTGGTTAAGATTTTGGCCATACTAGGCTTTGTTAATGTAGATTGGGTTGGATATTTAGATAGAAAGAGATCAACCAATGAATATGTGTTCACTTTGGTTAGATGTGTTGTGAGTTGGATGAATAAGAGACAACATACAATTTCTATTTCAAATACAAAATTAGAGTACATGATTGTGAAATATGCTTGTAAACAAGTAATGTGGCTATAGAGATTATGTTTAGGTACCATCTTTGATTGCAAGAAGGTGAGAATCAAATGTGATAGTTAGAGTACCATCTATTTGGCAAAGAATCCGATGTACCATTCTCGTAATAAGCATATAGATCATGTCTAGTGTCACTTTGCCTATGAGATGGCTGAGGATGACAGGTTCATGATAAAAAAGGTTAACTCTTTGGATAATGTTGCATATTATGTCATTAAGCTAGTGAGCATTAATAAGTTTTGTTGGTGCAAGGAGGCTATGAACTTTTCCTCTTCTAGCACTTATTCATTTCATTTCAATTCCTTCTTATGTCTTTACAATGTAAATATCAAGTGGGAGAATGTTAGATTAGGTTTTCTATTCACCTTCCAAATCCTATGTATCTATTCTAATATTTATTTGTTTGTAGATGATATAATGTATGTGTCTCCAAGTATCATGGAATGGGGAAATGGGATGCCCATGTGAGGGTAGGATATATATCCAGTTATTATTCATTCCCCTTATAACTTGGAAATATGGTTGCAAGAAGACATTTAACAAGGAGGTTACAAGAAAAGGTCATAGTTGTGAGTTACAAAGCATCTTTCAAAGATAGTGGTCATTAAATGTAGTTAGTACATGAGCATGGAGCACCTAGCATTGCATTTAACCAAATTATGATAGTTATGACATAATCTATGTTGTGTAAGGTGTGTAAGAGGTGTAAGAGAAGTTAAATTCTATATTAGGGTTTTTACCAATGCATTATGGAGTGTTGGATTTTTGCACGAGAACTTGGGCTCCTAGTTTTAGCCCATTGCATTTGTCTCTTGTTTTGAGAAACCATTTATGATTTCTAGGTTTTGATTTCCTATATACTAGAGGCATGGAATAGAGGCACAATCTTGATCTTAAAAGTACTAATATTATGCTAGAATACTATCAGAATAAAGGGATAAGTTGATTGTTTTGGTGTACTCCTACTATCAAAATTAATAGAAGCTTGTCTCTTTGGTGGTGGATTTCTTCCCTAGAAGGGTTTCTTCACATTGATTGGGTGTTATTCTTATGTGTTGTTTTAATTTGTTGCTCCATATTTCCATTGTACAATCTATCACATGTATTTAATCAAATTTGATTGTTAAAAGTTAAGGTTTCTATTTTATTGTTTAATTAGTTTCTCAACATGGAAATCCATAATAACCTCCCTAGAACCTAAAGGAATAGCATACAACTTCTATTGCATCTCTCAAAGTTGATGTAAGACATAGGGCATAACAACAACAAAAGATGACTATTATTGTGGAGGTGGGAAAGCTAATAGGAAAGATCCATATGATGGTGGCATAGATATATAGAAGGTGGAAAGAGAAATATATCATAGTAAGGAAAGGGAGGGTGTAGGAGGAGAGGCCATGGGGAATGTGGGGGGTGGTTGAAAGTGTTGAAAATAGGGTAGACAACTGAGAGGTGGGGGGTGAATCAGTTGTCACAAAACTTTGTTTTGCAGCTATTAATTCTTCTTCATCATATGAAATAAATCAATGGTATAAATAATCAAGCATGAATCATCAACACATGAGCAGAAAACAAATGAACACACATAACACCAAGATTTTTACGTGGAAACCCGGTTAAGGGAAAAACCACGGTGGGGGTTAACCCACAAAAAATAATACCCTGTTAAAAGTATTTTTACAAGTGGGAATGCACATGCATTTGGGCTCACTGCCCAGAGCTCACTGCTCAAATGGAGGCTCACTACCTATAGAAAGATTACATGAAATAATTGAGATTATGAACTGATGAATCGCATCTATTCATGCAAGAGTTTTAGTTCCTATTAAGTGCAAATATTGATCTTACACATTTCATCTTTTCTCAACTCTTCTTACTGCTCTGCTTTCATTCGAACCTTATATTTCTACTTATTTTGTGTTTACTTCATCATTGCACACTTACACACACAAATCATCTAATTCCATCACCTATATATATCCGCAACATGATTTAAAATCATTTTACCAATTGGCTTAAAAAATACTTAGAACTTTGCTGAGTACTCTACTCTATGGGCTAGATTCTTACATAATATGAGATGCAAACCAAAACTTGCACTTGCACATAAACAATCATGTTGGCCACTATCCTTGATCATCACCAATTGTCCAATAAGCAACTTCCATACATCCGGAGCTGAGATCATCTACAAGGTCGACCTATTCTTCTTCTATCTGCTTTGTCAAACTAGAACCCGATACTCAAAAGTTAATATCTTTTGAATCCTTTATCACAGGAGGCCAAAACTTTGGATTTAGAATGTCTTGACAATTCTTATGACTGCCTTAGATCCAAAGCAACCCATGACTTTCCACCAGAGAGATCCGGACCAAGATACCGGACCTTGTCACTTGCTCTATTCCTGACTGCCCAGACTTAGATAAATTCCAATTCTAACTTCTGATATGAACAAATTGTGTTATGTGGATGAGTGTAATGGTCTTAGTTGCCATCAATGACAACACCTGTCATGCGAGGCAGTGTCTCTTGCCAACAATCTCCCACTTTGGCATTGATGGCAACACTTAGTGAAAAATGACTAAGTGTCTAATGTAGCTCCCCCTTACTCTGTACACTTGTGTTCTCCACTGATTCCAAAGCTTCCCCCTTTGCTAGATTCCTCATTTTTCACTGCTCTTCACTCCCCCTTTGAAATAAATGGCAAAGGATGGGGTTCGCAAGCCAAAATTCTCCAAAAACTCTGTATAGACTGCCACATATGTACAACTAATCATTAAGTTCTTATTTACATGAACTTGAGAATGTCTGCAAAGCTAATTTTTAGTTGCTCAAGTTCAGAAGCCCAAGTACTCTTCATGCCATCCAAAATTGATATGTGACCACCCAACACAAATGTATAAGCTTATGCCTTTGATAGATCTGATGGATCATTAGTCTGAACTGCAGTCTGAGCTTCAGATAGGGCATAATATTGTCTCTAACTTTGGGGCGATTAATCCCCAAAGTTCACACATTCTCTTCATAATGTTGCCTTTTTCTTTACCAAGTCTCCTTACCTCATCAATCAGGCTAATTACTTGACCTTCTTGACTTATGGGTGAAATGGTTAGAGGATCAAAATCATTGGATAGATTTGAAAATTTCAGTTCTTATTCCTTTATCTTCTTCTCAATATCCTCACTTACTTTGGGCCATGATAGACATAATTTGTACATATCACTTCCATCATTTAGAGTATTCCAGATGCTCTTTATGCTAATACCAAGTGTTATTCTATCTTTTTCTATCAGGTTCTTTACTTCACTAAATTTCTTGTCCAAAAATTCTTTCTGAACTTTTGCCTCTACAAACTTTTCTAAGGACTCAAAATGTATACTTATAGTATTCACAAGATTCTTCAGGTGACCGGAAGGGGAATCCATTGAGCTCTTGATGCAGGTTGGCACTAACTTCTCCAAGACTCCGGTTGCAAGCCCTAATAGTTCACTATCCTCCATGTGAGATTTTAACATCTTTTCTTTGGCCTTGGCTTGAGTGAAGGATGAAATCTTCATTACTTGTACCAAAGAGAGAGCATCTAGATTAATTATTCCTTGGAGTAGTTCAGACTCATCAAACTCAAGCATTTGTTTATCCAGAAGGCTTTTCACTGCATCTGCAATGTCTCTTGCAATAATTTTTGGAGCATTCTTTTGGTCTTGAGATTTCTCAGCATTTGCAGATGCATCAACATTTGCACCATCTTTTTATGCTTTGTCTTTGCTAACCTTATCTGTTTCACCTTTTTATTCCTTTTTCTCTCTACTTTTCTCTGAGTTCTTTGCAGAGGGACTCTTCCCTGTTTGTTCACTATTTGCTACCAGATCTGGAAGGTCCTGTGGAGTAGCATTACTATCTTCTTTTCGGGATGGATCAGATGGATTTGGAGTATCTACTACATCAACTACTTTATCCATCATTGTTGTATCCTCCTGACTGACTTGTTCCACTTTCAGAGCAGAGGATTCACCTAACTCAAATTGCTGGTCAAAGATGTTCTCTTCTAGAATTTCTTCTGTAACAATGGGAAAATTGTGCTTTTTCAATGCTTTCAAGAGAATTTCTTGAGTTTCTTTAGCAATTTCACTTGTTTCTCCAAGCATGAGTTTGTTCATTCTCTTCTTGCTTCTAAAGTCATTTTTGACTTCCTTGAATATCACATTTATTTGATCAGGTGCAATATGAGGACACAACTTTATTAGCTCATGTTCCCTGATCTCCATGTCCTTGCTTTTGGCATTTTCTTTTCCCAACTCCAAGATATCTATCAGACTTTGAGGCAACTCAAAAGTTATCTCAATCAGTGCCTTGTTGTAGATGTTGAGATATCTAACTGTTGCTTCCTCCAATACCTTTTTATCCACATCACTGTAATCATCATAAAATTCAATCATGGGCTTTAGATTACCATCTACAGTGACTGACTTTATCACATCCTCTAGGGAAAGTGTGGGTTTCTCAACATATTCCTCATATGCCTCTGTCTTTTGCCTTTTAGTAGCTCTTTTGCTATCAAAAGATTTTTCTAGGGTTACTTTTGCAGCCTTTGTTCCAGTGGCCTTCAATTCTTTTACTTCAATATCAGAATCTGTTTCTTCTTCTTCATCAACTTTTGCGCTCTTGTAGGTTCTTGTGGCTTTTGTCTTTACTCTTTTGCCTTCTTGTCTTGATGACTTTCTTTCCGATTTCTTAAGATTAGCAGATTTTGGAGGAACAGGGGTAGCAGCAGAGGTTCTAGTAGTCCTTGTCGTGGAGGATTCTGCTAGAGTTCTACCTTGAGCCTTTTCAGTCCTTTCCCTGAATTGCCTCACAGCTTCCTTGGTGAGGCCTAAATTTTTAGCCAGCTGCTCAACTTCTTTTCTTAATTTTGTTTTGGTTTCAGGTTCTTTAAGCTTAACATGCAGTTTTAGGCTTAGTTCTTCATATGTCCCAAATCTCTCCACTATTGTGTCTTTTGGTTTTCTCAGAAGATGTTGAGCATACATATTTAAGATATTTTCATCTACTTCATACCCCATGGGCATGATCCAAATAGTTCTAGGTTCTATTGCTTCCATTAAACACTGATCTGTGTTAACCATAAAGCATATTTCATGCTTGTACTTCTCAACAATTATTTTAGGGATTCTTTCTCTTGAGTGCATCATACTCTGAAAGTTCTTGAAATACCCCCAGATTATAGTTTTTTGTGCTTCATAGTTACCAATGCTGCGTAGGTGATCTCTGATCTGAATGGCAACTGGCTCATCACTAGTCCAGTGTACACCCTTTACTCCAGGTACTTCATTCATATAGTAGAAAAATAAGCATAGGACCAATGTACCATATTTAAAAGTGTTTTTCTTATCTTTCTAGATTATGTTCAAGTTTTCAATTAGCTAGTCTAGTAACAACTCACATAAGTCATAGTTTGCATTTTCCCTTAGCATTTGATATGCTGCATATATAGCAGTTCTGGAGATTGAATTCTCTCTACTAGAGTGATAGATCTTGTAACCAATCACCATGGAGGCAAACTTCACATCCAATTCTATAATATCATTTATAGTCATAGCCCTTTTATCGAATTGGGCTCCGATTGCCTCTGTAACAGTTTGGTTTTTTACAGACTTCAACATGGGCAATCCACCGATTGAGTTTAACCCAGTCACAATTCTGATAACGTCCTTGGTAATCTTGAAGGGTTTTAACAACCATATGAATTCATTGTGCATTCAACTTAGAACATACTGGACCCATTCATCTTTACCAAATGTTGGAAATCCCATGATTTGAATAAAATGCTTATCACACAGTGCCTTATATTCAGTTTTGAGATCTTGATTCTCATCCATTAGTTGATTCTCAAACAAACCTACAAACCTTGAGTTCCAAAATTCATCTAAATTCACATGAATATAAAACCGTAATATCTTCAACATGCAGCACACCATATGGAACACTTGAAAAAGCACCTAAGGGGTCGACTTCTATTGATTTGTGAGGATGCTTCTTAAATTTGGGTCAAGGCCTTTTAGTAATGTCAACAACCAAAGGTGTAGCCATTTCAAAAGTTACAAGTTCAAAGCTTTGCAAATAAGTACCTCTTTTCATGAAATTTGGGTTGATGGATAAATTCACCAGACGTACTTCAATTCTTTGCAATCTCAGCTCAAACACTGTTCTCCTTGCTTTCTTCGAGTGCAAAAATGATTCAAATGACGAGTGAACAACCTGTTGGGTGGCAAAAGGGAAAAGAGAGTGAAAGTTACAAACCTTGTTGAAAATAAAGAAAAAATAACATTGAGTACCAGAGCTGAATATGGGTGAATTCCCTGTCAAAAATGAGTGAGGGTTGTTATTTGAACTATGTTAAAATTCACAATGTTTTGCAAGATATGTATGTTTTTGGTAAAATGTACAATGTGAGGGTTTGTAAGTTGCATATACAAAGTCCTTTGTACATCGGGTCGTTTGTATGTTGCATATGCATAGTCCTTTGTATATCAAGTCGTTGTATAAGTCGCAAAAATGGGTTGTCAAGTTTTCTAAGTCATTTTTTCTTGTATGCATTTTGTTAATGTTCTATCTATACATACAAGTCAGACTCGACGGGTTTCAAAGTTTGAATGCATAAATCATTTGATTCTGTCGGATGTATAAAATGTTTGTATGTTCAAGTGAAAGGGAAATATACAAAGAAATGTACAAAATGATATACATGCCGTGGATTCGAAAAAAGTATTAAAGTTGTTGTAATTGTTGTATGTTTCGCACTTTGTATATGTATGTTTCGGTTACATACATTTTAGAATACATACAAGGTGAAACCGAAAGGATCATGAAATAGGATTTTATTGTTGTATGTTTCGCATGTTGTATGTATGCTTCCGAGACATACATTTCAAGATGCATACAACGCGGAACTGAAGAAAGTTTAAAATTTGGTTCAAGCGATGCATCATGACTTAACGTATATTAAAAGATGCATTGCACTTTATGCATGTTGCGGAACCGAAAGTGAGTGAACTGTGGCTTTTTAAAAAAGTTGAAGTTTGAAAGGACATACAAAGGATTTTGTATGTATCTTGGGCTTTGTATCTAAGGGTTTGATACAAGTGTTATCTGCATCGCAAAGATACAAGGGAAAGTAATGTGGGCTCCACCACTCATCGGCGTGAGTAAACTTGATGGAGAAAAAGTTTTAGATCATACCGATCTTTTGCCTCTCGGTGATAGATACTTTTTGGTAGGAATCATTTGTACTCTGGCCGATAAAAGGTTGCATCGGGCAGATATGTGTGATCAGAGTAAGTTTTTTGGATCACCCCAACTAAGTGAGTTACACCGATGATGAAGATATACTAGCCAATAAAAGGTTGCATCGGGCAAACATGTGTGGTCGGAGTGAGTTTTTTAGAGTGCCCTAACTAAGTGAGTTACGTTGATAATGAAGAACGTCGGGCAAATAAGTTTGTCGGAGTGAGTTTTTTGGATTGCCTCGACTAAGTGAGTTACTCTGATGGCGAAGGATACAAGCCCGATATACAAAAGAAATAAGGGCATCGTGGGAGGAAAAAGGTAAGAGAGGGTTTGTATATGTTTTTGTATATGCGCTTGTATATAATGAGACATACAAAGCGCAATATACAAAACAAGAGATACAAGGATGTACGGAACAACGAAAAAAGAGAGGGAATTTGAGTTTGATTTCTTGCATAAAGTGCTTTATGTTTAAAACATACAAGCAGAACATACAGGAAAACATGCAAGAAAAAGGGTATGTATACAGAATTAAACTAACAATAAAAATGTTTGAAAACGTAAAAACACTACAATTGAAGGCCGAACTGTTGGCGCATTGATTACTGTAATTAATGCCCATCTAACATTCTGAAGAGGTGTAAATTGATGAAGGCAGCGTGCATTTTAAATCCTTTTTTATGTCTGTTTGCAAGTATGCAGATAGATATAAAGGTGGAGCTTTGATCGTGATGACATCACAGGGGGTGGATCGGATCACAAAACATCGCAAAAGAAGCGAAAGATTTTAGTGAGAAGAGATATGCAGATGGAAAGAAACATTATTAAAAGAACAACAGAAGATATTTTGGTGGTTGTTAGGGTTTCCAAAGGGCATCCTTACACTCAGTATGGGTATGTTGCTCAGAGATTTTTGGCGGGATTTGTTTTCCACCGTTGTTGTTGCACTTGGGATATAGACTGTTGATTGAATGGGGTTTTGAGGTCGTATTGGGGATAATCAAATCTATATATTGAGCCCCTTTACTCTGTAATGAGTTACACAGGGGCTGACACAGGGATTTTTTTGTAGAACAGAGCTGGAAGTTGTAATTTGTCTTAGCATTTTGAATAGAGGAACAGTTTAGTTTAAAGTAGAAGGAGGTCACCTGTGTCTGCAATAAGGAATGCATGGAACATCTAGCTTCCTTACTGTATCTGTAAAAGCGTTGTAAGTTTTCTGTAAATTGATTAATGAAGCTAAGAGTCATTTATACATTGTAAATCATATATGACTGTGTGCTTTGAATACAAATGAATCTAGAATTCTGCCTCTATATTCAGAGTGTCTTCTGGCTCTTCTTTGTATTTCAAATAATATCTCTTAAAGCTTGCAATCTTGAATGTGTGTTCATGAAAATACTCAGGGCATTCACATTTAAAGGTTTAATCTGTGGATTTAATCAGGTTTACTGTACTTCTTATAACATGCATAACAGAGCATTTAGATCCTATAGCAGAATGAAGTTTAATTTAGATTTATCTAACTTTTCCCAAACCATTTGAAATACTTAGCTTAAACACAGAGATTTAAAGGAGATTGTCTAATATTTGAAGGAAACATGAACAACTAAGTTAATATTAGATAGTATTCATAATATTTGAAAAGAAAAGCTTGTGTTAATATAAATCATATAAGAGCTTTGTGATACAGTAACAAATTTGTGCAAAAGAATGAATAAAATGTTGATATTTATTCAAGTCTAGTAAATCATCAAAAACCTTAAATCAAGTAAGGCCCCTTGCATATTACAGCTTCACATTAACCTACTAAATTATCCACAAGGTCAAGACCTGACCATACAGAAACTTGGGATTAAGTAATCTTCATTGATTTCTTCATATCTTTCAAGAGAGTTACATTCATTTTTGTGAATTTCAACTTTTGTTATGAATGTGTAAAAACAATAATCAACACAACCTTTTATTCTTCACAAAACCTAATTTGATTTTTGTAATAAATGCTTTGCCCTAGCACATCCGGTTGCTTTGTTTCTTGAGTAGTATCTTTTGAATCACTCTGCAATTTGCCATAATTACTTCCTTTCTCCCAAAAATCCTTTCAGATGTTCTAAATCAATCCAAGGTACGTTTTCATATTGTGACAGATTCAGGCACTTACTATTTGGCTGGGGAAATTTGATTCTCAATGTAGCTATCCCTAAGCCAGAGCTCCCAGTTCAATTCCTAAAGGAATTGTCAGCACCAGATTTTGGTGCGAATCCATCACCATTGTTACTTTTATCTTTCTTTACCCATTTCTTGTTCATTTCATTTTGGATTTCATTCACATCAACTATGCCTTTGCCTTTGTCTTGTTTCTCCTCACCCAGTTTTCTGTTTACCGGACCTCCTTTTCCATTGTTCCTATTTCTGCAGAACCTTGCAATAAGACCGGATCTATTGTAGCTAAAACAAATAGTATTTATTTACTTATATGCATGATTTCTTCTTGATCTACACTGATTTGCCATGTGTCTATATCCATTGCAAGTAACACAATAACCATTGAAAGAGTTGTCATTTTCTTTAGAGTTATTATTTATCATACTTCTACATTCATTTGATCTATGACCATACCTTTTACACTTGAAGCATTGACCAGAGAAGGATGGACCATATTGATTTGCTCTGTTTCTGCACTGAGTAGCTCTATGACCAAATTTATTGCAATTAAAACAATTCCCATTGAATGATGGATATCTTTGAGCATTAGGTTGTCTTACCGGAGGTCTTCTAGGTTTGTTTCTCCCATTTCTTGTTTGAGAATTTCTTTGTCCAGATCCAGAGCTTTCACCTTTCTCATATCCAAGACCATGCTTGTCATCAGTGTTTTTCTATCCTTCAAGTAGTACTTCAAGTTTAGCTGAGCTTATCTTGAACTTCTCCATGTATTCATTTGCAACTTCTAGGTCATGTCTGAGAATGACAATCTGCCTTTCAAGTTCTTCCTCATTATATCTGCATTCTTGTAGATCAGTTTTAAGATGGCCAATTGTACTATCCATTCTGCACCATTCTTCATATCTTTCTTTCAGAGTTTGATTCAATTCTTCTTCAGTCTTCTTTCTTTGTTCAATTTCTTTGGTTAGCCTCATTACCCTAGATTCCATCTCTATTTTTAGAACAGTAACTTCTTTTGACAGTTTCTCACACTCTTTTGTCTTTTCTTCCAAAGCTTCATTCATGCCATTTTCTTTAGTTAAACTAGACAACTATAGAATTAGCTCTTTTCTCTTTTCCATGGATTTCATTAGTTTGTCTTTTAACATATCAATGGTGTTATCAGCATCTTTAAGCTCATCTTTCAGATTAGTTACCTCTGCTTTAGACTGGGCAAGATCTTCTAGGGCCAATTGAAGTTGATCCCTAAGTGAACCCATTGAACCTCCTTCCAAGATCTTTTCCTCAAGCTGTTAGGCTTTTTCTAAGGAACCTTGCTCTGATACCAATTGTTGAAAATAGGGCAAACAACTGAGAGGGGGGGTAGTTGTCACAAAACTTTTTTTTTGCAGCTATTAATTCTTCTTCATCATATGAAATAAATCAATGATATAAATAATCAAGCATGAATCATCAACACATGATCAGAAAACAAATGAACACACATAACACCAAGATTTTTACGTGGAAACCCAGTTAAGGGAAAAACCACGGTGGGGGTTAACCCACAAAAATTAATACCCTATTAAAAGTATTTTTGCAAATGGGAATGCACATGCATTCGGGCTCACTACCCAGAGCTCATTGCTCAAATGGAGGCTCACTGCCTATAGAAAGATTATAGGAAATAACTTAGATTATGAACTAATGAATCACATCCATTCATGCAAGAGTTTCAGTTCCTATTAAGCACAAATACTAATCTTACACATTTCATCTTTACTCAACTCTTCTGACTGCTTTGCTTTCATTTGAACCTTAGACTTCTGCTTCTTTCATGTCTACTTCATCATCTCACACTTACACACACAAATCATCTAATTCCATCGCCTATATATATCTGCAACATGATTTAAAATCATTTTACCAGTCGGCTTCAAGAATACTTAGAACTTTGTTGAGTACTCTGCTCTGTCAGCTAGATTCTTACATAATATGAGATGTGAACCAAAACTTGCACTTGCAAATCATCAATCATGTCGGCCACTATCCCTAATCATCACCAATTGTCCAATAAGCAACTTCCATACATATGGAGCTAAGATCATCTACAAGGTCGGCATGTTCTTCTTATGTCTACTATGTCAAACTAGAACGTGATACTCAGAAGTTAATATCTTTTGAATCCTTTATCACAGGAGGCCAAAACTCTGGATTTAGAATGTCTTAACAATGCTTATGACTGCCTTAGATCTGCAGCAACCCATGACTTTCCACCAGAGAGATCCGGACCAAGATACTAGACCTTGTCACTTGCTTTGTTCCTGACTGCTCAGACTTAGATAAATTCCAATTCTAACTTCCGGTATGAACAAATTGTGTTATGCGGATGAGTGTAATGGTCTTAGTTGCCATCAATGACAACACCTGTCATGCGAGGCAGTGTCTCTTGCCAACAGAAAGGATGTATGTGAAGTGTGATAGGAAGTCAATAGAATAGAGAGAGTTTGATATGGATGAAGAAAATGAGAAGTAGGCTAGAGAACATAAGATAGGGGGAGTGATGGTACAAGAGAATGGGAAGAAAAATATGGAAGTGACAAGGATGATGGGACTTGCATCTATGTTGAAAGGGGATATGACTTCGAGGTTATGAAAGTGAGAGTATGTGATAATATAGGTGTGAAATACTAGGAAAGGCAAAAGTAGAAGTAGTGGAAATAAGTTTAGTTTGTGGGGGTGTAGATGGATGGATAGGTGGCTCAATAAGATGGAAGGGGCTATTGAAGAGACAATAAAAGTGGATGCTCTATGAGAATAGGAAGGAGGATGAACGAGATGTGAAGAAGGTGCATTCGCATGCACAATAAATCTAATGTTTTGCAACATCTCAAGTCTAGAAAAAATGGTAAGAAACATTCCCAATGCATCAATAAGATGAGAAGGATCAAGGCTATGGTCTAGGTTAGCAACACTTTGCACATCTTACAATTGGGCAACAATTCCTAGGCATTCTTGCATATCTACTTGAGACAAATGTGCTTTGTGATAAAAAAATTGTTAGCATTTTAGAGATCTATAATATCATTAGAAGTGGTGTAAAGAGAATGACTATGAGCCATAGAGGGGTCAAGGTGCAAACTATGGTGAAGGGAATGGATACTGATACTAGGATATGGAGCACATGACCTATAATGGGAATGGGTCATGAACTTAAAAGGCAAGGAATTATGGAAAGGGAAGAGATAGTAGATGGGTAGGATAAGCACAAGTGATATAAAGGTTAGGGGAACTAATAGGAAAAATGAAACTAGAGGGTAAGAGAGTAAAAAACAAAACCTAGGACATGGGATCGTTAGGGTAGAGGCATAAAAAGGTGGCATGGGGTGGGAAACCATGGATAGGATAAGAAGGACTAGAGGTAATGCTAAAATGTTTAAAGTGAACCTAAATCGATGAGGAGGATGAAGGAAAAGATGAATTATAACAAGGGATGATATGGGTGTAGGGAAAGTCTAAGGAAGTGGAGATGAACAATCTAATTTATGCTCATATGATTTTGAAGTTTGACCTAGTTATAAGTCTAGATAATTCAAAATTGTTCATTTAAGTCCAATTTATTTCAAATATTTCAAGTTTAATAAGAATGAGTTGAGTTATTTTTCAAATAATCTATATCTTTTCACAATTAGTTAAAGTCCAGTCTATTTTAAAAAAGGCTTGATCCATTTTATTTGGAATAGGGCTAGTTTATTTGTAATATAGTTTATAGTCTATTTGGAATGAAATCCAAATTATTCTAAATGGAATTCAAAAATCTAGACTTGTTATAGTCTAGGTTATTCAAAATAGTTCCTTGTAAAGCTTTAGAATGTTTTGATACATCATTTTTTCTTTACACTTCCTAAATCTACTAAATATACCTTCCATCCTATGCCATCCTCTCCAAATCTAAGTAAAGGCCAAGATGTTAGCTACCTAATGTATCCCCTAAGCCTACACATGAAGATAGGGGCATTGCATTCACACCTAAAATTCAAGAATTTATAGACAAAGGGAAAATAAACATCGATCATACTCAAGAGTCCACAACCCCCTCACTTGATAAGGTGGATCATAAGAAAAAAATAACATGTGTCAAGAAATTGATCTTATTCATTATACCATGCCCTATATTGAGGTCACATGTTCATGATATAAAAGAGAGACCTTTAGGGGTGCATGTTGACACAAGTGACTTTGAACATGCATTATGTGTTTCATGTCATTTATACTTGGACCGTTTTGCTAATGCCATCTATGTTGTGATCTCCCTTGACAATTCATTCATTTCCCTTATGTATTCTCACACTTCGGCCCCTTTGTTTATGCAATGTTTATACTACCTTCTAATTTCATTCCACCTTCCATATTATCATACTTGTTTTTCCTTTACCCCACTTAAAAACTTCTTTCTTATATTAAATATTTAAAATATTTTCTTTTAAATTGATTTTCATTCTACTTTCACCTATTACTATGTCCTTGCATGCCCTGCCTTAGGTGGATATTTTATCAATCTCACAAGAGTATCCAATTCTTATCTTCTTATCCGTAGGCGGTTCGCCTTTTTTGGTGCAGTACAATGCTTTAACTTTTACCCAAAAGTGTTTTTGTTTTTGTCGGCCACTTCCATAGCAAAGTCTACACTGGTCAATCGTAGGGTAATGAGTGGTCGCACGGAAAAGTAAAAGTGGGGACAATGAGTGAGATAGATTTAAATGCCCCTTCATTTCATTTCATTCACGGACGGACTGCATCACTACTTAATGCCTGACTTACACCTACCGAAAAATTAGGAGCCATATTTACTTTTAGTGTTATTTCACACTTCGCACATGTGCTCACTACCAAATTCGCTGGGCTGTCTTTTCAGTTTATTATTAAATACTATCATTGCTTCGAATTTAGTATTAACCACAATATAAGAAAAGTACATTGACAATCCTATTTTTACTTAACTATTATAATAATTTGGCAGCATATTACTTTCAAGATATGAAAAAAGAAAAACAAATTATATCAACAATCTGCTGAGAGGTATCTTCTCAAGGTTCCGTGGGTGTTTTTTGTATTTTCTATTTTTTAATTTTTTCCACTTTTTTTCCTTCAATCATTTGCATTTGTTTTTTGTTTTTATTTTTTATTTTCTCCAATTTCTTTTTTAGTTCTTTAGTTTTTGTGATTTTCTGTATTTCCAATATTTTTTTGGTTTTTATTTTTTATTTTTTCCAATTTCTTTTCCTTTTTTTATTTTTATGTTTTTTTTGGCTATATATTTAATTATGTATATTGGGTAGTTTAATAGCTTCATAATCTCTATGATCTTATCTTACTATCACAACTATTATTTCAAATGTTAAATAATTAAATAACATTTATTAATTAAAAGAATATATATTTTTATTAAATATTATATTCCTATTTTTAAATTTTTAAAATATTTTTAAAAATTGTAATAGTGAAATTAGTATATTTATGTCAATTTTAATTTATTTGGGGTCTATTTTAAAAGAATGACTTAGTATAATTATATATTGACAAGTGACACACTCTTGATGTTAAGTTTGGCTCACAATCCTATATTTATTTCTATATTTTCCACATTCATACACATATTTCCATGTATTTGATCTTCATTTCTATTTGCATTCATTCTCACATATTCATAATTTGAGCCATTTATTGGAGTCATATTTGTATCCATTTCTACACATTGGATCCTTGCCTCAAACCTAGCACTTTCCTATCATGGATTAATCCCAAGTGATGCAAAATTGACCCCATATTCAAAATTTTGCATTCAAATTATAACCTTCATGTCCTTTTTCACTAGTCGTTGTGAGCTGACTTGGTATACATTTGCGTGACTTATTTATTTGTCTTGGTAATTAAAGGCACCCATATGTGCAACTAATTCATATGGTCATATAAGGAGAAAATCTAAAGAACAAATTGTATAGTCTAAAACCCTACATTTAATATATATACTTCCATATCTATTATTGTTGTTGCTATCGGCTAAGTATTAATTTTGAGGCATGTCGGGCTATAAGTAAGTCATAGAAAAAGAGTCTTAGATCAGCGGAGTTCGCCAAGTGTCACAACAATGCTCTTTTGAAGGCTCATAAAATAAATGACTCTCCCGGTTAGTGCCAAGCCTCCATGTGGTGCAACGTTGTGCCATTCAGTCTAAAATTTAAAAATATCAAGAAGAGTTGTGATGTTATCGCCAGACAGGAATACATAAAAGTCTTTACAGTGTCCATTGAGTCTGCCAAGTGTCAACGTCGTGTTCCTTATTTAGTTTCTTTTGTTAAGCCTCTAAGTCTAAGCGAAAAGTGCCACTTGTCACAATGATGCTCATTTGGGAGTTTTCTTTGGTAAAGTTTGGTACATGGAGCATCGTTCTGTCGTGTGTCTCTTTGAGTCTTTTATTTAGAATAGCAGAGTAGGCCACATGTTCACTTCGTGCTTATTTAATGAGTCTCTTTTTGTTAAGTCTGAGATGTTGTGATATTATGCACACATCCCTGTAGGACCTAATACTCTTTTTGAAGATTCAACGGAAGGTGTCATGTGTCTCAACAATGCGTGATATTAGAAGTCTCAGTTTCAATGGTTGTTTCTATTGCGTCATTGGCTATAGGTGATAGGTGTCAACCTTGCGACATAAAATAAAATCTGAGACTCGCAGAATCAGTTACAATGACATGGATGAACAAAGACTCAAGATATTCAGAAGATTTGCAACACGAAGACTAATAGAGAAAGGAACAGTAACTGGAGTCTTGAGTAGATGGTTAGGCAGTTGGGATCTCGATAGTTACAAGGGATCTTTGAACTTCAAATTTTATGATATAAATAGTAGAGTCCAGCCCAAAGAGAATATATGGGGAATGATCAAATAGTTTAGCGACTAGACTAGAAGCACATTTTCTTGCCTTAACAAGTGCCTCTCAGGAGGGATTGAATATTGTAATCTGTGCAAGTTTTACCTTATGTACTATGTTCTCCTGCCCATTAATGAAGAGAGAGTGGTGTTGTGTGCGAATTGTGATGTGTTTATTATTCTTGTTTCTTACTTCTTTTTTTTCTGAGCCTTTGATCAATCTGATATATACATGCCGTTAATGTTGATCATGCATTATGCTCTTTTACTTTATCGGTAAATTCTACAAGTTTAATCATTGTGCTATTAGTGTGGATCTTAATACATTTCTGGCACATTACCTTAGCAATAGCCTTAAGAGTTTCTTTATAATCTTGTTTTTTCTTCCCTTTACATCAAAACCCATAGAGAAGAACCAACTTCTTTAAAATCTTGAGCTTATTCTAAGAGTCAAGTCCCACATTCTTAGAATTTCCCATTGTTGGTGATTATTTGCAAATTTAAACATCAATAGTTTTTTGGCACGCCTGGTGGGACAAAATTTACCGATTCTTGATAAGAATTGCATGAGCCAGTGTCTTGCAAGAAGCCAGAGTTAAGGACCAACTACCCGAGCCTGATCTGATGTTAATCTAAGACTCTTGTTGCCTCCATTAGTGACAACCTAAAAAGAAGGGCAAATCAACAAAATATTTTAGGAGGACAAATGGGTACCCCAGCTCCACCTCAAAATTTTGTCAATCAGAATGGTGGTAGCCCTTTCATCTTTCCAACACCTCTAGAAACATGGGACCCAACTCTATCTAATGCTATAAAAGCATCACATAAGTTCACGTGAGAAGATTTCAAGACCCTGATTGAACACCCACAGAATGTAGCTGATGTATGCATAGTACATTACATCACAGAGCAAAATATTGCTATGAGGTTGCTAGCCGCTTCTTTTAAGGGAAGTGCTCTTGATTGGTATCGATCTTTAACACCAAATTCTATCAGAACATGGGACCAATTAGGGCACACACTATTTAAAAGATTCGGTGAGAAGGGAGATAAATCCTCTCTTTTGCAATAGTTGATTACCATTAAGGAGGGCACCACAAGAGGCTATAACTACCTGTAATACTAGATTCTAGAAGACATGGCATGAGTTTTCCATAGTCCATGATAGTATTGAGAGTGCTTCTGGATTTAACTATGTCTATTTTTGTTTCGAGATAGCATGTATTGTTGCAAGTATGGGCCTAACTGGTATTGTCATTGATGTCAACATACTTTTGTTGCATTAATGATAAGGATTGGATGAGTTATATGTTGAGGATACTGAGAAAATTAGTCTCAATTAGGAACAGTGAAGAACAGTGATGACAACAAGGTAAAAGCTCAAGACAAGTTAAGGATCAGAGGATGCGGATTAAAGGGTTTGTAGATATGAGTCTTAAGATGTTCCAGTAGAGAATTCAGAGGTCCGCATGAAGATATGAAGAAGTTGTGATTGCTCAAGTAGAATCGGTTCCGGTAGATGTTCAAAAGTGACAAAGTGTCATAGAAAGGTCCGGTGAGATCTGGAAATGTATTATCCTGTCTTGCGAATTGGAAGGAGTGTTGGGGAAGTCCTTATGATGGGTCATCTCAATTTGTTCATGGTTTGAAGGTCTGGAAGCATCTATTCCTTTGTGACAGTAATGGCAGACTGTGTTCTTGAGGCACCGGATGCAGGAGAGAGAGATTTCAGTAAGTAGAGGAAGTGCGGATGTTCCTGGTGATTTAGGCAAGCTTGTGGAGGTCCTTGGATCATGTTCAATTCGTGTTGATGGTCCGCATTAGAGTTGGAGCCTGGAATTGAAGAAATACTTCCGGATGAAGGTGTTCTTCCTTAGGCTGGCCGACCGGATGAGTTACTCATCTTGCGAATGTTCTTGTGGATGTTTGCCGACTTAGATGTCTGTTCCTAAGTTGATGTCATGTATAAATAAGGGATTGTGAAGTCATTTCAAAGTGTGACTTGTGGGGATGATGTGTGGTAGCGAGGAGAAGAGCGTAAGGCAGAGCAGAAGGTTTGGGCTTAAATGAAATTGACTCAAGCATGGTGAAGATGCTATTTACCAGTTCAAGTATGTGATACTTATTCTTTTGTAGACAGTGTGTCTCTTGTAGGCAGTGAGCCTCTTGTGAGCAGTGTGCTCGGGTAATGAGCCCTAATTGGCATGTGCCATTTTTGTTCTTTCTATTCTTCTAATAGAGAATACAATCTTGGGTTAGTCACCCTGTGGTTTTTCCCTTAATCAGGTTTTCCACGTTAAAATCTTGGTGTCTCATGTGTTGATGTGTTTCTGCTCTTGATTAAATGCATAAAGTTTCATGTCTGATTTATTGCTATATTGCTAAGTGAATACAAGTGTTGAAAAAGAAGAAAAGTTTTGGACAACTGATTCACCCCCCCCTCTCAGTTGTCTGCCCTAAATCTAACATGTATTTCATATATGACATATTGTTACAGAATGGTATGAGTTAGTCATGGCATAGTGGTAGAGTTTTTACTTTGCAAAGGGATATGTGTTTCTTATGTTTAATGTGATATGAAGTCTTGGAGGAACATTTGTATGAAGAAGTTTTGAGATTATTTGAAGTTGTTTGAAGAATATTTGTGTTTTGCAAAGGTAGACATAAGGAGCCTTGTATTGCAATTAAATAGAGTGATCCCCTATCTTTTATCTTTCATCTGAATTTGTGAAAAAGATATATGAACCTATCTGTTAGTGAGACATATTTTTGTCAGTGAGACATTCTTTGTCAGTGAGACATCCTAATTGTTAGTGAGACAACTTGTTTGCCAGTGAGGCATATATTGTTTGCTAGTGAGGCTGATTTTTCAGTGCGGCATATTTTGTATCCAGTGAGAATTGGCTAGTGAGGCTCAATAAAATCTATTTTCATAGTGGTTTTTCACCCTTCTAGGGTTTTCCACTCAAAATACTTGTCATCTCTTTTCTTGATGGTGTGTCACATGGTGTTTGACTAGATCATCTTTGCTTATAATGTCATGTTCAAATTTACTTGTTATGGTGATTCACTCAACATCCAATGTCTATAATGATTGAAGTGTCTTAGTTTTCTTTACATTATAAACACGTGTGTTAATAAGTGAAAAAGATTGGTTGCTCATTAGACCACTGGTTCACCCCCTCTTAGTGGTCCTATACTCCAACAAGTGGTATCAGAGCCTTAGGTTCCTTGCACAAGTTTAATCAACTTAGGAGATCATGGTAGTGGAGTATTTGTCATGTCCAATCAGGAGGGTTATTCTACTTCCAAAGCACCATTATTTAATGGCTCTAGTTTTGTTTTTTGTAAATTTAAAATGGAGTCCTACTTATCTTCCCTAGGTTATGATGTTTGGGCAGCAATAGAGAATGAGTATACTGGAACATAACACCTTCCACTGCTGATGAAAAGAAGGCCTATGAGTGCAATGTTAAGGCCAAAAATGCCATTTGTTGTGGCTTGACTAATGATATCTTAGTTAAGATTATGGATTGTAAATCTGCTAAGGCTATTTGGGATAAGTTGTCTAGTATCTATCAGGGTGATGAAAAGGTCAAAGAAGCCAAGTTACAAACCTTTAGAGCCAAATTTGAGGGTCTTAAAATGGGTGAAGAAGAGAAGGTTGTTGATTACCTTTTGAGGGTACAAGAGATAGTTAATGCTATCCGTGGTCTTGGCGAGTCATTGGAAGAAACATTAGTTGTCAAGAAGGTACTAAGATCTTTAACATCTAAGTATGATTCCAAAGTATCTGTTGTAGAAGAGAGGGATATAAATAAACTTACCTTAGATGAACTTCATGGCACATTTATTTCTTATGAGATGAGGGTTTGTAATGATGACTCTACAAGTAAAGAAGCTGCCTTTAAATTGGTCAAAAAGGACAAAGAGACAAATTCTGATCTAGAGGAATTGAATGACCAAGAATCCACCTTTGTAAACATATTGAAAAGGGGTCAGGAAAGTATAAGGGGAAGCTTCCATTCAAATGTTTCAGTTGTGGTAGGATAGGACATTATGCTGCTCAATGTCCCTATAAAGATTCTAAAAGTGATAAAGAGGATAGTAGGAGACAAGGAAAGAAGAAATAATTTAATTCTAAAAGGAAAAAATCTTTCAAAAAGAACAAAAGTCTATTTTTTAAGGATGCTGATGTAATAGATAGTTGTTCAGAAGATTCTTTTGAGGAAGGAGAAGAAACTTTGTTTATATCTATGGTTAGTCTAAGTGAGAATCAGAAAGAAAAGAGTGAAGATCAATCTGATGATGATGAAGAAGAGGTTGATCTTGAGGGAGAATTGAAATGTGCTCTTGGTGAAATTAAAAGACTCAAAAAGGAGGCAATAGTACAAAGAAATCAGACCCAAAAAGATAACAAAAATATGATCAGCAAGGTCATTGACTTTGAAAAATTAGTTGTAGACCTAAAGCTTCAACTTGAAGAAAGCAAGAGGGTTGTAGAAGTCACAAAAATGGAGTTAGACACCAAAGAAAAGGAGTGTCATACTTTAGAGGCAGAAGTTGTAGTCTTGAGGAAAAGGCTTGATATGTGTGACAACGGTGACAAGTTAGTAGATCTCTTGGGTAAACAAAAAGGCTACAAGGATAAGACTGGTCTAGGATTTGTAGAAGGCCAATGTTCACATTCCAATGATCTTCAACTTGTTGATGACATTGTCAATGTCACAAATAAAAGGCTCATGAAACCATCAAGCATTAAAAGGAATATCTCATTCAGGTATAATCTACAGTTCTTTGGTTATTGCTTTTATTGTAACCAATATGGACATAAGGCTAGTGAATGTAGGATTATATCTAGAAGAAAATTAAGTTTTGTAAGAAGAAATCCTTTTGAGTTCTTGAATAAGTTGAGGTGCTTTAATTGTGACAATTTTGGACATATAGCTAAGTTTTGTAGACCTAACTTGGAAATACAACAAAAGAGAATTAATGTTCATTACAAGGTGGCATCTCCTAATGCTGATAATACAAAATTAGTTTGGAGACCAAAGATGATTGACAAAAAGGTTGAAGCTATGCTTGTTCAAACTATCCTACATGCCAAGAAGAAGGATTTGTGGATTGTAGATAGTGGTTGTTCAAACCACATGACAGGTGACAAAAGCAAATTCACTGTGCTTGAAGACATTGATGGAGGATTTGTCAACTTTGGTGACAATACTATTGTTTAAATAAGAGGTAAAGGTACATTGCTTTTAGATAATCAAACACATATTGATGATGTTTACTTTGTTAAAGGTCTTAAACACAATCTGTTAAGTAAGCTAGATTTGTGATAGTGGATATAACATTGTATTTAATGTTCAAGGTTGTGAAATAAGAAAGAAATCTACAAAATCAGTTGCTAAGGGTTTAAGGACAAAAAGAAATGTATATAATCTCACTGGGGCTAAAACTAAAGATGGATATGCTAGCATTTGTCTTATGAGTCAAATAGAAGACCCTAATCTTATGCATACTGCACAAAAGACATCACAAATTGCATAAGATGTAGCATGATGTCAAGGGGAGATGATTATTATTTTATCATGCAGTCCCCTAAAAGACAAAGAAGAAGGGAGAATAGTCCTGTATCAGATCTTTTGATCATTCATATATGTTGATTCAGATATCAGTGACACAAATCTAGAGTTCAAACATCATGTTCATCAATGATTGGTCTTGCTGATGTTACTTTGTCTCTTTCAGACATTTTTAGAAGATCGCATGCCTTAGATAGTGGTATCTAAAGTCCAATCTTGTTTGGTTTCATTGTTTGTGTTTGGTATGATCAAATTAGGTGTAGCTTGCATTGTATTTAGTCTAGGAGTCATAGTCAGGGTATAGTGTAAAGCGCAAGGCATATTGACAGAGAGTGCAGGGCATTCAATATAGATTTGTTGAAAAAATTTGAAACATTCAAGAAAATGTAGTTGATAGGTATATTGTCAGACTCTGCAACCTTTGCTAATTTTCTTTGGAATAGGGTATGGCATCTATCAAAATACTTATCAAGGAGGACTATTGTAAAATGTTGTAGTTGCAAGTGCTCTGATAGATTTGTACGCAAAATGTAGAGAAACAGTCAAGGAAAATGGATTTTGTATCAAAATGTGTAAATGAGTTGTGGCTTAATAGGATGACATGGTCATAGAATCCTCTAAGTAAATGCAACTGATTGCTATAAAAACACATTGTATTGTTTCAAAAATGACCCTTTGGAAATGGGTGTGGATATACATCAATAATTGGAAATAGTTTTTACTCTATGACAGTGTGCACAACAATGGTATATTTGTGACAGTCTTGTTGTTGCTTTGATTGTTTTCAATCTTTTCAAGTGACTCAAGACAGTGATTGGTAGTTCTATTTTCTTGGTCTTGCTCAAATTGTGTAACAATGGATATAAGGAGTTGTAAAACTATGGTAGTTGGTGGACTTGCACACATTGCAACATGTTGATCATGCATTTCTTGTTAGTGATTGTGATTTCCATACTTTGACAATGACTTTCTTTCTTTGGGAACTAATTGTGTGATTGTTTCTAACTTTTAATATAGTGATAGACAGTAGCATTTGTGCAAGATGACAATGGGTACAATGACAGTGTAGTCTTGTGATGACAGTTTTCAAGAATGCAATCTTTATTTGTAGTTGTTTTTAAGTTTTAGTGTTTTTTCAATATGGTAACAGTGCCTATGCTGACAGTGTTTTTATGCCTTTCATAGAGTTGATCTCTTGATGCATATGTGTGATCATAAAGTGATTTTTGCAGGGGGAGTATTGACAGTTAAAATAACGCTTGTGTTGTTGGTGTATGTTTTTGGAGACTGTATTACATATATGAGAGTGCATCCAACTTGTTTACAGGGGCAGACATCAGTGAAAGAAATATACACAATGCTCAATCTCCAATATAGTTGTATTATGTGAAAAGTCTTATTTTTCTTCCAATGTTTCCTCAAGTGCTTTATGATTCCTTATGCTATGATTGATTCATAACCTATTTTTGCAGCAGCTCTATACTCAAACTTGTGTTTCAGTAGCTCTTCATCAGAGGGTATAATTATCCATTTCATCCAAGTCAGGGGGAGCTAATCCTTTGTCATTTGATGTCAAAGGGGGAGAGAGAGAAAGAGAGAGGAGTTTTTTTATTTTTCCATCAATGACAAGGGGGAAGTTTGTTGAGTGTTGGTTTGTCATTGATGTCAAAAGTGGTTTGATGTTGATCTCAATGCTTTAGGGTGTATGCTTTAGGATCAGGAGATCAGTATGCTCCAGGATGCTCCTTGTCATGTTGTTTTAGTTCAAGATATCATGTCAGGTTGTCATCCTAAGTTGGAGGTTTGAGTTATCATGCTTCATGCATGCTTGATCTCAGTTAGAGAGTTGAGTTGGAGAGTTGCTTCATGATGACAGTGATGACAAGTGACAGTGTTTGACAGAGTTTATTATGGTGTCCTTAGATCATGCCTTTCAAATCTTCATGCTTGAAGAAGTTTCATGATAATGTTCTTGATTTGAAGGGTTTGTCATGCTTTAAGTGAGTTGACTTGAGTTGTGATCATCATGGTGCCATCATGATGTCATAAGACTTGTAAGTCAAGTGTCTTAATGGAAGTTAGATGTCATTTCATTGAGATGCAATGTAAGTTGTCAAAAGTGATGTCAAAATGTTATTTGTTGTATATGCATTTGTTACATTATTGTTCTTTGTTGCCTTGTTATCATTAGGAGACCCATGTCATATGCAATGTGATTGAGTTTTCAAGGGTACAGTTTGAGTTCATGTTCAGGGCAGACTATATGCACTTCACATATCTTTGATGGCACACATGCTTAGCATACATACTTTTTCATGGTGCAGTATGAGTTCATGTTCACGATAGTTTCATTATGGCATTGGTGGTTGTATGGCATTTTTCATTTTACTAGCATCATCTATAATATTCAGTGGCAGAGATCTAAGATCTATTAATCTAAGATCTATCACAAGTATTCTTGGTTTAGGATTTGCATTTTTTAATGCTTAGGGATACAAACCCTAAAAACCCTTAAGATATTTAAAGGAACAAAACACATTATACTCATATGCACTTTATGTCTAATTGTTAGTTGACCAATATTTGAAGGTTAAAGTTCACTTAAGTGAACACTTGAAGGGATCATTTCTATTGTTTTACTGGCCCCATCCCCTAACACTTACTAGGCTCAAAGGTATTATTTATTGGTTTAAGTGGGAGAATTAGATCTACGGTGTACATGCAAGCACCAAAGAGTGCATCGACGATAAATATTTAAACTTTATTTGAATTGCAATGGGCCAGTGTATGGGGTAAAATTTGACAGTTGGCTCTTTGAAGCTATGCCCTAACTGTAGATATTCAGTTATTTAACTACTTTGAGGGCCAGGAATTTGTTTTAAGGTTTGTGTGAACATTTTGAGGTTTGGTTGGTGACATATCCAGACAGAGGACTATAAGACCTATGGGAAAATGTTCTTGAAGTTTATGTTTTGATTATGTTTGTTGTGTACAGAGTTTTTTATGTTTTGAAGGGTTTAAACAAGAGATAGCATGTCTTTCATGTATGACATGTTGTTACAAAGTGGTATGAGTCAGTCATGGTAGAGTGGTAGAGTTTTTACTTTGCAGAGGGATATGTGTTTCTTATGTTTAATGTGATACATGAAGTCTTGGAGGAACATTTGTATGAAGAAGTTTTGAGATTGTTTGAAGGATATTTGTGTTTTTGAAAGGAAGACATAAGGAGCATTGTATCGCAGTGAAACAGAGTGATCCTCTGTCTTTTATCTTTCATTTGAATTTGTGAAAATGATATATGAACCTATCTATCAATGAGACATATTTTTTGTCAGTGAGACATCCTAATTGTCAGTGAGACAACTTGTTTTCCAGTGAGGCATACATTGTTTGCTAGTGAGGCATATATTGTTTGTCAGTGAGGCTGATTTGCCAGTGAGGCATATTTTGTAACCAGTGAGGATTGGCTAGTGAGGCTCAATAAAATCTATTTTCATAATGGTTTTTCACCCTTCTAGGGTTTTCCACTCAAAAAAATTGTGTCATCTTTTTTCTTGATGTTGTGTCACATGGTGTTTGACTAGATCATCTTTATTTATAATGTCATGTTCAAATTTACTTGTTATGGTGATTCACTCAACATCCAATGTCTATAATGATTGAAGTTTCTTAGTTTTCTTTACATTATAAACAAGTGTGTTAATAAGTGACAATGATTGGTTGCTCATTAGACCATTGATTCATCTGAGCCCTCTTAATGGTCTTGTACTCCAACACTTGGATATATGTGAAAGTTGGGATCTAGTAGAATTGTCCAAGGAAAGGAATGGAAAAGTACAAATCTAGATTGGTGGTGAAATGTTACTTCTAGGTTGAGGGGTGGATTTTGATGAAATATTTTCTCCTATTGATATGTATTCCTACTTTCTATTATTGTTTCTAGTGATTTTGAAGTAAATAAAATAGATTTCAAAACTATTTTTTGCAAGGGTATCTTGAATCTAGGCAATTTATATGAAACGTCCTAATGATTTTGTGGTGAAAAGAAATGAAAACCTGGTTTACTAGTTAAAGTTTCCTTTAAATGATTTGAAGTAATCACTTTAGATGTGGTATTAGAAGTTTGATTCTTTGGCATTGCAACTTGGATTTGTAAGGAGTGAAACTAATCATTGTGTTTATTTCAAATTAATTGATAACCAATTGTTAATCATTGTATTATATGTTAATGACATGTTCACAAGAAATAATAAGGGGATGATTAAGGAACTCAAAAATTAACTTTCTAGTACCTTTTACATGAAGGATTTAGGGTTTGCAAAATACATCTTAGGTATGGAAATCAATAGGGACTAGGTTAATAGAAAGATTTGGCTTAATCAAAATAAGTATGTTGATACCATTTTGCGGTTGTTTTCTATGTAAAACTATAAGGCAATGAGTTTTTCTCTACCTTCCAATACTTAGTTATCTTTGGAACAATGTTTTAAGTTAGATGATGATTTTGAAGATATGTATAATGTTTCCAATGCTAGTGTCATAGGTGGCCTGATGTATTCAATCATTTACATACTAGATTAGATATTTCCCAAGGAAGTTCTTAGCAAATTTATGTCTAACCTTGGTAGAGAACATTAGAATTATGTGAAAAGGGTGTTTAGATATTTGTTTGGGACTTCTAATTACTATATTTATTATCATGGGACTAATTATGTGGGTAATATGTTGGACATACTGAGTTTTGTTGATGTAGATTGGGCTAGAGACTTAGATAGCACAAGGTAAACTAGTGCCTCTATGTTCACTTTCTTTAGAGGTGTTGTGATTCAGATGATCAAGAATTAGGCTAAAGTTGCTCTTTCAACTATAAAACTAGAGTACATTATTGTGGCATGTTGTTGTAAGGAGGTAGTGTGGCTATAGAGATTGTGTTCAAGTATTGTCTTTAAGTGTAAGAAGGTGAGGATTAGATGTGACAATCAAAGTGTCATTTATTTGGTGACGAATCTAATGTACAATGCTTATACTAAGTATATCGATGTTAATATCACTTTTTCCATATGATGGTCATGGATGATAGGTTCATGAAATAGAAGGTTAACACTCTATGTAATGTTGTAGATTATCTCACTAAGCTAGTGAGCACAAATAAGTCCGGTTGGTGCAGAGAGGCTATGGCCTTTTCCTCTTCTAGCACTTAATTATTTCATTTTAGTTTCCTCTTATGCCTTTGCAATGTAAATATTAAGTGGGACAATGTTAGGATTAAGTGTTCTATTCACCCTGTACATCTTGTGTATATATTGTAACATTTATTTGTTTATTAATTATATAATGTATGTGTCTCCAAGAATCATGGAATCAGAAAATGGGATGCCCATGTGAGTGTAGGAGATATAATTACTTATCATTTATTCCTTGGTGACTTGGAAGTATGGTTTCAAGAAAACACTGAAGAGGAGGTTGCAATAAAAGATCGAAGTTGGGAGGTAGAAAGCATCTTCCAAAGATTGGTCATGGAACGCAATTAGTGCACTCAAGGGGCACCTAGGATTCCATTTGACCAAATTATGATAGTTATGACAAAGCCAATGACAAGGTGTGTAAGAGGTTTACAAGTAGTCATGAACTTGGGATCCTAGTTTAGACCCATGGCATTTATCTCTTGTTTTGAGAAACCATTTATGGTTTCTAGTTTTTGATTTATTATATATTGGAGGCATGGGATAGATTGATCTTATAGTGATGTAGTAGCATCCTAGGTGTGAGATAAATCTTACATCACCCAAAAATACTTTCTTTCACTTTATTTGTCTTGTTTGCAGGCTTCAATAACATTCTAGTCATCATCTAGCCACCACAATTCATTTTAGAAGATTTATTTTTCTTGTTTATGATTTTAGGGATTAAGGTTTATAATGGGTTTAAGACTTGTTTTAGGGTTTAGGGTCCCTAAATCCCAATATGTAAACCACAATTGCTGAAACCTAATTCTAACCCTAAAACATTTAGAAAAATTGAAAACAAATTAAAAAAAGCACTAAAAATGTACCTACCTCAAAAAATCATAGCCTACAATCATAGAGGGAAGAGACAAATATCCATTTGTCTTTGCCCATTGTGCTTCATTCACTATCATAAATAGTAAAAAAATACTTGCAAGAGTAGGGAAAAGAAATAACAATACTTATTTAGAATAGATACCTATTCATTTCAGACACCGCACACATAATGTATATCCATTACAAATGGACCTCTATTCGTAAAAAATATCTACATAGATTTAGGTGTCTAATCCATAATGGATACTTGTTTCTTAAAATTAGGTATACAAGTTTAAGTGAATGGATATCCATTTCATGCAACAATTGTTTGCCCCATATTTTTCCCCTAAATGTGGATCCAATACTCTTCTCTCATAATTTATCTTTCGATCCTTGTTCTCCTATTGTCCACGTGGATTATTCATCAATTGAATCTACCTTCCATCTCATGTCATCCTCTCCTAATCTATCTAAGGGATAAGATGTTCCCTTGTAACACCTTATGTATCTCCTAAGCCTACACATGAAGATAGAGGCATTGCATTCACTCATAAAATTCAAGAATTTATAGAAAAAGGGAGGATAAACATTGAGCATACTTAAGAGCCCACAACCCCCTCACTTGATAAGGTGAATCATAAGAAAGAAAATCATGTGCATCAAGAAATTGATCTTGTTCATTATACGACACCCTATATTGAGGATACACATTCATGAAATAAAAGAGAAATCACATATTATGATAGATAACATCATTGCTTAAATTCCCTTATTTTGTGAAAGTGTAATAGTGTTTCCCTATTTTTCAACCTTATTAAGCCACAAAAATCAACATTTTTTAGCATTCAACACATTCTGTTAATTATACTAAACAAAATGTCAACAATTTAAACACTTTATGTAAAGTAATGATTTGTGTCATTTTGTCTATAGATTCATTTTGTAATTTTTTGAAATTTAAATTCTATTATTTTTGGTTATTTTTCATGATTTTCTAAATCATTTTTCTATTATTTTATAGTGAGTGACATTTTATCTAATACATAAATTTTACTACGAATAAAATCTTTTTAGGATTTCCTAAAATTAGCTCATTGACACCAAATATCTAATGTACATATTTTTTGGTAGATTTTAATGAATCTTTTTTTTTTAAAGAAAAAGTGGCATAGCCACTAAAATATATTAATTATAAAAGGAGAAATACAAAAAGCCTGATTCAATGAGGCATACCGGTAGGAAAGAATCAAGTGAAGAAAACCTCCGATTGTAGCCTTTTAAAACTTGACTTAATACAAAAAATGACTTAAGAAGATGAGTCTGTAAAGGAAAGTCTATGGTTGTGATACAAAATTGACTTCTGTGTCAAAAAGGAGCTGTTACAAAAGTTTCAACTGATACATACACATTTTAAAGAAAACAACAAAACTCCCAAAAAAAGAACCTAGCCATCAGTTAACATCTTGCAAACCATCAATAATTAAACCCTGCTGTCGACGGTCCTCTTCTTCTACCGATTGAGGAGGAGGAGGTGGCGGAGGAGGGTTGTAATGCAGAAGAAAAGACAATGCATTAAAAACCTCTGTAGCATCATCTATCAACTGCCTGCCCAGTTCTCTCCTATGATAATTGTATACGCCTAAAAATGACACGATTCATCCTAAATAAATATTCTAAATATTTATTCCCTTCTTCTATTAATTAAATAAATATTCCAAATTTATTTAATCGATTCACTGTTCCATAATTAAATAAATTTATTTATTTAATTAAAATTCTTCTAAATGTCCTACACAATTAAATAATCATAAATTATTTAATTAATCCAAATTCCTCTATCCTAAGTTCTAAATTCCAAAAATCCACCTCACCTTTACACCTCACCTTTTCCACCTCACCTTGTCCACCTCATCAGGTTGCACATGTAATTAAATATATTTAATATTTAATTACCTTATTTTCCCTCACCCACATGGCCTATTTCTTCTCAAATCAGAGGTTAGTTAACTAATCAATCAAAAGTGTTAACTAACCTGTCAATTGAGTCAAATCCTCAATCAATTCAGTTAGTTCCACGATTTATTCTTCTAACTGATCAATCAAGTCTGTTAACAGACCAGTCAATGGAGTTAACTCTCCAATCAGTTTTGTCACATCCCCCCTTTCATGATGGAGCTGGGACACTTGTCACATTTCTACTGGTTGCACATTCCTCAACCATCCTCAGCCGTTGATCTTCATATCTCCTCTCAACCATTGATTCCCATTCTCCCAAGTCTATAAATGAAGCTTCATCCTTCCATTCTAATCATCCAAGCTTTTGACATCGTTACTTTGCAGAAATATCACCAGCGCGCCTTTGGCACCCTTTTGTCATCCACAAGCTTGAGATCACATACTTGCATTTGGAGCTCATCTTCATTGCATATCACCATAGCCATTCACCATCGACTTCCTACAAACAGCTAAAAAGATTGCACTCTCTGAGGGATCATCTCATCTGCAAAAGGATGATTTGTGATAGGCGAACAATAGAAGCATCGAAACGGGAGAGGTTTGCACTGTGTTTGTTCATTGCTTCATTTATTGAATCCTTCTTGTTTCACTATTCTGTTGATGTTTGGGTCTTGTTTAATTCATTTGATTGATCACCATTTTACCCTTACATTTTTGGCACCCACCGTGGGGCCTTTGCCCCTTTATTTTACCATTTCTGAGCTTTTTTGAAGGCAGGTTCCGTACAGGTTACGCAAAGTCGCACATAGATTACTTCGGTGCATCTGTTCATTTCCACGGCGCATATAAAGACTGTTACGGCACTTTTGTTGTTTCTGCGCATCTGTGTATTTTCGCTGCGCTTCTGTGCACTATTACGGCGCTTTTGTTGTTTTTGCGCATCTGTGTATTTTCGTTGCGCTTCTGTGCACTATTACGACACTTTTATTATATAGGCGCATCTGTGCATTTGTGCTGCGCTTTTGAAGACTGTTACTGCGCATACATTAATACTGCGCATTCATTCCTTTTAACTGCGCATGCGTACAATATTACGGCGCATTCATTATTGTAGCGCTTCTGTTGATCATTTCTGTGCATCTGATCACTGAAGCTGTGCATTTGTAACAGGCTGAGGTTTTAGTACTTTTCTAGGGGAAGTTGCTAACGCTAACCTTTTCGCAGGTGTTTGCTGGAGCGGTTTTGCAGGATAGGTGCAGGTTTAGTTCCATGTAGTTGCATCTAATTAGTTCACATTTCATTTTCTGAGGGAAAGTAAAAATTAATGTTCATTCAAATCTTCATCTAGTTCTAATTAGGGAGGAAGTAACTGGATTATTTCTTGCTTGCATTGCAAACACCTTCCAAGTTATTGCTATCTAAAGATTAAAATTGAACTCATCAATGATCTTGAAGTTAAAATGAACCATTGCTATTTCGAGAGACCTGAATTTCAAAGTTAACAATCTCGTGCTACGCGGTTTAAAAATTGAACTCACTATTGCTTTCTGAAGTTAAAATGAACCATTGCTATATCGAGAGACCTGAATTTCAAAGTTAACAATCTCGTGCTACGCGGTTTAAAAATTGAACTCACCACTACTTTTTGGGATTTAAAACTGAACCACTGCTATATTGCTGAAATCACTTCAAAGTTCTGTTTGAGTAGATTAGCCCATTTAGTTTTTCACTTTTAATTAGGGTGGATTAATCAGTGTATTCTGTGCTTGTGAATGACAATAGGCTTGTGCTCTCCCCTCTTCTGGGTGATCAGAGTGCCAGACTTGTCATTCTATTTGTTTAACCTTTAGGAGGGGCCTGCCCTTGGATGCACGCTTGTCCAAGTGGGAACGACCCTGAGTGGTAACAGGCTAACGCCAAGCTCTACCAAGCCACTTAAAATAATGTGTGCTTGAGGTGAAAACTTCCTGTAACAAGTGCTGTTATGTTACACCGACAGCCAACCTCCCCCAAAACCCTCTCAGGCGCAACCCTGTGAGGTTGGGAGACTCCATAACGGAGACTAGCACCGCCGCACGTGTAACCACTTGACCGGTTGCCCGAATTAAATACCTCTTGTTTTAGTGGCCCAAATCCCTTATAATCCATTTCTCGCCTAGGATTTTGTGCTTGCTTTTGTCTGAAATAGAGTCGAAAAAATTACAAAAACAATGAAAAACTACAAAATATTCTTTGTGCTTGCTGTGTTTTCTTGCTATTAAATTCATAATATCAGATCAGGAAGACCTTTTCTAGCCAAAAAAATACCAAAAATAGAAGAAAAACTAAAAATTTTGCAAAAACTTCAGAGCTGCGCATTTACACATTTCTGCTGCGCATTTACAGAGACTTGCTGCACTTTTGTAACAACTTGCTGCGTATATATGCACTGTTGCTGCGCATATATAATTCACCAGACCGGCGCATCTACTGTGACTTGCTGCGCATTTGTCCATTTATGTTGCGCATCTGTTTCTGCGCATATGCGATAGTGAGCACTTGCCCTATTTTTGAGGAGATATTTTCACCTGATCAGAGCACCCATTTCAGCCTAGTTTCACTTTCCGAGATCAGAGTCAACCTTGCAGTCAATCTCCATCTGTTTCACCCAATTCTTTCTCTTTCGTCCATTGTCTCACTCACCTTCTGTCCAAATCACTCTTGTCCCAAAGTCAGCCTATCCCATATCGATTCAGCATAAGTCCTTTTTTCGTTTCATTAGTGAACTCACGTAAGCCTAGTAGGTCACAGTACCTTTGCTAGTAGTCTTGTTGAATGACTAAGCCCTACACAGTAAGACTGGTATCGACTACCCTTGCTAGTGGCTAGAGTCTTGTGTCAACCGTCTTACTTGAAGTCATTGAGCAAGAGAGCCCTTTGTCCAAGTCTTATCCTAGGTATCCCATTCATAATAGCCTCAGTCCGCACCTTGCCAAAATTTATAATCCTGGTCCACTTCATCCCACCCCACCTTGCATGGTTCTTACTCGATCCCAGTACAACAAGCAAATCGAAATGGCCGACTCATCTGATCACCTTCTCCCACCACGTGATGGTGAAGAAGAGATTTCTCATGAAGAATTAGTGGCGCACATGCAAGATAGAAAATTCTAACGCGTCGTAGAGAAGATGATCCTTGAAGACCCCCATAAGTATTTCCATCATCTTGCTAGTCTTGGAATCAAACTCCCCGCAGACTTTGACATTAGCTCCATCATGGAAAATGCAGACAATGATCATGAGAGGGGTACAAATGACACAGTCCCACATGCACATGAGAGAGGCACAAATGACACGGTCCCCCATACAAATGAGAGAGGAAAGCAACCTGTAGATCCAACTACTCCTATGGCAGACGTAAGACAACAAATCGAAAGTCTAAAGCTCGAGATATCCAACCTTAAGACCGGTACAAGTTCTAAGAACTACTCTTTGGAAGATATAGCACCGTACCCCTTTGACAGAAATTTGATCATGAAACCATTCCCCTATCAGTTCAGAGTTCCGAAATTTGACAAATATAAAGGGAAGGGGGACCCTAGAGATCATATCAGGGAATTCACTGTAGCATGTTTAGAAGTAGCTCACAACGAGACCTACTTAATGAGACTATTCCCGCGATCTTTAGGTGGTCAAGCTATGGAGTGGTTCTCGCGTCTCCCACCAGGAATCAAAACTTTTGATGAACTTGTCAATAAATTTATAACGCACTTCTCTTACAACATAGAACACGAGGTATCTATGCTAGATCTATGCAACACCAAGCAGAAGAGTGGTGAGTCATTCGCCGCCTTCCTACAACGATGGAGACAGCTAGCTAGTAAGTGTTCTTACGATATGCCTGAGAAGCAGCTATTGGAAATGTTTGTCCACAATCTAAACACTGATCTTAGCTATCAGATTCAGATACAATGCCCTACCTCGTTCGCCAAAGTCATTGAAATGGGCCTCTTCATTGAAAAAGCTATGATCACTAAAGGAACTCTCAAGCTCTACAAGGACACACCTCCTTCCAATTACACAATAGATAAATCAAAGTTTTGGACCAAGAACAAGAATGTGGTCAACGATGGAGTAGTGGACGCCAAGGCGGCATCCCCTAAGCAACAACCCATATTCACTCTTAAGCGAGAAGCAAATACCGGTGCACTCAACAAACCACCCCCTCGGGAACCTAGACCTTGGTTTAATTCAAATCCAAGGAGAAAATTCACGCCGTTGGGAGAATCTCAAGAGTCTGCCCTCAAGAAGTTGTTGGCTAACAATGAAATTTCTCTACCGCCAACAAGTGACTATGAGCCTATCATCAAACCTCCCTATTGGAAGGACACAGACTATTGTGAGTATCATCATGGAAGGGGGCACACAACTAACAATTGTATCCGCCTCAAGAATGTCATACAGGATATACTGGATCAGAATCAGGGAGGAACACAATAGCATACCTCCAATGAATCTCATATGGCCTACCGGGATCCTCTTCTGAACCACAACCGGCCGTATAACAACAATCGCAACAATGGCCACAACAGCAACGATGGTCACAACGGCAACAACTCCAATGGCAATAACAATAATGACAACAATCGCAACAGGCCAAATCAGAACAGCGGGTCGAGTAATGCTAACTATGCAAGCGTTCCATTTGAGTACACCATTAACTGCATTTCTGAGCATATTCCGCAGGTCAATGTCATCTCCCCCGACCAACAACCAAGACCTAACAGAACTGGTTGTAGTATAATTACCCGTAGTGGTAAAGTCACGATCAATACCACCCCTTCAAGGTCATCACCATCTCCGTCCAACTCCCACCCATACAATGTCATCGACCAGTTACAAAAAACTCTGGCTCACATTTCTATATTGGAGCTCTTGCGTCTATCTCCTTCTCATAAGGAGATTCTTGAGAAAGCCTTAGTGGAAACTACTGTCCCCACTAACCTAGCCCAAGAAAAGTTTCAGACCATGGTAGGCAATCTGACATCCTCCACTTCCATCTCATTTACGGAGCAGGATGACCTTTCCATATCTCAACCCCACAACACCCCTCTACACATTGTCGCATTCATGCACAAGCAACGCATCAAGAGGGTTCTCATTGATGGGGGTGCCGGTTTAAATATTTGTACTTTGAAGCTAGTCCTTGCACTGGGGTTCTCCAAACAGGCAGTTGATCCAAGACGGAAAATTACCATCAAAGCCTATGACGAGGAGGAAAGAACCACAAAAGGAACAGTTGTCCTACCCATTCAAGTGGGACCGGTAATCAAAGATGTGGTGTGCCAAGTCCTTGATTGGGAGCTTTCTTATAATATTCTACTAGGGAGACCATGGATCCACGCCATGAAGGCTATCCCCTCCACCTATCATCAATGCATTAAGTTCCCACACGATGGCAAGCAGGTCACCATACAAGGTGACCCCGACCCCTACCAACACTGCAATTCTTTCCAAGCAAAATCTGAATGTGTCATTCCCAACAACAAAGCCTACATTTCCCCTACTCCACAACAAGACCATACCGCCGAAGCTTCCTCCTCGAGGCCCAAACCGCTGAAACTTACCATAAAAGAAAATGGCATGGGGGAATACTCCATTGAGCATAGCCTCAACCTTGCCAAAATGCCTTTGTCCCCTCGCTCTTTCGGCCAACCCAAGCATCAACCTAGGCATTTTCCAAAGCCATCTGCTCCTCCTATAACTCCCGCAAATCCCTTTGTAAAATGGGGGACCTTATCTGATGAGACAGAGGAGCGAGATCTCCTGCAATGGCTTTATGCGGAAGAAGAAAACACACCCCAAGAGCTGCCTAGACTCCCTACAGAACTCTATGGACGGGGTGAAACTATCTTGCACAAGATGGGGTATGAAGGACAAGGCCCCATAGGCCTCAGAAAAGAAGGAATCGTTGAACCTATACAACCTTCTTCATCCTCTTCGGCTAGAAACACAACTGGCCTAGGATACAAAGGCAAAGGTAAAGCCAAAGAAAATGCCTGCCTTGTGGAGACAATTCAAACACTCCAAGTGGATAGTGACACAGATTCAGATGATTCAAATGAGTATGAGTGGGACAAGCTAACAGAGCACTCCTACGATGACAAAGAGATTGACACCATCCAAACTCTTAACCCCTACCATGAGGAACAGACGCAACGGGACAGACCACTGGAGTCTGATTTGCCCCTCCCTGAGATTATGGCTTTCGAGGAAAGTTTAGATTCCATTGCGATAAACAACTTGGAAGAAAGTACCACCCAGAACACTACCCCCGTCAGTGCCCACAACATTCACACCATTAATGAATCAGATCTCTCATCCGACTCCCTTCCCCTCTTACACCCTGAGCTTATTGACTAGGATCTGCAAGGAACCCCCCAATTAGATATGTTCCAGAATGATGATGCCTACATTGACTATATGGAACTTAGGGATCACTTACCAAAAGGAGATCATAAAGCGGGTTTTGCTATCAAACTCAATACCGTGGCTTACTTCGGGGAGGGTGCCAAGCCTTCTAGTCGCAAAAATATCAAAATCAAAAATGGATCTGACGGTGAAAATCGCCGTGCGGCAGTGTCAGATCATAAAATAGTACAAAGAAAGGACATATCCGAAGGTGAAAACCCAACTGTGGCACTTGACGATGGAATGCTTGACACCCTCCCTAGTGATATGTACTAGGAACGGTCACAGATTGTGGTGGAGCCAACAGAGCCAGTGAATATTGGAACCGAAGAGCAGCCAAAGATTATCCACTTCGCAAAATCTCTCACACCACCTGAGAAAACTAGGTTTGTACCATTCTTTAAGAAGAAGAGAGGCAGCTTTGCTTGGTCATATGCTGACATGCCAGGTTTAGACCTGAACCTGATTCTGCATCATTTGCCATTGGATCCAGGGGTGAAGCCCGTAAAATAGAAACTGAGAAAGATGCATCCTCATATAGCCCTTTTGGTCAAGGAAGAACTCAAGAAATTGTTAGATGTGGGGTTCATCAGAGCCATCGATTACCCTGAATGGATATCTAATATTGTGCCAGTGTCTAAACCAAATGGCAGGGTTTGACTATGCAATGATTTTCGAGACTTAAACAAAGCATGCCGCAAGGATGACTTTCCATTGCCTAACATCGATATCATAGTCGACCTCACGGCAGGACATACAATGCTGTCACTCATAGATGGATTCTCAGGGTATAACCAAATCAAAATAGCACCAGAGGATCAACACAAAACAGCTTTCACTTGCCCACGGGGTACCTTTTGCTGGAATGTCATGCCTTTTGGGCTGAAAAATGCAGGTGCTACATATTAGCGGGCCATGACAACTATATTCCATGACATGATGCATGTGACCATGGAGGATTATGTTGACGATATCTTAGCAAAATCTCTCACAAGGGACTCACACCTGGATATCCTAGAGAAAGTCTTCCAACGGTTGGACCAATTCTGAATTAAATTGAACCCGAAGAAATGTGTGTTTGGGGTGACTTCAGGCAAGCTGCTAGGCTTCATCGTGTCGGCTAACGGAATAGAAGTAGACCCTGCCAAGGTCAAGGCTATAATGGACATGCCACCGCCCAAGACTCTCACACAGTTGAGATCCTTACAGGGCAAGCTGCAGGCCATCCGCAGGTTCATCTCACAATTGGTAGACAAGTGCCAACCTTTCAGCCACCTCCTACATAAGAATATTCCATTTAAATGGGATGAGCGGTGCGAAGAGGCATTCAACAAGCTAAAGGAGTACCTTATGAACCCTCCTATACTCATGCCTCCGATCCAAGGAAAACCTTTGATTCTCTACATATCTACTACACCTACTGCTCTTGGAGCTCTCCTAGCGCAGCAAGACTATGAGAACAAGGAAAGAGCTGTATACTACATCAGTCAAACCTTAGTGGGCTACGAGTTACAATACTCATAGGTAGAACGATCATGCCTTGCGGTGGTTTTTGCTTCACAAAAACTCCAACACTACATGTTGGCACATCCTGTCAAACTCATTGCCAAAATCAACCCACTAAAGTATCTTCTCAGCAAAGCAGCTCTCACAGGTCGACTAGCAAAGTGGGTTATGCTTCTTAGTGAATATGATATAGAATATGTGGACAGAAAAGCCATCAAAGGGCAAATCATAGCTGACCAACTGGCCAAGGCACCATTACAGGACACTTCACCAATGCAGTTTGAGTTTCCTGATGAGTCTTTATTCACTCTGTCAACATCTCCTTGGAAACTCTACTTCGACGGGTCTTACACCAACCACGGATCGGGGGCAGGTATCCTATTTATCACTGCCCAAGGCGACACAATTCCAAAGTCCTACAGGTGGTTATTTCCATGCACTAACAATATAGCGGAATATGAAGCCTTGGTAATTGGTCTCAAGATGGCCACTGAGTGGAAAATCCAAGCACTATGTGTCTACGGTGATTCTCAGCTTATCATAAATCAGGTCAACGATGAATATCAAACCAAAGATGAGAAGCTCATCCCATACAAATGGATGGTCGACGACCTCAAAGAACACTTTGGGACCATCTCCTTTGAACAAATACCCAGGATCGAGAACAAAGCAGCAGATGCAATGGCTACCATAGCCTCTCTTCTTGAAATACCTGAATACGAGTCATGGTATGAGTTCTTAGTAGAAACCATTCGGCAACCGGCTTATGATCTCCTCGAAACCCATTCCATTTGCCTCCTGGTAGGATCTGATTCACCTTGGTACGGTAAGACCTACACTTACCTCAAGGACAATATTCTTCCACCCGACCTCTCTTCCAACCAAAAACGGACTTTCATCCGACAAGCCTCCCGTTACACCATCATAGCTAATACCCTTTACCGACGTGGTCTGGATGGTACTTTACTCCATTCTCTAGAACAAGAAGAATCCGTAACTGCCTTGCGAGACGTACACGAAGGGATCTGCGGAACACACTCCAGCGGTCCTTCCTTAGCCAAGAAACTCATGCGTTTGGGTTATTACAAGCCAAACATGGAAATGGATTCATATCAGTTCGTCAAAAAGTGCAAACAGTGCCAAATACATGGGAACCTGATTCATGCACCTGCTCAAGAGTTGAGACCTTTAACGACACCCTGGCCCTTTTGCCAGTGGGGACTTGACCTTGTGGGAAAGATTCATCCACCTTCCTCCAACGGCCATAAATTTATCATAACCGCCATTGAGTACTTCACCAAGTGGATTGAAGCTGTTCCCCTAACCACCGTCACAGGAAAGCAAATTTCCTCGTTCATTCTGAATTACATTATTTGTCGATATGGCATCCCTTCATCCATCATAACGGATAATGGGAGACCATTCAAAAATCAGGATGTCCAGGAACTTTGTGAGCATTTCAAAATCCAACATCGTTTCTCCACTCCATACTACCCCCAAGGTAACGGCCAAGCTGAGGCATCGAATAAAACCATTCTAAAAATCTTAAAGAAGACTATCAATGAAGCTGGTCGCGATTGGCACGTCCAAATCAATCCCGCTCTGTGGGCCTACAGAACCAGTATACGCACTCCCACAGGTGCTACACCCTACGCCCTTGTCTATGGTTCCGAAGCCATCCTTCCCATTGAGGTCGAACTCCCATCCCTCAGGGTATCGTTGAAAGGTCTCATATCAGATGAAGAATACAGAGTCTCCAGGCTACAAGAACTAGAGCTGCTAGAGGAAAGGTGCCAGAAAGCTTTTGACCATCTCAAAGCCTATCAACAGATGATGTCAAGAAGCTACAACCACAAGGTTAGACCAAGATGCTTCAAGGTTGGGGACCTCATTCTAAAAGAGAACCCTTGCAATCAGCAGGACAGAGAAAAGAAAGGTAAGTTCGAGCCTAACTGGCTTGGGCCCTATGTGATTGTAGCTGCTTACAGATCGGGGGCATATCAGTTGGCCACTTCAGAGGGTGAGTTGTTTGATGATCCAATCAACAGCATGCACCTTCGCCGCTTCTATACCTAGGAGAACCCCAATGCAAGGGGGCGCAATAAAATCAAAAAATAAAAAAAATTGAAAAGAGAAAATACAAAAAAATTAGAAAAAAATAGAAAGCATACAAAAAAATTGTCCTTTGGTGAAAACCTGGCAAACAGGTGCCTTGGATAGGTATCGTGATGAAAACCTGGCAATCAGGCGTCATGTTACTTTCTAGCTTCTCGTGCAAATAAAAGCAAGTGATGAAAACCTGGCAAACAGGCGTTACTTGTGATAAACCGCGTTCTCCATCTTTGAGAATCCAATCACCTTGAGTCCATTCTTCCTTCGCTTATTTTCCACTCGACCCATATCTGTCCCACAATAAACACTTGACAGTTACCTATCATGGCTTGATACTCACCTTGTGGCCTTGTCAACCAAGGTTTTGTCCCATACCGTCTCCTCAATGTGAGCCTCGTATAGTGTCTCTCGTCGGTGTCCGTGGTCTAAGTCCATGAACTACGTTGCCTCTGCGCCGTCACGTAGGCAAGGCCATTATTCTAATGCGCCCCCGAGGCTTCCATTTCTCCCACGGTCCCATTCATCCCCTTTCTTGTCTTCATTCTTGTCATCTGTCTTCTAGTCCATCCATGGTCCATTAGGGTTTACCCCGAACTACGTTGCCTCTGCGTCGTCACGTAGGCAAGGCCATTTAGCAATGAGCCCCCGAGGCACTAGGTCAGTCCCTTAGGGTCCGTCTCCCCAATAAGGATTGTGCAATCTTCTCACCAAGCAAACAAATGCAAGCAGAACCCGCGCCTCAAGCAAAAATCTTGACAATGGGCATCTTAACCTATCCAATGCAAAGCAAATACCCAAGGTCTTCTAACTGATTTTATCTAAATTAGGGCAAGAAACTCACATCTAAATGCAAGGATGTTTTGTGGATTAGAGCCATGGTTAAGTTACAGAGTCTGGATTTTTGTTATCATGTCTTTCTATGCTACTCAAAGATGCCAAAAGCTAGAGATGCTATGATGGGGGCATGATTATTTTCTTTGTTTGCTATTTGTGGATTAAACTTTAGTAATGTGAAGCCTTGTCTAAGGCCATGATCGGCAAAAGATCACTGAGGACATCAAAGGTATAGCACGAACGGGGGCAATCCTTGCTTGTTGAAATGCAGGAAGTACTCAGGTCATCTAGATTCAAGTTTGACTAGATGCTTGTATTAACTTGCTAAATCACAATCCATGTAAGCGGTACTCAAGTCATCTCGGTTCAATTATACCTCGATGCTTGTATTCACTTACAACATTTCAGAAAATGTACCAAAAACAAACTGCCCAATGATGAAATAAAGCACTCTAAAAGCAAAGCATCCATCCTATATCCACATACACATCCATGCAATCCTCATTCATCCAAACTATGCAGAGTAACGATATCAAGTAAAGTTTCTAGGTCATCTTATCACAACCATTCTTCTATCTATCTATCTATCATGTCATTCTTGTGTCGATAAAGTACATTTGGACTTCACAAAAACAAAGCATATAGGAGCATATCATATCATTCGTAGGACTAGTCATGCACATGCTTAGGTTCATAGAATACACCATCCAATGCATTAGGTCACCAATACATTTGCATCACATCACATCTTAAATCACAGATAATCACATCAAACTCATATCACATATGCATACATTTGCATTAGATCATATAGACGTCCCATAACACAGTTGCATCATCACATAGAAATCATATCACATATGCATACATTTGCATTAGATCATATAGACATCCCATAACACAGTTGCATCATCACATAGAAATCATATCACATATGCATACATTTGCATTAGATCATATAGACGTCCCATAACACAGTTGCATCATCACATAGAAATCATATCACATACGCATACATTTGCATTAGATCATATTGACATCCTATAACACAGTTGCATCATCACATAGAAATCATAACACATATACATACATTTGCTTTAGAACATATACACCTCCCATAACAAAGTTGCCTCTAACATAGAAATCATATTACATTCTGCATTCATTTGAAAACATTAAATCACATAGACATCATATAGCAGCATATCACAAAGCATCGCATACAGCATCAGATAGACCATCTAACTATGCACATACATCACATCATACAATAGAAATAAATCTTCGTCGCATAGCACATGCAATAGATACACAAAGCTGCATCATCATATATACTATCATACAAAAGAGGTCCAAATGTACAAAATCGTCATCTATCTCTGGAATAAAAGTGTCATATACAATATGCATCCAAATGGATGGTGATACATGTCCCAAAATGTACAAAATCTGGTCTGTGTCTATCCCTGCTGCTGTGGGCCACGACTACCAGCTCCTGACTGCTGAGGACCCATCACGGAGGCCCCTGACTATGATGGACCTGCTCTATGCGTCGCCCCAGACTGACTCCTGAAGCTCCCTGCCCTCTGGCTTGATGCCACGGGACCATGGTATAACCCTCGGTAATACTGAGCCTGGGACTGCGCTCTGGCTAGATCTGTCTGTGCCTGTGCCAACTGCGTCTGCAACTGGCCAACCTGTGCCTGTGCCTGCTGCACCTGCCCAACCAAAAATGAACTCGCTGCATCTGTCCCCATAGCGGCCACCACAGTGTCCCGCTCTACACGGATAATACGTACCCGTGCATCTATCATGTCTCTCTCGTGAGTCAACCCAGTGATCACCGCTGCGTCTGTCTCTCGCCTCCTCTCTACCCTCCTCAGCTGTGCCTGCAGCTCTTGCCCCTGTCCCCTCAGGCCAGCTATAGTCCTCTCATGAGCCTCTCCCTGTACTGGCCCCTGTGTTGCCTCTACCTGTCCTGGCCCCTGTGGCTGGGGCACCTGCTGCTGTGGTACCTACTGGGGTGGTGGCATTTGTCCCTACTGAAGTATCTGCTGCTATGCCTCTACCTGCCCTGGCACTGCCTGCTCAGCCTGAACTATCCTCCTCCGCTGTCTCGGCCTCTCTCCAGCTCTACCACCCCGTCGTCCTCGTCCTCCTCTACCTCCCCTCCGCCCTGGGCCAGCCTCTCCCTCCTCCTCTGAGTCTGCCTCTTCAATACGAGGCACCAGCATGCCGGGTCCTGAATATCTCAGGAAAGGATGTGCAGTGATCCAATCCTCATACTCCTGTGTCACCCCTGCATCTGCTATCTCCCTCCTCATGTCCCATGCCACATACAGTGTCTGCTGGAACTCTGCCAGAGCCTCCTCATACGAAGCCATCGGCCCCCATCGGACCCTCTCTGCATGCGTCCATGCGAACATAGCCTGCCCCTGTGGCATACCCTGCCTCCTGCCAAACTGTCTCAACACTCGGCCCACCATCTGCCTCTCCAGTATATGCCGTGTCTGGCCTATCAGCCACCTGGTCTGAAAGTAGTAGGGCAGCTCGCCTCCCTCGTCGTCCCACGGCTCACAATCCAGATATGGTCGCCAGACGACCACATCCACTCCATCCAAGGTGTGTCTCCAATACTCTATCTTCCCCAGCCTGTGCTGGGAAATCACTCCTGCATAGCCATAACTGTATGGCTCTCCTCGCTGCCTTGCGAAGACACATATCGGCCCAGTCACCGCTATGTACTCCCACAGCCAGAACTGTAACAGCAACACCCCAGCCGATAGACTCGTGCTGCGGTGGTATACCACCTGATGCATGTCATGGTATAAATGGGCCAGTATGCAGACTCCCCATGCATATCGAATGCCCTCAGTCAGCATCCGCTCCATGATCCTGCCCCATCCAATGGGGAACCCATGCGATCTCCTGTCCGAGCATACAACACCACCGATCAGTCTAGCCACAATCCCAGGGAAGTAGTCGTAGTAGTCGTATATATCCTACCACAGGATAACCTATCCAACTAGCTCAGGATCATCAAACACCCGCTAGCACTTGGCGAGTCCCATGTCCCGCTGTGCATCATACTCTACTAACTCGCCTACCACAGGCAAGTGCAGTATTCGGTAGACGTCCTCCAAGGTCACCGTCATCTCTCTCGTCGGAAAGTGGAAGGTCCCGTCCTCACTGTGGAATCTCTCCACGGCAGCTGTCAGCAGTCCACGGTTCGCCCGCACCTTGGGCATGAAGCATACATAATCCAAACCCATGGCACCAAGCACCACTCTGTCAGTCTCTGTCAACATATATCTCTGCAATAGGGGCATGGGAAATGTCTCCCTTGACTGCAGTGTGTCCTGAATATCCTCCTGCAAGCAAGCAAGGCAAAGCGTCAGTCTCAAGCGACATATACCATACTCAACATACCTACTGAACTATATCAACTAAACTTAGCATTTCAAATTGATCAAAATAGCACACTACATCTCTTGACTAGATTTCTACAATCTTGGAGATAGCTCATCGATTACTGCATCAAGCAAGTCGCTAATCGAGTCAATTTGGCTACGTCCTTTGCTATCCACAGCAAATGCGCCACTACAGGTGGTAAAAGTGCCATTTTTTGGTATATGCGCTGCTAAAATCAGCATATGCGCCGCCTCACACAAATGCGCTGCCACAGTGCACATATGCGCAGATCCAGCGGATGCGCCGCAACATTCGGCATATGCGTCGCCATATTATGAAAGCACCGCTCCAATCGACATATGCGCGACATTCACAAATGCGCCGCTACTTTCCACATATGCACGGCTTAAATACACATGCGCCGCCAAATTACCTAAGCGCCGCTACATTGCACAGATGCACAACTTTCATGTATGTGCCGCCAAAACTGGCATATGCGCCGCACAACGACAAAAGCGCCGCTTCGCGAGACATATGCGTCGTTCTGCGTTTCGGTGCATGCATTTGACCTATTTTCTAAGTGCATTTATGACATCCTAAATCGACCCTAGGAGAAATTTTTTGAAGCACATATCGAGGGTCCTGCCTCTGCTAGCCACCTGAATCGACGGACTCGCTCGAATCGGTGCTCCTCGCGTGGAATATCTGCTACTCTAGCTGCCATGCTGCTCCAAGTTTGCTCTAGGCTCTCTCAATCCAATCCAGAGTAAACAAGTGTACAAATGACTATTCTTGTGGACCCAGCTCCTATTTATAGCCTCCAAACCCTAATTCTGGCTAGGTGATGACTGTGACTACTTCCCGTGCCCGTTTTTCTTCTTGTTTTCTTCCCGCATCCCTGACTGCGTCCCTTTTCCTCCAACCTACCCTAACCCCTTCGTCTTCGTGAGATTGTCCGTCTCCGTTTCTTTCACCCTTTTCCCGTCCAATCTCCCGAGGGGGCATCCTATCATCATTGAACCTGTACCAAGGGCAAACTGGGGCATGTATCATCATTCGGACTATCGAATTCTTTGAAGCAACACTGTAAACTGCATTGCATCAAAGAGGGGCAAAATGTATACGCCTAAAAATGACACGATTCATCCTAAATAAGGATTCTAAATATTTATTCCCTTCTTCTATTAATTAAATAAATATTCCAAATTTATTTAATCGATTCACTGTTCCATAATTAAATAAATTTATTTATTTAATTAAAATTCTTCTAAATGTCCTACACAATTAAATAATCATAAATTATTTTAATTAATCCAAATTCCTCTATCCTAAGTTCTAAATTCCAAAAATCCACCTCACCTTTACACCTCACCTTGTCCACCTCATCAAGTTGCACATGTAATTAAATATATTTAATATTTAATTACCTTATTTTCCCTCACCCACATGGCCTATTTCTTCTCAAATCAGAGGTTAGTTAACTAATCAATCAAAAGTGTTAACTAACCTGTCAATTGAGTCAAATCCTCAATCAATTCAGTCAGTTCCACGATTTATTCTTCTAACTGATCAATCAAGTCTGTTAACAGACCAGTCAATGGAGTTAACTCTCCAATCAGTTTTGTCACATCCCCCCTTTCATGATGGAGCTAGGACACTTGTCACATTTCTACTGGTTGCACATTCCTCAACCATCCTCAGCCGTTGATCTTCATATCTCCTCTCAACCGTTGATTCCCATTCTCCCAAGTCTATAAATGAAGCTTCATCCTTCCATTCTAATCATCCAGGCTTTTGACATCGTTACTCTGCAGAAATATCACCAGCGCGCCTTTGGCACCCTTTTGTCATCCACAAGCTTGAGATCACATACTTGCATTTGGAGCTCATCTTCATTGCATATCACCATAGCCATTCACCATCGACTTCCTACAAATAGCTAAAAAGATTGCACTCTCTGAGGGCTCATCTCATCTGCAAAAGGATGATTTATGATAGGCGAACAATAGAAGCATTGAAACGGGAGAGGTTTGCACTGTGTTTGTTCATTGCTTCGTTTATTGAATCCTTCTTGTTTCACTATTCTGTTGATGTTTGGGTCTTGTTTAATTCATTTGATTGATCACCATTTTACCCTTACAATAATGAACAAAATTGTGAAAAGACATAACACAGTTATTTTGAAGACCATGCAGCATAGCATTGAAAAGACAGTGAAGCGCAAGTCACCAGAATAGATACCTGCATTCAAACAAACCACCCACAAGAGCAGAACCCACATACAAATCGTATTCCTCTATACTTTCATTAAAAATATCCACAAGAAAATGATTATCATGGACAAACACAGCCCAAGTTCCTTACCAGGTCAAAATTTTGCAATAAGTCCATACCATTTGAAAGAAAATGTGATACCGCTTGGGAAGGATATAAAGATCTAGGAAAATGTAAAACTTCCCAGCCACGAACCTGAATAATAGCTCTCTCAACAGCATCCTCATAGATCTTGAAAACTTCATGCATAGAATTAGGATTGAGAAGGCCTAAATAGGTTCGTTCCCAATTCCGGATGGGCAAAAGGATTCTTCTGTTTCACTGGATAGAGGCCATACTATAACAAAATACTTAACTCATACAAATAAACCAGATTAGAAGACTGAAAACAGAGCAAATAAGGCTAATGAAAGAGATGGCGAAAGATATGTGAAAAACTAGAATATAAAAGCTACTTCCTTCAAAATATAATGAATGAAATCATTACTGCAAAGATATACCGTTAAGCGAGAGCTGCCACCCTGCATGCAACATTAAAATAGAAGGACTACCCATCATATAAAAAACTGCCCTTAGGACTAAAAACAACGTTAGCTATCAGTATGAAGCCACCGCAAATAATAGACTCTCAATTTAGTAGCAAAAACAAAACACTCTCTCTTTTATAAAAACTTCTATTAAATTCTTCATAGTTAGCCTACCAAGTTAATTTGTACTTTCTTTATCTAAAATACAATTAATCCCCAAAATCAATGAAATGGAGGTAGAGTCCCACTCCTTGTAAGAATCATTTATACAAAAAGCATAATTCGCTAAATGATCTGCTAAAGAATTGCCTTCCCTATAAGTATGAACTATTTTAAAAGATTGGAAAAGATCAAGCAAGTTCCTTCGAGATTGCAAAATATAATCAATTTTCCAACTTGATGAAGACTTAAGAGTAAATGCCCTAACAGTATTCAAAAAATCCCCTTCCACAATAATATTAGCAATTTCACATTTTAATGCAAGGTTTAAGCCTGCTAATAAGGCCAAGGCCTCTGCCTCATTGTTTGAACAAAAACCAAGTTTAACTGATAAAGCTCTTAAAACTGTGCCATTGTGATCTCTCAAAACACAACCAGCACTAGAGTCACCAGGATTCCCCCTACTTGCACCATCAAAGTTTAGTTTTACAAAAGAAACAGGCAAAGGGATCCACTTAATGGATGATCTATCCAATTTACTTTCCGAGATAAAGCAATTTGAATTAGGTAAAAGTAATAATTTCCAATTCTTTAGCATAATATCATCCCAAGAAGTAAAGACTAGAGAACCTGACTTTCTGAAAAGAAGAGAAGCTGAAACTACTTCAGAAATTAATTTCTCAATTTTAGCAATAATTGCATCAAAAGAATTGTGAATGTTTCTAAAAATTCTGCTATTTCTTTCTAGCCATAAAATCCAAATTACAATACTTAGAGAGACCACCCACAAAGTAGAGAAGGTAGAGTTTGAGAATAAGATAGGCCATCTTTGATACTTGAAGGAGAGAGAAAGGAAGAGGACCTTGCCAACACAACTTTGAGAATAACTAATACTAGACTTTTGAAGAGAGATGACAATTAAGAAACAAATGATACATAGATTCCTCCACTTCAGAACAAAAAGGACAAATGAAGGAATTAGCAACCCCAAGCCTGACTAACCTATCACTAGTAAGGATTCTATAATTCAAGGCTAACCAAGCAAAAGCCCCTGCTTTAGGCAAGCAAGGACCACTCCAACAAAGCTTATAAGGCTAATCAATTGGAGAAGTTGAATCTTCACTAATGATACTTAGATATCCTTGCTTGACTGTATATCGACCAGACTTTGAAGGGACCCAAATGAGTTTATCCCTACCTCCTGATAAAAAAATTCTTCTCTCCTTCAAGATATTCCTAAGCAAGACCTTCCGTTCTAAAGGAATCAAAAAATCATCAAAAAAATTCCACTTAACTTGACTTATTACCATATCAGATTCAACTTCGATGTAATCTTTAACTTTTGTTCACCAAGCCTGACACAAAAATAACTTAATTTCTTGAAGACCTATATTTTTCAGCGGCTAATAGTTGTTCCAAGAATCCTCCCAAAAAAGGGTTGAGTTTCCATCCTGAATAACCCAAGATAGAAAAGGGGACATCATCTCTCTACATTTTAGTAGAAAATTCCAAATCTGAGAGCCCAACTTTGGATTTAGAATAGTAAAAATTCTTTCAGGCAAAGATGAATCTAAATATTTAGCTTGCATAATTTTTCTCCATTTAGAGTCTAATTTTTTATATAAATTCCAGACCAACTTGGCACCAAGAGCCTTATTATGAGCTTCAATGTTATGAATCCCAATTCCTCCTTGCTGCTTTGGTGAACAAATTTTATCCCAGGAAATTAAAGGGATCTTTTTTCCATTCAGATTGGATCCATTCCACAAGAATTTCCTCAAGATATTAACAAGGCAAGAAAGGATGGCCTTGGGCACCATAAGCACTGAAAGCATATATACATGCATTGTCGACAAGATTGATTTAATCATTAGAATTTTACCTGCCAAAGTTAACCACTTACCTTTCCATGTAGAAATTTTGGATTTAATACTCTTAATAAGTCTGTCCCAAAACATATTTTTAACTGATCCCGAGAAGAGAGGGATCCCCAAATATCTTGAAGGAAGAATGTCCACCTTAAATCCCAAGTATTTGGCAACTCTTTCTTGAACTAAAGAGGAGGTAAAAAAGAAAAAAAATTAGATTTCTCCTAGTTTACTTTCTGGCCCAATACTAAACAATACTTTGAAATTACATCCTTTATATATTTAGCTTCTGATAACACAGGTTGACCAAATAACAAAGTATCATCTACAAATAAAGCATGAGTAATGGCAAACGGAACTCGAGGAATTTTAATCCCTTTCAAGTTCCCCAAGGAATTTTGCCGCAAAATCATTCTACTCAAACCTTTTGCCATTATAATAAAAAGAAAAGGGGACAAAGGATCACCTTGTCTTATCCCTTGTGAGGATTTAAAAAATTTAGATTGGGAACCATTAATCAAGACTAAAAAACTTGAACCAGAAATGCAAGATGAAATCCACTTACACCATCTCGAAGAGAAACCAAACTTAAGGAGAACTTGAAACAAAAATTCCCAAGACACTCTATCATAAGCTTTTAACATATCCAATTTAACCAACATAGCAGAAAGTTTATGATCATAAGTTGAATGCAAAACCTCGTGGGCCACCAGTGCACCTTCAAATGTTTTCTTACCTAGTACATAACTACCTTGTTCCTCTGAAACAATTTTTGGAATAAAACTAGCAAGTCTTAAAGTAATTGCTTTTGAAATGATTTTATACAATGTATTACAAAGGGAAATGGGTATGAAATCAGCAAAGGAAGAAGGTGAAGCAATTTTAGGAATCAAAGCATTGAAGGTAGAATTAATCTCTTTCAAAACAATACGATTTCTACGAGCTTCTTCTACTGCCAACCACACATCTTTACCTACAAAATCCCAACATTTTTGGAAGAAAAGTGGAGTAAAACCATCCGGTCCAGGAGATTTATCTGGATCTAAAGAAAAAACTACTATCTTAATTTCTTCTAATGTGAAATGTTTCATCAGTTCTAAATTATTTTCTTGTGATATCAAGGGAGGAATATGTTGTATAACTTCTAGCACAGTCGTATGTGGAACTTTAATACTTTCTTTTGAAAGAAGCTTTTGAAAAAAATTAACTCCTTGATTCTGAATAAGAACATCATCTTGCAAAATATTCCACATAGAGTCTTTAATTGCATGAATAGAATTCTTATGTCTTCTTACCAAAGCTGAAACGTGGAAAAATTTAGTATTTCAATCACCTTCTCTAAGCCAAATTTCCCTTGATTTCTGTCTCCAAAAAATTTCTTCTCTAGCTAAAACTTCCTCCAAGTTAGATTGAAGAGATTTTACACATTCAAAAGAAGTAGAATCGATACCATTTTTGATAATATCTTCATTTATCTGTTCTAATTGGGATTGCAAAGCAACTTTTTGAGAAAAGATATTACCAAAAGAAAGTTTATTCCACTCCTTAATTTTGTTTCTTATAAATTTCAACTTCTTATTAAGCCAAAACATGCAAGAACCTTTCACAAAAGGGGCATTCTTCCACCAAGACTCCAATAGAGGTAAAAAACTACAATCTCTAATATTACTTGACATGTTTTCTTTTATGTTGGTTTACATTTTATTTTTCCTATTACTATGTCCTTGTCTACCTCGCCTTAGGTGAGTATTTTCTCTAATATAGAATTCTTACAAGAGCATTTAGGTGTGTATGTTGATTTTCCTTCTTTTTATCACTATCAAGGTTCCCTTATGTAACTAATAAAAAATCTTGTTTTGGGGAGAATTATACTATCAATATGCCCCTTTTACTTTTTTTGTAGGAGGAAAGTGTATACTTCATACTATTTCCCACTCACTCTATGCTCATTTTAATCTTATCTTAAGATATATTGATTTAGTACAAATTTAAATCATTTATGCTTGTAATGATCTTAAAAAACTATAAGATCTACTTTCTTCTCTTGACAAAATGTACCTTGCCATAAGATTCACCTTCTTTAACATTATTATTTTTCTTATATTTTTAATAATGAAATTTCTATACCTACCTTAATTATCTTTTAATATATTTGTATATTGATAAATGACACAATCTTATGTGACTTTGGACTCATTCATTTGTTCTTGTATTGCGTTGAAATCAAAGATAGGGGAGAACTATAAAACATTTTAAGTGATTCCAAGCCTCTCTTCTTATCTGTTGATTTTGTATGGTGAGCATTTTAGCTTTTAGCTCTTTGAAATCTTACTAGAAGTATTTTGTTTTTGGCAGCTACTTGCATAACAAATTCTTTATTGGTCAATCATTAGGGAATGAGTATGAAAACAAATTTTTATGAGTCACGTTCATCTAGTATTTGGTTTCTACCATTATTTCACAATCCACATATGTCAAGGAGATGTGTGGAATCTTTTCAGTTTCATCCAATGCCTGAATAATTAGCAAGGACTATCTTTTCAGTTTAATGTTAACCATAGTCTTGAGATTTTTTTCCAACTACTCCACCCTTATCTATCTAATATGTATCCAAGGATAGAACAATCGTTCACTAAATAGATCGTCAAAACACATTTTACACACATTACCCCTTTATAAAAAACTTATTGAGCACAACTTTACGCTGCCTATTTCTTTAGTAGCTTCATGATGTTTATTTTTAATGTGAAAAAATTAATAAAATTTATTAATTAAAAAATAAATATATTTTTATTAAATATTATTTTAAAAAAATTAAAATATGATAAAGAATTGCAATAGTGAAATTAGTATAGCCATGTCAATTCTTATTTATTTTTGGGTTTATTTTAATAGAATGACTTAATACAATCATATATTAAGTGACACACTCTTGTGTTAAGTTTAGTTCACAACCTAATAGTTATTTCTCTCTTTTTCACATTCACTTACACTTATTTTAATGCTTTCGACCTTACTTTATTCCTATTTTCATTCATTCCCACATATTCACCATTATAGTCATTTATCACATTCATATTTGTACCCATCTTCACACATTAGATCCTTGCCTCAAACCTAGAGCTTTCCTATCTTAGGTCAATCCCAAGTGTATAATAGATCCCAAATTCAAAATATTAAATTTAGAGACTAACCTTCTAGCCCTTTTTCACTAGTCATTGTGAGTTGACGTAGTACATGTTTGTGTGGCTTATTGATTTATCTTGGTATTTAAAGGCATTCATTTGTGTGACTAATTCATATGGTTGAATAAGAACATCTAGAGAACAAAGAACATTCAATCTATAAACATTTCAATTTGGAGCTTAAAAAGGATCTTAGTTTGCATTAGGATCCCATAGGCCATGTACAAGTTTACAGTGCATGTTGTTTGAGATCATTTACTCAAATCCATAAAGATAGTATGAAAGGGAGGTTGACCCAAGAGAACTTGACCCTAGTGATCCAACAACTTACCAAAGGTATTTTTAAATAATGTCATTCTTAATTATTAGTATATATTAGATATTATAGAAAATTAGGTTTCAAAATTCTTCTACTTGCTAGATCAGATCTCCACATCAAAGGTTGAATTTGCATTATAGATTCAAACTTGAGATACTCAAGATTGATCCATAGAATATTTTGAGTATATTCTAAAAATGAGATACTAAGCACATCAAGAACATGAATTTCTAGACTATGGTGAATTGATTTTGTAAATCTTCAAAATTTATGTTCCCTTATTGAATTGGGAGCAAAGTGAGATCATGGAAAATCTGTTAGAGTAATAGGTTCTTTACTTAATTAATTTAATCATATTGATTAATTAATTAAGTCACCTTTACTTTATTTCACTCAAGCTAAACTTAGGAATCTCTCATTAGGGTTTTCTAACTTGCAACTATAAAAGCAAGTGCTCTCATGTAATTCATTAATCCATTTCATTAATTGCATCTTTTTTGTGCAAATTGCTCTCTTTACTTTTTTTCTCTTGTAGAAGGTTTCTTAGGTTTTGCATGTGTTCATTGGGATCTGTGAGGTTGGTTTCACAACTTCAACATGGTATTAGAGCTCCAAATCTACAAGCCCCTTCTCAAATTTGGAGAAAATTTTGAGCAAGATTTTTTTTATTGGTGCATTTTGTGTAAAATGGAGTATTCCATTGGATTCAGAGCAATCAAAATAGTCAGATTAGCCTTTTATTTGGCTTGATTTGAGCTTCGTAGGCCAGGTCTGCAAGGGTTTTAGCAGGCTGTTTTTTTTTGGGATTCAGAGGAAAGCTATTTTTTGGAGAGTTTTGGGCCCAAACAGACCTCACCATCGTGCTTAGAATGCCCAAAAACCTTAAGATCGACTGTCAAATCATCAAAATTAGCCTTAGGCTCATCTGGGGCAAATTTTTTTTGCCAAGGAAGCTATACGACCTTCCCCAGCACGCAAATCGAGGTGACTGAGTTTTTTTAAAAAAATTATTTTTCTTGCATGTAATATTTTTTTCTTCAAATATTATACTGAAAAAATTTTCAAAAAAAAAAAGAAAAATGCAGGTTTTTTTATTGAAAAAAACAAAGTTTTAAAAAAATTGATAGTAAGGTACAGGTTACCTAATTGCACAGGCCCCTATACCCTACTGCATGTACTATACCTGTGTTGCAGGTTTTAGGCTGTTGTTCCCCATTAAATCATGGGAGTGTGTGGTGGGGTTCGATCCCCCCACACCCCCTTTATATTTTTTAAAAACTTTTTTTAAAATAAAAAAAGTAATTGTAATTTTTTTTAAAAATGTTTTTTTATATATTTAAAAAAAATCAATTTTTTTAACTTTTTTTTTTAATTAACAAAACAACAGCTTTTTTTTTAATGTTTTTTTCATTGAAAAAGCATGCATATTTTTTTGTGTTTTTTTATTAAAAAAACACATGCAATAATTTTTTTTTGTGTTTTTAAAATTAAAAAAAATCACATGCAAACTACTATACCTGGAGGACTTTTTGGCAGGGTTCTAAAGTTGGCAGATCTCCAAATTTGGAGGTGTTTTTGCTAAACTTGGCAGTGATGCTTTTTTGCCCTCACAACCCCTCTCCATTGGGCTTTTCATTTTTGCACTCCATCTTCCATAGGCCATACCTCGGTCATACGGTGATATTTTTTAGTTCAATTTTTTTTGAAAAGGGGTAGAATTTTGTGCTCTTCGCATTGGTGTAGGTGGTTTTCCATTTTGACTTCTATTTTTTTTTTAGAAATCAGTTTTCTCAGTGTTGTTGCTGTGTAGTTCTCATTTTGGAGACTTTGACGGACCATATCTTCTGCATCCGGACTCCTTTTTGGGTCCCTTTTTTTTAAAGTGCATGTTTTTCTGTGTACTTCATCCTAGTGCTATTGGTTTCCTCTATTTCTATTCAAGAATTGTATTTTTAGCATGTGGTCCTTTTTTGGACATTGTGAGCTTCCATTGTAAGCACTTCTCATATGTAAACACACTAAAATAAAGTGCCTCAGTAGTGTCCATGTATTCTTGAGATCTTACACATCATTTTGTGCCTTATTGTACTCACACTATGATATAAAGTGCCATGGGGGGGTTGATGTTTGCCTTTTGTTTGTCATCATATCTCTGTCAAGTGAGTGTCCCTTCCACGATAGCAGTGAATCACATTGATTCTTGCCTCATGCGTGTGTTCTTTGGTTTTCACACCCTTTTATTTGCTGGTACTTTCATGTTTGCACATTCAAATGTTCTTGTTTCTTCTACATGCACTTCTTGGATTCACACAATTTTAGTGTACATGTCATGGCTCTCCCTTGTCCGCATTATGGGGGGTTTCTACTGTTGGTGCTAATGCTTTCTTGGTTTTGCATTGGAGTGAGTTATGTATCTAGTATTTGTTCCTATGTACTAGGCGGATGCAGTGGTACATCAATGGTTGGTTACCCATGCATTTCGGTGAGATGGAGCATTTACCATATGGACACTCTTGCATTCCTTTTGTGGAGGCAACCTTCTATTTTCACTTGATTAGTTCATCAGACTTTTGGTACCTATGTCATTTGTATCTTCGAGTTCCAGATGTTTTGCCTTTGTTTGCCATCTGATTCGAGTAGTGTCTTTGGGGGCACTCATGCATATTCTTGTCTTCCTAATTATGATCTTCATCTTGTTTTAGAGGAGGTTCTTCTTTCAGCACTATAGTAGCCAGTCTTTGATAGTGTTTGCAACTTCTTCATGCTTCTGTGGAGTTCTTCATGTTCCTATTCTTTTGGGACATCCTTTGTGGAGGCTTTTTAGTCCTTCACTCTTTCTCTCTCTTTTGTAGGGAGGTTTGTTCTCTCTTTTGGGAAGGAGTTTTTCCCACGTGGTTTTCTCCTTTTCTCTATTTGTGAGAGACTCTTTTGTACATGGGTACCTCATCAGGCCTAGTTGTCGAGACCCATATTTGCTTTCATGCATTTGTCCTTAGTTTTTTAGCTTCTCCTTAAGTTCATGTTAAGGGGGTGTTAGAGTAATAGGTTCTTTACTTAATTAATTTAATCATATTGATTAATTAATTAAGTCACCTTTACTTTATTTCACTTAAGTTAAACTTAGGAATCTCTCATTAGGGTTTTCTAACTTGCAAATATAAAAGCAAGTGCTCTCATGTAATTCATTAATCCATTTCATTAATTACATCTTTTTTGTGCAAATTGCTCTCTTTGCTTTTTTCTCTTGTGGAAGGTTTCTTAGGTTTTACAGGTGTTCATTGGGATCTGTGAGTTTGATTTCACAACTTTAACAAAATCAACATGCAAGGAAATGATAACAAAATGCAAAACAAATGATGCAATACCTTCACATTGACCCACAATCCATCGATAAGGTGGAGAGTGTCGCACCCAAAGCACTCTAGCTTTACCCAAAGAGATGAATGTTGATTACTCATGATTCAGCAACATAACATGAATATAGGGATTGATAGATGAATGATTGTATGATGCAAGATGGATGGATGATAGATTGATGATGGATGATTGAGAGGAAAATTTGACAACATGACGATACTAGAAGAAGATTCGTTGCAAATGGCTCAAGAGAGGTTGCCTTTATAGAAAAGGCAAATTTGAATGGATGGTTGTGATTGAGAGTTATTTTGAATGATATGGACGGTTGAGATCGATTAGGGTTGATTAGGGTTTCCTTGCACCTCAAGAAATTGTAGTCATGTGACAAGTGTGGGAAGGAGAATGAAAAGAATCTAATTCAAATATTTTATTTGAATTAGCTTGCACATGTGACTTGTATTAAATGCAAGATGTACTACCCCACATGAGACAAAAGGGAAGTGGACAAGTGTTTGATTGTGATAAAAGGAATCTAATTTAAATAAAAGATTATTTAAATTAGTTTGACATGTGAAGGGGTATTAAGTGGAAGATGCAACATGTGACACTTGTTGCAATGTGGTGAGAGGTGAGGGAATAATTCAAATTTTTAATTTGAATTATATGAGACATGTCACAAGGGGGATTAATTAAATAAATGTGATTTATTTAATTAATTAGAATGAGATTAAGTGGGTTTAGACTAGGACCTAGGGCAAAACATTACAAGGTCATGTTGAATAGGTGTAGACAAGACATGGACAAATTTAAGTGTCTACACAAAGTACTCTATCTATTGCATTTATTTTTGTTGGTGAAATATTCATATTTTATCTTGGATATGTATTTATCCTAAGTTTGATATTGCACTTATTTAATTCAAGTTTACTTAGGATATTAGGAATGTTTAATTTCCCTTACCTAGGTAGCTAATTTAATGGCATGTGTACACCTTGACTTGAGGTACACAAGTAACAACATTGTCTCATAAATTCTTAATTGATGGTAGTCAAGTGCCACCTCTATTCAGTTAAGGTTACCTTTGTCATAATCAAATCAAGTTAACTAATCCACTAATTGATAGTTACCCATGACCCCTCGACATGTCATATCCTTGAGTGATGCATCTAGGAGGCCTATTTATATGGACTAATTATTAATTTCCTCTATTTTGGAATAACTTATGTCCTTGCATCTTGAATCATTTTTTGTGCTTTCATCTATTGTAACATTCTTCATTCACCTAGATCTAAGCTCTTGTGATTGAATTCCCATCAAATCTTACAAATTTATAAAAATAGTATTTCAATTTATTGACCTGGCTCCTCAAATTAAATATAAGTTAATTGTATCATTGTTGTATGCATTTATTTAAGGGTGGAAGCACAATAATGAGCCCACTTTTGGGCCAAAATGAAAATATGGCCAAAAATCAAACCCAAAATCATCAAGATTTGATCTAAGGGTGTTTCAATTGAACATATTCAACAGTCATGTGGCAACCTATGGTGAGAGGACGTTCAATCTAAGGGTGTTCACTAGAAAACTATATATATGGCAGAGGGAGAGAGTTTGAAATTTGTAATGTGAGTTAAATTGAAGGAGGTTTGATTAAACCCCCTTATATCAAGCCTACTTATATCACTCATAGATGAGATTTTAGGAGTACATACTCTACAAAATTAGCTTTCTAAAATGTATAATATTTATATTATTTGTTATTACATTTTTTGTTTATTCTATAAGAAAGATAATTACATTACAAAAATAAAGAGTTCTATTCAAAATACTAGGAAAAATAGTAAACTAGGTTAACTTTTTTTTAAATGCACTATAGTTTACATCAATGTGTTTGTTTTAACAAAAGAAAATCGATTTCATTAAATAAGAAAATAAAAATGTGTTATGGTAAAATATAGCTCTAAATTCCTATTAGTACCAATTTAAAAATTATTAATAAAAAATATCCAATGAAAAGTTACCAAAAAATATCCACACACTAGATATTGGAGTTACTAAACTAATTCCAAGAAATCCTAGAATAATTTTATTTGTAGTAGAAGTTATGCATTATGGTAAAATTTCACTAACTATAAAATAATAAAAAAAATAATAAAATATTTATTGAAAACTAACCAAAAATGATAGAAATAATTTTCTGAAAATTCAAAAACAAAAAAGAAATTGAATCTATAGAGAACATGACACACTAGTTTATATTATTTTTAAATACTTGACAAATTGTTTGATGTAATTGACAAAATGTGCTAAATGATGAAAAAAAATTGGCCCAATAATGTTGAAAAGAGGGACACACTATTCTACTTTCACCCTTAATTAGTGAAGATTTATATAAAAGGGATTTTATTCCTTTACAAGAATATACATTTAAGTATTTTAGTTTTGTAATTAAATAACTATTTAGTTTCTCACCATCCCACCGTGTGTGAAAATCAAGAGACACTATTGTATCATCCACATTTTTAGGCTCCACTGAATCATCATGTTCATCATCATCTATGAAGCTTGTTCAATGATCGAGGTTTTATCCTTCCCCCATTGTTTGAATGGTGATAACTAATGAAGTTTTTATAAAATGGATGTTGGGGGTACTGTAGTATACCTCCTCTCAAACTAGAAAAATCTCCATAATAGTAGTATACCTCCTGTAATATAGAAGAAGTGTTACCTTCAATTTCTATACTACATTAAATATGAGCTGAAATATAAAGTGTTAATTTATAGAAAATTGAAATAAAGAATCAAAAAAGTGGATTCTAAATTATAAATAGCATAAAGTAAAGAACCCAACACCAAAATATGGAGCTCTCAGTCTCGAACACTAGCACGACACATGGACATCTACACATCATGTTGTAGTCCTTTTATGTGCTGTCATCCCAGTCTTGCACTGTCATTCAGAAAAGTTGCAAAACTCAAAGTTTTTACCAGATTTTGAACTCTCTTGCACAACAAAAAATAAGAACAACTAGAGCAACAAACCAATAAATACCAAATAATATAGAAATGATAAAATAGAGCCAAAATAACTAAATTAAATGAAGTATTAAAATGATAAGCAAAGAGGAAGACACTTGCAAACCTTCATGCAATTGAATGTCTCCCAAAATAAATGTAGGTAAAACAAGAAAAAATGTTGGGGCTATTTGGGAGATTGCCCTTAGGTAAAGCCCCTATGTTGGTCTTTTGACCTCCATGGATGACCAATGATAAACAGATAATATAATAGTGTGTGCTCCTATCCTAAGTGCATATAGGAATTACGAGTAGTGATAATAAATAAAATCTATAAGTATCAACCCTGGCCTACATGAAAGAATACCCTAGTGTGTGTATGAAGATAAACAAGGTGGTGGTCTACACCAAAGATTTACCAAATAGAACTATAGAATAAAATTATAAAGAAAAGTTGCAATATTATTCAAAATAGAATAAGAACAATCTTACCAGCATGGTGTAGAAGATGAAAAAGTGAGCTCTTTAGAGGAGTCAACCAAAGTGTAACAATGTGAATCCTTGAGAGAGATTAAAAATGGTGTTATTTCAACACATGTAGCTTTATCAAATTCAACAATGGAGGTATGTGTAGCCAAGCATAGCCAAGAGAGGAATAGAATGAGAGAACATGAGAGAGATTCAAAAATTACTTTTGCATAAGGGTTTGTGAGGAAGCTGAAGGGTCAGATTCAGATGCTGAAGGTATTTTTTTAGACAATCGAGCATTATAGTAGGCATCAATAAGAGACTAAGAAAGAGATCAATGTTTTAAAATTTTGGAACTCACAGGACACTAGAACATCACATGGATGTCTGTGTGTAGTGCTAGTGTCCTCGAGAAATCACACAAAATTCAACATGTGTTCCTAGGATAGAGAGAATAATTAGAATCTGATAAAGAAATTTGGCAATCTAGTGAAGGAAAAAGGCTAAGGCTAGGGTTAAATGATCCCTAAAACATGCTGAAGAAATGGACACTAAAGAAAGCCCAAAATATAGAGTGAAATTGCAAGGGTATGCACTTTTTGACGTTACACCTCCAGATAAACCATTTGAACTACCTAATCCTATCTAATTGAAAATGATCATCTACATCTATAGGAAACTACCTATATGGCCTCCATATGATGTTTGTTAAGGAGAGATGGTCAAAAGATATTTCCATGCTCAAAGGGTATTTCCCTCCCTCCATCAACCCACACTAGTGCCTCATTGGCATACCAATGGTGTGCCTGCTACTTTAGTTGATGGTAATATATAATAATGGGGTATGTGAATTTGCTCTTATGCCTAGGTCTATAAAAGTGATGTAGCCCTAATACTAGACATTGTGTAATCAATGAATCTATGTAGATCATCATATAGATGGTATAGAATGCACCTATCACCAACAAAAAGACCCTATGCTCCTATATATCTCTACAAATATGAATAATACCATGTGTTATAGTAAAACCCTTTAAATCTAGCAAGATAAAGATGTCAACAAGGAGGAGAAACCACTTGCATCTACAGGATGCACCATCAAGTATGATATCACTGTAGGGGACCTCATCTTGCCCTTTACTTGCTCACCCAATACAACACCAATATAAATCTCTATCCTTCTATTGTGTGGTATGTTTTGTCTCTATATGTCTATGCCTAAAAAGGATGTGAAGTTGAACTATCTAATTTATGCTAAATATCATTTGGAAATATGCTTAGTTATAAGTCTAGATAATTCAAAATTATCCATTTAAGTCCAATTTATTTGAAATATTTGATGTTTATTTAGAATGAGTTAAGTTATTTTTCAAATAATCTATATCATTCCACAATTAATTAAGGTTCATTTTATCTTTATCAAATATTTGAACCATTTTATTTGAAATAGTGCTAGTTTATTTGGAATATAGTCTAGTCTATCTTGAATAAAATTCAAATTATTCTAAATGGAATTTAGATACTCTATAATTGTTATAAGTCTAGATTATTCAAAATAGTTCATTGTAAAGCTTTATAATGGTTTGATACATCATGTTTGCTTTATACACACTTCATGAATTTGTCTAATATTTTCATTGACTATTTCTCTAGCCTAGTTCACATGAGGATAACATGGACTTATCAATATTCTCAACCATTATTTATCTTTTAATTCTTGTTCTTGTACAATACACATGGTTTATACATCTACTAAATCTACCTTCCATCATATGTGATCCTCTCCTAATCTAGCTAAAGGCCAAGAATTTTTAGACAAAGGGAAAATAAGCATTGAACATACTCAAGAGCACACAACTCCCTCACAAGTGGTAAGGTGGATCATGAGAAAGAAAAATAACATGTGTCAAGAACTTGATCTTATTAATTATACCATGCCCTATATCGAGGTTACACGTTCATTACATAAAAGAGAAACCTTTAGGGGTGCATGTTGAAACAAGTGACTATGAATATGCATTGTTTGGTTGATGTCATTTATACTTCTAGGCATTTTTGCTTATGTCATCTATGTTGTGATCTCCCTTAACTATTCATAAATTTCCCTTATGTATTCATACACTTTGATCCCTTTATATATGCAATGTTTGTTGCACCTCCTACTTTCATTTCACCTTCTATATTATGATCCATGTTTTCCTTCCCCCCACTTGAGGGCATCTTTCTTATATTAGTTAACACATGTAAATTCTTTTATGTTGATTTTCATTCTTCTTTTCTTATTACTATGCCCTTGCATGTATTTCTTTAGGCAGATACTTTCTCTATGAAAAATTCTTACAAGAGTATATAACTGTCTATGTTGATTTGCTTCTTTTAATCACAATTGACGATTCCCTCATGTAGGTAATAAACACTTGTTTTAGGGGGAATTCTATTATCAAAATGCCACTTTTATTATCTTTTTAGGAGAAAAGTGTATTTTTCACATTTTTTCTCACTTACTTTATACTCAATTTAATCTTATCTTGAGATATGTTAATTCAATACATAGTTGAAGTCATTTATACCTTAAGGAACTATTAAGATTATTTTCTTTCCATAAGAAAATGTACCTTTCCATAAGATTCATCTTTTTTATTAGTATTTTTGTTTTCTTATATTTGTAATAGTAAAATTTCTATACCCATGCTAATTCCATTTTAATTTTTTATTCATTTTGAAACAATAACTTAATACGTTTATATATTGACAAATAACACAATTCTGTATAAAGTTAAACTCATTCCACAATCTTTTATTTATCCTCATTTATGCTTGCACTGCATTGAAATCACATAGAAGGGTTCTGTATAGAACTTTTTAAGTGTATCCAAAATCTTTCTTCTTATCCATAGGTTATTGACTAATTTTATGTGGTGTACAATGCTTTAGATTTTAAAACCTTATTTTAGAGAGTGGTACAAAATGCTTTAGGTTTTAACATTTATATATTGACAAATAACACAATTCTGTATAAAGTTAAACTCATTCCACAATCTTTTATTTATCCTCATTTATGCTTGCACTGCATTGAAATCACATAGAAAGGTTTTGTATAGAACTTTTTAAGTGTATCCAAAATCTTTCTTCTTATCCATAGGTTATTGACAAATTTTGTGTGGTGTTCAATGCTTTAGATTTTAAAACCTTATTTTAGAGAGTGGTACAAAATGCTTTAGGTTTTAACATTTATATATTGACAAATAACACAATTCTATATAAAGTTAAACTCATTCCACAATCTTTTATTTATCCTCATTTATGTTTGCACTGCATTGAAATCACATAGAAAGGTTCTGTATAGAACTTTTTAAGTGTATCCAAAATCTTTCTTCTTATCCATAGGTTATTGACTAATTTTTTGTGGTGCACAATGCTTTAGATTTTAAAACCTTATTTTAGAGAGTGGTACAAAATGCTTTAGGTTTTAACTTTTGTGTTGTCAATAGGCTCTCTAAAATCTTGTTAAAAGTGTTTTTTTTCCAACCACTTTCATAACAAAGTATAGACTACTCAATCATAGGGTAATGGGTGCGAAAGATGCACCCCTTCATTTCATTAATAGACTACATCCACATGAAAACAAAAGTAAGTTACAACTTGGAAAGTGAGAGGAATGTTAGAATGCATGGAAATGGGAAAGAGAAGAGGATGGGGAAATTGGTGTTACTCCAAATGATTTGTGTTTAGTCAATATGTAAACAAGTTTTTATAGTCAATTGAATGGATAGCTTACTCCAAGTCAAATTGAGTCATGTTCATCAAGTATTTGTATAATTATTCTACGGTCCACACATGTCAAGGAGACATATAGGCCACCACATGTGGAATCTTTATTGTTTCATTTGATGCTTGAATAATTAGCTAGGACCATTGTTGGCCTAAAATAGGGCACAAAGTAAAAGCTATCACAACTCTCCGCAAATGGAGTGTGGAGCATAAGACCAACATGGCTGATAGAGTTAAGGATATTTTGTAAAGGACACATCCCTATAGCATTATATTGTATAAAGATATGTAAGAGAGTAAGCATATGTAAGAAAATGTAAGGGATATAATATAAAGAGTAGAGACTTAGACCTGCCTTTTGTATCTATTATTGAATATGAATATATAAGGAGATATAAGGATTATAAACTAATGATTAAGTGTCTATTGATGTGTTTAGCATGTTATATGTGATTAGATCTTACCATATTATGTTGTTTCCTACTGCAATTATCTATCATTCAATCACCATATCTTCTGGGGTATAAATAGACTATATAAGATTATTGTAGGCTCACATCTCTGGGACTGTGTCCTAATTTCTCTTAACTTCTTGTTATCTCCCTTTGCCATGGGTGTTTTGAATTTGGAATTTAATTAATCCATAGGTATCCCATTGTTGGCTTACTTTGAATGGTTACATCTTTTCAAGGATCTTTTTAGATTCCTTCCCCCTTTCCATTTGTCACCCCTTAAGTGCTTGCCTCCCTCTCACAAGGGTAGGACCTAAGAGATTCCTTCTGCAAGTTTATAATTTTTTTTGTTTTTTTATTCTATTTTCCAATTGTCCTTCTATTTTGCGTTTCTTTTCTTCGAATTTACCTCATCCATTCTTCACTGCTCTTACTAGGGTCTCAGCAATGGAACCAATTTTGCTAAGAGAAATTAGGACACAGTTCGAAGACCTGAGCCTTCAATACTCTTATATAGTTTTTTTAATACCCCAAAAGATACAGTGATAGAATGATAGATAATTGTGGTAGGAAACAACATAATGTGGTAAGATCTAATCACATATGACATGTAAAACACATCAATAGACACTTAATCATTAGTTTATAATCCGTATATCTCCTTATATATTCATATTCAATAACAGATACAAAAGGCAAATCTAAGTCTCTGCTTTGTATATTATATCCCTTACATCCGCTTACTTATGCTTACTCTCTTACATATATTTATACAATACAATGCTATAGGGATGTGCCCTTTACAAAACATCCTTAAATCTATCAACCATGCCAACCTTATGCTCTAAACTCCATTTGCAGAGAGTTGTGGTAGCTTTTACTCTATGCCCTGTTTCCTTCCAATAACCATCTTTTCAATTTATTAATAATGACTTTGATTGCTTTGAGTGAGCATATGACTAACCATAGTCCTCATATTTCTTTTCAATTACTCTGTCATCATCATACAACAATTGTGATAGCCACAACATAAGAAAAGTGCATTGAATGAATGAATGAAGATTTTTAATAATTTGTCCATGAGGCCAAGTAGTCTATGGGACCACAGGGTATATAAAATGATGCCATGTTTTAATTGTAATTTGGTAGCACTCACTTTCATTTCAAAAACAAATCTCAATCCTTCCACATAAAAAATGCTCACTGTCATCCACTAAATATTAAAACTTTACCACTTAATGCTTTTACCCCAGTTTCTATACTAATGGTTCGAAATAATTTATTTAGCAAAACTTCATAATATATATTTCTTTAATATAGCTTCATGATTTCTATGCTTTTAACCCACTATTAGGCCTATAATTTCCAACTAATCATGTATGTTTTTTAAAAAGAAAGAATTTTCAATGTTAAATAATTAATAGCATTTATTAATTATTAATAAAACATAATTTTTTACTGAACATTATTTATTATTTTAAAGAATTGTAATAATGAAATTAGTACATCCATGTTCTTATTTATTTTTGGGTCTATTTTAATAGAATGACTTAATACAATTATATATTGATAAATGGCACATTCTTGTGTTACAATTATCTCACAACTCGTTATTTATTTCTTTTTCAATTTCATTTACACCTATTTTCATGCATTCAACCTTACTTCATTCCTATTTGCATTCATTTCCACATATTCACCATTTATTGCACTCATATTTGCAACCATCTAAGCCACACATTCAATCCTTGCTTCAAACCTAGCACTATCTTATCCTAGATCAATCCCAAGTGGTATGAAATTAAAACCAAATTCGAATTATAACATTTCCACCATTTTTCACTAGTCATTTGTAGGTTGACTTGGTACACATTTTTATGACTTATTGCTTTGTCTTGGTATATAAAGGAATTCATTTGTGCAACTAATTTTCATACGGTCAAATAGGAGAACATGTAGAGAACAAAGAGTGTTCATTCCAAGAACATTTAAATTTGGAGCTTAAAAGGATCTTAGTTTTCATTACAATCCCATAAGCCATCTATAAGTTTGTTCATGTTGTCTACAATCATTTCCTTGAAGCCATAAAGATGGAATAAAAGGAAGATTGACCTAGGAGAACCTAGCCCTAGTGATACGATGGCTTCCCCAAGGGTATTTTTTGTTGGGAAATAGGTGTTTTGTACACCTTGCATAATGCTTATAATGTAATATTTAATTGTGGTGGATCTTAGAAATCTAAGGATGCATGCATCACATGGATTAGACATTCTTAGGGCCACTTGTAATTTGTATGTAACATTGGGATAAACATTTAATGTGGGTTGCACATTGGGAAAATATTTAATATTGGGAAAACTTAATACCAATTGGGAAACTTAGTACCAAAAGGGAAAACTTAGTACCAAAAATTCAATGGAGGGAACATGGTTTTGTGAGCTCATGGTTTAGAGGCACATGGTTTATGTAATACCACTTGGTGGTTTTGTGCAAGCTTTTCTTTATAAAAGAAAACACACAAGTAGTTGTTGAGGTTAGATTACATAATATTCGTCTTGTTGGCTAAGGTTGTAATGAGCATCTCTTGTAGGTTGTATATGTGAGGAGAGGAAGCATGGATTGGGATGTGTTGTTACATGATTCTTAATTGCTCATTCACATGGAAAGTGTAGTTAGGAAGCTTGATGCTTTAGAAGCCTACAAGCATGGAGACTCTGCAAGTGTATTGTAATCTTTATTCATAAGATTATACATTGAGTGTGTGAGTGCTTTTAGAGGCTAGGTTTTTCCTCATGAGGGTTTTCCTAGGGTCTTCTATAATTATTCTAGTTGTCCGACCAACTGGCCATGATGTACCCTTCTTCTACAGTTATTCAGGGTGCCCATTGAGAATGACTTCGACACCGCTAACCATCCTCCTGAAAGTACCTCCATCAGCCCTTACTTTCCTCTCACCTGGGTGTGGGGGAGAAAGGAACATCTTGTGTCATCTTGATGGTATGTTTTTCTATTCTTTTACATTATGGATTTTGAATACTTGTTTGCATATTTTTCTCTCTTAAGGTTATGTGGAAATAGTTTATTATGGCTACAAATTTATTTTCATTTGGAATCAAAGCCTAGTTGTCAAGTTGTGGTAGGAGATATCCTTAGTATTTGTAACCCTTGGTAGGAGTGGGATCTTATGCATAGTTGAATCCATGGCCTTGTTGGAAAAAAATGAAGGCATTTTCAAGGTTATAGGTGTGTTTACAAACTTGGGTTGTTGTAGATTTAGGGTTTGATGAAGATTTGACAAATGGGTTTTCTATTTGGGCTCTTTTTGTGAGGATTTTGAGAGTGATCTATTGTTGAAGACCTCTTGGACAAAAATTGACTTCACCATTGAGTCCAAAAGGCCAAAAACCTATAGATCCATATAAGACTTCACTGTGTTTGGAGCAAAAAATTTTTAGGCCATTTTAGGATTAGAGAGGAATCTTCGGCGAGGTTGAACATATGGTCATACATATCCATAGCATCTAATGTCATGGTAAATAAAATTAGGTACAATCATAGAGAATATTCCAATGCTGGCATCGACACATTGTATGGGGTTTGCAAAAATTTAAAAAATTAAAAAAAATTGGTGCAGGCATGATGGTAGCCTCTATGTAGGAGTAAAGATCCAAAGCCCTTGGTTCTAAGGGTGGCCCAATGGTTGTTCATATCTAGCCATGGGGAGATAAACCCCTAGTAGCTAAGATGGGGTTGTACTGCTAGTGAGCCACTAACTTGATTGCCACTCAACTAGTGGTTTTAGCTAGCTCACCGATCCAAAGTCTGCCACCATGATTGAGGTGGCACCACCACCCCCAATTGTTCATCGACCACCCATAGTCTATTGCTTCCATCTAACCACTAGAAATACTACCCACTTGTAGCCTGCCAACCACTAGGGCTATGTTGAATGCACTTAAGGAGGCAACTTTTTTGACAAGCCATACCGCCCTCATACAATATTAAATTTTTATTTCTTATAATTGATAGAAAACTCTTTCTAAGTATTGCGTTGTGGTATTAGTAGTTTTTCATTTTTTCTATTTTGGGCAGAAAATGTCATTTGGAAGCCAATGTTTCTCTCATTGATTCGATAGGTCATATCTAGTGCCCATATTGTCTAATTTTGGACTTCTTATAGGTGACAGAGAGTATTTTTTAAGCACTTCATAGTGGATTAGGTTTGGAAGTGTTGATATGTGTTTTTTCACTTACATTTATATTTGAGTTGTTTGTTGGTTCCTTTGACTATGGTACTTTGTGAGTTACGACAAATTGAATCTAGAGGTGATTTGGTGTTTGAGTCATGGTAAAACTTACATGTTTATCTCTAGTTGTCTATGTTTGACATGGTTATCGATGTGATGCTGAATTTGTATATTACATTGTGAGATCTACAAGTTATGCAATTTTGTAGGTTGTCTATACTTATACGTTACATAGATAAGTTAGATGTGGATCATCTATACCCATAGATATGTCAATATTGATGCAAATTTTATTTGGTTGGCCTGGTCTGATCACTTGATTCATTGGTTTGATTGTCATTATGAGGTAGAGAGATGGTGTTACATGATATAGTTGTGTTTTGGGACCTGCAGTTGTTGACTATATGGTAAAGACATGTGAGACTTAGTGGGAGCTAGATGTAGGTATATTAGGTGGGGATCATGGTGTCATGGAGGTTCCTTGTATGCTTGGAGATTTGGAATGACATGGTTGCTTATGCAAGTACAATGGGTGGTGATCATAGTGTCATGGAGGTTCCTCATATGCTTGAAAATTTGGCATGACATGGTTGTTTATGTGGATGCATTGTTTGTGGTGTTCAAATGATTCCTAATTGCAAGTGGTGGTTTATCATCTTGGTTTCGAGATCTTGGTTTTTATTTATATCCCCTGGAGCTATTGGTGGTGTAGTTGAATGTATGTGGACCATAAGTGATCTTCATTTAGGAGATGGCTATCGCAATTTCATGTGTAGCTCTATATCATGATTTACTGGGAGCTTTGGCAGTGATGTGAATTCATCATTTGGTGATAGATGATCTTTTGCAGTGGTTGTTGGTGTTATGAAGGAGCTCTTTGATCCTATTTCTTATATGCAGTGGGAGTTCTTGGACATCTTGAGTTATATTGATAGGAGATGGTTGTCTTCATGTGATTTGGAGATGTTGACATCTTATGACCATGGAGGACTCTTGGAGTCTTTGGTTGAGGTGTAAGTTATTATTTGTTAGTTTGACAAATGATACTAGTTTACATGATGGATGCCATTGTGCCATGGTGAATTCTTGATTGTATATTAGAGTTTTGGCATGATACAGGTGCTCTTGGGAGCAAATATAATTATTAGAGACATATGATCTTCCTTTGAGGATATGTAGCTCATGACATCATGGTGGGTTCCTGATTATGCATTTGGATCTTTGGCAGTGATTTATGGTAATCTAATTGATGAGTGGTGTGATCATTTTTGTTTGTGAGATTTTGGTTATTGTGGTGTTGCATTGGAGTTTGGTTTGCATTAAATGATCATTTATACACCTATTTCAGATTTGGGTGAGGCTAGATATCCCTTGTTTCTTGGAGATCATGTGTTGAGATAGTAACTCTTTGATTAGGTATCAATAGGACAACTAAGGAGCCTACACTTGGGTTGGACGTGATTTCAACATGGACTTGTTGAGAAGATTGTTCTTGGAGAGAGTCATTGTGGCTTAGTGTATCCTAGAGGATTAATCTCATTCCCCACTCTTAGTCCTCTCAGTGGTGAATCATTTGATAGGTATAGCCCACCTTATTTTTAGATACATTTTCTTTCATACTTTATTTTCTCATGGGAACGAGACATGAGCTATGGATGTTAGTTCTAGAGGGATTATTTGAGGATTTCTTGGCATGGGTTATTTTTACTTTGTATTCTCATGGGAATGAGTATTGAGCTATGAATGTTAGTTCTCAAGGGATTATATGAGGAGTGTAGAGGATGAGTTTTGGGAATGGATCTTTTGGTTTGATCTTACTTCAGTTTGAGAGGCTTGCATATTGGATGTTCTATCGATTCACATTATATATTTTATCTTTGAGTTAAACGATTAGATGCTTGATAAGGATTTTATATTTGGAGTTTTGTGAAGGACATCTTACTTTCCATAGCTTGAGCACTTAGAGGTGTTGGTAGAAGGACTTGCTACATGGTTTTGATTTGTAGGTTCTCACTTGATGGTCTTATGTTTCTTCTTGGAGGTTCGTGTTCACATGAAATTGGAGTTGAGGTTTGTGTGGAGATATTATGGTCACTATGTTTGTGGTCATTTACTATTATTGTACGTCATTATTTTAGTAATATTATGGAGTATCTTTAATATTTTTCTCTTATGAGGTTGAGAACTTGGGAGATCTATGGAGACTAGTGGTGAGAGAGTTGTGTTGCATCGGTTTAGCGTGCAAGTTTGCATATCATTATGTATGTTCTTTGGTACTACATGATATTGATGACATTTTCTACTCCTTCTATGTGAGTTCTATTGGTGAAATTTTGGATGATTGATTTTTGATTTGACATTACCCATGCAGTGGGATTTCCAATTTGTATATGTGTCCTTTTTGGATGTTCTCATTATATTGCAATGTTGAGGGTCTTGAGGTTTTTTATTGCATGTTTATGTGTTATTACCTTGGATGACTTCTATCAAACTAAAGGGATAAGTATTGTTATGATGCCAAAATACTATCAAACTAAAGGGGTACGTTGGTTATTTTGATGTATACCTATAGTTTAGATTAATACAAGTTTGGGTCTCTTTGATAGTGGAGTTTTTTATTGAAAGGGTTTCTCTACATAAATTTGGTGTTATTCTCTCATATGTCTTTAATTTTCTACTCATTATTTCCATTGTATTATATCACATGTATTTAATCAGATTTGATTTCAACATTAAAAGTTAAGGTTTCTATCTTACTATTTACCTAGTTTCTCAACATAGATATCCATAGTGACCTCCCTAGAACCTAAAGGAATGACATCTAACTTCTACCACATATATCAAAATTGATGTAATACATGTAGGGCATAGTGGGGTGAAAAGATGATTGATTATCGAGGAATGATCCATAGGATGGTGGCATAGATGAAGGGGAGATGGAAAAATAAATGGATGGTAGTAAGGAAAGGGAGGATGTAGGAGGAGAGGTCATGGGGAATGTGGGAGGTGGCTGAAAGGAAGTATGTGAAGTATGGTAGGAATTTAATGAGGTGGAGAGAGGTTGATACATAGATGAAATGTGGGTGCATGAAGTGGCCATAGTAAGATATGTATATGAAGAAATGGGGCCAAAATGGGATGTGGGATAGAGAACATAATATAGGGGTAAGATTGTATAAAAGAACATGAAGAAAAGTATGGAAATGAAAAGGATGGTGGGACTTGCATCTATACTAAAGGGGGAATATGAATCCAAGGTTGTGAAATTGGGAGTATGTGATATTATACCTATGAAATACTAGGAAAGGCAAAAGGGAAAGCAGAGGTCACAAGTTGAGCCTATGGGGTAGATGCATGGTTATATGGATTAATGGAGAGGGATGGGGCCACTAAAGAGACAATAAAGTGGATGTTCCATGAAAATAAGAAGCATGAAATATATGTAAAGAAGGTGCATTCATATTCCTAGTATGTCTAATGTTTTACATCTCGAGTGTATAATAAATGGTAAACAACATTCCCCATGGATCAATAAATCAAGAAGGATCAAGGACGTGATCTAGGTTAGTGACACTTTTCATGTCTTACAATTGGGCAATAGTTCTAAGGCATTTTTGTATATCTACTTGAGCCAAATATGCTTTGTGATAAAAAAAGATTATCAGTATTGTAGAAATTAGAAACATCATTGGAAGTGGTGGAAAGAGAACGAATATGATCCATGGAGGGGTGAATGTGTAAAATATGATGAATAGGATAGGTACTATGATATGGAGCATGAGAACTATGATGAGAAGGGATCATGAACTAAAAATATAAGGGGAATTATGGAAAGATAAGAGTAGTACATGGGCAGGCTAAGTGGAAATTTTGTAAATGGTGGGGGAACTAATAGAAAAAATGAAACTAGAGGGTAAGAGGAAGTAACTAAGGGAACCTAGGATAAGGGATAGATAAGGTAGAAGCATAAAAGGATGGTATGGGGTGGAAAACCAAGGATATGAATGACTAGATGTAATGCTATAATGTGTAAAGAAAATCCAAGGCATTGACGAGACTATAGTGGTGAAAATGAAATGAAAATGGCTTGCAGGTTAAAGTGGTCTATATATGGTTTGAAGCAGTCACATTTAATGTGGTATCAAAAGTTTGATTCTTTTGCATTGTAGCTTGGATTTATGAGTGAATCTAATAATTGTGTTTATTTTAAATTAATTGATGACTAGTTGTTAATCATCATCTTGTATGTTGAAATGATATGTTGTTTGTTGGGAAAAGTGTCTAAACCTTGTGATTACAAAAAGTATGATTTTTTAGGTTATAATAATGAATAAACTCAATTTCTATGATATAGAGTTGGTTTTTGGCCAAAATAATTGTTCCAAGTTGCTCAACACCACTTCCAAGGGTGCCCAATGCATAGATCACTTCAATCTCTTCAATTTAAAAAAGGGGCTCAATCGGCCTCCTAGATCAAAAGTTATGGCCTCCAGAAGTTGGGCCTCCCGCATTGGAAAATGTAAAAACGTGTTGGACATGGAAAATAGTTGTAAGGGGAAGTTACACGTGTTGACCAACTTATGATACATGTTATGATGTAAATCTTAAGGCATCTTTTATTGGAGGTAATGGAACCGTAAGGATTTAGGCATCACTTTTGTGTGGTTTTGGCTCATGGTTTTCTAATCACTGTCTGAATGTTTCATGTATTGTATCTCCTATATATTAGGTCCTTGAGATGGAGGTTGTGTGTAAGAGTCTCATAGATATTGTTAATCTACCTCCAGATCTCTGGTTGGTGATACTCCTATGAAGGCTTGCTCTACAAGTATATTGTAATCTTGTTAAAAAATTTAAATAATATACTGGGTTGCTTTTGGAGTGTGGGGGTTTTCTCCCAAAAGGGTTTTCCCCATGTAAATCAATGTGTTGTGGTATGATTGAGATTTATGTTTATTTCTATATAATTTATGTAACCATTGTAAAGATTTGAAAAAGTTTTGCACAATCCTCCTCTCAAGATTAGTGTAGGAAGTTGTTCCACTACCTTAGCTTCCTTACATTATTCACTAGAAATAATAAGGGGATAATTAGAGAACTCAAAAATTGACTTTTTGGTTTCCTTGACATGAAAGATAAATAGTGGTTACAAAATACATCCTAGATATAGAAATCAATGGGTATCAACTTAACATAAGGCTTTGGCTTAATCAAAGGAAGTTTTTTTACCATTTTATAGTAGTTTGCTATGCAAGACTAAAAGCCAGTGTGTGTTTTTTTACCTATCAACTTATTTAATTATCTTTAAAATAATGTACTAAGTTAGATAAATATTTTGAATATATGTATAATGTTCCTTATACTAGTGCCATAGGCAACCTAATGTATGTAATTATTTGTACAAGACCAAATATTTCCTAAGTGGTGGGAGTTCTAAGTGGGTTTATGCCTAACCCTAGTGGAGAGCAATGAAAGTATGTGAAAAGGGTGTTCTAATATTTATGTGGGACTTTAGATTACTATATTTGTTATCATGGGACTAATAATGTGGTTAAGATTTTGGCCATACTAGGCTTTGTTAATGTAGATTGGGTTGGATATTTAGATAGAAAGAGATCAACCAATGAATATGTGTTCACTTTGGTTAGATGTGTTGTGAGTTGGATGAACAAGAGACAACATACAATTTCTATTTCAAATACAAAATTAGAGTACATGATTGTGAAATATGCTTGTAAACAAGTAATGTGGCTATAGACATTATGTTTAGGTACCATCTTTGATTGCAAGAAGGTGAGAATCAAATGTGATAGTTAGAGTACCATCTATTTGGCAAAGAATCCGATGTACCATTCTCGTAATAAGCATATAGATCATGTCTAGTGTCACTTTGCCTATGAGATGGCTGAGGATGACAGGTTCATGATAAAAAAGGTTAACTCTTTGGATAATGTTGCATATTATGTCATTAAGCTAGTGAGCATTAATAAGTTTTGTTGGTGCAAGGAGGCTATGAACTTTTCCTCTTCTAGCACTTATTCATTTCATTTCAATTCCTTCTTATGTCTTTACAATGTAAATATCAAGTGGGAGAATGTTAGATTAGGTTTTCTATTCACCTTCCAAATCCTATGTATCTATTCTAATATTTATTTGTTTGTAGATGATATAATGTATGTGTCTCCAAGTATCATGGAATGGGGAAATGGGATGCCCATGTGAGGGTAGGATATATATCCAGTTATTATTCATTCCCCTTATAACTTGGAAATATGGTTGCAAGAAGACATTTAACAAGGAGGTTACAAGAAAAGGTCATAGTTGTGAGTTACAAAGCATCTTTCAAAGATAGTGGTCATTAAATGTAGTTAGTACATGAGCATGGAGCACCTAGCATTGCATTTAACCAAATTATGATAGTTATGACATAATATATGTTGTGTAAGGTGTGTAAGAGGTGTAAGAGAAGTTAAATTCTATATTAGGGTTTTTACCAATGCATTATGGAGTGTTGGATTTTTGCACGAGAACTTGGGCTCCTAGTTTTAGCCCATTGCATTTGTCTCTTGTTTTGAGAAACCATTTATGATTTCTAGGTTTTGATTTCCTATATACTAGAGGCATGGAATAGAGGCACAATCTTGATCTTAAAAGTACTAATATTATGCTAAAATACTATCAGAATAAAGGGATAAGTTGATTGTTTTGGTGTACTCCTACTATCAAAATTAATAGAAGCTTGTCTCTTTGGTGGTGGATTTCTTCCCTAGAAGGGTTTCTTCACATTGATTGGGTGTTATTCTTATGTGTTGTTTTAATTTGTTGCTCCATATTTCCATTGTACAATCTATCACATGTATTTAATCAAATTTGATTGTTAAAAGTTAAGGTTTCTATTTTATTGTTTAATTAGTTTCTCAACATGGAAATCCATAATAACCTCCCTAGAACCTAAAGGAATAGCATAGAACTTCTATTGCATCTCTCAAAGTTGATGTAAGACATAGGGCATAACAACAACAAAAGATGACTATTATTGTGGAGGTGGGAAAGCTAATAGGAAAGATCCATATGATGGTGGCATAGATATATAGAAGGTGGAAAGAGAAATATATCATAGTAAGGAAAGGGAGGGTGTAGGAGGAGAGGCCATGGGGAATGTGGGGGGTGGTTGAAAGTGTTGAAAATAGGGTAGATAACTGAGAGGTGGGGGGTGAATCAGTTGTCACAAAACTTTGTTTTGCAGCTATTAATTCTTCTTCATCATATGAAATAAATCAATGGTATAAATAATCAAGCATGAATCATCAACACATGAGCAGAAAACAAATGAACACACATAACACCAAGATTTTTACGTGGAAACCCAGTTAAGGGAAAAACCACGGTGGGGGTTAACCCACAAAAAAAAACCCTATTAAAAGTATTTTTACAAGTGGGAATGCACATGCATTTGGGCTCACTGCTCAAATGGAGGCTCACTACCTATAGAAAGATTACATGAAATAATTGAGATTATGAACTGATGAATCGCATCTATTCATGCAAGAGTTTCAGTTCCTATTAAGTGCAAATATTGATCTTACACATTTCATCTTTTCTCAACTCTTCTTACTGCTCTGCTTTCATTCGAACCTTATATTTCTACTTATTTTGTGTTTACTTCATCATCGCACACTTACACACACAAATCATCTGATTCCATCACCTATATATATCCGCAACATGATTTAAAATCATTTTACCAATTGGCTTCAAAAATACTTAGAACTTTGCTGAGTACTCTACTCTATGGGCTAGATTCTTACATAATATGAGATGCAAACCAAAACTTGCACTTGCACATAAACAATCATGTTGGCCACTATCCTTGATCATCACCAATTGTCCAATGAGCAACTTCCATACATCCGGAGCTGAGATCATCTACAAGGTCGACCTATTCTTCTTCTATCTGCTTTGTCAAACTAGAACCCGATACTCAAAAGTTAATATCTTTTGAATCCTTTATCACAGGAGGCCAAAACTTTGGATTTAGAATGTCTTGACAATTCTTATGACTGCTTTAGATCCAAAGCAACCCATGACTTTCCACCAGAGAGATCCGGACCAAGATACCGGACCTTGTCACTTGCTCTATTCCTGACTGCCCAGACTTAGATAAATTCCAATTCTAACTTCTGATATGAACAAATTGTGTTATGCGGATGAGTGTAATGGTCTTAGTTGCCATCAATGACAACACCTGTCATGCGAGGCAGTGTCTCTTGCCAACAATCTCCCACTTTGGCATTGATGGCAACACTTAGTGAAAAATGACTAAGTGTCTAATGTAGCTCCCCCTTACTCTGTACACTTGTGTTCTCCACTGATTCCAAAGCTTCCCCCTTTGCTAGATTCCTCATTTTTCACTGCTCTTCACTCCCCCTTTGAAATAAATGGCAAAGGATGGGGTTCGCAAGCCAAAATTCTCCAAAAACTCTGTATAGACTGCCACATATGTACAACTAATCATTAAGTTCTTATTTACATGAAATTGAGAATGTCTGCAAAGCTAATTTTTAGTTGCTCAAGTTCAGAAGCCCAAGTACTCTTCATGCCATCCAAAATTGATATGTGACCACCCAACACAAATGTATAAGCTTATGCCTTTGATAGATCTGATGGATCATTAGTCTGAACTGCAGTCTGAGCTTCAGATAGGGCATAATATTGTCTCTAACTTTGGGGCGATTAATCCCCAAAGTTCACACATTCTCTTCATAATGTTGCCTTTTTCTTTACCAAGTCTCTTTACCTCATCAATCAGGCTAATTACTTGACCTTCTTGACTTATGGGTGAAATGGTTAGAGGATCAAAATCATTGGATAGATTTGACAATTTTAGTTCTTATTCCTTTATCTTCTTCTCAATATCCTCACTTACTTTGGGCCATGATAGACATAATTTGTACATATCACTTCCATCATTTAGAGTATTCCAGATGCTCTTTATGCTAATACCAAGTGTTATTCTATCTTTTTCTATCAGGTTCTTTACTTCACTAAATTTCTTGTCCAAAAATTCTTTCTGAACTTTTGCCTCTACAAACTTTTCTAAGGACTCAAAATGTATACTTATAGTATTCACAAGATTCTTCAGGTGACCAGAAGGGGAATCCATTGAGCTCTTGATGTAGGTTGGCACTAACTTCTCCAAGACTCCGGTTGCAAGCCCTAATAGTTCACTATCCTCCATGTGAGATTTTAACATCTTTTCTTTGGCCTTGGCTTGAGTGAAGGATGAAATCTTCATTACTTGTACCAAAGAGAGAGCATCTAGATTAATTATTCCTTGGAGTAGTTCAGACTCATCAAACTCAAGCATTTGTTTATCCAGAAGGCTTTTCACTGCATCTGCAATGTCTCTTGCAATAATTTTTGGAGCATTCTTTTGGTCTTGAGATTTCTCAGCATTTGCAGATGCATCAACATTTGCACCATCTTTTTATGCTTTGTCTTTGCTAACCTTATCTGTTTCACCTTTTTATTCCTTTTTCTCTCTACTTTTCTCTGAGTTCTTTGCAGAGGGACTCTTCCCTGTTTGTTCACTATTTGCTACCGGATCCGGAAGGTCCTGTGGAGTAGCATTACTATCTTCTTTTCGGGATGGATCAGATGGATTTGGAGTATCTACTACATCAACTACTTTATCCATCATTGTTGTATCCTCCTGACTGACTTGTTCCACTTTCAGAGCAGAGGATTCACCTAACTCAAATTGCTGGTCAAAGATGTTCTCTTCTAGAATTTCTTCTGTAACAATGGGAAAATTGTGCTTTTTCAATGCTTTCAAGAGAATTTCTTGAGTTTCTTTAGCAATTTCACTTGTTTCTCCAAGCATGAGTTTGTTCATTCTCTTCTTGCTTCTAAAGTCATTTTTAACTTCCTTGAATATCACATTTATTTGATCAGGTGCAATATGAGGACACAACTTTATTAGCTCATGTTCCCTGATCTCCATGTCCTTGCTTTTGGCATTTTCTTTTCCCAACTCCAAGATATCTATCAGACTTTGAGGCAACTCAAAAGTTATCTCAATCAGTGCCTTGTTGTAGATGTTGAGATATCTGACTGTTGCTTCCTCCAATACCTTTTTATCCACATCACTGTAATCATCATAAAATTCAATCATGGGCTTTAGATTACCATCTACAGTGACTGACTTTATCACATCCTCTAGGGAAAGTGTGGGTTTCTCAACATATTCCTCATATGCCTCTGTCTTTTGCCTTTTAGTAGCTCTTTTGCTATCAAAAGATTTTTCTAGGGTTACTTTTGCAGCCTTTGTTCCAGTGGCCTTCAATTCTTTTACTTCAATATCAGAATCTGTTTCTTCTTCTTCATCAACTTTTGCGCTCTTGTAGGTTCTTGTGGCTTTTGTCTTTACTCTTTTGCCTTCTTGTCTTGATGACTTTCTTTTCAGTTTCTTAAGATTAGTAGATTTTGGAGGAACAGGGGTAGCAGCAGAGGTTCTAGTAGTCCTTGTCGTGGAGGATTCTGCTAGAGTTCTACCTTGAGCCTTTTCAGTCCTTTCCCTGAATTACCTCACAGCTTCCTTGGTGAGGCCTAAATTTTTAGCCAGCTGCTCAACTTCTTTTCTTAATTTTGTTTTGGTTTCAGGTTCTTTAAGCTTAACATGCAGTTTTAGGCTTAGTTCTTCATATGTCCCAAATCTCTCCACTGTTGTGTCTTTTGGTTTTCTCAGAAGATGTTGAGCATACATATTTAAGATATTTTCATCTACTTCATACCCCATGGGCATGATCCAAATAGTTCTAGGTTCTATTGCTTCCATTAAACACTGATCTGTGTTAACCATAAAGCATATTTCATGCTTGTACTTCTCAACAATTATTTTAGGGATTCTTTCTCTTGAGTGCATCATACTCTGAAAGTTCTTGAAATACCCCCAGATTATAGTTTTTTGTGCTTCATAGTTACCAATGCTGCGTAGGTGATCTCTGATCTGAATGGCAACTGGCTCATCACTAGTCCAGTGTACACCCTTTACTCCAGGTACTTCATTCATATAGTAGAAAAATAAGCATAGGACCAATGTACCATATTTAAAAGTGTTTTTCTTATCTTTCTAGATTATGTTCAAGTTTTCAATTAGCTAGTTTAGTAACAACTCACATAAGTCATAGTTTGCATTTTCCTTTAGCATTTGATATGCTGCATATATAGCAGTTCTGGAGATTAAATTCTCTCTGCTAGAGTGATAGATCTTGTAACCAATCACCATGGAGGCAAACTTCACATCCAATTCTATAATATCATTTATAGTCATAGCCCTTTTATCGAATTGGGCTCCGATTGCCTCTGTAACAGTTTGGTTTTTTACAGACTTCAACATGGGCAATCCACCGATTGAGTTTAACCCAGTCACAATTCTGATAACGTCCTTGGTAATCTTGAAGCGTTTTAACAACCATATGAATTCATTGTGCATTCAACTTAGAACATACCAGACCCATTCATCTTTACCAAATGTTGGAAATCCCATGATTTGAATAAAATGATTATCACACAGTGCCTTATATTCAGTTTTGAGATCTTGATTCTCATCCATTAGTTGATTCTCAAACAAACCTACAAACCTTGAGTTCCAAAATTCATCTAAATTCACATGAATATAAAACCCTAATATCTTCAACATGCAGCACACCATATGGAACACTTGAAAAAGCACCTAAGGGGTCGACTTCTATTGATTTGTGAGGATGCTTCTTAAATTTGGGTCAAGGCCTTTTAGTAATGTCAACAACCAAAGGTGTAGCCATTTCAAAAGTTACAAGTTCAAAGCTTTGCAAATAAGTACCTCTTTTCATGAAATTTGGGTTGATGGATAAATTCACCAGACGTACTTCAATTCTTTGCAATCTCAGCTCAAACACTGTTCTCCTTGCTTTCTTCGAGTGCAAAAATGATTCAAATGACGAGTGAACAACCTGTTGGGTGGCAAAAGGGAAAAGAGAGTGAAAGTTACAAACCTTGTTGAAAATAAAGAAAAAATAACATTGAGTACCAGAGCTGAATATGGGTGAATTCCTTGTCAAAAATGAGTGAGGGTTGCTATTTGAACTATGTTAAAATTCACAATATTTTGCAAGATATGTATGTTTTTGGTAAAATGTACAATGTGAGGGTTTGTAAGTTGCATATACAAAGTCGTTTGTACATCGGGTCGTTTGTATGGTGCATATGCATAGTCCTTTGTATATCGGGTCGTTGTATAAGTCGCAAAAATGGGTTGTCAAGTTTTCTAAGTCATTTTTTCTTGTATGCATTTTGTTAATGTTCTATCTATACATACAAGTCAGACTCGACGGGTTTCAAAGTTTGAAAGCATAAATCATTTGATTCTGTCAGATGTATAAAATGTTTGTATGTTCGAGTGAAAGGGAAATATACAAAGAAATGTACAAAATGATATACATGCCGTGGATTCAAAAAAAGTATTAAAGTTGTTGTAATTGTTGTATGTTTCGCACTTTGTATATGTATGTTTCGGTTACATACATTTTAGAATACATACAAGGTGAAACCGAAAGGATCATGAAATAGGATTTTATTGTTGTATGTTTCGCATGTTGTATGTATGCTTCCGAGACATACATTTCAAGATGCATACAACGCGGAACTGAAGAAAGTTTAAAATTTGGTTCAAGCGATGCATCATGACTTAACATATATTAAAAGATGCATTGCACTTTATGCATGTTGCGGAACCGAAAGTGAGTGAACTGTGGCTTTTTTAAAAAGTTGAAGTTTGAAAGGACATACAAAGGATTTTGTATGTATCTTGGGCTTTGTATCTAAGGGTTTGATACAAGTGTTATTTGCATCGCAAAGATACAAGGGAAAGTAATGTGGGCTCCACCACTCATCGGCGTGAGTAAACTTGATGGAGAAAAAGTTTTAGATCATACCGATCTTTTGCCTCTCAGCGATAGATACTTTTTGGTAGGAATCATTTGTACTCTGGCCGATAAAAAGTTGCATCAGGCAGATATGTGCGATCAGAGTAAGTTTTTTGGATCACCCCAACTAAGTGAGTTACACCGATGATGAAGATATACTAGCCAATAAAAGGTTGCATCGGGCAAACATGTGTGGTCGGAGTGACTTTTTTAGAGTGCCCTAACTAAGTGAGTTACGTTGATAATGAAGAGCGTCGGGCAAATAAGTTTGTCGGAGTGAGTTTTTTGGATTGCCTCGACTAAGTGAGTTACTCTGATGGCGAAGGATACAAGCCCGGTATACAAAAGAAATAAGGGCATCGTGGGAGGAAAAAGGTAAGAGAGGGTTTGTATATGCGCTTGTATATAATGAGACATACAAAGCGTGATATACAAAACAAGAGATACAAGGATGTACGGAACAACGAAAAAAGAGAGGGAATTTGAGTTTGATTTCTTGCATAAAGTGCTTTATGTTTAAAACATACAAGCAGAACATACAGGAAAACATGCAAGAAAAAGGGTATGTATACAGAATTAAACTAACAATAAAAATGTTTGAAAACGTAAAAACACTACAATTGAAGGCCGAACTGTTGGCGCATTGATTACTGTAATTAATGCCCATCTAACATTCTGAAGAGGTGTAAATTGATGAATGCAGCGTGCATTTTAAATCCTTTTTTATGTCTGTTTGCAAGTATGCAGGTAGATATAAAGGTGGAGCTTTGATCGCGATGACATCACATGGGGTGGATCGGATCACAAAACATCGCAAAAGAAGCGAAAGATTTTAGTGAGAAGAGATATGCAGATGGAAAGAAACATTATTAAAAGAACAACAGAAGATATTTTGGTGGCTGTTAGGGTTTCCAAAGGGCATCCTTACACTCAGTATGGGTATGTTGCTCAGAGATTTTTGGCGGGATTTGTTTTCCACCGTTGTTGTTGCACTTGGGATATAGACTATTGATTGAATGGGGTTTTGAGGTCGTATTGGGGATAATCAAATCTATATATTGAGCCCCTTTACTTTGTAATGAGTTACACAGGGGCTGACACAGGGATTTTTTTGTAGAACAGAGCTGGAAGTTGTAATTTGTCTTAGCATTTTGAATAGAGGAACAGTTTAGTTTAAAGTAGAAGGAGGTCACCTGTGTCTGCAGTAAGGAATGCATGGAACATCTAGCTTCCTTACTGTATCTGTAAAAGCGTTGTAAGTTTTCTGTAAATTGATTAATGAAGCTAAGAGTCATTTATACATTGTAAATCATATATGACTGTGTGCTTTGGATACAAATGAATCTAGAATTCTGCGTCTATATTCAGAGTGTCTTCTGGCTCTTCTTTGTATTTCAAATAATATCTCTTAAAGCTTGCAATCTTGAATGTGTGTTCATGAAAATACTCAGGGCATTCACATTTAAAGGTTTAATCTGTGGATTTAATCAGGTTTACTGTACTTCTTATAACATGCATAACAGAGCATTTAGATCCTATAGCAGAATGAAGTTTAATTTAGATTTATCTAACTTTTCCCAAACCATTTGAAATACTTAGCTTAAACACAGAGATTTAAAGGAGATTGTCTAATATTTGAAGGAAACATGAACAACTAAGTTAATATTAGATAGTATTCATAATATTTGAAAAGAAAAGCTTGTGTTAATATAAATCATATAAGAGCTTTGTGATACAGTAACAAATTTGTGCAAAAGAATGAATAAAATGTTGATATTTATTCAAGTCCAGTAAATCATCAAAAACCTTAAATCAAGTAAGGCCCCTTGCATATTACAGCTTCACATTAACCTACTAGATTATCCACAAGGTCAAGACCTGACCATACAGAAACTTGGGATTAAGTAATCTTCATTGATTTCTTCATATCTTTCAAGAGAGTTACATTCATTTTTGTGAATTTCAACTTTTGTTATGAATGTGTAAAAACAATAATCAACACAACCTTTTATTCTTCACAAAACCTAATTTGATTTTTGTAATAAATGCTTTGCCCTAGCACATCCGGTTGCTTTGTTTCTTGAGTAGTATCTTTTGAATCACTCTGCAATTTGCCATAATTACTTCCTTTCTCCCAAAAATCCTTTCAGATGTTCTAAATCAATCCAAGGTACATTTTCATATTGTGCCAGATTCAGGCACTTACTATTTGGCTAGGGAAATTTGATTCTCAATGTAGCTATCCCTAAGCCAGAGCTCCCAGTTCAATTCTTGAAGGAATTGTCAGCACCGGATTTTGGTGCGAATCCATCACCATTGTTACTTTTATCTTTCTTTACCCATTTCTTGTTCATTTCATTTTGGATTTCATTCACATCAACTATGCCTTTGCCTTTGTCTTGTTTCTACTCACCCAGTTTTCTGTTTACTGGACCTCCTTTTCCATTGTTCCTGTTTCTGCAGAACCTTGCAATAAGACCGGATCTATTGTAGCTAAAACAAATAGTATTTATTTACTTATATGCATGATTTCTTCTTGATCTACACTGATTTACCATGTGTCTATATCCATTGCAAGTAACACAATAACCATTGAAAGAGTTGTCATTTTCTTTAGAGTTATTATTTATCATACTTCTACATTCATTTGATCTATGACCATACCTTTTACACTTGAAGCATTGACCAGAGAAGGATGGACCATATTGATTTGCTCTGTTTCTACACTGAGTAGCTCTATGACCAAATTTATTGCAATTAAAACAATTCCCATTGAATGATGGATATCTTTGAGCATTAGGTTGTCTTACCGGAGGTCTTCTAGGTTTGTTTCTCCCATTTCTTGTTTGAGAATTTCTTTGTCCAGATCAAGAGCTTTCACCTTTCTCATATCCAAGACCATGCTTGTCATTAGTGTTTTTCTATCCTTCAAGTAGTACTTCAAGTTTAGCTGAGCTTATCTTGAACTTCTCCATGTATTCATTTGCAACTTCTAGGTCATGTCTGAGAATGACAATCTGCCTTTCAAGTTCTTCCTCATTATATCTGCATTCTTGTAGATCAGTTTTAAGATGGCCAATTGTACTATCCATTCTGCACCATTCTTCATATCTTTCTTTCAGAGTTTGATTCAATTCTTCTTCAGTCTTCTTTCTTTGCTCAATTTCTTTGGTTAGCCTCATTACCCTAGATTCCATCTCTATTTTTAGAACAGTAACTTCTTTTGACAGTTTCTCACACTCTTTTGTCTTTTCTTCCAAAGCTTCATTCATGCCATTTTCTTTAGTTAAACTAGACAACTATAGAATTAGCTCTTTTCTCTTTTCCATGGATTTCATTAGTTTGTCTTTTAACATATCAATGGTGTTATCAGCATCTTTAAGCTCATCTTTCAGATTAGTTACCTCTGCTTTAGACTGGGCAAGATCTTCTAGGGCCAATTGAAGTTGATCCCTGAGTGAACCCATTGAACCTCCTTCCAAGATCTTTTCCTCAAGCTGTTAGGCTTTTTCTAAGGAACCTTGCTCTGATACCAATTGTTGAAAATAGGGCAAACAACTGAGAGGGGGGGTAGTTGTCACAAAACTTTTTTTTGCAGCTATTAATTCTTCTTCATCATATGAAATAAATCAATGATATAAATAATCAAGCATGAATCATCAACACATGATTAGAAAACAAATGAACACACATAACACTAAGATTTTTACGTGGAAACCCGGTTAAGGGAAAAACCACGGTGGGGGTTAACCCACAAAAATTAATACCCTGTTAAAAGTATTTTTGCAAATGGGAATGCACATGCATTCGGGCTCACTACCCAGAGCTCATTGCTCAAATGGAGGCTCACTGCCTACAGAAAGATTATAGGAAATAACTTAGATTATGAACTGATGAATCACATCCATTCATGCAAGAGTTTCAGTTCCTATTAAGCGCAAATACTAATCTTACACATTTCATCTTTACTCAACTCTTTTGACTGCTTTGCTTTCATTTGAACCTTAGACTTCTGCTTCTTTCATGTCTACTTCATCATCTCACACTTACACACACAAATCATCTAATTCCATCGCCTATATATATCTGCAACATGATTTAAAATCATTTTACCAGTCGGCTTCAAGAATACTTAGAACTTTGTTGAGTACTCTGCTCTGTCAGCTAGATTCTTACATAATATGAGATGTGAACCAAAACTTGCACTTGCAAATCATCAATCATGTCGGCCACTATCCCTAATCATCACCAATTGTCTAATAAGCAACTTCCATACATATGGAGCTAAGATCATCTACAAGGTCGGCATGTTCTTCTTATGTCTGCTATGTCAAACTAGAACCTGATACTCAGAAGTTAATATCTTTTGAATCCTTTATCACAGGAGGCCAAAACTCTGGATTTAGAATGTCTTAACAATGCTTATGACTGCCTTAGATCTGCAGCAACCCATGACTTTCCACCAGAGAGATCCGGACCAAGATACTAGACCTTGTCACTTGCTCTGTTCTTGACCGCTCAGACTTAGATAAATTCCAATTCTAACTTCCGGTATGAACAAATTGTGTTATGCGGATGAGTGTAATGGTCTTAGTTGCCATCAATGACAACACCTGTCATGCGAGGCAGTGTCTCTTGCCAACAGAAAGGATGTATGTGAAGTGTGATAGGAAGTTAATAGAATAGAGAGAGTTTGATATGGATGAAGAAAATGAGAAGTAGGCTAGAGAACATAAGATAGGGGGAGTGATGGTACAAGAGAATGGGAAGAAAAATATGGAAGTGACAAGGATGATGGGACTTGCATCTATGTTGAAAGGGGATATGACTTCGAGGTTATGAAAGTGAGAGTATGTGATAATATAGGTGTGAAATACTAGGAAAGGCAAAAGTAGAAGTAGTGGAAATAAGTTTAGTTTGTGGGGGTGTAGATGGATGGATAGGTGGCTCAATAAGATGGAAGGGGCTATTGAAGAGACAATAAAAGTGGATGCTCTATGAGAATAGGAAGGAGGATGAACGAGATGTGAAGAAGGTGCATTCGCATGCACAATAAATCTAATGTTTTGCAACATCTCAAGTCTAGAAAAAATGGTAAGAAACATTCCCAATGCATCAATAAGATGAGAAGGATCAAGGCTATGGTCTAGGTTAGCAACACTTTGCACATCTTACAATTGGGCAACAATTCCTAGGCATTCTTGCATATCTACTTGAGACAAATGTGCTTTGTGATAAAAAAATTGTTAGCATTTTAGAGATCTATAATATCATTAGAAGTGGTGTAAAGAGAATGACTATGAGCCATAGAGGGGTCAAGGTGCAAACTATGGTGAAGGGAATGGATATTGATACTAGGATATGGAGCACATGACCTATAATGGGAATGGGTCATGAACTTAAAAGGCAAGGAATTATGGAAAGGGAAGAGATAGTAGATGGGTAGGATAAGCACAAGTGATATAAAGGTTAGGGGAACTAATAGGAAAAATGAAACTAGAGGGTAAGAGAGTAAAAAACAAAACCTAGGACATGGGATCGTTAGGGTAGAGGCATAAAAAGGTGGCATGGGGTGGGAAACCATGGATAGGATAAGAAGGACTAGAGGTAATGCTAAAATGTTTAAAGTGAACCTAAATCGATGAGGAGGATGAAGGAAAAGATGAATTATAACAAGGGATGATATGGGTGTAGGGAAAGTCTAAGGAAGTGGAGATGAACAATCTAATTTATGCTCATATGATTTTGAAGTTTGACCTAGTTATAAGTCTAGATAATTCAAAATTGTTCATTTAAGTCCAATTTATTTCAAATATTTCAAGTTTAATAAGAATGAGTTGAGTTATTTTTCAAATAATCTATATCTTTTCACAATTAGTTAAAGTCCAGTCTATTTTAAAAAAGGCTTGATCCATTTTATTTGGAATAGGGCTAGTTTATTTGTAATATAGTTTATAGTCTATTTGGAATGAAATCCAAATTATTCTAAATGGAATTCAAAAATCTAGACTTGTTATAGTCTAGGTTATTCAAAATAGTTCTTTGTAAAGCTTTAGAATGTTTTGATACATCATTTTTTCTTTACACTTCCTAAATCTACTAAATATACCTTCCATCCTATGCCATCCTCTCCAAATCTAAGTAAAGGCCAAGATGTTAGCTACCTAATGTATCCCCTAAGCCTACACATGAAGATAGGGGCATTGCATTCACACATAAAATTCAAGAATTTATAGACAAAGGGAAAATAAACATCGATCATACTCAAGAGTCCACAACCCCCTCACTTGATAAGGTGGATCATAAGAAAAAAATAACATGTGTCAAGAAATTGATCTTATTCATTATACCATGCCCTATATTGAGGTCACATGTTCATGATATAAAAGAGAGACCTTTAGGGGTGCATGTTGACACAAGTGACTTTGAACATGCATTATGTGTTTCATGTCATTTATACTTGGATCGTTTTGCTAATGCCATCTATGTTGTGATCTCCCTTGACAATTCATTCATTTCCCTTATGTATTCTCACACTTCGACCCCTTTGTTTATGCAATGTTTATACTACCTTCTAATTTCATTCCACCTTCCATATTATCATACATGTTTTTCCTTTACCCCACTTAAAAACTTCTTTCTTATATTAAATATTTAAAATATTTTCTTTTAAATTGATTTTCATTCTACTTTCACCTATTACTATGTCCTTGCATGCCCTGCCTTAGGTGGATATTTTATCAATCTCACAAGAGTATCCAATTCTTATCTTCTTATCCGTAGGCGGTTCGCCTTTTTTGGTGCAGTACAATGCTTTAACTTTTATCGAAAAGTGTGTTTGTTTTTGCCGGCCACTTCCATAGCAAAGTCTACACTGGTCAATCGTAGGGTAATGAGCGGTCGCACGGAAAAGTAAAAGTGGGGACAAATGAGTGAGATAGATTTAAATGCCCCTTCATTTCATTTCATTCACGGACGGACTGCATCACTATTTAATGCCTGACTTACACCTACTGAAAAATCAGGAGCCGTATTTACTGTATAGTATTATTTCACACATCGCACATGTGCTCACTACCTAATTCGCTGGGCTGTCTTTTCAGTTTATTATTAACTACTATCATTGCTTTGAATTTAGTATTAACCACAATATAAGAAAAGTACATTGACAATCCTATTTTTACCTAATTATTATAATAATTTGGCAGCATATTACTTTCAAGATATGAAAAAAAAAAAACAAATTATATTTACAATATGCTGAGAGGTATCTTCTCAAGGTTTTGTGGGTGTTTTTTACATTTTCAATTTTTGTAATTTTTTCCATTTTTTTTTTAAATCGTTTGCATTTTTTTTGTTTTTATTTTTTATTTTCTCCAATTTCTTTTTTAGTTCTATAGTTTTTGTGATTTTCTCTATTTCCAATATTTTTTTGGTTTTTATTTTTATTTTTTGACTATATATTTAATTATGTATATTAGGTAGTTTAATAGCTTCATAATCTCTATGATTTTATCCTACTATCACAACTATAATTTCAAATGTTAAATAATTAAATAACATCTATTAATTAAAAGAATATATATTTTTATTAAATATTATTTCCTATTTTGAATTTTTTAAATTATTTTTAAAAATTGTAATAGTGAAATTAGTATATTTATGTCAATTTTAATTTATTTGGGGTCTATTTTAAAAGAATGACTTAGTATAATTATATATTGACAAGTGACACACTCTTGGTGTTAAGTTTGGCTCATAATCCTATATTTATTTCTATATTTTCCACATTCATTTACACATATTTCTATGCATTTGATCTTCATTTCTATTTGCATTCATTCCCACATATTCATAATTTGAGCCATTTGTTGCAGTCATATTTGCATCCATTTCCACAAATTCGATCCTTGCCTCAAACCTAGCACATTCCTATCATGGGTGAATCCCAAGTGATGCAAAATTGACCCCATATTCAAAATTTTACATTCAAATTATAACCTTCATGTCCTTTTTCACTACTCGTTGTGAGTTGACTTGGTACACATTTGCATGACTTATTTATTTGTCTTGGTAATTAAAGGCACCCATTTGTGCAACGAATTCATATGGTTAGTTAAGGAGAAAATCTAAAGAACAAACTATAGAGTCTAAAACCCTACATATAATATATATACTTCCATATATATATATTATTGTTGTTGCTATCGGCTAAGTATTAATTTTGAGGCATGTCGGGCTATAAGTAAGTCACAGAATAAAGAGTCTTAGATCAGTGGAGTTCACCAGGTGTCACAACAACGCTCTTTCGAAGGCTCATAAAAGAAATGACTCTCCCGGTTAGCGCCAAGGCTCCACGTGGTGTAACGTCGGGCCATTAAGTCTAAAAGGTAAAAATATTGGGAAGAGTTGTGATGCTGCCGCCAGACAGGAATAATTAAAAGTCTTTGCAGTGTCTACAGAGTCTGTCAAGTGTCAACATCACATTCCTTATTTAGTTTCTTTTGTTAAGCCTCTAAGTCTCAACGGAAAGTGCCACTTGTCATAATGATGCTCATTTGGGAGTTTTCTTTAATAAAGTTTGGTACATGGAGCGTCATTCTGTCGTGTGTCTCTTTGAGTCTTTTATTTAGAATAGCGGAGCAGGCCACATGTTCACTTCGCGCTTATTTAATGAGTCTCTTTTTGTTAAGTCTGAGATGTTGTGATATTATGTCGCGCATCCCTGTAGGACCTAAGACTCTTTTTGAAGATTTAGTGGAAGGTGCTATGTTTCTCAACGACGCGTGATATTAGAAGTCTCAGTTTCAATGGTTGTTTTTGTGTGTCATTGGTTGTAGGTGACAAGTGTCAACCTTGTGACATAAAATAAAATCTGAGACTCAAGGTATTGAGAAGATTTGTAGCACGAAGCCTGATAGAGAAAGCAACGGTAACTAGAGTCTTAGATGGTTAGGCAGTTGGGATCTCGACAGTTACAGGGGATCTTTGAACTTCAAATTTTATGATATAAATAGTAGAGTTCAGCCCAAAGAGAATATATGGGGAATGATTAGAGAGTTTAGCGACTAGACTAGAAGCACATTTTCTTGCCTTAATAGGTGTCTCTTAGGATGGATTGAATATTGTAATCTATGCAAGTTTCGCCTTATGTACTTTGTTCTCCTGCCCATTAATGAAGAGAGAGTGGTGTTCTGTGCGAATTGTGATGTGTTTATTGTTCTTGTTTCTTACTTTCTGTTTTGAGCCTTTGATCAATCTGATATATACATGTTGTTAATGTTGATCATGCATTATGCCCTTTAACTTTATTAGTAAATTCTACAAGTTTAATCATTGGGCTATTAGTGTGGATCTTAATACATTTCTAGCGCATCGCCTTAGCAGTAGCCTTAAGAGTTTCTTTATAATCTTGTTTTTTCTTCCCTTTACATCAAAAGCCATAGAGAAGAACCAACTTATTTAAAATCTTGAGGTCATTCTAAGAGTCAAGTCCCACATTCTTAGAATTTCCCATTGTTGGTGATTATTTACAAATTTAAACATCAATAGTTTTTTGGCACGCCGAGTGGGCCAAATTTACTGATTCTTGATAAGAATCGCATGAGCCAATGTCCTGCAAGAAGCTAGAGTTGTGAACCAACTACCCAAGCCTGATCGGCTATTAATCCAGGACTCTTGTTGCCTCCATTAGTGACAACCCTTAAAAGAAGGGCAAATCAACAAAATATCTTAGGAGGACAAATGGGTGCCCCAGCTCCACCTTGAAATTTTGTCAATTGGAATGGTGGTAGCCCTCTCATCTTTCCAACACCTCTGAAAACATGGGACCTAATTCCAGCTAATGCTCTAAAAGCATTACCTAATTTCACAAGAGAAGATTTCAAGACCCCGGTTGAACACCTACAAAATGTAGCTGATGTATGCACAACACATAACATCACAGAGCAAAATATTGCTATGAGACTGCTAGCTACTTCTTTTAAGGGAAGAGCTCTTGATTGGTATCAATCTTTAACACCAAGTTCTATCAGAACATGGGACCAATTAGGGGACCCACTATTTAAAAGATTCGGTGAGAAGGGAGATAAATCCTCTCTTTTGCAACAACTGATTACCATAAAGAGGGCACCCCAAGAGGCTATAACTAACTTTAATACTAGACTCTAGAAGACATGGCAAAGAATCCCAATCACTGCTCGACCACTAGCAAGTATGGCAATTGTCTTCTACCTTAAGGCTTTCAATTCTGATATTTTAGTTATGATTCAATCATTAGGAGGATAGAATCTTCCTACCACATATGAGTTGGCTGTTGAAGCAGAAAATAACCGATTACCAAAAATTAATAGCAATCTTTCGTAATATTCTGAAATCTATTCGGGTGTGTAATCTCATGTTGCTGACAGGGACTAAAAATCTAGCAACAAAAAAGAAAACCCGGCGTGAGTTTCATAAAGCCTATCAGCTAATTAATAAATGCATCCAGAACATAAAATGACCTAAAATTTTTAGTATCAGTCTATTCTGTTTTATTCCCCGTATTCTATTCTATGGGTTAATGCACAACTCACCTTTCCCAAAAGATTTACAAGTGAGGCTATGAGGGAAGGCATTTAACTTTAGCAACTGTCACTTAGAAGGGTAAAAGTTTTTTTATAAATTCTTTCCCTTTTTTTAGTGATTGCTTAAATATGTATTCCTGACTTTTGAGGATAATGAATTTTTGTGGAGATTGTTTAGTATGTAGATTTAATATTACACTAAATTACTTTTGCCACACCACTATAGGTGGGAAATCCTTCTCTCAGAAGAGTTACTTTTACTTATAGATATTTATTTAAGATTATTAAATATAGTTTGGTGAAATTTTATTATATAATAGTAGAAAATAAAATTATATACAATATAAAATGATATTATACTTATTTATTTTTAGTATAATATTATAGTCTAGAATTAAATATTTAAGTAGAATATATTAATTATTAAATGATATTTATTATAAATATATATAATTTATTATTATATACAATATTTTATATAATGTAAAATACTATATGTATTTCTATTACAATATTATATTATAAAATAATATCTCTAGATTACAAAAATTGTGTATTTAATGTTTATGTTCATTTGTTATTTATTAATATATATTTTATATATATAATATCTATATCATAATTATGTTTACTAGCAATCACACTTTGTTGTGCAATGGGTACGTCGAAGAGTTGTGGAAGTTCAATTGTCATGTCTCTAAGTGAATGATGATTGTCTTGTGTCCCTATGGCCCATGTTGTTTTTGTTTTCTCAATTGTCATGAATTAATTTGTATAAACTTAATGGATTTCAAGATCCCTGTGTTTTTCTTACTAGCCACTTCAAATTTGTGAGCTTTCATGTTTGGTGTGTAGTCTCTATTTGCATGCATCGCCTTTCTAGATTCTTGTTCATGCACTGCACCTAGGTTCACTTGCATTCCATTAGTCGCGGCATAGGTATACTATATATAAGCTAGCTTCAAGTGGAGAGAACCTAATGTAGGTTGATAATTATCTCATGTATTTGATTCCAGAAGCATATGATAAAGTCATGCATGACAAACAAGATAAGCTTAAAACAACAATATATTTGGTTTGGGAATGAAAAGAACAAACATGCCCCATTTTACATGAGTACAAGCTCAATATCTATCCAGTCCAGGTAATCATCTCCCAAAAGTATTTAAGAAAGATGTCTATCTAGAAAAGCATTTGATGGATAACAAAATGGAGTGCTAGTTATTAAATGTCTTATAAGAGAAGCAATAAGGATTGCACAAGGAATTGAAAAGAGAATCTATTTTCACAAGATCATCTCTAGTGCAAAAACACACAATTGAATCCAAAAGCTCTTCACTTAAAATAAGATCATCTTTGTTGGCCAATGGATCCACAACCTTCACCTTTGTCATAAGCATCACCACTTGCATACAACATAAGGCATCACTATAGTGTATCATTATGTATGATCCGAAACTTTGATGCAAAAACACACAGTTGAATCCAGAAGCTCTTCACTTAAAATAAGATCATCTATGTTGGCCAATGGATCCACAACCTTCACCTTTGTCATAAGCATCACTACCTACATACAACACAAGGCATCACTATAGTAAATTATCAGTTGTTGATCTCTCACAATAGCTCATTGCATCTTGCATGAAATGCCTGGTTGAAAGTCACTCTCTCTTTTCTATATTATTGGATTGTTCACCTAAAAAGTGTCATTTCATGAGGCTCTAGTGGAGCTAGATGATCTAGACCAACCCATACCAAGGTCCATGATATTTAATGTAGTACTAATCTCTAATTTGAAATGCTCATTACATGTGTCATATTTTGATTGTTCGCATGAAATGATTGATTAAAAGGTAGTCTATCTCTCTATTCCTCTCTCTATCAATCTCCCTCTTTCTATATATCTCTATGTGTCCCTCTCTATTTTTATCTCCATCTATATGTCTCTCTATATTTCTTCTCTCGAGTCATCTCTCTATCTCCCTATCTCTTTCTCTATCTCTCCCTTTCTATATCTTTATCTCTCCCCTTCCCTCTCTATCTCTCTATCTTTCCCTTTCTATCTCTCCCCGTCCCTCTCCCCTTATCTATCTATCTATCTATCTATCTATCTATCTATCTATCTATTTATTTAACTCTTTAACGCTCCCTCTCTTTATCTCAATCTCTATGTCTATATCTTTTTATCCTCCCTCTCTCGATCTCTCCTCTTTCTCTCTCTCCGCCTCTCCTTCTACCTTCCTCTTCCTTCACATTCAAATCTAATTTACCTAAATGTGAGCCAAAAACTTGACACTAACGCATTAAAAAATAGAAACTGACATGTGGAAGATGGGTAGATGGGCCATCGAAAAATATCTTTCTCTATTCCTCTCTCTCTATCAATATTTCATCCTCTCTGTGTCTTTATCTCTCCCTCTCTATTTCTCTCTCCTATCCTCCTATGTTTCTCACTCTCTCTTCCTCTAGATCTCTCTCTCTCTTTTCTCTATCTTGCTTCCCCTCTATATCACCTATCTCTCTCTCTCCTACTCTATATCTCTTTAATGAATTATATCTACCAACACGGACAACCCAACACTCCATGCCCTGCACTCCTCCAACAACATTGCCTCTACCTATTTCTTCTTTTCCAATTTTTTTACTTTTTGCTCTATAGATGTAGCTACCTAGGGCAGTCAAGATGAAACTATTACCAATGTCATGGAAACTCTTTCTTGGCAAACTCAATTCTCTTATCTAGATGTCTAAATAAACCTCTCATTTTCTTGATTTTATAATTCTTAGTGTTGCCTTCAACCCACCACCCCTAAAATAGAAAAATAACCCCATTTTATAGATTACATACTCATTCAACCACCTACCTCATTCCACTCTAATACTTCTCCCACGTCTTCATATTTTCCACATGTTATTTGACAAGACATGAACAAACTTTACTCCTTGAGCTAGATAGCCAACTTCCCTAATAATTTTCTAAGTGGGTTGTTAGGATTTTAGGTCTTTGACATTATTCATTAAATGTAGAAGATACATGAATACAATAGGAGAGATACTGGTCTTCATAGTTGATCTTCATTCTTGCATTGGTTCTTGTACCTATTCTTGCAAAGTAGCTAAGAAAAGTAGTCACTAAATCCAACCAATCCTTTAACATGGTGTGGTAAACAAAAAATTATATCTTTATCTTCTACAGAAAAACCTTTGGAAGACATACTTTCTCTAAGGTTTATCTTCTTAAATGGTTTCTTGAGATGGGTTTCATAGTAGTCCTTTTATAAATCTAAGTGTTTCATTTATGAAACTTGATTTTCTAAACATCCTCTAGGCTTTCATTCAATCTTCGCAAGAGAAAACCATGGTTAGCATGACTAATCAAACTTATAACTCTAGGATTGTAAGTGGCAACATCCAAGCTTGCAATTAGATGCATGTTGATTGTGCAAACAAATTTGCTCCATATAATCAAAATAATGTCCATAACTTTCAATACTTGTTTTTGCTAACCTCCTCAATTTGGGGGAACATGAAATGAAAAACAAGAAATTACTAATCTATTTAAGTACAAACAAGTACAAAATAAAGAATTCATTACTAGAATACCATACGGGTCTACAATTAGCAACATTCATACTTGCAATTAGTCCCATGCTGATTGTGCAAACAAATTTGCTACATAGAATCAAAATAATAATAATGTCCATAATTTGTAGTACTTGTTTTCAATAGCATCTTCAATTTGGGCAAGAAAATGGCTATGAAAAATAAGGAACTTATAATCCGTTGAAGTCCAGATTAGTACAAAATGAAGGTTTCATTATTCTATCAAGTTACACTTGAATGTATTACATGCCTTACATAATTCACAATCCATGGAAATTCATACAAAATAGAGGAATGCTGCCCCTCTAGCCCATCCCTTGTGTTCCTCTTGTTGCTTATGAAATTATTATATGGGCTTCCACCTATTGTCAACATCAAAACCTTCAATTGAATTAATCATTTTATCAAGTTTTTATTTTGTCAAATTCAACATATCTTCCATGTCAATCAATTTACCCTTTTGATGTCCTTTTTCCACCCAACTTTTGAGGATAAGCTTGTTTTCTTTACAATTTTTTGTAGCTACAATATAATTGAGAGGTATACCCAAACGACACAAAGCAACTTTTGCACCCCTAGTTCTAGAGAAAAAAAAGAGGTTATAGATCCCCTTTAGATAAATAGGATTCAAAACAAAAAGATGGTATCCTATAATGAACAAATCAAAGTGATACATTTTCCTCTTCTTCCATTTTTACATCTATAGAAGCCAATTGACTCACTACTACATGAAAAATAGTTAAATGTTTGGGTACAAAGTCTCCTTCATGCATCTTTAAAGAAAACAAATTTCTTTTCAAAAATAATTTATTTACAAGACAGTTTGATATAATGCAATAATTTTGTCTCATAAACTCTTTGCAATGTTTTGAACTAAAACATTCATCAAGATTGAATTAGAAATACACAACCTAATAGTAGATCTATCTCTTCTATCCAACTTGTCCCATTCATCTTGGTCCATTATTGATGGTAGAAAATTGAGTGCAACAATTATTATGATCCATTGATCTCTCTCCACTAAAATATCTTCAACCTCCAATTTCCACAACTTGAAGTTTTACCAAGACTAATACAATTGAAAATAATGTCGCTTATTGAATTGGCTAAAAAATGGACATTTGTAGCATCTCAGAAGTCCAACAAATGGAAAGAATGCTTAACACTGGCTATTGTTCGAGTCTGCCCTCATTTCATGACCATCCTAGCAATAGATGATCAATGTTTTCAAGCATTCACCTAGAGTGAATTTCCATTTGTCTTTCTCTATTTTCTCTCTATATATATTAATTGAGATTTCTCACTCTACCTCTCTTTTTCTCTATCTCTTTGTCTCATCCTCTTTCTATCTCTCTACAACTCTTCTTTGCTCTTTCTATTTCTCTCTTCCTCTCTCTATTGTGTATCTCTTTCTCCCTCCCTCTCCTCTCTCTTCTTCTACATGCATAACCTTCCTATGAATGATATTTGTTCATTAGAGAAAGATATTATAGCCCATTTGGAAAGAATTTTAAATACTTGCCATCCATGAAATATGCACCGTACATCTCCAGATCCATTGATAGACATTGATGATGGAACTCCTTTAGATGATTGGGGTCCATTGAATGCAAGACGATAGTCTTGAAGTCAAAATTATTACAAAATGAAGGTTTGATATAATGCATTAATTTGATCTCATAGACTCTTAGAAATGTTTTTAACTAATACATTCATCAAGACTGAATTATAGAGATATAAATAACTCTAGAAACTGAACCATAACCCCAAGTCTATCACACAACAAAACACTTTTTGCCACTATGTTTATGCAATTAAGCTTAGTTTTGTAATCCCATGATGGCAAATGATTTTATGTTAGGAAATCTCTCTTCAATTGTCATGGGTAGCAAAGGTAGAATCTCAAAATAATTATTCATAGGAAGGTTATGCATGCCCATACACCCTTTGGCATACTATACACATATTCAAAGTAAAAGTATTTTGGGCCTTTCTCACAATCCAACCAATCCTTTAACATGGTGTGGTAAACAAAAATATATATCTTTATTTTCTACAGGCAAACCTTTTGTAGACATACTTTCTTTGAGCTTTATCTTCTGATAATCCTTTTCTAGATCTAAGTGCTTTCTTTTATGAAATTTGATTTTTTTACATATCCTCCAGGATTTCATTCAATCCTTGCAAAAGGAAACCACGGTTAACATGACTAATCAAACTAATAACCTTCCAATAGTAATTGGCAACATCCAAGCCTGCAATTAGTCCCATGCTAATTGTGCAAACAAATTTACTCCATGTAATCAAAATAATGTCCATAACTTTCAATACTTGTTTTTGTTAGTCTCTTCAATTTTAGGGAACATGACTATGACAAACCAAGAAATTACTAATCTATTTAAGTGTAGACATGTACAAAATAAAGAATTCGTTACCAGAATACCATATGGGTCTATAGTTGGGAAAATCCATACTTGCAGTTAGTCCCATGCTAATTGTGCAAACAAATTTGCTACATAGAATCAAAATAATAAGGTCCATAATTTTCAAGACTTGTTTTTGGTAGCCTCTTCGATTTGGGCAGGAACTTGGCTACGAAAATAAGGAATTTATAATCTATTGAAGTCCATGTTAGTACAAAATGAAGGTTTCATTATTCTGTCAAGTTACACTTGAATACAATGCATGCCTTACGTAATTCACAATCTGTAGAAATTCATAGAAAATAGAGGAATAGAGATAGAGAGATAGAGTGGGAGAGAGAGGTCGAGATAAAAGATATAAAGGGAAAGAGAGATAAATGCAAACACTTAGGGAAAAACGTCATTTGCTTAAGGACATGATAGTACATCTTTAAGACCTTTTTACTATACCCATTGCACACTAAAGCACGTAGCTAACTCTCACAATAGGAACATCTCATCTCCAAGCTTAATTGATTCATTCATGGCATAACCAATACAATTGGAAAGAATGTCACTTATTGAAGTGGCTAAAAAATGGACAACATGTAACACCTGCTATTTTTTTACTCTCCCCTCGTTTCACTGTCATCCAATAGAAGATGGTCAATGTTTTCAAATATTCTGTTGGAGTTAACTATTGCTATACCATCCATTTAGAATCAAGATATTACAACCTATTGGAAAAGAATTTCAAATAGCTACCATCCATGGAATTTGCATCGTACATCTCTAGATCCATTGACACACACTAATGACGAAACTTCTTCTGCAATAAGCTTGATCAATGGAAAGTCTTATCAAGTCTGTACCTAGGCCTACCATTTCAACTAGATGGACTTGACATGCTTGGGAAACAAGAAGATTATCGGTTAAGTGTAGTATCACTTGTAAATAATTGATTGAGAAAAAAAGTCAAAAAAAAGGTTTCTCATCTCCATCCTTGATTTTATCCACTACTATTCAAAAGCAACTTTACTTGCATGCATGCCAACATATTTAATTTACTCCATTTCTTTTCTAGGACAACACATATCACTACATTCTTTCAATGTTCAAGTGATGGATGGACAAAAACCATTCGCCATCAACAAAATTGTATGCTCTCTTCTTAAGAAATTTGAATGTTCAATGTCAAATTATAAAGGAACCACAAAAAACATTCGCCATCAACAAAACTGAATGCTCTCTTCTTAAGAAATTTGAATGTTCAATGTTCAAGTGATGACTGAACAAAAACCATTCGCCATCAACAAAATGGTATGCTCTCTTCTTAAGAAATTTGAATGTTCAATGTCAAATTACTTTTATCTACCTGTTATCTCGGCGTACCCATTGCAATTGCTAGTTATATTTTAATACAAAGGCACTTAAAGCAGCTATGCTTTGCTTTACAATAGTATAAACTAAATGTTTCCTACTTAAAGAGTATCCTTTTCTTATCGCCTACACTTGAATAGGTTATCTTGCTTGTTCTTTTAACTGTTACCACTTAGTTTGGAAGTGGAAGACTGTTATGCTGATTCACCCAATCCATCTGATTTAACGTTGTTGCAGATTGATAGAAATGGAATTTTAGGGATATAATCACATTACACAGATACAAGCATCTGTGTTTTAAGTAACTGATTACAATATACTGCATATAAACATACATCTATACTAAAGATCGGCATCTCTCCTCGCCAATATCTACCCTTATGTGCCTCATCACACTGATGGAAATAGAATTTAGATGGATATGATTAAAATGATCAGATTGACATAGATAAAGACAGCAGAATAAAGACAACAGACTTAATGCGGAAATGAGAATCCCGTGCAAAATAGAGACGTTTTCAAATTCCAAATGAGATAGTTGAACATAGCTGGCCTGCAACTTCGTAAAGTGAGCATATGAGATTACTTTCCAATTACTCTACCCTCGTTTAATTGTACTTTTAATATAATTTAATTAGCCATTAAAAGGATTTTATTCCTTTACAACACTGTTCCCTTTAGCTTCTCCATATTCCATTCTTATTCTTTTCTTCATGAAAACGTTAAATAATCTAACTATTGTAGACGTAGGTAACAAGAAAAGCATCGCAAGTAAATAATACTACCCTTCACACTGCCTGAGAAGAAGTTGCTGCTATAAATGCCCATTCTCAGATCCAGTCCAAGCTTATCAAGTCTCTGTCTTTTTTGTGTGTGTGCTTAGCAACTCTATTTTCTCAGTCTTCTGGCGACTTTATTTTGTCTGCATAGAAACTTGAGAGAGGAATTTGAGGTTCAATCTCATTTTTGTAACATGGCATCTGTAATTGGAGAAGCTGTTGTAGGAAAATTTTGTGAGATCGCCATTGAGATGGCTGTTCAGAAACTGGCTGAGGAGGCAAAGCTGGTGGTGAATTTCAGAAAAGACTTCATTTGGTTAAACAAGCAACTCACATATGTAAGGGGTTTTCTGAAAAGTGCTGATCAACAGTCTCGACATAACGAGGATGTTAAACAATGGGTGGAGAACATTCGCGTTATTTCCTGGCTTGCAGAGGACATCTGTGAGGAATGTGCAGTAGAATCTATGTATGGAAATAACTCTCAATCTTGTGGGTTGAGTTGTAATCAATGGATTTTTCGCTGGAGGATAGGGCGGAAAATTAAAGACATCAAGGACCGCATCAGATCTATTATTGAAGAGGGCAAAGAGCTGAAGCTAGTGCATGAAATTTTTCCCGCAAATGAAGCATCACCGAGTACATCTCAAAGTGTAGAGTGGAAGAGATCTTATCTTCTGCCCAGCGATTCACGCCCAGTTGGAATACAGTCCAAAGTGGATGACATGCTCAGATTGTTGGACAACAATGCCTCTCCAGTTATTGCGGTAGTTGGGATGGGGGGGATGGGCAAGACCTATCTTCTTCGGCATGTTTACAACAACATAACAGAAAGGTATGAGAAATCTATATGGCTTTCAGTCTCTCAGTCCTATTCTATTTACAATTTACAAAAGGCTTTAGTCGCTCAGTTGGATGAAGATTTAAGTAAACAGATTAAGGATAGTGACATAGACAAGGAGGTATTAGCTCAGAAGATTCATGAAAAGTTGCAAGGGAAAAGATGTCTTGTGGTGTTAGATGATGTGTGGAGGGCTCCCAGAGAAGATGATTTATTATCTCAGCTTGGCCTCCCAACTGGAAACAATAGCCAATGCCAAATTGTGGTTAGCACAAGAAGCAAGGGGGTTTGTACAAATCTGAATGCTGAAGTTTATGAGATGCAATATTTGTCCGATGAAGACAGTTGGAGGCTGTTTTGTGTTTATGCATTTGAGGAAAAAAGAGGGCCACAGCCTCATCTGGAAGAGGTGGGTCATAAGATTGTAAAACAATGTGGAAATTTGCCGCTGGCTATCAAAACGATAGCCGCATCTCTGGCGAAAACCACAATGCCAAGGGACTGGGAGTCGAAGCTCCATCAGCTCGAAGGGGTTGTTGCTGCCGATGGTGCTGATGATCGGATCATGCCTATTCTCAGACTGAGTTATGACTCATTGCCTGCACGTCTTAAAGCGTGCTTTGCTTATCTTTCTTTCTTCCCCGAGGATGAGGAGATAGATTGTGAGTATCTGATAAATTTGTGGACAGGGGAAGGGTTCATTCCAGGAGAAGGAGAGGGCCAGTGGGATGCGGCATGGGACTGTTTATTTCAACTTGCCAATCTCTGTCTGCTTCAACTATGGGAAGAACCTAATAGATATGATTTTCTTCTAACCAAATATTGTAGAATTCACGATTTGTTGCTTGATTTGGCCATACACATATCCAGAGAAAATAAATGTGTATTTTCTGTTGAGGAAGCCTCCAAAGATGCAAGTGTTGACTGGTGTCGGATTTTGCTGAGCAAGAAAGATATAAATTACGACATCATCTCAGAGAGTCACCCTGTTTGTCTCCGCACATTCTCTCTGTCTCGGAATGAGGAGATTTTCAGCATTCCGGCAGAATTGTTTACCGCTATGAGAGGACTCCGTGTTCTCGATTTGAGCTGCACACCCATCTATACATTGCCTGAAAGCATTGGAAAGATGAAACTTCTCAAAGTCCTGAATTTGAAATATACAGATATTGAGGAGGTACCGGAGTGTGTGAGACATCTGAAAAGTCTCTTGTTTCTTGCTCTGTCTTTGAGATGTCAGAAATTACCAGTATGGATAAGTGAACTTAAATGTCTTCAGCATTTAGAATGCACAGAGTGTAGTCAAATGCCAAAGGGAATATCAAAGCTGGTCTCTTTGAGAACACTGCGATCAGTTTCGTTGGATGTCTCCGTTGGAGAGGACGAATTGATGAGGTCAGAGGATTTTGGCAATATGACTCAGCTTCAGGAACTATACTTAAATGTTAACCATGAAATGGAGTTGAAAGGGATGGAAGAAGGGATCTTTGCGCGGCTGCTGAAGATGCGTCGTCTGGCATTTCATAACGAAAGTAGAACAGAATTGGAGGTTCCGGAGAAAATGAGAGCAATGAAACATCTGGAATGTCTTAGACTAAAGAGGTTTGCAGTGCCAAGTTGGATATGTGGTTTGGCAAATCTGAGAAAACTCCAGTTAAGGCAGTGTGAATGTAGTGATTATCCGGAGTTGCAAATAATGCCCAACTTAGTGAGCTTGGAGTTGTGGGGAAATGAGAGGTGCAGAGAATTGCCAGAGGCGTTTGGAAAGGCGGGAGGGTTTCCACACCTCCGCTTCTTCGAAATTCGTTCCTTTTCAGAATTAGAGGAGTTTCCGAAATTGGAGGAGGGGGCGATGGCATGCCTTGAGGAGTTCGAACTAACTTCTTGTCCCAAAGTGAAGAAAGTGGGAGAGGGATTGCAGCACTTGAAAAGACTGAAGCTCTTCTATTATGATGGGACTGATGAATTAAAGAAGACATTTAAGGAAGGCGGAGAATATTGGATTAAAATCAAAGCCAACAATCCCCACTTAGAAATTAGATCATGGTAGATTAGTAGAAATTAGAAATTAGATCAAAATAGATTGGCATTATTTAAACATTTTTATGTTTTAAATTGTAAAGTTTAAATTTTAAATTGTTCCCTTTGTTATTCACTTATAATTTAGAAAAAAAAACTTTATTATTATTTTGGAATAAAATCTTTTTTACACAAATCTAGGTTAATATTTAAGATGTATAATTAATTATTAATTTGAAGGGAATTGAGAATTAATAATTAAAGTTGTTATTTTAGGAAAACTAAATGTAATTTGAAAGGAGGCAGAAATTAATAATTAAAAAGGTTTTATTGCAAGTGAATAAAAAATCTTCTTACATAAATCTAGAGTACAACTAATTAATTAATTTAAATTTAATTAATTTGAAAGAAGAGGGGGGAATTAATAATTGAAAATGTTATTTTAAGAAAATTAAATTTAAGGAACTAAAGAATTTAGTTTTTAAATTGATGATGGAATATAGATGTTGGAGAATTGTTTAATCAATTTGTTAAGCTATATAGAAATTTGATATTTTTAATGTGCCCATTATCTTAAAATTAGAATATAATAGAAATATTCTATGGATTGATCCCCTAAACTCTCTTTTGACCCATTATTGTCTCTTTAGTTGTAGTTTTATAGAAATATTTGGCATTTTATGCACCACCACACTCTACTTTAGGATCCATGTAGTCTTATTTGTACATAAAGCTCTAGTTGTTGTACTACCATTGCAATTCCCTTTCTATTTTTATTTCATAAATAATTTGTTCATTAATACCTTTATGTGTTTTGATGTGAGGCTCTTTGGATCTTGGAGGATAAGTTTCTTTGTCCAGTAGCTTTTGAATTCTTGCATTCTCATCTAGATGTATCTTGTATAAGTCATGTATGAGGTTATCCCTCTCAAATGGCACATATGTTTTTACAAATGTATCTACTATAAAATGACTTGTAGCAAATATTGAGTTATAGTGAGCACTTTGAATTTTAAATACCTTTCCTTCCTGTAACAATTTAACACATTGATGTAAAATGGAAGGAATGGCCTTACATTATTATATCCATGGTCTCCCAAGTAATATACTAAATCTATAAAATGATGGTATCACATAACATAAGATCCAAGTAATTATTTAGGACCCACTCTTAATTTTACAATAATGCATTCCAATGTTTTGATTAACATCCAACTTAAATGCAATCCAAGGCAATAACTTATCACACCATACTATCTATGCAACATATGAGAATATACTGACCATTGGGAAACCAAACAAACATACTTAATGAGTTAGCAATTTCTCAAATATTTTTAGTATTAATAATATCTAATTAAGTCATGAGATAGTCAACCATATAGATTAAGGTTTAATTATTTTCACACATATAATATTCATCTAACATGAAACCTCATACAAAATTTAAAGCATGGAAAAGTTGTTAGCTTTAAACAAGCACATGCACAGTGGTGACACAACCCAACAAACATTCCTAGAGCCATGGTGTTGTAACCATTCACTCTAATACCAAATATTTTACACATTTAACCTACACATGGGTTTAATGCCAAGGCTTAAGAATCCACCTCTAGGCCTACACAAGACTCATATATGGATTCTATCTTATATTTCACACTTAAACTACTCTTGGCTACACAAGCATTTCTCACAAGATCATAATCACATAAAACAAGGAACCACAAGGTTGAATCATAATGAAGATTACCAACTCAAGAACAAAGTCATTTAATGAAATCAAAATAACATGGTTTAATAAAGAAAATAATTATCATTTCCCTTTTAGGCATACACATTACAATGACTAATTATTAGATATTAGACACTACTCACTCTATAGGATCAATTCTATCCTTAATCACAATTTAGTGAATACAACTAACATTTATAAGGAAAAAAATATTTAATCAAAACATTATCATTCACTTTCATACACACACAAGTATTCATTATTTTAGCTTCTATGTAATTCAATAAATAATCCAATTGTGTGAAAATGCACCCATTGCATAAATTATAATTTTAGGGAGTTATTATGATACTACATATAATCCATACACTTCTATAATACATGAATCAATGATTTATATAATGGGTTTTGACACTGTTGGTTCACATAATGGTCCACAGGGACTCTAAGGTAAAACCATGCAGTTATCTAAGAACGAAAGAATCACTCAATGAACCAAATGGAAGGATAGTCTCAAGTTCACTCCTAGAGGACCTCTACATCCATTTCTATAAGTATCCTTTCCCTTGTTCATCTAATGCTTGTCTTGTCTTATTAGTGGATCATGTTTGACTTAGATGCATGTTTGCAAAGATATTTTTGTGTAAATCTAAATGATCCCATCTTATGTGTAATTTTTGTTTAATCATTTAATAAAAAAGTGGGATATAAATAGTGTTCTTAAAAAGTTTCATGTGAACATGAGTATTCCCATGTTAAGCTCTTACCAAATAAAATAATATGGTATGTTTGAAAAGAGATGTACTTGGATATGCATTGATGTAGGAACATCCCAGGTTGCAGTGAAATCTTGCATCAATAAAAAATATTTGCATTCTTTCTTTTCATTCATTTTCAGTTCAGTTTAGTCATTTATAGTTTCAGCATTTTGTACCACATTTTACTGCATCTTCGTATTAGAGCTCACGAAGCAGGACTTAACATATACATAGTGTCATCTTCATCATATTAAGATTTCAATTGATTTGTATTTGTTTCCTAAGAGTTATCGCTCTCAGAAGATCATCAGTTTTCACAGAATAGAGCATTCAGACAGTTAGTTGAAGGAGAAGCTTTGCAGAGCACTTCCGTGACTTGCGGAGCCTAATGGAGCATCATACATGGCACACAAGGATTAGATAGACCTTCTTTGAGGTCCACACCAAGTTTCATTCATTTGCAGAGAAATACCATATGTTGTAGGCTGGCCTACTTGTTTCTACATGTTACATCCTTCATTCGAGTTTGTAACCTCTTATGGCCAATGCGGAGGATTCTATAAGCTTGAAGATGGTATATATAGATCTCTTAGATACATTAGGAAGTCAGTCAGTTTTTTTCATAGGATAGATAGTGGAATTCTTTCTAGAAGACACCTCAATGCCATATCTTTCATATTTGTTGTAACTCGAAAAGTAGGCTTATGAGCCCTTTGATTGTAGCCCGCATGTCGCTGACATATGAGCACTATAATTCTTTTATATTAAGAATATGGATCTTCTATTGCATTCTGTAATTGTGTTGTTTCCATTGTATTTACTCTAGCAGCATAGTTTGGATAGTTCATTCTTTGGACCCTCCTACCATGACTGGACCAAGTGGTATCAGAGTGAAGTTTTGAATCATTTGGGAAGTGAAGGCATTCCATAAGATCTTGTGGTGAACAAAGATTCAACCTGAGATAGTCTACTTGTGTTGTCAATAGAGCATTGATTGTGAGCCAGTTGCTACCTTGTAGTCAGATCGCTGAATTGAGGTAGTTGCATCAGATCCTAGGAAGAGATGCCACTAAGGAGGATGCCTTCTATGGCCAATGTTACTGGAAGAATGGAAGAAATGATAGAAATGATGAGGATAAATAAGGTTAGGTTGGATTCTATAGAAGAATATAGAAGAAGAGGACTAAACCCTATAAATGATGCTGAAAGTGATGATGAAGAATTTCAATCTGCTGACCAAAATGAAGAATCCCTAGAAGAAGAATCAAATCAAGAGAAGATGTTGAAAGCTATTTCTAAGATTGGTAAGAGATGTAGAGTGGAAGTATCAAACTACACTAGAAATTTGAATCTGAAGGAATTGATTGATTGGATAAATGACTTGGAGGAATACTTTGAATATGAAGAAATTGAAGATCCAGAGAGAGTAGGATTTGCAAAAACCAAGTTGAAAGGACATGCTGCTATTTGGTGGAAAGAAGTTCAATTGGATAGGAATAAGAGAGGAAAAGAGAAGATCATAAAATAGGATAGGATGGTGACAAAGTTGAAAAATCAGTTCATACTTGTTGACTATGAGTTGGAATTGTTGAAGAAATTACAAAAACCTAAGACAAAAGGAGAAATCTGTGAAGGAGTATACTGAGGAGTTTCATAAGATGATCATAAGGACTGGACATAGTGAAGCAAGCAAGGAGAAAGTGGCAAGATACATAAATGGATTGAGGATGAACATTCAAGAAGAACTGAGTTTTGTGAGAATGACAACAATAGAAGAAGCTTATCAGTTTTCCCTAAAAGTTGAAAACAAGTTGAATAAGAGGCATGATCAAAGATAGACAGGTAGAGGAGGTAAATTTCAAAGAGGTAGAACATATTCTGGAGTCAAAAGACCTTATGTAGAGAAAAACAAAGAAAGTAGCCCATACCAGAAGGAAGAACAGGACAATAATTCATACTAAAGAGGGTGAGATGACATAAGTTTCTACTACAACAACAGAGGGAGCCATAATTCTTATCGCAATGAAGGGTACAAGAGAGATGAAAGAGGGTTTGATAAGAGATCATTCAGAGGAACTTGTTTTAAGTGTGGAGGTGAAGGACACAGAGCATTTGAATTTCATCAGGTAAGTACAAGCAAGAGGACAAAGAACAGTGCAAGAGCAGCTTATGCAGAGGAAGAACCTATTGGATCACCTAGTTTAGTTGGAAAACTAGAGAAAGGAGAATCATTAGTCATGAGGAGAGCCTTATTTCAAGCAGAGACAACTGAGGAACCACCGCAAAGGAAAAGTTTATTCTAGACAAGATGCAAATTATGAGGTAAATGTTGTAAAGTGATCATTGATAGTGGTAGTTCAAATAATTTGGTTTTAGAGGAGATGGTGACTAAGCTGAACCTGGAGAGATTGAAACATCCTAAGCCCTACAAGATAGCATGGATTCAAGATGAACACAAGGTACTAGTGAGTGAACAATGTTTGGTGTGATTTCATATAGGATCTTATAGTGATGAAGTCTTGTGTGATATTATGCCGATGGATGTATGCCATATATTGTTGGGTAGACCATGGAAGTATGATAGAAAGGCTATGCATGATGGGAGAAAGAATACTTAGACTATAACATCAAATGGGAAGAAGCATGTCTTGATACCTTTGGAAGATGAGCCTAAAAGTGAAGTATGTGGGAATGCTAGAATCTATTTAGTTGATGGAAGGAAATGTTTGCATGGATTGAGACATGAGAATATGTGTTTTTCTTTGATTCCTAAGAAGTGTGGATACATAAGAACAATGATTGTTATCAGAAAAGAAGAAGAACCACCACTGGAGGATATAACTAAATTGTTGACAGAGTATGAAGATATCATATCAGATAATGTACTTGAAGGATTGCCACCAATTTGGAGTATCAATCATTATATGGACCTTATACCTAGAGCTATTTTGCCTAACAAAGTAGCACACTGGATGACACCAGTAGAGAATGCGGAGCTGAATAGACAAATATAGGAGCTGTTGAGGAAAGGATTGATCAAAGAAAGTTTGAGCCCATGTGCGATACCTACAGTACTAGCACTGAAGAAAGATGGAGAATGGAGGATGTGCATAGACTCTAGAGAAATCAATAAGATCATTGTTAAGTATATAATTCCCATTGCCAAGGATGGATGACATCATGGGCTATTTGAGTGGAGCAAAGTATTTCACAAAAATAGATTTGAAGAGTGGATACCATCAGATCAGAGAAGGAGATAAGAGGAAGACTGCATTTAAGACAAATGAAGGATTGTATGAATGGTTAGTGATGCCTTTTAGATTGACTAATGCACTGAGTACTTTCATGAGGTTGATGAATGAGGTTTTGAAGAAATTCTTGGGTAAGTTTGTCATTGTATACTTGGATGATATTTTGATTTTCAGTAAAACAAAAGAAAAACATTTGTGGCATATTAGAAAAAGTATTGCAGAGGTTGAGAGAAGAGAAATTGTTAATAAACATCAAGAAATGTAGTTTCATGAAGGAAGAATTGGTATATTTGGGATTTGTGATTTTTGTGGAGGGATTGAAGATGCACCTTGAGAAGGTTAGAGTAATTGTTGAGTGACCAACAATGGAGAACATTGGAGAGATCAAATCATTGCATGGATTAGCAAGTTTCTACCATAAGTTCATCAAGAATTTTAGTTCAGTATACACACTAATGACAAAGACAATGAGAGGTAATAGGAAGGACTTTAAGTGGACATCAGGAGTAAATAAGAGTTTTCAATTGTTGAAGCAGAAAGTGATAGAGAAACTAGTGTTAGCATTATTAGATTTCAACAAAGTACTTCAAGTAGATTGTGATGCCAGTGGAAATGCAATAGGAGCAGTGTTAATAAAAGAAGGGAGACTAGTAGCATATTTCAATGAGAAGTTGAATGATACAAGAAGAAGATATTCAGTTTATGATCAGGAGTTTTATGCCATAATTAAAGCTTTGAAGAAGTGGAGACATTACTTGTTTCCTAAGAAATTTGTATTGTACACTGATCATCAAGCTTTGCAGTATTTGAAAAGTCAAGGAAAGTTGAATCAGAGACATATGAGATGCGTAGAGTTTATGTAGAGTTATACATTTGTATTGAAGCATAAGAGTGGGAAGTCAAACAAAGTTGTAAATGCATTGAATAGGAGAAGGAATTTGCTGACAAAGATGAGGATAAAAGTACTAGGAATAGAGGAATTGAAGCACATATATGGGGAGGATCTTGATTTTGTAGAACCATGGAAAGTATGTAAGGAACCTGTTGTGATATATAGAAGTAAGTGGTTGGATTATTTCATTCAGGAAGATATGTTCTTCAAAGGAAATCAGTTATGTATACCTAGGAGTTTAATGAGAGATAATTTGATCAAGGAGAAGCATAGTGGTGGATTAGCAAGACATTTTGGAATTGACAAGACAATTGTGAGGCCTACTTTTACCTCACCTGTATTATTTTTGCTCATGGTACTCTTTTGATGGATTTATTATGGTCTTGTGTATTTTGGGGACTGTTGATCCTGCACTTGGACCTTGTTACCTTATCTCTTACTGCATTAGATAGATGGATTATAAATTATGGTTGTTTAGATGGCATGTTAGATTACCTTTTTGATGATAGGTTGTTAAATGCTAGGGTGTCATTTGATGCTATTGATCTGTGCTTAGATATCGAGACTGGCGTTATCTCTTCTTAGGTGATCCTAATTTCTACTTATGAGTAATGGATGTTTTGAGAGACATTATTTTATCATGGAGTATCTTGATGTTGTATATTGCGATCATGTGTGTGAAATGCATGCTTTCATTTGCTTTGGCTATTATATCATGTACTGTTGATGTGTGCTTGGAAGTGTGCAGGTTACTTTTCATACCCATGGAAATTCAGAGGTGAGACAACAACCATGTGTTATCCCCTGTTTAGCCAACCTAGTCCTAAATAGGACTAAGGTCACATGTGATTGAGAATGTTGATAATTGTTGTAATTGATTTATGGCATTTTGCATAGTTCTTACCTTTTCAATTTATCTCTTGAAGTGTTGTACAAATGTATTGATGAGTTTGCACTAATTTAAAGTGCTAAATCTTTGAAGCCACTTTTATGTGATTTTATGTGTTTCTAAGGGTTCCTAATGGTCAAATTTTGACCCTAGGTCATACCCCTAAGGTCTAGGATCATTTCTGGCCTATTTAAACTTGATTTAGACCTTGTGTGGTAACCCAAACTTGACCCTAAGGTCAAGTGACGAATTTGGGAAGTGTGTGGGTGGTCGGAAGGTCACCATCCCACTTAACCCCAACCTCACACACTTGGGTAAGGTTACCCTTGATTCTCATGATTGAGAAGCTTCTCCCATGTGTGAACTGCTTCTGCATGCTCTCACACATGTGTGAGAGCGCTTGTGGGGAAGAGTGTAGCTTAGATGAATGAGGAGGTGACAAGTGTCACCTCCCCATTCATAAGAAGCCTCCCTTGTGTGCTCACATTCCCCTATGCTCTCACACACGTGTGAGAGCACTTGTGGGGGAATGTGTAGTCTTGTGGAATGGGGAGGTGACAAGTGTCACCTCCACATTCATGTGGGGTTGAGAGAAGGGTTATGTGGATGAAGGAGAAGCTGACAAGTGTCACCTTCTCATCCATTAGGGTTTCTAAGCCTTGTCTTTATATCTCCCTCATTTTGATGAGAGGATGGTTCTTCTTTTCATTTCTTTTGGGAATTTTTGGATTTGGGTTGGGAGAGTGAAGGACTTGGAGATTTTGGGAGAGCTCTTCACCAAAACTCACTCCATTATTGAAGCTTTGAGGTATTTCTTAAGTTGAACCATTGCTTTTGTCACTATTTCTATGTGAGTATGCATGTTTTATGTTTATGTAATTTTTTGGTTTTATGTGTTAAGGGTTTTAATGGGTTGTATGGGTGACTCTCCTCATGAGAGAGTTCACCTTAGTGTTGGGTGAGAGAGGATGAGAACCTCCTCAGTTCCCCCTCTTGTTTATGGTATTGGTTTTGTGGCCAAGGGCCTTATTTTGGAGTTTGGAAAAGTTTTGAGTTATGGCAAGAGTGCCTTATTTTTTGTGATATGTGAAGTATGGCAAGAGGCCAAGTGATTCAAAAGGATAATGTGTTTAAGAGTGTGGGTCTCCTTGAGTAGAATGAGTCCACTCTCTCACCCTTGCAAATCCATTCCTAAGATGGATTAGTTTTGTGATTAAATCTTCGGTTGGGTGTTGTGCATTAAATGAGTGTTGTTTGTTGTGGATTGAACCTTGGTTGCTTGGAAGACCTCCAAGCTTGTGGGTGACCTATTTTAGGCCTAGGTTGGGAGGTGAGCTTCCCATGAGTATGGATACTTTTGTTGTATATCTTGTTGTAGGTTCACTTGGAGGCTTGGAGGAGTTGGCTTGTGGAGGAATCATGTGTTTAGTGTTTTCAAGCTTGGTTGAAAAAGGGAGGCAATGAGATGCCATACCCCATTTTGGGTTGTAATAAGGTACTTGTGAAAGTTTAATCTCTCTTGTGTTGAGATCATGTTGTAAACCTTGTAATCCTTTGAAAAAGGATATGGAAATGTTAAATGCCCCTCATTGTATATTTGCAAATATATATATATATATATACTTCTTCCTCCATAGTCTATCTCATGTTATTGATGTTGTTATGAAAAGAAAATGGAGTAATGCATGTTTTGTTTTGGAAGAAATAAATTTCTATGTTGTTATAAAGGAAAACTGTCTCCTTTAGTAATAAGTTCCACTTTTGTTTAATAAATATATTTTGGTTTAGTTATGCTTCTAAATATGGCTAATTAGTTGAGTGTTACTCTTATGAATCTTTGCCTTAGAAATCTACATATATCTAGTTATACCTATGCACCTAAGAATTTAAATATCAGAAAGATTGGTGCCTTTTATTTAAATAAACCTACTTATTTTTTTATTCTTATTGTTAAGTCACTGTGTAAATTTCTTTGACAGTGACCAACTCGTTTACCATATATATATTATAGTGATAAACTTAAAAGAACTCAGTGAATAAAATAAATTGAGAGTGATTACATTTTAGCTGGGCATTTTCTTTTCTTACACTGCCCATCGTTTAGGGTTCTTTTGTTCCTTTTATATCTGTTAAACGTTCATTTTAAGTGAGAGTTAATGGGCAGTCGTAGGGCTGAAGCCCTGTGGCCACCATGTTTTTGTTTGTGAGAGGAGGAGGGGGGGAGGGGACCCCGCCCCCCACCCCCTCTACAGTTTTGCTCCCATTTCTTTTGCAGATGACACGGGGTTAAAAAGACCACTATGGCAGTTCAATGCGAAATCACCACCTCTTTTTTGCTGTTGCTTATAGCATATGGCTCGACCTTGCTAGGAATATTTACTATGTTTTAAATCTATTTGCATCAGTTTAAAGAATATATATATATATATATATTATCTCTGCCCTTCTATAAAATATATAATATTTATTTTACCTCTGCCCTTATATCAAATAATATTATAAATATATATAAGGCATTATAATAATGTAGTAGATAAACCCTATGCTTTATTTTGAGGTTTTTGGCTCACTGTAGGTTTTTTTTTTGAAAAAAAGCGTATAGAAACCAGAAACTTAAACAATAGAATTTTGTCTATAAACACAAGAACTTTTTGAGTTGGAGATGTGCAAACTGGAAATATTAAGTCAAATAGAATACTTGTTAAACTATTGCAGAGGAACCTATGCATAACCATATTTGAGATTTCAAACAAAAAAATGTTAGAGCAAATAAATTTCAAAACTTGTAGAAAACCAGAAACATTAGACATAACACAAAATTTTTAGAAAAGCTCCTTGGGAAGATACTTCCCACTTGGGGAAGTACCTTCCCACTTGGGTCTTTTTAAAACTTGCAACCTATGAGGAGAGAGCTTTGGAAATGTGAGGACAAATGGGAAGTTTAGCATACTTATAAATGTGAAACCGAGGGTTGGTGCCCTAAATTTTTGAAAGATGTTAATTTTGTTTAATTAATTTTTAATCTAGTTTAGATGGGCAAGTGGACATGGGCTTGTCCCATGTGGGTGTGGTGACTTCCCTTAAATTTTACTTTATTTGTTTTATGAAATTAGATTCACTTTATTGTGTGAGCAATATTATTGGAATTTAATCATTTACCCCTTTATGGGATTTAAATTAGTTTTAATTAAAGGTTAAGTTTTAGTTAATGGTCTTGTTGATTATTAAATTGTTTAGATATAGTTGGTATGATGAATTAAGTTAATTCTTTATATTTATAGCTCTTGTTATAATGGTTATTATTAATTAAATTTAACTATAGTTTTAAAAGATATTTTAAATTATTGGCATAGATGAAAGTAGAGCCTTATTGGGTGTAATTGTATTCCTTGTTATATAGTGGTATAGAGAAGATTATTTATTTAAAGTTATTTTAAATTAAGTTAGGAAGTGTTACTTAAATCTTGTTAATTAAAGCATTAGTGAAATTATTTTTCTTGAAGTAATTACTTATTTTAATTGCTCTTCGAAATGTTGGAATGGGATAATGTTGAATTATTGCTTTTAGCATTTTAATATAAAATTGGTTAATGGGTTAGGTAGGAATTTCATTTTAATTCAATTTGGTACCCTCCTATAGTTGATGAGGTGGCGTTATGCTGCCAAAATCACTATAGGAGGTTTCCTATTTTCATTTTGTACCGTTATGCTGGCAAAATTTCCCTAGGCTATGTGTGGATTATTTTTACTTATTTTTAATTAATATTTCCTGCCTTAGATGATTAGAGTGATTTAAATTGGATTTCAAACTTTATTCGAAATCGACCCACTTCATTAGGGTTTATCCAGGGTGGAATCCTATGTTGGAATCTAACCCTCTCAATGTTGCCTTTCGCAACGTAAACCCCCTAGTGGCTAACATCGTAGGGTTACGATTGGAGATCGTATTAACTTGAACTTGTTTGACTTCCTCGCCTATAGGCGTTGCGCATAACATTAGTTACAGAGTCAACTACATTGTGAGCTAGTGTCACTGAGTGCGCATGTTGCGCGTGAGGGGGTTTTGTGGTGTCCGGGGGCAAATTTTTGATATTTCGTGTAGTGACCACATGACAATTGTGGTCATGACATGTGGTTATCATGTCATAACCACATGACAAATGTGGGCATGACATTTGGTATCAGAGCCCATGTTTAAACACTGGGCATTGAGGGCACATTACTTTATTCTGCATTTGTGTTTTTTTTTAAAATTTTAGACATCATGTTTCATGTAGGATGCCACCTAGAACCAGGATAGGGCACCCACGCGTCAGTGGGCTTGGGGGAGCTAGAGCAGGGGCTGTTCTACCACCTGAGAATCCTAATCAGGAGCGGCCACCTGGACTTGACTTAGGTCCCCAGATCCTTCAAGTTCTTTAGGCAGTGTTAGCACAATTGCCTTCGGTTGTGGATGATCCACACGTGGACATTCCTGATGCAGCAGTCGACGAAAATGCATTAGTTTATCGGGAGCACAGCAAGAGTCCGCTGCACCATGAGGATCGTGCAATAAGGATTGGAGTGGAGCATATTCCACCTGACCTCTTAGTACCACGAGACGAGGTGGATGCACCTATTTGAGGTCCCCAAGACTGCGGAGACTCGATTCAGGATTTACTTAGGCTTAATCCACCTACCTTCGTGGGTACATCAGAGGGAGATGAGGCTAAGGCTTGGCTCATCAGCCTTGATAGGTGCTTTGCGTTGCATCCCTATGGGAGAAACACAAAGGCACGAGTAGTAGTGCATCTTTTGCGAGATGTGACAACGACTTGGTGGCGCATGGAGGAGCACAAGCTCTGCCTTTCATTGGACACTCTATCATGGGACACTTTTCTTGAGCGCTACAATGCACGTTACCTATCAGAGCACTACAGATAGCATCGCATTGATGAGTTCCATGATTTATATTAGAGAGGTTCCACAGTTGCACAGTATGAGTGCAAGTTTGTGGAGTTATCTCGATATGTTGAGTATCTTCAGGACGAGAAGCTACTTGTGAGTCGTTTCATCAGAGAATTGAATCCTCACATAGCAGGACTAGTACGCATGGCAAATCCACGGACTATGAGTGAGGTTGCTAAGAAGGCTCATCATAGAGGAGGTGCATGGGCAGGGCCAGGGGTCACGTCTGTAGTTTCAAGACCATAGTCATCAGTAGGTTTAGGGTTTTCATAGACCCCAGCCACCTAATCGAGGTGGATTTAGATTAGCATCTCTACCACCTAGACCTTCACAGTAGTACCAGTAGAGGTCATGACCACAACAAAGGGGACATGGTGGCCCTAATTGAGGATGGCATTCGTAGGGTCCCTTGAGAGACCAGCGGTAGTAGGCACCAGCTGCAGGACCCACTAGATCACAACAGTCCTTTAGAGGATCACAAGGCAGTACAGTTTGACCTGGAGCATAGCAGTCCAGTAGAGCTTAGACATCACATGTTTATTCATGTGGGTCTTGTTATGTTTGCGGTGGTGTTGGGTACTTGGCTAGGGAGTGCTCATAAGGGTTCAAAACTGGAGGACAATGAGCTAGTGGTTTTGAGGCTACAATTGGAGATATAGGTCGATCTCACCGAGTCTTTCAAGCGGTTGATAACCACCATGCTGACTATAAGGCTTCCATTATAGAGGCTCCATGTACTATTGGGGATTTACCCATCACTATATTGTTTGAATTAGCAGCCACATACTCCTTTATTTCTCCATCGTTAGTGGAGCGTTGCAGGCTGGTGGCCTCTAGGCAAGACGTCAAGTGGGAGGTTGAGTTTACTATAGGGACCAAGTTGGTCGTAGATGTAGTGGTCAGAGATTGTGAGATTTCACTTAGTGCCTTCACGACAGTTGTGGATCAGAGGGTTATACCCTTAGGGTCTTAGGATGTGGTGCTAGGCATGGATTGGCTTGCGGTTCATAGAGCTAAGCTAGATTGTCACCGTAAGGTGATAGGATGCCTCGATGATCACGACATAGCAGCAGAGATAGTGGGCATTCTAAAGCCCATAGCAGTTCGTATGATATCTGCTAAACAACTTAAATGCTGTATGCGGAAGGGTTGTCAAATGTTTGCGATCACAGTTAGTGATAGATTGAAGGATGAGTTGAGGCTACGCTAGATGATCACCCCATCCTTAGGGAGTTCACTAATGTGTTTCCTCCCAAGCTTTAAGGGATACCACCTCGCAGAGAGGTTGATTTTCATATAGACCTTGTACCAAGTGTCGAGCCAATGTCTCGTGCACCTTACAGGATGACCATGCATGAGCTTACAGAGATCAAGCTTCAACTAGAGGAGTTGCTAGCAAAAGGGCACATCCAACCTAGTGTCTCTCCATGGGGTGCACAAGTCATCTTCGTGAAGAAGGATGGGTCACTTCAACTATGCATGGACTATAGGTAGTTGAATAAGGTGACGGTGAAGAACCATTATCCTTTGCCTATGATTGATGACTTGTTTGACCAGATGCAGGGAGCCAGGGTGTTCTCTAAGATTGACCTGAAGTGTGGATACCACTAGTTACGCATCATAGAGGCAGATATCCATAAGACCGCATTTCAGAGTTGTTATGGTCACTATGAGTTCACCGTGGTGCCCTTTGGTTTAATGAATGATCCTGCAATATTCATGAGTCTCATGAATAGAATGTTTCACACATACCTTGTTTGGTTCATGATTATATTCCTTGATGACATTTTGATTTACTCACAGACTGAGGAGGAGCATGAGGAGCACCTTCGCTAGGTACTATAGTGTTTGAGAGAGTAGTAGCTTTATGGCAACCTAGAGAAGTGTGCCTTCTTTAGGACAGAGGTGTAGTATTTGGGTCACATTCTATATAGCGATAGTATCTCCATAGATCCATTGAAGATTAGAGCTATTAGAGATTGGCCAGCACCTACTAGTGTCACAGAGGTTCAGAGCTTCGTGGGGCTGCCAGGTTATTACTGAAGATTTGTTGAGGGCTTCTCCCAGATAGCGCACCCCATCACTTTCCTTCAGCAGAAAGGGAAGAGTTTCTTGTGGATAGAGCAGTGTGAGAGGGCCTTTGGGGTCCTCAAGGAGTGTCTCACTAGCACTCCTATTTTAGCAGTACCAAACCTAGCAGCAGACTTTATGGTGTGTATAGATGCATCATTAGAGGGTTTAGGAGCAGTGTTGATGCAGGATGGTCGGGCGATCGCATATGAGTCGCGAAAGCTCAAGACCCATGAGCTGAACTACCCGACACATGATTTGGAGTTAGCAATGGTAGTTCATGCTCTCATTCGTTGGAGAGACTTCCTTTTAGGATGTCGCTTCGATTACACTTTGATCATCATAGTCTTCAGTACATCTTCACGTAGTCGAATCTAAACGCCCGTCAATGGTATTGGATGGAGTTTCTATGTGAGTATGACTTTGATGTGCACTACATAAAATGGAAGGAGAATGTGGTTGCCGATGCCTTGAGTCAGAGCTACCATGAGATCCTGACCTTGACCTTGAGTGTTGACTTGAGAGGGCGTATCTTGTAGCACCTTCTAGAGGATGAGTGGTCTCTAGAGGTTCAGCAGGAGTTGCAGTCACAAAGGGCCCTTGTGGGTAAGTTTGCAGGGTATTCTCTTGAGGCAGATGGTCTTCTTTGACATCGTCAGCACATCTACGTTCCCCTTGAAGTGATCTTAGATCATTGGTTTTATTAGAGGCTCATAGAGCACCTTATGCAGCACATCCAGGGGTGAAGAAGATGCATGCAGATTTGAGGCAGTTGTATCATTGGGTAGGTCTGAGGTGAGATATTATAGAGTTTGTTGCTCATTGCCTTAAGGGCCAGAGGGTGAAGGCCGAGCATCAGCACCCAGCAGGTTTACTTTACCCACACGAGATACTGAAGTGGAAATGGGATACCATTTCCATGGATTTCATTGTTGGTCTACCTTTGTCAGCGCGCCCCCATGATGCCATCATGGTGACAGTTCATCAGTTTACCAAGGTGGCCCACTTTTCACCTATACACATGATGTACAATGCACCAGCAGTGGCGAGGGTATTCTTGAACGACATAGTGAGACTTCATGGTGTACCTCATCATATCATATCTGACAGAGATTCAGTGTTCACTTCAGCCTTTTGGAGGGCTTTGCAGCAGGCATTGGGCACTCATCTCAACTTTAGTTCAGCTTATCATCCTGAGATAGATGGACATACTGAGAGGGTGAATCAGGTGTTAGAGGACATGCTTTGCATGTATGTTATGGATCACTAGTCTAGATGGGAGGACTACCTATTTTTGGTTGATTTTACCTACAATAATGGGCATCGCAACTCGTTAGGTATGCCTCCCTACCAGGCCTTGTATGGTAGGCTTTGCAAGGCTCCCTTGAGTTGGGACCATATAGAGGATAGAGTGGCTATTGGACTAGAGTTAGTGCTAGATATGGAGCAGCATGTCACTTTGATTATGCAGAGGTTACAAGAGGCACAAGATTGCCAGAAGAAGTATGCTAATGCCAAGAGATTGGATCAGAACTTCTCTGTGGGCGACAAGGTGTTCTTAAGAGTGCAGCTGCATAAGAGTCTAATCTATTATGCAAAGGGATCTAAGATCGCACCTCATTTTGTTGGAGCTTTTGAGATCTTAGAGCGGATAGGACCCGTAGCTTACCATCTTACATTGCCAGCTAGTCTGTCATGCATCCATGATGTGTTTCACATTTCTATATTGAGATATTATATTTCTGACATGTCACATGTTTTGGACTAGGATGCCTTACAGGTAGAGTCAGATGGGCAGCTAGCTTTGGAGCCAATTCGCATCTTGGCTAGTCAGATGCTAGGCCTTCAAGGCTAAGAACTGGACCAAGTTAGAGTTCAGTGGGACCGTTATGATGAGGTCTCAGTTACATGAGAAGACACAGCTAGTTTGAGGGCACTCTATCCCCACCTCTTTGCTGACTTCCAGGAGGAAGTATAGTCTCAGGGGGGAGGATGTGAGGCCTACTTTTACCTCACCTGTATTATTTTTGCTCATGGTACTCTTTCGATGGATTTATTGTGGTCTTGTGTATTTTGGGGATTGTTGATCCCGCACTTGGACCTTGTTACCTTATCTCTTACTGGATTAGATAGATGGATTATGCATTATGGTTGTTTAGATGGCATGTTAGATTACCTTTTTGATGATATGTTGTTATATGTAGGGTTTCATTTGATGCTATTGATCTGTGTTTAGATATCGAGACTGATGTTATCTCTTCTTATGTGATCCTGATTTCTACTTATGAGTAATGGATGTTTTGAGAGACATTATTTTATCATGAAGTATCTTGATGTTTTATATTCTGATCATGTGTGTGAAATGCATGCTTTCATTTGCTTTAGCTATTATATCATGTACTATTTATGTGTGCTTGGAAGTGTGCAGGTTACTTTCCATACCCATGGAAATTTGAGATTGATGTTATCTCTTCTTATGTGATCCTGATTTCTACTTATGAGTAATGGATGTTTTGAGAGACATTATTTTATCATGGAGTATCTTGATGTTTTATATCATGTACTGTTGATGTGTGCTTGGAAGTGTGCAGGTTACTTTCCATACCCATAGAAATTTGAGACTGATGTTATCTCTTCTTATGTGATCCTGATTTCTACTTATGAGTAATGGATGTTTTGAAAGACATTATTTTATCATGGAGTATCTTGATGTACTATTGATGTGTGCTTGGAAGTGTGCAAGTTAATTTCCATACCCATGGAAATTCAAGATTGATCTTATCTCTTCTTATGTGATCCTGATTTCTACTTATGAGTAATGGATGTTTTGAGAGACATTATTTTATCATGGAGTATCTTGATGTTGTATATTGCGATCATGTGTGTGAAATGCATGCTTTCATTTGCTTTAGCTCTTATATCATGTACTATTGATGTGTGCTTGGAAATGTGTAGGTTACTTTCCATACCCATGGAAATTCGGAGGTCAGACAACAACCATGTGTTATACCCTATTCAGCTGCCCTAGTCCTAAGTAGGACTAAGGTCACATGTGATTGAGAATGTTGATAATTGTTGTAATTGATTTATGGCATTTTGTATAGTTATTACCTTTTCTATTTATCTCTTGAAGTGTTGTACAAATGTATTGTTGAGTTTGCACTAATTTAAAGTGCTAAATGTTTGAAGCCACTTTTATGTGCTAACCATTTGTAGCCTATTTAAACTTGATTTGGACCTTGTGTGGTAACACAAACTTGACCCTAAGGTCAAGTGACGAATTTGGCAAGTGTGTGGGTGGTTAGAAGGTCACCATCCCACTTAACCCCAACCTCACCCACTTGGGTAAGGTTACCCTTGATTCTTATGCTTTAGAAGATTCTCCCATGTGTGAAACTCTTCCCCATGCTCTCACACATGTGTGAGAGCACTTGTAGGGAAGAGTGTAGCTTAGATGAATGAGGAGGTGACAAGTGTCACCTCCCAATCATAAGAAGCTTCCCTTGTGTGCTCACATTCCCCTATGCTCTCACACATGTGTGAGAGCACTTGTGGGGGAATGTGTAGTCTTGTGGAATTGGGAGGTGACAAGTGTCACCTCCACATTCATGTGGGGTTGATAGAAGGGTTATGTGGATGGAAGAGAAGGTAACAACTGTCACCTTATCATCCATTAGGGCTTGTGAGCCTTGTCTTTATATCTCCCTCATTTTGATGAGAGGAGGGTTCTTCTTTTCATTTCTTTTGGGAATTTATGGATTTGGGTTGGGAGAGTGAAAGACTTGGAGATTTTAGGAGAACTTGTGGAAGCTCTTCAACAAAACTCACTCCATTATTGAAGCTTTGAGGTATTTCTCAAGTTGAACCATTGCTTTTGTCACTATTGCTATGTGAGTATGTATACATTTTATGTTTATGTATTTTGTTGGTTTTATGTGTTAAGGGTTTTAATGGGTTGTATGGGTGACTCTCCTCATGAGAGAGTTCACCTTAGTGTTGGGTGAGAGAGGATGAAAACCTCCTCGGTTCCCCCTCTTGTTTATGGTATTGGTTTTGTGTTTAAGGGCCTTATTTTGGAGTTTGGAGAAGTTTTGGGTTATGGCAAGAGTGCCTTGATTTTTGTGATATGTGAAGTATGGCAAGAGGCCAAGTGATTCAAAAGGATAATGTGTTTAAGAGTGTGGGTCTCCTTGAGTAGAGTGAGTCCACTCTCTCACCCTTGCAAATCCATTCCTAAGATGGATTAGTTTTGTGATTAAACCTTGGGTTGGGTGTTGTTGTGCATGAAATGAGTGTTTTTTGTTGTGGATTAAACCTTGGTTGCTTGGAAGACCTCCAAGCTTGGGGGTGGCCTATTTTAAGCCTAGGTTGGGAGGTGAGCTTCCCATGAGTATGGATACTTTTTTTGTATATCTTGTTGTAGGTTCACTTGGAGGCTTGGAGGAGTTGGCTTGTGGACGAATCATGTGTTTAGTATTTTTAAGCTTGGTTGAAAAAGCGAGGCAATGAGATGCCATACCCCATTTTGGGTTGTAATAAGGTCCTTGTGAAAGTCTAATCTCTCTTGTGTTGAGGTCATTTTTGTAATGCATGTTTTGTTTTGGAAGAAAAAAAATTCTATGTTGTTATAAAGGAAGGGAAAATTGTCTCCTTTAGTAATAAGTTCTACTTTTGTTTAATAAATATATTTTGGTTTAGTTATGCTTCCAAATATGGCTAATTAGTTGAGTGTTACTCTTATGAATCTTTGCCTTAGAAATTTACACATATCTAGTTATACCTATGCACCTAAGAATTTAAATATCAGAAAGATTGGTGCCTTTTATTTAAATAAACCTACTATTTTTTTTGTTCTTATTGTTAAGTCATTGTGTAAATTTCTTTGACAGTGACCAACTCGTTTACCATATATATATATAACTAAAAATACATATTTTACAGTGATGTACTTAAAAGCCTCAGAAGAATAAAATAAATCGAGAGTGATTAAATTTTAGCTGGGCATTTTCTTTTCTTATGCTGCCCATTGTTTAGGGTTCTTTTGTTCCTTTTATATCTATTAAACGCTCGTTTTTAAGTGAGTTAATGGGCAGTCGTAGGGCCGAAGCCTTGCGGCCACCATGTTTTTGTTTGTGAGAGAAGGGGGGGAGGGGACCCCACCCCCCGCCCCCTCTATAGCTTTGCTCCCGTTTCCTTTGTAGATGACACGGGGTTAAAAACCCCGCTGCATCAGTTTAATGCGAAATCACCACCTCTTTTCTGCCATTGCTTATAGCATATGGCTTGGCCTTGTTAGCAATATTTACTGTGTTTTAAATCTATTTGCACTAGTTTAAAGAAGTATATATATATAATATTTCTTTTATCTCTGCCCTTCTATAAAATATATAATATTTATTTTACCTCTGCCCTTATATCAAATAATATTATAAATATATATAAGGCATTATAATAGTGTAGTAGATAAACCCTATGCTTTATTTTGAGCTTTTTGGCTCACTGTAGATTTTTTTTGTGAAAAAAAAGGGGTATAGAAACTAGAAACTTGAACAATAGAATTTTGTCTATAAACACAAGAACTTTTTGAGATGGAGTTGTGCAAACTAAAAGTATTAAGTCAAATAGAATACTTGTTAAACTATTGCAGAGGAACCTGTGCATAACCATATTTGAGATTTCAAACAAAAAAAGGTTAGAGCAAATAAATTTCAAGACCTGTAGAAAACCAAAAACATTAGACATAACACAAAATTTTTAGAAAAGCTCCTTGGGAAGTTTAACATACTTATAAATTTGAAACGTAGGGTTTGGTGCCCTAAATTTTTGAAAGATGTTAATTCTGTTTAATTAATTTTTAATCTAGTTTAGATGGGCAAGTGGATGGGCTTGTCCCATGTGGGTATGGTGACTTCCCTTAAATGTTACTTTATTTGTTTTATGAAATTATATTCACTTTATTGTGTGAGCAATATTATTGGAATTTAATCATTTACCCCTTTATGGGATTTAAATTAGTTTTAATTAAAGGTTAAGTTTTAGTTAATGGTCTTGATTATTAAATTGTTTAGATATAGTTGGTATGAGGACATACGTTAATTCTTTATATTTATAGCTCTTGTTATAATGGTTATTATTAATTAAATTTAACTATTGCTTTAAAAGATGTTTTAAATTATTAGTATAGATGAAAGTAGAGCCTTATTGGGTGTAATTGTATTCCTTTTTATATAGTGGTATAGAAGAGATTATTTCTTTAAAGTTATTTTAAATTAAGTTAGGAAGTGTTACTTAAATCTTGTTAATTAAAGCATTAGTGAAATTATTTTGCTTGAAGTAATTACTTATTTTAATTACTCTTCGAAATGTTGGGATGGGATAATGTTGAATTATTGCTTTTAGTTTTTTAATATAAAATTGGTTAATGGGTTAGGTAGGAATTTCATTTTAATTCAATTTGGTACCCTCCTATAGTTGATGAGGTGGCGTTATGCTACCAAAATCACTATAGGAGGTTTCCTATTTTCATTTTGCATCATTATGCTAGCAAAATTTCTCTAGGCTATGTGTGGATTGCTTTTACTTATTTTTAGTTAATATTTCCTGCCTTAGATGATTAGAGTGATTTAAATTGGATTTCCAACTTTATTCGAAATTGACCCACTTCATTAGGGTTTATCTAGGGTGGAATCCTGTGTTGGAATCCAACCCTCTCAACATTGCCTTTTGCAACATAACCCCCCTAGTGGCTAACATCGTAGGGTTACGATTGGAGATCGTATTAACCTGAGCTTGTTTGACTTCCCCACCTATGGGCATTGTGCATAACATTAGTTGTAGAGTCAACCATGCTGTGAGCTAGTGTCACCGAGAGCGCATGTTGCACACGAGGGGGTTTTGTGGTGTCAGGGGGCAAATTTTTGATATTTCGTGTCATGACCACATGGCAATTGTGGTCATGACATGTGGTTATCGTGTCATAACCACATGGCAAATGTGGCCATGACATTTGGTATCAGAGCCCATGTTTAAACACTGGGCATTAAGGGCACATTACTTTATTCTGATTTTGTGTTATTTTGTTTTAATTTTAGACATCATGTTTCATGTAAGATGCCACCTAGAACTAGGAGAGTGCGCTTGCACGTCAGTGGGCATGGGGGAGCTGGAGTAGGGGTTGTTCCACCACCTGAGAATTCTAATTAGGAGCCACCACCTAGACCTGACTTAGGTCCCCAGATCCTTCAGGTTCTTCAGGCAATGTTAGCACAATTACCTTTGGTTGTGGACGAGCCACACGTGGACATTCCTAACATAGCAACCAATGACAACACATTAGTTCATCAGGAGTGCAGTAGGACTCTTCCGCGCCACGAGGATCATGCAGCATGGATTGGAGTGGAGCATATTCTACCCAACCCTTTAGTACCGCGAGACGAGGTGGATGCACCTATTTGAGGTCCCTGAGAGCGCGAAGACCCAATTCAGGATTTGGTTAGGCTTAATCCACCTATCTTCATGGGTACATCAGAGGGAGTTGAGGCTAAGGCTTGGCTCATCAACCTTGACAAGTGCTTTGCATTGCGTCCCTATGGGAGCAACACGAAGGCATGAGTAGCAGTACATCTTTTTCGAGACGGGGCAATGACTTGGTGATGCATGGAGGAGTACAAGCTTTGCATTTCGTTGGACACTCTATCATGGGACACTTTTCTTGAGTGCTACAATGCGCGTTACCTATCAAAGCACTACAGACAGTGTCGCATTGACAAGTTCCATGATTTACAACAGAGAGGTTGCACAGTTGCATAGTATGAGCACAAGTTTGTGGAGTTATCTCGATATGTTGAGTATCTTCAGGACAAGAAGCTACTTGTGAGTCATTTCATCAAAGGATTGAATCCTCACATAGCAGGACTGGTTCGCATGGCCGATCCACGGACTGTGAGTGAGGCTATGGAGAAGGTGCTCATCATAGAGGAGGTGCATGGGTGGGGCCAGGGGTCACGTCTCTAGTTTTAGGACTATAGTCATCAGCAGAATTAGGGTTTTCACAAACCCCAGCCTCCTAACTGAGGTGGATTTAGATCAGTATCTCTACCACCTAGACCTCCATAGCAGCAGCAACGACAGTACTAGCAGAGGTCATGACCACAACAGAGGGTACATGGTGGCCCTAATCAAGGATGGCAGTCACAGGGTCCCCGGAGAGACCAGTAGCAGCAGGCACCGGCTGTAGGACCCACTAGATCACAATAGTCCCTTAGAGGATCATAGGGTAGTACAGTTTGACCTGGAGCACAGCAGTCCAGTAGGGCTTAGTCAGCACATGTTTAGTTGTGTGGGCCTTGTTATGTTTGTAGTGGGGGTAAATGCAAGGAGATGGGGGACCAAAAAGTTGCCACCATCTCCAAAATTAAAACAAAATGTGAGCGCGTTATAATGCGCTCATGTTATAATGCGCACACATTTTAATACGTGTGCATGTTATAACACGAGTGTGTTATGACGCACTCACGTTTTTTTTTTAATAACAGCAAAAAAAACCATTTTTTGCTCATTCATTGCGCGGATTCTCTCCTCATAGTAGTAAAGAAACTAAGCAAAAATGCGATCGCGTTGAAAAAGAGGACATTGAATCAAGTGTACCTGAGAAAACAAGAAATTCACAATGTCACCTCTCCGCCAAAGACATTATCATGCAAATTTGGAGGATCCAACACAGGAAGAAGGTAGGGATTGTCTAATTTTGTTAGTTTAAAATAATTTTTTAGTTTTGCAATATTTGATTTGTTTTTATATTGCATTTTATAGTTATTAGAGAAGCAAAAAACCCTAAATCCATTTGAGGAGGGTGAAAACAACCCCCAAAACCCTCCAAACCCTCAAAACCCACCTTCACCTCCTTTTCATGTAAGGGATAATCAAGAACACTACTTAGGGATAATAGAAGAAAACAAGAAACATATTGAAACTATTATTCAAACCCTAAACAATTCAAGTGGAACCTGTTGGTTTTTCTTCTGAATCAGCATTAGGGTTTGCCAGTTCTAATGCACAGGTAGATTCAGTCAACAGAATACAGGAGGTTGCGTGAGCTCCTCCCCTTCACTTCTGGTTCTGCCGCACCAAGGGGGGTGTCCCTATTTGATAAAGATATGACCTTGACTAGCTCAATGATAGAAGGATTTAACTTGACAGCAACAGGCAGAATACTCTCATGTATGGACCAAGATTTGTGTAACAAATCACAAGGTTGGCAACATTCTTGGACATATGTGTCTGGTTAGGGATGAGAGCATGCAGGGGTTTCCTACTCCTACTCCTACAACTAATAGGTTGGAATTATGAAAGGGTTTATATTGATGTTTGGAGTTATGGGACTTTCCTAGACCCTTTGAATAGACAGATTCCCAAACTAGTGCCTTAGCTGGGCAGCAGAGTCAAATCTATGAATGTAAATGTCTCCCTATGACAACATAACTTCATATCCAGAGGACTCAGGAAGAATGTTACTGCCTAACAACAACATGTCCAAGAAAGAGTATTACCTATGATCATACTTTACAAACCCTATGATGCAATCTATTTTCCTTTGTATCTAATCAAAAGCCTATTTAACCACTCCTTGAGTAGATGCAAGAAATCAGACACACAATACAACAAGTATATACTGAAAAACTTGGAAGCCCTTGACAACCTTGTTTGAAAGGAAAACAAATAACACATAGGAGACAATCCTAAGCAATACACACCACAAGTGTTTTTCATTTAAATTCAATTTGCATAGAAAATCATCATACAGGAAATTATCATTTACAAGACAAGATAGACTGATACACTAGACCAAGGACCGAATCTGTAGCAAAAAATGCCTTTCAAAATGTGAACACCTTGTGTTTAGAGTCAGAGTAGAAAGCCCAAAAACATCCAACCTCCGTAGAATGGCCATGGATTCCTTTTTCAAGGAGCACACAAGCTTCTAGCCACCTACACACTGACAGACTTCATAAATGCAAAGACCACTCCCTCTAGATTTTCAAAGAAACAATCGGATCCTCATAAATTTTTGTCGCTGAAGCCATCAGATTCACCATAAAAGCCCGCGGTGCAAGCAACCCGGACCTCGAGCAAATGAGCAGATGTGACATTTTTTCCATCACCGTATAGCATGGCCAACTAACTGTAAAATGAGCGCGCAAAAATGGCGCTAACACTCAGCTGCTTGAAGCATTTAACCTCAACCGCAAGATCAGGCTCCAAATATGCAAGATCGACAGTTACAATCAGCCCATACAGGTTGGAAATCCACATCAGCAGCATTGAAAAGTCCATCGCCAATGCAAGATCATGCCACGTGGGTAGTCTTTCTTCCAACGCTGATCTTTCGCCTTTGTGAAATGTAATATCCCACATTCGCCCTGCAGTAACCTTTTCAACACTTTATAAACCAAGCCATGGGCAAACATAATGTCGTGCACTTTTTCCTTGCACGACCAACGAACCACTCACTAACAGCCCATCGCTCCAACTTCCACCGATACCAAACCTCCATCGGTGAGACCATAAACCATCGGCGGGCCTGAAAATTCACCTGCCAACATCACTTGTCACTCTGATGACCATACCCATCGGCATGACACCACTTCGTCGGTGCGCCCAAAATTTCTCCCACCGACATGCCGATCTCACCGACGAAGTCCCCGAACTACCCTGTCAGCCAGACCCGCGCCATCGACACACCGCCTCGTTATCTGCCCAACCCGCAATGTTTCCCTGACAGCCACCTCCATCGGCCAGACTAAGACTATCGAAGCAACAAAAAACCCCCTCGCCGATCACACAATTCTCGCCGACCGCATAACCTTGAAAACTTCAAACCACCCTCCGTCGGTGAGACAAGCCACATCAGAGCAACATACTAATGCTGCACCGATAAGCGATTTCACTCTGATGGCATCCTCCATCGGGGTGACCCCCTCCCGTCGGCAGAACTAAAAATAGCTCTGCCGACACACCACGTTACGCCGATGGCAACTCCATCGGCTAGATCAAACATATCGGTGAATCCTCCATCAGCTGGGCTGATACGCAATGTCACTCCGATGCCGCCTCGTCGGGGTGACCCTATCCCATCGGCAAATTTGAACATACCTTCGCCGATACTACTGCTCTCACCGATGACCACTTTGCATGACCCACATCAGCTAGACTATCCTGTCGGCCCAACTCTCCCCGGTCTGCCCGATGCACCAAGTCATCCCAATGCCTCCTCCATCGGCGCAACCAACCCGTCAGAGCAACATTTCCCACCTTCGCCGATGAAGAATGTCACGCCGAAGACCACAAACAATCTCATCGGCCTGTCGGAATAACCCCTAACTCAGCCGCCAATGAAGCATGTCATAGCGATGAAAGGAACAAATCATTGTGGACTACCTAATCACTGAGACAAAGTGGCAGTCCTGCCGATGAGCATAAAAAAAAATTTGATCTATAGGAAGGTGCTTGCATATACATGTTTAAGCACCAACAGAACCATTGATCGTAGGACACTTGCAAAATCACTATAGGAGATTGTTTGCCACACAGATTTGGTGATGAAATAGATCACTGAATTCTAGGACTATAGGAAGAGGAGTCAGAAATATTATGCTGACAAGTTGTCATATGAACAAGTCAAGAAGGAAAAAATTACAAAATCTCAATTATGTGCACAATTTATTAATCCCAAAACCGGCCAAAGATTAGAGGAAAGTTGCAAACGGTTTCCTATACATTGGTGTAGGAATGAAGACATATCCCAAAACTTTTGGGATAGATGGTACATGGTCTTTGATGAGCAGCCATGCAACAATGATGACATACCACAATATTTTTTGAGGAAACTCTATTGCAAGTTCATCCTCAACAAAATTTTGAATTATTTTGACATTCGTGAGTTCTAGGGTAGAGGTGGTGGCTCTGCCCAAGATAGACCTGGGGCTTAGCGAGATGAATAGCATGTGCCTATACCCTAAGTGAGGCCAGACTGTAGGTCACTCCCTTTGGCTTTGAAGGAGATTGTTGGGCTGGAGACTTTACATTCACTGACTACTCTCACCCAAACTCTATCACAGTATGTAGATGATTTTACCTAGGGCGATGAGGGTGAGAGTAGTAGGCATCATGTGTCTCGACATTTGTACAATGTATGTGGGAACCTATGTGATTATGGGATGTAGGAGGCATGACAAGACTCTGTAACATAGGGGCAACATGATGCGACATAGGGGCATGATATATTGGATGATCTTGTTCTCAGTGATGATCTCTTACAGCATACATTTGGTATTGACTCTCAGGTAATTTGTTACAAGTTTCATCTTGATTTAGTATATTGTTATTTGAAATTTGTAATTAATTTTATATGATTATCTATATTATAAGTCAAAAATAATGTATGTAATTGTTTGCACAATGAAATTCCAAGGTCAGAATCTTCATCCTGCCTCCGTTAGCTATCCATTGGTGGCTTATGAGAGGAGGTCAAGTCAGCATGTATGTAATTTATCACATATTTGTAATTATTGTAGATATGTCAATGGTAATATTATTTTGTGACAATTTGATGATTTCAACAGTCACCAGCACCTCCACGGTTTCCTTGGTCCCTGGACACCAAACCACCACTTTAACCATTTCTAATCATTATGGATTTTTAAAATAATGTTATGTATTTATTTTGTTTGAATAATCTTGAACTTGATTTTCAGATGCTGAATACAATGGAGACTCCTCCTCATCTTTGTGAGTTAGCGCAGATAGGCATTGATGCAGCCATGATGTTTGCAAATCCTTTGACTGAGGTATGAGCCAATAACATGAAAATATCATAATTTTGTATTTCTTTTTTTTATCTCATGTCATTTTATGTACATAAATGATATTTATGTTTAGTCAATTTTACTTCTTGATGCTTCTCACAGGAGGTCACAACTCCAATCCGTCCAAGTACGGACGAAGAGAGACAAGATGATGGAGAGTGATCATTCATTGGCGGTAAGTGATCAATTACATATGTGATGTTATATATTTCATACATTTTCTATACTAATGCGCATATTGTTTGTTTGTATTAATAGGTGCAGCTAGATGAACTTTATTTGAAGAGGTCTACTTGATGGCAAAGAGAGGATGTGTCACTAACTAGCTCTCCATCTTCACAGTCAAAGAAGGGCCGCTGATTATTTCCTAAAAGTCCATAGGAAACTAGTTTTTGGGAACTTTTTTGTATGCCTAGATGGCTTTGTAGACATACTTTTGTATATTAATCCGATGTATATTTTGTATATTTGCCTGTATGGTTTTGTTTGGACACGCCTATATGGCTTTTTATATAAACTAGATGTTATGTTCATGACATTATGTATATTACAGTTTATATTAAATATTTAATATGATAATCAATTATTGTTATAGGAATTTTGTTTTACAAGTGCCAATTGCATTTGCTGAAAGTTTATGAATCATTTTCAAATAATCCATTTTGTGCATATCTTGCAATCATTGAATTCTGTGGGACTGTGCATTTCTTTGAGGAATCATTTCAAATAGTTCACGTGCCTTGTCTATGCTTCCATACTTTCCATACATGTCTACAAGGGCAACTTTGCAAATACAATACATGTGACAAAATTCCTAATCATTTATGCTTTGATGGTTGTCCACACCATGTTCTCTAGATCTCATTATAGCATAGGCAAGGAGGAACTTGGTAAAGGTTGTGCAATTTGGTTTTAGATGTGCCAAAATTTGCATAAATGGTTGAAATTTATTTTTGTGCATTTGCTTGAGAGTGTTTAAAGCCTTATGAAAAATCCATTTCGTGCATATCTTGCAATCATTGCATTCCATAAGACAACATTTCTTTGAGGCATGATTTCAAATAGTTCATGTTCATTATATATGCTTCCACACAAGTTGCATACATGCCTTGCAGGGTACTTACAACTATGACATTTGACAAAATTCCTATATCCTTTATGCTTTGATGGATGTCTATACTGTGCTCCAAACATACCATTTCTAAGGTTTTGGAATTTGGCTTTACACTTGCCAATTGCATTTTCTTGGAACTTTCTAAAAGCTTATCAATAAATCCATTTTGTTCATATCTTGCAATCATTATATTCCATGAGGTGACATTTCTTTAAGGCACCATGCCAAACAATTCACGTGCCTTGTCTATGCTTCCACACTTTGCATACATGTCTCTGAGGGCAGTTGAAACTACAACATCTAACAAAATTCCCATATGTTTTATCCTTTTGATGGATGTCCATTTTAGCATAAGCAAGGAGGATACTGGCTAAGGTTGTGGAATTTTTCTTTACACCCGCCAATTGCATTTGCTTGAAAGTTTCTAATGCCTTATCAAAAAATCCATTTTGTTCATATCTTGGAATCATTGCATTCAATGAGGTGACATTTCTTTGGGGTATCATGCCAAATAGTTCACATGCCTTGTCTATGCTTCCACACTTTGCATACATGTCTACAAGGGTGATGCAGTAGGTAAGGAGGATGACTCAACACCATGGAAACATATTTCATGGTGCAGGAGCACCTTAGCCATAGCCAATCTTGGCTAGGAGCATGTCATAACAAGGTCCTAGGACATCATAGGACAAGTTGATGGTCTTGTGTCATCATTTTACATGTAATAAGGTCAAATGATCAATGTCATTTGTGTTTGGAGTCATGTTTTATGTTGTCAAACAAAAAGTCTAATAATGCAAGTAGTGGTAAGTAGTTGCTTTGTCAACTTAACAAATCATGTAATAAGGAGGTTACCCAATGATCAAATAGGCTGAAAGTCAATTATGATTGATTGGAACTATTGTAAACATGTATAAAAACCTTCACACACACCAAGGAGGGGTTGGTGAAGAAGGTTTTGAAGGGAAAAGTTGAATAAAATAAAGTTTTCTGCTACTTTTCCTGAAATTTGACTATTCTAGGATGCACTGCTCATCTGTACAGTACTATCATGGTCTAAAACCACTTGGATTATGAAGGGGAGTGAGTGACCTTTCATTTGCATCTTGTTTGAGGCATTTTCATTGAATTTGGAGGGAGAAAATCACGTTTTCTGGAAACTATCATAAAACCCTGAACTAGGGTTTTGAGGCTAAAAACTATGTATTTCTTTGCCATTCCACCAAGTTAATCACTCTAGATTGGTGGAATGGGATGGAATAGGTAGGATCACTGTTCCCAATAAGCCCTAGGTTAGAAAACAAGAATATAGTAGAGTATGAGGATGCAATGGCCTAATATGACCATGTATTAGGCAAAAAGAGGGTGCAGTCCATACAATAGTGCCTTAACAAGTGTTTCAAAGGCCCAAACTAGTGAAATTGGTTCCTTTTCCATGTATGCTAGGGTTCCCAAGTGGTTTGGTGTAGTGGGTTTGCATTGGCATAGTAGTTGCCTTGTAAAGGAGGCCTAATTAGGCCTAGTCTCAAACTAAACTATCATGAATTTGGAGCTTCCTATCCAAAACAATCCATTTCCATATCTTGCAATCATTGCATTCCATGAGATAACATTTCTTTGAGGCATCATGTCAAATAGTTCATGTTCGTCAAGTATATGTTTCCACACTTTGCATACATGTCTGAAAGGGTACTTACAACTACAACATTTGAAAAATTCCTATATGGTTTATGCTTTGATGGATGTCTATACTGTGTTCCAAAGATACCATTTTGAAGGTTTTGGAATTTGGCTTTTGGTGCAGGAGCACCAACACCATCTTTTACAAAATTGGGTCATTTGAAGGTCTTGACAGGTTGAGTCTAGGATGTTTTGAAGTAATTTGAGTCTTTTTGCATAAAATAAGGTCATTGTAGACCATGATACATGTAATAAGGTCAAGATGACCAATTTTCTATGTTTTGGAGTCATGTTGAGTCATGTTTAGTCAAATAAAAGTCATGTAATGCAAAGGTTTCTAAGGGTTGTTTTGAAAATGCAATGTATACATGTATTGGAGAGTTGGAAAATGACCATGTGTTGGTTGTGGCAGTTGTAGGTCATTTGAAACTGCTTAAAACATGTATTAAAGCCCTCAAATACCTTGAGGAGAGAAGGGAGATGAGTTTTGTATTACAAAATTTGAATAAAAATTTAGTTTTTTTAAATTTTTTTTGCAAAAATGTTGTTCCAGGCTATACCATGACCCTAAACGGCCCAACCATGTGCTAAAATCTATTGGAAGTGGTAGTGGTATGTATTAACTTTAAAATTCACTTGGTTTGAGGAGAAACCATTGAGTTTTGAGTGAGATATCTTTGTTTTTCTGAAACTGCTTGTGTAACCCTCAAAAAAGGGTTTCAGTGTGTAAAGGGATGTTTCAGACCATTCCACTTGTTGGATGACCCTGTAACTTAATGGAATGGTTTGATTTGGATGTGTTATAGATTCCCATGAAGTTAGGGAAGCAAGAGATAGAGTTTGACCAAACTATGGTGTTGTCCTAGGCAAGTTTTGCCTTGTTTCCAAGCAAGAAAGGGTGGTTTTAGGCTAGGGTTTGTTAAAAGAAGGTTGGAAAGCACTGGGAGATGGTTCCTAAAGCATATGCAGACCATTTTTGAAGTGTTCCAAGTGTTGGCAAAGTTTGAGAGTGTGTGGAAGGTAGAGTTTCAATAAACCCTCCTCAAACTAGCCTAGATTGAGGATTTTTGGGGTTTTGTATGTTAGTGAGCGTTTCTCCTGAAACTAATTGTGGTTTTGAGAGTTTGGAAACATGGGAGATGCTGTCCCATAAATTCTAGGGGTTGTTGGATGTTTAGAGGTATGTTTCTTCACAAACTAGGCCTAATTAGCCTATTTTAGACAACGAAAAATGCCATTTTTGAGGTACATGGTCCAAAGGAGTCACTATTGGTTTTGAGATATGTTATGTAACTTGGAAATGAGTATCTAAATCTGTATTTATTTTTGGAGGTCTTTTGGAAAGTTTGAGAGACAAACCCCAAAAACAGGGTCTAGTGTCCTACTAGATTAGGCCTAATTGAAACATGAAAAGTATGAAGATTGAGACTAGGCACTTTGAGGGTTGTTTAATTCACATTTAATTGGGTTTGTTTTTGTCTAATAAGGTCATAATAGACCATGTGCAAGGTCAATAGAGTCATTTTGAGTTCATTTTACAAAAGTTGTCAATATGTATATAGTGGAAAGGTGCTAGGAGTGACATTTTGCATTCCATAGCTTGTGGGGCCAAACGAACTTTGCCAATGCATTGGGGTGGACGACTAAATGCCAAGGGAGGTATCATTTCATGTGCCAAGCATCACAGTCATTCAGGGTAGCAAGCTACCGACAAAGTCCCTTAAGCTCCCTACGATGAAAAACTACCAAACTTTGATGGGACAGTTCTTAAAATTCATGGTAGTTGGGAATGTTCTGTTTAGATGTACATGTGCACATTAGGTCCATCCATAATAACCTCTCTCAGTTTTGGTCAACTCCAGTCTATTTGACCGTACCAAAATCAAATGCATTCTTACAAAATGCTTCAGTTTCATGCAGTGGAAAGGTGTTAGGAGTGACATTTTGCATTCCATAGCTCATGGGGTTGAACAGACTTCTCTAATGCATTGAGGTGGGTAGGTAAATGCTAGGGGAGGTCTCATTTCATGTGCCAAGCATCATAGTCGTTCAAGGTAGTAGGCTACTGGCAAAGTCCCTTAAGATCCTTAAGACAAAAAAACTGCCAAACTTTGACAGAGTAGTTCTTGGAATTCATGGTAGCTAGGAACATTCCATTTGGACCTACAGGTGCATGTAGGGTCCATCCATAATAACCTCTCTCAGTTTTGGTCAACTCCAGTCCATTTGACCGTGTTGAAATTAAATGCATTCTTGCAAAATGCTTTAGTTTCATGTAGTGGAAAGGTGCTAGGAGTGACATTTTGCATTCCATAGTTTATGGGGCTGAACAGACTTCACCAATGCATCAGGGTGGGTAGGTAAATGCCAGGGGAGGTCTCCTTTTGTGTGCCAAGCGTCGCAGTTGTTTGGGGCAGCAGGGTACCGGCAAAGTCTCTTAAGCTTCCTAAGATGAAAAACTACCAAACTTTGATGGTATAGTTCTCAGAATTCATGGTAGATGGGAATGTTGCATTTGGACCTACAGGTGCATGTGGAGTCCATCTACAATAACCTCTCTCAGTTTCGTTCAACTCTTGTTCGTTTGACCGTGCTAGAATCAAATGCATTCTTGCAAAATGCTTTAGTTTCATGTAGTGGAAAGGTGCTAGGAGTGACATTTTGCATTCCATAGCTCGTGGGGCCAAACAAACTTCGTTAATGCATTGGGGTGGGCAGGTAAATGTCGAGGGAGGTCTCATTTCGTGTGCCAAGCATCGTAGTTGTTCGCAGTAGTAGGCTATCGGCAAAGTCCCTTAAGCTCCTTAAGATGAAAAACTGCCAAACTTTGATGGGATAGTTCTTAGAATTCATGGTAGCTGGGAATGTTTTGTTTGGACCTACTGGTGCATGTGGAGTCTATCTACAATAACCCCTCTCAGTTTTGTTCAACTCCTGTTTGTTTGACCGTGCCAGAATCAAACGCATTCTTGCAAAATGCTTCAGTTTCATGCAATGGAAAGGTTGCCAAGTGCCATATTTTTTGTTCTGCTCAATATGGGGCTGAACGGACTATGCCAACATGTTGGGGTGGGTGGGTAAATTCTAGGGGAGGTCTCATTTCATGCGCCAAGTGTCTCAGTCGTTCCAGGCTGCAAGCTACCAACAAACTTGAAAAGTGCTAGGTCTCAATAGCTTGCAGGCTAGAACGACTGGGATGCTTGGCACATGAAACGAGACCTTCCCTACCATTTAGCCACCCACCCCAACATGTTGGTGCAGTCCGTTCGGCCTCACGATGAACAGAACAAAAAATATGGCACCTGGCAACCTTTCCATTGCATGAAACTGAAGCATTTTGCAAGAATGTGTTTGATAATGGCATGATCAAATGGATAGGAGTTGAAAAAAACTAAGAGAGGTTATTGTATATGGACTCCACATGCACTTGTAGGTCTAAACAAAACATTCCCAACTACCACAAATTTTAAGAACTGTCCTATCAAAGTTTGGCAGTTTTTTCATCTTAGGGAGCTTAAGGGACTTTGCCAGTAGCCTGCTGCCCCAAATGACTGCGATGCTTGGCACATGAAACGAGACCTCCCTTGGCATTTACCCACCCACATTGACATGTTGGCGAAGTGCGTTCGGCCCCATGAGCTATGGAATGCAAAATGTCACTCCTAGCACCTTTCCACTACATGAAACTGAAGCATTTTGCAAGAATGCGTTTGATTCTGGCACGGTCAAATAGATAGAAGTTGAATGAAACTAAGAGAGGTTATTGTAGACAGACTCCACATACACCTGTAGGTCTAAACGGAACATTCCCAGCTACCACAAATTCTAAGAATTGTCCCGTCAAAGTTTGGCAATTTTTTTGTCTTAGGGAGCGTAAGGGACTTTGTCGATACCCTACTGCCCTGAACAACTACGATGCTTGGCACATGAAACAAGACATCCCCTAGAATTTAACCATCCACCCAGATGCGTTGGCAAAGTCCGTTCGGCTCCACGATCTATGGAATGCAAAATGTCACTCCTAGCACCTTTCCACTACATGAAACTGAAGCATGTTGCAAGAATGCGTTTGAAGAAATCCTTGACACATGAAGACACTGAGAACACTAAAGACATGGAGGACAAAGAAGTATGAAGACATGAACAAACTCTTGTCATGAGGAAGAACCACAAGCCAATCTAACTCCTGAAAGCATGACATGTTATGATGAAAAACCACAATCAAATCCAATGATCCAATGGCATTAACCAATGACATAAGCAACTATGTCCTACTATTATAACATGATAAACATGAATGTTATGAACTAACATCCAAACCCTGTGAGATGAATCTTGATATGACATGAGTGAAACACGAGTGAACAGGATTAAGACCAATTAGGATCAACTTCATCCATTACTTAGATCTAACCCCATGAAGCATAACATGATGATGATGCAAACATCAAATGTATACCATAGAAAACAAATCAAACAAAACATGAGGCCTTCACTGCCCATAGTTCATACCACTGCTCAAGGATAATTTATCATCATATCAAATATTTAATATAAACTGTTGTATACATAATGTCATGAACATAACATCTAGTTTATATACAAAGCCATATAGGCATGTCCAAACAAAGCCATACAGGCATATATACAAAAATATCCATGACTCATCCTCTCTCTACCGTCGAGTAGACCTCTTCGACAGTTCAAGCTCATGCAGCTCCACCTATTAATACAATCAAACAATATGCACATTACTATAACAAAATGTACATGAAATATATAACATCACTTATGTAATCAATCACTTACTGCCATCTGATGATCACTCTCCATCATCTTTTCTCAAGCTTCTTTGTTTGTAGTTGGATGGACTGGAGTTGTGACCTCCTGTGAGAAGCATCAAAAAGCAAAATTGACTAAACATAAATATACTGGAGGGAAGCAATTCATACTACTATTTATATACAAAATAAAGTACAAGTAACCATCTAGGAATTTTTTATGCATACTTACAAATTAATCCAATGAACCATCTGGGTCTTCTCTACTCTTTATTGTGTCAAGTATTACCTCATGGTCAGAGTCACACACCTTTCACAAGGTCTTGTTCAAAGGTCTACCTCGATATTGTATCAAATAAACATTGGTTGCCACAACAAGGTTAGAGTAATGAAGAATCTTTCGATGCATGTCAAAGTCCTCATACAACCAAACATTAACACTCTTATGTGGGTACCTTCTAAGCCATGTTCCAGTAACAACCACTAAGCCTATAGGGTATTCGATGTTTTCTCCATCTGTAACTGGGGCCTCCAATTTATTTTTGGCCTTAACACAATGACACAAGTAATAATCTATTCCCTCTTCATTATCTTCATCTTCAATAACTGCATAAACATGCCCTACAATGATATGTGCAGCAAATTAAATGAAATTAGTCAACATTACAAAAATACTACAAAGTTTAAGATAACATTAAGAATTTTAAATTTAACTATGCAAGTAGATATATTACTTGGTTGAACTAGATCTGATATGTGGTCAAATTCAACTAACAATTCCATCTTCCAGTATTGTTAGGGGTCGATACGTGTCAAGTGGGCAAAGATAACTGAACTTCCATTCATCAACCCACTCCTTTGACTCGCACTCATTCCAGGCTTGAATTGTACATGGAGAACAAAAGCATGCCATCTTTGGCATATGTATACTCCATGAACCTGTAATTGAGCTTCTAATAGAGTGTAGTTCACTTGATCTAGTCAGTGTACAATAGTCGTCATATGGTGCAATGTTAGTATCATCTATCAACCAAAAAAATCTACGAACTGAAGACTTACCTTCATTACCTAGACCCATTGAAGCATTACACCACTCAATGATTGATTTTGCATTTGTCAACTTTGCATTGTCTTTATACTTTAACTATTCTCATGCTATGGCTCTTTTGATACACGCTCCTGCACCATCATGCTCCCCCTTTCCATGCCCAGCCTCACAAAAGTTCCACATATGTTAAACAAATGTAATATTATGCCTCCTACTCATCCAATAGAAACTCCATGAGTTCTTGAGTTATGATACACAGTTATCCAACCATATGATATACTAATTGAATGATATGCCCCTTCTAGCTAGATCATTGTAGAATACCTGAAAACAACCTTGCACGAACTCCACAGAATATGTGCGATCATCACTTATATAAAAATGATACTCCCTTATGATCTTTCTGTCATCCTCTGCACTATCATACACATGAATGAATGTGATGTGAACAAATATAAAAACCTGTGTCAAGTTATAATATTGGGATTTTACCTCACACTTTGGCTGTAGATTGTAGTTCTCTGCAAAGTCAATGACTGAAGCAATGCTACCAACTGGAAATGTGTCCTTGCATAACTTGAATTGCAAGTCTAACCATCAAGCTCTATGGGCATGTCTTACATACTCATACACTATGTTGTCACAAAATATATGCATAAATTGATACACTGGAATCTTCTGAATAACATATTCACACATCTTTGCTTCTTTACCATCTCTTGTATTGTATGCCACTATTTTATACTTGCCAAACTCTACTAGTTCATTTCCAACCACATGTGTTCTTTCCATATGTTCACATATTGGCATACGTTGCAAGCCACCATAATCCTAACATGTGCCATCCAAGCATAATTTCCTGTAGAATATTTAACCTTCCTCTCTATCACATAAAATCATTGATATGAAGTGTCTTGAGGTAGTTGGTGGGGCATGTATGCCACAATCCTGCAAAACATTGTTAGTATGCAAATCTAAACATATAGACCGATAAACATCAAAATGGTTAGAAAATTCAATATGTAATCTACAACAAGTAGTGCATGTGTGATTTTTTTTACAAAGAAAGGTTTTATCATTTCAAAATATCTTTGAGAAATTTTAATTTGAGGACACTTCTCTAGAAATTTACCAAAAAACTATGTTTGAGTCATATCTAAAAAATGCTTTGGATGTGGCTCACGGTTTCAACTATCGATTCTCCTTCTTACCACATCCCTTTGATTCAAAGATACCCTTGTGTAATTCTTCCAAAAGTCTTCAATTAGTGATCTCAAAGCTTCGACAACAACTTTATCTTTCTGTGGGAGTCTCCTAGAGAATGCCCACAATTCATTAGTGTTTGGATCCTCAACTCTTTGATGTCTTCCAATGACTCTCATTAGAGTTTTTCTATTTATTTTCAATGCTTGACTTGTCTTTCTAATGAGGTGAGCTTTTTTTGTTTGTTGGCTTACAATTGTTGATGTATTGACATGTCATGTGACATTACTATCCTTGGTGCGTGAGGTGGAACCCACACTCTCAAATGCACTCATTAGATTCTTGACAATTGATTTTTCACTTGATTCATTCGATGTTCTTAGGCCAAGAATCTTCATAGTGGGCCTAAATTTCAGATTTCTCATTAGTTCAACAAAGAGTTGACATCTTTTGGTTTCATTTAAATTCTCAAAGAATAATTTCCATATCTTATTTTCATATCTTTGGCAAGTGCGCATGGGAATCTTATCCTGCATGGGCTCCAACACATTCTCATCAATATCAATTAGAAACTTAGGCTTCCTATGCAAAATTCTAGGAGGCATTTTATTTGGTAAAGTAGACTGAACATTAGGAATTTCTTCAATATTTACTTGAGATGGGATAGATGACATACCTTCAATTAGAGGTGAAAAGGTTTAAAATGATGTACCTTCAACTTGAGGTGTGAATGATGGTGTGTCACCAACTTGAGAAGAAAATGCAGATGTGCCTTCTACTTCACTTGTGAAACATGGAGTGTCTCCAATTCAAGAAGCTAATGATGGTGTTCCTTCAACTTGACATGTGGATGATGGAGTGCCTCCAACTTGGAGATTCACTTTCCTCATTGCACGGAGGTTTTGCATTCGTTCCCTTTGTACCACCAATTCCATCTCTCTTAGTTTTGTTAGATGTGTCACGTTCCTCTTCAATTGGCAATGGTGGATTGTCTTCTTGTATGGTTGACAATTTCCTACTTTCCTGAATTCACCTCATTCTTTCTCTTTTCCTCTCATTCTCAAATTCATGCTCTTCTAGTGTTAAAATCTTTGCTCATTTCCTTAGCATGATGATGATTTCTACAAGCACGAAGAATAAGACAATGATAATTAGAAATTTTATAATGACAATGAATAGCATAATCAAAATGAATAACAAGGTCTTACAAACTTCTAAATAAGACAACTCATATCAAGATAACTTGAACATACATAAGTCATGGAGTATGCATTTGAACACACATATAAGTCATTTAGTATACACTTGAACATACAAAGACATAAATGGTGCAAGAGCACCTAGTCCCTTAAGGCCAATTATGGCAAATGCAATGTAAATGAGTTCAAATGTTTCTTTCCATGTGTGGAATCCTATTTTAATGTAATAAGGTCTATAAAAGACCATTTGTATGTCTTAGTGTCCTTTAGGGGGGTCAAGTAGTTAAGTTTTGTCAAGTGTCATAATATTGCTTATGCAAATTACATGTTTTGTCCATTTTAAAACAAATCCAACTGTCATATCCTACAAAAATGTGGTTGGATCAGTTAGAAAACAATTGACAAATGATGTAATAAGTCTCCAAATGAAGACACAAGGAAGAAGACATGAATTTTGATGAAGAAAGAACAACATTTGCTCTATTTTTCTATTATAACCATGTTTTTCTCTGCATTTTCTCCGTTTCAGACCGTACTACAACCCTGTACGGTACTGTTTAGACTTAAAATTCATTTGATGTGTTAGGAGTCTGTGTTAACTTTATTTTGAATCAATTTTGAGACGTTTTCATTAGGTTTAGAGGGAGATTTAACCAAATTTCTAAAACTACCTGTCTAAGGCCAATGAGCGCTCTAGTTGGGGTTTAAACAATGTTTTAGTCATTCCACCTACTATCATGACTTGTATCTCGGTGGAATGACTCTTCAAAGAGTAATCTAAGTGTTATCATGATTTGGTAGGCAGAGAAGATTAGTTGGTGTGGTTTTAGTGTGATGCCCTAGGGTTTTAAAGAGTGTTTTCATGTGGGAAAGAGGAACCAAAGAGGGTATTTGACAAAATATCAAAAGAAAATGTTTGTATAATGGTTTTGTGAGCATGTGCATGTGTATTCTAAGGTGTTTGAAGTAGTGGTCTGAGGAGAAAGTGTGAGGAACCATTATTTTCAATAAACCCTCCTTAATTTTGCCCAAACTAAAGGTTTTGTGGTTTGGTATGTAGGTGAATGTTTCTCCTGAAACAAATTATGTTTTTGAGGGTTTAGACACATGAAGAATGCTACCCCACCAAGTTTAGGGGTTTGTGGAAAGTTTAAAGGCTAGTTCCTTTGTAATATAGGCCTAATTAGCCCTTTTAGGACAGTGAAAAAAGGCCATTTTTGAGGCACACAGTCCAAAGAAGTCAAGGTTGAGTTTGAGATATGTGATGTAACTTGATAATGGGTGTTCAAAACATTGATTAAGTATTGTGTTTGAAACCATATAAGGATATTAGGTTTGGTTGTGTTTGGTTGGTGAACTTGATCTTGTTAGATGCCTCATCAAGCCCATGTGAACGTCTAAATCCTTGAGTGCAAGTTGTAGACCTTGGAGACCTAATTCATTGAAGGGTCATTGTGAGAGTTTTTGAAGCCAATCTAGAACACAAGTTTGTGAAACTTTGTACAAATCAAGTTGTTTGTGAAACTTTTTTGTTGTGAGAGTTTGTGGAGACCATAAGGTGTTGAGAGATTGTGTTATGTAAAGGTATATCTCTAATACCAAGCCTCCCTTTGACCCTATCAACTCTTAAGAACATCACCTTGACTGCTCTTGATTGTCTTGCCCCTTGAAGGCCATTGTTTGGACTCTTATATGAGTATTAAATCACTATTTTAGGTTTGGAAATCGTGAATTATATGCTTAATTTTTTACATATACGAGTTGTATGTCCAGATGATTTTGAAGGATGACAAAATGAATGCCATCGAAGGGGACTGTAATCAACATAAATTGACTATCCTAATAGTCTTAAACCAGTCCAAAAACTTTGTGATTGTCAAAACATTAACCATTGAAGATAACCTTCTGGATACTCGTGACAAAAGATCAAAGACATCTTAAGTAATGCATAAATTAAAAACAACTTCATGATGGTCATGACTATGATAGTGGACTGTTATATAGACTTGTGACTATCCTACAGTCATGAAAACCTCCTTTTTAGTGTTTTATCTCCTTGTAACTCCCTTTGTATCATCTTGTGTCATGATGCTTGTATGTCCGTACATATTTGCATAGAACTCTCTTCTATAAAATTTTGTTATGTTGATGAAGCAAATACATAATCTCCATCATATTTTTTATGGATTGAGTGGTATCAAAGTGAGTTGTAACAATTTGTCAAATAGGTTGTGGTGTTCATTTCCTCCATTTTTGTAATAAAACTATCATTTCATGCATGGTTCTATTAACTGAATTGAATTATGCATGTATTAAGGAATAAATCCTTCTATATCATCCTAGGGCAAAAATTAAGAGTCTTCCAAAATCAATTTGGCTCCATGTATACACTCAAATATGAGTATGACAAACAATTGTTCACTAAAATTATTTTATGAAGTATTTGATAATGTTTTTCTCTTATATAGCTGAAAATAGGTGAAATGAAGGCATGAAGGGCCAAAACAAGGTGGAAACATGAGGAATTTGGAGTCTCTTTGACTGAACTAACTGATATATCTAGACACATATATATATCTTAGAACATAAAGAACATAAAAAACATAAAGACATAAAGACATTTAAAGACTTAAAGAACATAAGAACATATATATGTGAATTAAAATGGCATTTAAATTGAACATACCTTAGAATTTGATATTGCATTTGACCAATTCTCCAAAAGATGGCTTCAAAATCCTCAAATTCTTGTTTTTCACAAGGTTGATTATGAATTCTATATTATTCTAGAATAGGATTAGTAAAATTTATGGAAAAAACAAACATATATCATCAAATTCAATCTATATATCAATGGTAATTAGATTTGAAAGAAAATCACACATGAAACATGAAACTTTCAGTTTAAATAATCAAAGTTTCTCCAAAAACATGAAAAATCATTTCTTCTATGTTGAAAAAATAAAAAAAGGTGGTGGATTCATATAAAAATTATTCTCAATTAGTCAAACAACATGAAAAGCATTCTTTTGTCTGATATACTCATGAAAAGAAGGAATAACAGTCATGTGGGGTTTGAAACACAGATCCCACATGCTTTTTTACCATTTTCCATGCTTCCTAGAATGTTATCGCGTTATAACATGCTCGCGTTATAATGCGAGCACATTCTGGGAAGCATGATAGGTAACCTTGTATCTACATGGGAGAGTCTCTCTCTCTCTCTTCATTTCTCTATCCTATATATAGAGAGGGATTGAGAGACATGGAGAGATAGAGAGGGACATAGAGATAGAGAGGATAGGTGAGATAGAGACAGGGAGAGGGAGAGATGGGGATTGAGATAGAGAAAGGGGTCTATAGAGGGAGAAAGATAGAGATACAGATATATAGAGAGGGGAGATATAGGGAGATAGATCTAGCAAGGGAGAGATAGATAGGGAAACACAGAGAGAGGTAGAGAGGGGTATATTAAGAGATGAGGTTATGAGGATAGATAGCTTGATAGGGAAAGAGATCAAGAGATGTCTAGAGACATAGGGAGAGAGATTTCAAGAGGTAGAGGGATAGGGAGAGAGATAAAGAGGAGAGAGAGGTAGCAAGGGATAGATTAAGAGATAGGGATCCATATGTCTAGATAGAGATAGGGATCCGTATTCTCCCCTCTACCTAAACCATAAACCTAAACCTCTAAACCATAAACACTAAACTCTAAATAATTTCCCTAAACCCTAACCCCTAACCCCTAACCCTAAAATTAAGCAACCCTAAACCCTTAGACCCCTAAATCATAAACTCAAGAAACCCTAAACCCCTAAATCGTAAACCCTAAACCCTAACCCCTAGACCCTAAACCCTAACATCGAGCATCCCTAAACCCCTAAAGCCTAAATAATTCCCCTAAACCCTTACCCAAAACCATAAACCCTATTTACTTGAGTAACCCTAAACTCATGTAAACCTGAAATAGTGAGGGAGGGAGAGATACAAAGGTAGAGTTAGAGAGATGGGATCGAAAGTGATCTAGTAAGATAGAGAGATAGGGAGAGAGAGATAAAGCGGTAGGTATAGTTAGAGAGATAGGGAGAGAGAGAGAGAGATAGAGAGGTAGATATAGTTAGAGAGAGGGATAGAGGAGACAGAGATATCTCTCCCAGGCTCGGTCTCCTCTATATCTCCCTATTCACCTCTCTACCTAAACCATAAACCTAAACCTCTAAACCTTAACCCCTAACCCCTAAACCATAAATGCTAAACCATAAATAATGCCCATTAACCCTAACCCCTAACCCCTAAACCATAAAAGAGAGCAACATGCCCCTAAACCCCTAACCCCTAAACATAAAACCTAGAAGCAACCCTAAACCTCTATCTCCCTATCTCTCCCAATCTTTATAATGTGAAAGTTCATGAAAACATTAAGCTTTCATTCCAACCAAGTTCATTCCTAATCAATCCCAAATCATTGCTAATCCATTCAATTTCATCTCTAATCATCCCTAAACCACTTCTAATCAGCCCTAAACCACTTCACACCATCCCAAATCACATCCAAATCAATTTAAATTTATCCCTAATCATTTTCAAATTAACTTGGATTTCATCTCAAATACCATCCCTAAACTATTCCTAAATCATTCGAATCATTCCCTAATCAACACTAAACCACTTCAAACCATCCCTAAAACCATTCTAATAATTCCCAAATCATTCCTAATCTAGTTCTTTTCACCTCTCATCATCCCTAAACAAATCCATTTCATCCCAACTCCTTCCCAAATCAATCTAAGCTCCATCTCAAATAATCCCAAAAATAATCAAAATTAAACAAATACCTCACCAAGAGCCATTAGAAGATTATAGTGCCAATCTGTTAGTAATTTGCACCATTTTGTATAACGTATGTACCAATATGCTCCTTAGTAGCACCTACCTATAATCACAAACATCATTATACACCTAGCTAGTCACAGGTGTCATTCTACCCTCTGACAGCCATAAGAGCCATCAGAACATCATAAGCGCCAATATGTTAGTCATTTAAACCATTCTATACATCATATATACCAACCATAAACCCTAAACCTGATCAACCCTAAACCCTTGTCTCTATCATCTCTCTACCTCTCAATCTCTCTGCCTATGTCTTTGGCCATGTCCATCACCCTCTATCTCCCTATCTCTCCCTCTCTAAACTCCTAACCCCTAAACTCTAAACCTGATCAAACCTAAAACCATACCTCCTTGTCTCTATATCTCTCTACCTCTCAATCTCTCTGGCTATGTCTCTAGCCATGTCCCTCAACCTCTATCTCCATATCTCTTCCCCTCTAAACTCCTAACTGGGCTAAACCCTAAACCTGATCAACCCTAAATCTGATCAACCCTAAAACCTATCTCCTTGTCTCTATCATCCCTCTACCTCTCAATCTCTCTTCCTATGTCTTTGGCCATGTTCCTCACCCTCTATCTCCCTATGTCTCTCCTCAGTCTCCTCTATATCTCCCTATTGGTCATCTCTCTCTCTAAACCCTAACCTAAACCTCTAAACCTTAACCCCTAACCCCTAAAACATAAAACTTAAGGTACCCTAAATAATGCCCCTAAATCCTAACCCCTAACCCATAAATCCTAACCCCTAACCCCTAAACCATAAAAATGAGTAGTTCCCTAAGCCCCAAACCTCTAAACCATAAACCTTGGAAGCAACTCTAAACCTCTATCTCCCTATCTCTCCCAATATCTATCGATCCCCTCACTCTCTCTCTCTCTAAACCCTAACCCCTAAACCCTAAACCTAAGCAACCCTAAATCCCTAATCCCTAAACCCTAAACCATAAACTTGAGCAATCGTAAACCCATAAACCCTAAATAATTCCCCTAAACCCTAACCCAATACCCTAAACCCTAAACTTGAGCAACCCTAAACTCATAAACCATAAATAATGCCCCTAAAGGTCTAAGAAACCCTAAGCTCATAAACCCTAAATAATGACCCTAAACCTGAGCAACTCTAAACCTCTCTCTCTCTCCCAAAACCCCTAAATCCTAAATAATGCCCCTAAATCCTAACCCTTAAACCATAAACCATAAACCTAAGCAGACCTAAACCCCTAAAGCCTAAATAATTCCCCTAAACCCTAAACTTAAGCAACCCTAAACTCATAAACCCGACCCACCCTCTCTCTCTCTCTCCAAAAAAAGAAAACTAGTACTCTCTATCTCTCTCTCCCTATCACTAGGTATCTCTCCCCTTTCTCTCCCCTCCATCTCATCCTTTCTCCCTTTTCCTCCCTCTTGCTCTCCCTTGTCGACAAAGAACATGGAAACAAGAAAAAAAGACATGTAAAGATGGATGAGGATATAAATTGGGATGATGAAATGGAAACAAGATAATTTATGAAATTTCATTGGATGGGAAGAATGAGGAGAGGTAGAGAGGGGAGGGAAGTAGAGAGTGAGAGAGAGGATAAGAGGTAGAGATAGGAGAGAAGTAGAGAGTGGGAGAGGACCGTAGGAGGTAGACAGGGGAATGAAGAAGAGAGAGAGGGTAGGAGGTAGATAGGGGAGGGAAGCAGAGACTAAGAGAGAGGGTAGGAGGTAGATAAGGGAGGGAAGTAGAAAGTGAGAGAGGGTAAGAGGTAGAGAGGGAGGGGGGAGAAGAGAGTGAGAGAGAAGGTAGGAGGTAGAGAGGTGAGAGAAGCAAAGACTTAGAAAGAGGGTAGGAGGTAGATAGGGGAGGGAAGTAGAGAGTGAGAGAGAGGGTAGAAGGTAGATAGGGGAGGGAAGAAGAGTGAGAAAGAAGGTGGGGGGTAGAGAGGGGAGGGAAGCAGAGACTCAGAGAAAGGGTAGGACGTAGAGAGGGGAGAGAAATAGAGTGAGAGAGATGATAGGAAGTGCCCGTGTAGACATGTATCTAAAGTGTGGAAGCATAGACAGGGCATGTCAATTGTATGACATAACACCTCAAAGAGATGTTCTATAATGGAATGCAATGATTGCAAGATATGCAAAAAATGGATTTGTTGAAAAGACTTTAGAAACTTTCAAGTAAATGCAATTGGCATGTGTATTGCTAGTTATGCTCATCATAACGCGGGCGCATTATAATGTGATCGCGTTATGGATTTCACATAACGCGAGCATGTTATAACGTGCTCGCATTATTGTCAACTTTGTTTGACGTGTTTTTATCAGTTTTTAGCAAAATCTGGAGATAATCTGGAGCGTGCTCCCCATCAGGATGGCACTTTTTTCAATGAAAACTCAAAAAAACACCACCATAATCTTAAGCTCTCTGTTAGCTATCTAACCATATAATTTTTTTCACATTTTGAGTACGTTTAGTATGTCATCTTGAATTTATTTTGTAAGTGTGTCCAATTTTTGTCAAAAACCAATGTCTAGTATTTTTGACTTTTTTTTCAACCGTTCATCAAAAATTGAAATAAGTTATATTTTTAGAAACTAGACTCCATTCAACATGAATTCAAAAAAACAAAAATTTGATTTTTGATTAGTTTTCAAACATTTTATGGGGGAGCACGCTCAAATTTCTATTTTTCAGGATGTGTCCACTTTAAAAATTACTAAAAATTAATTATTCATTAAAAAATTATCAGAAAAATTAGGGATAAACTACATGGTGTTACCTAATCTCTCACTGGAGCGATTATTGAAATACTAAAAAAAATTAACATTTTAGGGGGAGCACACCAGATGGTATGTTATGTTTTTTTTGAGAAAAAAACAAGACCAATTTGTGTTCTCCCCCTTTTTGAACCCCTTAATCTTAACCATTTTTGGAAAAAATTAGTAGTTTAGAAACTAGATTTGGAGCACTACAACTCTTGTTTTCATTCCATCTCCAAATTTTGAGTGTAGCTATCTTTAATTTCTCATCCAACATCAATGTTTCTTGATTTCAAAAAAAAGTAGCAATTAAGACCCCATTTTGGTTCCTCATCTTTGTACACTTACCTGTGGTGCTGGGCACTTGGCTAGGGAGTACCCACAGGGGTTCACAGCTGGAGGACAATGAGCTAGTGGTTCTAAGGCTACAGTTCGAGATATGGGTCAATCTCACCGAGTCTTTGCAACAATTGATAACCGCCAGGTTAACTATCAGGCTTCCGTTATAGAGGCTTCAGATACTATTGGGGATATACCCATCACTATATTGTTTGACTCAGGAGCCACAGACTCCTTTATTTCTCCATTGTTAGTGGAGCGTTACAAGATGGTGGCCTCTAGGCAGGATGTTAGGTGGGAAGTTGAGTTAGCTACAGGGACCAAGTTGGTCATAGATGCAATGGTCAAAGATTGCGAGATTTCACTTAGTGCCTTCATGACAGTTGTGGATCTGAGAGTTATACCCTTAGGGTCTTACGATGTGGTGCTAGGCATGGATTGGCTTGCGGCTCATAGAGCCAAGCTAGATTGTCACCGTAAGGTGATAGGATGCCTTGATGATCACAACATAGCAATATAGATAGTGGGCATTCAGAAGCCCACAACAGTTCATATGATATCTGCTAAATAGCTTAAATACTGTATGCTGAAGAGTTGTCAGATGTTTGCGATCATAGTGACAGATCAAAGGATGAGCCTGAGGCTACGCTAGATGATCACCCCATCCTTAGGGAGTTCGCTGATGTGTTTCCTCCCGAAATTCCAGGGATGCCACCTCACAGAGAGGTTGATTTTCATATAGACCTTGTACCAAGTGCTGAGCCAGTGTCTCGTGCACCTTATAGGATGACCACACATGAGCTTACAGAGCTCAAGCTTCATCTAGAGGAGTTGCTAGCAAAGGGGTACATCCGACCTAGTGTCTCTTCATGGGGCACACCAGTCATCTTCGTGAAGAAGGATGGGTCACTTTGGCTATGCATGGACTATAGGTAGTTGAATAAGGTGACAGTGAAGAACTGTTATCCTTTGCCTAGGATTGACGACTTGTTTGACTAGATGCAGGGAGATAGGGTGTTCTCTAAGATTGACCTGAAGTTTGAATACCACAAGTTACGTATCATAGAGGCAGAAATCCATAAGACCACATTTCAGACTCATTATGGTCACTATGAGTTCACCGTGGTGCCCTTCAGTTTGATGAACACTCCTGTAGTATTCATGAGTCTCATGAATGGAGTGTTTCGCACATACCTTGATCGATTCATGATTATATTTCTTGATGACATTTTGATTAAATTGTAGACTGAGGAGGAGCATGAGGAGCACCTTTGCCAGGTACTACAGTGTTTGAGACAGCAGTAGCTTTCTGACAGCCTAGAGAAGTGTGCCTTCTTTAGGACAGAGGTGTAGTATTTGGGTCACACTCTATCTGACGATGGTATCTCTATAGATCCATTGAAGATTAGAGCTATCAAGGATTGGCTAGCATGTTCCAGTGTCACAGAGGTTCGGAGCTTTATGGTTTATGGTTTATTGTTTAGTGTTTAGGTTCAAGGGTTTAGGGTTAAGGGTTTATGGTTTATGGTTTATGGTTTATGGTTTATGGTTTATGGTTTATGTTTTATGGTTGAGGGTTTAGGGATTAGGGTTTATGGTTTATAGTTTAGTGGTTTAGGGTTTAGGGTTTATGGTTAATGGTTTATTTTTTATGGATTATGGTTTATGGTTTATGGTTTATGGTTTATGGTTTATGGTTTAGGGTTTATGGTTTATGGTTTATGGTTTATCGTTTAGGGTTTATGGTTTATGGTTTAAGGTTTAGGGATTAGTGTTTAGGGTTTAGGGCTTAGGGTTTATGGTGTAGGTTTTATGGTTTATTGTTTATGGTGTAGGTTTTATGGTATAGGGTTTAGGGATTAGGGTTTAGGGTTTAGTGTATATGGTTTAGGGTTTAGGTTTTACGTTTTATGGTTATGGTTTAGGGTTTAGGGTTTATCATTTAGGTTTTAGGGTTTAGGGTTTAGGGTTTTGGGTTAGGGTTTATGGTTTATGGTTTATGGTTTAGTGTTTAGGGTTAAGGGTTTATTGTTTATGGTTTATGGTTTATGGTTTATTGTCTATGGTTTATGGTTTATGGTTTATGGTTTAGGATTTATGGATTAGGGTTTATGGTTTATGGTTTATGTTTTAGGGTTTAGGGTTTATGGTTTAGCATTTAGGGTTTGTGGTTTAGGGTTTAGGGTTTATGGTTTAGGGTCTATGGTTTAGGGTTTATGGTTTAGGGATTAGGTTTTAGGGTTTAGGGTTTGGGGTTTAGGGTTTAGGGTTTATGGTTAGGGTTTACGATTTAGCGTTTAGGGTTTATGGTTTAAAGATTATGGTTTATGTTTTAGTGTTTAGGGATTATGTTTTAGGGTTTAGGGTTTAGGGTTTAGTGTTTATGGTTTATGGTTTATGGTTTTTTGTTTAGAGTTTAGGGTTTGGGGTTTAGGTTTTATGGTTTCAATTTAGGGTTTAAGGTTAAGGGTTTAGGGTTTAGGGATTACGGTTTAGGGTCTATGGTTTAGGGTTGAAGGTTTATGGTTTATGGTTTATGGTTTATGATTTAGCATTTAGGGTTTAGTGTCTAGGGTTTATGCTTTAGGGTTTATTGTTTAAGGTTTATGGTTTATGGTTTATTTTTTAGGGTTTTTGGTTTATGGTTTATGGTTTATAGTTTAGGGTTTATGGTTTAAGGTTTAAGGTTTAGGGTTTAGGGTTTAGGGTTTAGGATTTAGGGTTTAGGGTTTAGGTTTTAGGGTTTAGGGTTTAGGGTTAAGGGTTAAGGGATAAGGGTGTAGGTTTTAGTGTTTAGGGTTTAGGGATTAAGGTTCAGTGTTTAGGGTTTAGGGTTTAGGGTTTAGTGATTAGGGTTTAGTTTTTAGGGTTTAGGGTTTAGGGTTTAGGGTTTTTTTTATGCTTTAGGTTTTGTGGTTTATGGTTTATAGTTTAGGGTTTAGGGTTTATGGTTTAGAGTTTAGGGTTTATGGTTTAGGGTTTATGGTTTATGGTTTGGGGTTTAGGGTTTAGGGTTTAGAGTTTAGGGTTTAGGCTTTAGGGTTTATGGTTTTGGGTTTAGGGCTTTGTGTTTAGGGTTTAGGATTTAGGGTTTATTGTTTATGGTTTATGGTGTATTGTTTAGGTTTAGGGTTTATGGTTTGGGGTTTAGGGTTTATTGCTTAGGGTTTATTGTTTAGGGTTTAGGGTTTATGGTTTATGGTTTATGTTTTATGGTTTATGGTTTATGGTATAGGGTTTATGGTTTATGGTTTATGGTTTATGGTTTATGGTTTAGGGTTTAGGGTTTATATTTTAGGGTTTAGGGTTTATCATTTAGGGTTTAGGGTTTAGGGTTTATGGTTTAGGGTTTATGATTTATGGTTTATGGTTTAGGGCTTAGTGTTTAGGTTCAAGGGTTTGAGGTTAAGGGTTTATGGTTTATAGTTTAGGGTTTAGGGTTTATGGTTTAGAGTTTAAGGTTTATGGTTTACGGTTTATGGTTTATGGTTTGGGGTTTAGGGTTTAGGGTTTAGAGTTTAGGCTTTAGGCTTTAGGGTTTATGGTTTTGGGTTTAGGGCTTTGTGTTTAGGGTTTAGGATTTAGGGTTTATTGTTTATGGTTTATGGTTTAGGTTTATGGTTTATGGTTTGGCGTTTAGGGTTTATTGTTTATGGTTTATGGTTTATGGTTTATGGTTTATGTTTTATGGTTTATGGTTTATGGTTTATGGTATAGGGTTTATGGTTTATGGTTTAGGGTTTAGGGTTTATGGTTTATATTTTAGGGTTTAGGGTTTATCGTTTAGGGTTTAGGGTTTAGGGTTTATGGTTTAGGGTTTATGATTTATGGTTTATGGTTTAGGGCTTAGTGTTTAGGTTCAAGGATTTGAGGTTAAGGGTTTATGGTTTATGGTTTCTTGTGTATGGTTTATGGTTTAGGGTTTAGGGTTTAGGGTTTAGAGATTAGGGTTTAGGGTTTAGGGTTTAGGGTTTAGGGTTTAGGGTTTAAGGTTTAGGGTTTAGGTTGTATGGTTTATGGTTTATGGTTTATGGTTTATGGTTTATGGTTCAGGGTTTAGGCATTATGGTTTATGGTTTAGGGTTTAGGGATTATGGTTTAGGGTTTATTGTTTAGGGTTTATGGTTTAGTGTTTATGGTTTATGGTTCATGGTTTAGGTTTTAGGGTTTATGGTTTATGGTTTAGAGTTTGAGGTTTAAGGTTTATTGTTTAGCGTTTAGGTTCAAGGGTTTAGGGTTAAAAGTTTAGGGTTTAGAGTTTAGGGTTTAGAGTTTAGGGTTTATGGTTTATGGTTTAGAGTTTATGGTTTATGGTTTATGTTTTATGGTTTAGGGTTTAGGGTTTAGGGTTTAGGGATTAGGGTTTATGATTTATGGTTTATGGTTTATGGTTTATGTTTTATAGTTTAGGGTTAAGGGTTTAGGGTTTAGGGTTTAGGGTTTATGGTTTCTTTCTTTATGGTTTAGGGTTAAGGGTATATGGATTAGGGTTTAGGGTTTATGTTTTAGGTTTTAGGGTTTATGGTTTATGGTTTATGGTTTATAGTATAGGGTATAGGGATTAGGTTTTATGGTTTAGGGTTTATGGTATAGGGTTTAGGGATTAGGGTTTAGGGTTCAGGGTTTATGCTATATGGTTTATGGTTTATGGTTTAGTGTTTAGGGTTTAGAGTATATGGTTTAGTGTTTAGGGTTTAGGTTTTAGGTTTTAGGGTTTAGGGTTTATGGTTTATTGTTTATAGTTTAGGTTTTAGGGTTTTGGGTTTATGGTTTATGGTTTATAGTTTAGGGTTTAGTGTTTATGGTTTATGGTTTATGGGTTATGGTTTATGGTTTAGTGTTTATTTTCAAGGGTTTAGGATTAAATGTTTATGGTTTATGGTTTAGGATTTAGGGTTTAGTGTTTAGGGTTTATGATTTAAGGTTTATGGTTTATGGTTTTATGGTTTAGGGATTATGGTTTAGGGTTTAGGGTTTATAGTTTAGGGTTTAGGGTTTATTATTTAGGGTTTATGGTTTATGGTTTATGGTTTAGGTTTTAGGGTTTACGGTTTATGGTTTATGGTTTATGGTTTATGGTTTATTGTTTAGTGTTTTGGTTCAAGGGTTTAGGGTTAAGGGTTTAGGTTTTATGGTTTATGGTTTATGGTTTATATTTTATGGTTGAGGGTTTAGGGATTAGGGTTTATGGTTTATAGTTTAGTGTTTATGGTTTAGGTTTTATGGTTTATGGTTTAGGGTGTAGGGTTTATGGTTTAGGGTTTAGGGTTTAGGGTTTAGGGTTTAGGGTTTAGGGTTTAGGGTATATGGTTTAGGGTTTAGATTTTAGGTTTTAGGGTTTAGGATTTAGGGTTTAGGGTTTATAGTATAGGGTTTAGGGATTAAGTTTTATGGTTTAGGGTTTATGGTTTAGGGATTAGGGTTTAGGGTTTAGGGTTTATTGTTTATGGTTTATGGTTTAGGGTTTAGGGTTATGGTTTTAGGGGTTAGAATTTATGATTTATGCTTTAGGGTTTATAGTTTAGGTTTTAGGGTTTAGGGTTTAGGGTTTAGGGTTTATGGTTTATGGGTTATGGTTTAGTGTTTATTTTGAAGGGTTTAGGGTTAATGGTTTATGGTTTATGGTTTAGGATTTAGGTTTAGTGTTTATTTTCAAGCATTTAGGGTTAAGGGTTTATGGTTGATGGTTTAGGGTTTAGGGTTTAGGGTTTAGGATGTAGGGTTTAGTGTTTAGGGTTTATGATTTAGGGTTTAGGGTATAGGGTTTAGAGTTTAGGGTTTAGAGTTTAGGTTTTAGGTTTTAGGATTTAGGGTTTAGGGTTTATAGTTTATGGTTTATGGTTTATGGTTTAGGGTTTAGGGTTTATGGTTTATGATTTAGGGTTTAGGGTTTATGGTATAGGGTTTAGGGTTTAGGGTTTAGAGTTTAGGCTTTAGGCTTTAGGGTTTATGGTTTTGCGTTTAGGGTTTATGGTTTATTATTTAGGTTTTGGGTTTATGGTTTATGGTTTATGGTTTATGGTTTATGGGTTATGGTTTATGGTTTAAGGTTTAGGGTTTAGGGTTTGTGGTTTATGGTTTAGTGTTTAGGGTTTATGGTTTATTGTTTAGGCTTTATGGTTATAGTTTAGGGTTTAGTGTTTTCTGTTTAGGATTTAGGGATAAGGGTTTAGGGTTTAGGGTTTAGGGTTTATGATTTGGCTTTTATTGTTTAGGGTTTAGGGTTTAGAGTTTATGGTTTATGGTTTAGGCTTTAGGTTTTAGCTTTTAGTGTTTATGGTTTATGGTTTAGGTTTTACAGTTTACGGTTGATTGTTTAGGGTTTATGGTTTATGGTTTATTGTTTAGTGTTTAGGTTCAAGGAATTAGGGTTTAGGGTTTATGGTTAATGGTTTATTTTTTATGGTTTATGGTTTATGGTTTATGGTTTATAGTTTAGGGTTTATGGTTTAAGGTTTAGGGTTTATGGTTTATGGTTTAGGGTTTAGGGTTTAGGTTTTAGGATTTAGGTTTTAGGGTTTAGGGTTTACAGTTTACGGTTAAGGGTTAAGGGATAAGGGTGTAGGTTTTAGTGTTTAGGGTTTAGGGATTAAGGTTCAGTGTTTAGGGTTTAGGGTTTAGGGTTTTTTTTATGCTTTAGGGTTTGTGGTTTATGGTTTATAGTTTATGGTTTAGGGTTTATGGTTTAGAGTTTAGGGTTTAGGGTTTAGGGTTTATGGTTTATGGTTTGGGGTTTAGGGTTTAGGGTTTAGAGTTTAGGGTTTAGGGTTTAGGGTTTATGGTTTTGGGTTTAGGGCTTTGTGTTTAGGGTTTAGGATTTAGGGTTTATTGTTTATGGTTTATGGTTTATTGTTTAGGTTTAGGGTTTATGGTTTGGGGTTTAGGGTTTATGGTTTATGGTTTATCGTTTATGTTTTATGGTTTATGGTTTATGGTTTATGGTATAGGGTTTATGGTTTATGGTATATGGTTTAGGGTTTATGGTTTAGGGTTTAGGATTTATGGTTTATGGTTTATATTTTAGGGTTTAGGGTTTATCATTTAGGGTTTAGGGTTTACGGTTTATGCTTTAGGTTTTATGATTTATGGTTTATTGTTTAGGGTTTAGTGTTTAGGTTTAAGGGTTTGAGGTTAAGGGTTTATGGTTTATGGTTTATGGTTTATGGTTTAGGGTTTAGAGATTAGGGTTTATGGTTTAAGGTTTAGGGTTTAGGTTTTATGGTTTATGGTTTATGGTTTAGGGTTTAGGGATTATGGTTTAGGGTTTATTGTTTAGGGTTTATGGTTTAGTGTTTATGGTTTATGGTTTATGGTTTAGGTTTTAGGGTTTATGGTTTATGGTTTAGAGTTTAAGGTTTAAGGTTTATTGTTTAGTGTTTAGGTTCAAGGGTTTAGGGTTAAGAGTTTAGTGTTTAGAGTTTATGGTTTATGGTTTATGGTTTAGGGTTTATGGTTTAGGGTTTAGGGTTTATGGATTAGGGTTTATGATTTATGGTTTATGGTTTAGTGTTTATGGTTTATGGTTTATGGTTTATGTTTTATGGTTTAGGGTTTAGGGTTAAGGGTTTATGGTTTATGGTTTATGGTTTAGGGTTTATGGTTTCTTTCTTTATGGTTTAGGGTTAACGGTATATGGATTAGGGTTTAGGGTTTATGTTTTAGGTTTTAGGGTTTATGGTTTATGGTTTATGGTTTAGGGTTTATAGTTTAGGGTTTAGGGATTAGGTTTTATGGTTTAGGGTTTATGGTATAGGGTTTAGGGATTAGGGTTTAGGGTTTAGGGTTTATGCTGTATGGTTTATGGTTTAGTGTTTAGGGTTTAGAGTATATGGTTTAGTGTTTAGGGTTTAGGTTTTAGGTTTTAGGGTTTAGGGTTTATGGTTTAGGGTTTATAGTTTAGGTTTTAGGGTTTAGGGTTTATGGTTTATGGTTTATAGTTTAGGGTTTAGTGTTTATGGTTTATGGTTTATGGTTTATGGGTTATGGTTTATGGTTTAGTGTTTATTTTCAAGGGTTTAGGATTAAATGTTTATGGTTTATGGTTTAGGATTTAAGGTTTAGTGTTTAGGGTTTATGATTTAAGGTTTATGGTTTATGGTTTTATGGTTTAGGGATTATGGTTTAAGGTTTAGGGTTTATAGTTTAGGGTTTAGGGTTTATTGTTTATGGTTTATGGTTTATGGTTTAGGTTTTAGGGTTTACAGTTTATGGTTTATGGTTTATTGTTTAGTGTTTAGGTTCAAGGGTTTAGGGTTTATGGTTGATGGTTTATGGTTTATGGTTTACGGTTTATGGTTTATGTTTTATGGTTGAGGGTTTAGGGATTAGGGTTTATGGTTTATAGTTTAGTGTTTATGGTTTAGGGTTTATGGTTTATGGTTCAGGGTTTAGGGTTTAGGGTTAAGGGTTAAGTGTTTAGGGTTTAGGGTTTAGGTGGTTTATGGTTTATGGTTTATGGTTTATGGTTTGGGGTTTAGAGTTTATGGTTTATGGTTTATGGTTTATGGTTTAGGGTTTAGGGTTTTTGATTTATGGTTTAGGGTTTACAGTTTAGGTTTTAGGGTTTAGGGTTTACAGTTTACGGTTTAGGTTTTCTTCTTTAGGGTTTAGGTTTTATTGTTTAGGGTTTAGGCTTTATAGTTTAGGGTCGTTTAGGGTTTAGGCTTTATAGTTTAGGGTTTAGGCTTTATAGTGTAGGGTTTAGGGATTATGGTTTAGCGTTTAGGGTTTAGGGTTTAGGGTTTATCATTCAGGGTTTAGGGTTTATGGTTTAGGGATTAGGGTTTATGGTTTTAACTTTAGGGTTTAGGGTTTAGCATTTAGCATTTACGGTTTAGTGTTTCAGGTTTATGGGTTAGGGTTTATGGTTTAGGGTTGAGGGTTTATGGTTTATGGTTTATGGTTTTAGGATTTAGGGTTTAGGGTTTAGGGTTTTATGTTTAGGGTTAAGGGTTTAGGATCTAGGGTTTAGATTTTAGGATTGAGGGTGTAGGGTTTAGGGTTTAGGGTTTAAGGTTTAGTGTTTAGGGTTTATGGTTTAGGGATTGTCGTTTAGGGTTTATGGTTTTGGGTTTATCGTTTAGGGTTTATGGTTTATGGTTTAGGGTTTATTGGTTAGGGTATAGGGTTGAGTTAAGGGTTTATGTATTATGGTTTAGGGTTTAGGATTAGGTTTTCAAATTTAGGGTTAAGGGTTTAGGGTTTCTTTTAGGGTTTAGCGTTTAGGGTTTATTGTTTAGGGTTTAGGGTTTACAATTTACGGTTTAGGGTCTACGGTTTGCAGTTTAGTGTTTAGGATTTAGGGTTTATGGTAGGGTTTAGTGTTTAGGGTTTAGGTTTTACCATTTATCATTTAGGGTTTAGGGTTTCTGGTTTATGATTTATGGTTTGAGGTGTAAGTTTTAGGTTTTAAGGTTTTGCATTTAGGGTTTAGGGTTTACGGTTTAGAGATTAGGGTTTAGGGTTTAGGGTTTAGGATTTAGGGTTAAGAGTTTAGGGTTTACGGTTTTGTGTTTAGGATTTAGTGTTTAGTGTTCAGGGTTTAGCGTTTAGCATTTAGGGTTCAGGGTCTAGGGTGTAGGGTTTAGGGTTTATGGTTTAGTGTTTAGGGTTTATTTATTATGGTTTAGGGTTTATGGTTTAGAGTTTAGGGTTTCAGGTGTAGGGTTTATGGTTTAAGGTTTAGGTTTTTATCTTTAGGGTTTAGGTTTTATTGTTTAGGGTTTAGGGTTTATTGTTTAGGTTTAAGGTTTAGGGTTTATGCTTTATGCTTTATGGTTTTCGATTTAGGGTTTATGGTTTATGGTTTAAGGTTTAGGGTTTAGGGTTTAGTGTTTAGGGTTTATTGTTTAGGGTTTAGGGTTTATTGTTTATGGTTTAGGTTTTTGTCTTTAGGGTTTAGGGTTTAGGTTTTATTGTTTAGTGTTTAGGGTTTATTGTTTAGGTTTAGGGTTTAGGGTTTAGGGTTTAGGGTTTATGATTTATGGTTTATGGTGTATAGTTTAGGGTTTAGGGTTTAGGGTTTATGCTTTATGGTTTAGGGTTGAGGGTTTCAGGTTTAGGGTTTATGATTTAAAGTTTAGGGTTTAAGGTTTAGGGTTTAGGGTTTATTGTTTATGGTTTATAGTTTATGGATTAGGGTTTATTGTTTATGGTTTATGGTTTATTCTTTATGATTTAGTGTTTATGGTTTATGGTTTAGGGTTTATGCTTTATGCTTTATGGTTTAGGGTTTAGTGTTTAGGGTTCATGGTTTAAGGTTTAGGGTTTAGGGTTTAGGGTTTAGGGTTTAGGGTTTACGGTTTATGGTTTAGGGTTTAGGGTTTAGGGCTTATAGTTTAAGGTTTTGTTTTTAGGGTTTAGGGTTTAGAGTTTAGGGTTTATTGTTTAGGGTTTAGGGTTTATGGTTTATGTTTAGGGTTTAGTATTTAGGGTTTATGGTTTATGGTTTATGGTTTATTGTTTAGGGTTTAGGGTTTTGGATTTAGGGTTTAGGGTTTATTGTTTATGGTTTATGGTTTATGGTTTACGGTTTAGGGTTTAGTGTTTAGGTTTTATGGTTTAGGTTCATTTAGGGTTTAGGGTTTAGTGTTTAGGGTTTAGTGTTTAAGGTTTAGGGTTTATGGTTTAGGCTTTAGGCTTTGTTGTTTAGGGTTTAGGGTTTATGGTTTATGTTTTATGGTTTAACATTTAGTGTTTATGGTTTATGGTTTATGGTTTAACGTTTATGGTTTATGGTTTATGGTTTATGGTTTATGGTTTGGGGTTAAGGATTTACGGTTTAGGCTTTAGGGTTTATAGTTTATGGTTTATGGTTTATAGATTAGGGTTTATTGTTTATGGTTTAGGGTATATGGTTTGTGAATTAGGGTTTAGGGTTTAGTGTTTATTGTTTAGGGTTTAAGGTTTAGGGTTTAGTGTTTATTGATTAGGGTTTAGGGTTTATGGTTTGGGACTTAGTGTTTAGGGTTTATGGTTTATGGTTTAGGGATTATGGTTTATGGTTTATGGTTTATGGTTTATGGTTTGGGGTTTATAGTTTAGGGTTTAGGGTTTATGGTTAAGATTTATCGTTTAGGGTTTAGGGTTTAGGGTTTAGGGTTTAGGGTTTATGGTTTACGGTTTATGGTATAGGGTTTATGGTTTATGGTTTATGGTTTATGGTTTATGGATTATGGTTTTATGGTTTAGGATTTAGGGTTTGTGGTTTATGGTTTAGGGTTTATAGTTTAGTGTTTAGGGTTTATGGTTTAGGGTTTAGGGTTTCGGGTTTGGGATTTAGGGTTTAGTGTTTAGGATTTAGGGTTTAGGGTTTAGATTTTATGGTTTATGGTTTATGGTTTAGGGTTTAGATTTTAGGGTTTAGGGTTTAGGGTTTATGGTTTATGGTGTAGGGTTTAGAGTTTATGATTTATGGTTTATGGTTTATGGTTTTGTGTTTAGGTTTTATGGTTTATAGTTTAGGGTTTAGGGTTTATTGTTTATGGTTTATGGTTTAGTGTTAGGGGTTTATTGTTTAGGGTCGTTTAGGCTTTAGGCTTTATAGTTTAGGGTTTAGGCTTTATAGTGTAGGGTTTAGGGATTATGGTTTAGCGTTTAGGGTTAGGGTTTAGGGTTTAGGGTTTATGGTTTAGGGATTAGGGTTTATGGTTTCGGGTTTAGGGTTTAGGGTTTAGCATTTAGCATTTACGGTTTAGGGTTTCAGGTTTATGGGTTAGGGTTTAGGGTTTATGGATTAGTATTTAGGGTTTAGGATTTGTGGTTTACGGTTTATGGTTTATGGTTTATGGTTTATGGTTTACGGTTTATAGTTTATGGTTTATCCTTTATGGTTTATGGTTTATGGTTTTTGGTTTAGGGATTATGGTTTAGGGTTTAGGGTTTATCATTTACGGTTTATAGTTTAGGGTTTATGATTTAGGTTTTAGGGTTTAGGGTTTACCATTTATGGTTTATGGTTTATGGTTTATTGTTTAGGGTTAAGGGTTTGGTGTTTAGAGTTTAGGGTTTAGGGTTTAGGGTTTAGGGTGTATTGTTTAAGGTTTAGTGTTTAGGGTTTAGGGTTTTGTGTTTAGGGTTTAGGGTTTAGGGTTTAGTGTTCATGGCTTATGGTTGAGGGTTTAGGGTTTATAGATTAGGGTTTAGGGTTTAGGGTTCACGGTTGAGGGTTTAACGTTTAGGGTTTAGCCTTTAGTGTTTAGGTTTTAGGGTTTAGGGTTTAGTGTTTAGGGTTTAACGTTTAGGGTTTAGGATTTAGGGTTTATGGTTTATAGTTTAGGGTTTAGGGATTATGGTTTAGGGTTTAGGGATTATGGTTTAGGTTTTATGGGTCAGAGTTTAGGGTTTAGGGTTTTTCTTTCAGATTTAGGGTTTAGGTTTTATGGTTTATGATTTAGGGTTTAGGGTTTAGGGATTAGGTTTTAGGGTTTAGGGTTGAGAGTTTAGTGTTTAGCGTTTAGGGTTTAGGGTTTCGAGTTTAGGGGTTAATGTTTATGGTTTATGGTTTATGGTTTATTGTTTAGGGTTTAGGGTTTATGGTTTATGGTTTATGGTTTATGGTTTATGGTTTTTAGTTCTTGGTTTAGGGATTATGGTTTAGGGTTTAGGGTTTAGGGTTTATCGTTTAGGGTTTATAGTTTAGGGTTTAGGGTTTATCATTTATGGTTTATGGTTTAGGGTTTATGGTTTATGGTTTATGGTTTATGGTTTAGGGTTTAGGGTTTAGGATTTATGATTTAGGTTTAGGGTTTAGTGATTATTTTTAGGGTTTAGGATTTAGGGTTTAGGGTGTTTGGTTTAAGTTTTATGGTTTAGTGTTTAGGGTTTAGGGTTTAGTGTTTATTGTTTAGGGTTTAGGGTGTTTGGTTTAGGCTTAGGGTGTTTGGTTTAGGGTGTAGGGTTTAGGATTTAGGTTTTAGGATTTATGGTTTATGGTTTAGTGTTTAGGGCTTAGTGCTTAGTATTTAGGGTTTAGGGTTTATAGTTTAGGGTTTAGGGATTAGGGTTTACGGTTTAGGGTTTAGGGTTTATGGTTTAGGGATTAGGGTTTAGGGTTTAGCATTTAGGGTTTAGGGTTTAGGATTTAGGGTTTGGGGTTTATGTATTAGGGTTTATGATTTATGATTTATGGTTTATTGTTTATGGTTTATGGTTTAAGGTTTAGGGTTTAGCCTTTAGCATTTAGGGTTTAGCGTTTAGCATTTAACGTTTATGGTTTATGGTTTATGGTTTATGGTTTAGGGATTATGGTTTAGGGTTTATGGGTCAGCGTTTAGGGTTTAGTATTTTTCTTTTAGATTTAGGGTTTAGGGTTTAGGTTTATGGTTTATGGTTTATAGTTTATGGTTTATGATTTAGCGTTTAGGGTTTAGGGATTAGAGTTTAGGGATTAGGGTTTAGGGTTTAGAGTATAGGGTTTAGGGTTTATGGTTTATGGTTTATGGTTTAGTGTTTATTTTCAAGGGTTTACGGTTAAGGGTTTATGGTTTATGGTTTATGGTTTAAGGGTTTAAGGGTTTAAGGGTTTATGGTTTATGGTTTAGGGTCTATGGTGTAGGGTTTAGAGTTTATGGTTTATGGTTTATGGTTTTTTGTTTAGGTTTTATGGTTTATAGTTTAGGGTTTAGGGTTTATTGTTTATGGTTTACAGTTTAGGGTTTAGTGTTAAGGGTTTATTGTTTAGGGTCATTTAGGGTTTAGGCTTTATAGTTTAGGGTTTAGGCTTTATAGTGTAGGGTTTATGGTTTATGGTTTAGGGTTTATGGTTTAGGATTTGGGGTTTAGTGTTTAGGGTTTATGATTTAGGGTTTAGGATTTAGGGTTTAGGGTTTAGAGTTTAGGGTTTATGGTTTATGGTTTAGAGTTTATGGTTTAGGTTTTAGAATTTAGGGTTTAGGGTTTATAGTTTATGGTTTATGCTTTATGGTTTAGGGTTTAGGGTTTATGGTTTAGAGTTTGTGGTTTAGGGTTTATGGTTTATAGTTTAGGGTTTAGGGTTTAGGGTTTATAGTATAGGGTTTAGGGTTTTGGGTTTAGAGTTTAGGCTTTAGGATTTAAGGTTTATGGTTTTGGGTTTAGGGTTTTGTGTTTAGGGTTTATTATTTAGGTTTTGGGTTTATGGTTAGTTTAGGGTTTAGGGTTTAGGGTTTAGGGTTTAGGGTTTGTGGTTTATTGTTTAGGCTTTATGGTTATAGTTTAGGGTTTAGGGTTTTTTGTTTAGGATTTAGGGTTTAGGGTTAAGGGTTTACGGTTTATGGTTTATGGTTTATGATTTAGCTTTTAGTGTTTAGGGTTTAGGGTTTAGGATTTAGGGTTTATGGTTTATGGTTTATGGTTTGGGGTTTATGGTTTATGGTTTAGGGTTTATGGTTTAAGTTTTATGGTTTAAGGTTTATGGTTTATGGTTTAGGGTTTATGGTTTATGGTTTATGGTTTAGGTTTTAGGTTTTAGGGTTTAGTGTTTATGGTTTATGGTGTAGGTTTTACGATTTAGGGTTGATAGTTTAGGATTTAGTGTTTAGGGTTTAGGGTTTATTATTTAGTGTTTAGGTTCAAGGGTTTAGGGTTAAGGGTTTAGGTTTCAGAGTTTATGGTTTATGGTTTATGGTTTATGGTTTAGGGTTTATGGTTTATGGTTTATGGTTTATGGTTTATGGTTTATGGTCTATGGTTTATTGTTTATGGTTTATGGTTTAGGGTTTAGGGTTTATTGTTTATGGTTGAGGATTTATGGTATAGGGTTTAGGGATTAGGGTGAAGGGTTTAGGGTTTAGGGTATATGGTTTATGGTTTATGGTTTAGGGTTTAGGGTTTAGGGTTTATATTTTAGGGTTTAGGGTTTATCGTTTATGGTTTATGGTTTAGGGTTTATGGTTTATGGTTTATGGTTTATGATTTATGGTTTATGGTTTAGGGCTTAGTGTTTAGGTTCAAGGGTTTGAGGTTAAGGGTTTATAGTTTATGGTTTATGGTTTATGGTTTATGGTTTATGGTTTATGGTTTATGGTTTTTGGTGTGTGGTTTATGGTTTATGGTTTATGATATAGGGTTTATGGTTTATGGTTTATGGTTTATATTTTAGGGTTTAGGGTTTATCATTTATGGTTTAGGGTTGGGTTTATGGTTTAGGGTTTATGATTTATGGTTTATGGTTTAGGGCTTAGTGTTTAGGTTCAAGGGTTTGAGGTTAAGGGTTTATGGTTTATGGTTTATGGTTTATGGTTTATGGTTTATGGTTTGTGGTGTATGGTTTATGGTTTATGGTTTATGGTTTAGAGATTAGTGTTTATGGTTTATGGTTTATGGTTTAGGTTTTATGGTTTAAGGTTTATGGTTTATGGTTTATGGTTTATGGTTCAGGGTTTAGCTATTATGGTTTATGGTTTAGGGTTTAGGGATTATGGTTTAGGGTTTATTGTTTAGGGTTTATGGTTTAGTGTTTATGGTTTATGGTTTATGGTTTAGGTTTTAGGGTTTATGGTTTATGGTTTAGAGTTTGAGGTTTAAGGTTTATTGTTTAGCGTTTAGGTTCAAGGGTTTAGGGTTAAGAGTTTAGGGTTTAGAGTTTATGGTTTATGGTTTATGGTTTATGGTTTATGTTTTATGGTTTAGGGTTTAGGGTTTAGGGTTTAGGGATTAGGGTTTATGATTTATGGTTTATGGTTTAGTGTTTATGGTTTATGGTTTATGGTTTATGTTTTTTGGTTTAGGGTTAAGGGTTTAGGGTTTAGGGTTTATGTTTTAGGTTTTATGGTTTATGGTTTATGGTTTATGGTTTAGGGTTTATAGTATAGGGTTTAGGGATTAGGTTTTATAGTGTAGGGTTTATGGTATAGGGTTTAGGGATTAGGGTTTAGGGTTTAGGGTTTATGCTGTATGGTTTATGGTTTATGGTTTAGTGTTTAGGGTTTAGAGTATATGGTTTAGTGTTTAGGGTTTAGGTTTTAGGTTTTAGGGTTTAGGGTTTAGGGTTTAGGGTTTATAGTTTAGGTTTTAGGGTTTATGGTTTATGGTTTATGGTTTTTCGTTTAGGGTTTAGTGTTTATGGTTTATGGTTTATGGTTTATGGGTTATGGTTTATGGTTTAGTGTTTATTTTCAAGGGTTTAGGATTAAATGTTAATGGTTTATGGTTTAGGATTTAGGGTTTAGTGTTTAGGGTTTATGATTTAAGGTTTATGGTTTATGGTTTTATGGTTTAGGGATTATGGTTTAGGGTTTAGGGTTTATAGTTTAGGGTTTAGGGTTTATGGTTTAGGTTTTAGGGTTTATGGTTTATTGTTTATTGTTTAGTGTTTAGGTTCAAGGGTTTACGGTTAAGGGTTTAGGGTTTATGGTTTAAGTTTTATGGTTGAGGGTTTAGGGATTAGGGTTTATGGTTTATAGTTTAGTGTTTATGGTTTATGGTTTATGGTTTAGGGTTAAGGGTTAAGTGTTTAGGGTTTAGGGTTTTGGGTTTAGGGTTTATGGTTTAGGGTTAAGGGTATATGGTTTAGGGTATAGGGTTTAGATTTTAGGTTTTAGGGTTTAGGGTTTAGGGTTTATAGTATAGGGTTTAGGGATTAGGTTTTATCATTTAGGGTTTATGGTATAGGGTTTAGGGATTAGGGTTTAGGGTTTATTGTTTATGGTTTATGGTTTAGGGTATATGGTTTAGGGTTTAGGGTTTAGGTTTTAGGTTTTAGGGGTTAGAATTTATGATTTATGGTTTAGGGTTTATAGTTTAGGTTTTAGGTTTTAGGGTTTAGGGTTTAGGGTTTAGGGTTTATGGGTTATGGTTTATGGTTTATGGTTTAGTGTTTATTTTCAAGGGTTTAGGGTTAATGGTTTATGGTTTAGGATTTAGGTTTAGTGTTTATTTTCAAGCATTTAGGGTTAAGGGTTTATGGTTGGTGGTTTAGGGTTTATGGTTTAGGATTTAGGGTTTAGTGTTTAGGGTTTATGATTTAGGGTTTAGGGTATAGGGTTTAGAGTTTAGGGTTTATTGTTTAGGGTTTAGAGTTTAGGTTTTAGGTTTTATGATTTAGGGTTTAGGGTTTATAGTTTATGGTTTATGGTTTATGGTTTAGAGTTTGTGGTTTAGGGACAGTCAACACAATCTTTGGGAGGTTGTATAAACATAGTACATGGATGTATGAAGCTCTCCATAGTTTAGAAGGTCCAGGCAAGACTATCCTAGAATAACTTGCATGAATTTAGTGTTGCCAAGGTTGTAACCCCATAAAGTAGTAGCAGTCTTAGGCAGTGAAATGAGTAGTCATAAAGGCATTATAATGAGAAATATCAATAGTTTTTGGCAACACCTGTAGCATACCCATTTACAGTAGTGAAACCTCCTGGAGTAGAAGGGGATGTGACTCTTAATGATATTAACTAGTGGATTCTAATTCCCCAACAAGGCCAATTCAACATCCTAATGGTGATCATGCTAAACCTCCATCTGCTGCTTCCACTGGATCAGGACTTTCTAGGAAGGTTGTAGTTGCTCTGACTAAAATTCACACAGAGGGAAAAGGAATTATTACTATTACAAGGACCAAAGACAAGAGGGCTCACATAGTTGAAGTGATGAAAGAGTTTCAAGTAGCATACAAGGATCCGTGGAGTGTTAAACATCCATGTAGGTCACTGGACAACTATATGAGGGTTTTAAGGCATTGAAGCATCTACATGTTTAATGAAACACTATCAAGGTTTCTAAAAGCTATGCTAACTACTAGCAGATTAGTAACAATAGAAGATAATGTGGATGGAGTATATGGGATGCATTTCAAGTAAGAGGGATCTACCAAAAAATATGGGGCCTGCATAGTTGCCATAGAGATCTAATTAGTTCTGGAGATCTGTATGTTAGGTTTAGGAAAGTGCAAAGTAGCAGAAAACCAATTTTAGGACAGTGGTACAGGGTTTTTTATGTTCATAAGAGAGATGACTGTTATACAATCAATAAGAGAGAATCCATCAATGACTTCTATAAAGGAATAGGAGAACAGTTCATTAGAGTCAGAGGATCTAAAAAGTAGTGTGATGAGAATACAGGTATACAGAGATGTATATTACCATAAAAGTGAGATGTATATTACCATAAAAGTTTCATGAAGCACTATCAGAGCATCCGAGGTCCTTCATAGTGATTCCTAACCCTATCCTTAATGCTAAACTTACATGTGAACCAAGAAAGGATAGTCCAAGATTTGCCTAAGGTTATGAAGAGAGACAACAACTTCAAAGGAGAAGGGTTTGAGCATAAGCAGAACATAGTGAACTTTGAACAAAGAGCATGTGCAAACCATCACCATTTAGGTCTGATAAAGGTTTGAGAATGACTAAAATCTCTAGGTATGAAGGTAATATATTAAGGGTTTCATGTTTGTGAGAGAGTTGTTAACAAGATGTAGTCCAAGCAAAAAGACAATCATCCCTATTTTCTTTTTTGAGACAGTCACCAATGTTAAAAAGACAGTCAACTGTATATTGAAATAGGGATTAAAAGAGCACCATTAATCATGCTATTAAGAAGCATGAAGGTAGTCAACAAAGGCTGAGGGAAATGTATCAAAGAAGCAACCTTAAGAGAGGTGACATTGAAGATCAAAAGGATTAATGCAAGTTCTCTCAAAATCATATCTAGGAGATTTTAAGGGGAACCAACTCTTTTGGAGGTTCACTTTCACTATAGACAACCCACAGTTTGAAAGTGAACCAATGTTTCACGGGATTGTTAGGCTTAGTGCTTGAAAAGGGGGCAATCCTTCATTACAACAAGAAGATAAAGTCAACTTAAATAAATTTGAATAATTTATTTAAATTTAGAGGAATAAAAATATAACTAAATAATTAAAATTATTTAATTGTTTGAGGATAAGAGGAAATTTAAGTGATGAATTAATTAAATAATTAGATTTATTTAATTAATGTGGATTTGAAGATTGAAAGAAGATAATTTAATCAAATAATTAAAATTATTTAATTTGGAAGAATAAAATGGAATTTAACGAAATTAAATAAATAAATAGAATTTATTCAATTAATGTTGGAATTAGGGGAATTAGAAGAAATTGATGAAATTAATTAAATAATTAGATTATTTAATTAACGTTGGATGCATGTGATTTAGAAGAATTTGATGTATACAAGGTGAATTATGTAAAGGTTATTTTTAGGTGTCTACACTATCATGGCTACTTGTAACCTCATTCTCCATTCTTTGTTCAAAAAATTTCACATCCAAATTTAAAAAATGAAATGACTCAAAAATAAAATCATGCCTAACCTCTTCTTGCTGCAAAACCTCTGCATTGTTTGGTTCAAAAAATTCAAAAAAACTTCATACTCAAATTACATGCAACTTGGAGGAAGGATATTTGATGCCTCATCTTTATGCTCTGTAGCTTCAAACTGTTCTTCATTGCTTGTAAAAGTGAACATTTCCATTTCTGTGGTAGATAAGAATGTTAAAACAATAACATATATGCTATGCTTCCATCATCTTCATCACTTGAGGAACTTTCAGACTCATCATTATCCTCTTCATAATGCAAACTATAAACTTCTACTCTTCTTTCAACATGAGGCTTGATTCTTGTGTCACTTATCCCATCTCTAGAAAAATGCTTTTGATCAAAAATAGTGAAATTGAAGTATTTAATTCAATGAGGTTGCACACATTGGAAATCTAAAAGGTAAAGACTTTGTTTTTGCATGATAGATTTCCTCATGGGTTTGTTTGGATTATGTTGCACAATTTTATTTGTTTTCCAAAGACCACTTAAAATCAAATCATCTTCAATTTTAATAGCTTCTTGTTGAGCAACTTCAATATCACCTACTTTACTCTGTTTCAAAAAAAAATTAACATCAAGATGCAATGAAGAAATAAAAATGCAAATTTGGATTTGCTTACTTGGTTGAATGGAAAGAGGAATCCTTTAAAACAACCTATTGTACCAATCCACAAAATCTCTAATGGGCCCATCCTCTTTCTTTTCGATCTGGAAAAACTAACACAACAATGCATCTTTGTCCATCGTAGATTTATATCTCCCAAGAAACTTATTCTTCAATGTATCCCAGTTGATTATGCATCTATTTTCCAAATTCTGAAACCAATTTGCTGCGGGCCCAACAAAAATTCAATGAATAACTAGATAAAAATATTTTCTTCTCTTACCCTCAAAATTTTGCATGCAATGGTGAATGCCAGGATATGATCTTCTACATCTGATAATTCTCTCCACTAAATTTTGGGAAGTACTTTCTCAAACATTCAAGTAAAGGTGATTATTGTGGCAAAGAAAGAGGTCCAAAGTGATTTACCCATGGCTGAGAAGAAATCAATGCCATAATATAATTTTGAAAAATTTAATCAAACAAGAGCCTTTGCTAGAATAAATTCTACTTTGTAGAGTCGCCATCTCCGTCCTCAGGGAGGTACCTTTAAATTTCTGGGAAACAAGAGCACCAATTCTTCAATTTTGATCCCCAGTAGAGTTGCCAAAAATCTATTAGTTTATGAATTTGTCCCTTAAAATTAAATGATAAACCTCTGATCTGCCCAAGAAAATAGAGACAAACTGCTTATATAATAGTTGGAGAAATCACCTATAAAATTGTGATTTTCCTTTGCTTTTGAGAGGGGCAGCAACTTCCTTGTAAGATCTAATTTAGTTTTTTTGGGGTATGCTTTTAACTAAAAAGCAAGAAAGGAAAATACAACAAAGGAAGGAAAGAAAAGATCTGGAATAAAAGAATGAGTAGAAACAAATAACTCAAAGTTCATAAATTTCCTGCCCATGAATAGTAACTAAAATAAAAGAAATGAATATTTCTCCCCAATAGATAAACATGTCACATATTAAACTTAGGAATAACATGCAACTAATAGTACACAAAGTTTCTAGGTGAATTTCAATGCAACCATACATAACAAAGAAGCATTGAAGAATAACTACAAATTAACATAAGAAAAACCTATAATTAAAGAAGGAATTAAGGAGACACAAAGTTCTGCAATAATCCTTCAATTCCTCAATAAAACAAGAGCTCAAAGTCTCTGAGAATCCCCTGTACATTGACTGAGCTAAGAAAGAAAATAGCTTGTGTTGTCACAAACTTATAGAAAATTGCTTTTCTCTTCCAAGGCCCTCTCCTTGGGAAGTTGGAAAAAGATCCTTTTACAATAGAAATAATGGGATTTATATCATTTCCCCTCCCTTGCAACTGATTCTTGGAAAGTAAGTTATAATAAAAATCCCCTTCTCTTTCATTCCCATAACTTATTATTAAAATGACTTTTGGTTTTCCTTTCGATTACATTTAGAAAATTTATCAACATAACTTTAGGTTATGGATGAAGAACCATCATATTAAGTCATGTCATTAAAATGACTTAATTTACTAATAGAGAAAATAAATATAAAGACAAAAGGGATGTTTTCAACTCCAACCTTGTCTCAACCAATACTTCAGAATTCAAGTTGTTTTCTGTCATATTTATTAAAAAAATTGTTTTAGCCACATTACCTAAATATTTTACTTGTCTGCGACACAACCCTGAGCTACAGATTTCACATTTTTGATGTCCTTGTATAATGTTCCTCTATTAACTTTGTATGGTGGAGGAGACCATTTTCCCTACCTTTTTGCAAACTTCCTTTCTGTTAAAGCCATGACTATTCTCTTTGTTCTCACATCAATAGTGATCATGTCTCCATTTTGGATCAAGGTAATAGGGCCCCATACCTGTGCCTTCAAGGCATAAATAGCCAAAAAACAAAAGCATGTGAACCACCTAAAATCCTTTCATCTATTAACAAGGCCACGTCTTTTTCAAGACTAGCACCCCATAATAGCATTAGTAGGAGTTAACATCTCTAGCTCATCTCAGGCCCACTTTATAACCACCACCTTTCCCTTGAAACTTTATGGATTCTCAGAAATATCTATTAACATGGACTCCTCTCCTTCAAAAACAAGAGTAGGGCTTGAAAAATAAAGACCTCATTCCCCGTAGTTTTTGCAAGAGACCCATCTGGTGCTAAGTTGCCATGCAATATCTGAATATACCCTGTTGACTTGATTGGATTTACTATGGGCCTCACTATTTGTTGACCCTCCAGTAAAGGACAGTTTTTGACATTTTCTCCAAGTGTCTTTCCTATATGTGTTACACAATCACCATCTAATAGCCCCAACTCCATTAGGTAACATATTACTGCTGGTGTTCCTCCAACCTTATGAAGGTCTTCCATTACATATTTTCCACTAGAATTAAGATCAGCAAGAAAAGGCACTTGATCATTGATCCTCTAGAAATCATTGAGAGTTAAATCCAAATTGACCGATCTAGCAATGGCAATCAAATGCAAGATTGCATTAATGGAGGTACCAAGAGCCATTGTGATGACCATTGCATTGCATAAGGAATTTATCAATTTCAGAAGATACATGTCAACAACTTTCTAGCTGCATTAGCACTCTCAGGTGTTCCATAGCTCACTCAGCCACCTTCATTTTTGAATTGATCTATGGAAAGTGATCTTACCATTCCACCTAAAGCTCCACCAGTTTGAAACTAAAATTATTCAATAACAAAGGCAAAGTGCGGCCTCCACTAAAGCATGATGATATTATATTGAGGCTAGAATACCTAAGGTCTCCGGTTTCCAATAATGTCCCTTCTAGGCTAAGTGTTGGTAGTGTCATCACCAAAATTTGTGCTTTTCTTATATAATGGTTAACTTTAGAAACAAAACTAGTCATGAAAGATTCAGTAGTTTGTGCTAAGGGCTCTCCTAATACAGAAACATTCATCATATCCTTCATACCATCAATGCCTACAATTCTTAAAATGCTTTCTTCATCATATAGAGATGCATGTTTCTTGCAATCCTCAATTATCACACCCACTTCTTTCACTATACAAGACCCTATCACATCTGCCAACATACCATGCAATTTATGGAGGATCCCCTCCATATTAGTAAACTAATTTTTAATGTATACTCCTAGCATGTATAAGTTATAACCTTACATTATTTGAATCCACTTGCTTGACTAGTACTTGTTGGCTATTTGTTTTTCTCTCTCAAAAAGACTCTCCATGGATTCTTTAGCTGCTGTAGGGGTCCTCTTGAGCATCTAGTTACAAATTTTGAAAACCTTTTTGCTGTTGTAAATTGAATTTCTTGATGGCTTTCCATAACATTTACATGACATGATAGTCCTCACTAGTGCAAGTCGTCAACATCCATACCATCCATTGAGTCTGATATATGAAGCTAGAGTTCATGCTCATTAAACATGCTAATCCAATCAGATTGTATAAACTGTTTGAATCCTCGTAGAAATTGAGAGCTTTGATTGCGGATTTGATTATTCAGACAATGATTTATAACAAGATGAATAAACATTATAATGTTTGCATTGGTTACTTGAATATCCTTTCCACTTGATAAAAGCCCCTCCTCCTTCTGCTCACCAAACTCATTATCTTCACTTACAAAATAAAGCCCCAATTGTGAAACATCACCTTCATAATGCTTTAATGAGAGAAGGCTCTAATACAACTCAAGATCCAAAGAAGGTAGATCATGTGAATATTTATGCTTTTCCTTAAGCTTGCTTAAAATAATGTAGCAAATGGGATATCCACTAGAATCCCCTCAAACATGGCCTTTTCAAGGATATTCCAAGGAACTCAAAATATTGAAGATGTTCAGCATGTACCACGTTGGATGCAGGATTTGGATAGAGAAGATGATCAAATGTTTCCTTGAAAAATTCATATTGTATGTCAAAGGTTTTTTCTGTTATATTATCCATAAAATCTTTGAAAATACCACCTCCATCAACTCCAAACTCATTCCCAAATTTCACACGAATCCTTCCCCTTAGTTCCAATTCTATCAATCCATTTAATTGATTGAATGCATCTTCAACAACATAATCTCACCGTATCCTTATTCGATGTTGTGCAAAGGGTGCATGTGAAAACTATTTTGTTGTCTGGATGCAACTAATTGTGAAGTATAAATTTAAACTCGGTTTGTGAATGACACTAAGAATGGAGCCCATTTCAGCAACTCATGGGCTCTTGTGTTTTCACTTGCTACTTGTGTAAAGAAAATCTCATCAACTGCGTCATGAACATGAAAATCATATGGAAATGTAAACTGTCGCTTGTTGTTCCAATCCTATTTTTAAGCTCACATTCTTCATAGGTTGGAGAGTGTAAGTAATTGACGGGAACGAGGGTCGGCAAAAACAAGGGTTTTAAAACCCTAAAAATCTCTGATAGGAAGTATCGGCTAAATATTAAGTTTTAGAATGTTTGAAAATGGCAATTAGAGAGGAGTCAACCAATGAGTGAAAATAAAAATAATTTTATCCGCTTTGCCGATGCCGATATTTTAACTCTCAACAAAAATTCTTACTTCAGACCATAAAATCTGCTGATTAAATATTCCTATCTCTTTCTAAAGTCTGAAATAAAATAAATAAAGTTTGACTTTTCACTTCCTAGTAATTCCTTTCTCATAGAAGCCTTGAAATTTGCTAATTTTTAATACCACGGTAGATTCTGGTTTGGGGAAGTTAAAATTTTAATGATATATTCCCTTAGTTTTTCAACCTTAGGAAGATTATCAAAAGTATTTATGTCCAATATTATTTTAAAATCGAAGTGTGAGATATGGTAAAATGAACAATCTAATTTCTCTTAGGTGGGATGAGATTATAGAATGACTTTACATGTGACTAAGGGAGCTAATAATAAATCTGGGGTATGAGCTGATGGTATGCGATGTTTCAAAAATAGGAGAAGTTAAAAAAATTTCACGTTTAAAATTTTAGGTAACACTAAGAACAGGTTCCTACCTTCCAAAATCCCTAACTCCGTCAATTCACACATTTTTGCATGACCTTATTGGTAAACAAATTTCTCACTATAAAATATTGTATAAGTCATGCAAGGAGCAGCGACTAACATTCCAATAGTTGGAAAGGTTGCAACCAAATAAAAGAACCTTCCTCTATGTTTGCGAGGAGAAACTTCCTCTTATGATGGTTATATTTTTTGGGGTATGATTTTGACCAAAAAGAAGGAAAGGTGACCTAAACTAAAACTTAAAAATAAAAGAAGGAAAAAGGAAACAAAAACCCTAAGTTGCCTAATAAGAAGTTATAACTTTCATATTTACCTAAACTAATAAAAGGAGATTTTTGAAACCCACACAAAGACAAACTCTCAGATTTATCTCTATGAAAATTTATTGGAGGGTGTAATAAGGATGTGAATGCAAGCATTTAATCCAATATAAGGAAGAGCAACTTGATAGTTTCACAATGCACAGATTGAGAGAAAATATTGAATATTAATCTCAGATTACACCAAACAACTTGTATTAAAGATGACAAATATTTCCCATCAAATAATAGAGATTCAAAAAAAATAACGGCTATTATTCTAACTTAAGAAAGAAAAATAGCATAATGCATTAAAAAAAAAGCATAAAGGAGATAATGCACAAGCTCACTGACTAGTAATATTATTCCTTTATTTATTATCACAAGGAACACATATTTTCTCCTCTATCAAAATGAGAGGATCCAAAAAAAAGTCCCCGATTTACTTTCCATTCTTGTATAAATAGTATTTTCTTCTATAACTATATCCTAACCACTTTTTAGTTTACGACTTTAGTAACAAAATTAAAACTCATTAACTTTAGCTTACATAAAGTTATGAAAATTAAGTCATTTTATAAAGTCATATTAACTGACTTTATATTACAATATGAAAAAGGCAATAAAACAATATTAACTGACTTTATATTACAACATGAAAGAGGCAATAAAATAATATAAAGAAAAGACTAAGTCTTTTAAATTTGTTGCTCTGAACATTGTTCTTTAGACACATTTGGTTGTTTTGGCATTGAAGGCACTCCCTTAATAATTCTGAATTGTTTCATAGTAGGAGTAATCAATTTTTCCTTCAAAACAATTTTGTTGAGTAGTCATAACTCCCTTGTGACCAAGATTTCATCAATCTCTTCAATTGATCAAGAACTTTTATAATTTCTTTACAATAATTGAATATCATGGAAGATATGGCACTCAATTTTTCTAATGAGTTTGCACTTATTGTTTCTTTGTTTAAAATATCTACATAAATCATATCCTTGAAATTCCTTTTGATTAACTTAAAATATTCTAGATTAGAATCATCTTTATTTAAAATGTCCACTTCAAAAGATAAGCAATTTGTAATAATATTGGATCTTATCTACTCACAAGATTTTGACAATTTTTTGAGACTAAAATGGTCTACTTAAAGATCATGAGTTTCCATTTGATACTTCTGTACCATATAGTCACATCATATTCATCTAGCTTATTCAAAACCTTTTGAGCAATCAAAGTTTGTGTATCATATTTAACCATCTCACCAAGATGTCTTAGCACCTCTTGCCATATAATATCTTCCTTCCTAGCATCTTCATGTTATTTGTCCAATTATTTCTTCTTATCAACAGCTTTTTGATATAATTTTTTATTGCTTCTTCAATTGCATTCAAGCCATTAAAAATGATGTGTTCGACCCAAGTCTCATTGGCCTTGTCATAAACTTGATACTTACCATTTTTTTTAATTATTTCTTTATCTACATTCATAACATTGGTTTTTAGATGAAGACAATTCTAAAGGCTGAGCAGACATATCTAAAATTGATCCGATATGACTAGTCAATGTATGGATTCGTTCTTCTAGTTGTTCTTTGGTCTCTTTTTTTGTTCTTTCAACTAGTTTTGTAGTAGAAACTTGAAAATTATGGATGTCTCCTTCATGTGTAGAAGGATCTAGTTCAATTCTATAGATCTCAAAATCATCTTCAGTAACCTCCTCTTGATCTTTGTCACTTGTTGGTTTGGCTACTTCCAAATATTGATTCCTAGTGGAATCTGTCATTAGCCTTGAAGTAGTTACAACCTTCTTAGATTATGGAGTTGCATCTTGTAATATTTTTGCAACAACATCAAACTCAAGGTCAATAGTTTGTGCATGTTTACTTTTCTTGCAGACTACTTCTACCCATTGTGAAGGAGAAGCTATCATTATCTTTTTGGAGCTAGAAGAAATAGAAGGTAAGGTACTTCTGGGCAATATATTCATGATCACATTATCCTATAGTGGAGATTGAGGAGGAGATGGATGTGTTGAAGGTACTTGAATGAGAGACTATGGAGGTAAAGAAGAAGGGGGAACTTCAAATGTAGAAGGAATTGAATCTACAACAATAGGATTTTCAAGTATTTGGGTACATGTTTGAATGACTTGAGGATTCTATGCCCTTTTTAATTCTAACTTTTGTCCTAGCACATTATCTTCTTAGGCACATGTACTTTTTAGATCAACCTCCTTAGCCCAATCAAAATAAGATTATCACTTACATATCTATGCAACTTATAATAGAATTCATCAAAACCACCAACCTTAATGTAGGTAAATCCTTGGAATTGAATGAAATAACTACCAAATTGCATAATCACATTGTCAACCTCATGAGAAACATACAATTTCCATCCAATTCTCTTATTGTTAACATGGTGAATGCATCATTGACCCACCTAAATTTTTTATTGGCTACCTCCAATTGCAACTGTGGGTAAAAATCATAGATCTACATAGTATCATCATAGACTCCCATTGATTGTAATCTAGGCCCAAGATTTGTGCTTTCTATAGCATAAAACAAGTAAGATGACATGTAAAACATATATTTAGTTGGGAAGTTGACTAATTAGTTTTGTAGGTTGTCACTTATTGATTTGGCCCAATCAACAAACTAAGATGCATATCCAATAACAATGATAAACTAGCACATCCAATAGTCAAAAGTATAAGTGACTTTATTTCCCATTACCTTGTTTAATAGAGTGATAATATCTGAAATGTCATCATTAAAGTTGGATCTTTGTAAGACTTTGGGAAGTCAAGTTCTACTTTTCTTAGGCACTTCTAACCAAAATTTATCTATGTTATCTAAGCAGAGAATCTTCTTATCAAGAAAATATATATTCCCATTCACTATGCTCATGTTTGCATATTCTTCTCTAGCTGATAAGCTCAACATTGTGCTTATAGAATGGACATCTAATTTTCCACTAGGTGATCATTTGCAATTCTCAATTCCCAATTTTTGGGTTTATAATGTCTAACACTAGCCAAGACTAAATCTACACATTGCATAGCTATAGGAAACCCACATACGTGAACCAAGCCACTCTGAAATTTTGCCTCTACCAATTTAGATCTAGGTTTTTGCATTTTCTTCCAATTTTTTTCTAAATCTACATGTCCTAGGATGTTGTCTCCAACTTCAGAAAGTGGGTTATCAAAAATAGAGGCATGCTTATAGCCCTGGCATGAAAACTTCATTTTATGGTGTTATAAAATCAACCATAATAGATGAGCTAGGCTTTGAGAAAAAAAATGATATAATCCAAGTGAGTAAAATTTGACTAGGTAAACAAAGAAGGAAACTTGTGTAGCTCATGAAATGGTGTAATTTCTTACAACTTAGACCTCGTATAACTGAGCTACCCTTTCAACTATTTATAAATACTTCTAAATTATAATAAGAATTTATCTTATCTGTTAAAGGAGATGGATCGTAGGTGATAATAATAGTATAAACCTTAATTGTTTTGGTGGACCCCATCTTGCTCAAGTACTTGATACCCATAAAAAATGAGCTCAAAAACCCTTATATAGCTCTGTAGTAACTCAAAGCTTTTCCAAACATTTTTGTCCTTATTTTATCATAATTTTGCAAAGTTATGGGGCATAAACATATCTTTGAAATCATTGTCATTTTGCTTTATCTTTATTTTTTGGACTCAAGCCTCTTTTGCCTCTTTTGAACTTTTGTCACAGTTTCAAAGAATTGCAGACTCTTTGCACTTTTTCGAAATATGCAAAGAAACTTAATTTTTTTCCATTTCTTTAAATCTTAACTTTTTGTTGGTCTTTTGAAGATATGCAAGTCTCATGCACTTTACTGAAAGGTGCAAGCTATTTTTAAATGATCGATATTTATTTAATACTTAGACTCTTGTTGAATTTTCATAGATATGTGAGGATAAGTGCAAGAAGATGAGTCCACTTTTTGGCCAAAAAGTGGAAGTGTTTTTCTTTTTTCTTTTTAAATTTTATCATTTTTGGAGTAAAAATTTGAAGCACTTACACATAGAATATTAATATGATGTAAAATATTAAATGCAGGAATTTTTTTCTAGTTTTCAAATATGTAATTTTTTCTAATACCCAAATGATAAAATTTGGTTTTCTATAGGATGTACAAAAAATGGCTTTTTAAAAGTCCCATGTTTCTGGCCAAAGCATGCATGTGTACAACCAACATAATTTGACCTTAATGAAGGTATTTTTCTAATTCCTTTTGTGGAAAGATGCACATGATGTTGAAGTTTGGTAAGGATTTTTTTTGTAATTTTTTGATAAATATTTTTTTAATTAAATATTTTCTACTCCTAATTAGTATTTTTTAAAACCCCTTGTGTACAACCAACATAAATGGAGCTAAAATAATCATATCACTAAATTTTTTCATCGTGTAGAGAATGATGTCTAGATTGGTCAGGCATAATTTTTTTTCAAGAAAATTTCAAAATCAAAAGTTATAAAAAATTTTAACGTATGTTAATTCAAATTTATGAGTCTCTTTCTTTTAAAAATAATTAATAAATAGAAAATCATGTCCAATAGTAAAAAAATTGCATATTTGAAAACTAGACTTTGTGATCTATAATGGGTTTTAATTTCATCAAAAAATTCTAAAAAAAAAGTCGTCAGCCATATTGGTGAAATCAGTTTTCTCTCTTGGTGTTTACATGGTCTTTCACTTATAGGTCCAATGCTAAGGCTTGGGTTTCCAAGGATTTTCCTACCTTAAAACTAATGCAAAACCATAGGCATCAAATTTTAAATTTTTTAGAGCGAACACACGCTTAGAAACAGGCACCTGTTCGTAAATAAAATGGGTGCCCATTCTATAGACATAGAACAAGCACCCATTATAAATGGTCATGCATTCAAAAATTGAACAAGTACCTATTTAGAAATGGGCACCCATTTCTAATATAGAAGTTTTTTATTTTTTTTAATAAAAACGTAGTACGAGCTATTTTCTATAAATTTTCTTTTTGCATGTACGCCCTAACAACGATGATTTCTATAATTTTTTAATATGCAGGTGACATTACAATATCTCAAGAAGGCATATTATATTTGTGCTAGGGAAAAATTAGGTTTACATGTAGAAACAACAAACTATCAAGCCCTAACTACAATAGAATGCAAGCAAGCTTAGAAAAATCATCAAACAAACATGAAAAACAACTAAAAATCTAAGCTATCCTTGACTAATTTCTATTGTCCTCCTCTATCTTGCATTCTTTGTTCTCAGATTTGCGGGTTTATGCAACATCATGAGAAGCTCATGTATTTGTTAAGCAAGATTTTGGAGGGTTTACAGATTTTAGAATGAAAAATGAGATAAGAGAGCTTAAGGGAGGAAAAATGGAACTAAAAGCCTCAAAATGAGCTGGAGAAAGGTGCTTTATAGAAGAAGAATTTGAATGAATGGCTCAGATTTAGAGTTGACTTTGAGGCCAAATCAAGGGTGGAGGATGATTAGGGTTTCCTCACCACAAGACGTACAAAATAGAATTTTAAAATTCACAAATATGGTGAGGTGGAGGGTGTTTAAATTAAATAAACTTGATTAGTTTATTTAATTCATTTGAGGAAGGGGACATTTGAAAGGGGATTTGTGATGGGATTGATTTATTTATTTGAATAAATCAAGTAAAGGGGACATTAGGGTATGAATGAATAATTAAATAATTAATTGAAATTAATTATTTAATTATAGAAGAAATATGGTCAAGTGGACAAAAGGGATGAAACTGAATTGTCCTATCGCCTTTGTGACATGAGGATATTTTTTAGTGTCTACATTTTGCCCCTCTTTGAGATGATGTTGCGACCAAGTAACATCATTTCGAAGAAGCTAAGGAAATGGATAGAGGAAAAGGATGATGATGGAAAGATAGAATGATGATGCCCCCTCGAGAGGATAGGTAGGTTGGACAAACATGGGTAGGCTCTCGAAATGAAAGGGATTGGTGAAGGAAGAAAAATTGGAGAATGGATAGAAGAAATGAATGATATGTTAAGTTGCAATGAAGGTGGAGGAATGAAGATGTGAGAGAGAGGTGGTGGAAGAATGAAAGATTGTCTAGAAGAATGGATATGAGATCTTGCTTTGATAGATTTTTGAGCTTCTCACTTGCAATCTTTTCTGCTTATCATCATAGAACTTATTATGTCAAAGGATGACAATCACCATGGCATGTCAAAGGCTAAAGTGGAAAGTGTGGTCCCTTGTGAAATAGGCACATGACAGATAAGGAATGCCCTAACTTAGACTAGTAACTGTGATGCCTTGTCGGAACATGCGATGAGATAACTGTAAGGTGTGCAAGTCCTTATGCAAGGAAGCAATTATTCTTTCCAATGCATAGGATGTGTTTGATTCACACCCAATGGAATCCCAATCACATGCAAGACACCAAGTTACCCTAGTCATTTTGACAAGACAAACCATAGACAACAATCAAAGAAAAAGGTCTTGCTCTATCCTCGCTTCTCTTCATCACTTAGGGACTGCCTTGAGAAGCATAAGAATGAGACTACAAAAAACAATCTGAATGAAAGATAAGACAAACTAGGCCAACAACCATTAGATCATTTGCCAAGTGATATGTGCTTGATTGATTGATGATGATTGAAGAAAACCTAGTTTCAGAATAGAAACATGTCGTATAAGACGCCTAGTCTAGTTTTGACAATGCCCTTACCTGTCTAAGGCAAGTGATTGATTGAGAATGGAGAAGGAGCCTGGTTTTAGGAAAGAAACATGTCGTATAAGATGCCTGGTCTAGTTTCGACAATGCCCCTACCTGTCTAAGGAAAGTGATTGATTGATTGATGCTAGTGTTGTTGGTCATATGAGCAACACTAGGGTTTGATTGATGACGTTTGATAAATGACGCATGTCATATAAGGAACAAAATCCAGGTTTCAACAATACCCCATTCCATGTAGGAAATGTGATAGTTGATATTGATAGTTTGATGGCAATTGATTGATTTGGCTGATTTGAATAGCTTGTCATGTTTGATGTTGGGATTGTTTTTGAAGTGTGTGTTGCTATGAAAGAATGATTGCCTGATCAAGGTGTCTATTTCACAAAAGGATGACTTATTATGATGGTTGATAGGACGGGCCCTAAGGGACTGACCTAACGCCTTAGGGGCGCATCGAAGATGGCCTTGCCTATGTGAAAGCTTAGAGGCAGCGTAGTTTGACCATGCAGACTGTGGATGACTTGAACAACTGATTTGAATGGGATGATGATGTGATTGAGTAGAATGTTGGAATGGATTGATTGAGAAAGTTGATTAAGTGATTTGGTTAAGGAATTGAATGATTTGAAGAATTGATTTGGTTGGAATGATGTGATGAATTATTTGGTGGATGAGTTGATCGAGTGATTTTATTGCTTGGATTTTTTGGTTGATATTTGATTTTTTTGTGATATTTGAAAAATATTTGATGTTTTTGGATTTTTGGAGAATATTTGATGTTTTTGGACTTTGATATGTTTTGATTTTTTTTTTTTTTTACATTTTGTTGGGTTTTCTGATTTTTTTTAATTTTTGGATATGTTTCAATTTTTTTGGATTTTAATATGTTTTGATTTTTTTTGGTGATTTTGGAAATATTTCAATTTTTTTTGTGTTTTTGATATGTTTTGATTTATTTTTTGGGATTTTGGAAATATTTCAATTTTTTAGTATTTTTGGCATGTTTTGATTTTTTGGATTTTTGGGAATATTTTTTTTTGTGTTTTTGATATGTTTTGATTTTTTTTTGGTCTTTTTGACATGTTTTGGAAAGTGGCATCAAATGAACAATTTTGATAGCCTTTGTGCTAGATACCAATGACAAGAGGAAACCAAGTCTAGGTGGAATACAGAAGGATGGATAAAATGACAGGCGATAATGGATGGATGTATGTGTAAGAGGGCAAGGATGTGATCTCCAAAGGCTATGTCGCATAGGAATAACATGTCCCCATTATTGGTTTAATGCTTAGGATTTTTCATGGCAAAGCTTATGATAAAGGATGGTGATAGGATTGGTTTGAAAGGGATGAGGTATACCAAGAGATACCCAAAACATTTGTCAAGCTTCTCCCGAATAGTGCACCCCATCATTTCCCTTCAACGGAAAGGGAAGAGTTTCTTGTGGACAGAGTAGTATGAGAGGGCCTTTGGGGTCTTCAAGGAGCATCTCACTAGCGCTCCTATTTTTCACTAGCGCTCCTATTTTAGCAGTACCAGACCCAACAACAGACTTTATGGTGTGTACAGATGCATCATTAGAAGGTTTAGAAGTAGTGTTGATGCAGGATGGTTGGACAGTCACGTATGAGTTGCGAAAGCTCAAGACCCATGAGCTAAACTACCCGACGCATGATTTGGAGTTACCAGCGGTAGTTCATGCTCTTGTTCATTGGAGAGACTTCCTTTTAGGATGTCACTTCAAGTTACACTCCGATCATCATAGTCTCCAATACATCTTCATGCAGCTGAATCTAAACGCCCGTCAACGGAGTTGAATGGAGTTTCTATGTGAGTATGACTTTGATGTGCAGTACATCAAAGGGAAGGAGAACATGGTTGCCAATGCCTTGAGTCAGAGGTGCCACAAGATCCTGACCTTGACCTTGAGTGTTGACTTGAGAGGGCATATCTTGCAGCACCTTCTAGAGGATGAGTGGTTTCTAGAGGTTTAGCAGGAGTTGTAGTCACAAAGGGCCCTTGTGGGCAACTTTGCAGGGTATTCTCTTGAGGTAGATGGTCTTCTTCGACATCCTCAGTGCATCTATGTTCCCCTTGTAGGTGATCTTAGATCATTGGTTTTATCAGAGGCTCATAGAGCACCTTATCCAGCACATCCAAGGGTGAAGAAGATGCATGCAGATTTAAGGTAGTTGTACCATTGGGTGGGTCTGAGGTGAGATATTGTAGAGTTTGTTGCTCTTTGCCTTGAGTGCCAGAGGGTGAAGGCCAAGCATCAACACCCAACATGTTTACTTTACCCGTATGAGATACCAGAGTCAAAATGGGATACCATTTCCATGGATTTCATTGTTGGTCTACCTTTGTCAGTGCGTCGCCATGATGCCATCATGGTGACAGTTGACAAGTTGACCAAGGTAGCCCACTTTTTACCTATACACACGACGTACAATGCACTAGTAGTGGCAAGGGTATTCTTGAATGACATAGTGAGACTTCATGGTGTACCTCATTGTATCATATTTGACAGAGATTCAGTGTTCACTTTAGCCTTTTGGAAGGCTTTGCAGCAGGCGTTGGGCACTCAGGTCAACTTTAGTTTAGCTTATCATCATGAGACATATTGATAGACTGAGAGGGTGAATCAAGTGTTAGAGGACATGCTTCGTATGTATGTTATGGATCACCAATTTAGATGGGAGGACTACCTATTTTTGGTTGATTTTGCTTACAATAATGGGCATCACAGCTCGTTAGGTATGCCTCCCTACCAGGCCTTGTATGGCAGGTCGTATAGGACTCCCTTGAGTTGGGACCGTATAGAGGACAAAGTGGCTATTGGACCAAAGTTAGTACATGATATGGAGCAGCAGGTCACTTTGATCAGGCAGAGGTTATAGGAGGCACAGGATCGCTAGAAGAAGTATGCTGATGCCAAGAGATTGGATCAGAACTTCTCCATGGGTGACAAGCTGTTCTTAAGAGTGCGGCCACATAAGAGTCCAATCCATTATGGAAAGGGCTCTAAGCTCACACCTTGTTTTGTTGGACCTCTTGAGATCTTGGAGTGGATGGGACCCATAGCTTACCGTCTTGCCTTGCCACCTAGTCTGTCACACATCAACGATGTGTTTCACATTTCTATATTGAGACGTTATATTTCTGACTTGTCACATGTTTTGGACTGGGATGCCTTACAGGTAGAATCAGATGGGCAATTGGCTTTGGAGCCAATTCGCATCTTGGCTCGTCAGATGCTAGGCCTTCAAGGCTGAGAACTGGACCAGGTCAGAGTTTAGTGGGACCATTATGATGAGGTCTCAGCTACGTCGGAGGACACAACTAGTTTGAGGGCACTCTATCCCCATCTCTTTGCTGACTTCTAGGAGGAATTATAGTCTTAGGGGGGAGGATGTGAGGCCTACTTTTACCTCACCTATATTATTTTTGCTCATGGTACTCTTTCAATGGATTTATTATGGTCTTGTGTATTTTGGGTATTGTTGATCCCACACTTAGACCTTGTTACATTATCTCTTACTAGATTAGAGAGATGGATTATGCATTATAGTTGTTTAGATGGCATGCTAGATTACCTTTTTGATGATATGTTGTTATATTCTAGGGTGTCATTTGATGCTATCGAGTTGTTTTTAGATATCGAGACTGATGTTATCTCTTCTTATGTGATCTTGATTTCTACTTATGAGTAATGGATGTTTTGAGAGACATTATTTTATCATGGAGTATCTTGATGTTGTATATTGTGATCATGTGTGTAAAATGCATGCTTTCATTTGCTTTGGCTATTATATCATGTACTATTGATGTGTGCTTGGAAGTGTGTAGGTTACTTTCCATACCCATGGAAATTTAGAGGTTGGACAACAACCATGTGTTATCCCCTGTTCAACTGACCTAGTCCTAAGTAAGACTAAGGTCACATGTGATTGAGAATGTTGATAATTGTTGTAATTGATTTATGGCATTTTGTATAGTTTTTACCTTTTCAATTTATCTCTTGAAGTGTTGTACAAATGTATTGTTGAGTTTGCACTAATTTAAAGTGCTAAATGCTTGAAGCCACTTTTATGTGATTTTATGTGTTTCTAAGGGCTCCTAATGGTTAAATTTTGACCCTAGGTCATATCCCTAGGGTCTAGGACCATTTCTAGCCTATTTAAACTTTATTTAGGTCAAGTAATGAATTTGGGAAGTGTGTGGGTGGTTGGAAGGTCACCATCCCACTTAACCCCAACCTCACCCACTTGGGTAAGGTTACCCTTGCTTCTCATGATTTAGAAGCTTCTCACTTGTGTGAACCTCTTCCCCATGCTCTCACTGTGAGAGCACTTGTGGGGAAGAGTGTATGTTTATGTCACTATTTCTATGTGAGTATGCATGTTTTATGTTTATGTATTTTTTTGGTTTTATGTGTTAAGGGTTTTAATGGGTTGTATGGGTGACTCTCCTCATGAGAGAGTTCACCTTAGTGTTGGATGACAGACGATGAGAACCTCCTCAGTTCCCCCTCTTGTTTATGGTATTGGTTTTGTGGCCAAGTGCCTTATTTTGGAGTTTGGAGAAGTTTTGGGTTATGGCAAGAGTGCCTTGATTTTTGTGATATGTGAAGTATGGCAAGAGGCCAAGTGATTTAAAAGGATAATGTGTTTAAGAGTGTGGGTCTCCTTGAGTAGAGTGACTCCACTCTCTCACCCTTGCAAATCCATTCCTAAGATGGATTAGTTTTGTGATTACATCTTGGGTTGGGTGTTGTTGTGCATGAAATGAGTGTTGTTTGTTGTGGATTGAACCTTGGTTGCTTGGAAGACCTCCAAGCTTGGGGGTGGCATATTTTAGGCCTAGGTTGGGAGGTGAGCTTCCCATGTGTATGGATACTTTTGTTGTATATCTTATTGTAGGTTCACTTGGAGGTTTGGAGGAGTTGGCTTGTGGAGGAATCATGTGTTTAGTGTTTTTAAGCTTGGTTGAAAAAGGGAGGCAATGAGATGCCATACCCAATTTTGGGTTGTAATAAGGTCCTTGTGAAAGTTTAACCTCTCTTGTGTTGAGGTCATTTAGTAAACCTTGTAATCCTTTGAAAAAGGATATAGAAATGTTAAATGCCCCTCATTGTATATTTTCAAAAAAATAAAAATATATATTTATATATACTTCTTCCTTCATAGTCTATCTCATGTTATTAATGCTGTTATGAAAATAAAATAGAGTAATGCATGTTTTGTTTTGGAAGAAATAAATTTCTATGTTGTTATAAAGGAAGGGAAAATTGTCTCCTTTAGTAATAAGTTCTACTTTATAATGTGTTTAAGAGTGTGGGTCTCCTTGAGTAGAGTAAGTCCACTCTCTCACTCTTGCAAATCCATTCCTAAGATGGATTAGTTTTGTGATTAAATGTTGGGTTGGGTGTTGTTGTGCATGAAATGCTTATGAATTGGAGACAATAGAGAGAGAACCATTGCAAATGCCTGTCAATGGGATCTTTTTAAAACACATTACATAGAATCTGATCTTGCCTCCTATATAATAGTTAGTATAGTTTCCTTTCTATTTTATTTTTCTGAGGCTGTTTTCATGCCTTTTTCCAATAAGTGTTCCTCGAACATGTGTCAATAGCTAAAATCTCCAGTGATCTCCTAAGTGTCTTTTATTAAAGACTGTTGATAAGACTCGAAAATCCAAAAGTGTCTAACAGCCTCAAAAAGGGAAATATTAATAACAGATTGTTTCAAGATTTTTGAATAATGATTGTAAATCAAAAGAAAATCCAAATTGGCTGCCCTTGAGGCTCGTATTCCCAAGGTCATTAAATATGAAATGATGGGCTCATTAACGAGTTAAATTAACTCCTGTTATTGGAGTGGAAGGATTTAAAAGGGAGCCTCGATTCTACTTTTTTGTATTACCAACCTTAGAATTTTCCTCAAGAGTTTAAGGCATTTAGAATTTTTGAGCAAGAGTGTGGTGAAGGTAGCAAAGTTGCAGTCAATTTAAGTAAGAAAATGGTAGAAGAGGGTCAATCTTTGAAGGGTGGCAAGAAAAAGGGACCCAAAGTGTTTGAATTGTCTGATAATGGAAAAATAATGGGCCATATGCCACGGCCAAAGCAGTACCCGAGGTCGACCTCCCAAGAACTAGAGGGTTAAGTAAAAGTAGGGTTGCAGACTCTACTACAGTTACTGACTATGCAGATGGCATTTTTGACCCTAGGATCTCTAAGAACCCAAAGACCTTGAGAGAGGGGGCACATGCAAGAATGATTACCCAAGAAAAACATGGTATGGTTGAGTGTTTCGGTATGAGAATCTAGAGCTTTGGTCTAACTCAATACATGGTTCCGCTTCTTCATTCATACCTGGAGTTGATTCAATTGTGCGAGGTTAACATTGACACTTCTACTGGGGTTATTCAAATAAATAACATTCACATTGTCATTAATGCATAGGCCATTTGTGACATGCTTGGCTTGACACATGACCCATCAGCTAGTTTCTATGATATGGCTAAATTGCAGAATGTTTGGCATCTGGCACAAACCAAGCAAAATTTCTTGAATTTGGATATGCATCTCAATGAAAATAATACCCAGCTACCACCGCTTTCCCTTACTCTACATTTATTGACTTTAGATGTACAAGATGCCTGCTCAATGCTAGCATTTATCTTTGGCCAAGATGATGATGTGAATGTACATGACTAGCAGCTTGGTGCCATTTTTCGTCTCAAGAATGTCAAGAGGTCTCAAGAGTATAAGTTTTATTTCATAGAGCACATTACTTACGCATTGCATGATCAACTAGCCAATTTTCAAAATACTCAGATATTCAAGTATTCCTCATACCTTTTTCATTTGACTTTGTATCAAAACTATTGGCTATTCATGTCGCATATGCATTTGAATCTATATGACCCAGAGGTAAATCCTCAAAAGGTAATTCTCATGTCCGCATGGACCCATTTGTTGTCTAAAGCATCTGACCCTTATGAGTTCACTAAGTGTTTTGTGCCCCCCCTTGTGGAGCAATAAGATCCAGATGGAATTAATAATAGAATGACTGATAGGGTGAGAGGACTCATATTAAACTCACAGGTCCCTTGTGACTATTTCTTAAAGCAAACAAGCAAAAATGAAGCTAGTTTGAGTTAGAAACTCAAGTTTTTCCATGGATGAAAACACAATAGGGTCACCCATGGGTCACCCTCTTCACCAGTCAGGATCGTCCGGGGGTGACCCATGGGTCACCCTTAGAGGAGGGCACCTGGGTGGAAGTGCATGGTGGGAGATGGTAGAGGAGATGAAAAGGAGGGGATCTGCCTCTAAAAATAGGTCAATTATGTGTGAAAATCCAAATCTTCCCTTGCAAAAGTAGGATCTCCTAAGGGAGATTTGGAAATAATAGGGGGAGATTTGGATTGGTTGAGTGAAACTGAAAATTGAAAGTTAGAGATGGCTAGGGAGGACCTCTAGAAGGCCTCTAGGGGTGGGAATGGATGAAAAACACTAGGGAAAGGTGAAAACTCACCTACAAGATGCATACAAAGCTTAGGAACAAGGTCACAGACACATGAAATGCAAATCGACAAGTGTTGAAAAGTGTCAAAAAGTGAGAAGAGAAGATAGAGAAAGTGACAAAGGGGAAACAGAACAAGGAGGAAGGAAAGACATGTCACCAACATAATTGCTGTTGAGAGGAAGTTATTTCATGCTTACATGTACATGACATGGATTATGAATCATCATAGGGGTCCTTATGGAGGTAATTTTGGTTCTTACAGGGACAACACATAATCCTAAGCTCACATTCCTAGCAGCATCACTCTCAACACAAGAGAAAAATAAATTCACAATGTTTTTCTACAAGAGAACTATAAACTTTGTTGGTCTTATGCAGACATGCCTCGACTTGATCTTTCATTGGTAGTACATCATTTAGCAGGTTTCCTTGATACTAAACCTATCAAACAAAAACTTTAGAAAATGCATCCACAAATAGCACTATTGGTAAAAGTAAAGATTCAAAAGTTGTTAGACGTGGGATTCATCTGTCTAATCAACTATCCAAAATGGGTCTCTAATCTTGTACTTGTAGCAAAATTCACTAGGGGCATCTGTATATGCACAAATTTTAGAGATTTAAACAAGGCATGTCCCAAAGATAATTTCCCATTTCCCAATATCAAAATCATTGTAGATTTAATTGCTGGACATGAAATGCTTTCATTAACGGATGGTTTTTTAGGCTGTAATTAGATTCTTATTACGCCAGAAGATCAACACAAAACAACTTGTATTTATCCCTGTTATGGAGTAAAAAGTGACCATGTGCCTTTTTACCTCCTAGTTTATCTCTTAGGTCCTATTTGCTTCATTATACATTATAATTGATCATCTCAAAGAAAATTCCCTGACATCCATGACATTTTGGACCATTGAGGCCTCCTTTAGCTTAACCCTGACCCAATTTAGGCCCTTGGACTTGGCCGCCAACCTTCCAAGTCTCTCCTAATTGGTCGGGGCTAACTTTTGGTATGTCGGCTTGGGCCCTTCCAAAATGTTTCTCCTTGTCTGCTTTTATGATTTAAATTCGTAAATATTAGTGGGAAAGCATATACAAGTGAGTTTATGACTTCATTTTACACCTAGATGGATAACACAAACTTATGATATTGGAGCAAAGGGCATTCAAGGCATTCATTATGTTGTTGTTGCAGATTTGACTTCATCATCCATCTCCTTATGAGTTGAAGAGCTTTCATCGTCTTAAGGACTTTACCTCTGAGGTGACATCATTGCTATTTGAATCATTTCATCATTTGGATTATATTTAGCTTTTGCCCTACAAGGGCATGCTCTTTCATTAACAACGGTGTTGGGGAAAGCTTGAATGGTAACTTGGGATTTGACTAAGGAAAATCCCTAAACACCACAACCCCTAAACCCCTCTCTTGTCATCTTGAATGTAGTTTATAGGTACATGTTTCGAGAAAAGTGGATCTATAGGGAAGTAGTGCAAGAAATAGAGTTTCAGGATCCAAAAATAGTTCTGGAAAATCTCCCCGAATAGACTTGGGTGGTTGCCACCCTAGTCTACAAGGCCTCAAGCTTCTGGATCTAAGTTCTAAGCATCATTTGAAGCATTTCATCAGTTTTGACCTCTAACAGAATCCAACATCTAGACTTGGGTGGTTACCAAATTTGTCCTCTGACACCTCTGCTTTTAGGAGATAGGTTCTGACATCTTACTAATCCTCTCTGTACTTTTGGTTTTTAGATTTCTATTGTCATTCATCTGTTTCAAGCTGATTATCTTATAACTAGGGTTTCCTTCATACTTAACCTAGGGTTTAATAAAAATCTTGGTTAAATCTTATCTTTCTTTGAAAAACAAGAGCACAAAGATCAATAGTTGATCCCTCTTCCATTTTATAGTAGCTTGGCTTGGTCTTTGTCCTTGAATGTTAGAGTGAAAGGAGGGTTTGATCTAGTGTGCTCACACATTCCATCTTACCTCTTTTTACCTCTTAACATTTTGGTGAACCTATATTTTTATTGAACTTGCATCTTGTTGAGTGTTGTAATCAGATCTTGCATTCATTCATATCATATTTACCATCTTGCATTGAAAAATCTTGCATACATTTGAATTTTTTTAAAAAAAATAAGCAGTCTAGGTTTGCACAAAAGCATAGTTTTGCATTATTTCCTTTGTATATCATTGAAAAAATTTAATTTTCTAATTTTTACATTAGATCTAACAAAATTTAATCATTTCATGATCTCATACCTTGCATTGCATATATCATTTGTTAGGGTTTTGCTTAAAAAGTTGCATTTTCATATAACCTAGTAATTCCAAAAGCTAGAGTTTGTAGTCAAAATCTCATTTCAGATTTTTTTGCTATCATAAACATCTTTCAATTCATATCTAGCATTAATTTAAGGCATATTTTCATTCCTCATTTGAAAATTTTGTATCATTTAATACTATAGTTTGAAAATTTGCATGTTTTTAATTACATAGTGTGTATTTCAACATTAAGGGTTTACACATTTTCTTCAGACCTATTTAAAAAAACCTTTAATACATTCATTTTTCCTTGTTGTGTAGTACTATTTTCATCCTACTTGCTTTGGTTGTCATGAAATTAGTGTGTTCTTGCATTTATATTTCAAATTTTGTAATTACACATTGTGTATTTCAACAAGAATAACTACCTTCATCCTTTTGGTTGTTTTATTAGTTTGTCCCATTGAGTGTTGTAGGAATTTGCATGAGTTGTATAACCCGCCACCCTAATAGAAACATCCTTGTAAGGAGAAGTCATAGACTAATGGGTTCTAGTGCTTTGACTAGTACTGATATGCAAACATCGGAAAACCCATTATACAATCATTTTACAAAGAGTGAATGAACGTCTCTACAAGATATCATAAACAATAATACAATGGAAGAAAAAATATTTCATGATGTTGAGGATGTCATTGATGTAGTTTCACATGTGCTTGATGAAAATATTAAGAATTTGGACACACAACTAGCTGAATTCCAACAAGTTGTAGAAAAGCCGCCACATCTCGGACAAGAAATGATACCTATTATTGAAGGAATAAGAGGGATATTACAAGAAGGTCGAGAAGGTGTTGATATGCTCCATGGATTAGCTCATATAGTGGGACATAACATTATACCAGCAACTAGCCATGCGAATGTCATTGAAAATGTATCAACACCGACATACATAACTCCACACCATACCAACCATGGGAATATCCACTTTACATCATCAATTCTCACCACCAATCCACATGCTTGTAGTAATGCTACCACCACTATGCAAACCTCTATTGGAAATAATTACAAAGTTGTTGCATTTAACTATCAAAACTCTGCACCTCATGTCTCTATACCAATGCATAACTATTCCCAACCACCTATGACCTCCACTCATTATCAACTGCCCTATAATTCCACAACCACAACTTCCAATCCATCTTTCTCAAATCCACAAGTCAATTCTTCAACCAATGATACTCTCCTAAACCAACACTTGCAGAGTATGTCTTCTTTACAAAAAAGTAACAAACTTGACTAATTCTTCTTCTCAACCTACTTTACCAACATATCATGCTCACAACCCTTTATCTTATGCAATTCTAAGAACTCCAATGCATGACAAATTTGAGACCCCTCACTTTGAAAAGTATGGTGGTAAAAGTGATCCTAATACTCATGTGGCAGCATTCACAGCAATGTGTAGTGATTTCTTCTTTAATGAGGAATTGTTAGCAAAACTCTTTCCCTAATCTCTCAAAGATACCGCTTTGGAATGGTTTTTCTCTTTACCTCCTAATTCAATCAATTCTTTCTCACAGTTAGTTGATCAATTCTTGAAACATTTCCAAGAAAACATTGGACCCACTATTTCCTTGATTGATTTGGTTCATTATAAACAAGGTTCGAAAGAGAAGTTGACACAGTTCATTAGCTGATACCAAAGTCTCATCTCACAAATACAATATCTGATTAAATATGAGAATCTTCATAAGGCATTCATTACTAATGTTCAACCAAACATATGCGATAAAATATTGTTGATGAAGTATAACTCTTTCCAACATTTATGCATAACTCTTCGAGATTACCAAATTTTGGCTAGTCAGTTTGAGGATCACACCTCATCAGCTCCTGTTGGTCAATCCATACCTGGACAATCTCAAAATTCATTCAAGAAGAACAACCATAATTTTATTAAGATCAATGGGAAACATTTGAATAATTTTCATGTTCACAAGTTTCTGCTATTTCAAAGCCTCCTTGGGAACCATTTCAATTCAAATAGGAACAAAGACAATTCACTCCATTTGGTAATGACTCAAGCAGTGAATAATAATCTCTTGAAGCTTCCTCCTACTCTTCCTTTCGATAGTTCAAGGCCACAAGGACCTTCATTCAATGCTAATTCTTATTATCACTATCACTACACTCCAGGACATGATACCAAATGATGTATGCATCTTAAACATGAAATTCAAGACCTCATCGACTCTAATATGATACAAGTTACTAGTGTGAATGACAATGGAAATAAGCCGATAGCACCTCCAAATCAAATTGTACAAATATTCACTGATCCTTTTCCTAAGCATAGAGAAAATAATATGATGGAACAAAATACAATAGAGCTTGAAGATGACTATCTTGATTATGATGGCATAGTGGTTATGTTGGAAGTAGATAAGATGAAAATTGAAGATTTACCTCGCCCACATGGAAAAGGTATCTATGCTAAAGTTCCTCCTCCGTTATCCCTTTATGGATCGAGAGATAACCAACATGCACATGATAAACACTTGGAACAACCTATATGTAATCACTTAAAGCAAGAGAAAGCAACACTGATGAAAAGCATTCCATTTCATCGTGAAAGGCTCATTAATTAGACTAAGAAGGAAAAGGAAAGGAAACAAAGAAGGCAACTGTCTTCAGTGGGAAATGGCACTAATTCCCCTTGTAAACAACATAAGGTTTTTAACATATAGGTTCTTGAGAAGAAAGCACCATATGGCCATCCTGGAAATACACATCAATTAGGTATGCACTTCTTGCACAATTTGTCACTCTTAATGGAGCATCTCTCTAAGATGCTCATAAATTTGGCTTCCTCTTATATATATATATATATACATATGTCATGTTGTGTTCTCCCATGTTGTGTTATATGTTGTTTAGGTCTCCTTGGATGACCCTTGATACTCTTGTAAGGTCAAGGATACAAGGGGACCGCCTCTGTTGTGACCATTCTTCTATTTGTTTCATCATTCTTCTACCTTTTCATTTCCTCTATTTTATTTTTGTGTGTTGTGCCTTGTGGGCATAATGTTACAGAGGATATTTTGGGGCATCCTCCTACATGGTGCTCCTAAGGCACTTTGTCTCCTCTCTCATTTTTATTGTTTATATTCTTCAGTGACTACCTAGTCGGTGGAAGATGAAAACAAACAAATACTAATAAGTACTGCGTGTCTATTCAGCAAGAAAGTAAAAATGGACCTAGTCTATATATGAAGATGGCATTGATATATATATATATATATATATATATATATATATATATATATATATATATATATATATATATATATATATATATATATATATATCTGACGCTTAACTAGTAGAATCACTCCATGTTGTGATTTGTCTTGTGAAATCTCTTGTAACAAACATTTTGCGATACTCTCAATCTGCTTCAAGGCACTCTGGATGGTTTTGTATCTCACCTTGTCACTACACTCAATTTTGAGATATATCTACAGTATAGCCCAACAATTATACTCGGTTCTGAACCCATGAGTGTAGCCTTGGTCCTTAATATGACTTGATATATAATTTCATGCATAGCTTCTATATATTGATTTGGTTATTATCTTAGAGAAAGACTTCTAACCAAAGCTTATCTATTGTTGATCATATTAATGTGTTTATGGGAACATTCAGTGATCATGGCACATGTCTCCTTTGGGGGCATGGGTTTTGTGAAAGCTCTTATTCCCTTGCATGTTTTCTCTCTACCTTAATGTGCTTGATATTGGTAAGAGGGATCAACCACCTTAAGGTGGGGGCATATATAATGGTATCTGCTTCATTATTTTGTCACTTACAAAGTGTGTTTGTAAGCCCTCATCATGAGGTGGGATGGTGTATCTCTTGAGCTAGTGCACATCCTTTTAAAAGTACAAAATCCCTCATCACGAGGTGGGATGATGTATCTCTTGAGCTAGTGCATATACTTTTATACAAAGCCATCATCGGGAGTTGGGATGGTGTATCTCTTGAGCCAATGCACATCCTTCTATATAAAGTCCTCATCATGAGGTCGCATTGGATCTTGAGTCATTCACCCTTAAGCATGTCTTTGGCAGTTGTGGTAGTGTAGCTCAACCGTCAGTTGTGTTTGGCATGTTTTAGATAATGGAGTAGTAATGAGCTCCTCCCTATCTCTCGTGTTTGTCATGTATAATATGTATAGTGTGTCTATGGCATACTATGTGGCGCTTGTGTATTCCGTGTGTTTCACATGTCTTCTTTGCATGTGTTGCATGTTTGTGGCATGGTCTAAAGTTGTATGGCGATGAGTCCCTCCCCATTCTATATGTGTTTTACGTGTCTTCACATGTGTTTTGTTTACTTTAGTTAGAATTATATATATATATATATATGAATATGTAATTTCTTAATCATGTCTTCTCTTCATGTCTTCTTTGTGTATTATGTAACTGCACTTCTATCTTCTCCGTGCATTGTGAGCTCCCTTACTGTATTCATTGTGTCTTATGTGACTGCAAAGTGTTTTCTTATGTTTCCCTAAGCTTGAAGGGCTAGCGATAGTCTTCAAATTTAGGGCGTGTTTGATGTGTCTGATGTTCTTTGACAGTAATTTAATGCATGTATGGATCATAAGATCATACATATATTAAAGTGGGGGCTAAATGTTATGGAATAAAAAGTAACCACATGCCCTTTTACCTCCTAGTTTAGCTCCTAGGTCCTATTTGCTTCATTATACACTATAATTGTTCATCCCCGAAGGAAATTCCTTGACACCCATGACATTTGAACCCTTGAGGCCTCCTTTAGCTTAACCCTAACCTAATTTAGGCCCCTAGACTTGGGTGCCAACTACCCAATTGTCTCCTAATTAGTCAGGGCTAACTTTTGGTATGTCAGCTTGGGCCCTTCCAAAATGTTTCTCCTTGTTGGCTTTTGTGATTTAAATTCATAAATTTTAGCGAGAAAGTATATATAAGTGAATTTATGACATCATTTTACACCTAGATGGATAACATGAACTTATGATATTGGAGCAAAGAGAATTCAAGACATTCATTATGTTGTTGTAGATTTGTGTTTGTTGCAGGTTTGGCTTCATCATCCATCTCCTTATCAGTTGAAGAGATTTAATCATCCTAAAGACTTCACCTCTAAGGTGACATCATTGCTATTTGAATAATTTCATCATTTGGATTATCTTTAACCTCTATCCTGCAAGGGCACACACTCTCATTCACAACGATGTTGGAGAAAGCTTGAATGCTAACCCAGGATTTGACTAAGGCAAATCCCTAAACATTACAACCCCCAAACCCATCTCTTATCATCTTGTGTGCAGGTTATAAGTACAAGTTTCAGGAAAAGTGGAGCTACGGAGAAGCAGTGTAGGAAACATAGTTTCAGGATCCGAAAATAGTTCTAAAAAATCTCCCCAAATAGACTTGGGCAGTTTCCGCCCTAGTCTACAGGGCTTCAAGCTTTTGGATCTGAGTTTTGAGCATCATTTGTAGTATTTCATTAGTTCTAACCTCTGGTAGAATCCAACATCTAGATTTGGGTGGTTGCTGAATTTGTCACCCGACACCTCTACTTTTAGGAGACAGGTTCTGACATCTTACTGATCCTCTCTATACTTTTAGTTTCCAGATTTTTGTTGTTGTTCATCTATTTCAAGCTGATTACCTTATAACTAGGGTTTCCTTCATAATTAAACTAGGGGTTGATAAAAAGCTTGGTTAAATCTTATCCTTCCTTGACAAACAAGAGCACAAAGATCAGTAGTTGAGCCCTCTTCCATCTTGTAGTGTCTTGGCTTGGTCTTTGTCCTTAAATGTTAGAGTGAAAGGAGGGTTTGATCTAGTGTGCTCACACATTCCATCTTACCCCTTTTTACCTCTTAATAGTCCCTAAGGTACATAATGTTGGCAAGTTACATTCCCTCCATAGATGCTAAATGAGAAGGGATGGAGAGATTTTCCAAATGCAAGAAAAAGTTGAGATTTTGTAAAGTAGGGGCCAACTCAAAAATTTAAAGAAAGATGTTAGAGAATAGCCCATTCCAACAATGGTGGTGAGTATTTCATTGGAGATTTTGATGATTATTATAGGCATGCAAGGATTATTAGAAAAAAAAAACTCCATACACTCCATGTAACAAAATAGAGTTACAGAACAAATGAACAAGACTTTGATGGAAAGAGCTAGAAGCATGCTAAGTAGTGTTAAGATTGAATAGTGTTTTTGGACTAAATCTATATGCACTACTTTTTATCTAATGAATATATGTGCCACTTCTACTCTAGTTGACAAAACACCCTATGAGGTATGACAGGTAAGAGATCATTGATTTCTCATTTAAAAGTCTTTGGCAATGAGGTATATGTTCATGTTCCTCTCGAAAGAAAACATCCTAAGCTTTATTTCAAGGCTAACAGGTGTGTTTACATGGGTTATGGAAGGAACTTCAAGGGTTATAAGATTTAGTATCCTAGCATTGAAAATGGTATGTTCTAAGAATGTTAGTTTTAGGGAGCTTAGGGTATTTACAGATGTTGATGGTGCAATTTGATATTAAGGGTGATCCATTGGAAGATACACATATAGAACAACACAATGGAAAAAATGAGGAAGGGGAAGGTTTGTATTGTAGTTTTGATGAGGAAAAATGGGGGCCTCTTGTCACACCTCTTAGAAGGTCCACTAGACAATGCAATCCAATCAAAAGGTATAGCCCTTCTGATTATAGTTGTGTATTTTCTTTATCATGTATTGACCATAAACCTAGATCTATGAAGGAATCTTTGTCTTTAGATGAGCATATGTCCTAGTTAGAAACCATGCAATATGAAATAAAAGCTTTGGAAAAATGTGACACATTAGATCTAGTTGAACTTCCTAGGAGAGGAAAGCCATTAGATGTAAATGAGTATTCAAAAATAAATTTAGAGGATATGGTAAGTTGGAGTGGCATAAGGCCTATTTAGTGGCTAAGGGATACTCCTAGGTTGGGGGAGTGGATTTTGGTGAGATATTTTCTCATGTGGCTAAACTAACCTGTATTAGATTCCTTTTATCTTTTATTGTTACTTTTGATTTAGAGGTAGAGAAAATGGATGTGAAAACAATGTCCTTACATGGGGACCTTGATGAGGAAATATTTATAAAATAGCTTGATAATTTAGGGGTGAAGGCATAGGAGCACTTGGTTTGTAGGTTGAAACAATCATTGTATGGTTTTAAGTAGTCACCAAGAATGTGGTATTAGAAATTTAATGCCTTTGTATTGGATTATGGTTTTTTTAAAAGGACATGGTTGTGACACATGCTTGTAAGGAGGTAGTGTAATTATAGAGGTTGTGTTTAGGTATTGGAATTTTGTGTAGATAGGCTAGAATTAAATTCAATAGTCAAAGTGCCATTTTTTTTGGCTAAAAACCCAATATGTCATGCCCACATGGAGCACATTAATGATGTTCAACATCACTTTGATAAGGAAATAGTTGAGGGTGGTAGAATCATGTTATAGAAAGTGGACACCTTAGAGAATGTTACATATTCTCTCACTAAGCCAATGAGCACAAAGAAGTTTAGTTGGTGCATAGAGGCCATGGGTATCTCCTCTTCAAGAGCTTGATTTATTATGTTCTTGATTATGTCATTACAATTTGAATGTCAATGGATCATTGAAATCAAGGAGAGGAAATGTGAAGACTTCAAGATGGGTCCATTACTTTACATGGACCTCATTTCATTTCATGTTTGAATATTTACTTTTCATAGATGGTTGAGAATGGTCATATACTTTGAAATGCATGAACTCATTTTGAGGATTCACGTGCACCTCAAAGTGGGAATAAAATGTAATGGTGAAATTTACATACCCATGCAAATTACCATTTTTCTTTAATATAATTACATAGAAACAAGTGGTGCACTCTTGTGCTCCTTAAGTTTGGCTCATTCCCCAATCCTAAAATCCATCTCCATTTACACATATGTCCATACATTTGACCATTTACTATCGCGATTTGCACACATTCCCACATATTTTATTTTCTTAGCTATTTATTAAACTTATCTTTGCACTCATCTCCATAAATTCACTTTCCACCTTGATATTTGTGTCCTATTGTACTATGTCAATCCCATGGTGTTTAGAATTGGTCTCAAGTCACTTAGGATTGACCCTTATTTTTTAAAAGTTAAAGTTTAAAATTTGCCATCTCTTACCATTTCACTAGTCATTGTGAGTTGTCTTGGTACATGTTTACATGACTTATTTCAATGTCTTAGTATTTAAAGGCATTCAATGTGTAATTAATTTATAGGTTTGATCAAGGAGAAATCATTCTAGGAACATTTTGATTTGGAGGACTAATGGGAATGCATTTGCATATAAGCTATTGCATGCTTGAACCTATTATCTTCAATCATTAGTCTAAGGCTGTAAAGCCATTCCATCAAGGAGGTTGATTGAGTGGAAATTGACCCTCGCATTCTAGTAGCTTCCTTAAGCTATATTTAAATATTGCTAGTCCTTACATGCCATCAGATATTAGGGAATATAAAAAACCAAGTTATACGATTTCACATATAGCCAAATCACTCATGCAAGTTATAGAATGCTTGTGCACATTAGGTCATTTATAGGGCACTCAGGCTTGACCTTGAGGGATGTGGATTCAACCCATAGGGAATTTTGCAACTATATAGAGTCTAATACAAGAAGTAAAGTAAGAACATTTAGTTTTTATAGAAAGACAATGAAATTTTATGTTGCTTTAATACTTATTTCTTTAATGTAATTTCCAAAACTAAGTGTATTATCTCCTCATTTAATTTCTAAAAATTCATTTATTGAGAATTATAGTTTCCAGTTACTAATTATATTTAAATCTAAGTTAATTGTACTTTTAATATGCATTTATTTTATGTAATTAGCCTAAATATATGTAAAAGGGATTGTATTCACTTACAAGGATATTCTTTTTAGCTTTTTTGGTGTTTTATTATCTAATGTAATGAAGTGTAGACATAGGTAACAATAAAAACCTTGACTAGCCTTTCCATTGCTTGAGAAGACACTCTACTTAAACATCATCCACATTAATGATGGAACAATCAATAGCAAATTTACACCTCATCCATACCAAAAAGTGGTAAATATTTGTCATATTTTTATTGGCTAAAATTGACATTTGACTGTTAAAAGGGATGATGTTTAAGAATAGCCCTGAGAAGAAGTTGTTCTTCTTCTCTATAAATGGCTACTATATAAATGACTTCTCAAATCAAATCCAAGATTTATCAAGTCTGTGTTTTTTATTGGTGTGCTTAGCAACTCTGTTTTCTCAAGTCTTTTGAAGACTTACATTTTGTCTGCATAGAAACTTGAGAGAGGAATTTTATGTTCAATCTCGTATTTGTAACATGGCATCTATAATTGGAGAGTTTGACCAACTCTCTAAGATACCACATAACCTACCTAAGGTGGCTTAAAGCCATGTGCAAAATATAATGCATAATTACTTAGGCTAAATAATACATATAAGTAATAATATTTTAAACTAACACTATCAAGATAAATAGATTTTATAGTTAGCCTTATTTTTAAAACATTTTTTTATAATAAAAATTTATTTAAAAGCATCCTTCAAATACTAAAACATATCTTTATTTAAAAAACACATATAAACATAAAACATCCCCTTTCTTGTCATATTCTTAAAATTTTAATTACGCCGAAGGCATTCCCTTTGTTAGAAGAGGGGCTGACTTTGGAGATCAATGGTCTTAATTGCTACAAATACGCTTGCAAGATGATTGCATGAATCTAGCCGTCTATGTTTTTCTCCCATTTTTCTTTCGTTTTGCCATCGTTTTCTTTGCCCTTTTGTTGTCACCGTCGCTGCTTTGTTACTATCACCATCTCTGCTTTTTCATCAACAATCTTCACCATCTGTTTTTCCCCATTGTGGGGATATTTTCCGCTGGAAATGTTGCTCACACTGTACAAAAATTCACGCCCAGAAATTTTCTAAACTCGTCGGTTGTTCTCTCGCCAAGGAAAAAATCATGTCAGAAGAAGTCTCATGTCGTTTAAAATCCCCAGCTTTTTTTCCTTCATCTTGGGTCTCTGTTTTTCCCTTCACCATTTTTATTTCGGTGACCAAGTAAAAAAAGAGGCCATTTCTACAATCCTAAATACACCTCTGATATCCCTATCATCATTTTGAATGTCGTATTCATTGATTGCAGCAATGAGCAATCCCTCTCAACCTCTATTTCTTATCCACATGAGCTTCTAGAAGACTCATAACTGTTCTGGCATCCTGGATTAGATCCATGGCATTTGATGAAATGATTGAATCACCAAGTTTTCATAGAAACTCTCGGTGTCTTGGTCTAACACTCTGTAGCCAACAATCACTTGAATAGTGCCTACAGTCATTGGCGAACCAATACAAAAGGCTGAAGCCAATCTCAATCTCTCTAGACAGAATTTATGTTCCATTTCCCAAGCTCAAGAAGTGTGCAACAATTCATCTTTCCAAATAAGTGTGAATGTGAGTTTAGAATTGGCATTCTGGAATCTTACCAAAAATCAATAGCAATCTTTCATAATATTTTGAAATCTATTCGGGCGTGTAATCTGTGTTGCTGACAGGGATTAAAAATCCAGGGATAGAAAAGAAAACCCGGCGTGAGTTTCATAAAGCCTATCAACTAATTAATAAATGCATCTAGAACATAAAATGACCTAAAATTTTAAGTAGTATCAGTTTATTCTATTTCATTCCCCGTATTCTATTCTATGGGTTAATGTACAACTCACCTTTCCCAAAAGATTTACAAGTGAGTCTATGAGGGAAGGCATTTAACTTTAGCAACTGTCACTTAGAAGGGTGAAAGTTTTTTTATAAATTCTTTCCTTTTTTTAGTGATTGCTTAAATATGTATTCCTAACTTTTGAGGATAACGAATTATTGTGGAGATTGTTTAGTATGTAGATTTAATATTACACTAAGTAACTTTTGCCACACCACTATATGTGGGAAATTCTTCTCTTGGAAGAGTTACTTTTACTTATAGATATTTATTTAAGATTATTAAATATAGTTCGGTGAAATTTTATTACATAATATTAGAAAATAAAATTATATACAATATAAAATGATATTATACTTATTTATTTTTAGTATAATATTATAGTCTAGAATTAAATATTTAAATAGAATATATTAATTATTAAATGATATTTATTATAAATACATATAATTTATTATTATATACAATATTTTATATAATGTAAAATACTATATGTATTTCTATTACAATATTATATTATAAAATCATATCTCTAGATTACAAAAATTGTGTATTTAATGTTTATGTTCATTTGCTATTTATTAATATATATATATTTTTATATATAATATCTATATCATAATTATATTTACTAGCAATCACACTTTGTTGTGTAATGGGTACGTCAAAGAGTTGTGGAAGTTCAATTGTCATGTCTCTAAGTGAATGATGATTGTCTTGTATCCCTATGGCCCATGTTGTTTTTGTTTTCTCAAGTGTCATGAATTAATTTCTATAAACTTAATGGATTTCAAGATCCCTATGTTTTTCTTACTAGCCACTTCAAATTTGTGAGCTTTCATGTTTGGTGTATAGTTTCTATTTGCATGCATCCCCTTTCTAGATTCTTGTTCATGCACTACACCCAGGTTCACTTGCATTCCATTAGTTGTGACATAGGTATACCATATATAAGCTAGCTTCAAGTGGAGAGAACCTAATGTAGGTTGATAATTATCCCATGTATTTGATTCGAGAAGCATATGATAAAGTCATGCATGACAAACAAGATATGCTTAAAATAATGATATATTTGGCTTGGGAATGAAAAGAACAAACATGCCCCATTTTACATGAGTTCAAGCTCAATATCTATCCAGTCCAGGTAATCATCTCCCAAAAGTATTTAAGTAGGATGGATGTCTAGAAAAGCATTTGATGGATAACAAAATGGAGTGCTAGATAGTAAATGTCCTATAAGAGAAGCAATAAGGATTGCACAGGGAATTGAAAAGAGAATCTATTTTCACAAGATCATCTCTAGTGTAAAAACACACACAGTTGAATCCAAAAGCTCTTCACTTAAAATAAGCATCACCACCTGCATACAACACAAGGCATCGCTATAGTGTATCATTGTGTATGATTCGAAACGTCGATGCAAAAACACACACAGTTGAATCCAAAAGATCTTCACTTAAAATAAGATCATCTATGTTGGCCAATGGATCCACAACCTTCACCTTTGTCATAAGCATCACCACCTGCACACAACACAAGGCATCGCTATAGTAAACTATCAGTTGTTGATCTCTCAAAATAGCTCATTGCATCTTGCATGAAATGCCCGGTTGAAAGTCACTCTCTCTTCTCTATATTATTGGATTGTTCACATGAAAAGTGTCATTTCATGAGGCTCTAGTGGAGCTAGATGATCTAGACCAACCCATACCAAGGTCCATGATATTTAATGTAGTACTAATCTCTAATTTGAAACCCTCATTACATGTGTCATATTTTGATTGTTCACATGAAATGATTGATTAAAAGGTAGTCTATCTCTCTATTCCTCTCTCTATCAATCTCCCTCTTTCTATATATCTCTATGTGTCCCTCTCTATTTTTATCTCCATCTATATGTCTCTCTATATTTCTTCTCTCGAGTCATCTCTTTATCTCCCTATCTCTTTCTCTATCTCTCCCTTTCTATATCTTTATCTCTCCCCTTCCCTCTCTATCTCTCTATCTTTCCCTCTCTATCTCTCCTTGTCCCTCTCCCCTTATCTATCTATCTATCTATTTACCTAACTCTTTAACCCTCCTTCTCTTTATCTCTATCTCTATGTCTATATCTTTTTATCCTCCCTCTCTCGATCTCTCCTCTTTCTCTCTCTCCCCCTCTCTTTCTACCTTCCTCTTCCTTCATGTTCAAATCTAATTTACCTAAATGTGAGCCAAAAACTTGACACTAACGCATTAAAAAATAGAAACTGACATGTGGAAGATGGGTAGATGGGACATCGAAAATATCTCTTTCTCTATTCCTCTCTCTATCAATATTCCTCCCTCTCTATCTTTATCTCTCCCTCTCTATTTCTCTTTCATGTCCTCCTATGTTTCTCACTCTCTCTTCCTCCAGATCTCTTTCTCTCTTTTCTCTATCTCGCTTCCCCTCTATATCACCTATCTCTCTCTCCTACTCTATATCTCTTTAATGAATTATAGCTACCAACATGGACAACCCAACACTCCGTGTCCTGCACTCCTCCAACAACATTGCCTCTACCTCTTTCTTCTTTTGCAGTTTTTTTACTTTTTCCTCTATAGATGTAGCTACTTGGGGCAGTCAAGTTGAAACTATTTCCAATGTCATGGAAACTATTTCCTCGCAAACTCAATTCTCTTACCTAGATGTCTAAATAAACCTCTCATTTTCTTGAATTTATAATTCTTAGTGTTGCCTTCAACCCACCACCCCTAAAATAGAAAAATAACCCCCATTTTATAGATTACATACTCATTCAACCACCTACCTCATTTCACTCTAATACTTCTCCCATGTCTTTATATTTTCCATGTGTTATTTGACAAGACATGAACAAACTTTACTCCTTGATCTAGATAGCCAATTGCCCTAATAATCTACTAAGTGGGTTGTTAGGATTTTAGGTCTTTGACATAATTCATTAAATGTAGAAGATACATGAATACAATAGGAGAGATATTGGTCTTCATAGTCGATCTTCATTCTTGCATTGGTTCTTGTACCTATTCTTGCAAAGAAGCTAAGAAAAGTAGTCACTAAATCCAACCAATCCTTTAACATGGTGTGGTAAACAAAAAATTATATCTTTATCTTCTATAGACAAACCTTTGGAAGACATACTTTCTCTAAGATTTATCTTCTTAAATGGTTTCTTGAGATGGGTTTCATAGTAGTCCTTTTATAAATCTAAGTGTTTCTTTTATGAAACTTGATTTTCTAAACATCCTCTAGGCTTTCATTCAATCCTCGTAAAAGAAAACCATGGTTAGCATGACTAATCAAACTTATAACTCTAGGATTGTAAGTGGCAACATCCAAGCTTGCAATTAGACGCATGTTGATTGTGCAAACAAATTTGCTCCATGTAATCAAAATAATGCCCATAATTTTCAATACTTGTTTTTGCTAACCTCCTCAATTTGGGAGAACATGAATATGAAAAACAAGAAATTACTAATCTATTTAAGTGCAAACAAGTACAAAATAAAGAATTCATTACCAGAATACCATATGGGTCTATAATTAGCAACATTCATACTTGCAATTAGTCCATGCTGATTGTGCAAACAAATTTGCTACATATAATCAAAATAATAATATTGTCCATAATTTGCAGTACTTGTTTTCAATAGCATCTTCAATTTGGGCAAGAACATGGCTATGAAAAATAAGGAACTTATAATCCGTTGAAGTCTAGATTAGTACAAAATGAAGGTTTCATTATTCTATCAAGTTACACTTGAATGTATTGCATGCCTTACATAATTCACAATCCATGGAAATTCATACACAATAGAGGAATGCTTCCCCTCTAGCCCATCCCTTGTGTTCCTCTTGTTGCTTATCAAATTATTATATGGGCTTCCACCTATTGTCAATATCAAAACCTTCAATTAAATTAATCATTTTATCAAGTCTTTATTTTGTCAAATTTGGCATATCTTCCACGTCAATCAATTTACCCTTTTGATGTCCTTTTTCCACCCAACTTTTGAGGATAAGCTTGTTTTCTTTACAATTTTTTGTAGCTACAACATAATTGAGAGGTATACCCAAATGACACAAAGCAACTTTTGCACCCCCAGTTCTAGAGAAAAAAAAAGAGGTTATAGATCCCCTTTAGATAAAAAGGATTGAAAACAAAAAGATGGTATCCTATAATGAACAAATCAAAGTGAAATATTTTCCTCTTCTTCCATTTTTACATCTATGGAAGCCAATTGACTCACTACTACATGAAAAATGGTTAAATGTTTGGATACAAAGTCTCCTTCATGCATCTTTAAAGAAAACAAATTTCTTTTCAAAAATAATTTATTTACAAGATACTTAGTTTGATATAATGCAATAATTTTATCTCATAAACTCTTTACAATGTTTTGAACTAAAACATTCATTAAGATTGAATTAGAAATACATAACCTAATAGTAGATCTATCTCTTCTATCCAACTTTTCCTATTCATCTTGGTCCATTGTTGATGGTAGAAAATTGAGTCCAACAATTATTATGATCCATTGATCTCTCTGCACTAAAATATCTTCAACCTCCAATTTCCACAACTTGAAGTTTTACCAAGACCAATACAATTGAAAATAATGTCGCTTATTGAATTGGCTCAAAAACGGACATTTGTAGCATCTAGGAAGTCCAACAAATGGAAAGAATGCTTAACACTAGCTATTGTTCGAGTTTGCCCTCATTTCAAGACCATCCTAGCAATAGATGATCAATATTTTCAAGCATTCACCTGGAGTGAATTTCCATTTGTCTTTCTCTATTTTCTCTCTATATATATTAATTGAGATTTCTCACTCTACCTCTCTTTTTCTCTATCTGTTTGTCTCATCCTCTTTCTATCTCTCTACCACTCTTCTTTGCTCTATCTATTTCTCTCTTCCTCTCTCTGTTGTTGTATCTCTTTCTCCCTCCCTCTCCTCTCTCTCCATCTACATGCATAACCTTCCTATGAATGATATTTGTTCATTAGAGAAAGATATTATAGCCCATTTGGAAAGAATTTTAAATACCTACCATCCATGAAATATGCACCGTACATCTTCAGATCCATTGATAGACATTGATGATGGAACTCCTTCAGATGATTGGGGTCCATTGAATGCAAGATGATAGTCTTGAAGTCGAAATTATTACAAAATGAAGGTTTGATATAATGCATTAATTTGATCTCATAAACTCTTAGAAATGTTTTTAACTAAAACATTCATCAACATTGAATTATAGAGATATAGATAACTCTAGAAACTGAACCATAGCCCCAAGTCTATCACACAACAAAACACTTTTTGCCACTATGTTTACGCAATTAAGCTTAGTTTTGTAATCCCATGATGGCAAATGATTTTATGTTAGGAAATCTCTCTTCAATTGTCATGGGTAGCAAAGGTAGAATCTCAAAATAATTATTCATAGGAAGGTTATGCATGCCCATATACCCTTTGGCATACTATACACATATTCAAAGTAAAATTATTGTGGGCCTTGCTCACAATATTTAAGCTTCCATTGCTCATCCAAACTCCAAATCCAACCAATCCTTTAACATGGTGTGGTAAACAAAAATATATATCTTTATTTTCTACAGGCAAATCTTTTGTAGACATACTTTCTTTGAGCTTTATCTTCTGATAATCCTTTTCTAGATCTAAGCTTTCTTTTATGAAATTTGATTTTTTGCATATCCTCCAGGATTTCATTCAATCCTTACAAAAGAAAAACATGGTTAACATGACTAATCAAACTAATAACCTTACAATAGTAATTGGCAATATCCAAGCTTGCAATTAGTCCCATGCTAATTGTGCAAACAAATTTACTCCATGTAATCAAAATAATGTCCATAACTTTCAATACTTGTTTTTGCTAGCCTCTTCAATTTTAGGGAACATGACTATGACAAACCAAGAAATTACTAATCTATTTAAGTGTAGACATGTACAAAATAAAGAATTCATTACCAGAATACCATATGGGTCTATAGTTGGGAAAATCCATACTTGCAGTTAGTCCCATGCTAATTGTACAAACAAATTTGCTACATAGAATCAAAATAATAATGTCCATAATTTTCAAGACTTGTTTTTGGTAGCCTCTTCGATTTGGGCAGGAACTTGGCTACAAAAATATGGAATTTATAATCTATTGAAGTCCATATTAGTAGAAAATGAAGATTTCATTATTCTGTCAAGTTACACTTGAATACATTGCATGCCTTACGTAATTCACAATCTGTCGAAATTCATAGAAAATAGAGGAATAGAGATAGAGAGATAGAGTGAGAGAGAGAGGTCGAGATAAAAGATATAAAGGGAAAGAGAGATAAATGCAAACACTTAGGGAAACATGTCATTTGCTTAAGGACATGATAGTACATCTTTAAGACCTTTTTACTATACCCATTGCACACTAAAGCACATAGCTAACTCTAACAATAGGAACATCTCATCTCCAAGCTTAATTGATTCATTCATCACATAACCAATACAATTGGAAAGAATGTCACTTATTGAAGTGGCTAAAAAATGGACAACACTTAACACCTGCTATTTTTTTACTCTCCCCTCATTTCACTGTCATCCAATAGAAGATGGTCAATGTTTTCAAACATTCTGTTAGAGTTAACTATAGCTATACCAGCCATTTAGAATCAAGATATTACAACCTATTGGAAAAGAATTTCAAATAGCTACCATCCATGGAATTTGCGTCGTACATCTCTAGATCCATTGACAGACACTAATGATGAAACTCCTTCTGCAATAAGCTTGATCAATGGAAAGTCTTATCGAGTCTGTACCTAGGCCTACCATTTCAACTGGAAGGACTTGACATGCTTGGGAAACAAGAAGAATATCGGTTAAGTGTAGTATCACTTGTAAATAATTGATTGAGAAAAAAAGTCAAAAAAAAGGTTTCTCTTCTCCATCCTTGATTTTATCCACTACTATTCAAAAGAAACTTTACTTGCATGCATGCCAACATATTTAATTTACTCCATTTCTTTTCTAGGACAACACATATCACTACATTCTTTCAATGTTCAAGTGATGGATGGACAAAAACCATTAGCCATCAACAAGATTGCATGCTCTCTTCTTAAGAAATTTGAATGTTCAATGTCAAATTATAAAGGAACCACAAAAAACATTTACCATCAACAAAACTGTATGCTCTCTTCTTAAGAAATTTGAATGTTCAATGTTCAAGTGATAGCTGGACAAAAACCATTCGCCATCAACAAAACGGTATGCTCTCTTCTTAAGAAATTTGAATGTTCAATATCAAATTACTTTTATCTAAATGTTATCTTGGCGTACCCATTGCACACTAAAGTGCAATTGCTAGTTATATTTTAAAACAAAGGCACTTAAAGCGGCTATGCTTTGATTTACAATATTATAAACTAAATGTTTCCTACTTAAAGAGCATCCTTTTCTTATCGCCTACACTTGAATAGGTTATCTTGCTTGTTCTTTTAACTGTTGCCACTTAGTTTGGAAGTGGAAGACTGTTATGCTGATTCACCCAACCCATGTGATTTAACGTTGTTGCAGATTGATAGAAATGGAATTTTAGGGATATAAACACATTACACAGATATATGCATCTCTGTTTTAAGTAACTGATTACAATATACTTCATATAAACATACATCTATACTAAAGCTCGGCATCTCTCCTCGCCAATATCTACCCTTATGTGCCTCATCACACTGATGGAAATATAATTTAGATGGATATGATTAAAATGATCAGATCCACACAGCTAAAGACAGCAGAATAAAGACAACAGACTTAATGCGGAAATGAGAATCCCGTGCAAAATAGAGACGTTTCCAAAGTCCAAATGAGATAGTTTAACATAGCTAGCCTGCAACTTCGTAAAGTGAGCATATGAGATTATTTTCCAATTACTATTACCCTCATGTCAAATATAAGGTAATTGTACTTTTAATATAATTTAATTAGCCGTTAAAAGGATGATAGACATCAGATTTCCACAGTCCATAATGCTTGAAGATCTGTATTTTAGGATTAAACTATGTGCAAGTTTTTACCTCAACGTTTCGGATCACACTCCGTGATCCATCATCAGGAGAGAAAAGCAATAGAAGAAACATAGAATGATAAAATTTGCAGACCAAGACAACTAAATAGAGGGCAGAATAATGCGGGAACCAAGAACACTCATGGAAAGAAAAATAAAAATATAAATATAAAAATAAAAATAAAAATAAAGCGCATTTCTATTCATTAAAAAACACTAAAGCACAACACAAACAACAAAAATTGAAAGGTTCAAAGAGACAAACACCCAATTGACTCAACCACCTAAAAGATGAAAAGGGAGAAGTAATGAACAACAAAGAACCAAGAAAAGAGAACCAAGAACTAAGAAAAAATAAAGCCACACGAAGAGACAGGATAAAATAGAGATAATAACAATCCCAAATAAGAAAGAATCACAAAGGAAATAAAGAGGAGGGAACTAAGAAACCAAAATCTGTATAAGAGACAATGACACGGAGTGCACGAACAAGAGCAAGAATATTAGAAACAAGAACAAAGACGAGTGCAAGGGGCACACCAAACCAACTTGAGCAACCAAAGAACAAAAAACTAAAAAACAAAGTTATATATATATATATATATATATATAGTGTAAGTGTGTGTGTGCACAAAATAGGGGGGAAGCTTACATAAGAAATAAAGACCACCCAAGAACGAAAACAATGACAAAGGGAAACTAAAACAATAAATATAGACATAATAAACCCACTGAAAGAAAAAGATAAATGACACACACACACACACACTCAAAAAACACACACACAAACTTACACCCACACACCAAGAAATGAAAAAATATGAGAAAATAGATAATTAAGAAGAAATTAGAAAAATAGAAATAATTATATATGTGAAAATAAGACACTCTAAACACTAAGAATTGAAAGACAATAAGGTATAAATAAGAAATAAAAGATTAAACAAGCAAATAAATAAAATAGGACTCACTGGATAATAAGATATGAAAAAACTAAGACGGAGAGAACAAAAGACACGGACTAAGAACTAAGGAGTCTACTAACAAGGATCGCAACAAAAGAGAAGGGGGACAAGCTAACAAACTAAGAAATCTAACAACACGATAACAACAAGCTAACAACCTAAGAAACAACAAGAGCAAAGCGGGATGAGGAGGAGGAGAGTAGGGGAGCCAAGACATCCGGGAAGGGAAAGAGAGAAGGGAGGGAGGAGTGGAATAGAAGTGGGAGAGGACAACGAGGGGACCGACGGAGAGGAACCAAGAAGGTGAGAGAAGAGGACCAGAAAGGAAAAAACCCAGGGGGAGAGGATACCAATGGAGGAAGAAACGAAATAAGGCGGACTAGGAGGGGAGAAAGGAAAGGGAATGACCAAGGAAAAAAGAAGGCACAGAAAAGAATGTGGGAAGGCAAAGGGATCAGAAGTGAGAGTGAGAGTGGTTTCTGATGCAGGTGAGCAAGGGTTTCTAGGAGAAACTTATACCCCCATCCATCGTCACGATTGAGATTGGATGAGTGGTTGTTAATCTCTATGGCTTCTTTAAGTTTTCTCTTGAAGTAGTTGTCTTCACTGACAACAATTTGGGTGTCTTCTAAACGGATGTGGTGTTTGGTTAAGGTAGAATGCTCAGTAAGGGCAAATTTTTGGACTCACTCATGTCTGATGTCTGCACTATGCTCTTTGATCCTGGTGCTAAAGGAACGACCCATCTCACCAATGTAGAGGGTTCCGCAGGAACAAACAATCTTGTAAACTCCAGAGTTGAGAAGGGGTCTCTAGGGTCTTTAGGAGAGGGAATATGACTTCTGAGAGTAAAAATGAGTTTGAAAGTACATTGGAGGCCCTTTTTCAGGAGAATCTTAGAAATTTTGTTAGAAAGGCCTTTGATGAACAGAAGAGTGGCCAAAGGGATGTTGGAAGGGTTGGTATCCTTAGGCTTGGAGCTAAGGCAAGACCTAGCTAGTTTGAAGGCTCTCAAGATCGGTTTTCTTTGGTAACTATTTAATTCAAAGACTTTGGTGAGGTGCTTTAGCTCTTGGTCTTCTTAATTATATATTTTCTCATATTTTTTTATTTCTTTGGTGTGTGGGTGTAAGTTTGTGTGTTTTTTTAGTGTATGTGTGTGTGTCAATTATCTTTTTCTTTTAGTGTGTGGGTTTATTATGTCTATATTTATTGTTTTAGTTTCCTTTCACCGTTGTTTTCATCTTGGGTGGTCTTTATTTCTTATGTAAGCTTCCCCCTGTTTTGTGCATGCACACACTTACACTATATATATATATATATATATATATATATATATAACTTTGTTTTTTATGTTTTTGTTCTTTGGTTGCTCAAGTTGGTTTGGTGTGCCCCTTGCACTCGTCTTTGTTCTTGTTTCTAATATTCTTGCCCTTGGTTCGTGCACTCTGTGTCATTGTCTCTTATACATATTTTTGGTTTCTTAGTTCCCTCCTCTTTATTTCCTTTGTGATTCTTGCTTATTTGGGATTGTTATATCTCTATTTTATCCTGTCTCTCCGTGTGGCTTTATTTTTTCTTAGTTCTTGGTTCTCTTTTCTTGGTTCTTTGTTGTTCATTACTTCTCCCTTTTCAATCTTTTAGGTGGTTGAGTCAATTGGGTCTTTGTCTCTTTGAACCTTTCAATTTTTGTTGTTTGTGTTGTGCTTTAGTGTTTTTAATGAATAGAAATGTGCTTTAGTTTTATTTTTATTTTTATATTTTATATTTTTATTTTTTCTTTCCATGAGTGTTCTTGGTTCCCGTGTTATCCTGCCCTCTATTTAGTTGTCTTGGTCTGCAAATTTTCTCATTCTATGTTTCTTCTATTGCTTTTTCCTTCTGATGATGGATCACGGAGTGTGATCCAAAACGTTGAGGTTAAAACTTGCACACAGTTTAATCTCGAAATATAGATCTAGATTTATTCCTTTACAACACTCTTCTCTTTAGTTTCTCCATATTCCATTCTTATTCTTTTCTTCCTGAAAACGTTAAATAATCTAACTATTGTACACGTAGGTAACAAGAAAAGCATCGCAAGTAAATAATACTACCCTTTACACTACCTGAGAAGAAGTTGCTGCTATAAATGCCTACTTTGTAAATGGCCATTCTCAGATCCACTCCAAGCTTATCAAGTCTGTGTTTTTTTTCTGTGTACTTAGCAACTCTATTTTCTCACTCTTTTGGCGACTTTATTTTGTCTGCATAGAAACTTGAGAGAGGAATTTGAGGTTCAATCTCATTTTTGTAACATGGCATCTGTAATCGGAGAAGCTGTTGTAGGAAAATTTTGTGAGATCGCCATTGAGATGGCTGTTCAGAAACTAGTTGAGAAGGCAAATCTGGCGGGGAATTTCAGAAAGGACTTCATATGGTTAAACAAGCAACTCACATATGTAAGGGGTTCTCTGAAAAGTGCTGATCAACAGTCTCGACATAACAAGGATGTGAAAGAATGGCTGGAGAATATTCGCGTTATTTCCTGGCTTGCAGAGGACATCTGTGAGGAATGTGCAGTAGAACCTATGTATGTGAGGACATCTTGTCGGTTCAGTTGTAATCAATGGATTTTTAACTATAGGATAGGGCAGAAAATTGGGTTGAGTTGTAATCAATGGATTTTTCACTGGAGGACAGGGCAGAAAATTAGACACATCAAGGACCGCATCAAATCTATTATTGAAGATGGTAAGGAGCTGAAGCCATTTCATGAAGTTACTTCTGCAAATGAAGCATCGCCGAGTACACCTTAAAGACCAGTCCAGAAGAGTGTTGAGCTACAGCTCATATGGACCAGCTAGGACTCGAACCTAGGACCTTCCATTTGCTGCTAGAGTGCTCTACCAACTGAGCTACTGGCCCTTGTGGTCAGCCCATCATCGGTCCGGGTGTGGCTTACTTCCAACACCCCCTGTTAAGCCACACTGCAGGTGCTTGGGGCTCCTAGCCTGACTCTGATACCACTTGTTGAGCTACAGCTCATATGGACAAGCTAGGACTCGAACCTAGGACCTTCCATTTGCTGCTGGAGTGCTCTACCAACTGAGCTACTAGCCCCTTGTGGCCAACCATCGTCAGTCCGGGTGTGGCTTACTTCCAACAAAGAGATCTAGTCTTCTGCCCATCGATTCACACGCAGTGGGAATAGAGACCAAAGTGGATGACATGCTTAGATTGTTGGACAATAATGCCTCTCCAATTATTGTCGTGGTTGGGATGGGGGGGATGGGCAAGACCTATCTTCTTCAGCATGTTTACAACAACATAACAGAAAGGTATGGGAAATCTATATGGCTTTCAGTCTCTCAGTCCTATTCTATTCACAAGTTACAAAAAGATTTAGTCTTTCAGGTTGATAAAGATTCAAGTGAGCAGATTAAGCATAGTGACATTAGCAGTATGGATGAATGAAGTTAAATGTCTTCAGCATTTAGAAGGCGAAGGGTGTAAAGGTCGCATACCAAAGGGAATATCAAAGCTAGTCTCTTTGAGAACACTGTGATCAAGTTGGTTGGATGTCTCCATTGGAGAGGACGAATTGATGAGGTCAGAGGATTTTGGCAATATGACTGAGCTTCAGGAACTATGGTTAAATGTTAACCATGAAATGGAGTTGAAAGGGATGGAAGAAGGGATCTTTGTGCGGCTGCTGAAGATGCGTTATCTGGCATTTGATAACGAAAGTAGAACAGAATTGGAGGTTTCAGAGAAAATGGCAGCAATGAAACATCTGGAATGTCTTAGACTAAAGAGGTTTGCAGTGCCAAGTTGGATATGTGGTTTGGCAAATCTGAGGAAACTCCAGTTAAGGCAGTGTGATTGTAGTGATTATCCGGAGTTGCAAATAATGCCCAACTTAGTGAGCTTGGTGTTGCAGGGAAATAAGAGGTGCAGAGAATTGCCAAAGGCGTTTGGAAAGGTGGGAGGTTTCCACATCTCTGATTCCTCATGATTAATTCCTTTTTAGAATTAGAGGAGTTTCCAGAAATGGAGGAGGGGGTGATGGCATGCCTTGAGGAGTTCAGACTAATTGATTGTCCCAAAGTGAAGAAAGTGGCAGAGGGATTGCAGTAGTTGAAAAGACTGAAGCTCTTCTATTATAGGTTAAGTGGGACAAATGAATTAAAGGAGACATTTAAGCAAGGCAGAGAATATTGGATTAAAATCAAAGCCAACAATCCCCACTTAGAAATTAGATCAGAGTAGATTAGTAGAAATTAGAAATTAGATCAAAATAGATTGGTATTAATTAAACATTTTATGTTTTAAATTATTCCTTTTGTTATTCACTTATAATTTAGAAAAAAATTTATTATTATATCTTGGAATAAAATCAATTTTACATAAATTTAGGTTTTATGATTATTTTGGAATAGAATCTCTTTTTGCATAAATCTAGGTTAATATTTACAGTGTATAATTAATTATTAATTCTAAAGGAAGTGAGAATTAAGGTATTTAGTTTTTAAATTGATGATGACATATAGATGTTAGAGAATTGTATAATCAATTCATTAAATTATATAAAAATTTGATATTTTAATGTGCCCATTATCTTAGAATTAGAATATAATAGAAATATTCTATGGATTGATCCCCTAAACTCTCTTTTCACCTATTCTTGTCTCTTTAGTTGTGGTTTTATAGAAACATTTGGCATTTTATGCACCACCACACATTACTTCGGGATCCATGTAATCTTATTTGTACATAATTTCTAGTTTTTGTGCTACCATTGCAATTGCCTTTGTATCTTTCTTTCATAAATAATTTATTCATTAATTTACCTTTATGTTTTTTAATGTGAGGCTCTTTGGATTTTGGAGGATAAGCTTCTTTGTCCAATAACTTTTGAATTCTTGCTTTCTCATCTAGATATATCTTGTATAAGTCATTGGTACAGGAGCACCAAGGGCTTGGAGCCCATGTATATATTTTTGCATTTTGGTGTGATATTTTTTTTGAATTTTCAAATGGGACCGAGTGGGAACATGTATTCGGTTCTAATCGCGTGGTGACCGATAGTGGCGGTGAGAGGAACCGGTGGTAAGGAGTTAACCAATGCATATCAGTGTGAGAAAGACTATCGGGTAACCAAAGGAAAGTTATACCGATAGTATCAGTCTGGCCGATGGTGCTAACCATCGGGGAGAGGTGACATATTAGTGAAGGGAGTTATGAATTGGCCGATGATATATGTCAAGCTGATGGGATAGAGTGGTCGGAAAGAGTATTGGTATCGGAGCAGGAGGAAATAGTTTCACCGACGACCAAAGTCTGACCGACAGAAGTAAGTCAAAGTGTCATCGGCGCGATGGTGGATATCGGCGTGAGCAGTTTAGAAGCTGCTGATAGTTGATGTCTCGCCGATAGGCGAAGACCGATAGGAGAAGGCTTAACTGATAAAGATGACCATTGGAGTGAAATATGCGATCGGCGCTATGAATTTGTGACAGGCCGATAGTTGATGTCTCGCTGATAGGTGAGAACCAAAGCCGCAAACTGTTATGTCAGGGAGAAGATGGGTATCGGCAGAAGAAGACTGGAGTGTGCCGATGGAGTTTGTCACACCGATGACAGTTAGTGAAAGTAAACTAAGTCAAAACGACGTTAGGTTCATCGGCAGGAAATAAGCTATCGGGGAAACGAGATCTGAGGATGCCAATAGGCATTGTTTCACCGATGACTATCAGAACTATAGGAGTTCCAGCGATGCCGATGTGTTAGGCTGATGGAACAGCCAGGAATAACACACGTACAGGAAACCCTAACCGTCTGATAACGGATAAGGGTAGATATTATATAAGCCTAGATTCATTCTGTGAAGGGGTTGGGAAGTTCAGAACTTTTGGAAGTTTTCATATGTAGCAAGCATTTTCATTAAAGTAATAAAGAAATACTTGGACTATTTGATTTGTTTCTAAAATTCTGTAGAGTGTGTGCATAACTCGGCTTAGAACAAGACAGTTAGTTTTCTTTCCTGTTAGTTTTGTTTTTGTTTGTACATAATGACTCTGGTTTGATGTCTTCGCATATCCTCTATACAGTCATGGGCAGGGCATCAAATAGAGTCTTTTCTTTTGCTATTTTTCTTTCTGTTATTGTGAGTGGAATGTTAGAGAGAGGCCATGTGAACTTGTACTAAGCGAGCTGTACCATAGCCCGGCTAGTATGCAAGTTGCAGTCTAAGAGACGGGGGTGAAAACAGAGTGGAAGAATTGAGCACCAAGCAATCAGAACCTTGGACCCAGAGAGGAGGGCTAATAACGAGCTCAAGAAGGCTATAAGCCTTGGAGTTGAGAAGCTTGGAAGCAATGAGGGAGAAAAAGAATTCCTCACACCAAGAAAGTAGTGTCTGTATTGGAAACAACAGACAATTAGTTCTTTCACCTCTGTAATAGACTGGTTAGGTTGACATAGGCATTTTGGGGTAGAAAATGTTTATGAGCACTTGAATTGGTAGGGAGACTTGGGATTGATATAGGTCTTGAAGTGTTGTGTCAAGATAGGTTTGCTAAACCCACAGGCCTCCCCATCAAATTGGTATCAAAGCAGGTTAAATATTTGGGCTATTCCTAGGTTGGAATAGAAGAAGTTGTATGTCATCACCTAGTTCAAGTGAGTCTGTAGGTTCAGCCAGAGAGATGGTGACTAATGCAGAGTTAGCAAAGAAGGTTGATGATCAAAAAGAGGAGAATAGACTCCTACAGGAAAGATTGGCAGAAATGGAAAGTAGACTGGGTGTAATGATGGAGAAGACTGAAGAAGTCAGGCAGAAAGTAAACAAGGAAAAAGGTGTGCCTATAGAAGATGAAGAGCCCACACTTGATCCTAAGATGGAAGAAGAACCTTTCTTGAAGGCCTTGAAAGCCATGAGTGGTAAGACATTGGAAGGAGTACCTCTTTTTAATGGAAAGATGGAACTTGATTTGGTTATGGAATGGATAGAAGGTTTAGAAAATCACTTTGAATGTGATGGAGTGAGTGAAGCACAAAGGGTGAAGGTGGCTAAATCAAGACTCAGAGGAGCTGCCTTGACATGGTGGAAGTTTGTTCAAACTGAAAGAGAAAAAGAAGACAAGAAACCTATCACTTATTGGAAAGGTATGGTGGCTAAAATCAAAGAAGTATACATGCCTGAAGATTATGAAGTCCAATTGTACAAGAAACAGCAAAATTTGAGACAAAGAGAATTAGATGTCAGTGCATACACTGAGGAGTTTCAAAAACTATGCCTGAGGTCTAAGGTGATGGAAGATGAAAATGTGAAAGTAGCAAGATATCTCAATGGTTTGAGATGGAGTATTCAAGAGGAAATCAGCTTGTTCAGCCCTACAACAGTGCATCAAAGCTATCATCTAGAACTCAAGGTAGAGGAGAAGAGTAAGAAGAAACAAGAATCAAACAGCAAGTTAAGAGGAAGAGGTAGAGACAGCAGAGGAAGAGGAAATTATGGTGGTAGGAATACTAATCAAAGACCCCAAGGAGAATCCAAACTTATAGAGCAGAATGGGGAGACTAGTAGTAGAGGCAACTACAGAGGAAGGGGATCTAACAGAGGAAGATCGGGAGGATCAGGCAGAGGATCCTACTTTGCCACTATGAAATGCTACAATTGTGGTCAATTGGGCCATCCAGCATATAGGTGTCCCGATAAGGGCACATCTTCTTCTCAAGGAGTTGATAAAAGAAATCATTATGTACAAGATGATGCTTTAAGCAGCAAATCACCTGAAGTCAGTCTAGCCTCAGAAGTGGGACAGAACATCATGGTCAGGAGAACCTTGATCAAAGAACCAGTTAAAGCTGAACCAAGCCAAAGGAGAGCACTATTCAGAATCAGATGCAAGGTTATGAATAAGATATGTCAAGTAATCATAGACTCAGGGTCTACTGATAATATAGTGTCTAATGAAGCAGTTAGAAAACTAAATTTGCAAATAATACCTCATTCAAATCCATATAGAGTCACATGGTTAAATAAAGGTCAGCATGTGATAGTTAATGAGAAAACTTGGGTAGAGTTTGGTATAGGTGGATACAAAGACAAGGTACTTTGTGATATCCTACCTATGGATGCATGTCATCTGTTATTGGGTAGACCATGGCAGTTTGACCGAAAGGCCATACATGATGGTGAGAAGAATGCATATTCTTTTCAAAAAGATGGTGTCACCTATAAAATTCAATCTTTGGAAGATGAAGAAGCAAATAAGACTAAGAGTCCTAGTATCTTAGTTGTGAGTGGAAAAGAGTTTTTGAACACTCTTAAGGAGGATGGTATTGGTTATGCTATCATAGTGAAGCCTAAGGAGGAGAAGAAAGACAAAAAGGTAGTGATCCCAAAAGAGGTGCAGACTATACTGGAACAGTATAAGGACATCATTAGTGATGGAACACCAGCAACACTACCTCCACAAAGGACTATAAGCCATCAGATAGATCTGATTCCAGGAGCATCTTTGCCTAACAAGGCTCCTTACAAGATGACTCTAGAACAACATAAGGAGATAACCAAACAAGTACAAGAATTGCTTGACTAGGGGTTGGTTCGAAAAAGCATAAGTCCTTGTGCAGTGCCTACAGTGTTGGCACCGAAGAAAGGAGGAACATGGAGATTGTGCACAGACTCCAGAGCTATCAACAAGATCACCATAAGGTACAGATTCCCAATTCCTAGAATTGAAGATCTTATGGACTGTTTAGGAGGAGCTAAGTATTTCACTAAGATAGACCTAAAAAGTGGTTATCACCAGATCAGAATCAAGGAAGGTGGTGAGTGGAAAACAGCCTTCAAAACCACAAAAGGACTGTATGAATGGCTTGTTATGCCATTTAGTTTATCAAATGCTCCCAACACATTCATGAGGCTCATGAATAAAGTCCTCAAGGATTATATAGGTAAATTTGTAGTTGTTTATCTAGATGACATCTTGATTTTTAGTCAAACTAAAGAAGAGCATCTTGAACATGTAAATATTGTTTTGAAAAAGTTACATGATGAACAACTAACCATAAATTTGGAGAAGTGTGAATTCATGAAGCAGGAATTGGTATGCCTTGGTTTTGTGTTGTCCAAAGGAGAATTGCAAATGGACAAGTCAAAGGTAGAAGCCATATTGAGTTGGCCTACTCCCAGAGCAGCAACTGAGGTGAGAAGTTTTCATGGTTTAGCTCAGTTTTATAGGAAATTCATCAAGAATTTTAGTGCTATTTGTGCACCCATGCTGGATACAATCAAAGGTGGGATGAAAACAAAGTTTCAATGGACACAAGCAGCTAATAACAGTTTTGAACTATTGAAGAAAGAAGTAGCCACACAGCCAGTGTTAGTGCTGCCTAGTTTTGATAAGTTGTTTACTTTAGAATGTGATGCTAGCAATATTGCAGTAGGGGCAGTACTCAGCCAAGAGAATAGACCAGTAGCCTTTTTCAGTGAGAGGCTAAATGAAGCAAAGAGTAGATACTCTTCATATGACTTGGAGCTCTATGCTCTAGTCCAAGCACTTAGAAAATGGAGACATTATCTCCTACCTAAGGAATTTGTTGTGTATATAGACAATCAAGCTTTGAGTTTTCTGAACTCACAAGATAAGTTGAGCCATAGGCATATCAAGTGGATGGAGTACTTGCAGTCTTATACATTTACAATTAAGCACAAGAAGGGACAGCTCAATAAAGTAGCAGATGCTTTAAGCAGGAGGCTACTCACGGTACAAGAAGTGCAGTTAAGAAGTATAGGGATGGAAGAGTTTAGAGCCCTTTACAAAGAAGATGAAGATTTTGCTGAAGCATACAAGGTCTGTCAAGACTTTGAAAATCACTTTCATAGTGAATTTGTAGATTACACATTGCAGCAGGGTTTGCTATTCAAAGGTGGACAGTTGTGTGTACCAAAAGAATCCATGAGAGAGAATCTCATACAGGAGAAGCATAATGGTAGTTTGAGTGGACATTTTAGTCTGAATAAAACATTGGAGTTAGTCCAAAGGTTCTACTATTGGCTGAAGATGTACAAAGATGTCAGAAAGTATGTGAAGCAGTGTATCATCTGTCAGAAGGCCAAGGGAACTTCTTCAAATGCTGGACTGTATCAACCATTACCCATTCCTTCCAGACCATGGGATTGTGTAAGTATGGATTTTGTAGTTGGTCTACCAAAGACTAAGACTGGTTTTGATAGTATTTTTGTAGTTGTTGATAGATTCAGCAAGATGAGTCATTTCATTCCTTGTAAGGTGACTCATGATGCCAGTCATATAGCTCGCATATCCTCTGTACAGTCATGGGCAGGGCATCAAATGGAGTCTTTTCTTTTGCTATTTTTCTTTCTGTTGTTGTGAGTGGAATGTTAGAGAGAGGCCATGTGAACTTGTACTAGGCGAGCTGTGCCATAGCCCGGCTAGTATGCAAGTTGTAGTCTAAGAGACGGGGGTGAAAACAGAGTGGAAGAATTGAGCACCAAGCAATCAGAACCCTGGACCCAGAGAGGAGGGCTGATAACGGGCTCAAGAAGGCTATAAGCCTTGGAGTTGAGAAGCTTGGAAGCAGTGAGGGAGAAAAAGAATTCCTCACACCAAGAAAGTAGTGTCTGTATTGGAAACAACAAACAATTAGTTCTTTCACCTCTGTAATAGACTGGTTAGGTTGACATAGGCATTTTGGGGTAGAAAATGTCTATGAGCACTTGAATTGGTAGGGAGACTTGGGATTGATATAGGTCTTGAAGTGGTGTCAAGATAGGTTTGCTAAACCCATAGGCCTCCCCATCAGTCATGTACAAGGTTATCCCTCTCATATGGCACATTCTGTCATGCCCACATTTTCCTTGTGGTCACAACACACATCGCACGTGTCATAACCACATCTGTCATGTGGTTATGACACGAGATATGAAAAACTTTTCTCACACTGTCCTAAAAACCCCTTTCGCATGCGTACGCATGCTCAACGGTGTTCTCTCATGGCGAAACACTATACTCTTCGGCGGAATACAAGTACAATGGCGTGCAACCAGAAGCATATAAATCAACAAGAGGGTCTATACAACGCTGCTAACGTCATTGCAAGGGTGAGATTACCAAAGTTCTTAAATCGAACCCTCGGCAATGTTCGGTAGCAGAATGCCTTACGGCGTTAGTGGGAATTACGCTGCACTCATTTACGCACGTGGTTCGCTGATAGAGGAACCACTCCCCACGATGCCTTGTTCCGACTAAACCGGCTAGTGATCTCCCTATTTAGTCATTTTTCAGCCAGGCACGGTTGTCTGTCTCCTCTCTTGTTTCCTGAAACATACCCCTCCTATGACTTAGCATTTTCAACAAGGTGGTTTGGTTGCCCTCTCTTCCCTTTTCACAAGTTCTTAATTTTGATTATATCTTCATCGCCCTTACCTTAACTATCTCTTAGTTCATTTAATGTGTTTATATTTCGGTCTCTCTCTCTCTTTCATTTTCTATGCTTTCTTTATGTGCATCCTGTCCTTTCTTCATGATTTACGTCAATCAGGGTTATCACTGCAGTTATTGTTGATATTAAACCTAATTTCAGGATGATCTAGGTCACAAAGGCTGGTTTACTATTTCGCTGGACTCGGTCTCCTAATCTTCCCCGATCTAGGTTCCTCCTCTTCGTAAATACTTAGTCAACTTGTTCCTAAGCACAATTGACAGAAGGGTCCGTCAACTTAGTTCTCTTATCCCGTGTGAGAAATGTCGCGCATTTTCTCCTCTGTGTTTTCCAATGTTAGTTTTTCCTTCTTCGGAACCTCTTACAGGTTTACATATGAGATCGTTTGCTACAGTTGAGATTAATATGGCCACATGGATTGTTAGTGGTGGCTTCTTAAGTTTATTCCAGTGTTCTTTTGAGCAAGGAGTTGTGTAATTTTCCTCTTCATTTTTCGGGTGATTATTAGTACGTTAACAGTTGAAACTTCCGAGAAACTCTTTCCAGAGTATCACTGAATATTCCTAAACTCTCTTTTACATTATAATTTTATTTTCTCTTGTTTAGAATTACTGTTGTTACTGTTACTCTTAATTACGATTCATACACTGATTGTAACTCGTATGACGTTGTCAATAGATGTAGGTGGTTCACCACTTTATAAAACTCTGTTCATGGTAATATATCTTCTTTGGTTGTTGTGTTCAACACTTAATAATATCTACTGTGAGATTATAATTGTTATATTTTTTTTTTTCTCTATATCCATGAGACATAGTTTATAACGATTTGAAACGAGGGTCCAACAATATGGTTCATAGATTTACTCCTATCGATATGATATATATATATATATATATATATATATATATATATATATATATCTATATATATATATACATATATATATAATATATTTATTTTAAAGTCTATGCATAGGACGAAATTGGTTTTACCACGATATATATATCTATATATATATATATATATATATAGATATATAATCATTATTATATTATATATATAGCTATATACATAGACATATATAGTATATATATATGCCTATATATATAAATCTATATAAAAAAAAAACTGTATTTATATTACAAATACACCACTCATATGTTAGGGCCCAAGCCCTAACATTTTTTATTGCTTTAGATTCACAGCAGACGGCGGCCATGGGCGGCGGTGGCCGCAGTGACAGAGGAGCAGGGTCGGGGTGGCTGCAGAGCGGCGGACAGGATTTGCGGTGGCCGCAGAGCGGCGGACAGGATTTGCGGTGGCCGCAGAGCGGCGGGCCTGTGCAGGCCGCGGGAGGCATAAGGGATTGGGGGGGGAATGTGGAGTGGGGCGGAGCCCCACCCACATTCCCACGACGTGGGGTGTGGGTGGGGCTCCACCCCACTCCACACCTTCATATATATGCAAGAGGGTCTATGGTGGGGATTTCTCCCCACCGCCTATTCTAAAACCGCGACTGTCTTCTAATCCGCGGCTTAACCTTTGACAGTCTTTCACAAATCGTTGAGTATTATCAATAATAATAATATATTTACAAATATATATATATATATATATATTTATATATTCATATATAAATATACATATATATGTATATATAACAACGATAATATATTTATATATATATATATATATTTCATATATATATATATATATATATATATCCCCTTTTTTTTATATTGAATAAAACATTCAATTTCATAACAATTATAATTACTTTCTATTTCTCTATTATTCTATAAAATGATAATTACTCAAAAAGAGAAATAGAGATATTTATTTAGAGAAAAAATATTCTTTATGTATTTGTATAATTCCAATTCCTAAAATTTCTCAAATTCACTACTTTATACATTTTCTCCAATTAAAGAAATTGTCATAACAATTAGATATAAATATATATATATATCCCAATTTCACCAAATGGTAAATAGCTATCCCCTTATTATAGGTATAAATTTCCATTTTCATAAACATTTAAGACTTGTAAATTTACAAACAGATTATATTTACATGCTAGATTTCCTCTAATCCTTCTAAATTAACAGAATCCATTAAATATGGAGGATAACTCAAATATTTAAAACTGTCTTTCCCATTTTAACATTGAACTATAAAGAAAAGTAGCATTTCAACTAGTGAAGCAATTCCAAACTTTCAAATGTAAACAACTCAGATTAAATTGCAAAAACGAACTTTTTCCTTTCAGTAATACTTGAAACACAAAAATTGCTATTGAACAAAGATTGCAAACATCAACTTAAAATTTAAGCACATTCATATTACAGCTTCTCAATCATGAATACCAACTTCCCAGATATGAACTTTCTCCTCCCAAACAGTATACAACTGAAAACTTATGACAACCAATAAAAGTCCAATAATAACAAGATCAGGGAGGTGATTTTCTTCACTCCCAGAATATCATTAATTTACAACAATAACAAGAGAGGTGTTCTCTCTTCATCTCTATGAAATGAACCAGGCCTAATTCTCATGACAAGAAGATAATCTGTTTCTTCATAAATAGCCAACCAGAAGCTCCAAGAGAAAAACCTGCGTATCAAAGACAAACAAAGAAGAAAATACCACTTGTCTAGCTCTCCTCCCTACCGTAGACCCGCAAGAGGGTCACCCCCGAGCTAGGGAGACCATACTCACACCTGGGTACTCAAACACTCCACTTCACAACAGAAACAACAACAATCCCAAAGCACACTTACACCCGTGGGTATTTTACACAATACGGAAACTCAACTACAGTGAGTTTCATAAGGGGCAGGAGAGTGGACACACTCGACTCCAGAGTGTCACCCTGACAGATAAATGAACTAATATAAATTTCTCTTGGTCTCAACCAAGTGTGATCACAATTTGTAAGAAATCTGTATATGACTCTCAAGTCAAAAATACAGTCACAGATACATGCCCTCAAGGCTTTCAACATCCCAAAAGATGGAAACAGGTATGCACCCGAGGAGGATCTCTCCTCCCCTACCCCAAACTTGATGAGCATTTCTCCCAAATGGGAGACGCTCTGTCAAACAACCCGACAAGAACCCCACAGAAAACAAATTTAAACACATATTTCACACACATTTCATACACATTTCAGTTCTACCAAAACAAAGGTAAAATTCAGACCAACCTTGCAAAGCCCTCCTGGAATGAAGTTGATGCAGAGTCCACAGAGTTCACTTCCAACCTTAGCCACCAACTCCCTCTCCCTTCTCTATCTTCCAAACTAACTTCTCTATTTTTGGTAAGGCCAAAATGAAAGATTTTCCCCAAAATTCAACTAACTCCCTCTCATCCCAAAATTTGAAAATAAATAACCCAAAATTCTCTTTCTTTCCAATTTTGAGAAATGGGGAAGTGACACTTGTCACCTCCTCACCCTTCCCAAAAATCACTATTCTGTCCAGGTGGCTTATGTCACTCTCCATTCCCAAGGGTACTCCTTATTCCTTTCATGTGACTCCACTTTCTCATGGGAGAAATAAAAAAAAGAGTTAAATGGGAACAAGACAGGTGACCCATGCCTCTTTCTCCTTTCTTCACATGGGTGTCCCCATAGTACATGGGGGAATCTTACTAAAGAAGAGGTAACTTTTACTAATGGATGGCATCTCTTATCTAGGGAAAAGTAGAGGGGATGGGTTGAGTGTTGGTACAACCCATCATGTCCCCTCCTACCTCCAATTTTCGCCACTTAACTTCAGGGGAAGGTTAAGTTGACTAGATGGAGGTTACTCAAGGGTTACCCATGCCAAATGGGCCCCTGGACCCATGGGGTAGAACCCAGGGTCAATTTTAACCCATACAAGACACCCCAGGTCAAGGTAAAGCACAAGAAAAAGGGCCTCATAATTTAAATAAAAATAGAAATTTCAAATTCAATCTCTTTACAACACTTACTTATAAAAATAATGTTACATGAGGGTAACCTAACCCACTCGACCATACGAAAGACCACATTACATCATGACATCAAACACAAAGAGATCTTGGTTCCTCGTGGAACCAGATCGGCTTAACAGGGAATAACAATTAACAAGGTGTGGAATGATCTCCGAAATCTGTGGTTTGATTAGTAGTCCCTGCACACTCAATTACAAGATCAGTAACCACATAAATTCATCATAGCCGAAGCAACTTAAATAACACATGCATTCTCATGCCTTAGTACAATTTAACATAATTAAAAATCATATTACAATTTTCCATCATCCCTAATTCATTTTTCTGAAAAGTAACTTATCCAAACATCACCCAATTAGTTTTTCCGAAAACATAATAAAGTTAAATAGTCTGACAAATTTCGGGAATTGCTATCCCACAAATATGAAAGTAACAATAACAGTACTGTAAATAGTCATAACAACAGTAGTAAAAAGGGCGGTCCTCACACATTCTTTGATGTTTTTACAAATGTATCTACTATAAAATGACTTGTATGAAATATTGGATTATAGTGAGCTCTTTGAATTTTGACTACCTCTCCTTCTTGTAAAAAATTAACACATTGATGTAAAATAGAAGGAATGGCCCTATATTGTTATATCCATGGTCTCCCAAGTAATATACCAAATCTATCAATTTTAGAATAATGCATTCCAATGTATTAATTAACATCCTATTTAAATGCAATCCTAGGCAACAAGTTATCACAATTATATGTGCAACATATGAGAATATACTAACAACTGGGAAACCAAACAAACACAATTAATGAGTTAGCAGTTTCTCAAAGCTTTCAAGCATTAACAATATCTATTGAAATCATGAGATAGTCGACCATCTAAATTAAGGTTAAGCTATTTCCACACAGAAAATAATCATCCAACATGAAACCTCGTGCAAAATTTAAAGCATGGAAATTTTGTTAGCTTCAAACAAGCACACATAGTGGTGACACAACCCAACAAACATTACTAGAGCCTTGGTGTTGCAACCACTGGCTCTAATACCAAATGTTTTACACATTCAATCTACACATAGGTTTAATGTCAAGGCTTAAGAATCCACCTCTAGGTCTACACAAGACTCACATATGGATTCTAACTTACATTTCACACTTAAACTACTCTTGGCTACACATAAGCATTTCTCATAAGATCATAATTGTATAAAACAAGGACCCACAAGGTTGAATCAATGAAATCACAATGGCATGGTTCAATAAAGAAAATAATTATCATTTCTCATTTAGGGATACACATTACAATGAATAATTATTAGAAATTAGTTACTACTCACTCTATATGATCAGTTATGTCCTTAATCACAATCTAGTGAATACAAATATTTTCTAAGAAAAAAAACATATAATCAAAACATTTTCATTCACTTTCATACACACATAAGTACATTCATTATTTTATCTTGTACACAATTTAGTAAATAATCCAATTGCATGAAAATGCACCTAATGTACATAACTTATCTAGTTTCAAGTAGTTCTTATGATATTGCACATAATGCATACACTTCTACAACATATGAATCAATAATTTATATAATGGGTTTTGACATTGTAGGTTCACATAATGGTCTATAGGGACTCTAAGGCAACACCATAGTATATAAGAACCAAAGAACCACTCAATGAACTAGTTGGAATGATAGTCTCAAGGCCTTTACATCCATTTTTGTAAGCATACTTTCCCTTGTTCATTTAATGATTGTCTTGTCTTATTAGTGGATCATGTTTGACTTAGAACATGTGTATGTTTGGGAAGATATTTTTGTGTAAATCTAAATGATTTCATCTTATGAGTAATTTTTGTTTAATCATTTAATAATGAAATGGGAAATAAATAGTGTTCTTAGTTTCATGTGAACATGAATATTCCCATGTTAAGCTCTTACCAAATAAACTATGGTATGTTTAAAAAGAGATGTACTTGAATGTGCATTATGTTGTGAGCACCCCATGCTTGATTTGTGTATCCTTGGGCTTGTGATGTTAAGTATTCATCCTTCGATTGATTGCATTGTTGCATTGTCAAGGGTCACCTCTAAATTTCGGTCATGACGTGCTCAAGGTAGGTGGATATGTGGAAACCTATGGAACTTATGGTGCCATGTTGTCTATATTGTCTTCAAAAATTCCTTGGCTACCATTCCTTCCTATAACAAGCACTAGCCACCTCCCCTATAGTTGGTAGAACCATTCATTAGGTTCTCTTTGCTACCCTACTTTTCCTAGCTATCCTTGTTGGTGTTTTCCTTTTCCTCGCATATGATATTGGTATTGGTTATAGGTATGGTCGCATATGATATTGGTATTGGTTATAGGTATGGGCATGAGTTCTAGTTCTTAGTTTTGTTACTTGTTAATAATAAATTGGTATACGTGTTAGCTTTGATGTGTATTGATTATAAGTTTTCTCATAATCATTACATAGGATGGGATGATTTATATTGGATTGCATTGGTATGGGATTGTATTACCAAATTTACAAAATAATTTAGCATTTTAGATATCTTAGTAACATAACAAAATATTATGTTAGTCTTAAAAAGTGATGAAAGAAAATTAATTATGTTATGTAATAGTTACATTATGGGATGGATCTTGCAAAGTGAAACTTTAGGTTGGGGATAATCTTGTGGGTTTCATTGAGGCTAATTAGATATGCTTGGTTTATGTGGTAATAAGGCTACTAACATGATCCTATTGTTGCAAGTATGACTGGGAGTCGAAGCTCCATGAGCTTGAAGGGGTTGTCGCTGCCGATGTTGATCGGATCATCGCCTGCACGTCTTAAAGCGTGTTTTGCTTATCTTTCTTTCTTCCCCGAGGATGAGATTATAGATCCTGAGTATCTGATAAATTTGTGGATAGGGGAAGGGTTCATTCCAGGAGAAAGAGAGGGCCAGTGGGATGCCAATCTCTGTTTGCTTCAACTATGGGAAGAAGATTAGTTTGGCCTAACCAAATATTGTAGGATTCACGATTTGTTGCTTGATTTGGCCATACACATATCGAGAGAAAATAAATGTGTTTTTTCTGTTGAGGAAGCCTCTAAAGATAACAGTGGTGAGTGGTGTCGAGTTTTACTGGGCAAGAGAGATATAAATGATGACGCCATCTCAGAGAGGCGTCCTTGTTTACCGCTATGAGAGGACTCCGCGTCTCGATTTGAGCTGGACAAACATCTCTACATTGCCTGAAAGCATTGGAAAGATGAAACTTCTCAAAGTCTTGAACTTAAAAGAGACAAATATTGAGGAGGTACCGGAGTGTGTGAGACATCTGAAAAGTCTCTTGTTTCTTGCTCTGCCTTTGGGATGTAAGAAATTACTAGTACGGATGAATGAACTTAAATGTCTTCAGCATTTAAATTGCAGATAGCTTAAGCGCATGCCAAAGGAAATATCAAAGATGGCCTCTTTGAGAACACTGCGATCACGTTGGTTGGATGTCTCCGTTGGAGAGGACGAATTGATGAGGTCAGAGGATTTTGGCAATATGACTCAGCTTCAGGAACTATGGTTAAATGTTAACCATGAAATGGAGTTGAAAGGGATGGAAGAAGGGATCTTTGCGCGGCTGCTGAAGATGCGTCGTCTGGCATTTGATAACCAATGTAGAACAGAATGGGAGGTTCCGGAGAAAATGACAGCAATGAAACTTCTGGAATGTCTTAGACTAAAGAGGTTTGCAGTGCCAAGTTGGATATGTGGGTTGGCAAATCTGAGGGAACTCAAGTTAGTTGAGTGTGGTTGTAGTGATTATCCGGAGTTGCAAATAATGCCCAACCTAGTGAGTTTGAAGTTGGATGAGAATTTAAGGTGCATAGAATTGCCAAAGGCGTTTGGAAAGGGGGGAGGGTTTCCACATCTCCGCTTCTTCACAATTGTTTCCGGAATTGGAGGAGGGGGCAATGGCATGCCTTGAGGAGTTTCCTCTAATTGCTTGTCTCAAAGTGAAGAAAGTTGGAGAGGGATTGGAGTGGTTGAAAAGAGTGAAGCTCTTCAATTTTTATGCAAGTGGGACTGATGAATTAAAGGAGACATTTAAGGAAGGCGGAGAATATTGGATTAAAATCAAAACCATCAATCCCCACGTAAAAATTATACCATAATAGTAGAAATTAGAAATTAGATCACAATAGATTGGCATTATTTAAACATTTTTACGTTTTAAATTGTAAAGTTTAAATTTTAAATTGTTCCTTTTGTTATTCACTTATAATTTAGAAAAAAACTTTATTATTATTGGAATAAAATCTCTTTTACACAAATCTAGGTTAATATTTAAGGTGTATAATCAATTATTAATTCCAAAGGAAGTGAGAATTAAAAATTTAAAATATTATTTTAGGAAAATCAAATGTAATTTGAAAGGAGGTTGGAATTAATAATTAAAAAAGTTTATTGTGAGTGAATAAAAATCTTCTTACATAAATCTAGAGTACAACTTATTAATTAATTTAGATTTAATTAATTTGAAAGAAGAGGGCCGAATTAATAATTGAAAATGTTATTTTAAAAAATTAAATTTAAGGAACTAAGGAATTTAGTTTTTAAATTGATGATGAAATATAGATGTTAGAGAATTGTATAATCAATTCATTAAATTATATAGAAATTTGATATTTTTAATGTGCCCATTATCTTAGAATTAGAATATAATAGAAATATTCTATGGATTGATCCCCTAAACTCTCTTTTGACCTATTCTTGTCTCTTTAGTTGTGGTTTTATAGAAACATTTGGTATTTTATGCACCACCACACTTTATTTTGGGATCCATGTAGTCTTATTTGTACATAAAATTCTAGTTTTTGTACTACCATTGCAATTGCCTTTGTATCTTTCTTTCATAAATAATTTGTTCATTAATACCTTTATGTGTTTTAATGTGAGGCTCTTTGGATTTCAGAGGATAAGCTTCTTTGTCCAATACCTTTTGAATTCTTGTTTTCTCATCTAGATGTATCTTGTATAATTCATGTATGAGGTCATCTCTCTCATATGGCACATTGTTTGATAATTTTTACAAATGTATCTACTATAAAATGACTTGTATGAAATATTGGATTATAGTGAGCTCTTTGAATTTTGACTACCTCTCCTTCCTGTAAAAAATTAACACATTGATGTAAAATAGAAGGAATGGCCTTATATTGTTATATCCATGGTCTTCCAAGTAATATACTAAATCTATCAAATGATGGTATCACATGACATAAGACCCAAGCAATTATTTAGGACCTACTCTTAATTTTAGAATAATGCATTCCAATGTATTGATTAACGTCCAATTTAAATGCAATCCTAGGCAGCAAGTTATCACAACTATCTGTGCAACATATGAGAATATATTGACAACCAGGTTCAACCAAACACACACAATTAATGAGTTAGCAATTTCTCAGATCTTTCAAGCATTAACAATATCTATTGAAATCATGAGACAATCAACCATCTAAATTAAGGTTAAGCTATTTCCACACATAAAATAATCATTCAACAGAAAATGTAAGTTTTTTTTAGAAAAGCTATATTTAGACTTGTTTTAAAAAGCTTTTTTCAAAAAAAAAAAAAAAACCAAATTCCTCCTCCTTGTAAATTTTTTTTTCCAAATATTCTTTGGAAAATTAAACTAAAAGAGCATTTCAAATTATGTAATAGGCAATTTTTGCCCACACACTACTTATAAAGTGCCACAACTAGGGGGCTATTCAAATAATCACAGGGTGTCTTATTGGATTGAGTTGTCCTCTTTTACGCATTGCTTGCAATATGGAGTATTAAGGGGGGGGGGGAGGGGGTCTTGTGTGTTGAATCTTTTGTACACTTCCTGCTTTCTCACCTTTCTTATGCATTGAGATTATTGGTCTCGGTTTCATCATGGGTTTCACTGCTCATCCTTTTGTGGTAATCCTAGAGAAGGCCAATTATGAGTCTTGGCAAAATGACATCCTGACACACCTCAGATGGCTTAATCTTTTGCCTTATCTCTATGGACTCATGCCTAAACCAAACACATCGGGGAGAAAATCAACTTGGGGAAATATCATTGACCATGTAGTAGGTTTGATTTGTCTTACTGTTGATCTTGACACTCTCAGTGATGTATCAGACATTGAGTGTCCTTGCACACTTTGGACTAGAATCTAGGAGATTCATGGAGATCATGATATCTCTCCATTTCCAGATGATCCTACTACAGATTGTCTTCTTCCTCTTCCTAAAGCAGACAACATACCCTTTGATGATGATACTTAAGAGGAGTTTAAGTATATTGCCAGTCTTAGATGGTCAAACGACACACAGACTTCTCTTCATGCCTCCATACATGTTGCTTCGATAGCATTCAGTGTTGTTCCTTTGAGAGCCTCCAATAACTCTTTGCACCAGGACATCAAGGATTCATCTCTTTCATCTACAGTTAAGGACACTCCTACAATGCCTACTACTACTTCTAAATTCAGTATTGCTCCTTTGAGAGTTTCCAACGATTCATTACAATAGGTTCATACTTAGGATTCACTTCATTGGGAGACACTTCTACAAGACATCTCTTGGTTGTTTGTAGAGTCTCACATATCAGATCTTGATGCCACCTTGGAGTATCTCATCTTTCTGTTTGATGACAGTATACATAGACCTGCTTTTACTATAGAGTTCAGAGAGGCTTCACTGAGGGCTTCCAGTGATTCTTCCTAGAACATCTCGTGGGATTTGCTTTGTAGCCACATGGCATATATTGACATTCCACATCCATACATCAGTTCTTTGGATCATGTTCTTCATCAGTCTTCACATGTTTTTGAGAGGTCACTTGTTTTAGTTAGGCCTAAGCCTCTTGATTTCATTGTGACTCATTTTGACATCAGCATGATGGTATTTGAGCAATATTCTAAGATAGGATACATCATGAGAATTACCACCTCACCTTGCTTCTTTGAGCATTCACCATTGGAGTTGTTTCTTCCTAAGGAGAGAAATGTGATTTGCCACAAATGGATCATCTTCAAAATTCATACACAGGTATTCTCTCTTGGCATAGGGGCTACTTCATTGTGGGGGGGCTACATAGTCTCTTTTACTCTCCTATGTGGGGGGTCATATCTACATCATCATAGTCAGAGCAACATGTTTTCAGGCTTGGTGCAAAGTTACTATCTTTGAGGAGGCTTTCTAGTCTTCTTCATTTTATTTTCTCTCTTTTGGAGGGAAGTTTTTTCCCACAGGGTTTTCTTCCTTTCTCCACTTTATGAGAGATTGCATTTTTTTGCATTGTACATGGGTACTTGATTAGTCCTAGTTTATGGGACCCATCTTCATTTATCCCACCTAAGCTTTGTTTAAGGGGGGGTGTTAGTGTATATTAAGCTTACTTAGGTGTGCACATTAGTCTATGTCTAGCCTTGTGCTATTCTTGGTGTGCCTAGATTAGCTTTATCTAAGTTAAGTGGTTGTTTTTCCTATTATTGGAGCACCACTATTTTTAGTGAGATTTTTCTATTATTGGCTCAACTATTCTTAGTTTATTATGCCCTATATGTACTACCTCTTGGAAGCTAATACATCATCCAATTTTACTTTGCATATTGCTTATGTATTTGATAGTACTGAGTGTGCAATTGTTCATCTCTCATGACTTGTGTCAATGTTTGCAATCTTCCAGTCGATCTTGATCAATCCCACAAAGCTCTTGAACTAAAATATTACATTACAATATCTCTCCTCAAAACCTTGAAACATTACACCCTCCTACATCAATAGATCCCCTCCAAGTGCATTTCTTCAAGATTTGAAAATAATATTGAGAAACCAATGAGGATATTAAAGCTCTCCACCGATCTAATATGACATCATAAAGCCATGAGAGACTCTAGTCATCCCCCGAGCCAAGAGAATCAACAAGGACCCAAGATTAGAAGAAATGCAACCACACAACATCCACAACCACTCAAGATGAAGTTCATATAAACACAATAAGAAAACATGAATGCCCATATCATCTCACCCTCAAGGTGAGATTTCTCAAGTACTCCCACCCACACCAAGTAAACACATTTTTCACCACTTTCCTAAATGTACTCCTCTCAATACTTCATACATAAATAAAAATGAGGCAAGATAAATCACAATAGAAGATTTACAAGAGCATATCAACTTCACACAAACAACTCATGCATAACACATAAATGAAACCGAAACATTCATAATACAAGGGTTCACATGACATAACAAATAATGAGGAAGAGAACCAAAGACTTATCTATCTCCTTAGAGCTTGTTGACAAGAAGCCTCCCCTTCCTCTTCCAAGCTTCTTCTTCCAAAAATAATAAGATCCATTAAGCTCCTCATTCATGGATCCTCCCTCTTCTTTTCACACCCTTCCAAAACTCCCAAGAAAAAAATTCAAGTTCTCTTCTAGAAACCAAAAATTCAAGAATCCCCCCAACACTCAAAAATGTGAGTTTGAAAAGGAGTGCCATGTAATTCCTCAACCTCAAATGTGAGAGTTCCACATGGCACCCTCTCTCATCCTTCACCCATCCTCTCTCACAACTCCCAAGTTGATAAGACTTTTCAATGACAATCACATGGGAGGAGGTGTGCTCACACATGTGAGCTCACATGGATGCTCTTCCCAAGTGGATGCTCACTTCCCCAAGCCAACTCTTATATAAGGTCATAGGGTGGCTTGGATGTCTAGAGTCAAACACCTATGCCATCCCATATGGGAGCTCTTCTCAAGAGCCTCAAAAGTACTCTTTTCTAAGCCCAAGACAACCTTTACACCCTTCCCCAGGTGCCCTACCCATAGGTACTTGGGTTTGGGTCCCAAAAATATAATAATATCATTTTTTTCTTTTTTTGGACTCCATGAAATTAGCCCAAAGGATCTTGTATGGGTTTATACTCTACCCCACCCTATTGCCACATGACCAACACTAAAACATGAACACATATCATCAAGACTTAAAGTAAAACAATAATTTAAATAGAAAGAAATTTAAACACTTAACATTATAAAGTTTAAAACATTCCACTTCACTTTATGAAGTGGACAATAGTAGGGTCGTGATGATTCTCCTGTCCTCCCATTGGTGTTTTCTCACCCTGCACACTCATAGAAATATTAGTTTGTCCATGGTATACGTATATAGTTGAAGAAAGAAAACATAATTATATGATTTACTCATTAATGATCCAATCAAATTCACATACATAGAATACCAATTTTGATCCTAATCCATGCATCCACCATCATGGCCATAACCAAACTCATTGTTTACTATGATCATAACCTACAAATCAATATAACAACCTTCCACCATATCCAACAATCAAGATGTGAGAACAATATTTAGATTTAACCAAATTTCAATAACTAAAAAGAATTAACTTTTAGAGTCACTAAACCACATTGTATACATGGTCTCAATATAGTAAGCAACTACCAAATTACCTTACTCAAAATTTATACAAAATTTCACTCAAAGTAACAAACACATCTATTTAGTTTCCATTTTGAGATCACTAACCAACTCCACAATAAGCATCATCCCCAGTCAATTTCACACATTTTCTCCCATTAATCATCTCCAATATTAGGCATCACTTGATCACTAATTTTCATATCAATAAAAGATTATACACTATGAGGGTCGTCTTCTAATCAGGGCTAACATTTATAGGCTCAACATAATAAAATATAACTTACTTATTTAAGTAAGGATCACACTAACCTTCCTAGGGTTAGCACACTAACTTGAGATTGTTTCAATCCACACAGAATTCATAGTTCGACTATAACACATTTATCCGGCAACAATTATGAAAGCCCATAACAAGGTTCTAGTATCCATATGTGGTATAATGAAATCAACGAGACAGGTAGAAATGAGTGGGTTTCACATCAAAAGGATGAAGTAGTCAATTATTCAAATCTTAATAATGATAACAACACATAATTGCTAATTTTCTTATTTAAGAATGTTGTTCCTAGGGTTTATCCAAAGTTGACATTGATAACAATATTCTACAACATGGATGATATGGTTCTCAAGTATTCAACTAGCCAACAACATTAATGTTCAAATAGTAGAAAGAGATGTTGTAAGTGTCATGAGCAAGGTTGACCTCACAAGTGGCTCTATTTTTCCTTATGGGTTTAGTGGAAGATATATCACAACAAAGGCATAAGAAAGAGTTGATTGTGGGACAAATGTTTGTCCTAGACAAGGAATGTTGGGGTGACCTATTTGAGTGGCTTGTGTGTGTTCTACGACCGAACTACAAGGAAGGTAATGTGTTTTGAGTGGGACAAATTATGGCGATACCCATGGTGAAGGTAAAGGCTGTGAATCCCTCGACCAATAGAGAGGATCCCACAACAAAGTATATTCAAGTGTTATTTCTCGAATCGTCTTATGTATTTAAATATAAAATGTTTAGTGAAATTTGTCTGAAAATCACTAAACGTTTATAAACAAATGGGATCTATGTTTGAGAAGCCCAGTTTACATAGAAGTCAATGGTCACTTTAATTATTTAGTTGAAGTGAAAAGAAGATTACATGTAACCCTCACGCCACACAACAAAATTGTAATTTTTTCTCTAAATTTTAGATTTATTCTCATGTCCAAATGTAATTATTTTGCATTAAATGCACTTGAAGTTTAATAATATAATAATTTTTTACTTTTATTTAACTTTACTATAAATATAATGGAATAATAAATATATAATATTTTTAATCTATACATGCTCAATGAAATATAATTAAATTTATTATTATATACTATATATTTTTTATCCGTAATAGAGTTGTATTATACTAATAGATTTCAAAAAATTACAATTCTGCCATCCTAGCTTGTAGTCAGTTTGTATGGAAACTGAGAATGCTTCATTTACCTAATCTACAATAAACCCAAGTTCAAAATGGCCGCACAGGGCCAGACTCCAAAAATGTAGACAAATGATGGTCATGTAGGACCCCGGAACCTGAGCTGGATTGCAACTAAAAACAAACCCTTACCCTAAGAACAGGACAGCATCCAAACTATACGAACATAAATATTAACAAAAGAAATTTCTTAATTGACCCCCACTAGAGACTTCAAGCAGCTTCCACTTTGTAAGTATGGAGCATCAGGTTGAACTTCTCTATCCAATCGAACCCCTAAGTTTCAATCAGCTTCAACAGATAATTGGCCCCTATATGCGCGTTCTGTGTCATGCCCACATTTCCCATGTGGTCACAACACGCAAACATGTGTGTCATGTCCACATGCAGCATGTGGTCATGATACGAACTGTTAAAAATTTTCCCTTACTACTCTGTATTTCCCCCTCGCACGTGTATGCATGTTTGAACGCGTACTTTTAAGGTGTAGCGATAAGGTTGTTTACGGAATATTTTACACACGTGTGCCTTCACTATGCTGGACTTACTAGTTACTTGATGATGATCACTATGTTTTTTCATTGGTTTTAAAATTCAGCGTTTAAATTACTGGATACTTGGTTGGCCCCTATTTGGTTTTCTCTGTTTATTCATTACTGCCTTGCAATATTTATTTCCTCCTCTTTCAAGTTGTTTTGATAAATTCACATTCAATTGTTTACTTATTTATTTATTATCTTAAATTAATTTATTAAGATAATTTGTGCTCAATACCCTGATAATTCATTAGGCATTTAATAACTCTGAATTAACATTTCCATAAAAATGTCTTTATAGATATATATATATATATATATATATATATATATACAATAAATTTAGTTTTTTCTTTTCAAAGTGGAATTCACAACTAATACAACTATCACTTCTAAGTATATATATATATATATTTATTTATTTATTTATTTATTTATAATTAATTAATTAATTAACTTCCTCTTTTGTAAGTGGATTCCACAAGTAACACAATAAATAATTATATATATATATATAAACTTATATATATATAATTGCTTAATTATTATTTAACATTAATCTCCACTCAAGCACCAAGTGCTTGTTATAAAACATGTTATAGTCTTGAAGGGTGTTAACCCTAGTTTTATTTTGTATTGCAGGGTCATGGAGGCGGCGGCGGCGAAGGAGGTCACAGGGGAGCCGAAGGAGGTGGCGGTGTGGCGCGGCGGAATGGAGGTGGGCGGAGTGGCGGTCGCAGTGAGCGACGGAGGGGAGCGGACATGGGAGCCGATGGCAAGAATGGCGCAGGCCGTGATGGAGGGGCTGCAAGAGGCAGCACTGCGGGGTTCCGCGGGCGGGGGTGTGGGTTTACAGTCACGGCGGGGGATGTGGGGAGGGGCGGAGCCCCACCCACAACCCACTCTGTGGGGTGTGGGTGGGGCTCTACCCCTCCCCACACCCTTCTTGTTTTAAGGATTTTCGGTAGGGGTTTAAACCCCCACCATATATCTTGAAAATGTTCAACTGTGTATCAATTAAAACTACGAACTCTCTCTGTTCATTTCACTTGCTAATTTCATAATTTTTTTATTATAACTAATTTTATATATATATATATATATATATATATATATATACCAGTGTAGCAAATTTTCACAATATCATTTAAATTAAAAACTAATTATATATATATATATATATAGATATATATATACACATATATGTGTGTGTAGCATATATCAAATTTTCCAACAAATAACAGTAAATAAAAATATATATATATATATATTTAAAACATAACGAATTTCCATATTTCCTACAACATTTTGGTTTACGAATTAACGAATTTATTTCGCATTTTCTCCAACATTTTAATTTACAATTTAACAAATTCTTGAGTGAAACAGAAAGCAACTAACCATTTAAACCGGTATTTTTCAACTAATAATTTTAATCTAACAAGTTTACATTTTAACTCAAATAAAAATTAACGATTAAGAGTAAATACAGGGAACTAATAAATCTTCCACTCCAATAACCAAATAAACAGACCTGTAAATCAGTTTAGATTATTTTCCATTGCATACTTAAATCAAGTTTTAATTTATTTTCAAAAGGCAAATTAACATCTTTTATAATCCTGTAAATGTAACTTTTTCACTAAATAAAACCAGAAATACATTTAACAACTTGTCTAGATCAAAACTTAATTTCACAACTTACAATATGATAAACAAGAATAAACAACTGTAAGGTTTCACAACTCACATTCACTCTAAGGAAAGAATTGTTATCTTCTCCTAATACAATATTTACAATTTCAGAGGGAGAAATCTCTCCTCTTTAAAAGGAACTTATCCAGGAAGAAACTTAAAGAACCAAACTCTCCTTGCCAGTAAGGATGAGTTACATTTTCCCCAAACAATAGAACTTTTCCATTTCTCTTCCATAAGCTCCAAGAGAAACCTACATGACAACAAGGAAGAAATACACCAACCAACTAGCTCTCCTCCCTACCATAGACCCGCAAGAGGGTCACCCCCGAGCTAGGGAGATCATCCACACACCCAGGGTAGAATTACCCAAAAACACTTCACAACATTAGAACAAACAACACACAACACCCATGGTTTTACTCACAACACAAAAACTCAGCTGACGTGAGTTTAAAGAGGGTAGGGAAGTAGACTCACTCAACTCCAAGGTGTCATTCTTCTCAACATTTTATCACAGCTTTTCTCATGGCCTCAAGCCAACAAAATTAATCTTTCTCATGGCCTCAAGCCAACCAAATAACCAAAATCCCAGGGATATCACAAATAGGCTCTCAAGCCTTATAGCCATCTTGGCTCAAAACCACAAACATGCCCTCAAGGCTTCCATATACCAAGAAACAAGAATGCACCCAAGGAGGCTCACACCTTCCCTTCCCCATACATGATGAGCATTGTCTTCCAACTGGAAGAAGCTCTTTCAAACACCCATTACAAACCCAAAATAACAGAAATAACACTTAGACAACCTTTGCAAATCCACAATCATCAAACAAGAACAGAACATACAAGGGTGAGTAAACTGGCTCACTAACCTTTACAAACCCTATTATGGATGTAGTTGAAGAAGAGCTCCACCCTTAGTCTCCTCCTCCAAGTTCTCCTTCTTTCCATAATAATCCAACCCCCTTACCCTCTCCCTCCTCTCTTCTTTAAAACTAATTCCGTCCATTTTTCCTTATTCCCAAGTGGCATTAAAAAACTAAACCCACTCCTTATCCATTATCCCTAGTGGACTTAAAACAATTAACCCCACTCAAGAGGTCCCCCACTATAGCCCTTTTCCAACACATGGAGGAATAAAATATAATAAGTAAAATAGAAATAAAAAAGGGAGTGGATGACACACCACCCTTTTTATGGGGAACTCCCACCAAAAGAGAGGCACAAAGAGACAAAGCACTTTGGGGGATCATGGAGTTATTCATGACTTGGAAGTGGGTCTAAGTGTGGATTCCACTCATCCCATTATCCCCATGCTCCCAAATTTGTCACTTAACTTCACTGTGAAGTTAAAGTGACCATATGGAGGTTATCCCAAGGTTATCCTAGTCAAAAGGGTCCCTAGACCCATGGGATATAACCCAGGGTTGATTTTTACCTAGTTAGGACTCTCAAAGTCAAGTAAAAACATAAAAAGAGGGTCTAAAAAAATAAACTTAAACAAGACTCATAACAACATTTCTTACAACACATATCACAATACAAGTAATTCAGAGGGTAGACCTAATTCCCTTGATCCCATGCAACATTACAACATTACAACATTACAACATTTCCACCATACACGGAGTTGATCTTAGTTCCTCGTGGAACTAGATCGGCTCACAAGGGATACGACATAGGGTGTGGAATGATCTCCTGTATTTGTGGTTTCGTTAGCAATACCTGCACACTCAATCTCGAAATTAATAACACATAAAGATATCATAGCTGAAGCAATTTAAATACAAGCATACCTAAATATTCTACCATATAATCATACTGAAATCACATTAAAGTTTGATTTCTAATATTATCCATTCATCATTCTCTTAAAAGCAACATCTAACTATCATTGCACGATTTGTTTTCTTAAAATTCAATTAGGTTTAATAAACAAAATTCCAAGATCAATAGTCCTTCAACATAAAATTAATAGCAATAGCACTGCAAATAGTCTCATGAACAGAAGTGAAAAAGCTAGGCCTCACATTCTGTCTATGCCATACCAACTCAACACTCTTCAAATCCAGAATGAATGGATAATATTTCACTATGTCACCTGGGGTATGCAAAGATGAAGATCTTTAGGTCTCGGCAACCTTGCACTGAAGGCAGCGGCCTCTAGGGTTTCCTCCAGTCCGCCAAGCACTTCAGGTATGAACAACCTGCATGCGATAGTGTTTACCCAGGTCTTGGCGATGTTTAGGTCCAAAAGAGATGCCACAAACCTACAGCTCAGGTCTATATCCACTCTATAGCGCTCTCCTTCCTCAATGAAGCTCTTCCCTATCACCATTTTCACGGCCCCTAAAACCAGTGTGTCATTTTGTTTCAGCACTCTCTTCAATCGTAGATCGATAATCCTGCCTAGGAATGCCATCTGCCTCTTTGAGTTGATCAAAGGAATGGGTGTGTCAATGCCATCACACCTGATGCTCTCTGCTGGAAAGTGTAGGACAATCTTCACTTTCTCTGTCATACTCGTAGGATTGAATGAAAGGCGCCTGTCTCCGATTAAAGCTATGAATGCTATGAAAGCTACCTTCCATATTGCCATTGTCTTTCCGTTCTGACAGGAAGTTATCTCCAATCTTTCGCATAATGCATTCTTGCCTGGAGATCTCCCCGCTATAAGGTCGCTCATGTTGCCAGCTCACCCTCCGCCTACTCGGCGGGCATACTATGCCATGATTATGATTACATCATGAACACCAGCCTATCATCATTAATGGGAATTCCCTATTTTGATCGAGGGGCCAACTGATCGCTACCTTCGACTCTGCCTCAGCCTTTCCACCATCATTAGGGTGGAAAGGTAACTACCCTACCACCCTCTATTATATACTATATTTAATATAATGTAAATTATTAAAATATTTCAAATATAATGTTTAATTATAGAATGGTCTATTTATATTAAATATATTTATTTATTTATATATATATGATTTGTTTCTAAAAAAATATATTTTGGCTCTTTTCTATGCCAAATAAGTACTCATTGCCACCCTTGGAAAGCTGGCTCAATCTTATCTACGTAATATGATTAGGCTCCCAAAATAGAACTATATTAGCAACCGGGCCACTCTGTTGGTGCTCCTCTCCCGGCAAATAATGAAGGTGAACCGAGTCATTCGCAGTAACAGTGCCTTGGGAGCAATGCAACATTGAAAGGTGCATTAGTGCTTGCAAGAAAGAATGAAAGAAATAAAGCTAGTTCAGTTCCTCTCCGATTGCTAGGAATGATGTTGAAAGCTTGCTCTTCACCCCTTTCCACTTTTAAGACTGCGTCGTAGCTCGATCGACTGCCTCTGCTTGGTCTGGTTGGGGTTCTCTGTCTTTCTGTCTTTGTTTGATGCTCGCTCGAGCGAAGCCAAGTGGGAAACATCCATATCTAAATATGTCTCATAAGAGCACGACCGTCTCATCTATCTAATTATCCTATCAATGCCTTGCCGGGGGAATTACCTAACTAGGGGACTCGAACCAATGATTCAACAAATCTATCTCCACCAGCTACAACTAATTGTCACTAAAGGCACTCCCTTGGGCAGATAGCGGCACATCAATGTTTGGCAGAGAAGTGAACTTTTAATTCAACTAATCTACCTCCTGGGGGGGTCCCGTAGGGGCCTACCCATCCGAAGGGACTTTAGCGTCGAGCATTTCAAGTCGTCATTCCTTCCTTCCAAACCAAACCCGAACAATGTCATTTTACAGATATGTGTGGACTCGAGCTAACCTGGCACTAAGCAGTCTTTTGGTTAGGGAAATGGCGATAGATCTTCTAGTAGTATTAATGGTGTAGTTGATTTGATGCTGCCTTGGCTGGGTCCATGTTGATCGATTGATGTTCAAGATGTTCTTTCAGATGTTCCAGTATTGGGAAGGGCGAAAGGGAGTTTCTCAAAAGCAGTCACCAACTAGAATAGCTTCCCCCCCACCCTTTCCCATACTATTCCCAAGGGTTTGCCTAAAACCCTCAAAGATGTTGCCCCTCAACTATACGCCACAGCCGAGGTGGGTGGTTAAGTCCGAGGGAAAGTCTAGAACCCTCGAACTATACGCCGCAACCAAGGTGGGCAATATATATTTTTATTGGGTCCCCGGCTGCAACAATATAATCTACCTCCCTCTCCTAATCTGCCCACCCACCCAAACTCTCGGTTCTAATTGGAGAAACCTCCCATCACAACTATGGGGGGGCTGAACGAGGGGGGGGGGGCACCCGGGGTGGGTGGATGATAGTTGAGTTCTAGACAAACCCTTGGATTGAAACCTCCCACCCACCCATAATAATAGATCGTACGGGGGGGCTCTTGGTTTAGAAGGAAGGGAGTGCCCACACCTGGCTGCTTCCACTTGCTCACTAATCTACTGAACGACATCTCACTAACTAGATGCAGGAGAGAGAAGCAAGCACTAATCTGAATGGACAACTTACGAATGAAGTTCCAATGGAAGCGATCAAAACATCTGATGGACCAGAGACACAATCATTCGTATATGGATTAGGATTCATCAACAATTCACTCATCGGTTCACCCAGCCGATCACGAATAACTGAATGGATGAGGCATTAAAATATGCCTCGTTGTTCTTTCTTCATCCAACCCGGATCAGATGTCATTACATGTGCAGATCCAACCTCCATAATAATTGGTCGGAAGGAGATAGGTGTTAATTGACGCCTATTATTTCTTTAGGCCAGGTTGGGCGAGCCAACCATTCCTCGTTTCTGCTATAGATAGATTAGTTGCAGGGGTGGGTGGGGGGAGATAGTTGCTCTGGTCGGCTGGCTTTCAAGAAATATAGGCCACCCTCCCTCTTCAATCAATCGATCCGCTCCATCTCGGCCCCTCCTTTTCCTTTATCGAGGGGCGATCCAATAGCTTGTGTGTTGGGGCGAGGTAGGTAGTAGGTACATAGATAGAGGCCCCCGCTTGATATGCTTCCCCATCTTCGGGGATTGGACAACAGATGCCGGAAAGGATTGAGCCTTTAATTCTACCCTCTCCAGCCAAATCCTTCCTTTCCCACAGTCAAGGAGATAGGGAACCGCCGGCCGCATTTCTCTCAATCGAAGGATGCAGCCAGCCGCTCGGAGGAGAGAAGTGGACCCGAGAGGGAGAGAGGAATAAACTTCTGATTGAGATGGGATGGAGATTGGACCCTGGCTAGGCCCCTGAACGGATTCGAGAAGTCATTTACGGAAGGAAGGAAAGGAGAATGGTCGGATAACCGATAGAAGGGCTTCTTGATTGTCGAAGTTTTGAAAGAACTTCAGAATATTCCATAGGACCACCTCTCCAAAACTATATCGGGCAAAAGCTTATTTTCCGCCAACCAACCCAAAGCCATATCTACCAACCAACCCGGAATCTCCGTTCAGATTTCGGGCTCTTCGGGGGTGAACTTCAAACCCCCGGTCAAACTGGGGGTGAACTGCTTACTTTCCACCCACCAACTTTCTATTCCACCCACCCTGTTCCTCGGGCTCCCCTCGGGAGGATATAGTTCATAGGCCGAGTGGGGGGGGGCCTCCCGAGGGGGTAGATTAATTGTTGTGGGTGGGAGGCAATAGTTGGGGGGCTAGATTAATTGTTGTCGGGCGAGGGGTTATGTTCTCCCAGGCTAACCGTAAGGGGGGGTAGATTAATTGGGGGGGAGGGGGCCCGATAACGGCTACAAGCTTGATGCCCAAGGATGCAAGCCAGCTCCTACAATATAGCCTCGCTGCCAACTTGAAGCCCAACGAACGAAGCATCCAAGCTGCAAGCCGGATACCTAGTCCTACTGACGCATCCATGCTACAAGCCCAATGATGGAAGCATACCAGCTGCAAGCCGGATAACTTGGACTAGTCCTCATAGGCTAGGATGCAGTTCCTAATGGAAACGACCCACCCGCTATAGTAGACCTACTACTAACCCTAAAACTAGTACTACCCCTACACCTAGGAATACTAATACTACTACTACCTCATAAAGCAAACGCCCATTATTTGAGATAGGCGATAGGAATACTACTGGTAATAGTATTAGTCCTACTCCTAGCCCCAACTATATATATATTGGGGCTTGATGCCCACTGAAGGAGCCCTTACTCCTTCAACCCAGATACCTAGGAAGACCACTAGGCCTACTCCCGGCCCCAACTATCTATATTAGGGCTCCAAGCCCACCCAACCATGGAATACTGCTCGATGCCGGCCACCTACTACTACCCCTAATACTAACCCTAATACTAGGACTAGGACTACTCCTACCTCTAGGCCTAGTTATAGGCACAGTACTACCCCTGATACTACCACTACCATCGCCACTAGAAATACCCCTACTAACTGCATTAGCTAATACCCTGTCACAGATGATCGAACTCTATTTACTATAAAAGTGGGGGACGAGGAACCAATCGATGCCAATCTGGCCAACCCAACTCCAACACTCCGGGGCAAGAGGGAGGACACTACTAACATAGGGAACACGCTCTACCTTAATACTCCAGCTTAACTCGGGCACCCATTGGGGTGGGGGGGGAATGGCCCCTTTCTCCCACCCACCCCGGGCATGTTACGTATAGAATCTGGGCAGTTGACCTAGAACTTGAATCCTCCCACCCACCCCAATCTCCATCGGGCGTGACGGACGAGGGATGGACATGAGTGAGCTGATCCCAAGAGTCTCTATGAGGGATATGAATCAGAGCAATGACAATCATGTCAATGAATGGCCCTGAATCAGGAGAGGAATTGTACAGAGGCACTGGGACCGGACAAGCAGTGTCGAAGAGGCTGAAACATCCAAGAGAAGAGCAACACCGATACTTTCATCCATATGGGCCCGCTGGGTCTAGTACGGGTAAGGTAGGCCCCGCTCATTCACCAAGATGAAATGGAGCCTTCCTGTTCGCACTGATTCTATAGCCTTCACCGCCCCTTTCATATAGAATTGTTAGCACGGGGTCGAATCGGGGGTTGTAGCGAAACAAGCCTCCCTTTAATCAAGTAGTTGTTGATGGGTACACATTCAAGGTTGTACAGGGTTGTAGTCGTTAACCACTGCCACATCCAAGGTTGTCATTGAATTGTCGGTATCCGAGTGTTTCGCCGTACGGGGTTAAAGGTATAACCTACCTAGGGATAGAGGGCACACCCTTGACTAATGCTTCCCATTGGAAGAATCCGGACGGGTAGGTAAAAACTAATGAGTATTTACTAAATGATCCGTGCATATTTTTAAAATTAGTTTTGCTCGAATACCTAACTTATTCATTTACCTTTTTCAATAGAATAGTTCGCACTGTTGCGTGAAGGGAAAACATTGTCTGAGACATGAAAACGCCAAACGGAAAGAGACGAAATCAAATGGTTTGCCAGCGTTTCCGGTCCCTCTCACAGAAGGGATGCCTCCTAAACATACAACTATACTAAATATCGGCATCTCTCCTCGCCAATATCTACCTTTATGCGCCTGATTACATTGATGGAAATAGAATTTAGATGGATATCGAATTTAGATTGATATCCACACAAATAAAGAGAGCAGAATAAAGGCAACAGAATTAATGCCGAAATGATGAGCATCATCATCAGGAGAATCCCGTGCAAAATAGAGACGTTTTCAAATTCCAAATGAAATAGTTGGACATAGCTGGCCTGACTAAAAAAAAAAAACTTGCATTGCCAACTATGCTCCAATTGTTATTTGGGAGCAATTCACTTTCAGAACTAGTGATGGAATGTCAGAGTGTTTTGGCAGCGATATAGGCGTCAAGTAGGGCTATCCGCTTTCACCAACTTTATTTGGACTGTACATTGATAAATTAGAAGAATGGTTAAATAAAGATAGCGGGGAGGGGATTCAACTAGCTAAGTATGTTATAAAATTGCTTCTTTATGCAGATGACCTCATTTTAATCGCCAAAACAGCCAGCAGCTTGAGAGAACATTTGAGAGCTCTTGAAACTTTTTGTCAAGAGGTCGAAATGCAGGTGAACACAAGAAAAACCAAAGTAATGATCTTCTCTCTGAAAAGGAAAAAAAAAGCAATATACCTTTACCTTTGAAGGCAGCCCGTTGGAGATAGTCGAGGAGTACAAGTACCTCAGGCTTGATTTTCACCACAAGCTCAGCTGGGAAACTTGTAGAACAAAACGAATTCAAGAAGGATGGAAAGCATTGTACTCCCTCCAAAATAGGTGCAGGATTGCGGAGTTATGGGATTGGAAGACCAAGAGAACACTCTTCAGCTTGTTGGTTACCCTGGTGATTCTCTACGGGTGTGAAATTTGGGGCAGTAGTATGTCAGATCAGAAATGGAAGCAGATAGAAAGAATCCAGAAGCACTTCATCATCAGCAGTCTCAAAGTCAAGAATTCAGTGCCGTATGAGATCTTACTTGCTGAAACAGGGTCCTTCCCTCTCGAGGCATTGGCGATGATACGGTTACTAAGCTACCTCAAGAAAATTCAAAACATGAAGAGCCACAGGTGCCCTAGACTAATTATGGAGGAAGAACTAACTAGAAGAAAAAACACTTGAAAGAAGCAAAATGACAAATGGGTAAAGAGGTGGGATATTAGCATGTAGGAGTGCCCAAATACTAATGAGGAAATTAAAAAATATGTGAGAAAAAAATTCAAGTGCATCATGTGGACAAAACAAATGGGCCGTAAAAAGGAATACTACCTCAAAGAATTCAACCCCACGGGTGATTTTGAAGAAAAAGCCTATATAAGAGCAGACATTAAGTGGAAAGCGAAAATGTTGATTGCCCAACTTAGGATGAGCTCACATCATCTTAGGTGTGAAACGGGTAGATGGCTAACCCCTAAAGAGGCTTGGGAGGAGAGAATATGCCTCTTCTGCAACAAAGGCGTGGTGGAGACGGAACGGCATTTCCTCTTAGAGTGCGCGGCATACAACGACATCCGACACAGCTATGGTGAAACTTTGAAAATCGCCAACCTTGACACCCTGTTTGAAGCAACAAGGCTGGATAGTACGGGGAACCTCGTGATCAAACTCCATAGCAGAAGGGAAGATCTCAAGAAGGAAATTCAGGCAACTTAGAGGGCGATTTGTGGATGCTGTTCCATTTGACAAGGCTGTGTGTGACTGCTGGGTCCCATAGGCTGCTGCGGCCTCGTGGACATTATTAAAATTCTTCATTCATTCAAAATAAAAGCAACAGAATAAATGATCTGGAAATAGAATTGGGATGGTTATGATTAAAATGATCTCACCCACAACAGTGGGTACAGAGGCAACATAATAAAGGTCACAGAATAAATACTGAAATGATCAACAGCATATCATCATTCGGAGAATTCTGTGCAAAATGGAGACGCTTCCAAATTCCAAATGAGATAGTTGAACATAGCTGTCCTGCAACTTCTGTAAAGTGAGGAAAAGACCAACCACAGGAGATTACTTTCCAATTACTCTACCCTCTGTCTAATATAAGTTAATTGTACTTTTAATATAATTTAATTAGCCGTAAAAGGGATTTTATTCCTTTACAACACTCTTCTCTGCAGCTTTTCCATTTTCCATCGTGTCTGGTTATCCTGTTCTTTTCTTCCTGAAAACGTTAAAGAATCTAACTATTGTAGACGTAGGTAACAAGAAAAGCATCGCAAGTAAAGAATACTACCCTTTACATTGTCTGAGAAGAAGTTGCTGCTATAAATGGCTACTTTGTAAATGGCCATTCTCAGATCCAGTCCACGCTTATCAAGTCTCTATTTTTTTTTTTTGTGTGTGCGCTTAGCAACTCTATTTTCTCAAGTCTTTTGGCGACTTTATTTTGTCTGCATAGAAACTTGAGAGAGGAATTTTAGATTCAATCTCATTTTTGGAACATGGCATCTGGAATTGGAGAAGCTGTTGTAGGAAAATTTTATGAGATCGCCATTGAGATGGCTGTTCAGAAACTAGCTGAGGAGGTAAAGCTGGTGGTGAATTTCAGAAACGACTTCATATGGTTAAACACGAAACTCACATATGTAAGGGGTTTTCTGAAAGATGCTGATCAACAGTCTCGACATAACGAGGATGTGAAAGAATGGCTGGAGAACATTCGCGTTATTTCCTTGCTTGCAGAGGATATCTGTGAGGAATGCGTTGTAGAATCTATGTATGGAAACAATGCTCAATCTTGTGGGTTGAGTTGTAATCAATGGATTTTTCAGTGGAGGATAGGGCGGAAAATTAAAGACATCAAGGACCGCATCAGATCTATTATTGAAGAGGGCAATGAGCTGAAGCTATTGCATGAAGTTTCTTCTGCAGATGAAGCATCACCCAGTACACATCAAAGAGCAGAGCAGAAGAGATCTAGTCTTCTGCCCAGCGAATCACACTCAGTGGGAATACAGTCCAAAGTGGATGACATGCTCAGATTGTTGGACAACAATGCCTCTCCAGTTATTGCAGTGGTTGGGATGGGGGGGATGGGCAAGACCTATCTTCTTCGGCCTGTTTACAACCACATAACAGAAAGGTATGAGAAATCTATATGGCTTTCAGTCTCTCGGTCCTATTCTATTTACAATTTACAAAAAGCTTTAGTCTCTCAGTTGGATGAAGATATAAGTAAACAGATTAAGGATAGTGACATAAGCGAGGAGGTATTAGCTCAGAAGATTCATGAAAAGTTGCAAGGGAAAAGGTGTCTTGTGGTGTTAGATGATGTGTGGAGGGCTCCCAGAGAAGAAGATTTATTATCTAAGCTTGGCCTCCCAACTGGAAACAATAGCCCATGCCAAATTGTGTTTACCACAAGAAGCAAGGAGGTTTCTACAAATCTGAATGCTCAAGTTTATGAGATGCAATATTTGTCTGATGAAGACAGTTGGAGGCTGTTTTGTGTTTATGCATTTGGAGGATTTGGGGGAAACAGAGAGGCAGAGCAGCATCTGGAAGAGGTGGGCCATAAGATTGTAAAACAATGTGGAAATTTACCGCTGGCTATCAAAACAATAGCCGCATCTCTGGCGAAGAGCAGAATGCCAAGGGAGTGGGAGTCAAAGCTCCATGAGCTTGAAGGGGTTGTTGCTGCCGATGATGTTGATCGGATCATGCCTATTCTCAGACTGAGTTATGACTCATTGCCTGCGCGTCTTAAAGCGTGTTTTGCTTATCTTTCTTTCTTCCCCGAGGATGAGCAGATAGATTGTGAGTATCTGATAAATTTGTGGATAGGGGAAGGCTTCATTCCAGGAGGAGACGGCCAGTGGGATGCGGCGTGGGACTGTTTATATCAACTTGCCAATCTCTGTCTGCTTCAACTATGGGAAGAAAAGAATATATCTGTATATCTTTTTATAAAAGACCTAACCAAATATTGTGAATTCACGATTTGTTGCTTGATTTGGCCATACACATATCAAGAGAAAGTAAATGTGTTTTTTCTGTTGAGGATACAAGTGGTGACTGCTGTCGGATTTTACTGGGCAAGAGAGATATAAATGACGACGCCATCGCAGAGAGGCATCCTGTTTGTCTCCGCACATTCTCACTGTCTCAGAATGAGGAGATTTTCAGCATTCCGGCAAAATTGTTTACCACTATGAGAGGACTCCGCGTTCTCGATTTGAGCGGGACACGCATCTCTACATTGCCTGAAAACGTTGGAAAGATGAAACTTCTCAAAGTCTTGAATTTGAGGAGGACAGAGATTAGGGAGGTACCGGAGTGTGTGAGACATCTGAAAAGTCTCTTGTTTCTTGCTATCCCTCAAGAATGTAATGAATTACCAGTATGGATAAGTGAACTTAAATGTCTTCAGCATTTAGAATGCAGAGGGTGTCATCGCATGGCAAAGGGAATGTCAAAGCTGGTCTCTTTGAGAACACTGCGATCATGTTACTTGAATCTCTCCACTGAAGAGGATGAATTCATGAGGTCAGAGGATTTTGGCAATATGACTCAGCTTCAGGAACTATGGTTAACTGTTAACAATGAAATGGAGTTGAAAGGGATGGAAGAAGGGATCTTTGCACGGCTGCTGAAGATGCGTCGTCTGTTTATTCAGAGCTGGACAATGACAAAATTGGAGGTTCCTGAGAAAATAACGGCAATGAAACATCTGGAAACTCTGGTACTAGACAGGTTTGCGGTGCCAAGTTGGATATGTGGTTTGGCAAATCTGAGGGAACTCCAGTTAGATCGGTGTGATTGTAGTGATTATCCGGAGTTGCAAATAATGCCCAACCTAGTGAGGTTGGAGTTGAAATGGAATAGCAGGTGCAGAGAATTGCCAAAGGCATTTGGAAAGGCGGGAGGGTTTCCACACCTCCGCTTCTTCACAATTTATAAACTCTATGAATTAGATGAGTTTCCGGAATTGGAGGAGGGGGCGATGACATGCCTTGAGGAGTTCTATTTAACAGGCTGTCCCAAAATGAAGAAAGCCGTAAACGGATTGGAGTTGTTGAAAAGACGGAAGCTCTTTAGAGAAGAGGAAACATTTTTGGAAGGTGGAGAATATTGGATTAAAATCAAAGCCATCAATCCCCACATAAATTTAGATCAGGATAGATTGGTAGAAATTAGAAATTAGATCAGAATAGATTGACATTATTTAAACATTTTTATGTTTTAAATTGTTCCTTTTGTTATTCACTTAAAATTTAGAAAAAAACTTTATTATTATCTTGGAATAAAATCTCTTTTACATAAATCTAGGTTAGTATTTAAGGTGTATAATTAATTATTAATTCTAAAGCAAGTGAGAATTAATAATTAAAAATGTTATTTTAGAAAAATTAAATGTAATTTGAAAGGAGGTCGGAATTAATAATTAAAAAAGTTTTATTGTGAGTGCATAAAAATCTTCTTACATAAATCTAGAGTACAACTAATTAATTAATTTAGATTTAATTAATTTGAAAGAAAAGATGGGAATTAATAATTGAAAATGTTATATTAAGAAAATTAAATTAAGGAACTAAGGAATTTAGTTTTTAAATTGATGATGAAATATAGATGTTAGAGAATCGTATAATCAATTCATTAAATTATATAGAAATTTGATATTTTTAATGTGCCCATTATCTTAGAATTAGAATATAACATAAATATTCTAGGGATTGATCCCCTAAACCCTCTTTGACCTATTCATGTCTCTTTAGTTGTGGTTTTACATAAATATTTGGCATTTTATGCACCACCACACTTTACTTTAGGATCCATGTAGTCTTATTTGTACATAAAACTCTAGTTTTTGTACTACCATTGCAATTACCTTTGTATCTTTATTTCATAAATAATTTGTTCATTAATACATTTATGTGTTTTAATGTGAGGCTCTTTGGATTTTGGAGGATAAGTTTCTTTGTTAGGTAGCTTTTGAATTCTTGCTTTATCATCTAGATGTATCTTGTATAAGTCATGTATGAGCTTAGCCCTCTCAAATGGCACATTGTTTGATGTTTTTTACAAATTATAGTGAGCACTTTGAATTTTGACTACCTTTCCTACCTGTAACAATTTAACACATTGATGTAAAATGGAAGGAATGGCCTTACATTGTTATATCCATGGTCTCCCAAATAATATACCAAATCTATCAAATGATGGTATCACATGACATAAGATCCAAGTAATTATTTAGGACCCACTCTTAATTTTACAATAATGCATTCCAGTGTTTTGAGTAAGATCCAATTTAAATGCAATCCTAGGCAACAAGTTTATCACAATGGTACTATCTATGCAACATATGAGAATATACTGACAACTAGGAAACCAAAAAAACATAGTTAATGAGTTAGCGATTTCTCAAATCTTTTAAGTATTGATAATATCTACTTAAACCATGAGATAGTCAACCATCTAAATTAACGTTTAGCTATTTCCACACACAAAATAATCATCCAACATGAAACCTCATACAAAATTTAAAGTATGGAAAAGTTGTTAGCTTCAAACAAGCACATGCACAATGGTGACACAACCCAACAAACATTCCTAGAGCCATGGTGTTGCAACCATTGACTCCGATACCAAATATTTTACACATTTAACCTACACATAGGTTTAATGCCAAGGCTTAAGAATCCACCTCTAGGCCTACACAAGACTCATATATGGATTCTAACTTATATTTCACACTTAAACTACTCTTGGCTACACAAGCATTTCTCACAAGATCATAATCACATAAAACAAGGAACCACAAGGTTGAATCATAATGAAGAGTACTAACTCAAGAACAAAGTCACTTAATGAAATCACAACATGGTTTAATAAAGAAAATAATTATCATTTCCATTTTAGGTATACATATTACAATGACTAATTATTAGAAATTAGGCACTACTCACTCTATAGGATCAATTATATCCTTAATCACAATCTAGTGAATACAACTAAGATTTCTATGGAAAAATATTTAATCAAAACATTTCATTCACTTTCATACACACACAAGTATTCATTATTTTAGATTCTATGTAATTCAATAAATAATCCAATTGTGTGAAAATGCACCCATTGCATAAATTATAATTTTAGGGAGTTATTATTATACTACATATAATCCATACACTTCTATAACACATGAATCAATCATTTATATAATGGGTTTTGACATTGTAGATTCACATAATGGTCCACAGGGACTCTAAGGCAACACCATAGTATCTAAGAACCAAAGAATCACTCAAAGAACCAAATGGAATGATAGTCTCAAGTTCACTCCTAGAGGACCTATACATCCATTTCTATAAGCATCCTTTCCCTTGTTCATTTAATGTTTGTCTTGTCTTATTAATGGATTATGTTTGACTTAGATGCATGTTTGCAAAGATATTTTTGTGTAAATCGAAATGATCTCATCTTATGTGTAATTTTTGTTTAATCATTTAATAACAAAGTGGGAGATAAATAGTGTTCTTAAGTTTCATGTGAACATGAGTATTCTCATGTTAAGCTCTTACCAAATAAACTAATATGGTATGTTTGAAAAGAGATGTACTTGGATATGTATTATGTTGTGAACACCCTATGCTTGATTTGTGTGTCCTTGGGCTTATAAAATTTAGCATCCATCCTTAGACTGATTGCATTGTTGTGTTGTCAAAGGTCACCTCTAAATTTTGGTCATGACATGTGAGAGGTAGGTGGATATGTGGAAATGTATGGAACTTATGGTGCCATGTTGTCTATATTATATTTACAAAATCCTTGGCACCATTCCTTCCTATAACAAGTATTGGCCACCTTCTCTATAGTTGGTAGAACCATTCATTTGGTTATCTCTACTAGCCTACTTTGCCCAACTATCCTTGTTGGTGTTTTCCTTTTTCTCACTTATGATATTGCTACTGGTTAGGGTTATGGGTATGAGTTCTAGTTCTTAATTTTATTAGTTGATAATAGAAAACTAGTATCAATGTTATCTTTGATGTGTATTAATTATAATTTTGCTCATAATTATTACCTATGATGGGATTTATATTGGATAGCATTTATATGGGATAATATTTACCATAATTACAAAATAATTTAGTGAAGAGTAAGAAAATGAAACACTAAAGAACTTAATGCTAAACACAAGCTCCTATTTCACTTCTAACTCAACTAGGACTAGAGAAAAATAAGGAATGCAAATAACAACAAAAATTTAAACAAAAGTTTTAAATGCAAACCTTAGGTGTTGTAGATGTGCTCCAAGATAATGTTGATTGTGTCGATGGATGTTGGTTGCTTGAATCCTAAGAACATGCGTTTGTATTCCAAACTTGCTTATAAATTACTTGAGGAGAGTCAAATATATAGATTTTGGCTAGGAGAATAATTGGATGAGATCGATTTAAAAGATCAATGGTTGAGGATTGTAGAGAGGATTGGATTAATGAGAGGCCACCTAGTGGAATGATAGGATTGGAGGATAAATATGGTCTTTGGATCAAGGAGAGATCAAGGGTAGAGGATGGTCTTGGATAAAGTGAATGGTTAGGATTGAAAAGGTACATTTATGATCTTGTGTGAGCTTTCACATATGTGTGAGAGGAAACATGGGGATGTGTGATGCGACTTCTCACACATGTGGTTATGACAAGTAATCCTCTCACACACATGTGTGAGAAACATAGGAAAGAGTGAATATGACATGTGGAATTTCTCACACGTGTGAGAGTCACATGTGTGAAATGGAGGGTAGGGATTAAAAGATTGAATGGAGGAAGAGGATGAAAAATTAATTGATGATGTGGATAAGTGAATTTTTAATTAGAGGAAATGATGATGTGGATTTATCCTAGCTAATTAAATAAAATGATTTATTTAATTAAGTAATTATTAGTGTACACATTTCATTTGGCTTCATTTGGCTTTTATTTGGAAGCCTCATTTTATGCACAAGGCATAAGACACCTCAGCTGGGTGTGTGGCAGTTATGAATAGTCTTTCAAACTCTTTCACTCCACATATCTTTTGCAGATTGCCACATCTACTTGAGATCTCCTTAAGTTATGGGGTTGACTCCCATTAACTCAAGGTTACTCAAGGCTATATGTACTTGTCATATTGACTTCCAATTCACTTCAAATTTGTGATTAGCATTCATCTTATAGATCTTGCAATTTTTAATATGGTATCAGAGCAAGTTTAAGCTCATTGCTAGTTCTGTTTGGAGTCAAAATTGCTAGTCTAATTGTCATCCGCCTGTTCATCCATTGTTTGGATGCTTACTTCTTGTTCCACCGTCGCTCTCTGAAAGGTAACGAAGCCCATGTTGCAAAGGGGAGTCAAGGCATTCATCTGCGAATTCCCACACCTTTTGTGCTCAGCATGTAAAAGTCATCCCGTGGACTTGAAGATTTTCAGGCCATTTGGCCTTCTTCACATGGCTTCTGTGATCCTCTGGTATTGGGCGCCATTTTGGGTCTATTTCTCCATTCAAGGAGTATTTTGTCACAAGCCGCTCATGGTCGTTGGTTTCGCCCATCAAACGCCGAAATCTCAACCATTTCGTTGTAGGTTTTGTACTTGTAGATTTAAATTTGTTTTTTGTCGACACAGGCAGAGAGTTTCACAAGCGACATTGGTCTTCCTCAGTCGGCCACCTCTAGGCCTACTCTCAACGCGCGGCCCTTCATTCACAGGATCTCTCAGGTCGCTCACCCTTACCCGGCTCCTATTCCACGCCCTTGCCATCCTCCGTGGATATAGATCTACATTCTCCAGGTTGTTACATGCATCCACAACTCCTTTTGGGCACCCGGATCTCAATCGACCGTTTCTACCACTTGGCCCCAACGACCCTTGTTCTTCTGCCCACAGATTTCTTCCGCCACTCGAGCCTTGAAATCAGGCACGAAGGCCTCCTTTGCCGGCCATTATCTGGCCACCCCTGTTTCTTTTGCATTTTCTGCCTTATTCTGCCCTAAAAAATTGGGCTTGAAATCTCAAACTAATGCCCTAATTTTGTTTTTGAAAGCATTTAAATTATGGCTTTTCAAAATTTTATCAAAATAGGTATTTGTTTAGTGTTAAAACAGGGGTAGGGGCTTTTAAAACTTTGGGGAAAATTGATTTCAAGGAATTATGGTTTTTTAAAAACCATTGTATTTTCGCTTGTCGAAGACGAAGGGTGAGGCCTAGGTTGGCAGGAGGCCAATTCCCCCTCACAAAATTAAACCATTGTATTCATCATTCTTTTGTATTCTTCATTCTTTGCCGAATCTAATGAGTCGTTGGAAGACTAGTTTCCCTCTCGCCATAGGCCTTTTTTTGCTAATTAGTGCCAGTTTATTAAAATAGGTCTATTTTGCGGGAACTTGTTTTTTGTGATAACTTTTGCTTGGTAGCTCGAAATTGAGCACCGCTTTTTGTACAAGTGAATATTTTCACATTTCCCATACATCTAACCTATTTATATTGTAATAATGCACTAAGTTATAAAGTGCCACAAATCTAGGGAGTCACCTAATCCTGAATCTGGGGGGGTGTATAGAATGTGCCTTGAACATTTTAGAGTTGTGCCAAAGAGCACTTCCATAGAATCATGCCAAGAGCACTTCATTGAGTCGTGTCTAGAACACTTCCACACTTTCTTTCCATTTTTTCAGTTATGGGGTTTATTCATGCACTAATTTATAAAGTGCCGCAAATAATATTGGGATAAAAATATTGAATTATGGGGGGTTCATAGAGGTGTGTCGAGTGCATTTCCAAGTTGTGCCAAGAGCACTTCCACAGAGATATGTCAAGATCACTTCCACTACTCCATTCTTCAACATTTTTCCCGCATTGTATTGAGATGTGTCACGAACACTTCCACTACAACATCGTCATCACCTGTTGCTACATCAGAGTTCAGAGTTGCTTCACAAAAGGCTTCCAGAGATTCTTCATAGTAGGATTATCACCTTCGGGTATTTTGTAAAGTGTCTAGTACACTTTCTTTTTCTTCTCTTTTGGGGGGTAGTTTTTTCCCATTGGGTTTTCTATCTTTCTCCACTTATGAGAGTTTTTTCTATACATGGGTACCTCATCAGGCCTTGTTGCTGGGACCCATCTTTTACACCCACCTAAGTTGTGCTTAAGAGGGGGTATTAGTGTACACATTTCATTTGGCTTCATTTGGCTTTCATTTGGAAGCCTCATTTTATGCACATGGCATAAGACACCTCAGCTGGGTGTGTGGCAGTTATGAAGATTCTTTCAAATTCTTTCACTCCATATATCTTTTGCAGATTGCCACATCTACTTGAGATCTCCTTAAGTTATGGGATTGACTCCCATTAACTCAAGGTTACTCAAGGCTATATGTACTTGTCATATTGACTTCCAATTCACTTCAAATTTGTGATTAGCATTCATCTTATAGATCTTGCAATTTTTAATATGTACACATTTTATTTGGCTTAATTTGGCATTCATTTGGTCATATTTGGAAACCTCATTTTATGCACATGGCATAAGACACCTCAACTGGGTGTGTGGCAGTTATGAAGAGTCCTTCGAACTCTTTCACTCCACTTAGCTTGCCACATCTACTTGAGGTCTTCTTAAGTTATGGGATTGACTCCTATTAACTCAAGGTTGCTCAAGGCTATATGTACTTGTCACATTGACTTCCAATTCACTCCAAATTTGTGATTAGCATTCATCTTATAGATCCGGCAAATTCTAATATGGTATCAGAGCTTGTTTAAGCTCATTGCTAGTTCTTTTTTGGAGTCAAAAAGTATTTTTGTATGCATGAAGTCTCTATTTTTTGTTCCTGTATTCTCTATTTGTTTTGCTTTGACAGACGAGGATTTGAGAGAGGATCTATATCCTGTATGGAAATTTTTGCCTAAGCAACAGCATTGATAGGAACAAATCTATAGAGAAGAGGCTCGATTTGCTGCATATAAAGGCAATAAGGCTTGAACTAGGCAGAACGAAGGGGAACGACCCTTGTGTACCTCTTTTCTCATCCTTGCCTATCTGTGTTGTGCAAAGGGGGTGACACCGAGCTACTAAACCCATGATCCAGTTATTGGAAGGCACCTGATAAGGCAAAATCTAGATTTTTGCATCAGCCTCATAGGCAAAAATCTACAGGGTGATAGGTCTCCAAAACCTAGCGAGAGGTCTCTGAAATATGGCGAGAGGTTTGTGGTTTCAATGATGCAACCTGTAGAAGGTGAGCAACGTATGGAAAAAGGCTCTTGGCCTTGCTACGAAGGGTCGCATCCTTTATAAGGCGCATGGGCCATTCACAAGGCCTGCGGACCCTATATGAGAGGTCTCCCCTATTTTCAAGGTCACAATGGACAAATCTATGGGAAGCATCCTTGACCTCTGTCCCATGCCCATTCCTTGGGATTTCTAGGCACCCGAACCGGCCTCAATCTGTATAAAAAGTCAACAGAACAATAGATCAAAGCCACGATTAGGTGTGTGAAGCATTGGTGACAAAAATTAGTTGCTGAAAGGTGTTGAAACCCATGTGCCAAGCATTCAAATTCATGGCATTCTATGGTGTGCAACATTGAAACACCCCGTCGCCCTTGGTGTGCACCCCTGTACCATGCCCGTTCACTTCCACATACAACAACCTTGCTTCAACCTGCACGTGACCTGCGTTCAAACCAAAAGGCATAGACTCTGTAGCATAAGCATCCAAACCAAAAGGATGGCATGAAGAAAAGAAAAGCGCCATCAAGAGGAAAGCGCCATTAAATCTCAGTGCCTCCATTATGGCACCCATAGCCATTTTTTGGCCGCTCCAACTGCAATCTGCGGCCACTCCTCCTTCCCCTATTCTTTTCTTCATTTTAGCTTTTTTTTGCCCTAAATTTGCCCCTCATATTTGGTCGTCCATTTTGCCCTAACTTGGGCCTTTTATTTTTGGGTTGCCATTTTGTTTTGTAATTTCTTGCAAGCATGTAAAATTATGCTTTTATAGTGCTAAAATAGGCATATTTAGTCTATAGGCACTAGGCAATATAAAATACAAATAGGGGTCATTTATATTAGGGGCAAATTTGTTTTGGAGAAATTTAAGGGTTCTTTTGAACTTTGTAAAGTGCATTTTTTGGTTTCAAAATTAGATAGTCCATGTGTATGCACTAAATTATAAAGTGCCACAAATTTGGGGGGTCAACTAATACTGAATCAAGGGGGTGTATACAATGTGCCTTGAACATTTAAGAGTTATGCCAAAGAGCACTTCCATGCAAACATGTCAAGAGCACTTCATTAAGTCATGTCTAGAACACTTCCGCACTTTCTTTCCATTATTTCAGTTATGGGGGTTATTCATGCACTAATTTATAAAGTGCCCCAAAAACTATTGGAATAAAAATATTGAATTATGGGGGGGTTCATAGAGGTGTGTCGAGTGCATTTCCATGTTGTGCCAAGAGCACTTCCACAGAGATATGTCAAGATCACTTCCACTACTCCATCATTCATCAACATTTTTCTCGCATTGTATTGAGATGTGTCATGAACAATTCCACTACAACATCACTATCACCTAATGCTACATGTGCATCCAAAGTTGTTTCCAAGAGAACTTCTAGAGATTCATCATAGCAAAAGATTGATATTAGTTCATTTGCTTCTATAGATTTCAGAGTTGCTTCATAGAAGGCTTCCATAGAATCTTCAAAGTAGAACTTCACATTGGATTTGAATTGTAGCCATATGGTAGCCAATCGACATTCCACACATGGTTCTTACAAGAATTATAGGACTAGATCACTTTTAGTTGTATTGTGTCAAGTGCACTTCCATTGATGGTTTTTAAAACCCTTGTATTTTCGCTTGTCGAAGACGAAGGGTGAGGCCCGGGTTGGTAGGAGGTCAATTCCCCCTCACAAAATTAAACCATTGTATTCTTCATTCTTTTGTATTCTTCATTCTTTGCCAAATCCAACAAGTCATTCGAAGACTAGTTTCCCTCTCGCCATAGGTATTTTTTTGCTAATTAGTGTCAGTTTTTTAAAATAGGTCTATTTTGCGGGAACTTGTTTTTTGTGATAACTTTTGCTTGGTAGCTCGAAATTGAGCACCGCTTTTTGCACAAGTGAATATTTTCACATTTCCCACGCATCTAACCTATTTATATTGTAATAATGCACTAAGTTAAAAGTGCCACAAATCTGGGGAGTCACCTAATCCTGAATCTGGGGGGGTGTATAGAATGTGCCTTGAACATTTTAGAGTTGTACCAAAGAGCACTTCCATAGAATCATGTCAAGAGCACTTCATTGAGTCGTGTCTAGAATACTTCCACACTTTGTTTCCATTTTTTCAGTTATGGGGGTTATTCATGCACTAATTTATAAAGTGTCGCAAATAATATTGGAATAAAAATATTGAGTTATGGGGGGTTCATAGAGGTGTGTCGAGTGCATTTCCAAGTTGTGCCAAGAGCACTTCCACAGAGATATGTCAAGATCGCTTCCACTAATCTATCATTCTTCAACATTTTTCCTACATTGTATTGAGATGTGTCATGAACACTTCCACTACAACATCATCATCACCTATTGCTACATCAGAGTTCAGAGTTGCTTCACAGAAGGCTTCCAGAGATTCTTCACAGCAGGATTATCACCTTCAGGTATTTTGTAAAGTGTCTAGGATTATCACCTATAGAATTTATGTTTAACACAGAAAGAATTAACTGATAAATGGCATCTTCTTCATGCCTAGTTCAGTTTCATTGAATGCTCACAAAACTTCTGCTCTGCCCCAAATACTCCTTCTCTAACTCTTCATTCTAAATAGCTCTTGTTCTTCTGCTTCTCCTCTGCTCTGCTCTACCTCTGATCCTTTCTTCGGATTTTATTATTTTTGTACAAGGATAATTTTCCACATCTCAACTACACACCTTTATATGCTTCATCAACCTTGGAATAAACATCTAGGTCGGCTTGACTTAACACGGATCACTATGCTGTTGGCCAAACATATCTAAGACTTGAATCTTCCTCTAACAACATGCCACGCGTCAAAGAATTGCTCTTAGACCATTTGCAACATGCTTGAATTATCCAGTCAGCCAAGACTAAGAAGAACAACAACACCAAGAGGGAAATCTTCAATAACAGGCTCAAACTTTAATGCAGACCTTCAACACTGTAGTCACATGATCCAGAGATCTCCACAAGCACCGTGACTTCAACAAGAACATCTACACTCCTCCAAATCATTAGATTCACTTGCATCTTCATTTGGAACCTCAAGAACATTGTATGTCATGTCTATCATATTAGAAAGATTGCTTGCAGACCTCCAAACCACGAACCACTTGAGTTGATGATACACACTAACTTCCCAAACAAGCCTCTAGATCTGCAGATCATAATATTTCAATGTAGAGCAATCCAGACCAATTTATTGTTACTTTGTCTCTTCTAAACAACTGCCAAAACCTGGTTCTACTCAAATGGCCATAGCTTCTTCAAATCTTCATGCAGAGCTCTCAATTCTTAAGTGGAGCTACTTCAGACACTCCTCTACACATCCATATGGTCTACATACATTTATCTTCATTATTTTTTTTAATATCCTCAACATTCCAGTCTTCTAAACAGGCAACAAAATGGAATACAATTGACACCAATGGCAACAAAATGGAATACAGTTGACACTAATGACAACACCAATTAGGCACATATTTGCAACAATCTCCCCCTTTGTCATTGATGGCAACATATGATGTGAAAAACTGATTCAACCATCAAGACAAGGTCTTCTCCCCCTTTCTCTTTTCACTTCTGCAATCACTTTCTTCGCTGCTCCCCCTTTCATCATCAACTAGTTTTTCACATGATTTCTCTCCCCCTTTGACATCAATGGCAAAGGGTACATATTTGCAATCTTTTCTCCCTCTTTTTATTTCAGACTGATCTCCAGAAATTACATACTAACTACTCCTCCTGAATAGTATCTTCTTAACACCAATCTGGATCACAAGATATGACTTTAAATTCTACCAAACTGATGCACCCTAGTGCATCTTAGTTCTGAGCAGGAGGGGTAATAACCCCTAACTTCTCTCTGAGATACTCAAAAGTATCTTTAGGCAGAGGCTTGGTGAATATATCCACAATCTGATCCTTTGAAGAAACAAACTCCATTTTGACTTCATTCTCACATACTTTTTCTCTCAAGAAATGAAACTTGATGGATATGTGTTTTGTCTTTGAATGGAACATTGGATTCTTGGAGATGTTTATTGCACTTGAATTATCATAGAAGATCGTAACAGGGTCCTCAAATACCACTCTGATATCCTTTAACATTTGCTTCATCCACAAAACTTGAGTGCAATTACTTATTGCTGCTACGTACTCTGCCTCTATAGTAGACAGAGATATTGCCTCTTGCTTTTTTCTCAACCAAGAAACCAATCTTCTTCCCAAGAAGAATGCACCACCACTAGTACTTTTCTTGTCATTTACATCTCCTACCCAATCAGCATCAATATATGCATGAAGAGTGAAGTCATTGTCCTTTGGATACCACAAGCCATAGTCAAGTGTCCCTTTAAGATATCTGAAAATTCTTTTAACTGCTACTACATGGGTTTCTCTAGGATCATCTTGAAATCTAGCAACAAGTCCAATTGCATTCATGATATCAAATCTGGTCTGAGTTAGAGCAGTCCCCCAATCATTGATCTATACCTTTTCTGATCTGCCTTAGGTGAATTATCATCTTTACTCAACTTGCATCTAGTTATCATAGGAGTACTTACTAGTTTTGAGTCCTCCATTCCAAACTTTTTCAACAATTCCCTCACATATTTAGACTGGGATATGAAGATACCTTTATCTGACTGAGTGATTTGCAGACCTAAGAAGAAATTCATCTTGCCAAACATGGACATTTTGAATTCACTTTGCATCTGATCAGCAAATTTCTTACACATGCTTCCATTTCCACCAAAAATGATATCATCAACAAATACCTCAACAATTAATATGTGCTCATGATCAATCTTGAAATAAAGATTACTATCAGCAGTGCCTTTGCTAAATCCTATCTTTAGCAAATACTTATCCAATCTTGCATACCAGGCTCTTGGGGCTTGTTTAAGTCCATACAAAGTTTTTCTCAATCTGCAGATCATATCTTCTTGATCAGACAACTGGAATCCTTCCGGTTGCTCAATGTAGACTTCTTCTTCTAGCTCTCCATTCAGGAATGCTGACTTGACATCCATCTGGTATACCTTCAAATCTTTGAAAGCAACAAATGCAAGAAATAATCTGATTACTTCTATTCTTGCTACCAAAGCAGAAGTTTCTTCAAAATCAATTCCTTCCACTTGAGAATATCCTTTGCATACCAACCTTGCTTTGTTTCTTACAACTTCACTATCTTCATTTAGTTTATTCTGGAAGACCCATTTAGTTCCAATCACATTTTTGTCCTCTGGTCTAGAAACAAGATCCCAAGTGTTATTCTTTTCAATTTGCATTAATTTTTCTTCCATTGCTTTTACCCAGTTTTCATCATTACAGGCTTCACTTACTGATTTTGGTTCAATCTTTGAAATTAAACAAATCTCTTCTTGATCTTCAACAATTCTTCTCCTAGTTCGAACACCTTTATTTCTATCTCCTATGATCTAATTTTCAGGATGATTCATCCTTACATACCTGGGAGTTTTGGGATTTGCTTGAACTTCTATTTCTTGAACTTGTTCCTCAACTTCTGCATTATCCTCTTGAGTCACTGGATTTTTCAGATCAATCTAGATCTGAATCTGAGTTTGTACTTGCCTTTTTTGACTTGGATTTTCATCTTGATCATCTGAATCATATCCGCAAGACCTGTAATGTCCTTCTTTTCTCTCATCAACTTTGACATTAGCACTTTCAACAATCTTTTTTAACCTCTTGTTAAAGCACCAGTATGCTTTGTTTTGAGTAGAGTAACCCAGAAATATTCCTTCATCACTTCTTGCTTCAAACTTGCCTAGATCCTCATCTCTTTTGATATAGCATTTACTACCAAAAACTCTGAAATATCTCACAGTCGAGGATGACCAAACCAGAGTTCATAAGGGGTCTTACCAAAATTGCCTTTGATCTGCACCTGGTTAAGAGTGTAGACAGCAGTACTCACAGCTTCTCTCCAATAAACTTGTGGAACATTTGTTTCCATCATCATGGTCTTGGTAGCTTCTTGAATGGTCCAGTTCTTTCTTTCCATAACTCCATTTTGCTGAGGAGTCCTAGGAGAAGATAACTATCTTTTTATTCCATGCTTTTCACAGAATGTATCAAACTCACCGGAGATAAACTCTCCACCTCTGTCAAATCTCAGACACTTTATCTTCACACCAATCTCAATTTCCACCATAACTATGAACACCTTGAATTTGTTACGAGCTTTTGATTTTTCTTTTAAGAAAATTACCCACATCATCCAGGAGTAATCATCAATCAACAACATAAAATATGTCTCCTTGCACACTCCTAATTCTAGTAGGACCACATAGATCAGTACGCACAAGTTCCAACCATCCACTTGAAAATTGTTCTTTACTTTTGAATGAAGTTTTGTTCTGTTTACCCAATTGACATTCTCTACACATGTTATCAGGTTTTACAAGTTTTGGGAGATCTCTCACAGCCTGAGTAGTACTTATCTTGACAATATTATCAAAATTCACATGATACATTCTCCTATGCCATAACCAACTTTGATCTATCTGAGCAATCAAACAACTTTTGCCAGAAGTACTTAAATGAAATGTGTTGCCTCTAGTTTGAGTACTAGATGCAATTTCAATTTCAGAGCTTTCCAAGATTCTGTATTTTCCATGATTGAATTGGAGATCATAACCCTTGTCAACCAATTGTCCAACACTGAGAAGATTATGCTTCAGTCCTTCCACATACATAACATCATTGGTGTTATTCTTACCATCAAAAGAGATGGATCCTTTGCCACGGATTCTACCAGCTGAGTTGTCTCCAAATTTCACAATTCCACCTTCATATTTTTCAAAGCTTATAAACTTACTTTTATCACCAGTCATATGATGAGAACATCCACTATCAATCACCCATTCATCCTTTTCAATAACCTGAGCAGCCAAGGCACTTTCCACATTTGCACAGCTAGTAGATTTAGTAGACACCGGATCTTCTTCTTTGATAGAAATGAACACCCAATCTCCTTCAGTGGAACCTCCATGATCAGATTCATCATCTGTGACTCCTTCTCCAACTTCTTGGACATAGTAACATTTCTTCTAACCTTTATATCTGTTAGGGTTTGGATTTAAAAATTTCTCTAAACATCTTGAGGCAAAATGACCAATCTTATTACAAGAAAAACATTTGAATGGCAACTTTCCTTCATACTTACCAGATCCTCTTGGCATTCTTTTGGCAATAAGAGCTTCAAGTTCTGCAGACTCAATTTCATCATCTTCAAGATCCTTCCTTGCCTTAACAAATCTATTTGATCTTCCTAAAGAGCTTTCACTAGGATCATATCTTTGCTTTCCATATACATTGGCCTTAAATGCAGATTCAAACTTAGGAAGAGAATCACCAAACTCATTCATTTCAAATGTTGAGAGCTTACCAACTAACCGATCCCTTGTAACAGTTGTCATTGTCCTGATCTCTTCAATGGCAGCAACTTTATGCTTGTATGCTATAGGCAAGGACCTAAGCACTTTGGCAACAATATCTGATTCTTCCAATACTCCACCAACATTTCTAATACCGGTCACAAGTTCATTCACTTTCTACATGTAGGAAGTAATGTTTTCATCTTCACTCATTACCAACCTTTCATATTTACCTTTCAAGATTTGTACCTTGGCACATTTGACATATTTGTCTCCTTCATACAGATTTTCCAACTTTTTCTAGATTTCATAGGTAGTTTTCAAATCTAGGACATTTGCCAATTTTGTATTAGTCAGGGCACTCAATAATGCTTCTTTGGCTCGAATATTGCATTCATCTTCTCTAAGTTCGTCTAAAGTAGTAGGGCCATTCTTTGGAATCTTATACTCATTCTTTGTTATCGAACAAAAGTCATTACCAATACATTCCAAATGACACTGCATGCGTACCTTCCAAAGGGAGTAATTTTTTCCATCAAATCTTGGACTTTCCTTCTTATAAGTTGACATCTTGGATCTCCTCAAGCAGTCAAGCTTCTTTTAGAGGATCTAGCTCTGATACCAATTGTTGGAATTAGTCCAGACAACTAAGAGGGGGGGTGAATCAGTTGTCTCACAAATTTAACCTTTTCTGCTTTTAATCTTCTTTATCAACTTACAATCAGATTAATAATGTAAACATTAAAGCATGAATCAACAACACATGAGCAAAATAAATTGAGCACACATAGCACCAAAATTTTTACATGGAAACCCAGTTAAGGAAAAACTACTGTGGGGGTTAACCCACAAGATTTGTACCCTGTTAAAAGTACTTAGAAGAAAAGAGAAGGCACGTGCCTTCATGTGCACTATCTAGAGCTCACTGCTCAAAAGAGGTTCACTGCCTATAGAATTTATGTTTAACACAGAAAGAATTAACTGATAAATGGCATCTTCTTCATGCCTGGTTCAGTTTCATTGAATGCTCACAAAACTTCTGCTCTACCCCAAATACTCCTTCTCTAACTCTTCATTCTAAATAGCTCTTGTTCTTCTACTTCTCCTCTGCTCTGCTCTGCCTCTGATCCTTTCTTCAGATTTTATTATTTTTTCACAAGGATAATTTTCCACATCTCAACTACACACCTTTATATGCTTCATCAACCTTGGAATAAACAACCAGGTCGGCTTGACTTAATGCGGATCACTATGCTGTCGGCCAAACATATCTAAGACTTGAATCTTCCTCTAACAACATGCCACACTTCAAAGAATTGCTCTTAGACCATCTGCAACATGCCTGAATTATCCGGTCAACCAAGACTAGGAAGAACAGCAACACCAAGAGGGAAATCTTCAATAACAGGCTCAAACTTCAATGCAAACCTTCAACGCCATAGTCACACGATCTAGAGATCTCCACAAGCACCTTGACTTCAACATAAACATCTAGACTCCTCCAAATCATCAGATTCACTTGCATCTTCATCCAGAACCTCAAGAACACTGTCTGTCATGTCTATCATATTAGAAAGATTGCTTGCAGACCTCCAAACCATGAACCACTTGAGTTGATGATACACACTAACTTCCCAAACAAGCCTCTAGATCCGCAGATCATAATATTTCAATGCGGAGCAATCTAGACCAATTTATTGTTACTTTGTCTCTTCTGAACAACTGCCAAAACCTGGTTCTACTCAGATGGCCATAGCTTCTTCAAATCTTCATGCGAACCTCTCAATTCTTAAGTGGAGCTGCTTCAGACACTCCTTTACACAGCCATATGGTCTGCATACATTTATCTTCATTAATTTTCTCAATATCCTCAACATTCCAGTCTTCTAAACAGGCAACAAAATGGAATACAGTTGACACCAATGGCAACAAGGATATGTTGAAATCAATGACAACACCGATTAGGCACATATTTGCAACAATTATCTAATATTAGGATATGATAATTGAATAGAATTAATTAGCTAAGGGATAAACTAATTAATTAATTAGTGGAGGAATGGATATAGATTAATAGTATGAATTGAGTTACAATGTAATGGTTAGTTTTAGGTTTCTACATTTAACATTCTAGATAAATTAGTAACATAACATAATATTATGTTGTTTTAACAAATGATGAAAGAAAACTAATTATGTTATGTAATAGTCACATTATGGGGATGGATCTTGTGAAGGGAAATTTTAGGTCAGGGATAATCTTGTGAATTTCATTGAGACTAATTACTAATGTTTAGTTTATGTGGTAATAAGGCTACCTACATGGTCCTATGTGGCAGTAAGGAAACCAACCATTCCTTGTGATAGTGAGATCACCAAAATGCTATGATGTATTAGTGTTTTCTATGTGGTACACAATTTTTGACATGGGGCTAGTGGACATGATGTCATGCCACTATCATGTTTCAATATGGAGTGTTGGGCATGATTCCATGTTGTTATGTGGGTATTGAAGTTCTGTCATGTCTCCTTTCCAATTTATTTAATTCAGGTTACAAATTAATTAGCCCATTCCTTAATTGTAAACAACTCTTGTCTATTTTTTCTGGGGGGGCTTCTACAAATAGTATAATATTAGGGGGTTGTCTTGTGTGTGATTTTTTCTACAATATGGATATCCTAGTCACTCCATTTAACTTCCATTCATGGAAGTAGTAAATTGAAATCCAACTCAAGAAGCTTGGATTATATCATGTCACAATGGGTTTCAAATTTGAACCTATTTCGGCATCTAAAAACTGTAAGTGGTACAATCGTAGTGATGAAGCCTATGGAACTCTATGTGTCTCAATTTCACAAAATCTTCTCTTTCATCTTTACTCAGCCACAACACCTAATGAAGTATGGACAAAGTTAAAAAATTTGTTTGGCAAACAAGATGTCATGAGAGAACATTAGCTTGAAAATGAATTAATCAGTCTTAATCCACAAGACTTCACAACAATCCGAGATTTCTTCACTAAGTTGAATCTACTAAGGTTTCAACTAAAACAATGTGGCATTGAAAAGAAAGATAAGAAATTGGTCCTAAGTATCTTATCCAGACTTGGTCCACAATATTATTTATTTGTTTCTGTTTTTCATACTACCAAGAGTGCATTTGGTACAATTTATACTATGCCTACACTTGCATAATTTGTTGTTCAATTAACACAATAGAAAGATAAGCTAATTAAAATGGGTGTATTGAAGTCTCCAACATATCATGCACTTTTTGCAACAAATCACAAGGCAAAGAAACAATCTAAGGATTAAGATAAGGGTACTCAAGATAAGGCATCAAAATCACAAGTTCAATCTGATTCATCTCCCTCAACAAAAGGGAAAAGTACTAAGGAGAAGCCTACTTTCTCTTATTGCAAGAGAAATCGGAATGAAGAAAGAAAATGTTTTAAAAAGGAAAAAGATGAGTTCAATAAAATCATTCAACACAAGGACTTTGAAATATCAGAACTAAAAGAAAATATTTCATCTTCTCCATCAACATCAGAAAAACTAAGGGCAAAGAACTATGTGCCATTGTAGTCTCAAAGTCTAGCTAATGGATCCTCGATTCTGGAGGATCCCATCACATGAATTATTCAGCACTTTTATTCTCAACATTAGGCCCTACAAACACGTCAAAAATATTGATGGAAAACAACACATATCTGGATGTTTGTGGGAAAGGCATTGTTGACATAGGCATAGGCCTATTCACTGATGTCCTTTTCATTCCACAATTGTCACATAATCTTCTTTCCATGATCTATCAAATCACTAATAGTGGCACAATGACGACAATTGAGTTCACTTCAGAATCGGTAATTATTTGAGACTTGTAGAGTAGAGAGTCATTGTAGTTGGAAAAGTTGACAACTTCTCTCATGTTTACACATTTTCTTATTTTGCATTGGATGATTTATTCTCTCCAATTCACACTCCTAAATCAAGTGTGCATAGTTCATTGGAGGTATAGTGTCGTCAATCAAATTTTCATGTTCTTCAGACAGGCCAACCATCACCTATTCCTTCACAAAGGGCTTCTATAGATTTCATGCAGTAGGATGTTGTCCATACATCTCTTGATCCTATTAGGATTCCACCAATGGTTTCTATACAGCTTCCAGAGATTTCATTCAAGTCTCTAATTTATGTGCAGCATCTGGAGACCTTCATTTTTCTTCTCACTTGGAAGATCACATACACCTTTCTACAGTTCTCTTTCTTCCACAAGGAAGAAATGTTATTCATCATTCCAAGATCACTTTCAACATTCTTCATCAAGCATCAATAAATATTGTAGGATCCATTATTCTTTGGGGAGCTCTCTAGTCTCTCTCTTTCTCTATTTTGGGGGGAACATTTCATGTACTTATGTGATAGAAGTAGTCCTTGGGGGTCATTATGAGTCCTCCTTCTATGTTCTTCTTCTTCACTTGTACATTTTTTCTTGTATCATTTCTCTTTTGGAGAGGGGTTTTTCTCTCTAGGTTTTCTCCTTTACTCTACTTTTGAGAAACTCATTTGTACATGGGTACCTAACATGGCCTAGTAGCTAGGACTCATCATCTTTGTATCTCTTCTCCCTAAGTTTCACTTAAGGAAGGTGTTCATGTAAATAAGGTCATATTATATCTAGTTGGCATATCACTTTTCTAAGATTAACCTATTGACACTTAGCTTAAGTTTACTTAGACTTTTCTGGAGTTTTTCTCAACTCATATGGTTGAGATATGTGTCCTCATGCTTTTGAGACACCTCTTGCATGTTTACTTGTTGTTGGTATGTGGTGATTGATCATGCAAGTACTATACACTCGTAACGCATCCTCACTGGGGTTTAGGGGTGGCAGCCCCTAAGAAGCAGGGGTTCGAGGGCGCAGACCCCAAATTTTTTTCCCTCTTTTTTGCCCATTCAAAGTCAGTTGTTAATTTTTGTTAACCGACAAAAGAAAAATGACATTATAAAACCCTAATTCTAGAAGCTTCTAAAAATTTTGTTATAAGCAGCTGGGATTTTGATATTGTATTGTAGCATTTGCAACAGTATTGAGTTGCAAGGATTGTTGGTTGTAATTGGTTTGATTTTCTAGATAATAATATTGGACTCTCTATTGGTGGATGTAGCCCGAGTTTGGGTGAACCACGTTAAAAATTGTCTCTCGCAGTTATTATTTCTATGTATTTTTCCTTCTTGTGTTCAATCTTTATTTGCATTTAATTGATATCTTCTGCATGCAATTCCTATCAAGTGGTATCAAAGCGGGTTGTATTCGATTATCATCTATAGGAAGGTCTCAGGTTGAGTGGGAGTCTCACGGTTAAGTGGGAGCAATGGCGGACGAGGCTAAATTGAAGGTAGATAAATTCAATGGATAGAACTATCAATTATGGAAGATGCAGATGGAGGATTATCTCTATCAGAAGGATTTATGGAGGTCGTTGGAAGGAATAGCCAAAAAAATTGGCAGCAATGACTGATGAGGATTGGGAACTTTTGGACAGAAAGGCACTGGGAACCATTCAATTGTGCTTGGCACCATCTGTGGCATTCAATATAATAGAAGCAAAGACAACAAATAAACTGATGAAAGCTTTGGCAAATTTGTATGAAAAACCCTCAATCTCAAATAAGGTATTTCCCATGAAGCATTTGTTTAATCTAAAAAAGATTGAAGGTGGATTTGTGATAGATCATTTAAATGAGTTTAATACGATTACCAATCACTTAACTTCTGTAAAAGTGAATTTTGATGAAGAGGTGAGGGCTCTCTTGGTTTTATGTTCTTTTCCAGAAAGTGAGAATAGCTTGGTAATGGCTATAAGTAACTCTGTCTCTGGTTCAAATACTTTGAAATTTGATGATGTTGTTGGTGTTATCCTTAGTGAGGAAATGCGACATAAAAGCTCAGGAGGGTCCATATAAGGTAGTGTTTTGAATTTAGAAAGTAGGGGCAAATCAAAGGAGAGAGGAAAAGGTTCTAGAGGTCATGGAAAATCACAAGGAAAATCAAAGGACAAGAGGTCCCAATCCAGAGGATAGAAGGATTGCTACAACTGTGGGAAACCAGGTCATCTGAAGAAAGATTGTTGGTATCACAAGAATAAAGAAAGAGACAAACAAGAAGGCAATAAGGAGGCAAATATGGTAAGTAATAAATCTGAAGATGATACTTTGATCCTTTCCCTAGATAATGCTGATGATTCATAGGTTTTAGATTCAGGGACCTTATTTCATGCTACTCCCCATAGAAGTTATTTTCTTGATTATGTCCAAGGGAATTTTGGGCTGGTTTATTTGGGAGATAACAAACCCTGTCAGATTGTTGGAAAAGGAAGAATTAAGATTAAGTTGCAGAATAGGAATCATTGGCTACTACAAGAGGTAAGGCACGTTCCAAGGCTAAGTAGGAATTTAATTTCAGCAAGGCAACTAGGTAATGAAGGTTGCACAGTTACTTTTAAATGATAAAAATTGGAAGGTTTCAAGAGGTGCCTTAATAGTAGCAAAAGGTGTGAAATTAGGCACCTTATATCTTTGTACAGATCATACTATTCCTTCTACTTTAGTTGTTGCAAAGAAAAAATAGACATGTTTAGGAACAGTTGTTGCGGGTTCGTAGGAAGAGACTGAAACAGTTGCTACAGGTTCTGAGACAACACTGTGGCATAACAAACTTGGGCATATGAGCAAAAAAGGTATGAAGGTACTTCATTCTAAGAAAGATTTACTAGGTCTAAAATGTATTAATATGGATTTCTGTTAAATTTGTGTGTATGGCAAACAAAAGAGAGTTAGTTTTCTCAAGGATGGGAAGCAAAAGAAAGATGAAAAGTTGGATCTTGTGCATATAGATGTATGGGGACTGGCTCAGGTATCTTCTCTCAGTGGCTCTCAGTATTATGTTACATTCATAGATGATCCAACTAGGAAGGTTTGGATTATTTGCTTAGGCAGAAATCTGATGTATTTGAAACATTTAAGAAATGGAGAAGCTTGGTTGAGAATGAAACAGGTAAAAGATTAAAATGTCTCAGATCTGATAATGGTGGTGAGTATTGTAGCAAAGAATTTTAGGATTATCTTTAATGGAATTCATAGGTAGAAAATAGTTCCAGGGACTCCATGGGAGAATGGAGTGGCTGAGTGCATGAATAGGACAATAATGGAGCTTGCAAGGAGCATGAGATTGCATTCTAGGCTTCCTTTAAACATGTGGGCAGAAGCTATCAATACTGCTATATATTTAATTAATAGAGGTCCTTCAGTTCCTTTGGGTTGTGGTATTCTAGAGGAAGCATGGACAAGTAAGAAGGTGAGCTATTATTTTCTCAAAACCTTTGGATGTGAAGCATTTGCACATGTGGATTCTAAAAATAGAACCAAGTTGGATGCAAAATCAAAAAAGTGTATCTTTATTGGATATGGCATTAATGAATTTAGTTATAGGCTTTGGGATGTTGAAAATCTAAAAATTGTGAGAAGTAGGGATGTTGTATTCAATGAGAAGGTGTTGTACAAAGATTAGTTGCAGTAGCATGAGAAGAAAGAAAAGGATTATGTGGTGCTAAATGATACTCCAAATAGTGATGTTCTAGTGGTTCCTCATGCTCCACAATAGCAACAAGAAATACCACAAACTCCAATGAATGTTAGACGGTCAACAAAGCTAAGTAGACCTCCTGAAAGGTTTTCTCCCTCTTTGTATTCTATTTTGTTAACAGATGCTGGTGAACTGGAAGGGTATGATGAAGTTATGCAAGTGGATACAAAGGTTTAGTAGGACTTGCAATGAAAGAAGAAATGGACTCCTTGCTAAAAAATCAGAGTTGGAAATTATGTAAGTTGCCTGCAAGTAAAAAGGCTTTACCAAACAAATGGGTTTATAGGCTGAAAGAGGAAGATGGAGGTGAGAAAAGATTTAAAGCCAGGTTAATTATAAAAGGATTTGCATAAAAAAAAAAGGTGTCGATTTTGATGAGATTTTTTCTCCGGTTGTTAAGATGACTTCTATTCGTACTATTTTAAGTATTGTGGATACTAAAGATTTGCATTTGGAACAGCTAGATGTGAAAACTATCTTTCTCCATGGTGATTTGGAGGAGGAGATATATATGGAACAACCACAGGGATTTGAGGTCAAAGGTAAGAAGAAATTGGTGTGCAGATTGAAGAAGAGTTTACATAGCTTGAAACAAGCACATCGGCAATAATTTTTGAAATTTGATAATTTTATGGCTGAGCAAGGCTATAGCCGGTGTAATTCTAACCATTGTGTTTATTTTAAGAGGTTGGATAATTATAGTTATATTATTTTATGTTTTTATGTTGATGACATGCTTGTAGTAGGGTCTAACATGGTTCACATAAGAAAGTTAAAACAACAGTTAGCACAATGATTTGCTATGAAGGATTTGGGGGCAGCAAAACAAATCCTTGGTATGAAAATTTGTAGAGATAGGAAGAACAGAAAATTGACTCTATCTCGGGTTGATTATGTTGAAAAGGTGTTGCAGAGATTCCATATGTAGAATGCAAAAGCTGTCAGCACACCTTTGCCCAGTCATTTAAAAATGACTAAGGAGATGCGTCCAAAGACACAAGAGGAGGCAAACAAAATATCCAAGGTACCATATGCTTCAGCTGTAGGAAGTTTAATGTACACCATGGTATGCACGAGATCAGATATTCCACATGATGTAGGAGTTGTAAGCAGGTATATGAGTAATCCTGGATTGGAGCATTGGAATGCAGTAAAATGGATTCTCAGGTATTTGAGAGGTACATCCAATAAACATTTACATTTTGGGGGCTCTAATATTGATTTAGCAGGCTATGTGGACTCAGATTTGGCAGGGGATATTGATACTAGGTGGAGTACTACAGGTCATGTCTATATTGTAGGTGGGACAGTGGTGAGTTGGATCTCAAGGTTGCAAAAGGTGGTTGCTTTATCCACTACAGAGGTAGAATATGTAGCTACAACAAAGGCAAGCAAGGAGATGATATGGCTGCAATTTTTCATGGAAGAATTGGGCAAACATCAGGCTAATAGTAATTTGTTTACGGTTAGCTAGAGTTCCATACATCTTGCAAAGAATTTTGCCTCACATTTAAAGATGAAACACATACAGCTGAGGTATCACTTCATCCGATCGGTGTTGGAGAATGGACGATTAAGGATGGAAAAGGTACATACAGATGAAAATCCAGTGGATATGTTTATGAAGGTGGTGACAAGGGAGAAGCTGAGCTCCTCTTTAGCTTCGGTTGGGCTTCAAGATTGAAAATAATAAAATTAAAACAATAGAGTCCACGGTGCTTATTTCCAGTGGGAGCTGCACACACAGTGGTGTCATCCAGGATCAGTTTCCAAGTGGGAGATTTGTTTGGTGTGGAGCCTGGTCAATCTCCAAGTGGGAGATTATAGGTATGTGGTGACTAATCATGCAAGTACTATATACTCGTAATGTATCCTCGCTGAGGTTCGAGGTCGGGTCGGACTGGGCCCCGAGTGGGGGTTTGGGGGCGGCAGCCCCCGAGAAGTGGGGGTTCAAGGGTGGTAGTCCCCGAGAAGTGGGGGTTCGAGAGTGCAGCCCCCGAAAAAAAAAATTCCCTCTTTTTTGCCCTTTCAAAGTCAGTTGTTAATTTTTGTTAACCGACAAAAGAAAAATGAAATTGTAAAACCCTAATTCTAGAAGCTTCCAAAAAGTTTGTTATAAGTGGCTGGGATGTATGTTGCCAGTAGGATTTCGATATTGTATTACAGTATTTGCAGCAGTATTGAGTTGCAAGGATTTAAAGCTATAATCAGTTTGATTTACTGGATAATAATATTAGACTCTCTATTGGTGGATGTAGCCCAAGTTTGGGTGAACCACGTTAAAAATTGTCTCTTGATGTTATTATTTTTGTGTATTTTTCATTCCTCTGTTTAATCTTTATTTGCATTTAATTGATATCTTCTGCATGCAATTCCTAACACTAACCACTTGCATGAGCACTTGTCATTTGAGCTCACAAGCATCACATCTTAGGAAGGCTAGTTAGTCGTTGTGTTCGACCATCCTACCTCCTCTCTTATGCCTATTTATACAAGGCATCTATGTACATTTTACTTATCTCTTGAATATATTGTTTTGGCCTATTATGTGCAATTATCTTTTGTGGAAGTGATTCTAGTTATTGTTGGTTAATCTTGGCTGCTCCAACACAAAGAAATCATTAGTGGTGCATATTGACACAAGTGAATTTGAACATGCATTGTGTGATTCATGTCATTTATACTCGGGACTTTTTCTTATGCAATCTATGTTATGATGCCCCTTGACTATTCATCTATTTCCCTTGTGCATCCTTACAATTTGATCCCCTTTTTATGTGATGTTTGTTGTGTTAGCGCCTGAATTGACTGGCAGTTTTTTGAGCAATTCTCATGCAGGCGCTCTCCCTAAGTATCCAAAAAATGTTCCAAGTAATGGACCTCCTCAGCATTTTTCAGCTGCATCATCATATTTTCTTATGAGGAGGTCATCATCATCATGTTTGTTTCGATGAGGGTCAGCATCATCATGCTCTCCGTCGACCATTTTCTCACCGTCATCATCATATTGAAATATCGGGTGATATTTGGTTTTTATTCTGATGATGCTGACGAGCTACACTGCGCCCTGGTCTGCTTGCGAGGGTGATTTTTCAAAGTCTCCGGTGATCTTCCAGTTATCACCTTGCGCAAACATGATGATGATGTTGCCCCGTTATTCTGAAGGGGTTATTCTTTGAGTTGCTCGACCTAACTTGTTTTTTCCTAAGGGTCGTCGTCATCATCATCATATTTCCAGTTATCACCGTGTTGCTTGTGGGGGTCATCATATTATCTGCATCATGATATCTCGCCGGGGTGATATTTCTATCATCGGGTGATCTTGGTTATGATCATCCTGATGATGTTGTTGAAGAGTTCTAAGTGCGACCCGATATTCACTAGGGTCATCATATTTTGAACGTCAGGATGATCTTAGTCAATATCATCCTGATGATGTTGTATCACTTCTTGTTCGTTGTTTTCTCATCCTGATGATGCTGACGTCATCCTTGTATCAGGGTGATATCTTTCTTTCTGCCTATCTGCATCATGATATTTCCGAAGGAGGGGGTGATATTTTCATATCACTCGAGTGTGTTTGTTCCAGCATCATGATGATGCTGATATCAAGGAGATATCCGCCTGCCGGCTTCGTGCGCTATCTAGAGGGGGTGATCTTTTCGAGCATCATCATATTCATCTATCGCCCCGATCTTACAGAGGAGCTACAGTGCAACCGGATATTTGCACATCAGGATGATATTTCATAATATCCGGTTGTCTTCCGAATATCATCCTGATGTTGATATGATGATGGCGTCATCGAGGTCCGGGGGGGTCATATTTCTAACATAGATCATCTTGTGGAGATCCCCCGATATTTGCAAACATGATGATGACGTCATCCGGATATGAGGAGGTGCGCAGTAGGCAGATATGATGATGACGTCAGCAGGATATGATGATGACGTCATCAGGATGTTCATCGGCCAGACTTTTGGTATAAGCTCAGCAGGAGGATGTTCCTCCGATGGATCCGGTTGTGCGGGTGAAGGCGAATATCATGCAGTTGTATTGCAATATGATGATGACGTCAGGGTGATATTTCGGGCAACAGGATATCATGCTGCTGGAGGATGATGATGATGAAGTCTTATACTAGTGTCGTCAGGAGCAAAAGCACCGACATCATATATGCTCATGACCTAGTATATAAAGTGTTAAAGAGGTCATCGCGGGGTGCATGTGGGATAATGTTATCCTGCATTTTCAAATATCATGATGATGAATCTCGGCGGGAAGTGGTTGCGATGCAGAATTAATGTTCTTCCCGAGGCCGCGGGTTGGTGCGCCATCAATGGCGATTGTTGCAGAGGTATGGGCGATGGCGTGGGCGGATCTGGTACCTGACTGAAGGTGTGCATCAGCGGACAGTGGCGCAGGGCTCGAGAAATCTACCTGTCTCCTCCCCTACCTGCTGCATTCAAGTTTGGGCGCCAATCTGGTAGTGTTTGAGCGCCATCTATCCGATACTGTGTATCTGGCAGGATTTTTGGTCAACCATGTAATTAATTGCTGAGCACCTACCTGGCTGTTATAAGCAGGTTGTGTTGCTCATTTGTAGGTTGTTGAAAGTTGTGGGTTTTTGGCTCTGTAATCCAAAACTAGCTGATCTGGTTGCTCTGTACAGTTTATCCTGTGAGTTTATGTATCTCCTGTTGTGCGACTTGGCATGAATCCACTGATTTCATGGTTGATCTTATATGAGTAATGCTATCTTAGCATGTGTTGTGTTAATTCTGTCTCCAGTATTGCATGTATCCTTCTTCTGGATCTGGATGTTTGCTTATGTTTAGATTCTAGAGCATAGAATTCCTATGTTGAATGTCTGATCTTTTAACCTCTGCTCAAGGGGCAGATTAAACTGTTTTCAGGTTGAACATTGGGAAGGGTATACTGCAGTAGGGATGCCATAAGTAGAGATAGCTCAACACTCTATATTGGGAGATGTCTGTAAGGCAGATATCATGTGTATCCCCCTGAAATCTGGTTTTAGCTATTCATGTTGATCATTCACAGGTGTATGTCTACCGACTCCAAGCCCTGGATAGGCACCAATCATGCTGTGTTCTTGTGTTATACACCATGTCCAGCTTTGCATCCAAATTCATATCAAAACATTTCATACCTCCACCTATTAGTTGTAGGAGTAGGATTAGGAACCCCCTGCATACTCTCATACCCAACCAGACATCATGTCCAAGAATGTTGCCAGCCTTGTGATCTATCATGCAGATCTTGGTCCATACATGAGAGTATTCTACCTGTTGTTGTCAAGTTAGATCCTTCTATCTTTGAGCTAGTCAAGGTTACATCTTGAGTTATAGGGATACCCCCCTTGGTGCGGCAGAACCAGAAGTGAAGGGGAGGAGCTCACGCAACCTCCTGTATTCAGTTGGCCTGAATCTGCCTGTGCATTAGAAGTGGCAAACCCTAATGCTGATTCAGAAGAAATGTCAACAAATTGGCGACTCTGCTGGGGAACGTTGATGTAAAGTAATATCCTGCAGTCTCTGGTGAAATGATGCTCTGCTGGTGGAATGAACCTGGAAAAGTAGCTTTCAGCTATTGAAAATTTTGTCCTCTTTGGAGAGGTGGCGACTCTGCAAAAAGATCTAAATGCACATGAAAGATAGATGTATGTTATTGGTTGAAAGATGTACATATTTCTGCATCTGTATGAGAAAAGGTACTTTGTTACTTCCCCTTTATTTGCTGTTTTATTGCATAGGTTAGATGCCAGGGGAAGCCTTAGGTCTTAGACAGACCAACAATGTCTAAGAGTAAGATTTTTATGAATCCAAGTATGAGTTATCCCATACTCAGTGGTGAAATGTTGGATAAAGGAATAGAAGAGATAAGAAATAGGTTGATATTCTTAGAGGCTGAGCAGGCCCAGTTAAGAAGCGGTAACCCTGTTGTGTCTGCTTGTCAGAAAGCTAAACCTCCTGTCAGCCCTTTTGATCCTTTGTATGACCAACTGGATTTGTCATGGGTGGATTATAAAGTAGAAACTATGCCTGCTAGGATATACTGTCATTTGCCTAGATTTAGTGGTCACAATGTATGTGATGGGAATGCACATATCCAAAATTTTCAAAGTTTTATGGGAAAATATTCATTTAGAGATGAGGATATGTGGATGAGGTTTCTTGTTAGGTCCTTTGATGCAAAAGCAAAAGACTGGTATTTGAGCTTTCCAAAGAAATTTTTTGCCTGTTGGGATGAGCTTGCTGACTGTTTCAAGGAAGAATTTGCAAAAGAACCGGCTGATCTTGTTGCAGAATTGATGAGAATCAGAAAACAAGATGAAGAGCCATGTGTTGATTTCAGTCATAGGTTTGCAGTAGCCCTTTCACATGTCCCTGAAAGTTTCAGACCTGATATTTCAGCCTGTGTTGGCATATTCTTTGAAGCTTTTGAGGAGGGCTCTAGTGCATTACTTAGGGATTTCAAGGTGACAAGTATGCAGATGGCATACAAATTTTTAGAAAATGTAGAAGAAATGAGAAATGTGCACCTGCTGAAACCCCTGTCCCCAGGCCTTGGTGTGAGGAATTGTTGTGAAGCTGCAAATGACCAAATGATTATGGCATCATGTGCAGATGAAAATGAAAATAAAAGCATAGAGGTTGAGACTGCTGTATTTGAACATAATGCTAACAATACTGCTCAACTGGATTGTTCACCAGTTGAGGATGCCAGTGAAAGGACTAATGAGGATTCCCATTGCAATGATAAGGCAGCTGACCATGAAGACAATAACGAGGTTGTGGACAGCAATGAGCAATTTTTAGAATGGACCTGTGGAGACAATTGTGAGTATTGTACTCAAGACAGAGAAGATATAAGCAAACAGAGAGGCAATCCTATGTGTGACCCATTGCCTACTTTTCAAACACATGGAGATCATGAAGAGCAGTCAGAAATTAAAATAAATGCTAGCTCAGAGCATGATTGTTTTTCATTTGATGGTTGTTTTGCTTATGACACACAGGCTGATACTCCTCCACAGAGTGAATCCATTGATGATGAAGAGGTGTGCTCTGCTGCCCATGAACAAATGGCATACTATGATGAAACTGATGCACCTGGGTCACCCATTTATGACACATGTGGTGATGAGGATCTGTCTGAGTATGGTGAGGATCTAGACATTATTTTTGGCTTGGATTCTGTTTCTCATCCTGATGAAAGAGGAAACAACATACATCAGATAAGTGACTGTGAAAATGTGCCTGACTTGAAAGAGATGCCAGAGCCTAATCTTTTCCAGCCTGGTGTACCAGATGGTTGCGTACATGATGTACACAATTGTGATTTTGAAAGCTTTTCTTTTGATAAGCCAGCATATAATACAATGAGCCTTGATCTTCCTAGTTTTGTGGTGGACTCCGAGTGTTTCCTATTTGCAGTCCAGCTAGGAGATCATGTTGCAATGCATGATGATGATATAGGTGATAAGTGCTATATGCCATATGAATATGCATTGTTTGATACATTCTGCACCCACATGTCACATGATGCTGAGGGTTATCTGCACAAGGGTGATAATGACAAGCCAATTCAAAGAGTTGAATATGCAGATGACAAGATTTGTTTGTGGGTGGATCTTTGTAGTATCTCCAAGCTTGACCCAGTGCATGCAGATGAAAACAAGATATTTGACAAAGGGAGATACATGTTTTTCTTTTCTTGGTGGCCTTAGGCCATCAAGTGTGTTTGGTGATGCAGGTATTTGACTCTGTGCCCAATGGATAAGGGACTGGTCTGCATCCCAGAGATCTGGGGTTCTCGCTGCAGGTTTTCACCTGCACGTCCCCAGACAGAGCCACTGTTAGCGCCTGAATTGACTGGCAGTTTTTTGAGCAATTCTCATGCAGGCGCTCTCCCTAAGTATCCAAAAAATGTTCCAAGTAATGGACCTCCTGGTGCAGGAGCACCTTGCTCATTAGATTCATTTAATTGGCAAATGCTCATCTAATTGGCAAATTTGTAAAATTGAACCTTCAAGTGTAAGAGAAGGAAGTTGAAAATGTAAAAGCTACTAAATTTGTTGTAAAAGTGCATAAAAATGCAAAGAAGATGCCATAAGAGGGAATACCAAAGGTCATGGTTTGTAGGAAACTTAAAAGTCATGTCTCATGCCTTTAAAAGGCCTTGTAACATCCAAGAAATTCGGAGGTGATTGAAGCATGAGAATGGAATGTGAAAAGGCATTGTTTTTTCTGTATTTTCTTCAGAAAATCACTGTATTCCTGCTGTGTACGGCCCTGTACGGACATGCATGGGTGTCTAATTGTTTGTAAGTGTTATATCCCTCAATCACCTTCCATTTGCTTTTTGTCCCATGCATTTTGGTTTCGTTTTGTGAAAGATATGAGTGTTTTAGTGACTGCAATTTCCAGAATTCGCCTATAACAGTCCTGTTGCAGCGTTTGGTACGGTTCTGTACGGATATATAAAGGGGTAATCCATATATGGTTGGAAAGAGGAATGTCTTACCTTTCAAATGCATCTAGTTTGAGGTCTTAACTCGATTCTTAGAGGAAGATATCACGTTTTTTCTAAAAACTGCTCTGTTAACTAGGTTAACTAGGGTTTTGGTAGAAAAAATGTCATAAAAACTCATTCCACCGTGGGAATCCTCTAAAACCCAGTGGAATGGAAGTAGATGGAGTGATTGACATGTTGACCAAGGATCAAGACTGAAAAAGTTGTTTTGGTGTGTTTAAATTGATGCCCTAGGTGACTGTAGCAGCATTTTTCCTTGTTATTTTTGCATTTCGGTTATTGGTTAGGGCAAACTTTTCAAAACAACCTAAACCCATTCTGGAGTATGTTGTGGGGAGGCATAATGGGTATCTATTTCATGTCTGAGAGTTGCATTTGGATGTCTGTATAAAAAGATATTGGGACTGTTCTCTGTTTGTAGGGCTACTTGCCTTTCTTGAGGTTTGTGAAGGAACTACTAATTCGAAGTTCGATGCACCTTTGCCAATGGATGGGATGGCTTCTAATACATGTCTAAACACCATTTCCAAGAAGAATTCAAGAACTTTAACTGCTGTTCCCACTTTTCCATGAAGATCCTTGTTTTTGGGCTCATTGGTGTAGTTGAACTCTACCTAGTATGAAGTTGATCTTTTCCTCTGCATCATTTTGGTATCAGAGCTAGCAAAAGCTCTGGGAGGAGATGTTGTATCTATTCCTATCACTGAGAAGGTAGGTAAAGCGGAAGAGTTTGTTGGTGACCGTTATTGTTTTTGTTGCTGAGTTGTTTGGTTGCAGGTGCTTATCCATCTAGCTGCAGGAGGATGTTTTCTGAGGTTGTGTGTGGGCAGACAAGAGAAGGTCTGTCATGACCATTCTCCAATAGAGATTTGGCTGGAGAAGGATGCATAGAGAAACCACTGAGGAGAGAGTGGTATGTGCATCACCAGGATCTGCTGTTGGGTGAGATGGATGGTTTGGTGAGTTGGTTTGTTGTGAAGCAGTGAGAGAGATGGATACCTGAAAAAGCACTTGATGTTGCAGCCTGAAGAATACTCCACTGATGGGAGTAGAAGGAGCCTAAGGATGCTCTGTGAAGATGGTAGTTTGTTCTGTTGGTTGGTTGGTCACCTTTCTATTGATCTGAAGATTTGAAGTTTGTAGCTGAGAAGATTGAAGATTGAAGCCAGAGGAGATGCAGAAAAGACTTTGTTGCTGATACATTTCCAAGGGACTTGGAAATTTTGTTGGTTGGTTGTATGGTGCAGGAGCACCTTGCTCATTAGATTCATTTAATTGGCAAATGCTCATCTAATTGGCAAATTTGTAAAATTGAACCTTCAAGTGTAAGAGAAGGAAGTTGAAAATGTAAAAGCTACTAAATTTGTTGTAAAAGTGCATAAAAATGCAAAGAAGATGCCATAAGAGGGAATACCAAAGGTCATGGTTTGTAGGAAACTTAAAAGTCATGTCTCATGCCTTTAAAAGGCCTTGTAACATCCAAGAAATTCGGAGGTGATTGAAGCATGAGAATGGAATGTGAAAAGGCATTGTTTTTTCTGTATTTTCTTCAGAAAATCACTGTATTCCTGCTGTGTACGGCCCTGTACGGACATGCATGGGTGTCTAATTGTTTGTAAGTGTTATATCCCTCAATCACCTTCCATTTGCTTTTTGTCCCATGCATTTTGGTTTCGTTTTGTGAAAGATATGAGTGTTTTAGTGACTGCAATTTCCAGAATTCGCCTATAACAGTCCTGTTGCAGCGTTTGGTACGGTTCTGTACGGATATATAAAGGGGTAATCCATATATGGTTGGAAAGAGGAATGTCTTACCTTTCAAATGCATCTAGTTTGAGGTCTTAACTCGATTCCTAGAGGAAGATATCACGTTTTTTCTAAAAACTGCTCTGTTAACTAGGTTAACTAGGGTTTTGGTAGAAAAAATGTCATAAAAACTCATTCCACCGTGGGAATCCTCTAAAACCCGGTGGAATGGAAGTAGATGGAGTGATTGACATGTTGACCAAGGATCAAGACTGAAAAAGTTGTTTTGGTGTGTTTAAATTGATGCCCTAGGTGACTGTAGCAGCATTTTTCCTTGTTATTTTTGCATTTCGGTTATTGGTTAGGGCAAACTTTTCAAAACAACCTAAACCCATTCTGGAGTATGTTGTGGGGAGGCATAATGGGTATCTATTTCATGTCTGAGAGTTGCATTTGGATGTCTGTATAAAAAGATATTGGGACTGTTCTCTGTTTGTAGGGCTACTTGCCTTTCTTGAGGTTTGTGAAGGAACTACTAATTCGAAGTTCGATGCACCTTTGCCAATGGATGGGATGGCTTCTAATACATGTCTAAACACCATTTCCAAGAAGAATTCAAGAACTTTAACTGCTGTTCCCACTTTTCCATGAAGATCCTTGTTTTTGGGCTCATTGGTGTAGTTGAACTCTACCTAGTATGAAGTTGATCTTTTCCTCTGCATCATTTTGGTATCAGAGCTAGCAAAAGCTCTGGGAGGAGATGTTGTATCTATTCCTATCACTGAGAAGGTAGGTAAAGCGGAAGAGTTTGTTGGTGACCGTTATTGTTTTTGTTGCTGAGTTGTTTGGTTGCAGGTGCTTATCCATCTAGCTGCAGGAGGATGTTTTCTGAGGTTGTGTGTGGGCAGACAAGAGAAGGTCTGTCATGACCATTCTCCAATAGAGATTTGGCTGGAGAAGGATGCATAGAGAAACCACTGAGGAGAGAGTGGTATGTGCATCACCAGGATCTGCTGTTGGGTGAGATGGATGGTTTGGTGAGTTGGTTTGTTGTGAAGCAGTGAGAGAGATGGATACCTGAAAAAGCACTTGATGTTGCAGCCTGAAGAATACTCCACTGATGGGAGTAGAAGGAGCCTAAGGATGCTCTGTGAAGATGGTAGTTTGTTCTGTTGGTTGGTTGGTCACCTTTCTATTGATCTGAAGATTTGAAGTTTGTAGCTGAGAAGATTGAAGATTGAAGCCAGAGGAGATGCAGAAAAGACTTTGTTGCTGATACATTTCCAAGGGACTTGGAAATTTTGTTGGTTGGTTGTATGGTGCAGGAGCACCTTGCTCATTAGATTCATTTAATTGGCAAATGCTCATCTAATTGGCAAATTTGTAAAATTGAACCTTCAAGTGTAAGAGAAGGAAGTTGAAAATGTAAAAGCTACTAAATTTGTTGTAAAAGTGCATAAAAATGCAAAGAAGATGCCATAAGAGGGAATACCAAAGGTCATGGTTTGTAGGAAACTTAAAAGTCATGTCTCATGCCTTTAAAAGGCCTTGTAACATCCAAGAAATTCGGAGGTGATTGAAGCATGAGAATGGAATGTGAAAAGGCATTGTTTTTTCTGTATTTTCTTCAGAAAATCACTGTATTCCTGCTGTGTACGGCCCTGTACGGACATGCATGGGTGTCTAATTGTTTGTAAGTGTTATATCCCTCAATCACCTTCCATTTGCTTTTTGTCCCATGCATTTTGGTTTCGTTTTGTGAAAGATATGAGTGTTTTAGTGACTGCAATTTCCAGAATTCGCCTATAACAGTCCTGTTGCAGCGTTTGGTACGGTTCTGTACGGATATATAAAGGGGTAATCCATATATGGTTGGAAAGAGGAATGTCTTACCTTTCAAATGCATCTAGTTTGAGGTCTTAACTCGATTCCTAGAGGAAGATATCACGTTTTTTCTAAAAACTGCTCTGTTAACTAGGTTAACTAGGGTTTTGGTAGAAAAAATGTCATAAAAACTCATTCCACCGTGGGAATCCTCTAAAACCCGGTGGAATGGAAGTAGATGGAGTGATTGACATGTTGACCAAGGATCAAGACTGAAAAAGTTGTTTTGGTGTGTTTAAATTGATGCCCTAGGTGACTGTAGCAGCATTTTTCCTTGTTATTTTTGCATTTCGGTTATTGGTTAGGGCAAACTTTTCAAAACAACCTAAACCCATTCTGGAGTATGTTGTGGGGAGGCATAATGGGTATCTATTTCATGTCTGAGAGTTGCATTTGGATGTCTGTATAAAAAGATATTGGGACTGTTCTCTGTTTGTAGGGCTACTTGCCTTTCTTGAGGTTTGTGAAGGAACTACTAATTCGAAGTTCGATGCACCTTTGCCAATGGATGGGATGGCTTCTAATACATGTCTAAACACCATTTCCAAGAAGAATTCAAGAACTTTAACTGCTGTTCCCACTTTTCCATGAAGATCCTTGTTTTTGGGCTCATTGGTGTAGTTGAACTCTACCTAGTATGAAGTTGATCTTTTCCTCTGCATCATTTTGGTATCAGAGCTAGCAAAAGCTCTGGGAGGAGATGTTGTATCTATTCCTATCACTGAGAAGGTAGGTAAAGCGGAAGAGTTTGTTGGTGACCGTTATTGTTTTTGTTGCTGAGTTGTTTGGTTGCAGGTGCTTATCCATCTAGCTGCAGGAGGATGTTTTCTGAGGTTGTGTGTGGGCAGACAAGAGAAGGTCTGTCATGACCATTCTCCAATAGAGATTTGGCTGGAGAAGGATGCATAGAGAAACCACTGAGGAGAGAGTGGTATGTGCATCACCAGGATCTGCTGTTGGGTGAGATGGATGGTTTGGTGAGTTGGTTTGTTGTGAAGCAGTGAGAGAGATGGATACCTGAAAAAGCACTTGATGTTGCAGCCTGAAGAATACTCCACTGATGGGAGTAGAAGGAGCCTAAGGATGCTCTGTGAAGATGGTAGTTTGTTCTGTTGGTTGGTTGGTCACCTTTCTATTGATCTGAAGATTTGAAGTTTGTAGCTGAGAAGATTGAAGATTGAAGCCAGAGGAGATGCAGAAAAGACTTTGTTGCTGATACATTTCCAAGGGACTTGGAAATTTTGTTGGTTGGTTGTATGGTGCAGGAGCACCTTGCTCATTAGATTCATTTAATTGGCAAATGCTCATCTAATTGGCAAATTTGTAAAATTGAACCTTCAAGTGTAAGAGAAGGAAGTTGAAAATGTAAAAGCTACTAAATTTGTTGTAAAAGTGCATAAAAATGCAAAGAAGATGCCATAAGAGGGAATACCAAAGGTCATGGTTTGTAGGAAACTTAAAAGTCATGTCTCATGCCTTTAAAAGGCCTTGTAACATCCAAGAAATTCGGAGGTGATTGAAGCATGAGAATGGAATGTGAAAAGGCATTGTTTTTTCTGTATTTTCTTCAGAAAATCACTGTATTCCTGCTGTGTACGGCCCTGTACGGACATGCATGGGTGTCTAATTGTTTGTAAGTGTTATATCCCTCAATCACCTTCCATTTGCTTTTTGTCCCATGCATTTTGGTTTCGTTTTGTGAAAGATATGAGTGTTTTAGTGACTGCAATTTCCAGAATTCGCCTATAACAGTCCTGTTGCAGCGTTTGGTACGGTTCTGTACGGATATATAAAGGGGTAATCCATATATGGTTGGAAAGAGGAATGTCTTACCTTTCAAATGCATCTAGTTTGAGGTCTTAACTCGATTCCTAGAGGAAGATATCACGTTTTTTCTAAAAACTGCTCTGTTAACTAGGTTAACTAGGGTTTTGGTAGAAAAAATGTCATAAAAACTCATTCCACCGTGGGAATCCTCTAAAACCCGGTGGAATGGAAGTAGATGGAGTGATTGACATGTTGACCAAGGATCAAGACTGAAAAAGTTGTTTTGGTGTGTTTAAATTGATGCCCTAGGTGACTGTAGCAGCATTTTTCCTTGTTATTTTTGCATTTCGGTTATTGGTTAGGGCAAACTTTTCAAAACAACCTAAACCCATTCTGGAGTATGTTGTGGGGAGGCATAATGGGTATCTATTTCATGTCTGAGAGTTGCATTTGGATGTCTGTATAAAAAGATATTGGGACTGTTCTCTGTTTGTAGGGCTACTTGCCTTTCTTGAGGTTTGTGAAGGAACTACTAATTCGAAGTTCGATGCACCTTTGCCAATGGATGGGATGGCTTCTAATACATGTCTAAACACCATTTCCAAGAAGAATTCAAGAACTTTAACTGCTGTTCCCACTTTTCCATGAAGATCCTTGTTTTTGGGCTCATTGGTGTAGTTGAACTCTACCTAGTATGAAGTTGATCTTTTCCTCTGCATCATTTTGGTATCAGAGCTAGCAAAAGCTCTGGGAGGAGATGTTGTATCTATTCCTATCACTGAGAAGGTAGGTAAAGCGGAAGAGTTTGTTGGTGACCGTTATTGTTTTTGTTGCTGAGTTGTTTGGTTGCAGGTGCTTATCCATCTAGCTGCAGGAGGATGTTTTCTGAGGTTGTGTGTGGGCAGACAAGAGAAGGTCTGTCATGACCATTCTCCAATAGAGATTTGGCTGGAGAAGGATGCATAGAGAAACCACTGAGGAGAGAGTGGTATGTGCATCACCAGGATCTGCTGTTGGGTGAGATGGATGGTTTGGTGAGTTGGTTTGTTGTGAAGCAGTGAGAGAGATGGATACCTGAAAAAGCACTTGATGTTGCAGCCTGAAGAATACTCCACTGATGGGAGTAGAAGGAGCCTAAGGATGCTCTGTGAAGATGGTAGTTTGTTCTGTTGGTTGGTTGGTCACCTTTCTATTGATCTGAAGATTTGAAGTTTGTAGCTGAGAAGATTGAAGATTGAAGCCAGAGGAGATGCAGAAAAGACTTTGTTGCTGATACATTTCCAAGGGACTTGGAAATTTTGTTGGTTGGTTGTATGGTGCAGGAGCACCTTGCTCATTAGATTCATTTAATTGGCAAATGCTCATCTAATTGGCAAATTTGTAAAATTGAACCTTCAAGTGTAAGAGAAGGAAGTTGAAAATGTAAAAGCTACTAAATTTGTTGTAAAAGTGCATAAAAATGCAAAGAAGATGCCATAAGAGGGAATACCAAAGGTCATGGTTTGTAGGAAACTTAAAAGTCATGTCTCATGCCTTTAAAAGGCCTTGTAACATCCAAGAAATTCGGAGGTGATTGAAGCATGAGAATGGAATGTGAAAAGGCATTGTTTTTTCTGTATTTTCTTCAGAAAATCACTGTATTCCTGCTGTGTACGGCCCTGTACGGACATGCATGGGTGTCTAATTGTTTGTAAGTGTTATATCCCTCAATCACCTTCCATTTGCTTTTTGTCCCATGCATTTTGGTTTCGTTTTGTGAAAGATATGAGTGTTTTAGTGACTGCAATTTCCAGAATTCGCCTATAACAGTCCTGTTGCAGCGTTTGGTACGGTTCTGTACGGATATATAAAGGGGTAATCCATATATGGTTGGAAAGAGGAATGTCTTACCTTTCAAATGCATCTAGTTTGAGGTCTTAACTCGATTCCTAGAGGAAGATATCACGTTTTTTCTAAAAACTGCTCTGTTAACTAGGTTAACTAGGGTTTTGGTAGAAAAAATGTCATAAAAACTCATTCCACCGTGGGAATCCTCTAAAACCCGGTGGAATGGAAGTAGATGGAGTGATTGACATGTTGACCAAGGATCAAGACTGAAAAAGTTGTTTTGGTGTGTTTAAATTGATGCCCTAGGTGACTGTAGCAGCATTTTTCCTTGTTATTTTTGCATTTCGGTTATTGGTTAGGGCAAACTTTTCAAAACAACCTAAACCCATTCTGGAGTATGTTGTGGGGAGGCATAATGGGTATCTATTTCATGTCTGAGAGTTGCATTTGGATGTCTGTATAAAAAGATATTGGGACTGTTCTCTGTTTGTAGGGCTACTTGCCTTTCTTGAGGTTTGTGAAGGAACTACTAATTCGAAGTTCGATGCACCTTTGCCAATGGATGGGATGGCTTCTAATACATGTCTAAACACCATTTCCAAGAAGAATTCAAGAACTTTAACTGCTGTTCCCACTTTTCCATGAAGATCCTTGTTTTTGGGCTCATTGGTGTAGTTGAACTCTACCTAGTATGAAGTTGATCTTTTCCTCTGCATCATTTTGGTATCAGAGCTAGCAAAAGCTCTGGGAGGAGATGTTGTATCTATTCCTATCACTGAGAAGGTAGGTAAAGCGGAAGAGTTTGTTGGTGACCGTTATTGTTTTTGTTGCTGAGTTGTTTGGTTGCAGGTGCTTATCCATCTAGCTGCAGGAGGATGTTTTCTGAGGTTGTGTGTGGGCAGACAAGAGAAGGTCTGTCATGACCATTCTCCAATAGAGATTTGGCTGGAGAAGGATGCATAGAGAAACCACTGAGGAGAGAGTGGTATGTGCATCACCAGGATCTGCTGTTGGGTGAGATGGATGGTTTGGTGAGTTGGTTTGTTGTGAAGCAGTGAGAGAGATGGATACCTGAAAAAGCACTTGATGTTGCAGCCTGAAGAATACTCCACTGATGGGAGTAGAAGGAGCCTAAGGATGCTCTGTGAAGATGGTAGTTTGTTCTGTTGGTTGGTTGGTCACCTTTCTATTGATCTGAAGATTTGAAGTTTGTAGCTGAGAAGATTGAAGATTGAAGCCAGAGGAGATGCAGAAAAGACTTTGTTGCTGATACATTTCCAAGGGACTTGGAAATTTTGTTGGTTGGTTGTATGGTGCAGGAGCACCTTGCTCATTAGATTCATTTAATTGGCAAATGCTCATCTAATTGGCAAATTTGTAAAATTGAACCTTCAAGTGTAAGAGAAGGAAGTTGAAAATGTAAAAGCTACTAAATTTGTTGTAAAAGTGCATAAAAATGCAAAGAAGATGCCATAAGAGGGAATACCAAAGGTCATGGTTTGTAGGAAACTTAAAAGTCATGTCTCATGCCTTTAAAAGGCCTTGTAACATCCAAGAAATTCGGAGGTGATTGAAGCATGAGAATGGAATGTGAAAAGGCATTGTTTTTTCTGTATTTTCTTCAGAAAATCACTGTATTCCTGCTGTGTACGGCCCTGTACGGACATGCATGGGTGTCTAATTGTTTGTAAGTGTTATATCCCTCAATCACCTTCCATTTGCTTTTTGTCCCATGCATTTTGGTTTCGTTTTGTGAAAGATATGAGTGTTTTAGTGACTGCAATTTCCAGAATTCGCCTATAACAGTCCTGTTGCAGCGTTTGGTACGGTTCTGTACGGATATATAAAGGGGTAATCCATATATGGTTGGAAAGAGGAATGTCTTACCTTTCAAATGCATCTAGTTTGAGGTCTTAACTCGATTCCTAGAGGAAGATATCACGTTTTTTCTAAAAACTGCTCTGTTAACTAGGTTAACTAGGGTTTTGGTAGAAAAAATGTCATAAAAACTCATTCCACCGTGGGAATCCTCTAAAACCCGGTGGAATGGAAGTAGATGGAGTGATTGACATGTTGACCAAGGATCAAGACTGAAAAAGTTGTTTTGGTGTGTTTAAATTGATGCCCTAGGTGACTGTAGCAGCATTTTTCCTTGTTATTTTTGCATTTCGGTTATTGGTTAGGGCAAACTTTTCAAAACAACCTAAACCCATTCTGGAGTATGTTGTGGGGAGGCATAATGGGTATCTATTTCATGTCTGAGAGTTGCATTTGGATGTCTGTATAAAAAGATATTGGGACTGTTCTCTGTTTGTAGGGCTACTTGCCTTTCTTGAGGTTTGTGAAGGAACTACTAATTCGAAGTTCGATGCACCTTTGCCAATGGATGGGATGGCTTCTAATACATGTCTAAACACCATTTCCAAGAAGAATTCAAGAACTTTAACTGCTGTTCCCACTTTTCCATGAAGATCCTTGTTTTTGGGCTCATTGGTGTAGTTGAACTCTACCTAGTATGAAGTTGATCTTTTCCTCTGCATCATTTTGGTATCAGAGCTAGCAAAAGCTCTGGGAGGAGATGTTGTATCTATTCCTATCACTGAGAAGGTAGGTAAAGCGGAAGAGTTTGTTGGTGACCGTTATTGTTTTTGTTGCTGAGTTGTTTGGTTGCAGGTGCTTATCCATCTAGCTGCAGGAGGATGTTTTCTGAGGTTGTGTGTGGGCAGACAAGAGAAGGTCTGTCATGACCATTCTCCAATAGAGATTTGGCTGGAGAAGGATGCATAGAGAAACCACTGAGGAGAGAGTGGTATGTGCATCACCAGGATCTGCTGTTGGGTGAGATGGATGGTTTGGTGAGTTGGTTTGTTGTGAAGCAGTGAGAGAGATGGATACCTGAAAAAGCACTTGATGTTGCAGCCTGAAGAATACTCCACTGATGGGAGTAGAAGGAGCCTAAGGATGCTCTGTGAAGATGGTAGTTTGTTCTGTTGGTTGGTTGGTCACCTTTCTATTGATCTGAAGATTTGAAGTTTGTAGCTGAGAAGATTGAAGATTGAAGCCAGAGGAGATGCAGAAAAGACTTTGTTGCTGATACATTTCCAAGGGACTTGGAAATTTTGTTGGTTGGTTGTATGGTGCAGGAGCACCTTGCTCATTAGATTCATTTAATTGGCAAATGCTCATCTAATTGGCAAATTTGTAAAATTGAACCTTCAAGTGTAAGAGAAGGAAGTTGAAAATGTAAAAGCTACTAAATTTGTTGTAAAAGTGCATAAAAATGCAAAGAAGATGCCATAAGAGGGAATACCAAAGGTCATGGTTTGTAGGAAACTTAAAAGTCATGTCTCATGCCTTTAAAAGGCCTTGTAACATCCAAGAAATTCGGAGGTGATTGAAGCATGAGAATGGAATGTGAAAAGGCATTGTTTTTTCTGTATTTTCTTCAGAAAATCACTGTATTCCTGCTGTGTACGGCCCTGTACGGACATGCATGGGTGTCTAATTGTTTGTAAGTGTTATATCCCTCAATCACCTTCCATTTGCTTTTTGTCCCATGCATTTTGGTTTCGTTTTGTGAAAGATATGAGTGTTTTAGTGACTGCAATTTCCAGAATTCGCCTATAACAGTCCTGTTGCAGCGTTTGGTACGGTTCTGTACGGATATATAAAGGGGTAATCCATATATGGTTGGAAAGAGGAATGTCTTACCTTTCAAATGCATCTAGTTTGAGGTCTTAACTCGATTCCTAGAGGAAGATATCACGTTTTTTCTAAAAACTGCTCTGTTAACTAGGTTAACTAGGGTTTTGGTAGAAAAAATGTCATAAAAACTCATTCCACCGTGGGAATCCTCTAAAACCCGGTGGAATGGAAGTAGATGGAGTGATTGACATGTTGACCAAGGATCAAGACTGAAAAAGTTGTTTTGGTGTGTTTAAATTGATGCCCTAGGTGACTGTAGCAGCATTTTTCCTTGTTATTTTTGCATTTCGGTTATTGGTTAGGGCAAACTTTTCAAAACAACCTAAACCCATTCTGGAGTATGTTGTGGGGAGGCATAATGGGTATCTATTTCATGTCTGAGAGTTGCATTTGGATGTCTGTATAAAAAGATATTGGGACTGTTCTCTGTTTGTAGGGCTACTTGCCTTTCTTGAGGTTTGTGAAGGAACTACTAATTCGAAGTTCGATGCACCTTTGCCAATGGATGGGATGGCTTCTAATACATGTCTAAACACCATTTCCAAGAAGAATTCAAGAACTTTAACTGCTGTTCCCACTTTTCCATGAAGATCCTTGTTTTTGGGCTCATTGGTGTAGTTGAACTCTACCTAGTATGAAGTTGATCTTTTCCTCTGCATCATTTTGGTATCAGAGCTAGCAAAAGCTCTGGGAGGAGATGTTGTATCTATTCCTATCACTGAGAAGGTAGGTAAAGCGGAAGAGTTTGTTGGTGACCGTTATTGTTTTTGTTGCTGAGTTGTTTGGTTGCAGGTGCTTATCCATCTAGCTGCAGGAGGATGTTTTCTGAGGTTGTGTGTGGGCAGACAAGAGAAGGTCTGTCATGACCATTCTCCAATAGAGATTTGGCTGGAGAAGGATGCATAGAGAAACCACTGAGGAGAGAGTGGTATGTGCATCACCAGGATCTGCTGTTGGGTGAGATGGATGGTTTGGTGAGTTGGTTTGTTGTGAAGCAGTGAGAGAGATGGATACCTGAAAAAGCACTTGATGTTGCAGCCTGAAGAATACTCCACTGATGGGAGTAGAAGGAGCCTAAGGATGCTCTGTGAAGATGGTAGTTTGTTCTGTTGGTTGGTTGGTCACCTTTCTATTGATCTGAAGATTTGAAGTTTGTAGCTGAGAAGATTGAAGATTGAAGCCAGAGGAGATGCAGAAAAGACTTTGTTGCTGATACATTTCCAAGGGACTTGGAAATTTTGTTGGTTGGTTGTATGGTGCAGGAGCACCTTGCTCATTAGATTCATTTAATTGGCAAATGCTCATCTAATTGGCAAATTTGTAAAATTGAACCTTCAAGTGTAAGAGAAGGAAGTTGAAAATGTAAAAGCTACTAAATTTGTTGTAAAAGTGCATAAAAATGCAAAGAAGATGCCATAAGAGGGAATACCAAAGGTCATGGTTTGTAGGAAACTTAAAAGTCATGTCTCATGCCTTTAAAAGGCCTTGTAACATCCAAGAAATTCGGAGGTGATTGAAGCATGAGAATGGAATGTGAAAAGGCATTGTTTTTTCTGTATTTTCTTCAGAAAATCACTGTATTCCTGCTGTGTACGGCCCTGTACGGACATGCATGGGTGTCTAATTGTTTGTAAGTGTTATATCCCTCAATCACCTTCCATTTGCTTTTTGTCCCATGCATTTTGGTTTCGTTTTGTGAAAGATATGAGTGTTTTAGTGACTGCAATTTCCAGAATTCGCCTATAACAGTCCTGTTGCAGCGTTTGGTACGGTTCTGTACGGATATATAAAGGGGTAATCCATATATGGTTGGAAAGAGGAATGTCTTACCTTTCAAATGCATCTAGTTTGAGGTCTTAACTCGATTCCTAGAGGAAGATATCACGTTTTTTCTAAAAACTGCTCTGTTAACTAGGTTAACTAGGGTTTTGGTAGAAAAAATGTCATAAAAACTCATTCCACCGTGGGAATCCTCTAAAACCCGGTGGAATGGAAGTAGATGGAGTGATTGACATGTTGACCAAGGATCAAGACTGAAAAAGTTGTTTTGGTGTGTTTAAATTGATGCCCTAGGTGACTGTAGCAGCATTTTTCCTTGTTATTTTTGCATTTCGGTTATTGGTTAGGGCAAACTTTTCAAAACAACCTAAACCCATTCTGGAGTATGTTGTGGGGAGGCATAATGGGTATCTATTTCATGTCTGAGAGTTGCATTTGGATGTCTGTATAAAAAGATATTGGGACTGTTCTCTGTTTGTAGGGCTACTTGCCTTTCTTGAGGTTTGTGAAGGAACTACTAATTCGAAGTTCGATGCACCTTTGCCAATGGATGGGATGGCTTCTAATACATGTCTAAACACCATTTCCAAGAAGAATTCAAGAACTTTAACTGCTGTTCCCACTTTTCCATGAAGATCCTTGTTTTTGGGCTCATTGGTGTAGTTGAACTCTACCTAGTATGAAGTTGATCTTTTCCTCTGCATCACCTCCTCAGCATTTTTCAGCTGCATCATCATATTTTCTTATGAGGAGGTCATCATCATCATGTTTGTTTCGATGAGGGTCAGCATCATCATGTTCTCCGTCGACCATTTTCTCACCGTCATCATCATATTGAAATATCGGGTGATATTTGGTTTTTATTCTAATGATGCTGACGAGCTACACTGCGCCCTGGTCTGCTTGCGAGGGTGATTTTTCAAAGTCTCCGGTGATCTTCCAGTTATCACCTTGCGCAAACATGATGATGATGTTGCCCCGTTATTCTGAAGGGGTTATTCTTTGAGTTGCTCGACCTAACTTGTTTTTTCCTAAGGGTCGTCGTCATCATCATCATATTTCCAGTTATCACCGTGTTGCTTGTGGGGGTCATCATATTATCTGCATCATGATATCTCGCCGGGGTGATATTTCTATCATCGGGTGATCTTGGTTATGATCATCCTGATGATGTTGTTGAAGAGTTCTAAGTGCGACCCGATATTCACTAGGGTCATCATATTTTGAACGTCAGGATGATCTTAGTCAATATCATCCTGATGATGTTGTATCACTTCTTGTTCGTTGTTTTCTCATCCTGATGATGCTGACGTCATCCTTGTATCAGGGTGATATCTTTCTTTCTGCCTATCTGTATCATGATATTTCCGAAGGAGGGGGTGATATTTTCATATCACTCGAGTGTGTTTGTTCCAGCATCATGATGATGCTGATATCAAGGAGATATCCGCCTGCCGGTTTCATGCGCTATCTAGAGGGGGTGATCTTTTCGAGCATCATCATATTCATCTATCGCCCCGATCTTACAGAGGAGCTACAGTGCAACCGGATATTTGCACATCAGGATGATATTTCATAATATCCGGTTGTCTTCCGAATATCATCCTGATGTTGATATGATGATGACGTCATCGAGGTCCGGGGGGTCATATTTCTAACATAGATCATCTTGTGGAGATCCCCCGATATTTGCAAACATGATGATGACGTCATCCGGATATGAGGAGGTGCGCAGTAGGCAGATATGATGATGACGTCAGCAGGATATGATGATGACGTCATCAGGATGTTCATCGGCCAGACTTTTGGTATAAGCTCAGCAGGAGGATGTTCCTCCGATGGATCCGGTTGTGCGGGTGAAGGCGAATATCATGCAGTTGTATTGCAATATGATGATGACGTCAGGGTGATATTTCGGGCAACAGGATATCATGCTGCTGGAGGATGATGATGATGAAGTCTTATACTAGTGTCGTCAGGAGCAAAAGCACCGACATCATATATGCTCATGACCTAGTATATAAAGTGTTAAAGAGGTCATCGCGGGGTGCATGTGGGATAATGTTATCCTGCATTTTCAAATATCATGATGATGAATCTCGGCGGGAAGTGGTTGCGATGCAGAATTAATGTTCTTCCCGAGGCCGCGGGTTGGTGCGCCATCAATGGCGATTGTTGCAGAGGTATGGGCGATGGCGTGGGCGGATCTGGTACCCGACTGAAGGTGTGCATCAGCGGACAGTGGCGCAAGGCTCGAGAAATCTACCTGTCTCCTCCCCTACCTGCTGCATTCAAGTTTGGGCGCCAATCTGGTAGTGTTTGAGCGCCATCTATCCGATACTGTGTATCTGGCAGGATTTTTGGTCAACCATGTAATTAATTGCTGAGCACCTACCTGGCTGTTATAAGCAGGTTGTGTTGCTCATTTGTAGGTTGTTGAAAGTTGTGGGTTTTTGGCTCTGTAATCCAAAACCAGCTGATCTGGTTGCTCTGTACAGTTTATCCTGTGAGTTTATGTATCTCCTGTTGTGCGACTTGGCATGAATCCACTGATTTCATGGTTGATCTTATATGAGTAATGCTATCTTAACATGTGTTGTGTTAATTCTGTCTCCAGTATTGCATGTATCCTTCTTTTGGATCTGGATGTTTGCTTATGTTTAGATTCTAGAGCATAGAATTCCTATGTTGAATGTCTGATCTTTTAACCTCTGCTCAAGGGGCAGATTAAACTATTTTCAGGTTGAACATTGGGAAGGGTATACTGCAGTAGGGATGCCATAAGTAGAGATAGCTCAACACTCTATATTGGGAGATGTCTGTAAGGCAGATATCATGTGTATCCCCCTGAAATCCAGTTTTAGCTATTCATGCTGATCATTCACAGGTGTATGTCTACTGACTCCAAGCCCTGGATAGGCACCAATCATGTTGTGTTCTTGTGTTATACACCATGTCCAGCTTTGCATCCAAATTCATATCAAAACATTTCATACCTCCACCTATTAGTTGTAGGAGTAGGATTAGGAACCCCCTGCATACTCTCATACCCAACCAGACATCATGTCCAAGAATGTTGCCAGCCTTGTGATCTATCATGTAGATCTTGGTCCATACATGAGAGTATTCTACCTGTTGTTGTCAAGTTAGATCCTTCTATCTTTGAGCTAGTCAAGGTTACATCTTGAGTTATAGGGATACCCCCCTTGGTGCGGCAGAACCAGAAGTGAAGGGGAGGAGCTCACGCAACCTCCTGTATTCAGTTGGCCTGAATCTGCCTGTGCATTAGAAGTGGCAAACCCTAATGCTGATTCAGAAGAAATGTCAACATGTTGCACCTACTCCTTTCATTTCAGCTTCTATATTATGATTTAAGTTTCACCTTCCTACCACTTGGGGGCATCTTTCCTATATTACTTGACATGTTTGATTTTATGTTGGTTTACATTCTTCTTTGCCTATCACTATGTCCTTGCTTTCCTTACCTTGCACGGATATTTTCTCTAGTAAAAAACCCTTATAAGAGTATTTACCTGGTGTTTGTTGATTTACCTTCTCTTGATTACAATTGAGGTTTCCCATATGTAGTTAATAAGCACTCTTATTTTTAGGAGACTTCTTTTATTAAAATTCCACTTTTATTATCAATATATGAGAAAAGTGTATAATTCACACTTTTTCCCATTAACTTCAATCTTATATTGAGATATGTTGATTCAATACATAATTTAACTCATTTATATAATTGTAAGGACTTCAAAGAACTATTAAGATTTACTAGATCTTTTTGTAAGAAAATCTATCTTCGCATAATATCCACCTGCTTAAAAATATTATTATATTTGTAATGGTGAAATTTGAATATCCATGCTAATTGTCTTTTTGTTTTGTACCCATTTTGAGAGTGGATTAATACATTTACATATTGACAAATTATCTAGCCTTGTACAATGTTGGATTTATTCCTTAGTCCTTTATCTATCCTCATTTGCACACATTCCTACATATATAGCTATCCAACTATATCCATTTACACAGATATTATAACACATTCACCCCAATTAGCCATTTATTATGCCTTCATGCGCCTATTCCCAAATATTCTTCCCACCTTAATTCTAGCACCTTGTTGTCCCAGGTCAATCCCATGTGTGTGAGTGAATAGACACCCATAAATATGACCCCAAAAAATTCAAAAAAAAATTAGATGCAAAATTTAGTTGAGTCCTACCCATTCCTTTCCCACTTAGAGCTAACTAAACACATGTTTGCATTTTATTTCTATGTCCTTGTATTAAAAGGCATTCAATTACATTCATTTTGATAATTAAAAAGAATTGAATAGAATCACATTTAATGAAAGAGTGGGCTAGGAACACTTCAATTAAAAGACTTAAGAAGAGACACATGGTTCTACATCATGGTACTCTAAAACATTAGCATGTGTGAAGATTGTTGTCTTTGATCATTAGCACAACTATAAAGCCAATATTTTCTAGGGGTTGGACTAGGAGAGCTTTTCACCTAGTGATCTAGTAGTCCTCTAAAGTTATTCATAAATATTGATAGTGCTTATAATAAAGCAAACATAAATGAGCTTGATGAATTAGAAAGTAGAAGAGAAAAATAACAAGATTAGATATATGGAATAGATGATATATTCATGTGTGTAGAAGGGATTAGTCTAGGCATGGATGTGACCTAGAAAAAGTTACATGGCTATACAAATCCTAAGACAATGAGCATTTCCCAAATACCTATTCTTATATGCTAGAACAATAGTTTCTAGTATTACATTTATTTCATTCTTATTCACAATTTTAGAGCTATGTACATCTATCCTTCATTCAAATTTTCTAGCATAAAATTTAATTATGAATTATCTATGCCCATGGTTGTCATTAATTAATATAGGTTAATTGATGGTTATGGGTGCATCTTATTTAATTAGTTTAGATTAGTGTAGAGAAATTTTATTTTCCTATACATTTTTTGGTAAACTTGTCTACTCTTACATGACCTAATATCCCCTAGGGTTTCTCATAAATATTAGGGATTTTAGATTTGTAATTTTCTAATTTTTTACATCTTATTCCTAGATCTAATCCTCCTTTCATTCTTCTTCCTCATTGATACATCCTTACTCTAGTGCTAGTGTGCTTATTTACATATCTTATCTTTCACCCACCCTTGTGTTGGCTTTAGGGTTTACATTTTACATTCATTTTAGATTTGATCTTAGGATGATATTTTATGGTGTAGGAGCACATTTGGCAAGATTTTGTCAATTTGAGTAATTTGAGTCATGTCAAGTAGTCATAGGGTCATAATATGTTATAATAAGGTCTATTAAAGACCACTTCTAATGTATTTAAGTCAGTTTTGACATGTTTGAGTGAGTGAAGACAAAGTTTAGTAAATGCTTTTGTGACTGTCTTTTTGGGACAGGCTATTTAGGCTGCTCATGCCTACTTTTTAGGCATTTTCCACAATAAGGAGGATATGTAACGAAGAGATAAAGGTGGGAAAACATATTCATTATGCAGGATTCACCTCGAGAAGTGTGGAAGAGGATATTTGAGACTGAAAGTAATAAGAAAAATTTTGAGTTTCTCCATTTTTTTTTGTCTTTTTCTTGTTCCACAGCTTGGGCCGTGTCCGTACAACACTATCATGGCACCAAATGCTCAAAAGGAGGAAATGAATGATGTTAACTTTGATTTGAATCAAGTTTGAGTGGATCTCATTGTCTTGGAAGCATTTTATCAAACATTTTGCTATGACTGCTCTAATTTCCTTTTTTTTTCTATTTTTTCTGTTGTTCTTTCGTCCGGTACCTACCCGTACTATACAGTCATGGGTAGAAATGACTAGAATGGTGTAGTGAGTGGTCTTATATTTCATTTGAATTAAGTTGTAGAGGATTTCACTTGGGTTTAAGCATTTTGTGACTGATTTGGTGAAAGTAGCCTTTAAACCCTAGTTTTGAGGGTTTTAACAAAAATGATGGTTTTCTACTCTTTTCCACATGTAACATAACCAAATAATGGATGGAATAGGATTTTTGAGGTTGGATTTGAAATGGGTTTTCATGGAAGGAGTAGGGGATGTGATCAAGGTGACTGTTGCAGCATTCTAAACCTAATATCTTCATGTATTAGGATTTGTGGGTTTGTTAGAGAGTTGTGTTGATGCATGAGAGACTTGAAATGAACCAAGAACCCTAAAATCTATTGATTCAGACTATTTTACATCTCTTTGATGTTTTGGAGTAGGTCAGAGAAGTTGGCAGTGAGAGTTCACCATACTTGCTTTGAAAGGGGAGGCCTAATTAGCCCTTGGAACAACAGGAACAGTCCATTTTTTACCCCTTTGTTCCAAAGAACTTGTCACTATTTTTTTTTCACACTTAAAATTAGATGGACCTAAGTGTAATTGTTCAAAAGGAAAAAAGAAAGCTTCAAGGTTATGCATTTATTGAACAGGTTGATATCTTGACAAGAGTAGAGAAGGAGATTCAGTTGATAGGATAGCCCATCAGTCTAATCAAGACTGATGAGTTATCATGACAAGAGAATAGAATTGTCAAGGTATCAGTCATTCAAGAAATACAGTTGTTTTTGCATCATGTTATCTTTCAGGAGTTATAAGTTAGATTGATTATTCAGTTAATCAGTTTTGATTAAAAGAAAGATAGATATTTGTATTGAACTGTTATTTCATGTCATGTTTTGAACATACATTCAAGTATATGTTACTTTATCTCATGCATTGATTGAAAAGGAAATACATATACATCATATGCATAAGAGAAATTAACTTATCATGTTTTAAAGAAGTGTTCAAATGTGTCCCACACAAGCCATAGGAGTAACTAGACTGAACAATTGCAGACATGCAAGTTATGCATCTATTTGATAAAAGGAAAATAAATGAACACATGATAGAATGAAACATCCATCATTGCCTGAGCAAGAAGGTTGTTTGTTGATGTTGGCCTTCAAGTCTTTAGTCTTCAGTCTTTACTTTCAGCTCCACCATCAGCTAAACCTGCAAAATTTTGGGGACAGCCCTGTTAGTGCTCCGAATGTTTAAAGTTATCACATGCTTTTATCAAACGGAAACATCTACTTTTCACATCATGCATTCATATGAGAGATCAAATCAGATAGGTGACACAAATCAGGAAGAAACCATGAAGAGGATCAATCAATACTATCTGGTATATTTTTATGCTAACTTGTTTGTTCATTGTGCAGGTATAGGACAAGTATTGTTGCTGATTTGAAGACAAATAAACATGTGGATTAAATGTGGCTCCCACAAGGGTTTGAGCCCAGCATGTTTCTTTTCATTTGAAAAGAGTATAAGAAAAGACAGGATGCATCATTCCAAGCTACATCATGCATCATCTAATCAACTTGCAGAAAAGTTATGTCATCATGACATTATTACAGTTGATTGGAGCAAATAAAATTAATATGATTGAGTCAAGTTGACAAAGTGTAAAAATTAGATTATAGTCACAGAAGAATATACAAGCTACAAGAGCCATCTGAAGTATAGAATCATTTTGAATGCATGTATTTATTTCATCACAAGTGACAAGAACAACTAACAGAGTACATTCATAGTACAAGGACATGCTACAAGTGTTTAGATTACTGTGCCTGATGAAGATAAAAGAAACAGAATAAAGCTTCCAAGATAAAGAGCTTGTGTATCATTTGAACTAGTTACAGGATAGATCATGTAAAAGTATCATCTGATTATGATAAGAGAGAAGGAAGTAAAATGACATGTTACAGGTACTCAAAGTGATCATCCAGCTGAGAGAAATGATACAGGTTATGCCTTTAAAAATACAAAATCAAAACAGCAAGGAATCAATAACTCTGACAGACATATGCCATGATGAAGGAATAGGTGATCAAGAAAATGAAACAGTATATGTAGAACAACTATGTCATAACATCCAAGATGAAACAACCAAGTCAAAATTCCATATAATTAAGTCATCAATAGAGAGCCTATATTCCCAGGTAGCTGCCACAGTCCCAATGTAATCAAATGTTCAACATTCAGACATTCAAGTGACACATGGAAATCATAGCATGATCACAATCCCATCACTATACTAGAGAAACAATCATTATCTCATATGCCTTGGAATAGTGAAAAGACATCATGCTACAGTCACAATGCAAAGGAGGAGTATACATCAAAAGCATTGCGAGTTAAGAGTCAGAAGCAGATATAGATTGTGCCTGAAGATGCAGAAAGTGTTAAGTCATAGGAGGTATAAAAGAATGATCAAGACAAATTGTTTGATAGAAGCATTTAGCAGTGATAAAATTATAGAAGAAATGACAAGTCATTGCTAGAAATCAAACAAAAAGAGTGCAGAGATATCAAACTTTTGTTATGTTTTTTTTTTTTAAACTTACAAAGTCTTGAATTAGTAAAGTGTCATGAACAGCTACAAGAGAACCTTCAATGCACAGAAATGTCAAACTTTCTCATATTTTTAGAACCCTTCTCTCAGAATATTTATACAGTCAATATATGATACAAAAGAGAGAAGAAAGCAAAAGAGTTGCTATACAGAGAAGAGATGTCATGGTCGTGAGCAGGAGAGCATTTTTATGTTAAAAATACAATACCCATCTGCAAATAAGTAAAGCCTTGTTTCTTTTCTGTATACAATCGAAATGAGTGCTATAAGATGGAGTTAATACCATAGTTGTGCTAGAAGGCCTTTTGTGTAGAAAAGAATAAATCGTTGTCAGAAAATTTCAAACCCTAGTGCCATCTTGCACTTACAGTCAAAAGAAAGTGATAAAATGTATCTACTGCCATAGTCATGCTAGAAAATGACATTTTCATGCTAAAAATAGAATACCCATCTGCATAGTTAAACCCTTGTTTCTTTTCTATATACAGTCAAAAAGAGAACACAGTAAATATTACAGGAGGCTGGCCGTGACAGTTATAAGGGTTTGATGAAAAGAAAATTGAAACCTTTGTTTCATATTTAGAAGCCCTCATCAGTTTTTCAATTTTTTTGTGTCTACATACAGATGGAGCATAGCCATAACGAAATGAAGGCTTTGTATGAGCAAAAAAGAACAAACCCTTGTCATAAAATCAAAAAACCCTTAAAGATTTTTCCACCAGCAGTTAAATAAAGGATGAAAAAGAGATGTATACAGGCACGACTGAGGGAGATATATCATTTTCTACAAGAAAATGCAATACCCATTTCAATAAATCTTAGAAGACCCTTGTCATTCTACAGTTATAGTGAGACAAATGAAGCTACAAGAGAGACAAGAAACAAATGTTTACCTTGTTTTTCTAGCATGAAGAAACACTTATCTGTGGCCTCATTTTTGTATCAAGCTCTCAAATATAGGTTATAGTTGCAAAGAATGTAGATGCAGAGACAAAAAGAATTTTTGTTAAAGAATGTGTAATGTATTAAGATAACACTGAGCATGGAAGCTGCAGCCATGAAAGGAGAAAGAAGCTATAGAAACCAACAAAGATGCCAGTATACTCAAAACAAATGTTTACCTTCTTTCTTGCATGCAAAATTCTAAAGATTTGACCAAGAGAAGACCAAAGGGAGAGTAAAAAGCCAGAGAGATATGCTTGAGTCCTTCAAACCCTAACCAATAGAATGCAGTTGTAAAGCGAATGAGGGAGAATGCCAAATGAAAAATGAAGACAACGTTTTAGGGTTATTTCTTATTTTTGTTCAATGGTTATTTCTCTTAATTTTTTGACTTTACAAAAGACACAAAAAATGAATTACCTTATCCAAAATGCCCGTGGTCAAGACTTTAGTCTTGAGATTTCCTAGTCATCATGATTTGGAGGGGCTGACAAACATTGTCGCACTTGATTTTTATAAAGTCAAAAGGTTCAGTATTATGAGAAGGCAAGGCTTCATGCCTTATGATTCATTTAATTCCTTTGTGGTTGACTAAATGACATAGTCGAAACTACCTCATATGAAACTCATGCCTAGTCGAAGATTCTTTGTCATTTTTTGCAAGCATTCAAAGGTCAGAGATCCTTCTTTATTATGCATGGTGGCCAACAAGGTCAAAGGAGCATTGTATTAGGACATGATATGCATGAAGACAGAGTAGGTTTACAAGGTGGTAGATAAGGTGAGCATATGTAATGTTGTAATGTTTGATGCAAGGAGTTATAAGGTTTTCTTGATATTAAAATTGCACATGGAGATATAAGGTGACCTCAAGATATAAAGATATATGTATGCACTAAGGCATCAAAGGGAGTCATAAGGATATTAATGTATATTGTTTTGTGCATGAAGATATTATAATGCATAGGATGACTTAAGATTTTTATCTTTTAGAGAGAGGATTAGTATTTTCTCCTTAGTGCATGTGGAGTGATAAGGGTAAAAAATTTTCCTTAATGAATATGTATCATGCAAACTAGGGGTTTTTCCCACATGGAGGTATAAGGGGATTTTTATTTTATTCTAAAGTCCTATTTGTGCTCAAATCATGCAAATTAGGCAACTATAAATTGGAGAGATAAGGAGTGTTATTTTTTCTTCTCATCATGCATGATTTTACAAACAAATTAATTGTAAATAAATAATAAAGTAATATTTTACAAATTACTTTATTATTTTTCACAAATTGTAAAGTCAAATTTGAACAAATTGTAACTAACAATAGAGTAATTATTTTAATTACTTTATTATTTACTCACAATCAATTTTGCTAAAAGCAAATCATGCAAATTGATTAGTTGAGTTAACTAGGCCACCTAGGAGGTTTTTGCATGATTTTAGGAGTATTTTTAGGGTTCTTAGTTAACTTTTTGGTCAATCATATGGAGAGGCCCAAATTAGAGCTATTTTTGCTTAATTTGTGGCAGTTTTAGACCCTATTTTTGAGGATTTTAAAGGTTGCTCGTGAGAGATTATTTTTGGAGGTAGTTATCTGCAAGTTCATATTTTGTATGCCTCTTTGAGAGAGCAAACCTATATATTGTAAAGCAAAAGTTTTTTTTTCTAGTTCTTGATTCTCATTCTGATTCAGATAGATTGGAGAATTTTGTAGCTCATTTTTACAATTTTATTGAGAGATCGGCAGGTTACAAGTTCTATTTTTGTCTTCTTTGCAGTGTTTCTTTTATTTCTTTGAGATCAAATAAGTTACCTTTCCATATAGTGCTAATTATTTGAAGTGATTTGATGAAATTTTGTTGTGTTTAATCATTAAACCTTTAAAATTATTGTCTCACTTTCTTGCTTGCAGCATTAAGCATATAATCATCACAGGTCTTAGGTTGTGTTAACTGGAAGTAGTCCTTTTGTGTTGTGAAAAACCATTTCCTTCATAGAAAGCCTATTTTCAAGCCTTCCTTAGAATTACTTTTGTGATATTTATGCCAAGATTGGATTGTGTGAAAGTAAGATTTCTGAGTTATATTGTGAGCCAAATTGCATATTATTATCCAACTCAAGTACATCACCAAATTTTACAACTTTTATTTCATATAGTTTCTTTCTTCCCTTTTCCCAAAATAGAATACATACATTCCAGTAGAACATTTGAAGGGAACCAGCCCACAATCTGGAGGTCTAATTTCACTATAGGGCACCCACAACCTAAAATTAGTCCCATGTTACACGGAATTGTAGAACTTTTCTAATCTTGCATACGGGTGCAATTGCCAGTGATAATAGAACCTTAACCTACATGCTAGATATGTTGTGTAATTCCATAGTAGGTATCTAAAAAACCTATTTGGTTCTTGGGTTTGTTAGGTTTTATGCAAGTTATGCCCCAAAAACACCTCAGACAGGGCTATAAGCAAGTTGGTCTACTTACAAAGGAAAGACAAGAAGGGTCTGTGGTCAGGAATCATAATGAGTTTCATTAGTTTAAATGCATCATTTTAGTGAGATCTCATTTGTCTAGGAGGATAGGCATGAGTTCCATACATATAAGCCATGTTGGGTTACCTTTCCCATTCATTGAACCCATGCATTGTAGAAGGAACAACCCACTTTCTTACATGATCAGTCAAAACTACATTGGAGTCGATTTGAAGTTGTTCTTTGCTCTACATCAAGTGGTATCATAGCATAGTTAGTAGGTCTGTTGTGGTTTAGAAGTGGTAAGTTGAAGAGATAGTTAGTCAAAGATGCCTCCAAGAGGGAAAAACATGGCTCAAGAGATGAGTGAGCTGAAGGAGAAGCATGCTAGAGAGTTGACGGAGTTAAAGGAAAGAATGGCTACTCTAGAACAAAATTAAAAAAGAGGAATGGCTCTAGGTGATGAGAATGAGTATGAGGAAGAAGAGGAAGCTGAGTATGAAGATGTGGAAGAAGAGTTGGACCCTGAGGATCAGAGGATGGTGAAGTTACTGAAAGCAGTAAAAGAAGACAAGCACAAGATGAAGATAGATATGCCAAAGTATGGAGGAAGCCTTAGTGATGAAGAGTTACTTGACTGGATTGCAGCATTGGACAATCACTTTGAGTGTGATGAAGTTCCTGAGGAGCAAAAAGTGAAGATTGCAAAGACCAAGCTGACAGGTCATGCTTTGTTATGGTGGGATTATTAGCAAACAAAGAGGAGAAAGCAAGGAAAGACAAAGATTGCTTCATGGGACAAGATGGTAGCTAAGATCAAAGGTAAGTTCTTAAATAAAGATTATGAAGTTCAAATGTTTAAAAAGCTTCAAGGTTTAAGACAAAAGGAAATGGATGTTAAGTCATACACTGAAGAGTTTTATAAGCTGAGTATAAGGTCTAGTCAAAGTGAAAGTGAAGTGTAAAAAGTTGCTAGATATATTGGTAGTTTGAGGTTTAACATGCAAGATGAACTAGTGTTGGCAAATCCAAGGAATGTTGAAGAATGTTATTAGATGGTAGTAAGAGTGGAAGAGAAGCTGAAGACAAGACAAGACAAGACAACTAGAGGTAGAGGCAGTACCTCTAGAGGCAGAGGATCCTTTCAAAATACAAAGCAAGCCAATGAGAGTCAAGAAGAGTTGAGCAAGGCACAAGGACAAGGTGCAAAATTCAAACAAGAACAAAGTGTAGATTTCAGAGGTAGAAGTTCTAGAGGCAGATTTAGTGGTGGAAGGAGTGCAAACACCTTTATAGGTAAGTGTTACAATTGCCAAGAGTTTGGGCACCTAGCATACAAGTGTCCTGAGAAGCAAAATTTTACAAGTGATGGTGAAAGGAAGAATGAGAGGAGGACTTAGTTAGTCCAAGAAGAAGTGTGGTGGTTCTACTCCCACCAATTGTGTTGGTGAGGTAGGAGAAACGTTGTTGCTGAGAGAAAGAGCACTATTGAAGGCCTCCAAGTAGAAGGAACTGATTCAGAGGAGAGCACTGTTTAGGATAGCTTGCAAATGTAAAGACAAGGTATGTAAAGTGATAGTAGACTTAGGATGTACTGATAACATGGTATCTAGTGAAATGGTAGACAAACTAAAATTGGAAAGAGTACCTAGAGACACACCTTACAAAGTCTTTTGGGTAAGTGATAATCAATCCATTTTAGTGACTAAACAAGCATTAGTTGAGTTTAAGATTGGAGGATATGAGGACAAGGTCCTATGTGACATTTTACCTATGGATTGTTATCATATGATACTTGGAAGACCCTGGGAGATTGATAGGTCTATAATTTATGATGGAAAAACTAACACTTACACCATTAGGAAGGATGAGAAGACTTTTGTACTGATGCCAATGCAGGAAGAAGTCAAGGAGCAGTCAAGGACAACAAATATGATAATGTTTGGTAGGAAGGAGCCAATGAGGCTTGAGGAGAGTGTAACCAAGGAGTATGCAGCCTTTACAAGGCATAGAGTTGTTGAGACAACAGATAGGAAGAGTGAAGATGATTTGCAGACAGTTGTGAAGAAGAATGTCTTCATGTGGAAGAAGAAGGTGGATGAGAATGTGTCTTAGTCTGAAATAATGAAGAGTAAGGATGAAAAGCTTGTGGAAAAGCAAGAAATGCATGGAGTGATTATGGTTGGGACGACAGTCATGTGCCCTATTATAATGAAGGTAGGAAAGAGACAATTAAGTGATATTCAAAAAGAGGTTTGTGGCCTTGAAAGGATAGTGAAAAAAATTTTTACAGGACTGACAAAGATTCCTAAGTTTGATGGTGAAAGGGTTTACAGGTCTGACAGAGAAAAGGTTGAAGTTAAGGACAATGTTGAGCAGAGATCAAAACATGAAGAAGAAAGGGAAGTGAGGACAGTTGATAAGGGCTTGAAGGCAGATGTAAAGGAAGATACAGTACCTGTGTTTGGTGATGAGAAGTTGAAGGACACTCCATGAATCAAGATACAAGGTTAAAACATGTTTCAAGTAAAGGTGTAGACAAAGATGACAAACACGGTCTGAAGCAAAAACAAGGTGTACCTATTGAAGGAAAGCATGAAGGTCAAAGATGTGAAGAGCACAAAGGTGGACAAGCTACAACAACTTTCCAAGGGACTTGGAAAACTTCAAATTTGGGGTGTATGGTGCAAGAGTACCTTTGGCAAGATTTTATCAATTTGAGTAATTTGAGTCATGTCAAGTAGTCATAGGGTCATAATATGTTATAATAAGGTCTATTAAAGACCACTTCTAATGTATTTAAGTCAATTTTGACATTTTTGAGTGAGTGGAGAGTATAGATGTGTGAGTGAAGACTAAGTTTAGTAAATGCTTTTATGACTGTCTTTTTGGGACAAGCTATTTAGGCTGCCCATGCCTACTTTTTAGGCATTTTCCACAATAAAGAAGATATGTAATGAAGAGATAAAGGTGCGAAAACATATTAATTATGCAGGATTCACCTTGAGAAGCATGGAAGAGAAGATTTGAGATTGGAAGTAATAAGAAAAATTTTGAGTTTCTGCATTTTTTTACTGTCCTTTTGTTGTTCCATAGCTTGGGCCATGTCTGTACAACACTTTCAAAGCACCAAATGCTCAAAAGGATGAAATGAATGATGTTACCTTTGATTTGAATCAAGTTTGAGTGGATCTCATTGTCTTGGAAGCATTTTATCAAACATTTTGCTGTGACTGCTCTAATTTCCTTTTTTTCTCTATTTTTTCTGTTGTTCTTTCATCCTGTACCTACCCGTACTGTACAGTCATGGGTAGAAATGACTAGAATGGTGTAGTGAGTGGTCTTATCTTTCATTTGAATCAAGTTGCAGAGGATTTCACTTGGGTTTAAGCATTTTGTGACTGATTTGGTGAAAGTAGCCTTTAAACCCTAATTTTGAGGGTTTTAACAAAAACAATGGTTTTCTACTCTTTTCCACATGCAACATAACCAAATAATGGATGGGATAGGATTTTTTAGGTTGGCTTTGAAATGGGTTTTCATGGCAGGAGCAGGGGATGTGATCAAGGTGACTGTTGCAACATTCTAAACCTAATATCTTCATGTATAAGGATTTGTGGGTTTGTTAGAGAGTTGTGTTGATGCATGAGAGACTTGAAATAAATCAAGAACCCTGAAATCTATTGATTCAGACTATTTTACATCTCTTTGATCTTTTGGAGTAGTTCAGAGAAGTTGGGAGTGAGAGTTCACCATACTTGCTTTGAAAGGGGAGGCCTAATTAGCGCTTGGGACAGCAAGAACAGTCCATTTTTGACCCCTTTGTTCCAAAGAACCCTAACCTACATGCTAGATATGTTTTGTAATTCTATAGTGGGTATCTAAAAAATCCATTTGGTTCTTGGGTTTGTTAGGTTTTATGCAAGTTATGCCCCAAAAACACCTCAAACAGGGCTACAAGCAAGTTGGTCTACTTACAAAGGAAAGACAAGAAGGATCTATGGTTAGGAATTGTAATGAGTTTCATTAGTTTAAATGCATCATTTTAGTGAGATCTCAGTTGTCTAGGAGGATAGGCATGAGTTACATGCATATAAGCCATGTTGGGTTACCTTTCCCATTCATTAAAGCCATGCATTGTAGAAGGAACAATGCACTTTCTTACATGATCAGTCAACACTACATTGGAGTTGATTTGAAGTTGTCCTCTGCTCTGCATCATTTTATTTAGGTGATTTTTTGTAGGGTGTCAATTTATAGGATTTTTATTTGGGAAACTTAGGTTTCTAGCCTAGTCTGTACCCAAAGAGACCACTTACTAGGGATCTCTTCCCATGACTTTATTACTAAGACCACTACTGGGGTTCTCAGTCCCCAATGAATTATCACCTTTGTTCAAACACATGAGCTCATCAACCCAGTGAAGGTGCATAGCCTATGAGCATGCCATCCCAATGAAGGCACATATCCTACGAGCACAACAACCCAGCAAAGGCCCATGTCCTATGAGCTCATCAACCTAGAGATGGTTTGAACCTTGGTGGTGATCACAACAACCATGTGAACTAACCACCACATTGTGACCTTATGGGCATTTATACAATGATATCTTGATTTAAATTAGATTGTACCTCATTTCTAAACTTTTGTCTACTTCTATTTAGGTTTTGATTCTTCATTGTAGATTCTTGTGAATTTTATATATCAAAACAAAGAGTTATGAAATTTGGCTAACTAAAACCATAACCAATTCAAAGATATAACTATTGTTAGAATAGAGATGTAACTAAGAAGCATAAAAAACTATAAAGAGAAAAGGAAGCAATGACATTAACCCCAATAGTCTGAACATTAACAAAAAGAACCATATATAACCTAGAAAACAAGAGAGAAGGTTAAGTCAATCAAGAAGAGCAATTAAAACTATCAGTACTATTATCAACAATGTAATTCCCCAAGTCAGAATCTCCATTCAACTATCCAAGTTCCTTTTTACACCACTCATTCACTACAAACCTTAATGTCAGGTCTTGGTATTGCTTTTAGAGAAAAAATTTAAAAAATCATATAGAAGGTGACTGCGTGAAAGCATTGGAAAGATGAAACTTCTTAAAGTCTTGAATTTAAAAGAGACAAATATTGTGGAGGTACTGGAGTGTGTGGGACATCTGAAAAGTCTCTCATTTCTTGCTCTACCTGATTTGAGATGTAAGAAATTACATTATGGATGAATGAATTTAAATGTCTTCAGCATTTAGAGTGACGGGATGTTAGTCGCATGGCAAAGGGAATATCAAAGCTGGTCTCTTTGAGAACACTACAATTAGGTTGGTTGGATGTCTCCATTGGAGAGGATGAATTCATGAGGTCAGAGGATTTTACTTCAGGAACTAGGGTTAAATGTTAAGCATGAAATGGAGTTGAAAGGGATGGAAGAAGGGATCTTTGCGTGACTGGTGAAGATGAGTCATTTGAGAATTGGGGTTTCCTAAGAAAATGACAACAATGAAACATCTAGAAAGTCTTACACTATGAAGGTTTTCAGTGCCAAGTTGGATATGTGGTTTGGCAAATCTGAGGGAACTCAATTTAAACAAGTGGGATTGTAGTGATTATCTGGATTTGCAAATAATGTCCAACCTAGTGAGGTTGGAGTTGTGGAAGAAATTGTAGACATGATATTTCCATAGTCCATGATATAATAGTAGAGTTTCTGGTTCCACTGTGTATTGCTTTATTTTGCATCAATGTTTCAGATCACGTTGTGGAAGAAGTCAAGGTGCAGAGAATTTCCAAAGGCATTTGGAAAGGCAGGAGGGTTTCCACACCTCCCCTTCTTCACAATTGCATTCTTCTATGAATTAGAGGAGTTTCTGGAATTGAAGGAAGGGGCAATGGCATGCCTTGAGGAGTTTTGTCTATGGGACTATCTCAAAGTGAAGAAAGTGGGAGACAGATTGGAGTGTTGAAAAGACTGAAGCTCTTCCATTATAACAAAAGTGGGACAAATGAATTAAAGGAGACATTTAAGGAAGGCAGAGAATATTGGATTAAAATCAAATCCATCAATCTCCAAGTAGAAATTAAATCAGAATAGATTGACATTATTTAAACATTTTTATGTTTTAAATTGTAAAGTTTAAATTTTAAATTGTTCATTTTTTATATTCACTTATAATTTAGAAAAAAACTTTATTATTATCTTGGAATAAAATATCTTTTACATAAATCTAGGTTAATATTTAAGGTGTATAATTAATTATTAATTCTAAAGGAAGTGAGAATTAATAATTAAAAATGTTATTTTAGAAAAAATAAATGTAATTTGAAAGGAGGCAGGAATTAATAATTAAAAAAATTTATTGTGAGTGAAAAAAATCTTCTTACCTAAATCTAGAGTACAACTAATTAATTAATTTAGATTTAATTAACTTGAAAGAAGAGGTGGGAATCAATAATTGAAAATGTTATTTTAAGATAATTAAATGTAACGAATTAAGGAATTTAGTTGTTAAATTGATGATGAAATATAGATGTTAGAGAATTGTATAATCAATTCATTAAATTATATAGAAATTTGATATTTTAATGTGCCCATTATCTTAGAATTAGAATATAATAGAAATATTCTATGGATTCATCCCCTAAACTCTCTTTTGACCTATTATTGCCTCTTTAGTTGTGGTTTTATAGAAACATTTGGCATTTTATGCACCACCACACTTTATTTGGGGATCCATGTAGTCTTATTTGTACATAAAATTCTAGTTTTTATACTACCATGGCAATTGCCTTTGTGTCTTTCTTTCATAAATAATTTGTTCATTAATACATTTATGTGTTTTAATGTGAGGCACTTTGGATTTTGGAGGATAAGCTTCTTTGTCCAATAGCTTTTGAATTTTTGCTTTCTTATCTAGATGTATCTTGTATAAGTCATGTACAAGGTTATCCCTCTCATGTTGGATTATAGTGAGCTCTTTGAATTTTGACTACCTCTCCTTCATGTAAAAAATTAACACATTAATGTAAAATAGAAGGAATGGCCGTATATTGTTATATCCATGGTCTCCCAAGTAATATACCAAATCTATCAAATGATGGTATCACATGACATAAGACCCAAGCAATTATTTAGGACCTACTCTTAATTTTAGAATAATGCCTTCCAATGTATTGATTAACATACATTTAAATGCAATCCTAGGCGACAGGTTATCACAACTATTGCAACATATGAGAATATATTGACAACCGAGAAACCAAACAAACACAATTAATGAGTTAGCAATTTCTCAAATCTTTCAAGCATTAACAATATCTATTGAAATCATGAGATAGTCAACCATCTAAATTAATGTTAAGCTATTTCCACACAAAAAATAATCATCCAACATGAAACCTCATGCAAAATTTAAATCATGAAAAAGTTGTTAGCTTTAAACAAGCACACATAGTGGTGACACAACCCAACAAACATTCCTAGAGCTTTGGTGTTACAACCACTGGCTCTAATACCAAATATTTTACACATTCAACCTACACATTGATTTAATGTCAAGGCTTAAGAATCCACCTCTAGGCCTACACAAGACTCACATATGGATTCTAACTTAGATTTCACACTTAAACTACTCTTGGCTACACATAAGCATTTCTCACAAGATCATAATTGTATAAAACAAGGAACCACAAGGTTGAATCAATGAAATCACAATGACATGGTTCAATAAAAAAAAAATTATCATTTCTCTTTTAGGGATACACATTACAATTAATAATTATTAGAAATCAAGCATTACTCACTCTATAGGATCAATTATGTCCTTAATCACAATCTAGTGAATACAAATATTTTCTAAGCGAAAAAACATATAATCAAAACATTTTCATTCACTTTTATAGACACACAAGTATTCATTATTTTATCTTGTACATAATTTAGTAAATAATCCAATTGCATGAAAATGCACCTAATGTATAACTTATAGTTTCTAGTAGTTCTTATGATATTGCACATAATGCATACACTTCTACAACACATGAATCAATAATTTATATAATGGGTTTTGACATTGTAGGTTCACATAATGGTCTATAGGGACTCTAAGGCAACACCATAGTATCTAAGAACCAAAGAACCACTTAAAGAACCAGTTGGAATGATAGTCTCAAGATCACTCCTAGAGGACATTTACATCCATTTTTGTAAGCATACTTTCCCTTGTTTATTTAATGATTGTCTTGTCTTATTAGTGGGTCATGTTTGACTTAGATGTGTATGTTTGGGAAGATATTTGTTGTGTAAATCTAAATGATCTCATCTTATGAGTAATTTTTGTTTAATGATTTAATAATGAAGTGGGAAATAAATAGTGTTCTTAGTTTAATGTGAACATGATTATTCCCATGTTAAGCTCTTACCAAATAAACTCTAGTGTGTTTTAAAATAGATGTACTTTGACGTGCATTATGTTGTGAACACCCTATGTTTGATTTGTGTGTCCTTGGGATTGTGACATTAAGTATCCATCCTTAGATTGATTGCATTGGTGCATTGTCAAGGGTCACCTATAAATTTTGGTCGTGACGTGAGAGGTAGGTGGATATGTGTAAACCTATGGAACTTATGGTACGATGTTGTCTATATTGTCTTCAAAAATTCCTTGGCTACCATTCCTTCCTATAACAAGTACTAGACACCTCCCCTATAGTTGGTAGAACCATTTATTAGGTTCTCTTTGCTAGCCTACTTTACCTAGCTATCCTTGTTGGTGTTTTCCTTTTCCTCAAACACGATATTGGTATTGGTTATGGGTATGGGCATGAGTTCTAGTTCTTAGTTTTGTTACTTGATAATAACAAATTGGTATAAGTGTTAGCTTTTATGTGTATTCATTATAAGTTTTCTCATAATCATTACATAGGATGGGATGATTTATATTGGATAGCATTGGTATGGGATAGTATTACCAAATTTACAAAATAATTTAGCATTTTAGATATCTTAGTAACATAACAAAATATTATTTTAGTTTTAAAAAATGATGAAAGAAAATTAATTATGTTATGTAATAGTTACATTATGGGATGGATCTTGCAAAGTGAAATTTTAGGTTGGGGATAATCTTGTGGGTTCCATTGAGGCTAATTAGATATGCTTAGTTTTTGTGGTAATAAGTCTACTGACATGATCCTATGTGGTAGTAAGGCAACCAACCATTCCTTTTGATAGCGAGATCACCAACATGCTATTATGTATAAGTGTTTTCTATGTGGCATACAATTTTTGACATGGGGCTAGTGGACATGATGTCATGCAACTATAATGTTTCAATATGGAGTGTAGGGCATGATGTCATTTTTTGTGTGGGTATTTAACCTAGGGCTCAAGGACATGATGCCATGTGTCTATGTGAACATGAGGGTACCTAGTATGATTATTATTTTCTATATGGTTTACTCCATTCTTGTTTTGATGGCATATGTAGATGGTTGTCATCATATTTTCCTATGACTACCTAAGTGGGTAGGGTGATAGCATATGAGGAGCCTTGATATATATGTTATATGATATTTTGACCATATGAAATCTCTCCTTCCTTATTGGTGACTTAATGTAAGTCACATAGTGTTGTGATGTGTAATTTAGGTTAGAATTTTCTATAAACAACAAATCTTCTTAGGACCTAATGTCTATGAGCTAATACAAATCTAGATTGAAGAATAAATTTATTTTGTATTTAATATAATAGTGAAAATTACCAAGAGTAAAATAAAAATATATAGGCCTCATGGATTCATGACTCAAGGAAGTGACATGTCCAAGAGGTCATGAGTTGACTCCCAATCAATAGGTGAGTTAACATAGTCTAGATTTGAAATAGAGGTGGCCTTAACTAAATAGAGGTGGAACCTAACTTCCATAAATCAAGGATTGATGGGGTAGTGATGGCACTTTTGTACCTCAAATCAAGGTGTACACTTGTCATTATTAGCTAACTAGGTGAGGGAAATTAAATATTTCTAATATTCTAGGTAAGTTTCCTATAATAGTGCTTATCCTAAGTGTAATATTGTAATATTCTAGGTAAAATTAATAACTAATTGCAATATTACACTTTGGATAAGCACTATTATAGGTGAACTGTAATATTTACACCAACCCCCCTTAAGTGTAATTTAGGTGGAAATAGAAATGGGTCCTAGCAACATGGCTATGTTAGGTACAGATGTACAATGATAGAAATCTCCCTAAAGAAAGAGAGAGAAGAACCCCCTAAAGAAGGAGAAAGGGAAACCCCCACAAGGGAGAGAATGAAGAAGTGAGAGCTAGGTAGCCCCCTCTAGATGTAATCCTTCCTACACTAGTAAAGAAAGAATGATACTAAATTTTGATGAAAATCCATTCTCACTAAACAACATTCCTTCCCTAGGAAGTAGTATACCATAGGTACATATAGAAGGTCTTCCCAATCCAAAAACAAAAATTAGGGAAGAAAACATAAAATGTATGTTGATTTGGAAATTTTTCATTAGTCCCCATGTTGGTGTTGAGTAGTGCCAACATCAAATTAGTAGTCCCAAGCCTAATTGAAGAATATGAATACTCAAACACGTGTGGAAAATTATATAGAATAAGTGCCAAAGAATTAAGCAGGTGCAGGTGGAGGTGGAATCTCAGTGCATGTCATGTGACTACACTACTCATCCCACAATATTTCCTACTACAAAGAATCACTAGAAACCCTTAGTGAAATGAATCTAAATTTTGTAGTGTCAGTAGGATAAGGTGGAATCATAGTGGGGTGAAATCACAATAGCATGCCACTTTTCAACTTTATTGGGCCACAAAATTAACATTCAACATAATTTGTTGATTATACCCAACAAACTATCAAAAATTTAAAGATGATGTAAACTAGTGATGTGTGTCATTTTCTCCATACGTTCAATTTATATTCTTTTCTAAAATTTACAAAAAATATTTCTATTGTTTTGGTTAGTTTTCACAGTGAGTGGCATTTTACCACAACACATAAATTTTACCACAAATAATCTTTCCAAGATTTCTTGGAATTAGATCATTAGCTCCAATATCTAGAGAGTAAATATTTTTTGCTATTTTTTATTGAATGTTGTATTATTATTATTTTCTAAATTAGTACTAATATAAATTTAGGATTGCATTCTATCATAACATTCTTCTCTTTCCCTACTTATCAAAATTGAATTTCTTTTTTTATTGAAACAAGGACATTGATGTGGAGTGTTGCGCAATTTTTTGGAAAATTTTAACCTAGTTTGCTATTTTTTTATTGTCTCAAAAAGATATTTTTTTGTAATTGACTCATTTTACTATAAATAAAATATTATTAAAAAATAGTATATTATATTTTTTAGAAAGATAATTTTGAGGGCTATGTACACATAAAATCTTGTCTCTATGTGATTTCCTTTGACTCCCATGCACATAATGTGAAGTTGACTACGTTGACCTCTAAATTGCAACATGAGAATATGAGAATAAAATACTACAACAAGGGTGTTACATAAGTGGGTTTGATTGAATTTTGTTTAATTAAATCATATTCAATTAAACTAATCTTGTATTTAAAGTGCTTTGATCAAATTCATTGTGCAAATCTATAAAAACATAATTGCCTCCCCATCTCACCCACCCTGCTATTTTGCATTGCACCAAAATTATAATTGCATTTTAAAACCAAAGTGATAGGAAACAAAAGGAATAGACAAAATAAAACCCAATGATCATATCCTATGAAAATTAAATTAAATTAAATATAAAAAGAAATGTGAGATATTGGAGTAGAAAAGGTATGTCTCTAAATTTTGTATTTGATAGTTTAGTTCAATTTTATGTAATTTCATTGTTATATTAAAGTATATAGTTAATTATTTATGTAATTTAGGTTGAATTTTAATTAAATTGTGACATCTAAAATATATGTTAAAACTTAATTAAAATTGATCTAATTTACATAAATAATCAACTACATATATTATATTGTTTTCAAATATTGTTTAACTGGTTACTTTTTTTATTTTATATGTATTTTTTAAAAAGATATATTGTAACTAACATGTACTTTTTGATATATGTATTTTCTTCGTAACCCCTATCTCTTCTTAAGCCCCCTTTATAGTGCATTAAACACAACATTTAGCAAGATTACTCTCTCGTACCCTAGGAAGTGATGCCCTAAATGTATATTTGAAGGCTATAGAGGCTGGAGTGATGAGAAGACTATAGAAACCTTTTTATGCGATTATTTTTTCTTGACATTCTTCTCTCTTTTTTTAAGACTTTAACCCCAAATATTTCTCATCTAGCCTCTTTTTTCTTTTAGGATTTATCATTTATGACTAAGTTGGATTCTCTATAGATGGTCTAATGAAGTTAGAAGTGTGTATACTCCAAGCACCAAGCCTTAGATATACCTGATACTTTTTAGTACCATGTCTTTTGGTTCCACTCTACTCTAGTGGGTGTTTTGTCTTATGGAAAAGAGATGGAGGTATATCAAAAGATGGAAGTGATAAGTTGGAGCAATAAGGGACTCTTTTGAAGGACATAAGGATACAATTAATAGTTTATGGTTTAAGGTTTCTAGAATATCGAGTTTGAGGCATGCAAACATATGTATGTCACAGTACACATGTGTTTAGAGTAATAAATATTTCTTTTAAGAGAAATAAGGAAATATATTTAAATTTACAATTTATATGTTTAGGCCCATTTTACTATTTAATGATTATTAATTTTGGATTTAGGAAATAGGGTTTAGAGTTTATGGTATGTTGGGACAAAAAATCACAAGTCCAAAACCCTAGAGTATGTTCATATCTTCTAGGCCAAAGGATGTCATCAAGAAAATAAAGAAGGGACTCATCCACATATTTAGGATGGTTAAAGGCCAAATGTAAGAGTGGGTAATCTCTTCTTCACTTCTGCTTCAACTAAACCAAGGAGGGTGTTCCTAGAGGTATCCCTCAATAGGAACTAGTCACAATATGAGATATGTGCAGGATAATGACAAAAGCAATGACACCCAAGATGCCTTTCTAAACCCTAAGTGTCACTAGTTTAGACAGAAGCTCATTTCATCAAATGACCTCTTTTAAGTTGACAAAAACATCAATGCAACAATTCACGATGTGGGTATGCACAATTAGTCAGAAAGGATGAAACTTGCTTGCTTTAATAAAGATGATTCCCTGACTAAAATATAGAACTAAAAGTGCATACAGATTTACAAACTACTTCACACTTGATATGATTGTTTTGATTTTTTTTAAGGGGTGTGGGTGATCATAGGCCTCTCAAACATGTGCCTATCTAATCGGCTATAGAGTCTTATGTTTATCAAAGGAGAAAAATAACAAAAGGGTGTATGAGTACCTATCTGATAGTTTCATATGCATAGAAATTAATATCCAACCATGAGAATACTTATTAATCCAACACCATACAATATTCATCCATATGCAACTCTGAAATGACCATGTACAAATCTTGAAATGAATCAAAAAATGTCATATTCATTCAAATCAAAGGTTACAATCATACCATAAAATGTGGCAAGAGAAAACCCTAACTGCATAGTTTTTTCCTAGAAGAACACTTATAGCAATGGAGAAAAACATAAATTGATATCAAAATTACAAATTAATCCACATACACCTTTGTCAAATGCCTATTGAAGAACTAAAATTAGACATGGATGAATCCCTAACTGCACTTGAATGTCTAGCGCCTGTAGAGAGAAATTCTACCCAAAATGATCAACCCTTGAAATGAGTTTCAATCTTGTCTTTATAGCCTTCACAACTCAGATCTGATGGTGGAATGGGTGGGAAAACCCTAAAAACCCAACCAAATGCAATAAAAACACCATTTTCAACTACCCATTTAGTATTAATAGCAACCCTGGGACCTGTTAGAGAATTTCTATATATTTTCTATGCTTTTTTGGGCTTTGGAGGAACTTTCGGTCACAAGAGGACAGACAAATCTGGAACCTAGAGAAAAAGTTCCATTGAGTTTTGAAGACCCACAAGAATCTTTGCATTGTAGGAACTTGAGAATTTAGGAGTCGAAGGGATGCAGGGATCAGAAGTTCAATGGAATTGGGAATGTTGAAACCGGGTGCAAATGTTCTAGCAGGCCCTAAAAAACCTGAAGGGACAAAAGAGGGGAAAGGGAAAGCGGGAAGCAAGAATGTGGGAGAATAAGGAACAAAGGGAAAAGTTTTGAAGTGCCAACAAGACCTGAAAACCCGCAAGTATATACATAAAATATAACATTTAAGTATGTACATTTCCTCTTTTACATTTACTTTTTTATACTTTAATTTATATTTTATGTATATGTTGTTAGGATGTTTGAAAGTGGTTTTGGACCTCCAGGAGTTATAATGCAGATTCTAGAATTTAGAGGATCCCAAAAATTTAGACTTAGTCATTTTTTTAGGGGGGACATTATGATCCACAGAACAAGGGGAACCCACTAAGACATTTGATGAATTTACATGATATTGCAGTTATGAGGCTTGGAAAATGGAAGTCCCAATAATGGCTCTAGTTGGGGAGGTGTGTCTAACAAGGACAACAAAAATCCAAAAGATCTCCGAGATAGACCAAAAGGGAAAAAATAACACAAGATGAGAACAAACACACCATCATGACAATTAGGGGTCAAGATTGATCAAGGATCAAAACATGAAATATATGTCATTAATTTATCACAAAATGAAGGACTTCATTACTTACAAAAAGTAATGTTTTAGATGTTGATCATGAACAGCTAGCTCCATGAGCTCTCCTTCCAAACTTCTAAGGTAAAATATGTCTTGGTTGTCTCTATCCACAATCTAATAGGGGCTAACCCACAATGCTTCAAACTTTCCATGTTTACCCTTATCTTTAGACCTGGTATTCCATAGAAGAACTAAATCACTTATCTGGAAGCACCTTCTAACTGCTCTCTTGTTGAACAAATGTTCAACGTTCTGCTACTGTACCAAATTTCTCTCATGTGCATCTCTCCTAGCCTCATCCAACTCATCCAACTTCAAGAGTCTCTGAGAGACTGTATCTTTTTATCTTCACCAACATCATACAACAGCTAGTAAAAAGATAGTTCTATACCAACTGGCATCTTGGCATCCACTCCATAAACAAGCTCAAAGGGGCTATTATCTATAGCATGCTTATAAGTGATTTTGTCAGCCCAGATTGCATTCTTTAACTTGTCATCCCATCTCTTCTTGTTCATGTGCAATGTTCTTCTAATGATTTTCTTAAGGCTCTTGTTGCTAGAATTAGCTTATCCATTGCTCTACGGATGATAGGGAGATGAGTGTATTAGATTGATTCCATATTGTAAACACATAGTCAATATATCTTGGGACCTGAAACACATAGCATTGTCAGCAACAATCCTATGTGGCACACCAAACTTGGTTATTATGTTATTTAGTAAGAAATCTATCACCACCTTGGATGTCGCATTTTGATTGGGAACTATTTTAGCCCATTTGGTGAAGTAATCAATTTCCACAAGGATCCACTTATATCCATACTAGATCTCTCTTGGATCTCACCTATAAATTCTATACCCCATTTCTAAAACAAAGAATCTACTGAAATTGTCATGAGAGGGAGGGCACCAACAAATTTTAGTTTTCTTCATAATCTTTGGCAAGCATCACACTTCCTTACTTGTTTGGCAATGTCCTTAAATAAACTAGATCACAAAAACCCTACCCTGATCACCTTATATGTAGTAGTTCTAGCCTTGAAATGTCCTCCACAAATGTCCTAATGGCATTCATATATAACCTTCTCAACAACAAGCCCTCATGGTTCCTCCACATAAGGTCACTATGGATCAAAACATACCTCTGGGACTATAATTTTAGTGTCCTTTTTTATTTTCATCCATGCATGGAAAATAATTCATGTTCTTAAGGTAGAAAATTGCATCCCTATACTATACATTATTAGCCAGTCCACAATGAAAAGGAGCATCATCCACATTTATTTCATTAACTTCAGTTTCCTCTAAATTTAAATTAGCCATGAGCTTGGCCAAACCTTGGCCTCTAACCAGCTTTGTGACATGCACTTCAATATCATATTCTTGGATATTGTTGATCCATCTGCACCATCTTCCTAAGACCTCCTACTGCATGAAAATATCCTTCATAACAGAATGGGGCACCTATGCAACAATATTTTCACCCATAAGGTATGGCTTTAAATTCTTGACTGCTTTAACCAAAGCGTAAACATGTTTTTCTATAGTAGAATATTTCATCTCTACGTCTTGTAAGGACTTATTGAAAAATCCAATGGGCTACATAACCTTCATTGTTCTTTTGCAACAAAACAACTACAATGTAAAAAGAGGCAAAAGAAAATATCTGAAATGGCCTAGACTAATCAAGGCTTACCATCATTGGTGCATCCTTGAGGGCTTATTTTATATCAATGAAGGCTTCAATTGACTCCTCACTCCAAGTGATAGACTATCCCTTCTTGAGCATCTTTAAAATGGCCTTGGTTTTCTCAACAAAGTTTAGGACAAAATGTCTCACAAAGTTAATTTGTCCAAAGAAGGACTAGACACCCTTGACTGATTTAGGCTAAGGGATGAGGTCAATGGATTTCAATCTTTCTAGATATATTCTAATCTCATCCCTTGATATGATGTGTCCTAGCAGCTTGTCCTCTTCTACTATGAATTGGTACTTCTTGGGATTCAAAGAAATCCCATACTCTAAGCATCCTTCAAAGATCAATTCCAAATGCTTGCAGTAACCTTTTTTATCTTTGGAGAATGCATTGAGATCATATTGATAAACTACCATGATCTCATCTGTGAGGCCTACAAAGGCAATATCCATTGCCCTTTGAAGGGTAGAACCTACATTCTTTAACCCAAATGGAATTCTCACATCAATGCCCCAAGGAGTGGTGAAGGTTGTCTTGTACTGTTCTGACTCCTTGACCAACACTTGATTATATCTAGAGAATCCATCCATCATAGACATCAGTTCTTATCTAATTACCCTTTACAATAGGTGGTCCATCCTCAAAAAGGGGTAATTATCCTTGAGAGACTTGATGTTTAAATTTATGAAGTCTACACATAACCTAATTTCCCCAATTTTATTTCTCATGGGAACAATGATTAGACACCCACTTAGAATGTTTGATTAGCTTAATGATACCTCCTTTTAACATTGCCAACTCTTGCTGCTTCTTGGGAGCTAGATTGGGGTTGATCAACCTTTTCTTTTATCTAAAGGACTTTGCATCAAGCTGGAGGGGAATGATATGCTAAAACAAGTCATCCCTATAGGCCTTCAACTCATCGTAAGACTAAGAAAAACAATTCTTTAATTTTCTTAACAAAGTAATCAACATTTGTTTTTCATGGGGTTTTAACTTCTACCAATGTATACCATCTTTGGTGCCTCCTTAGTCCCAAGGCTAACACCTTCAATAGTGTCTTCTTGGACTAGTTTTCCTTTGCTTTTTCAATGGTCAACATTTTCAAACATCTTTTCTAACGTCACCAATCCTTTAGAAATGGTATTTATCTTTAACTATACTACTTCACTACCAAACAAAGTTTCCTTACCATCCTTGAGTTATATCAGGGGTTTTCAATCAATCAACTAACTGCCAAACTCATCCATGCAATTCAAAAAGTTGTAGATCTGATTATTGTCATTGAAAACATGCCAACTATATATGTTATCATGGATTGTTGGCCTTGTAATCATTTCAACAACATAATAACAATAAGAAGAATTTGATTGAGGATCAAATTTTGAAGTAGCTACATCCAAGGCATCCACCCTTTCATTTTCATCTCTTTCTACCCATTCAATGCCAATAGAATCAAACAGTTCTAAAGTGTCCCAAACTACATTCCTATAAGTCCTTAACCTATTTCCCTTGGCTGCAAAAATACATCTAACCTGTAGCACCACTAATTTTGAATCACCATAAATCCTTGAACACTTAACTCCATGCTTATGAGCAACATTTAAACCTAACAACAATGATTCATACTCAGCTATGTTGTTTGTGCATTGGAAATCAAGCCTAAATGAAAGCCCAAACTATTCCTTATCTAGTAAGATCAAAAATATGCCCACACCTAAGCCATCATTAGAACATGCCTCATCAAAGTGCATATTCCACAAATCACCAATGTTAGAAACAAGGGAAATAGGAAGAGGAAGATCACTACCTACTTGCTTTTCATCATTGTCATAAAATCCAATGGAATGATCCATATGAGTATCAAATAAATTTACTTCTTCATGATTTTTGTAATGGCCTTCTATATTTTGATCTTCCAACTTCTTCTCCCTATATAATTTCAGTTCAACTCCATGGATAAGGATAGCAACATAAGATAGATCCATTTGGATGCTACTCCGCATGGAGGTTGTCCACTTTATAGATAACAACATACCCCACTTAGCACGATAGCCCATAATTATTACATCCATTGAAAATGACTTGTCTGGATATGCAACAAGTTAAACCTCTACATCCTTGACCAGTCCAATCACATTTGCTTCCCTAGAATACATAGAAAAGTATTTTCCAGATTTCTAGAGGCATGATGTTGCTAGATGCTCCAGAATTGAGCATACAATTATGTAACAACCACCCATTTATGATCAATGTGGTGAAAAAGGAACTATACCCATCTGACTATTAACAATAGATGACCCCAAGTAGACTTCAACAATTTCATCATCATTACAAGGCACAAAAATTGGTTGTGCGGGTGCATTAGTAGATGTGATAAATGAGACAACCCTATCTCTATGCTCAGGGATCCTAAGACCCTCCCCTAAAGGTAATGAGATTCTAATTTGACTTAAAATTTGAGCCATGTCAAAGGGGTGATAAGGTGGTAAAGAAGTATCACAAGAGATTGTAACATCATTTACATCAAGAATATAAGATATTAATTGACTCTATGAAATATCCATACCCTTCAACTCCCTCTTCTTATCCTTGATTTTTTTCTAGTTCTATTGATGTTTAGGGTTGATCATGCTTGACACCGCTCTTTGGCTTGTGGGCATCCAATATAGGCACAATAGTTGATTGCACATTGGGTACTAAGTCCTTTTGTACATATTTCCTTTTTTGCATTGGTTGTTGTACATGACCCTTCTTTTTCTCTTGCACATTGTTCTTCGAAATGTTTTTGTGCTTCTTTTCAACATCAATCTATTGCCTTTGCTTCTCACCATCCAATCCATCTTTCCTTAACTTAGAAACAAGAGGGTTTTACACAGGCACTTGCCTATTCCTCAACTAGTATCCACCTTGAACTTCCATAATGGCTGCATCAATCAAGGCCTTCATATCTTCATCATATGGCTTGGATTTTGTGTACTTCTTCTACATGAGATCTCTCAAGTGCTCAAAATCATGAGCAGGCAGTTGATATTTCTTAGGCCTTCCATCATAATCATATTAGAAGTGTTATGTTAGAAAATGTCCCCTTGGGGCTTTTCCCTCTTAAGGTTTAGCTCCCAGGTCCTTAGATTGCATTTAGATCATCTTGCATGTTAATTGTGAATCTCGATGAGAAAACCCCTGAGTGTTATGGAAAATAGGACCTAGGGGATGTCATTTAAATATATCCTAACCAAAATTGGGAGGGTGGACTTGGGTACTAGCGCCCTAGTCCTACCCTATTTTGGGTCAGCCCTAAATTCAAATGTCAGTTTTATGACCGTTACTTAGGTCCTATACTGACATCTCAAGTTTGAATTATGAAATTATTAGTGGGAATGTTTGTAGTTGCATATATAAGCATGTTTAGGACTTCATTTGCAAACTAGAGATGGACATTGTAAAATTGTGATCTTATGCTAAAGTGATTCAAGGCTTTCATTGTGTTGTAGAGCAGTATTATGTTATTATTGTCTTTGTTTGTTGCAAATTTAACTCCATATCCTCATGGCATGAAAGAGCTTCTTCCTTTCATGAGAGCTATCTCTTCAAGGTGACATTTATTTGTGTTTCAATCATTTATCATTTGGATTTTTCCTCTATCGTTCAGGGATACACACTCTTTATCTGACAATAGTGTTTAAAAGACTTAAATGTCTCTCCAGGGCTTGACTAAGGCAAGCCTCTAAACACCACAACCCCCAACCACTCTCCTTGTGATTTTACGTTACAGGTTTCATAGCCAGATGGAGTGGAGTTGTAGGGAATAGTAAGACAGTATACAGATTCTGAATCCCTAAAGAAAAGGACTACTTGGACACAGGTGTTAGTGGCAATGTCCTTCAGAGTTGTAAACATTAAATAATTTGGACAATTATAATTAGCATCCGAAGAGCTCTGACACTCTGAAAAAACATCTAGCATTGGACTAGGCACTAGAGGTGTCCTCCGCATCTTTTGAGGTAGAAATAGAAAATACAGTGAATATTATTGTCGGGAGAAGATTAAGATTCTATAGAGAAAACAGTTCCTTGGATAGGGGCATTACTGATAGTGTTCCTGACTATTCCGCATTCCAAACTTCAAAAAATGGTCAGTTATTAATCTCTATCCTTCATCTTGGTCTGCAAGCATTTGTCGTAATTCATTAATTTACTTACTATTTTGCATAATTAGGGTTTCTTACATATTTGAGGTATACATTAAGGCATTAGTTAGCAATTTTTGAGTTTCCACATCATTCCAAGTGATAGCCCAACCTATTAGGTGAATGCTCTCACTTAGTAGAGATTCAACTTGGTCGATATGTCCTTGAATGTTTGTTGTGAAAGGAGGATCTAAACTCATCAACCCTCAAATCAAAATAAAACCCCATCCCTCTTTTCATACAAAACATTTTGGTGAACCTATTAGGACCATCAAAAATTCCCATAGTCCCATATGGTCTCATACATTTTTCCATCCATAAATCCATCTTAGGAGTCCATATTCTTTTTAAAGTTGTTCCAACAATCATTCACAAGCATCCCATATCAAGTCCATGTGAAAGATGCCTGTATTTTTTATCACTAATGTGTTTTTGTCTTCTACCACAGTCCCACAGTACATTCCAATAGCCTTGGCAGGTGTGCAAGAACCAAAGGAGGAGAAATGACAGTTATCGCTTCCTCGTAGTGAGCAGAGAATCTGGTTGCAGTATCGCAATTTAAAGATAATGATTATCGCAGTCCTGTGAAGGTCTCAAGATAGTTTTGTGGGTTGGCAGTATGAAGTAAATGATATATGTTGGTTACCACAGCCCCATGATGGTCTTGAAAGTGAGTGTCAGGCAAGCAGTATAAACTCAAGCGGCATATAATATGTAACCGCAGTCCTACGATAGGTAATAGGATGACAGGTGGAAATGTGGTAAGAAGAAGTTGAGGTAAAATAGTGACTGCACCCCCGCAGTGATCTCAAGTGAGGCTTGCAGTGGTGTGGATGTTGAGTACTGCAACCCCATGAAAGTTTGAAAGGAGGTCTGCAGTGGTACAGTGAAGGATTCATGTGATGGGTAATGTTATATACCGCGGTCCTGCGATGCTAACAACTTCAACTCGTGGGCCTATAGTAAACAACAAAAGTGGATGCCAAAAGGACCCTGTGGTCTTGCAACACTCAAACTAAGCATTGGTGGTAGCTCGGTAAAAGACACAATGGATAGCATGTATCCCGCCATCTCACGATGGTTTGTAACAAGGCTTGTGGGGTGGTGGTAACTAGTGAAATTGAATGTAACTATCCAAGCTCCCATGGTCCCATGATGGATCTTAGTAGGTCTTGCAGTGATGCAGAAAGGTAATAAATGTTGAAATAACTTTTACGCTTCCCCACGATGGTTATCATTCAAGCCTATGGGATTGCAATTACCGATGACAGGACATCAAATCTTGAGGTGCCTGCCCAGCCATTGGATTAGACAAAATCAACGGTCTATGTTTAAAAGATTTGAATGCTGAGATTTGTCAATCTTGTGGCATGAACCATGGATACACAAAGTTCATTGTTTATGTCAAAGTGCTACTGGATAAAAGATGGAAAGATCACTAGGCCAATTTTCTCCAATTACAAGAATATAAGTGGCCTAGTGATTTTGCTATATACCAATGGGAGTAGAAATATTTGACAGCTGAAGAATGAGCAAGCTAAGAATGCAGAGGAGCAATGAGCATTGAGCTGGCATCAACATGGCACCAACACATCTTGGACATCCTCCTATTTTGTCTTTTCTTGTTTCTATGCTTTACAATATGTATTCAAAATATATTTGGTAGTTTTTTAAGACTTGTCAAAAGGTATATATTGTAATAGGTCTATTAAGGGGTGGGTATATCAAAAGTCATTTTTTAGAATGTGAAAGGTCTGAAGCTTGTAGCTTCCTTCACCTCTATAAGAAGGAAACCAAGACCTTAGGAAAGCTCTCAGGGAATTTGATTTTGGAAAAGACATTGTAAGGCCTACTCTTCAAAGATATATCAATAAAAGCAAACTACATTTCTTTAGTGCCATATATCTAGTTCTTAATTGCTTGTTGAATGTTCATGTTTTACTTTATCTAGTTGTCTCCATATTTGTTTCTCCTAGTTATTTGAATTAGCATATCAAGGGTATGCTTTAATTATTCAAAACACAATTGTTGTTTCTGGGTGGTTTGTCTAATTGGGTTTCCTCAAGGAGGAATTAAATTCCATTAAATAGATCACTATAATATGGTGGATTCAATTTGGATAATTAAGAAGAGCCAGGTAAAAACAACCTTGCATGTTTATGCCAAGTATAAACAATTCCATGCCAAGTAATTTGAGTTGTGGCTAGATAGAAAGCACAAATCTTTTTTGAGAAAAGACCTCATTACCCAATTGTTGAGAAAGGCACCGATCAATTCTTTTCCAGAATCATTTTCTTGTATCATATTCAAAGTTCCAATTTTAATTTTCTATTTGTAGGAGTATTGATGAGTGTCAAATTGTACTCATAAAATACACCCCTTTTTGCCTTTCTTTTTCCCCTATTCAGTTCATCTTCCTTGTGTCTGCACTCAAATAAGTTAGCAAGATTGTTCTATTTTGTGATTAATTAAGATAAATTACTTGAGATTAAAATTTCTGATTAGATGACTAATGTGCATGGGATTAATGGAAAAATGCAGAATTTCTCTTTCCTTTTTGAATCAGCAGATGTAAATGTCAGAAACAGTGATTTTGTGCATCTCCGGAGATCGTCTTCAATGATCTCCGGAGACCATAACAAAGAGAAGTGACACCTGGAGTTTTGAAGATATGGGGAATGACTCTCCGAAGCTCTGCGAGTGTCTAGAATATCTCCGGAGCTGCAGACAGGAACAGCTATCTCTGGCGCCTCCTGAGAACGGGGCATGTTCCAGACAGAGCTACCGCCCAGATACTTCAGCAGCAATCCTAATACCCCCCTCACTTCACTCAAATCATCACCTGAGTGGTGAAGGGTCAACTATCAGTTAAACTGCTGAAGTTTTATCTTTCCTAAGATTTTGCATGAGTTACGAATTGAACTAATCCAATATTCTTATTTTCAAGGCTTTGATGCCCAAGTGTATTAAGACCTAAACTTAGACCTCTGAGTGGACTTCTGTTCCACTCAAGTCTACCTTTCTTGCATGGTGATCTTTCATAAGTTAGATAGTTAAGTACAAATAAGAGATGGTGTCATCTCCTAGAAAGACTGATAGATAAGTTCAATGATATATCATCACTCTTTTTATATATACTTTTAGAAATAGTAATAGAACAACGATGATAAAATTATTCTGATTTTTCGGAGATTTCAGTTCTGCTATAGCCATACATTTTCATGAATATAGAAATGAATGAATTGGACTGAATTTAGTGTAGATCATCTTTTGTGCTGATTTCCTGCAATAGCCTTCAGCCTCAAAGGTGCAGAACAAGGGCCCACTCTCACCAATCAGGCAGGAGGCTAGTATCTCTGTTTTATTGTTTCAAGTTTTCTTTTATAAAGGTGTTTCATGTTTTAATAGAGAGATGCATGTTATTGTTTCTTTGCTTTGAGTACATTTCTTGTTTTGTTCTGTTTTACAAGCATTCATTCCATTTATCCAACAAGAAGATAGATTAGTCATTATTTTAAGCATTAGGATTAGCTATAAACTGGTCACTTAGAATCCCTAGTTGCAGACAGCCATGGACACAGCCCTGGTTCTTTGACATCTGAAAACAGATTAAATGATGAGGTACAACGACAACCTGTCAACTATGAGTAGCAATAGAACAAAAAAATATAAAAAATTTAATTCAAATCATATTCCAGTTTGGATTAGGGTGAATTGGATGATTTAATTGATAAAATTATATAAATCCCTTCATCTGCTCTGAAGTCACCAACAAGTTTAAGGATAAATTATCCATTTGGTGAAATATAAGGTAAAACCCACCTAGGCAAAGTAGAGCCCAAAGTGCAAAGAATCTTAACCACTTGGGTTAATTCTGTTAGATGGCCAAATTGGTTACAAAACCTAATTATAAACCTTGGCATCCTTTTAGGGTTTTACATACTGTAAATTTGAGAACCAACAAATTGGCAACTCTGCTAGGGAGAGTCACTTGAAATTCAAGTTCTTGGAGCTCTCTGGAAGACCAAGAGACAATTCTAATATTTTCCTCTTGTTTGAAAAGGAGGTGGTGACTCTAGATAAAAATCTCTGAAGATTTCAAATTGCAATATAATAACACAGCTCTCCAACATGGACAATAGAAGGTCTCAATAGAACCTAAATAAAAAGAATTAGAAATTTGTTGAAAAGAATAAAGAAGGTTCAAATCCATTGCCTATTGTAGGTGCTTCCAATGGTAATTGAATGAATATTGTGAATGAACCTGTTGTCTCACAAATCTATGAAAATGCATAGGATAATCAAGTGAATGTTTTAGAACAATCATAAACTATATATAATAGCCCCATGATTGAAACACAAGTGGGGGAAAGTGAGAGTTTTCAACCCAGAAATCTTTTCAATATAACTGAGTCTCAAAAGGAATTTGAAGATTGCCTGGAAGAAGGTATTAGACAAAATGAAGCAATAATAGACTATGAACAATGAATGGCACATCAATATGCTAAGAGTTCATGGCAAGGGTTTGTGGAACAAACCTCAAAGACAGTGAGGTTTACAGATGCTAATGTTGTTTCAACTTCCAAAGGAAGATTCACTGACAGAGGGTTGAAAGAAAATGTGGAACAATTGCAAGCACAATATGATAGGCTTCAATTGTTGAGAAGACAGGAAGAATTGGAATGAGGGATACTCCAATTGAGTGTACAACCTGTTACAAATACCTTGCCGAATGTACCTATCAATAATCCAGTTACCTCTGGAAATACAACTGGACCTTTGGTCTCACATGTAAATCATTATGTGATTGGAGGAAAGGGTAATGTAGGTAATGTTCCACATGTGCAGCCAAAATGTTCATACAAGGCCATTGGCAAACCTTGCAAATGCTCCAGTGATATCTCAGGGTAACCCTACCCCTTTTCCTCCTAGCCTAAGTCAAGGGTACAATACATATGCATGACAATATCAGTATCCATTCCTCCTCCACCTCATAATGTGCATGGCAATATGTATCCTCCTGGAGGTATGCATCACAATGTACAAGGAAATGTAAACCCTAATGCTGGGATAAATTACAATGTGCATTCTGGAGTGCATCAACAACCTCAACAACAAGGACCTCAACATAATCAATATCAGCCAACCCAAAGGTAGAATCCATTTGCAAGAGGCCCAATGAATGTGGATAGATTTAGACAACTAGACTTCTTTGGCATCTGGGGATATCCAAATGACATTGATAATAAGGTAAGGAAATCAATTCCTATTTTTTTTGGAAACAATGCTATTTCTGGAGACGACCATATAAGAACATTTGAAACTGTCATGGATAATTTTGAAGTTAAACACGGAGATGTATATATGAAATTGTTCATGCAATCACTAGTAGATGATGCAAGGGATTGGTATAGAAATTTGCTAGATGCTTCAATTAGCTCATGGGTTGAATTCTAAAGGTTGTTCAAAGAACAATATGGTGATCATTCTTATCCCAAATTTTCCTTACATGAGCTAACCAATATTTAGAAGAATTATAATGAGTCTGTGGTAGATTTCAATGCTAGATTCATGAAGATTTTCAACAAAATCCCACATCATTTAAAACCAACAGACCCAATGTGCCTAGTCTTCTATTTGAATGATTTTGATCCTAAAACAAGATATGAGCTTAGAACTAGAAATCCATCAATCCTTATAGATGCATTCAAGGCTTCTTTGAATATTGAAAACAATACAAGAGCTTCAGGGAAAGTAGTCAAAAGGGATGAACCTAGAATATTACAGAACCCTAGGGTTCATCAGAATAAACAGCTGAAAGAAGAAGACAAATTGGAAAAGGTCTGGCATGTTGTCAAAGATTTATATTATAAGGTGGCAAGAAATGAAAAAGGATTACCTTATGATAAATCAAATTATCTAAGAAATGAAAGACTAAGGTTGCAAGATATGCCATACAAGACTAATTGGAAACATGGGAGGCCTATGGTTGATGGCCAAAAGAAAAATGCTAGCTGAGATACACCAGATCCACTGAGGAGACATGAGACAAACATGGTAGATGATACTCCTTGGTGTGTGCCTTGCAATTTGCCTCACTCCCATGATTATTGTATGGTAGCACAGTCAATTCAGGAAAATGAAATACCATATGATTAGGAGAAAGATGAACATACCATAAATATGTTGGTAGTTAGGCCATATGAGGTGGAAAGAGATTACTCTTCTTTAGAAGAAGATGGATCAGAGTATGATGTGAATCATCAGAGGTACAACAGTCATATTAGTCAATACGAAATATTCTCTGATCAAGAGGATAATGGTATAAGAGATACTCAAGTCTACTCTATAAGGACTCAGTCAAATCAAACACAATTGAGGAGGCCAACTGAAGAAGAAATTAAGGCACTCATAGTTGCTGCTATAGCACAGGCTATGAGCAACTATAACCTTAGAAACAGGACTATCAATGCTAATCAAGCTGTGCCAGGAAGTGTGTTTATGAAGAATGCACAAGCTGACAAATGAATTGCCCATGAATCACAAAGGGATGATGAAAACGGGAATGCTCAGAAAGCAACTTAGAGATATGTGCCTAAAGATGCAACCAAGGCTAATCACAACAAAACAAGAAGTGATCCCAACATGTAATACAGGAAAAGAAGCTTGCCAAAACAGATGTGAGCAAAACAGAGCCTCTAACAGGTATGCCCTTTTTTGACATAACTCAGGCTTTATCTCAAGTCAAATTATTGGTCCCATTATTGGAAATGATGAAGATTGATGAGTATAGGGACAGTGCAATGAAGTTGATCTCAAATGTACCAACTAAGCCTGAGGTGCATGGAAAGAATCATAATGATTCAAAAAAGAATAAAAAGGAAGTAAATAATGTCAAAGGAGAAGTTATGAAGACTCCTGAGATTTATTTGGGGACTACTTTGACAAAAATTCCATCTCAAGTTGATCCCTTTTATGTCACATTGCTTATAAACAATAAATTGGTAAAAAATTGCATGATAGACTCAAGAGCTACAATAAACATCATGCCAATGGTAGTCATGAAGGAATTGAGTATGTGGGTGGACTCCACACATGGAAAATGCTATGCAATGGATAACAGATCAATTCTTGTCATTGGTATCATGAGAGATGTGGAAATAAAGCTTGTTGCATATCCTGAAGCCACATCTAGAACTAATATAAATGTGTCAACATTCCACCATATTATGGTATGCTATTATCAAGACAATGGACTATTGCTATTGGTGAGAATGTCCAATTAGATCTCTCATATGCAACCATACCTGTAAATGGCAAAGAGGTCAAACTACACAGGGAGCTGAGGTCTAAGCAAGTGAAAGAAAAAATTGATCCAAATCAAATAAATTGCTTCTGTTATGTTGACTTGGGAAATTTTAGACTGGAACATTCTTAGCCTCAGCTACAAAACAATGATCCAATTAGCAACATTGCTCAATTAGATAAAGATGATGTCTCATAGATGTATTTTGATGGAGCCTGCAGCAAAGAATGGAATGGAGCTAGTGTAGTTTTTATTGCACCTACTGGTAAGACCTTCAAATATTCATTCTATTGTCATTTGAATGCACAAATAATATAGCAGAGTATGAAGCATTGTTGTTAGGTCTTAACTTTGTTGTTAAGAATGGAATCAAAATGTTGATTGTATATGGAGATTCTGAGTTATCTCAGGTCAAATCAAAATATGCCACTAAAAACAAAAGGCTCAAATAGTACAAACATGCAGTATGGGACACAATTGAGTTATTTGATGCATTTTCAATAGATTGGGTGGATAGGTCAAAGAATTTGATGGCCAATTTCCTTGCCAATGTTGCTCTGAGAAGAAATGTTATCACATTGACTAGTGTCTCAGAGGTAGAATTCAAAACTAGACCTTACATTCTTGACAACATATATGGTTGGCAAGTTTTTAATGATGATAAAGATTTACTAAATTTTTTACAATGTATAGATAAATATGAAGCTCAAGAAATAGACTTCAATGCTTTTATTGAGAAGATAGATGGTAAAGACATTGTATTCGGTCAGGAAGTAGTGCAATTAAAGTCAAATAAAATTCCTAAAGGTCTAGTGGCTCTGGAGCATGTTTTTTATTGAAATGACAAATCAACTGCGAAGCAAACACCAGTGCATCAAGATGATCTTGAAGAGGTAAATATTAGTACCAGTAATGCTCCAAAGAAAGTTTACATTGGTAATAAAATAAGTCTAAAAATCAGGGACATGCTTATAATCTTTCTTAGAAAATATGAACATGTATTTGCATGGTCCTATGAGGATTTAAAGGCTTATAGAGAAGACCTATTCCAACATGAAATCCCATTGAAGCTAGATGTCAAACCTTTTAGGCAAAGACATAGGCCAATCAATCCTATGTTGGAGCCTAAAATGTAGAAAGAATTGATGAAACTCAGGGATGCTGGTATTATCAAGCCTATCAGGCATTCTTCTTGGGTCTCAAACTTGGTACCTGTCGGGAAGAAGAATGGAGCTATAAGACTGTGTGTAGATTTTTGAAATTTGAATATTTCATCCCTAAAAGATAACTATCCATTGCCAAACATGGAGGCCATGCTGCAAAGAGTAACAGGTTGTGAATTGCTTTCTATGATGGACAAGTTCTTTGGCTATAATCAAGTCAGTCAAAGAGTCAGAACAATACAAAAGTGCCTTAACCACACCTTGGGGAACATATGTATATGCTAGAATGCCTTTTGGTCTCCCAAATGCAGGTGTCACTTTTCAAAGAGCCATGGTTATTGCATTTGTAGACCTTATCAATATCATAATGGTGGTATATCAAGATGATTTGACATTGCTATGTCAGAAAAATGTACCCTTGGGGGTTTTTTCCTCTTCAGGTTTAGCTCCCAGGTCTTTAGATTGCATTTAGAGCATCTTGCATAATGATTTAGACTCCTAATGAGAAAACCCTTGGGTCTTGTGACAAATAGGACCTAGGGGCTACACTTTGTTGAATTTTGAACAAAGACAGGGGATGGACAAGGGCGCTAGCACCCTAGTCCAGCCCTATTTTGGGTTTGCCCTAAATTCAAATGTCAGGTTTGTGACTGTTATTTGGGTCCCAAGCTGACATCATAAGTTTAAATTATGAAATTCTTGGTAGGAATATTAATAGTTGCATATATAAGCATGTTTAGGTTATCATTTGCAAACTAGAGAAGATATCTAGAATATGTCTATGATTGAAATCTATTGGCATACTTATGATTCTCATTGTATCGCAGAGCATAGCATTGTTATTGTGTTTGCTTTTGTAGGTTGGATCTCATCTTCTCCTCATGGCATTTAAGAGCATCTTCCTTCCATGAGAGCATCATCAAGGTGACATTTATTGTGCTTTATCATCATTATCATTTGGATTTTTGCCTTTATCCCACAAGGATACGCACTCTCTTTCTGACAACGGTGTTTGGAAGACTTGAATGTCTCTCTGGGGCTTGACTGAGGCAAGCCTCTAAACACCACAACCCCCTCCCACACTCCTTATGATTGCAAGTTATGAAAGCGGGAGGAAGTGGAGTTGCAAGGTGAAGGACACTGTGGAGATTCCAGATCTTGAAGGAAGAGCCTGCTTAGACTAGGGCACCATCAACCTTATCCTCCACATCTGAAGATATAGAAATAGACTAGACAATGATCATCAAGGTTTACAGAGCTTTTAACATCTGAAAGAATCTTCCTCAGTGGACTAGGGTGCCATCAACATTGTCCTCCACTGCCAGATCACCAGAAACTGAAGAAACAGTAGAAATCAGTGTTAGAAGGAGATCAGGAATCCACAAAAAAAGTAGCACATTGAACTAGGGCACCATCACCATTGTCCCTGACATTTCTATTCTATAGACTATGAAAAATGGTGAGTTAAGGTTCTCTACCCTTTGTCTAATTCCAGTAGCATTTGTCGTAATTCACAGATTTACTTATTGTTTCACTTAAATTAGGGTTTCAAGAGCATTAAAGCATTAATTAGCAACATTGTGTGATAACTTCTTAATTTCCTAGCAGAAAACCAAGTGGCAACCCAATCTGATAGATGACTCTCCTCTCAATAGGAGCACTCGGTTGAAAAGCCCTTGGAATGTTTTGTGGAAAGGAGGATTCAAACTAAAACCCACCATTACAAATTCCACCATATCCCCCCTTTCCTATTAAAAATTTTGGTGAACCCATGTTTTGAACTTTTTGGCACCTTGTTGAGTGTTGTTTGATAGATTTGCATTCATTCATTCTATTGCATTCGAAAATTTACAAAAAAAATGATATATTTGAAAAAATTGAAAAGAATTGCATTCTAGGGTTTGAGTTTTGACATAGTTTGCATTCATTCAATTGTCTTTAATTAATTCTCTAATTTTTACATCAGATATAAAATTCATTATCATTGAATTCATTATTTTCAATATTGCATTTGAAAAATTACAAAAAAATTGGAAAAATTGGAAAATTTGCAAAAATTGGCATATTAGACTTGCATTTTTGAAAAATTTGAATTAATTGGCATCTAATTTAAACTAATTTCTGTTATTTTCATGAGATCTGATCCAAAATACAAAAACTCATCATTTACAATTCATCTGCATTGCATTTGCATGCTTGATTTGTTAAAAATTGCTTGAAATTCTACATTTTTCATGAAAACCTAGTTTTACATGAGCTAGGGTTGTAGTCAAAATCTTGTTTCAGATTTTACTAAATTTTCAAAACACTTATTAAGTCTGATCTCTAATTTTTGTGTTGCAGCATAGTGGCCTCCTTCTGAAATTTCATGTCTAGGGTTTGAAAACTTGCATTTTTTCACTAGATTCGGCCTTATCATCTTGTTAGATTTGCACTCCAAGCATGTTGTAAGTAATTTTGCTGCACTAATTGGATTTTATTAGTGTTATTATCCACTTCCCCTTCTCAATTTCCTTACAACACCCTTTCTTTTGGGCTTTTGGATTGAAATTTTGGGAAAATTTGCATATTTTTGATATCTTTGCACTAGGGTTTGATCTAGAGTGGCACTATAGGCATGTTGTAATAGATTTTTTGGCATTAGGTGGCTGTTATTATTGTTATAAGTTTATTTCCATCATCATTTTCCTTACAACACCCGTTTCCCTACTCTTTTGCATTGAGATTTGGTGAAAATTGCATATTTTGACCTATTTTCACTAGGTTTTGGCTTGTTGACCTCCTAGAGTTGCTTCAAAAGTGAGTTGTGAAAGGTATTCTTGTATTAGTGGACTGTTATTAGGCATATAATTTTTTGTCCCTCTTTAAAATCTTCACAACACCTCTTCTTTCATTTGTTTGCATTGAGAAAAGTTGAAAAATCAAGCATTTTTTACCCTAAAACATATCTTGCTCCTAGGGTTTATTCTATTAGTTTGTGCATGTTGTTGCATGAGTATTATAACTCTCTTCCCTAATAGAAATATCCCTTTAAGAAGAAGCATAAGACTCATGGGATCTAGTGCTCTTGAAGAAATTGGTACACTGAATACCTTCTTTACAAAAGGAGAGACACAAATGTTGCAAGATACTATACCTATCACAAATACAATGGAAGATCAAACTTTTCATGATGTTGATGATACTATTGAGGTGATAGGATATGTATCTGATGAGCAAATAGATAAACTTGATAAAGAGTTAGCCAATTTTCAAGAATTTATGCAAAATGAGAGGATAGCTAAAGAAGATATTCTTGCAATTCATAATATAAGAGAATTGATAAAAGAAGGAAAAGATGGTGTTAATGCAATCCGTGGTTTAGCATATATTGTACAAACCAATATTATGTCAATGACTGAATGTGTAAAAGTGATCAATAACACTCTGTCACCATCTCATATGCAAGTATCGGTACCTATACCGACGACGAGGATATCTACATTTACATCAATTATTTTGACAACAAATGCAAATGCTTATAGTAATGCTATCATTGGTATTGGAGTATCTAATGGCACTAATTCACAAAATTACAGAGTTGTCATATTCAACTATCAAAACCTTGCCCCTAGGGTGTCTTCATGTCACTCTCAACCACCAATTCAATCCACTTATTCTCAACCATTCTCCACCTATCGCTATGCCCAACCACCACTCAATCATTCACAACCTCTGCTTGTCACTACCCATGTTCAATCTCCTCCACACTTTGGTTCCAATTCCTCACCACAAACTGCATCTCCCTATGATGCCATCCTAAACCAAATTTTGCAAGGCATGACCTCTTTACAACAAAAAGTGACAAGCTTGTCAAATGCTTCACAACCTAATATATCGACTTACCATGCTCGTAATCCCCTATCCTATGCAATCTTGAGAACTCCTATGCCTGAGAAGTTTGAAACTCCTCGCTTTGAAAAATATGGTGGAAAAGGTGATCCCAATATTCATGTGGCAGTGTTCACAGCTATGTGTAGTGATTTCTACTTTGAAGAGGACTTGTTAGCAAAGCTTTTCCCGTGATCTCTCAAAGATACTGCTTTGGAATGGTTTTGCTCTTTACCTCCGAATTCAATACATTCTTTTTTGTAGTTAATTGATCAATTTCTACAACATTTTCAAGCAAACATCGGACCCCAAGTCTCTCGAATTGATTTGCTTCATTGCAAGCAAGGTCTAAAAGAGAAGTTGACTGAGTTTATTAGCTAATATCAAGGACTTTATATACAAATTCAATATCAGATGAAAGATGACAATGTTTAGAAGATATCTATAACAAATTTGCAGCCTAACATTCGTGGTAAGATCCTCGTGATGAAGTATAACTCTTTTCAACACCTATGTACTAACCTTCATGACTACCAACTTTCTTCTAGTCAGTATGAAAATATAAACTCATCGACTCAAGTTGGTCAATCTGAGGGTGGGTCATCACAAAACAACTTTAAGAGGAATAATAAGAGTTTCATCAAGATTAATGGACAGAATAACTTTTCTCAAGTGTCTGCTATCACTAATACGAAGAAGACACTGTATCAACAAAGAAAGTTCACTCAAATATCTGAGTCCTATCATTCTATCATGAATCAAGCTCTGAGTAATAATCTCTTGAAGCTTCCCCTGATTAAACCAATGGATCCTAATAGAATGCAAGGACCTTATTTCGATGCTAATGCCTTTTGTCACTATCATCAAACACAAGGACATGATGTTAAACTATGTATTCATCTTAAACATGAAATACAAGAACTCATTGACTCGAATGTCATACAAGTATCTGGTGTGAATGATAATGGAAATAAGTCGATTGCTCCGCCGAATCAGAATTTACAGATCTTCACCAATCCTTTCTCTAAGCATACCGATAACAATTTGATGAAACAAAACATGTTAGAGATAGAAGAGGACTATGTAGATTATGATGAGATAATTGCTACAATTGAAGTGGATAAGGAAAATACTCGAGTATCACCTTGTCCACGAGGAAAAGGTATTTACTCTAAAGTTCCTCCTCCATTATCCCTTCAGGGATAGAGAGAGAATCAACATATACCAAAAAGACAAATGGAAAAAATGAAGCAAGAGATTATAACAATAGAAAAGGTTGAAATAGTACAAGATAGTCCTTGTCGTCACGATAGACAGAACCAACAGAACAAGAGAAACAAAAATTGGAAACGAGCGAGACGATTATCATTAGTTGGAAATAACAATGGTTATCCTCCTCACAAGCAACAAAATATTTCACATAAACAAGGAAGTGTTGAGAAAGTATCTCATGGACTCTTTGATAACAAGCAACATCCTAATAAGAACCACTCAAGATTCTCACAAAACTTGATTGAATACCTCTCCAAGAGGTTCGCAAGTTCCAAAATTTAGCATGATTTCACTGACAGGTAAGTATCTCTAACCCTTTATCTCTCATGTTGTGTTTCCCCCGTGATGTGTTATGTGTTTTTAGGCCTCCTAGGATGACCCTTGATTCTCTTGTAAGGTCAAGGATACTAGGAGACTGCCTCTGTTGTGACCTTCTATTTGTATTATCATTCTTCTATATTGTCTCTCCTCTATTTTCATTGTTGTGTGTTGTGTCTTATAGACATACCATTGCTGTTGGTGACTTGGGGGCACCCTCCTATGTGACTGTCCCTAAGGCACTTGTTCTCCTCTCTGATTTATTCTTTACCTTCCTCTAGTGTTTCCATCTAGCTAGCAGATGATGAAAAACATATTATACTGATGCAGACCTAGTGTCCCTTTCGCGAGTAATAAAAAATGGACCTAGTCAATACATGACAACGGGGTTGTTACATATTATCTGATGCTTGGCTAGAGGAATCACTCTATGATTTCTCTACCTTGATGTTGATGTTGATGTTATCTTATCTTGCTAACAACACTTTAACAATACTGCTACTATGTGCACTGTGTTTATCATGAATATCGCTTTGCTTGGTTCTTTCATGTAGCAGATCATATGCATTGTTGTTTATCATGATGATTTGGACACTAACACTTTTCTTGCAGGGATGTGTTTGTGGGAACATTCAGCGATCGTAAAGTACATGTCATCTTTGGGGTGCATGGGCCTTGCGAGAGCTCATGTTTCCTTGTGTGTTTTCTTCCTACCTTAACATGTTTGATATCAGTACATGATATCAACCACCTTAAGGTGGGGGCATATATAAGGTAAGTTGTCTGCTTTAGATGATAGTAAAGCATGTTTGAACAATCTGAAAATCAATCATAATCATTTAAGCCCTCTGTGGAGGCGGGATATCGAGCATATCCTTTTATCTTAATCCCTCACCGCGAGGCAAGGATGGTGTATTTCTTGAAGAGATTGCATTATCCTGTCATTTTCAAAAGTCCTCATCGCGAGGCAACGAGTGATTCTGTGACTAACTCAACCCTTAAGCGTGTTTTTGACAGTTGTTGTGGTGAAGCCCAATCATCGGTGTGTGCATGTAATGTGCCTAAGATAGTGATGAACCTAGCAATAGTTTCACTCCATCGCTTGTCTACCGTGTTTTCTCCATGTCTTCCATGTGTGTGTGTATGGTGTGCTTGTTCTCAAAGTGCAAGACCAGTACCGATGAGCTCCTCTACACTTTGGGATTTATTTGGCGTGTTTGTTCTCAAGGTGCAAGACCAGTGGTGAACAACTCCTCTACACCTTGGGATTTTGTATGGCATGTCTGTTCTCAAAAAGTACAAGACCGGTGGTGAACAGCTCCTCCCCACTTATTGGGATTTGTTTGTTTACTTTCCTTGTACTTGCATTTTGCATTTCACATGGGAAAATCAAAAAGAAAGTAATCACTGCATTCACTGTATTCTATGTGCTATGTGTGTCTTCAATGTTGTCTTCTCCGTGTTTTGTGTGACTGTAATTGTCTTATCCGTGTTTTATGTTCCTATTATTGCCTTCAATGTGTTTGGCGTGTCTTCTCTATGCCTAGCGCATTTGCTGTGTTTGTTGACCTTACTTTAATGCATGTATAGGCCTTACATTTATACATACATTAACGTGGGGGCTAAATGTTATGTCAGAAAAATGCACCCTTGGGGCTTTTTCCTCTTAAGGTTTAGCTCCTGGGTCTTTAGATTGCATTTAGAGCATCTTGCATAATAATTCAGACTCCTGATGAGAAAACCCTTGGGTCTTGTGACAAATAGGACCTAGGGGGCTGCACTTTATTGAATTTTGACAAAAACAAGGGGGTAGACAAGGGCACTAGCACCCTTGTCCAACCCTATTTTAGGTCCACCCTAAATTCAAATGTTGGGTTTGTGACCGTTATTTGGGTCCCAGGCTGATATCATAAGTTTTAATTATGAAATTCTTGGCAGGAATCTTAATAGTTGCATATATAAGCATGTTTAGGTTATCATTTACAAACTAGAGAAGATATCTAGAAGATGTTTATGATTGAAATCTATTGGCATACTGGTGATTCTCATTGTGTTGCAGAGCATATCATTGTTATTGTGTTTATTTTTGCAAGTTGAATCTCATCTTCTCCTCATGGCATTGAAGAGCATCTTCCTTCCATGAGAGCTTCATCATCAAGGTGACATTTATTGTGCTTTATCATCATTATCATTTGGATTTTTGCCTCTATCCCACAAGGATACGTACTCTCTCTAACAACGGTGTTTGGAAGACTTGAATGTCTCTCCAGGGCTTGACTGAGGCAAGCCTCTAAACACCACAACCCCCTCCCACACTCCTTCTGATTGCAGGTTATAGGTTGTGAAAGCAGGGGGAAGTGGAGTTGTAGGGAGCAGGAGGACACTATGGAGATACCAAATCCTAAAGGAAGAGCCTGCTTAGACTAGGGCACCATCAACCTTGTCCTCTGCATCTGAAGATATAGAAACAGACTGGACAGTGATCATCAGGGTTTGCAAAGCTTCCAACATCTGAAAGAATCTTGCTCAGTGGACTAGGGCACCATCAACATTGTTCTCCACTACTAGATCACTAGAAACTGAAGAAACAACAGAAATCAGTGTTGGAAGGAGATCGGGAATCCACAAAAAAAGTATCACATTGGACTAGGGTGCCATCACCATTGTCCCCGACATTTCTGTTCTCTGGACTGCAAAAAATGGTGAGTTAAGGTTCTTTGCCCTTTGTCTAATTCCAGTAGCATTTGTTGTAATTCACAGATTTACTTACTATTTTACTTAAATTAGGGTTTCAAGAGCATTAAAGCATTAATTAGAAACATTGTGTGATAACTTCTAAATTTCCCAACAGAAAACCAAGTGGCAACCCAATCTGATAGATGACTCTCCTCTCGATAGGAGAAGCACTCGGTTGAAAAGCCCTTGGAATGCTTTGTGGAAAGGAGGATTCAAACTAAAACCCACCATTAAAATTCCACCATATCTCCCCTTTCCTATTAAACAGACATCATATTCCAAGAAAGCAGAAGATCATTGCTTGCATTTGGAGAAGATATTCATAAAGGCACTGGAGTATGGTATTTCTCTAAACCCTAAAAAGTGTCAATTTGTTGTCACAAAGGGAAAGCTACTTGGACATATTGTATCAAAAGAAGGTGTGAGGATAGGTCCAAAAAGGGTTGTTGTTATTGATAAAATTCCCATCCCAAAAACAATAAAGGCCATCCAATCATTCTTTGGACAAATAAATTTTGTAAGAAGATTCATTTCTAATTTTGTAGAGATTGTCAAGCCTATTGCCAAGATGCTAAAAAAAGGGTCCAAAATTGACTGGACATCAAAGGCGGTTGATGCATTTGCTTCCATAAAAGAGATGATTAAAGAGACTCCAGTTTTGAAGTTTCCTGATTTTGGTATGCCTTTTCAAATTTTTTATTTTCTTTCTTTTCACACCATTGCTGCTATCATGCTGTAGAAAAATGAGGAAAGGCATGAACAACCAATATCATTCTTTAGCAAATCAATTCAAGGAGCTAAGCTAAAATATGATGCCACTAAGAAGAAAGCTTATGCTCTTGTAAAAGCAGTAAAGACATCCAGGCCCTACTTGGTAGGAGCACAAACTTGTAACTGCTTATGTACCTAATGTTGTAGTCAAAGATGTCCTTACATGGATAGAAGTCATAGGGAGAAGGTGTAGATGGATAAATAGAATTCAAGAATTTAATATTAATATCTAGACCACCAAACTTGTGAGAGGACAGGGTCTAGCAAAGTTGATGGTAGAATCTAATTTGGAGGCTGCACAGGTGTGTGAGGTTCAACAAGAAGAAGGTATGGTATCCAACATTAAACATACACCATGCTACACAAACATTGTTCACTACCTTAAACATATGATGTGTCCAGATGGATTGAGTGACAATCAGAAGAGGACTCTAAAATTGCAAGCTTTAAGGTGTGTGTTCATAGAAGGTGGTTTGTAATAGAAAAACAAAGATGGTGTTCTTCTTTTCTATTTAGACCAGGGACAAGTAGAGAAGATCCTGAAAGAAATGCATGATGGTGTTTGTGGGGGGCATTTCTCTGCTAGAATCACTGTTCATAAAATTCTAAGTGTAGATTATTACTAGCCCACTGTGTTTACTGATGCTCATAAATATGTGAGGAAATGTGAATCATGCCAAAAAAATTTGGTAAACTGAAATACCAAGGAGCCTTCCCTCTAAGGCCCATGCAGATTGATGCACCATTCCATCAATGGGGCCTTGATTTTATAGGGGAGATAGCAGACAAGTCCAATAGCGGGCATAGATGGATTCTTACTACCACTGACTACTTTACTAAATGGATTGAAGCAATCCCTATAAAGTAAGCAACTAGTAAAGTAGTCATAATTTTTTGTTAGAGAATATCATAACCAGATTTGGAGTTCTAGTGAGAATTGTCATAGATAATGGCATGTGCTTCAGATCTAAAGAATTCAAGAAGTTTTGTGACTCATATGGAATAGTGATATCATATACTTCTCCTTACAATCCCCGAGCAAATGGTCAAGTAGAATCTAGCAACAAAAGTTTAATGAAAATAATCAAGAGGATACTTGATAACAACAAAAGATCATGGGATTCAAAGCTAAGGCTAGATTTATGGGTAGACAAAATCACAATGAAAAAGGCTACAGGCAAGTCACCTTTTAAATTGGTATATGCGACACAAGCAAGAATGCCAATACACAATCTTTTGCTTGTGTACAAATTCATACTATAGGAAGATATTGATATGCTTGAACCACTAGAAGAGAAGATGAAGCAGCTGGTAGAACTAGATGAAACAAGGAGTCAAGCTCAAAAATAGAATGAAAAGATGTAGATGCAAATGAAATGCCTCTTTGACAAAAGGGCCAAATACAGAAAATTTCAAGTTGATGATATAGTCCTCATGTGGAATGCACGAAGTCAAGATAAAGGAAAACATGGGAAATTTGAGGCTCTATGGATTGGACCATTTGTCATTATTGGAAAATGTGGTGAGGATTCATACTATCTCCAAAATATGGTGGGTGAAAATTAGGAATTGCCAGTGCATGGATAATTTTTGAAATACTTTTTTTTTCTAAAAGAAGATATAATTCCATGCACAGTAGTTTAGGTTTCTTCCCTTCCCCTAAAATTTTGGTTTTCCTTGTTTTTGTATAGCTTTTGTTTTGGTTTGCACCTCAGATAAGTGTTCTAGGTCCTTGCAATGTCTTATTAGCCATTCATCCCCAATAAGAGCCACTATTAGGACCATCAAAAATTCCCATAGTCCCATATGGTTTAATACATTTTTCCTTCCATAAATCCATCTTAGGAGTCCATATTCCTTTTAAAGTTTTTCCAACAGTCATTCACAAGCATCCCATATCAGGTCCATGTGAAAGATACCTATATTTATTATCACTAATGTGTTTTTGTCTCTTACCACAGTCCCATAATACATTCCAACAGCCTTGGCGGGTGTGCGGGAACCAAAGGAGGAGAAATGATACTTACCGCTTCCCCGTAGTGAGCAAAGAATACGGTTGTGATATCGCAGTGTGAAGATAATGATTATCATAGTCCCGCGGAGGTCTCAAGATAGGTTTGTGGGCTAGAAATATAAAATAAATGATATATGTTGGTTACCGCGGCCCAACAGCGGTCTCGAAAGTGAGTGGCGAGCTAGCGGTATAAACTCAAGTGGAATATAATGTCACCGCGGTCCTGTGGCAGGTAAGAGGATGACTGGTGGCAATGCGATAAGAAGAAGCTGAGGTAAAATAGTCACCGTACCTCCACGACGGTCTCAAGTGAGGCTTGAAGTGGTGCGGTATAAAGGATTTCAAGTGGTGTGGATGTTAAGTTCTACAACCCCGCGATGGTTTCAAAGGAGGTTTGTAGTGGTGCGGTGAAGGCTTCATGTGATGGGTAATGCTATATACCGCAGTCCCATGATGCTGATGACTTCAACTGGTAGGCCTACAATAAACAGTGAAAGTGGATGCCAAAAGGACCCTGCGGTCCTGCGACAGTGAGGCTAAGGATTGGTGGTAGTGCGGTCAAAGACACAATGGTTTGTAACAAGGCTTGTGAGGTGGTGGTATGCGGTGAAAATGAATGTAACCATCCAAGCTCCCGTGGTCCTATGATGGATCTCAGTAGGTCTCGTGGTGATGCAGTAAGGTAATAAATGTTGAAATGATATTGGCGCTGCCCTGTGATGGTTATCATTCAAGCCTCCAGGATTGTGGTTACCAATGACAAGACATCAAATCTTGAGGTGCCCACCCAGCCATTGGATTGGACCAAACCAATGATCTATGTTTGAAAGATTTGAATGTTGAGATTTGTCAATCTCATGGCATGAAACATGGATACACAAAGTTCATTGTTGATGTCAAAATGCTGCTGGACAAAAGGTGGAAAGAACACCAGGCCAATTTGCTCCAGATTCAAGAATATAAGTGGCCTAGTGATTTTGTTGTATACCGATGGGAGCAGAAATATTTGATAGCTGAAGAATGAGCAGGCTAAGAATGTAGAGGAGCAATGAGCATTCAGCTGGTGTTAGCATGGTACCAACACATCTTGGATGTCCTCCTATTTTGTCTTTTCTTGTTTCTATGCTTTCCAATATGTATTCAAAATATATTGGCAGTCTTTTAAGACTTGTCAAAAGGTATATATTGTAATAGGTCTATTAAGGGGTGGGTATATCAAAAGTCATTTTTTGGAATGTGAAAGGTCTGAAGCTTGTATCTTCCTTCACCCTTATAAGAAGGAAACCAATACCTTGGGAAAGCTCTCAGGGAATTTGATTTTGGAAAAGACATTGTAAGGCCTGATCTTCAAAGATATATCAATAAAAGCAAATTGCATTTCTGTGGTGCCATATATCTAGTTCTCAATTGCTTGTTGAATATTCATGTTTTACTTTATTTGGTTGTCCCCATATTTGTTTCTCCTGGTTATTTGAATTAACATATCAAGGGTATGCTTTAATTCTTCAAAACACATTTGTTGTTTTTGGGTGGTTTGTCTAATTGGGTTTCCTCAAGGAGGAATTAAATTCCATTAAATAGATCACCATAGTCTAGTGGATTCAATTTGGATAATTAAGAAGAGCCAGGTAAAAATAACCTTGCATGTTTATGTCAGGCATAAACAATTCCATGCCAAGTAATTCGAGTTGTGGCTAGATAGAAACCACAAATCTTTTTTGAGAAAAGACCTTGTTACCTAATTGTTGAGAAAGGCACCGATCAATTGTTTTCCAGAATCATTTCCTTGTATCATATTAAAAGTTCTAATTTTAATTTTCTATTTGTAGGAGTAGGAGTAGTGTTAGAACATAAAAATATAAAAAATCTAATTCAAATCATATGCTAGTTTGGATTAGGGTGAATTGGATGATTTAATTGATAAAATTATATAAATCCCTTAATCTGCTTTGAAGTCACCAACAAGTTTAAGGATAAATTATCCATTTGGTGAAATATAAGGTAACACCCACCTAGGCAAAGCAGAGCCCAAAGTGCAAAGAATCTTAACCATTTGGGTTAATTCTGCCAGTTGGCCAAATTGGTTGCAAAACCTAATTATAAAGCTTGGCATCCTTTTAGGGTTTTGCATATTGTAAACTTGAGAACCAACAGAACCTGTGTTTTTGAATTTTTGCACCTTGTTTAGTGTTGTGTGATATATTTTCATTCATTCATCTTATTGCATTTGAAAAATTACAAAAAAATTGAAAATTTTGAAAAAATTGGCATCTTAGGCTTGCGTTTTGGCATAATTAAATTAATTGGCATTTAATTTCATTTAATCTCTATTATTTTCATCAGATATAATTTAAATTATAGAAATTCATCATTAATCATTCATTTGCATTACATTTTGATGCTTAAATTATCAAAAGTTGCTTAAAATTGTGCATTTTTCATAAAAACCTAGTTTTGCATTAGCTAAGGTTTGTAGTTAAAATCTTGTTTTAGATTTTACTACTGTTTTAAACACTCATTTATGTCTAATTTCTAACTGTAGTGTTTTCATAGTGGCGTTCTTGCAAAATTTCATGTCTAGGGTTTAAAAATCTTGCATTTTCACTAGACTTTGGCTTATTTTTCATTTAGAATTGCATAATAGGCATGTTGTGAAGGATATTATTGCATTATTGGGTTAATATTGACCTTATTACTTGCTTCCCCTCTTTAAATTCTTCACAACACCTCTTCTTTTAGTCATTTGTATTAAAAAAAGTTGAAAAATCAAGCATTTTAGGTCATATTCATATAGAGTTTTGCATTCAGCATGGATACTTCTTTGGAAGCTTTGTTTGCATACATCATAGACATTGATAATTTTTCTAAATTTACTCATGAATATCCTCATGTCTTGAAACAAATAGCATACATATATGATGTTGATATTTCTATGTGTTCCACATATCAAATCCTTTGATATATATCCGATCTTGATAGCTTCACAAATCTCACAGGAATATATCCTTTGATATTAGATGATCTCACAGGACTATATCCTTTGATATTAGATGATCTCACCAAATTTATAACCAAAAATACATTTATTAGTGATGACTTCATTATGTTAGATGAATCCTTAGATGAATTTATCTCTATTGAACAATCCATTGCGACTCCTATTACTAAAACATGTGATGGTAACTTAGTTCTACCTTATGATCTTTCTCCCAAAGTTGTTCCCACTTATGAGGACACTTCAACACAAAAGGATGAATTCGTTGACATATCCCTTAACATCACATCATCATCTCTTCATTCTAATGCTCTCTCTGGCCAAGACAAAGCATTAGTGAATGAAGAATTGCCACCACCTCTCTATTCTAATGCTCTCTTTGGCCAAGAAGAAGCATTAGTGAATGAAGAGATCCCTCTAACAAAGAACATTCCATGGATAGATAATGAGAATTCATTTAACAATATTAAAATCCTATCCCTACCATAGTGCATGAAACCTCTATGAATCATCCCACCGACCTTCCTCCTTTAGTTGATTGTTCACACACCTTGAATATCACTAAGGAAGAGAAGAACCTTAATCTCCCTCTTTTGATGAAATATGCAAGTCAATTGGATATCACTAAGAATTTAAACACATTAACTACATCTCCTTTGGTTGCATATTCTTTGAGCATCACTAAAGATACAAACATTAATAATTATCCTCACAACACCTTACCTTTCCTTCATTCCTATGCTCTCTCTTCAAAAGATGTAGTAATAATGGATGAGGAAAGGTCTCTCACATTAAATCCATTAAGGATGGATGTTGAGATCACTCACAACAAATCACTTCTTCCACCTCATAAGAGCATAGTGAATAAGTGCACCAACTCCTACAATATAAACACTTTCACGACCAAATATGATCTATCCTAACATGAAGTGTCAACAAGAAAACATTCCACCTAACATGGAAACAAACCAAGAAGAGCTTAACACTAAACAACCTGAAAACAAGAACAAAAGTTGGGCACTTTTCCCTTATGTCCCACTTTCCTCTAATATTCAGGAGTGGGAAGACGATGATTTGCTCATCGACAACCATTAGTTTGGTTGTCTCTGCAGGTAAGTATTTCTAACCCTTTACCTCTGCATTGTGTTTCCCTCGTGATGTGTTATCTGTTGTTTAGGCCTCCTAGGATGACCCTTGATTCTCTTGTAAGGTCAAGGATATCGGGAGACCACTTCTTTTGTGACTCTTCTTCTATTTGTATCATCATTCTTCTATTGTCTCTCCTCTATTTTCATTGTTGTGTGTTGTGTCTTATAGACATAGCGTTGTAGTTGGTGACTTGGGGGCACCCTCCTATGTGATTGTCCCTAAGGCACTTGTTTCTCCTCTCTTGATTTATTATTTACCTTCTTCTAGTGATTCTATCTAGCTAGTGGATGACAAAAAACAAATAAGACTGATACAGACCACGTGTCCATTCAACGAGTAAGCAAAAATAGACCTAGTGCATACATGACGATGGGGTTGATATATTATCAGATGCTTGGCTAGTAGAATCACTCCGTGTGATATTCTGATGTTGTCTTATCGCACTAACAAACCATAACAATATTGCTGCTCCGTGCATTTTGTTTATCTTGGGTCTCGCCTTGATTATACTCAGTTCTGAGATCTTTGTGGTATAGCCCCACAGTTATATTTAGTTTATGAATCTATAGTATAACCTCAGCTCTTGATGTGATTATGTTTATGCATTATTTTGATCATGTGATGTGGTTGTTATCTTATGGAAAGATTTCTAACCTCTTTTCTTGCAAGAAATTGTGTGTTTGTGGGAACATTTGGCGATCGTAAAGTGCATGTCACCTCTGGGGGCATGGGTTTTGCGAGAGCTCTTGTTCCCTTGTGTGTTTTCTTCCTACCTTAACATGGTTGATATCGGTACATGATATCAACCACCTTAAGGTGGGGGCATATAAGGTAAGCTATCTGATGATTTTGGTACTAACAAAGTGTGTTTGTAAGCCCTTTGCAAAGGTGGGATGTTGTATCTCCACGCGAGTACACATTTATTTTATATTGCAATCATTAAGCCCTCTGCAGAAGCGGGATATCATGCATATCCTTTTTTATTTTAAGCCCTCTATAGAGGTGGGTATGGTGTATTTCTCGAGGAGATTGGACATCCTGTCATTTCTAAAAGTCCTCCGAGTAGATGGGGTTGGTGTATCCTCCCTTAAGTGTGTCTTCAACAATTTTTGTGGTGAAGCTCAACCATCAGTGTGTGCCTGTAATGTGCTTAAGATGGTAGCGAACATAGCAATAGGTTTCTTCCATCACTTTTTTGTTGTGTTTTCTCTATGTCTTCCATGTGTGTGTATGGCATGTTTATTCCCAAGCATAGTTTCAAGACTAGTGGCGATGATCTCCTCCTATGCTTTGGGATTTGTATGGCGTGTTTGTTCTCAAGTGTAGTTTCAAGACTAGTGGTGATGAGCTCCTCCTACACTCTAAGATTTGTATTGTGTAATTGTTGCCCCTTATGTAGTTTCAAGACCGGTGGTGATGAGCTCCTCCTGCATTTTGGGTTGTGTGTTTACTTTTCATGTACTTGCATTTGCATTCATATATGAGAAAATGAAAAAAAGAAATAATCACTGCATTCACTATCTTCATTGTGTTTTGCGTGTCTTCAATGTTGTCTTCTCTATGTTTTACGTGATTGTAAATGTCTTCTCCGTGTTTTGCATGCCTATTATTGTCTTCAATGTGTTTGGTGTGTCTTCACCATGCTTGGCATGTTTATTGTGTTTTGACCGTACTTTAATGCATGTATTAGCTTGGCATTTATACATACATTAAAGTAGTGGCTAAATGTTATGTCAGAAAATGTCCCCTTGGGGGCTTTTCCCTCTTAAGGTTTAGCTCCTGGGTCCTTAGAATGCATTTAGATCAACTTGCATGTTAATTGTGAATCCCGATGAGAAAACCCCTCAGTGTTATAGTAAATAGGACCTAGGGGATGCCATTTAAATAGCTCCTAACTAAAATTGGGAGGGTGGACTTGGGCTCTAGCGCCCTAGTCCTTCCCTATTTTGGGTCAGCCCTAAATTCAAATGTCAGTTTTATGATCGTTACTTAGGTCCTATACCAACATCTCAAGTTTGAATTACAAAATTCTTAGTGGGAATGTTTGTAGTTGCATATAGAAGCATGTTTAGACTTCATTTGCAAACTAGAGATGGACATTGTGAACTTGTGATCTTATGCTAAAGTGATTCAAGGATTTCATTGTGTTGCAGAGTAGTATATGTTGTTATTGTGTTTGTTTGTTGCAAATTTGACTCCATCTCCTCATGGCATGAAAAAGCTTCTTCCTTCGATGAGAGCTATCTTTTCAAGGTGACATTTATTTGTGTTTCAATCATTTATCATTTGGATTTTGCCTCTATCTTGTAGGGATACACACTCTTTATCTGACAACGGTATTTGAAAGACTTGAATGTCTCTCTGGGGCTTGACTGAGGCAAGCCTCTAAATACCATAGCCCCAACCACTCTCCTTATGATTGCAGGTTACAAGTTTTGCATCTGGATGGATTGGAGTTGTAGGGAATAGTAAGATAGTGTATAGATTTTGAATCCCTGAAGAAAAGGACTACTTGGACATGAGCGTTAGTGGCAGTGTCCTCTAAAGTTGCAAACACTGAAACAATTTGGATAGTGATAATCAGCATCTGAAGAGCTTCTGACACCTTGAAAAAACATCTAGCATTGGACTAGGGTGCTAGTGGAGGTGTCCTCATCTTCCAGGGTAGAAACAAAAAATATAGTGAATATTAGTGTCAGGAGAAGATCAGGATTCTGTAAAGTAAACAGTACCTTGGGCAAGAGCGTTAATGGTAGTTTCTCGACTGTTTCACATTCAAAACTTTGAAAAATGGTCAGTTATTAATCTATGTCCTTCATCTTGGTCTGCAAGCATTTGTCATAATTCATTAATTTACTTATTGTTTTGCATAATTAGGGTTTCTTACATATTTGAGGATTACATTAAGGCATTAGTTAGAAATTTTTGAGTTTCCACATTGTTCCAAGTGACAGCCCAACCTATTAGGTGAATGTTCTTGCTTAGTAGAGATTCAACTTGGTTGATATGTTCTTGAATTTTTATTATGAAAGGAGGATCTATACTCATCAAAACCCTCAAATCAAAATAAAACCCCATCCCTCTTTTCATACAAAACAGGAAGATATGATCATCTTCCTCATATCTATTCTCATAGATTTTTTCAAGACCCTCTGTATCAAATTGATTTATGTCATCTTCATAGTACTCTACAACACCCTCCTCATTAGGGAATTCATCTTCCCTACTTACTAAGTAAGAAACAACATAATTTGATGGATCATGTAGAAGATAACATGCATTGCACAACAAAGGACTCTCTTGAAAATTTGCATGATCTTTCCTTAAAGGATCTGGGGTTTCCTTTTCATTTTATTGTTTAAAATTTACTTGCTTTAGAGTTGCTTGCCTCTCATTTTGTTGAGGCATTTTAGACCGATCAATGTTGTAAGGTCTATTGTGCAATCTTTGTCCCTCATTGAAGTGTGTTGCAGCACCTTATGGAGGAAACCCTTTCTCATTCTGTGTCATCTTATAGGACATGTCCTTCATGACTCCCATGAGTTTGTCTAATTTGTCTTCAGTTGTTAAAGGCTTGTTCAATGCTGCCCTATTTGTTTGAGAAAGTTTTACATCTGATCTCTTAATATGCTTCCCCAAATCTCTTATGTTACTTTCAATGTTAATAGTTGTGGCATAGGCTTCCCTTAATGTTTGTGGACTCTTGTCCCTCAAGCAATAACCAATTTTGGAGTCAAATGCACCACAATACAACACTAAACACATTGACTCATTAGGCTTGAGATGAGGGACATTTCTCATGGTCATGATGAAGTGACTATTGAAATCAACTATTGTTTCATTGATTGCCTTCTTGATAGTTGTGAGTTCATGGATGGAAAACTTGGAGTCAATCCTATCCCCATACTGTAATTAGAATACTCTCATGAACTCATCCCATCAACCACTACTATTATATGGGAGGCCCTTATACCATTCCTTTGCACTTTATTTTAATGAATGCACAAACAAATTCATCATGACATCTTTGTCTTCTATCTCATATTCATCAGTGACATTTATGAAGTGTCTAAGGTGCTCTTCTCCTATGACTGCATTGTTACCCTAAAATCTAGGTATTTTCCCTCTAATCTCATTAGGAATATGATTAGGAAAATCAGGAATACAAAAGAAGTCAATTTGCTTGTACCTTTCTACTCCCAAAAGGCTACCTGGGTGGAGGGAACCTTTGTTCCTATCTTCTTTGCATAGCTCTAGGATTTTGAACATTTACATACTATTGATTCATTTGATTTTGTGGCAGTTGGTTATGAACATTAATAGGATTCCTACCCTATCGTCCCACTTGTTAATGTTGTTGTTGCTAATCGTGATATCAATTCCTACCCTACTGCTAGGCATTTTGAGTTACCTAGACCTATTGGGCAAGTTAAGCTCAGTGCGCATCAAGTAAAGCATGTACTTTCATTTGCCTTTGTTTGATATGGTCAAGTAAGTCCAACTCATCACCAAGAGTTCTCTCCCATTAGCATCAAGCTATCCAGACTAACCATCATTATTAGGAATATTCTTGTGCTCATTTCTGAATGATCTCATAGGTGAAGTGGGATGCTAAGTGTTTTGATGTGTCTCTTTATTTTTATTTGCCATTCTAAATGCCCTCATGTTTGCATCCCAGAATCTATCCCTACTTCCCCTTCCAATAACATTTTCATTCCTTCTGAATTCATATCGATCCATATTTGTTCTTCTATTGTTTCTAGCTCAGTTATCAACATAATCATCCTATGTTCATTGAAAAGGGTCCATTGCATCTACAAAGGTATCATTTCTCCCTAATGTTCTTGCTTGATCTTGAGCATTTAGTCTATTAGACTCACTATAATTTATTTCTCTCCATCTATTATGTTGGCTCCTTGAGCGGTATGATGAGATTTCTTGTGTTGACGGATCTTTTGTTCTTCTATGATCCATTTTGATTTATTTCAACTGTAACTAGTTTTTGGGTAAGGCTAAATAGAGTCACCACTTCCCTATTGGGAAGAAATACTTAAATTTTATCTTTGTTAAAAGACTGCAATAAATCTCAACTAGAATCACTTTATCCCTAGTAGTGGTGCCAAAATGTTGGAACCAAAAATTGCAAGTCAAAAACCCTAGAGTATGTTCATATCTTCTAGGCCAATGGATGTCATCAAGAAAATAGAGCAGGGACTCATCCACAGATTTAGGATGGTTAAAGGCCAACTGTAAGAGTGGGTAATCTCTTCTTCACTTCTAGTTCAACTAAACCAAGGAGGGTGTTCCTAGAGGTATCCCTCAATAGGGACTGATCATAATATGAGATTGTGCAGGATAATGACAAAAGTGATACCCAAGATGCCTTTATAAACCCTAAGTGTGTCACTACTTTAGACAGAAGATCACTACATCAAATGACCTCTTTTAAGTTGACAGAAACATCAATGCAACCATGCATGATTTTGGTATGCACAATTATTCAGAAAGGATGAAACTTGCTTGCTTTAATAAAGATGAATCCCTAACTAAAATATAGAACTAAAAGTACATATAGATTTACAAAATACTTCACACTTGAGATGATTGTTTTGATTTTTTTAAATGGGTGTGGGTGATCATAGGCCTCTCAAACTAGTGCTTATCCAATGGGCTACAGAATCTCACATTTATCAAAGGATAAAAATAACAAAGGGGTGTATGACTTCCTATCTGATAGATTCAAATGCATACAAAGCAATATCAAACCATGAGAATACTTATTAATCCAACACCTTACACCATTCATCCATATGCAACTTTGAAATGACCATCTGCAAAGCTTTAAATGAATTAAGAACTATCAAATTCATTCAAATCAGAGGTTACAATCATACCACAAAATGTGGCAAGAGAAAACCCTAACTACACTAGTTTTCCTGGAAGAACACTTATAGCAATAGAAGAAACATAAATTGATATCAAAATTACAAATTAATCCACATACACCTTTGTCAAATTCCTCCTGAAGAACTGAAACTAGACAATGGATGAAGCCCTAACTGCACTTGAATGTCTAGCACCTATAGAGAGAAATTCTGCCCAAAATGGCCAACCCTTGAAATGAGTTTCAATCTTGTCTTTATAGCCTTCACAACTCGGATATCATGGTGGAATGGGCAGGTAAACCCTAACAACCCCACAAAATGCAATAAAAATACCATTTTTAACTACCCATTTAGCTTTAATGGCGACCTTGGGAGTTGTTGGCACGTTTCTATGTGTTTTCTATGCTTTTCTGGGCTTTGACAGAACTTTGGATCGTGGGAGAATAGGCAGATCTAGAACATAGAGAAAAAGTTCTATCAGGTTCCAAAGTCCCATAGGAACCTTACTTTGCATTGCAGGAACTCGAGAATTCAGGAGTCGAAGGGATGCAGGGATCGAAAGTTCAAGGGAACTGGGAATGTTGGAATTGGGTGCAAATGTTTCGACAAGGCCCAAAAACTTGAAGGGAAAAAAGAGGGGAAAGGGAAAGTAGAAAGCAAGAGAGCAAGGGAACAAGGAACAAAGAGAAAAATTCTAAAGTGCCAGCGAGACCCGAAACCCGCAAGTATGTACATAAAATATAATGTTTAAGTATAAGTTTACATATCTTCTTTTACATTTGCTTTCTTATACTTTAAGTTATATTTTATGTATATATTGTTAGGATGTTTGAGAGTTGTTTCGAACCTCCAGAAGTTGTAATGCAGATTCTAGAATTTGGAGGATCTCAAAAAATTTAGACTTAGTCAAATTTTCAAGGGGGCCATTAGGATACATAGAACAAGGCTAATACAAGAGGCACCCACTAAGACATTTGATGAATTTACATGATTTGGCAATTATGGAGCTTGGAAAATGGAAGACCCAACATGGTCTAAGGTATAAGGGTTTATAATTTATCATTTATGATATTATGGGTTATAGTTTAGGGTTTACAATAAAAGGAGTTTAAGATTAATAGTTTGTAGTTAGCTGTAAATGTTTTAATAGAGTTTGGAGAAATTTTATGATTTAGTGTTTATATTCATCATTTATAGAGTTTGGGCTTTAGGATTTAGGGTTCAAGGTTTACAAAATTTACATCAACTTATAATTTATGCTCTAAGATTTGAGATTCAGATTTTACTATTTAGGGTTTGAATATTCCAAGGTTTAAGGTTTATATGATCTATGGTTTAGGTTTTAGGAAAGTTAAGATTCGCCCATTAAAGATTTGTAGTAAAGCCATTTATGGTTTAGGCTTTATAGTTCACTTATTTTTTAGGGTGTCTAGGGTTTGTGGTCTATGGTAGATATATGATTTACCAAATCCATGTTTTAAGATTTAAGTAGTTTAATTCATTTACAAATTAGGGTTTATAGTTGAAGGTTTTTGGTTCCTAGTAAAGGGTTCAATGTTTATAGTTTAGAGTTCAGGTTTAAAAGGTTTGAGGTTTGGGTTTTAGGGTTTAGAATTTATGATTTAAGTTTTAAAGTTTATCATATTTATAGATCTTGAGCTTAGGGTCTAAGGTTTATGATTTATAGTTGGTAATTTATGATTTAAAATTTGAGATTGGGAGTGTAATAATGAAAATGAGATTCTAAATAAATAGATTTATACTTTCTAACTAGAACTATCCTCTAAGAATATTACATTACCTGACCTAACTAGATTCAAGGAAGAGTATTTCACTTCTATCCTTAATGAAATCATAATGGCAAGGTTCAATAAAGAAAATAATTATCATTTCCTTTTTAGGTATAGCTTCATAATGACTAATTATTAGAAATCATGCATTACTCACTCTATAGGATCAATTTTATCCTTAATCACAATCTAGTGAATACAACTCTTTTTCTAAGAAAAAAAAGCATTTAATCAAAACATTCTCATTCACTTTCATACATGCACAAGTAGTCATTATTTTAGCTTGTACACAATTATGTAAAGAATTTAATTCACATGAACAAGATCCAATGCATGTACATTATAATTTTAGGTTATTCTTATGATACCACACTCAATGGATACACTTCTACAACAAATGAATCAATCATTTATATCATGTGTTTTGATATTATAGGTTCATGTAATGGTTAACAGGGAATCCAAGGTAACACCATAGTATCCAAGAACCAAAGAATCACTCAACTAACTAGCTAGAATGATAGTCTCAAGGCCACTCCTAGAGGACCCCTACATCTATTTTGTAAACATCCTTTCCCTTGGTCATTTAATACTTTTCTTGTCTTGTTAGTGGGTCATGTTTTTATTAGATGCATATTTACAAAGATATTTTATGTGTAAGTCTTAATGATCTTGTCTTACGAGTAATTTTTGTTTAATCATTTAATAATGAAGTGTGAAATAAATGTGTTCTTATGTTTCATGTGAATATAAATATTCCCATGTTAAGCTATTATTGAATAAAATATAGTATGTTTGAAAAGAGATGTACTTAGATGTGCATTATGTTGTGAAACCCTTAGGCTTGTGATATTGATTATTCATCCTTAGATCGATTGTATTGTTGCAATATGGTGGAACCATACTTGTGTGTTTGCATGTGTCTGTGTTGTCAACACCTACCTCCAAATGATGGTCACAACACATTAGAGGTAGGTGGATATGTGGAAACCTATGGAACTTATGGTGACATGTCATTTATATTGGCTTGGAAAAATTCTTGGCTAGGTACCTCCACCTCCCTTATAGTTGGTAGAAACATTGATTTGGTTCTCTTTGCTAGCCTACTCTACCTAGCTATCCTTATCAATGTTTTCCTTTTCCCTACATAATGATATTGGTATTGGTTTTAGGTATGGGCATGACTTTTAGTTCTTAGTTTTATTACTTGATATTATAAAATTGGTATCATCATTAGTGCTCTTGTGTATAGATTACAAGTTTTCTCATAATTATTGCCTAGGATGGGATGATTTATATTGGATAGTATTGGTATGGGATAATGTTACTATAAGTGGTCAAAGTTTAATGGGTTGACATAGTAGTTTCATGATGATTTGGAAATCTAGTTCATGACCCTTGAAGGCATGAATGACACTTCTCTCAATAGTTTTAAACTTGATGACACATCCTCTAGCCTATTTATCCCCTTAAACATGTTGTCCAACCTTTGAACTGAGTTCCAAGACTTTGCACATGTTGAAAACCTTTTGTAGATCCTCAACTAGGGGGTCACCTAGGTGAACTATCCTTAAGTTGTAGGGTTTCTCAAACAACCTACCCTAGCAAAAAGGGTGATCTTATTCCTGAAAGGGGTGACCCTATCATCTTTAATTTATTCAATTCTGACTAGTTTACTTTCATTTTCACTTCTAATTAGGAGTTCTCTCTTATCTAATTGAATGACAACTCCTAACTATTTATCCTCTCCCAATTAATCTATTGTTCACTTCTAATCATTCCTCAGTGATATCTAAATCAATCTCTTGTTCTCTTCCCATCAAACTTTTGCGATTTTTCAATTAGTTCTATAGTTAGTTCCCAATCAACCCCACATTTGGTGTTTCCTTCAATGCTATAAATACCTTCTCCTCTCTTGTTTTAGAGGAGGTCTATTATCTTATTTACATTCTTTTGCTAAGACCTGTCATTACCATAATGAATCACCTCTATAGGATAAAGTTCATGCATTGTAACCCATTTAATATTTTCATACTTGCATAGGACTTCAAGGGCCTTTTGCTTTTGTTATCCCCAAGCCATCTTAGTTTTAATTCCCAGACACGCACCATCCACTACCTCAGTGCCAGATTCTTGATTTCTTGGTCAACATAAGCCATAAATATACAATGGCTTCTTCCCCAATGACCCATCTCTTCCACGGCTTCAGCATCGCTTCTGCCTTCTTCCCCTTGTTGCACCCACTACCCACCATAATATCTCCCAAATGGCATTTTCCAACTACAAAGGCCAAATTACCACATCTACCCACGAACAACATAGCTCAGAAAAAAATAATGACAAGCAATTGTTTATTTGTTCCAAAATATCTCCCCCCTAAGCATATAAAATTCACTCCTATTGATTATTCACACGAGTTAATAGCTACACCCAACTGTCAAAACTATCTTCGCACTCTCCCTTTATCAAGAAATCTCTACCTCCATTTTATTGCATCAATATCTTCATGATGACAACTTAAAACTCCTCCAACAACCCATTATTGGGTGGATGCTCTTTGACGTCCTCCTACATCAATCTAATTGCATTCTGTGGATAGCCCTCCCACCAGCATTTAGCAAAGGAGCCCTCTTTATCACATAGGCATACCCCCTAGTTGGCAGCCCAATCTGTAAAGTCTAGAAAATTTCACTTACTAAAATTAAACAACAATAAGCATCTCAATCCAAAATTAGAAAGTATATGGTTTCATTAATTGGAATATTCATAAATGTATAACATTTTGCGAGTTACCAGAATCAATAAAGTGCAATTATGAACACAATAAGAGGAAACATTACATCTTTTACAATTGTTCTGATATATCAATACATCAAGATTACATGAATGATAGTAAGATTACATTTTTGGCTAACAAGCCATACAATGAGCAATATAAAATGTATATCTATCTATTATGCAAAAATAAAATCTATCTTCAGAAGCCATGACTCACCGGTCTTCTGCAAGCCGAAGGCCAAGAGTTTGATTAAGGTGCTTTTTCCACCCAACCACGAAGCACTAAACTTCCCCGGGTTTCTTGGACTAACTCGAAGAAATCCCCAACCATGCACGAGGAGCCTAGCAACCTGGAATGGATGGGCAGGAGGGAACTCTCGATGCAATCTTGATGCCTATATGCACTCTTACTAACTAGAATGACATATGTCTTGCATGTAGGATGTGGCAGAGATAAATATTAAATAGAACTAGGCTGTTATATTCCATCTATTTCAATGGTACATCTAGCTTTGGCCAAAGAAATAACAAAATATAATTGGTAAAACTTGGACAAGAAGTTTACCATCTCTATAACTCTACATTCGGCATCCTGTCCTAGAAGGTACACTCAAATGTTATGGAAAGAAAAATCTTAATACTACATTTTTTAACAACATTCACATATACAATCTAGAGTAGCTTTATTGCAAAGAAAACGAACGATCATGGTACTTTTAATATATTCTGAATAACTTAAGAAAAAGATTGACTCAGTATAATATTGGAAGAAAATCACCCATTTTGTATGTTATTTATGGTTCAACTCCCTTCAGTGAAATCTTTAATAGTTTTGTTTAACTCGTTCAAGCCCTTGATGACTTTGTTCTATATTGAAGAAATATATAGATCGAGAGAACATGTTTGACACATATAGAATAAATGCTTACTTGAGGAAGAAAATAATCAAGATCACCCCAAACCTCTAAGTAGATTATAACTAAGATTGATAAGAAGTCCTCCCAAGATAATATCTAACATGACTGATTACCTCAATTCATAATTACAAGAAATCAATTCTCGTAGAAGAAAGTAAAGATATTATACGTAACATATTGTGAGGGTTTCTAATGACTTAATAGGCAGGTAACATTGAACAAACTAAATTCATATCAGTCTAATAATTTGAACGATAGCACATTTGATACTCATTGGTCTAAGCCATAAGATTATCATTCCAAATTAGCATTGGTTTGATTTTTAAACCGTAAGTGATATCCTATGTGATACTAGTCAATTCTAAACCGAAATTATCATTACCGATAATAATGTTCCAAACAGATATAAATCTAGATTTATGTGTTATAAGTTTATCAACCAATCGGCAATAATTCCTTATACGATCTAAGGAATCCACACAACATTAATTGATATCATACTTGTGATGACTAAATTTTAAGGCATTTTAAGGATTTAAACGTTATTACAAAAGTCACGCGATGTCTAGGCAATAGAGGCAATTTATATGCCAATAAACATTTTTAAGTAATATTTATACAACAAAGAAAGATAATATAATGAATTTATCCAATTAACCAGGTGTACAATTAATGATATCATCAAGTATCTACTATTAATATGATACACTTTACCCATGAAATAAAAGTGGATTTTGCTTCATAACATAATTGAAAAGCAGGAATAGAAATCAGTGATATAGCTATTTAAAAGAAGAATATGATTGAGGTTCGGTCTCTGGTTCAATAAATAGTAATGATAATTAAGAGATCAGCGATTATAGAGGAAAACTGCAATATGGAAATCAACGAAATAAGAGGTGATTTATCAACATAGGGGAGACCGACTTAGTCAAAAAGATGATCAGTTGAGGGGAGATCAAACATAGTGCCTTTGGTCGATTTAATAAAAAGGAAGTTGGTTTGAAGTTCATAGTTAGACACTCAGTATCCTCTCACAATGTTAAGAACGAATTATATTTCTGCCAATTAGATATTTATAATTATATCTATCCTTAGGTGGAAGTTACATGTCGTAGACTAACAAGTAGCCAGGCAATCATAGTAATACTCCGTGGACATGATTGTCTCAGAGATCGATAAAGTTTGATCTGAGGATGCTAAACCTATGAGTGATATAAATAAGAAAACTTCACATCCCAACATTTGATTATAGACTGCAGAAGACAGGGAAACTTAAGAAGACAATAAGCAAAATGAGGATGCACAAGTTATGCATGCTAACTGATGGACAAAACGCCCTCAAGGTACATCATCCCATGCCATACAATGCTTATAGGTCTACACGATATGGATTTATTGGAACCATTTATAGGTTCAAGCATTTACCCACAGCTAGGTGCATGGTTTTGCTGAAAACACACGGAAGTTGAAAAATAAACAAAAGCAAATTTAATAAAAGATTTACCATAACTAATCGAATGTTGCAAGGAGTTAATTCTACCTTACACTATGAAACAAGAGTGAATTCCAAACATAGATAGGAAAATGTATAAACTCTTTTACAAGACTATTCAGATTTGAAGGAAAAATAGCTAGGCATGGTCAAATCACGATTCACTGGCAGACAAGTACACAGAAACTAAAACATAGAGTGCACGATGTATTAGCTAGTTTTTCTAGAATCTTTGAAATCTTTTCATTTGTTCTCTATCAACACATTACTTTACATACTTCAAAGTTTCTATCATCAGAAAAGGGAGAAACCATTAAAGCATAGTGGTAAGGTGGAGCTATGGCGCCAAGTCTGTGAGGTACGTTTCAAAACTTTCCTGCAATTATGATCGTTAAGTGTAAATCATATTCCAGTAGACTTGTATGCTAAAATCTTCATGATGTTCCTATGCAGAAATGTCTTAAAGGGGGTGAGATGAATTAAAAGGTAAGATAGAGATGAATTAGAAGGGATTCCTGTGGGTAGAATACCCAGCTGATAAAAATTCGTTTTTCTTAATATGGCCACATATAAATGTTTTTGAGGCCTACGCCTTTTGAACTAAAGAAAGAACATACATATTTAACTGGTGCAGGATTTGTTTTAGAAATCAGGTCAGATCTGAGATAAGGAAGATCTACATAGAGTTGAGCTACCGGCATTCTTCTCAATTTTAGGTATTGACTTGATGCTACTGAAGGGGGTTGTTCCCTAAAATTTATCCGATTCCATTTAACGATCTTGCAGTAATTAAAGTCTGAATCAACACCCTAAAATCGAATCATGCCAGTAATATACCAACTGAAACAATAGTAATTTAAACAAGTTAGGATCACTTACTCGTCAGTCTAGCTACTGCACCCAATCCGTCTTACTCATCCCAAATTCTAAGAACACTCTTTCCAACTTAGCTTAAAACCCTTACAATGTGATTTGTAATTCAATTTCTCCTTCAAGGATTGGGAACAATTTATGCCCATTCTCTCTCTATATCTCCTCTTTTCGTGCATTCCCCTTCTTTCCCTTGCTGTGCTCTCTCTCCATTCTTGTCAATTTTCTTTGGTTTATATAAATTGTTTTGTTTCTATCTTTTTCATTCTTTTTCCAATTTTGCTTTCTTACTATTCTAGGGCTTTCATTCCATTTTTTTACCTCTATGAACTTATCCTTATCTAAAATGAAAGCTCGCTTAAAGAAATTATTTTTGTTTTAAACATCTCTTCACATTTGAATTTATTTTTATCTCATCTTTTTGATTTTTTTTGTTTTCTTCTAATTTAGTTTTCTTTTTCTATGATTGTTGCTTTATTATTTTTCTTTTCTTCTATCTTAACCTTTCATTATCTAATGAAATGAATGGGATAACCATTAAAATATGCTTTTATTTTACTTTTCCCATTTGTTATTATTTAATAATTTTACACTAGATAAATATCAAGGTTAAAAATATATATTTATTTTATTATTTTTACTTATCACTTAATTAGTTTTACAAGGGTAATCATTTTAAATAAAAGGACATATAACTTTTGAATTTATCATATCTTAACAAAAGAACATTTAAATTTACTGAACTAATAATCTAACTATATATATATATAAGATAAAGCGTAAGTTTCAATTCATCAAACAGAGAGATCATAAACAAACTGCAATGCATAAATGACTAAGTGCTTGTGTGTGACATCAAGTCTCTCCATCCCATCCCTACTAGGTAACTAACCACCTCTAGCATACCCACACCCTTGTCTTCAACAACCTGCCAACATTAATCTCAAATCTCCATTAATAGGTTAGTTCCCCCAAAATTGATAGCCAAAGCATTATTCATTAATTGAAAATGAGATATAAAATTCACTTTCATTCCTATCAATTATTTATATTATAATCGTAAATAAACATTTCTATTTATAGTTAAATTCAAGGAGTCGAATAATTTGAGATGTGACACAATCAGCAACTTATTCCCTTTTCTACCAATATGAGAAAATTGAATCTCTCCAAACTTTTTAGCCAATAACTTAGCCTCCTCAATGATCACCTCTAGTCTCCAATTTTGAATTGTTCCACCTTTCATTACCCTAATCACCAGCTTTGAGTCTCCTTCCACCCATACTTCCCTCCATCCTTTGTCCCTAGCAATCATTGGGCCCCATAGCATTGCCCTGGCCTCAAACATATTGTTTGTATCTATGCCAAAGTTAGAAGAGTAGAGTCCCACTGATTATCCCTCTAAATCCTTGAAGAAAACACCACCCCTAGCTTTCCCTAGATTACCTTTTGCTACACCATTGAAGGTGAATTTAATCTAGTTAAGATTCGGTTGTTGTCAGATGCTATCTGATACCTTCTTATTTGGTTTCTACTTGTCCTACCCCAACCACCTAAATAGTGGCCAAACATTAGCCCAACTAACTTCATAATCTCTTATGAATCACTCCTCCGTATAAATTTCTCCTAACTCAAAGATGTCATTCTCCACCAAATCTTAGATTCTTTCTACTATTTTCTCAATTCCTTGAAAAGTTCTTCTATTCCATTCAAGCCAGATATTCCATATAATCAGGACAGGTGCACTATTCCAAATAAATTGTAATCCTAGGATTTTAATCTTGAGTATCCATCTCTCCAATAGGATAGGGATATTAGTGGACATGACCCATTCCAACCCCCATCTATTTAAGAATAAGATCTAAACCTGGCAAGCCATGTCATAGTGAAGAAACAAATGATCATTATCCTCCCCTTTATTTCTACACATCACACATCTTGAAGGACCCTTTCTTCCCATGATCTACAATATGTCCCATGTAAGAGCATGATGTTTCTAGGCAATCCAAAGGAAAGCATTTTCCTTAGGGAGGCCTTTAGCATTCCAAATCTTCTTAACATTGAAGTTGATGTTGTCCCTCTCACTGAAATAAATTAGGAATGCAGAGCTAACTAAGACTCTTCCACTACTCTGACCTCCCCAAACCATCAAATCTTCATTGTTGGCCCCTAAAATAGGCCACTCATCAATCTTTTCCTGGAGTTTAGTGCAAGCTTCATTCAAGTCCACCACTGCGGAAGACAATGTTTTCCATCATCTCTGTTGATGACTTCCAATCATGTAATCTTTTACCAACGCTCACTCCAAATTCTTTAAATGAGTGACCAAAAGGCACAGAGAGTAGGTTTCCTTCAACACTTTATCCTCTAACCAATAGTCATGCCAAAATATGATCTTATCCCCTTCCCTAATTTCCATTTGATGTCTAAGTTGATGAGCTTATAGCAAGACTTGATAAAATTCTAGATGCTCGATCCTAAAGGATGACTTGGAGTACTCCTAAAAAGGTTGTTAGGATCATTCTACAAATACTTAGTTTGAAGAGCTTTACTCTAATATCTATTTTCTTCCTCATATATTCTACATGTCATTTTTGCCCCCAAAGCCTTATTCATTTTCTTACAGTTTTTGAGCTTGAGTTCCCCTTTGATTTTGGGTTTGCATATCTCCTCCCATTTGACAAGATTGTACTTGAATGTATTTTGACTGCCCCTCCAAAGAAAGATTCACTAGGTAGCTTCCAAGATCCTAGCTACCTTTCTTGGGAGCTAAAAAATTGACATGGCATAAATGGGAACAAATGCTAATGAAGCCTTGATCAAAGTAATCCTACCTACCATAGTAAGCCATTTACCCCTCAAGAAGTCCAAATTCCCTTGTATTCGATCAACCACATTGCTCCATTCCACCTATGAAGATCTTTTTGTCCAATAGTGGCATGCCTAAATATTTATTGGGTAGCCTATCTACCTCAAATCCTAGAATCCTTTAGATCTCCAGCCTCTCCATACAAGGATCTTTCAAAAAGAACACTCTAGATTTTTGTATTGACTTTCTACCATACAACTTGTTCATATTGCATTAGTACCTTCAAAGACTTGTAACCCCTTTAGATTTCTCTCACTGACCTCTTTCTTCAATGCTCTTCCTAGAACTTTTGCAATAATAAGACAAAAAGGAGAGAGTGGGTCCCCCTATCTTAAACCCCTTTTAGCATTGAATAAATTTGAGCCTACTCCGTTAATTAGGATGTCATAAGATGCCAAGGATATGTAGCTATATATCTAGTTACACCATGCCTCACAAAAACTAAACTTATGCATGGCCATTATGAGGAATTCCCAAGAGATTCTATCGTAGGATTGGTTCATGTCCAACTTTACTACCATTCCTTCCTTCTTCCTTGTCTTTAGTCTAATGTGTTAACACTATACCATCCAAGATTTTCCCATCTCTAAGAAAAACACTTTGTTCATGTCAGACATAATAATCCCTAAGCATTTCTTAAGCTTGGTAGACATTGCCTTAGTTACAATCTTGTACACCATGTTACATAGAGCAATAGGTCTGAATTCATCAAAATATTTTAGTGATTTGTTCTTAGGAATGAGAGAAATATAAGTTAAATTCCAAGTCTTCAAAATAGATCATCTACTTCCGCACTCCTCTGCTGCCCTCCACACATCTTCCCCAACTATGTCCCAGAATTTATGAAAGAATTTTGCCTAAAAATTATCTGAGCCTAGATATTTTCTTGCCCCCGAAGAGAAAGTATCCTTTTAATTTCATCCATGGAGAATGGTGATAACAGTTCCTTGTTTTGTGAATCATTGACTAGCTTTGATACATTATTAAAAAAATCTTCCTGTGTCTCTTGATTGATGATTGGGAACAAGTCAAGTAGTTTCTTAAAAAAATTGATGTCTTATGTTCTTATTGCTTCCACATCCTCCATAATCGAGCCAAAGGGGAGTTTTATACTCATGATTATGTTGTTTTTCCTTCTGATATTAGTAGCCAAGTGAAATAACTTAGTGTTGCGATCCCCTTCCTTTAGCCACTTGACTCTGGATTTTTGCTGCCAAAAAATTTCCTCCATCCTAAGGATTCTGCCTTGATCATCCATCAACTTTTTTTTATTCTCTTAACTCAGGAGTTAGGCCTTTTAAGTATATAGCAGGCTCAATAGTGCTTAATTTTAATTCCACCCTAGATTTATTTTCAAATAGATTCCCCATTATATCCTTATTCGATATTTTTTCTTGTTGTTTAATCTCTATCAATTTTTTATATACTATATACCTCCTACATCCCCTAACATCCATCCTCCACTAGCCTTCTAGGGCTTCTTTAAAATTAGGATGTTCAAACCAAAATGCCTCCATTTTGAAGGGTATCCAAGTGGGTTTATTGTTCTTTTTTAAGTGTATGGAGATAGGCCGATGGTCTGATCCTCCAAACTAAATGACCTATGAATGTATGCTTATGAGGGCAAGAAAACAATTAGAATTCAATAAGTATTTTTACAATATATTTTCATCTCCAATCCTTATATTTCTCTAGGTAAGCCATCCAGATTTAGGTTTCATTTCTACTAAAGAGAGATCCTCATAAAGTTTTCTAAACTCCAAAGAGCCCCAGTTGGAAATATGACTGCCTCCTTTCTTTTCTTCCAAGCACAAAATAGTATTAAAATCTCCTCCTACCACATAGTTACCTTCTGCATGTGCTTGTCTAAAATTTCTAATGTGTTCCCAAACCCCGATTCTATCTCTCTCTAGGTTTGGGTTGTGAACATTAGAAATTAACATATGGTTATCAGATTTAAGATCTTTGAATCTAACTAAAAGATAAGAGTGCTAACCATCAACTATCATACCTGAAAAATAGTATTTGTTCTAAAGGATAGCTAGCCCTCCTTCCATTCCTTTAACATCCATGTTACACCCTCCCCATTCTTCCGGAGCCTAGGAAGCAATTCCTTAAAGCTAGCACTCTCCACCTTTGTCTCCTGAATGAGTAAAATGTCAGGGATTGCACTCAGGCCATGTAATTTTTGATTCACCCAAGTTATATCTTATTTTATTTCATCTTATTACAAAAATATATGCTAGTTTTATTAAAAATCAAGGTATGATACTTTTATATATAATTATACATTTATATACTTCAAATCATGAGTTTTAGAGATCTCTTATTACAAACATATATCCAAACTCATGAATTCTTCTTGTGTCATTTAGGTGGTGAGTTTTATTTTTCAGGTTCAAATTTTATTTTCTTGAACCATGTAATTTTTAATTTACCCAAGTTATGTCTTATTTTATTTCATCTTATTACAAAAATATATGCTACTTTCATTAAAGATCAAGGTATGGTACTTTTATATATAATTATACATTTATAAATCATGAGTTTTACTAATATCTTATTACAAACATATATCCAAACTCATGAATTCTTCCTGTGTCATTCAGGTGATGAGTTTTATTTTTTAGGTTCAAATTTTATATTCTTGAGCCATATAATTTTTAATTCACCCAAGTTATGTGTTTGTTTGCAGCCAAAATATAGATTTTTGCATAAAGATTTGAAACTATTATAAACCCTAAAATCTATACTCAGAGCAACAGCAAAGATTATGATAAAACTATGAAAACCAAACAAATATTGATGTTACCGAAATATTAAAATGTGGTTGCCCACGATTTTTGCATAACTCCACTTGTCGGGGGGTAATCAATGAGGGATGCATTTGATTTTTATATAGTTGGATAGAAATTGGTTTGGGTAGTTAAATGGATTTTTTTGATTTGGTGAACGGTAAAAGGTAGTTATGGTTATGGTAGGTATTTTATGGGTTTTAGATTAAAATAATAAATTAAGTTTATTTAATTTATTATTTTCGAGAGGTTATTAGCTCATAGGTAAATAATAAATTAATTTTAATTTATTATTTACAGGATATGTCAAAATGAAGGATTTAATTAATTAACATTAATTAAATCACATGTGGATAATAATAGATTAAATGGGATATTTAGGGATTATTAGGGATAATTATGGATTTTAGGAAAAATGAAAGATTCGGTCAATTTTGGATGTCTACATTTTGCCCCTCTTTGAGACAATGTTGCGAAGCAATATTGTTTCAAAGAAAGTTAAAACATAGGTTTAGATTGGATCTTGGGTAGGCTAGGGTTTATATGGGGCTCATAAAAATGAAGCATTGGCAGATAATGCCCCCTCAAGAGGATATGCAGGGACAAAGGAGGTGGATAGGCTCTTGAGAAAGGAAACAGAGAGAAGGATGAAGGAGTTATGCTGATCAAACATTAAGCAACCTGATGTTTGATATGGCACCTGACGTTATACACCAAGGTAGAAAGACCAAGGTGACGATGTGTCTTGTGCCCCAACGTAATACAACCTTGTCTAATGTATGAGGAAGTAAACTTAGGGCATTAAAGTCCTAATGCAAAAAAGGTATGTGTTGACCTTAGATGCACATGATAATGCAAAAAGCTATTCCAACACACACAAGATATGAATATTGGCTGGAATGATATGGATGTGATTCAAATGCAAGATGAAAAGATAACACACACAAGCAAGCAAGCCAGCATGCACAAATGATTCAAAAACAAACAAGGCACTGCCCCTACCAAGCTGAGAACCAATGATCGATTAGATTGATTGATGCTGATAATGATGATGATTGATTGATAGCGTTGTTGATGTGGGAATGATTTATCCTGAGAACAATGCAAGGATTTGATTGATAGCATTGTTGATGTGGGAACGATTTATCCCGAGAACAACGCAAGGATTGTGTTGTTGGTAGGGGAACAATATATCCCGAGAACAACATTAATAAAAGATTTTGTAATTAAAATCCTAAAATCTAATACCAAATGCAACAGCAAGATTAATGATAAAACTATGAAAACCAAACAAATATTGATGTTACCGAAATATTAAAATGTGGTTGCTCACGATTTCTGCATAACTCCACTTGTCGAGGGGTAATCAATGAGGGATGCATTTGATTTTTATATAGTTGGATAGAAATTGGTTTGGGTAGTTAAATGGATTTTTTTTATTCGGTGAACGGTAAAAGGTAGTTATGGTTATGGTAGGTATTTTACGAGTTTTAGATTAAAATAATAAATTAAGTTTATTTAATTTATTATTTTCGAGAGGTTATTAGCTCATAGGTAAATAATAAATTAATTTTAATTTATTATTTACGAGATATGTCAAAATGAAGGATTTAATTAATTAACATTAATTAAATCACATGTGGATAATAATAGATTAAATGGGATATTTAGGGATTATTAGGGATAATTATGGATTTTAGGAAAAATGAAAGATTCGGTCAATTTTGGATGTCTACAGTGTTATTTTATTTCATCTTATTACAAAAATAAATCCTACTTTTATTAAAGATCAAGGTATGGTACTTTTAAAATGTAAAAAATATATGCTACTTTTATTAAAGATCAAGGGATGGTATTTTTAGAATGAGAAAATTATATATTATAACTAAAATGTCTATGACAAGACATTATTTAATTATGGGATATTTTTGTTTTCCTCTCAAATCATGAGTTTTACAAATATCATGTTACAAACATATATCCAAATGGTGGTGAGTTTTATTTCTTAGGTTCAAATTTTATTTTCTTGGGCCATGTAATTTTTAATTCACACAAGTTATGTCTTATCACAAAAAATATATGCTACTTTTATTAAAGATCAAGGTATGGTACTTTTACAATGTAAAAAATAGAGCTTGGTATGGGTTGGTCCATATCATCTAGCTCCACTAGAGCCTCATGAAATGGTACTTCTCATGCCAATGATCCAATTGTATATATATATAGTCTACATGGAAAGATATCTAGGAATTAAAACTAGGAAATCAAATGGAATCCCTACATGTTATAGATGCACATTAGAAAAAAAAAAAAGGGCCGTTGCTTCTCATGCTAGAACAACATGGACCCTGGTGATCAACTTGCATGTTTGCAAAAACTAACTCAAATTGAGGATATGTTGATAGCAAGGGTTAGCCCAACCCTTCAAGTAACCTATGCAATGGAGGCAACTAAAATATAGTAGCCACACTATTTATTTTCCATAGGATATTTCTACAATTGCAACCTACTTGCCCAAGCATATATATGAATTAGATATCATAATAGTAAACAAGGAAAACATCAAACAACAAAAATATAGCTTCTATGTTAGTAGAGCATGTGTTCATGAGGCATTGAAATATAAGCTCTATAATGATCCATACTACAAAGATGTGCATCTTTGCCCCATGATTCCACTAACATATCAAACCTTCTATATGCAATAACTTCAAATCCTAGTCCCACAAATCGAGACTCACTATAAACAAATGTTATAGAGGATGACACATTGAACAAGAATATTGAAATCACAACTTCATTCAATGTGACAAACCTCTCACCTACACGTAGAGAGATGGAAGAGGTGTGATCATTTATACAACTAGGGAATGGGCAACCAACTCCTACTGTAGAATGGTCTCCCATTTCTTCCTCTCCCATAAATGAGTACACCACTTTAAAATCATTATTTACAATGGCATTTCCCACTTTGTTTCCAAACGGCATAGGCACATTCAGACAACAATGGATTAAAGAGGTAAAGTTACATGAATATGCTCTTCATCTTCTAAGATACCATGATAATATGTTTGGACTGCACCCACAGTTTAGGTACTTCCTACTCAATATAATTATGTATCATCAAAGTCAGGCCACAACATTAGTATTTGTCCATAGACAACTAGATGATAGCCTACCAACAACAATTGCTAGCATTTGTCAAAGATTGAAGGACCTACCTGATGATAAGCTTTTAGATCAGCTCATGTACTTTAGCTCAACACTTCATGGTACACACCCATACTGGAATCAATGTAGAGGGGAGTTTTTTGACACGGTCATTCAAATTGGTTTCCTAACACTATTCTTCACCCTCAGTGAAACAGATACAAAATGGCTAAAATTGCATATCATTATGCCAACTACCATGGTTACAAATCCTTGTGAGACTTCTAAGTGGAGGGTGCAAAATATAGTTCACAATCCACACCTTGCCACAATCTACATTAACCACAAATTTACAACATTTCATGAAGAGGTCTTGGAAAAGATTTTTGGTACAAATTACTACTGGTATAGGTATAAACCTTCCACCAACTGAATCTTACATGAAAAACTTTTTATGATTACTTGTTAACAATCTCTTTCATCATGTATGAATGGAAATATCAAGGCTATGCACATATTCATGGTTTCCTCTGGCTCCAGGAAGCACCTGAAATTGGCAAATTACAATGGATAAACCTTAAATATGTACAAAAAAAACACTTAACTTTGTTGATAGATATTCCTCTACCTAGAACCCATGAAGCCTTGAATTGAGAAACCAAAATTTCCATTGATCTATCCTTGATGACCCTTGCTTGATGGACACAAGATTGATAATTGCAACCAAACCTTCCATCGATTACAATTAGTTGGTCAATTATGTGAAATGAAATAAAAAATGTACCCTACTAACATGTCTAAGGAGGAAAGGGACATCTCTTGCATGTCATTAAAAAGCCCCCTAGAACTTGTAAGAGAAAACAAGTCTTCCAATTGCTAAGAATGGCCAACCTAAACACACCCTTGCCCACAATGATGACCACTTGAATCTTCACAACCTATTTATCCTCTCTATCTAGAGAGCCAATGTATATTTCCAACCTATTCTTTTAACCAATGTAGTGCTCAAATATATTGCAAAATATGTAGCAAAAGTTGAACACAAGTCTAGAACATACCACACTATGATGACTCACATTTCAACCAATTTTTGACTCTCATAGGCCTACCCCAATTGCTTTTTTGAAAAATGCTTGCTAAGAGCATTATGGACCATGATATTGGATCCCAAGAGACTTGCCACCTATTGCTAAAACTACCCCTCTTGATATCTAGTAGACCATTTGTTTGTTTAAATGTAAGACAAAAAATTTCCAATGTGTTAGTCTCAACCACATCCATCCCTCCATCCTCGATCTTCATTGAATCATACAACCTATACAACTAGAAACAAAGATGCTCATTGAAGTGACCCAAAAATGGACCTTCAAAGCATCTTGAAAGAATACTATATGGAAAGAACACTCCACACCAACCATTGTTTGAGTCTCCATGCAATTCATGACCATACCAACAAAAGATGATTTAAATGTTTTGAAGCATTATGTTGGAGTGAATTGTTACAATACCAACCATTTCATAACATTCACAATGATATCAGTGCATCAGAGACAAATTATAGCACATTGGGAAATATTCTCATGCAACTACCATCCATGGCATTCGCATCACACACCACTAGATCCACTATTAGACACTAATGATGATACTCCTTACGGTGAAAGATATGAGGTGCAAGATAAAAATATTGTTGAATGACAAGTCCTATCAAGTGCTCATGCCTATCATTTTAGTTGTCTTTCTTGACATGCTTGGTTGACATGGAATTGACCTAAACCATGATTAAGCAGCTCCAACCTTCAATCCACTACTAAAAGTTATATCTATTGATTTCATTGACTCCAACCGCCCCACATTTCAAGTCCAAAATGTTCTAAATCAACAAACACAAATCAACCTATCTATTTAGTAGCAAAAAGCATACGATATAATTGTGTTGCATCTCTTTGCCACTGGTTTGCCACCACCACTAAAAATCATTGTTCAAGGAACTGCATGAACTATAAAGTCACACTTGATAACAACCATCAAATACACACTCATGATAGTGGCCCCACATGGCCAATCACCATTTCTACTTCTTGGACCAGCCAGTGTTGCAGCTTCCAACATACAGGAATCGACAATTCATTCTACCCTTTGAATACCAATCAAAGAAATTAACCCTCTACAAAGGAAAGCACTTGCAACATTCCAAGAGAGCATGTATTTAATCCATACATTCTAATAAATGAGATCATGTTTATCGACCAAAAGTTGGTACACTATAATGACATCAGGTTGTGTGAGGCATTCTTACCCAATACCATATCACATTTGGGGGTCACTCAATCATTATCTTTAGTGACCTCGTCCAATTAACACCAATCAAGGACATCCCCATGTATGCTTCAACTTCCTCTGGGGGAACATTATGGTGAATCTTCACCATAGTAATTACATTGAACAAAATATTCTATCAAATCGATGAGGAGCCTGCACAAATTGCTTTCCGTTCACTTATCTCAAATATAAGGAATGCAAAGCCTACAATTGTAGATTGGCATGTTATAATGGCATAGTCAAGTTCTTCACTCATCTCTACTAAGCAATCATCTTTTCTATCATCCATACATTTGTTTGCAATAAATGAGTTGGTCTTGCTACATAATAAACATATGCTATAATCTTTAGCAATGCCAATTTCCCTGTCCAATGCTGAGTAGATTAGAGGCGTAACATTCCCAAATCTAGACAATGAACAACTTGAAGCTAATATCCTCTTGTGTATTGGCCAAGAAGTTATGCTATGTTCTAATTTGTGGGTGCAAGCAGGCCTTGTGAATGGTGCACTAGGATAGGTCAAAGTGGTTGTATACAAGGATTGTGAAACACCACATCAACTTCACTTATTTGTTGTTGTTTAATTTAAACATTACATAGGCTTGGTTTGGGATCACAACAACCCAACAACTCTCACATGAAAACTCTTGAATGGATCAGAAAGAATACAACAAAATAAGTTTTGTTCCCTCCATACCTTCTATTTCCCACTACTATTCATAGTAGAAACTAGCATTGTGTCTCACTATAATATTTTTTCCATTATAACTCACCTTTGCATTCCTTTACAACACACTTTATGTCTTCCTACCAATTCCAAAACTATAACAATGCTCAAATTTTTCCTTTCTCAGCTAAAGCTACTGTAATGTTTTTCATTGTTTATAAAGGCTTCTTTGTTACAATGACCATGGCCAACCACCTCTATGTTGCCTTTTGGTTTGGTTTCACTGCCACAACCACAAATCCATATTTACATTCCCTATTTTTTAAATTTCACTACCAAAGGACACAAACTCATGATAGAATTAGGTCATGCCAATTCCTTCTTTGAATTTGAGTACCAATTTGGTACAAATATTTCTCATGGAATCCTTTACTATGTTTTTACCCCCAAAACCATACCTTAAAATTAAATCCATTAGATGATATATCAAATTTATTTTCCTACAACATTTATCTACATGCTATCTCAGCGTACCCATTGCACATGACCATTCTAGAAATTTAATTAGAACTCTTTCCTTCCTCTTGTTGAATACAATTCAAATATCACTATTAGACATGATGTATATCATCATAAGCATACACTGTCTATAGTAGTCAGAAAATGTTTGCTACTTTGAAGTGACATTTCACTTGCCAATCTTTGCATTTTGTTAGTCCTTGCCTATAGCATGGATACTAATATAATCATTTTTGGCAATTTCTTTTTGGAAAAATTATGCAAAGAAAAATATTAAGTTATTCGACTAATGTTCTTATATTTCTTATATTTTTGAAGGGTACTAATTTATATTTCTTAATTTTGCTATTGGTGGATTGGAATTTTAGCATAAATTAAAAACATTAGAAGAATAATTAAAATCAATTGCAATACCAATTTCAATATAAGACTTTATTTCCCTTCAAGTTCTTTTTCAAATAGTTAGTTTGTAATCTCATTCAAGATTTTATATTTTTTTTCCATATTGGCAATTGAAATTTAGAATAAAGATGGATATAGTGTCCACCAAATTTGCATATGTAATAAATTGAGTACCTTGATTCATAAATATTCCTATTTTTTGTGTTATATCAGTATGAGATTGATCCATGGATTTTATCGATGGTTGAGGAACTTGATAGCTCAATCTACCAATAAGTTGCAATTGACCATATTATGTCAAATGGCTCTGGGTTCCACTACTATTGGCAAAGAATTTCTTACTTTTATTTTTTAGGCAACACCTCCTAAAATAGCCTCTATTGAAACCTTGATGAGCTTGAGTTGGGTAAGTGGAAGCCTTTGCCATTATTACTAATACTGTACTTCTGAGGCTTATAGGCTTTTTCATATGGGTTTAAATAATCCAATACAATTTATGGTTTCTTAAATTTTTTATCAAGAAGTCATTTTATGTTATTAAAAAATAGATAAATTGCAACTACTCATGTGGTATTTGTCTCTAGGATGTAGGAAACAACCCTGAATTGTGTTTGAATTTCTAGAGTAGCAAGAGATGGGTTTGGTACCACCCTTTAGATGAGTTAACTAAATCTTATATGGGTTGTTTCTCATACTCAAATTCAAGTGGAAAGTTATCCCTCATTGTATTTTTATGATAAGTTCTTTTACAAGATAGTTAGCAGTAACCTAAATAATACTACTTATTCTTTAATGTTTTCAAGGTTACTTGTGAACTGTGGATCAATCTCATACTGATATAACAAAAACTCTCTCCATGTTTTTTGTGTTATACTCCCTGAATGATGACTAAAATTGCTTACGTCTATCAATAAAGATTCAACACTCTAATTTAAATGAAAGAGTAAATAGTTAATTAGATTTGGGTATAAATTCTATAAACAAGGAGAGTCTCCTCTTTTTTCTTCTCATCTTTTATCATTTTATCTGTTACTATTACTCTAGATATTTGTATTATTATTTGCGTGGTTTTGGTTATCTTAGTAGGAGAGCAAGAGTGAAATCCAATATATCAAATAGAGGACTTACATCTCAAAGCCTAACTGAAATTGTTGCCTATGAGATTGTGCTACAATCCCTCTCGTATTGCATATGTTCCCATTAGGATTAATTCTTATTACCATGTAATCGCTATTCTTGTGATCAAATTTTCCTTTAAACAAAAACAAAAAATTGGAATCCAAACAAATTATCTTAAGGTTCAAATTGCATACTTATCTAGGTTGAATGCTCTTAGCATTTCAAAAAATTATCCTTCATACTACCATCAGGAAATGAATCCCATTAAGTTCATACTCTCAACTTTTGTTAGACTTGGTAGCTTCCTCCGATATTTGATTTCATTGGAGGGGCATTATGAATCAACATACTCAAGTTATTGTATGTAAGGCATGACATGGAATATTTATTGTAAGAGTTTTCAATAGTATGTTCTAGTGTTAATGTTACTATAGGGAATATATATATTCCTTTAAATTTTGGCATTAATTAATGTTTTATAGGGAAAGAGGGATGATGGGAAATAATCTAGATCCTCCTTTCTCTACAAACATTCAAGGTCATTCAACCGAGTTGAATCACAACTTTTGCAAGAGGGTTCACCTACAGGTTGAGTGTCACTTGTAATGATATGGAAATTTAGAAATTGTCAATTAATGTATTAATTTAATGCTCAAGTATGCTCAAAACCCTAATTATGCAAAATCATAAGCAAACTGATAAATTATGACAAATGTTCGCAGATCAGGGTAGTAGACAGAGATTAGTTACTAACCATTTTTTGAAGTTCGTGATGTGGAATATTCAGGGACACCGTGACTCACACCCTAGTCCAATGCAGTGTTTTCTTCAGAGGGTTTCGGACTTCTTACAACACTGATGATCATTGTTATGTCTATTTCTATTACGGAAGATGTGGACATTAGGACTCGCACCGTAGTCCAAGGCAGGATATTCTTTAGGATGTCAGGACTTCTTCTAATGCTAATTATCACTATCATGGAGATTTATGTATCTACAACCTTAGAGGACTTTGTCCCTAGCACCCTTGTCCTAAAAGTGCACCAGCCTGCTTCTTTCCGTCGGACCTGGAATCCTTATCTTCTGCAACCTTCCTCTACAACTCCACTCTGCAAAATCTGATACATGTAACCTGCAATCACAAGGAGTGTGGTTGGGGGTTGTGGTGTTTAGAAGCTTGCCTCAATCAAGCCTTAGAAGGACATTCAAGTCTTCCAAACACTGTTGTCAGATAAAGAGTATGTATCCCTATGGGATAGAGGTAAGAATAAATTGATAAATGATTCAAACACAAATAGATATCATCTCAGAGGTGTAGCTCGCATGTAGATTAAAATCCTTCAACACATGAGAAGATGAAGCCAAATATGCAATCACAAACACAACAATAATAGTCTGCTCTACAACAATGGATATCTTGAATACTCTAAAATCATAAGTGTGCCAAAAGTTCATAGTCATCATCTAGTTTACAAATGAAACCCTACACATGCTTATATATGTATTCCCACTACAAATTTTATAATTCAAACTTAAGATGTTGGCATGGGACCTATCTAACAGTCACATAACTGACATTCAAATTTGGGACCTGCCTAAAATAGGGCAGGACTAGGGTGCGAGCGCCCAAGTCCTTAGGTCCTATTTTAGGGTAGGGTCAAATGCCACAATGTCCCTCAAGCCCCATGTGACATGGGTTTCAGGCCATTTTCTTCTAGGAGTTAAAATGAACATGCAAGATGCAAAATAAGGGTCCCAGGAGCTAAACTTAGGAGGTAAAAGTGTTAGGGGACATTTTACGACATAACATTTAGCCCCCACTTTAATGTATATATGAACGCATGACCCATAAATGCATTAAAGTATAGTCAAAACATAGCAAACACGCCAGGCACTTGAAGCTAATGCATACACAAAGATTAAGTAACTATTTCTAGCCCCCAGTCTCAGGTAGACATTAGAGAAAACATGTCGTAGACATGCCAAACACATTGAAGATAGTAACAGGCATGTAAAACATGAAGAAGACAGTAACAGGCACACAAGACACAGAGAAGACAACATTGAAGACACATAAAACATGATGAATAGTGAATGCAATGATTATTTCTTTTTCATTTTCATATGAATGAATGCAGATACATAAAAGTAAAAATACAACACACAACCCAAAATGTAGGAGGGGCATTTCACCACGCTCTTTGGACTACATATGGGTAGTAGACACGTAATACAAATCACAAAGTGCAGGAGGGGAATTTTGCCACACTCTTTGGACTACACTTGAGAGAAAACACACCATGCAAATCCCAAAGCATAGGAGGGGCATTTCACCATGCTCTTTGGACTATACCTGGGAACAAACACACCATACAAATCCTAAAGCATGGGAGGGGCATTCTAACATGCTCTTTGGACTATACTTGGAAACAAACATGTGGAAGACACACAAAAAACACGAGTGTCGTATAGCATGCCAAAGACATATTATACATCTAAAACACGGCAAACAAGGCGATGGAAGGAACTTATTGCTAAGCCCCCGCCATCTTAGGCACATTACAAGCAGAATTGATGATTGGGCTTATGCCACAACAACCACCAAAGACACACTTAAGGGAGGATACACCAACCCTACCTACTCAGAGGACTTTTAAAACAAAAGGATGTGCACTAGCTCAAGAGATACACCATCCCTACTTCCGTAGAGGGCTTTTGAATAAAAGGATACACACTAGCTCAAGAGATACAATATTCCACCTTCGTAGAGGGCTTTCTCATTGCAATATAAAATAAATATGTGCACTCACGTAGAGATACAACATCCTACCTCCGTGGAGGGCTTACAAACACACTTTGTTAGTACAAAAATCATCAGACAACTTACCGTTATATGCCCCCACCTTAAGGTGGTTGATATCGTGTACCAATATCAACCACGTTAAGGTAGAGAGAATACACACAAGGGAACAAGAGCTTTCACAAATCCCATGCCCCCAAAGGTGACATGTACTTTATAATCGCTGAATGTTCCCACAAACACACAATTTCCTACAAGAAGAGAGGTTAGAAATCTTTCTATAAGATAATAACCATATCACATGATCAAAAGTAATGCATGAAAGCAATCACAACAAGAGCCAAAGATATACTATGGATTCAAAAACCAAGTATAACCATGGGGCTATACTACAAAGATCTCAGAACCAAGTGTAACTAAGGCGAGACCCAAGATAAACAAAGTGCACGGAGCAGCTATATTGTTATGGTTTGTTAGAAAATAGAAGACATCATCAAAATATCACACCGAGTGATTCTACTAGCCAAGTGTCAGATAATATATATATCAACCCCATCGTCATGTATGGACTAGGTCCATTTTCTCTTACTCGTTGAAGGGACACATGGTCTGTATCAGTATTATTTGGTTTTCATCATCTACCCGACTAGATAGAACCACTAGAAGAAGGTAAACAATAAAATGAGAGAGGAGAATAAGTGCCTTAGGTTCATCACATAGGAAGGTGCCCCTAGGTCACCAACCGCAATGCTATGCCCCTAAGGCATGACACACAACAATAAAAATAGAGGAGAAGCAATATAGAAGAATGATGATACAAATAGAAGAAGGGTCACAACTAAGGCGGTCTCTCGGTATCCTTGACCTTACAAGAGTATCAAGGGTCATCCAAGGATGCCTAAACAATACAACACATCACGGGGGGAACACAACACAAGAGGGGAGGTCACATAAATGAGAAAATAATGCTAGGACATAGGTGACCACTAGGGTTAGAAATACTTACCTCTCATCCTTGATCTTGATCTTTACCTTGATAGTTAAAGCTTTCTACCTTGTTCTTTCTTCTTGTTGAATGGTGTTTTCTATATTGTTCTCAGGGTTGGTTATTATGATATTTGAGGATTATGGAGCAGGAGCCTCACAAATTCCCATTTTAGTCAAGTGAGGGGGTGAAGGAACCCTAAAAATTCCCATTTCCATCAATATATAAGGTGTTGGAATACCTTGGTTGTGAGGAATAGTTTGTTCTTCAATGTTTTGTGAGTTTTCATTATTTTCTAAGGTATGTGGGTGTTTAGGTAAAGGTGCATAATATGTTTCTTTATTTAAAATGTAGTTGAGAAGTGTTTGAAGATTGGGTGGTGAATTTTCAATATCAATAGGTTGAAAGAGTTGTTCACAAAGGGAATATGCATCATCCAATGCTTCATCCTAGCTAGGGAGAGCAAGAAGGGATGACAGAGTGGTGTTAAGGAATGTTTCAAGGATGTCATCTTCTTGTGTCAAAATATTGTCACCAGGTGAGGTCATCTTGGGAGAGGGATTCAAGTTACTACATGAATTGCCCCGGGCTATGTCAACCTCGTATGTCTTAGAAAGAATGTTCATTATATCATCATGAAATGTCGGAAGGGAAGGAAAGGCATTTTCACCACTACTTTCCTCTTGATTATTTGTTCAAATGAAACTAGTAAGCTTTTCCAAGATTGAAGGGAAAATACCTACAATAGTGACAAAGCTTTCAAAATATGTTATTGAGTGAAGCACATCACAAGTAGGGCTTGTGGACAAGTCAATATTCTAGATGTATGTTATTTGATGCAAGACTTGAGGATACTTATCAGTGAATTTGCAAAAAATATCAACATTTACAATGTACTCAAATAAATCTTCCAAAGATGAATGACGAGGAGAATCCATGAGATATGCATTAAAATGAATGCAAAACTATATATGTTTATAACCTAAAACACTTGATTTTTTAGCTTTTTTCAATGCAAATAACTAAAAGATGAAGTGTTGTAAGGAAATTGATGAGGGGTAGTGAATAATAACCCTAATATTAGTCCAATAATTTAGCAATATCCTTCACAACACACCTATAATGCAAATCTATATGGATGATAAGTCAAAATCTAGTGAAAATGCAAGATTTTAAACCCTAATTGTGAAATCTAAATGCAAAAATACACTATGATGAAACACTATAGTCCAAAATCATATTTGAAAGAGTGTTTAAAAGAGTAGTAAAATCTAAAACAATATTTTAACTACAAACCCTAGCTAATGCAAAGACTAGGTTATATAAATCTCAGGCACATTATAGGCAAACTTGGCGGTTGGGCTTATGCCACAACAACCACCAAAGGCACGCTTAAGGGAGGATACACTAACCCCGCCTACTTGGAGGACTTTTGAAATAAAAGGATGTGCACTAGCTCAAGAGATACACCATCCCCACTTCCAGGGAGGGCTTTTGAATAAAATGATACGCACTAGCTCAAGAGATACAATATCCTACCTCCATAGAGGGCTTTCTCATTACAATATAAAATAAATATGTGCACTCGCATAGAGATAGAACACCTCGCCTCCGCAGAGGGCTTACAAACATGCTTCGTCAGTACCAAAATCATCAGACAACTTACCTTTATATGCCCCCACCTTAAGGTGGTTGATATCATGTACCAATATCAAGCACGTTAAGGTAGAGAGAAAACACACAAGGGAACAAGAGATTTTTCAAAGCCCATGCCCCTAGAGGTGACATGTACTTTACAATCACTGAATGTTCCCACAAACACACAATTTCCTACAAGAAGAGAGGATAGAAATCTTTCTATAAGATAAAAACCACATCACATGATCAAAAGCAATGCATGAAAGCAATCACAACAAGAGCCAAAGATATACTACAGATTCAAAAACTGAGTATAACTGTGGGGCTATACTGTAGAGATCTCATAACCGAGTGTAACCAAGGCAAGACCCAAGATAAACAAAGTGCACAGAGCATCTATATTGTTATGGTTAGTTAGCAAATATAAGACATCATCAAAATATCACATGGAGTGATTCTACTAGCCAAGCGTCAAATAATATATATATCAACCCCATCATCATGTATGGACTAGGTCCATTTTCTCTTACCCGCTGAAGGGACACATGGTCTGTATCAGTATTATTTGGTTTTCATCATTCGCTTGACTAGATAGAACCACTAGAAGAAGGTAAACAATAAAATGAGAGAGGAAAACAAGTGCCTTAGGGTTGTCATATAGGAAGGTGCCCCCAGGTCACCAACCGCAATGCTATGCCCCTAAGGCATGACACACAAGAATAAAAATAGAGAAGCAATATAGAAGAATGATGATACAAATAGAAGGGTCACATTAGAGGCAGTCTCCCAGTATCCTTGACCTTACAAGAGTATCAAGGGTCATCCAAGGAGGCCTAAACAACACAACACATCACAGGGGGAACACAACACAAAAGGGGAGGTCACATAAATGACCAAATAATGCTATGACATAGGTGACCACTAGGGTTAGAAATACTTAGTTGTCATCCTTGATCTTGATCTTTACCTTGATAGTTAAAGATTTCCCCCTTGTTCTTTCTTCTTGCTGAATGGTATTTTCTATATTGCTTTCAGGGTTGGTTCTTATGATATTCAAGAATTGTGGAGCAGGAGCCTCACAAATTCCCATTTTAGTCAAGTGAGGGGATGAAGGAACCAGGAAAATGCCCATTTCCATCGATATATAAGGTATTGGAATACCTTGGTTGTGAGGAATAGTTTGTTCTTCGTTGTTTTGTAAGTTTTCATTATTGTCCAAGGTATGTGGGTGTTCAAGTAAAGGTGCATAATATGTTTCTTTGTTTAAAATGTAGTTGAGAAGTGTTTGAAGATTGGGTGGTGAATTTTTAGTATCAATAGGTTGAAGGAGTTGTTCACAAAGGGAATTTACATCATCCAATGCTTCATCCTAGCCAGGGAGAGCAGGAAGGGATGACAGAGTGGTGTTAAGGAATGTTTCAAGGATGTCATCTTCTTGTGTCAAAATATCATCACCAGGTGAGGTCATGTTGGGAGAGGGGTTCAAGTTACTACATGAATTTTCCCAGGCTATGTCAGCCTCATATGTCTTGGAAAGAATGTTCATTATATCATCATGAAATGTCGGAAGGGAAGGAAAGGCATTTTCACCACTACTTTCCTCTTGATTATTTGTTGAAATGAAACTAGTAAGATTTTCCAAGATAGAAGGGAAAATACCTAAAATAGTGACAAAACTTTCAAAATATGTTATTGACCGAAGCACATCACAAGTAGAGCTTGTGGACAAGTCAATATTCTAGATGTATGCTATTTGATGCAAGACTTGAGGATAGTTATCAGTGAATTTGCAAAAATTGTCAACATTTACAATGTACTCAAATAAATCTTCCAAAGATGAATGATGAGGAGAATCCATGAGATATGCAAGAAAATGAATGCAAAACTATGTATGTTTATAACCTAAAATACTTGATTTTTCAGCTTTTTTCAATGCAAATGACTAAAAGATGAAGTGTTGTAAGGAAATTGATGAGGAGAAGTGAATAATAACCCTAATATTAGTCCAATAATTCATAAATATCCTTCACAACACACCTATAATGCAAATCTATATGGATGATAAGTCAAAATCTAGTGAAAATGCAAGATTTTAAGCCCTAATTGTGAAATCTAAATGCAAAAATGCACTATGATGAAACACTACAGTCCAAAATCAGATTTGAATGAGTGTTTAAAAGAGTATTAAAATATGAAACAAGATTTTAACCACAAACCCTAGCTAATGCAAAGACTAGGTTATATGAAAAATGCACAATTTAAAGCAAATTTTAACAATTTAAGCATGCAAATGCAATGAAAATGATTAATTAATGAGTACTGCTGTAATTTATATCATATCTAATGAAAATATCAGAAATTAAATTGAAATTTATTTAAATTATGTGAAAATGCAAGCCTACAATGCTAATTTTTTTCAAAATTTTTAATTTTTTGTATATTTTCAAATGCAATAAGATGCAAATTAAATGAATGAATGTAAATCTAAAGTTCAACACTCAAAAAGGTGCAAAATTCAAATAAAACATGAGTTCACCAAATGGTTTTATAGGGAAAGAGGGATGATGGGAAATAGGCCAGATCCTCCTTTCACTACAAACATTCAAGGACATTCAACCGAGTTGAATCACAACTTTTACAAGAGGATTCACCTACACAGTGAGGGTCACTTATAATGATGTGGAAATTTAGAAATTATCAATTAATGTATTAATTTAATGCTTAAGTTTGCTCAAAACCCTAATTATGCAAAATCGTAAGCAAACTGATAAATTATGACAAATGCTCGCAGATCAAGGTAGTAGATAGAGATTAGTTACTAACCATTTTTTGAAGTTCATAATACAGAATATTCAGGGACACTATGACTCACAGCCTAGTCCATTGCAGTGTTTTCTTCAGAGGGTTACAGACTCCTTACGACACCGATGATCACTATTCTGTCTGTTTCTGTTATGGAAGATGCAGAGTACACTGGGACTTGCACCGCAGTCCAAGGCAGGATATTCTTCAGGATGTCAGGACTTCTTCTGATGCTAATTATCACTACCATGGAGATTTCTATATCTACAACCTCGAAGGACTTTGCCCCTAGCACCCTTGTCTTGAAAGTGCACCAGGCTGCTTCTTTTTGCCAAATCTAGAATCCTTATCTTCTGCAACCTTCCTCTACAACTCCACTCTGTGAAATCTGATACTGATAACTTGCAATCACAAGGAGTGTGGTTGGGGGTTGTGGTGTTTAGGAGCTTGCCTCAGTCAGGCCTCAAAAGGACATTCAAGTCTTTTGAACACCGTTGTCAGATAAAGAGTGTGTATCCCTATAGGATAGAGGCAAAAATAAATTGATAAATGATTCAAACGCAAATAGATATCACCTCAGAGGTATATCTCGCATGTAGATGAAAATCCTTCAACACATGAGAAGATGAAGCCAAATCTGCAATCACAAACACAACAATATTTTGCTCTACAGCAATGGATACCTTGAATACTCTAAAATCATAAGTGCATCAAAAGTTCGTAATCATCTTCTAGTTTACAAATGAAACCCTACACATGCTTATATATTCATTCCCACTAAAAATTTTGTAATTCAAATTTAAGATGTCAACATGGGACCTATCTAATGGTTGCATAACTGACATTCAAATTTGGGACCTGCCTAAAATAGGGTAGGACTAGGGCGTGAGCACCCAAGTCATCAGGTCCTATTTTAGGGTAGGGTCAAATGCCACAATGTCCCTCAAGCCCCATGTGACATGGGTTTCAAGCCATTTTCTTCCAAGAGTTATAATGAACATGCAAGATGCAACCCGGGAGGTAAAAGTCCTAGGGGGCATTTTATGACATAACAATTAACATATTTAAAACCTTTTACCAACAACACTCTCACTAGCATCAAATTCACCTCTAAGAATATTGAGCAATCTTAACTACATCATGTTTCAAAAGCCTCCATTGGTGAATATTTATGTGACTTAACCCCTGTTACTATTTCTAGAACTTTATGTTGTATGCTTCCATTTCAAAACTTTGTATAAAATGTCACTCTTCAAGCAAGCTATATTTTACTGAAGTTCCCAAAATATTGAGTTTATTCTAGAGACATTTTTTTTCTAAACTTCACCATGTGGGTAGATAATTCAATGATAAAATTCAGATTTTGAAACTTCACTCAAATAGAATATGTCTTTGATCCTACACATTATATATCCTTTTCAAAATATGGAAGAGCATACTTGTGTAAAGAAATCTCCTTTAAACAATGTACATTAATATCTAAAATTTAGTCCATTCTAACTTAAAATTACTTAATAAATCTGGGCAACCTACTAAAAATTTAATATTTTTTCTAACCACACTTTATAGTTTAAGTGACATGATGGGTTAAAATAATTACAGTGGCTATGAAGAACACTCTATTCTTGTTTTATTCCCCATTCTCAGAAGTTCTCAATTGCCAAATATAAATATCAATTCACTTAAAGACATAACTATGAGGTTAATGATGATGGTTGAAGATGAGGAAAGCTTGAAAATGCAAAATACATGAAAGAAACATAAAATAGAGTGGATTATACATTCACAAGTCTTCAAGTCTTCTTCACTCATCGATAAGGTGGAGGAGCTTGCACCCAAGTAGCTCCTAGCTTTACTCAAGGATGATGGAGTGTGTATGTGGAGTGCTCTTGTTCTTCAACACAATATGATGAGGGATTTGGCTATGGATAAGGATTCTTAAGATGAGAGAGATGACTAAAGATGAATGAGTTGAGATTTTGGCATGATAAGGGTGTTATGGAGGATTATTGGGAGCGATTTTGGCATAGTGGTGATGCCATAGAATGAGATTGAAAATGACTTGGGTGAGGGTAGTATTTATAGGCATTTTTGGAGGGATTTGAATCCAACGGTGGAGATTCAAAGTTGAGATCAATGGTGGATATGAAGAGATGAGATCAAGGGTGGAGATGTGATCAACAATAATGGATGGCTCCCATTATTTATGAATTTTAAATTCACACTGGGAAGGATGAGGAATGAATAAAAATATTCATTTCCATGGGAGAGTGTGAGGATGATTAGGACTTGTCAATGAATTAAAAATTCATTTTTGTAGGGGATGGTGTGAATAAAAAATTAAGGTTTATTGGTGAGTGTGAGGACATGTGACACATGTGTCTTTCTGGAAAACACATGTGTGAGCTCTTTGTATTAAAAAATCTCTTAGATGGAAAAGGAAAGGTGAAGTGGAAGTGTCATGTGACCTCTTTGAATAAAAAATTAATTTTTATTCAAAGTGTGTGGGGATAAGGGTTAATGATGGTTTGACCATATTAAGTAAGTGTTTAACTTAATTAATATGATTGTTGGAAATTATTGAGGAGGCTAATTAGAGTTTAAAGTTAATTAAGTAATGGTTTACTTAATTAATTTAGATCTAGTGGTTGGGTAGGTTGGGATAGCTAATTAAATAATTGTTATTTATTCAATTAGGTTAGGTTTAGGTCATAGGCTAGGGGGATTAATTAAATAAATATGTTTTATTTAATTAATCTAGATTAGGAGATGAGGGAAATTAATCAAATAAATATTAGGATATTTATTTAATCAATTAGAGGATGATGTTCTAAGGTTTAGTAACAAATTAATTGAATTAATCCATTACAAGGGATGAACAAGATGAATGGTTAGGGATAAATGGTTTAGGATAAATTAAATAAATAAATTAATTTTATTTAATTAATTAGTAAATGGTAAATTAGTCATGTGAGATGCGGGAAGGTGGCTTGCGGGGGTAAGTCATTTTCAAGTGTCTACATTTTGCCCCTGTTTGAAATGATATTATGACTAAGTAACATTATTTCAAAGAAGTTTAAGATATAGTGTTGGATTAGATAGAAAAAGACTTTGGTTTAGAAGAATAGGTTTAGGTTTAGGGATGATGGTAAGGGTGATGCCCCCTCGAGAGGGCAAGTAGGTTGTGAGAACATAGGTGTGCTCTCTAAATGGATGAATATGTTGATAAAGGGGATGGAGGATAAGGGGGTGTGATGATAAAGGATGTGGGTAGGGATGATAAGTTGATTTTGGATATTGGATAGATTGGAGATGGATGATTATTGTGCTAGTATGATTTAGAGCAATCCTTGGTTTGTTATAGCAAAGAGGATATTTTCACCAAGGTATAGAAAACTAGGGTGATGATGTATATCTATCATTTACATGGTCTAGACACACAGACAAGAGGGTGATACCATGCATGCCCAAGATAGTACAACCTTGCGGAGATGAACAAGGGGGATTCATAGCATAAGACCTTAATACACAAAAGGTATGAGGAACCTTAGATGCAAAAGGAGATCAATATGCTAGAATGAACCCTATGATTCACAAGATATGAATATTGACTTGGAGTAATGAGAACAAGGACAACATACAAAAGCAATGACTATGCCCCATTCTAGATATTTCGTCACATACCATGTGCTATGTCATAAATTGTGCTCTTAGTTGAGCTAGCACAATTTCACTAAGTTTAGCTCCTCCCTTTTAGTGTACCTTAACCCCTTTCATTATTGGACCTATCTAAACCCTGATTGACATTTACCTTATCGAGGAAATGCCGCATTTTGGAGTAATTATCAACAAAACTTGGAAAGAACTATGGATTACAAACATTTAGGGCACCCTTAAGCTTGATTTGAAGTAAAATTTGGGGGTTGGACTTGGGTACCCACGTCCTATCCCTGCCTTATAGCTTGAGATTCTGAGTTTTATTTTTATGTTAGCTTATGTCGTGTGCTTTGGGATTCTGAATTCAAATTTTGTTTCCGCGCGATGTCGGCATATTATTTCAATTTATTTCATTTCTAAGGTTAGGTATTTAAAGAGGATTCAAAATCATTTTATCACACATAACTCACATGCAAGCTTATTATGCCAAAATTCAGGCACAAGTGTTATTGAAGGTCTGCAAAGTGTTGAAGAATTACATCTTTATTATCTTCAAGATATGTTGTGAAGATTAGGAATCAATATCTTGAGTCTATCTTGATCTTCCTAGGGTTTGTGAAGCCTTTTGTATGATTGGGAGAAGGGTTGAAGCCTCCAACTTGAATTTTGGAATCCTCTGCGAATATGGTTGCCTCACCTTCTTGTTCTACAAGTCTTCATTGATGTCATCTCCTTGAGGTGATGTTGTTGTTTCCTTGAGTGAAACATTGTGTGGATCTATTCTTGATGCTTGAGTCATTTAGGATCTTGCATTTTTTTATGCTTTCACATTTGGTTTATGAGCACACACATCTACATACTTTGACATTGGCTATCCTTGAGGTATAAATACCAAAGACGGGGTTTGACTGAGGTAAACTCCTATATAGCCACAACCTTCTTTCTCCTTCTTTTGTTTGTGCAAGTTAGATTCGAGAAGATCCAATGGGAAGGAAAAAAGGAGTAGGAACTATAGTCACAATCATCACGAAAGTTAAAAAATTTCCATCAGAAAAATCACAGGACTATTTGTAGGCACCCAAGTCTTTTAGGGCTTGAGATCTATGATTTGGGATCCTTTACAGAGTTACAATCACTGCTGCAAACAGTTCTATTGCCAGAGAACTTGCAGGACTATTTCATGGGTGCCCTAGTCTTATAAGCCTTCAAAATTTAGGTGCACAGTCACTATGGTCTCTCATCTGCATTTCTATATTCAGCTTGTAGGTTTTTTCTCCTATAATACATCTACTCATGTATATCTTGTAAATAGGGTTTGATTGAATAAAGATAGTCAAGGGTTGTGAAGACTCTAGTTGAGACATCCTTATCATGTACAATAGTAGAGGAATAGGATACTTGTATCTTAAATTAGTCTCATAGTGATTGATCTTGTTACATATTCTGAATGTTAGTGTGCAAAAAGAGGGGCTTGACCTAGTTTGTACATGCTAATCATTCCTTCTCTTTTTCACTTCAAACATTTTGGTGAACCTGTGTTTAAAGAATTTGCATCCTTTAACATTAGATCTCATTCCTATTCTAAATCAAATTTAGATTTCACTCTCTCTTTCATGAAAAGTACATGGATTGCATTTTTATTGATATATATATATATATATATATATATCTTTTCATTGAAAGAGCACAAATTGAAATTTTGTTACTTGCATAGTGATATCTTGTTTCATTCTTGCAAAGTATATGATATCTTGTTTCACATTTAAGTCTTGGATACATTAGATTATGTGGAAATGTCAGATTTCTTTTTACAAGACTTTAAAGCATATGATGAGTCGTTTAGTTGTGATGACTTCAGTATGTTAGATGAATCCTTGGATGACTTTATTTCTATTGAATATTCTACTACGACTCCTAAACTGTCATTATTTCAAAGATTAGTAAATGCAATTTATGTTCCTAAATCTCAAGAAGAACTTGTGAAACTGAAGATAGTGGTCAACTTGTATTTTGATGTGCCTCAAACACAGACGAAACTAGTGCTCATTATAAGAGGATTTCTAAATTATTCTCACCCTCCTGATTGCATCTATAACTATGCTAAATAAATAACAAGTCAAAATCAACCATATCAAGATGGATCAATACATACAATACACATAATAATAAACAAAGTAAACATCAATCAAACATTTTGATATCTTTACTAACTTCTCAACCTATGCTTCCTCAACCATCTCATTTAACCCATCAAGTTGGTCAAGATTATGATCTTGTTGAGCAGCTTCACGTTACTCCTACAAAGATCTCTCTTTGGAAACTCATACAAATATCGCCTACATAATAGGGAATGCTCTAGGAAGATTTACAAAAGGTGATTGTACCACCTGTTGTTAAGCCTAAGGATGTATCAACTATGTTAGATTGTATGCATGCAACAAAAATAGACATTTTGTTTCAACAACATGAGTTACCATCACTGGAAGTTCAACAACAATATGATCCTCTTATAATCTTTATCACGATAAATAAAAAAGTTGATAAAATGAGTTATGGTTGATAATGGATCAACTCTTAATGTTTGTGGTGTTAATTTGCTACAAAGAATCAATATTGATACAAAATTAATTAAACCGGATAAGCTTAACATTCATGGCTTTGATAATGTTGGTAGACAATCCCTGGTTACCATAACCTTACCTATAAAGGTTGGACCCATGATATTATCTACTCTTTTTCATGTCATGCCCAGTACACTTTCATGCAATATGATTCTCAAAAGACCATGGATTCATACTATGGGGGTAGTTCCATCTTCCCTTCATTGATCAATAAAGTTTATTTATGCACCGATCTGGAGCTAGAAAGTTTTTTACATATTGAAACACAAAAATAAGTTATCAATCAGAAGATTTTAAACAATTTAAAAGTTGATTCATCAATACCTCTTGCCACAGATAATGTTGTACAAGATTCTCAACCATCATCGAATGCATTTCTTGGTGACGATTGGGGTTCATTAGATTTTCCTCCTACCTTCATAGGAGAATATAAACTCAATAATGTTGAAACATCAAAAGTCACGTCGATATCATCTAAATAATCTGTTGAAACACCTAAGGAACCTAAAGTTTCTTTAGTCAACAATAAGGACAATAATCTTACTTACACTATAGAATATGAGACCTATGAGGCTCCACCATCTTCTAAAGAAATGGCATCTCTTTATGGTTGAGGTTTTAAAACCCTTTATAAAAATTGTGACTATGTAGGTAATGGTTGTGGTATAAATCAACAAGGAATCAAAGTACCTTTACAAGTTGTTGTAATTAACTACATGGCTGGTATTGGATACTACTCTTTGAAGCCCACTAAAGCTTACAAACATCCTAATCTTAATGTTAATACTATATCAACACTCAATTTTTTTGGATTGAGAATCGTGCACAAATTATATTCAAAAAAATGATAGAAAGTACATCTTTGTGGTCAAGAAAACCACATCAAAAGTTCTACAACTAGGAACAATCCAAAAATCACTTAACAGCCTAATACATACTAACAGTTTTGCCTATTTCAAAACATGAGTATGTACTAGAGTCTCAAAATTACATATAAAAACATTATTAGGTATTGTTGTCCTTGCTTTACTTAATCAAACTAGTCAAATACTATCTATTGTCATTTATATCTCCCTAAGTAGCTTTTCTATAAACATCACTGTTCCAAATCATCTTCTACCAGACCTAATGTAGCTGGTATATTCTTCTTTGAGTTTCTCTCTCCTGTATTTGTATTCCCCCCTGAATCCTTATGATGCTGGGTGGCCACTTCTTCATTTCCCAAATCTGCATACTGGTAGTAATACCCTTGATTGTCATCTAGATCAGTGCCATAATAAACTTCCTTTGCTCTTGTTTTCTTCAATTCATTCCACTAATTGTCAGACCAACCTCTATCCTGAGCCCAACTATGATCTATGTTGTCACTGTCTTTAAAAGAGTTCATCCCTGGTATAGCACCTATATTTGGTGAGTTCCTTAATTGATCTGTATTGACACTAAAATTCTGGCAAGTTATCTCCAAGTGCTTGAACAATTCTCCCTTTTCCAATTCAACCTGATGTTGTTTGCAATACAACTCCTGGAAGTCTGTGTACTCATTATAGAACCTTTGATCAAATCTTCTCATATTCCTAGCACAAAAGTCAGTTTCCTTTATGTCCTCTTTGTATATAATAGTCCCTCCTTCCATCATCTCTTTAAATTTGTCCAAAGATAGCTCCAATGTAACAACAACATGTTCAAAGAATTTATAATTGGTGAGACTAGAGAAAGCCTCAGTGAGTAGCCTCTCGCTGCCTTGGAACTTATACTTATTCCTCTTTTTCCAAATAAACTAAAGGATTTTAGTAGACAAAATAAACCAAAAGGAATTAGCTTTTCTGTTAAGACCTTCAACATAACCACACATGACTTCTTTCCAATTTGTACCAACAGTAGGACTCCACTTAGATATATTGCCCATAAAAAATACCAAACCATCTTAGCATATACATAGTCATAAAATATATGAAAAAGCATTATGAGGAATATTACATAAAGGGCATAACACACTTTCAAAACCCAAGCTCATTTTATTAAGAATTAGAAGCCAACTAAAGCAATATTTCTTAGGTTCTATAACTTTTGACCAAATCACTTTGAAGTTTTTAGACAAGGCATTTTTCCCCAAAGTGTCACCCCAAGATGTGTTAATATGTTGGAAAACTACCTGAGAATTTGAAAGCATCTTATACATCAAACTTGGTTTCACATTCAAAATATTAGTCTCATCTACCTAAATCAACTTCTCAATACAGTCTTCTCCCAAAATAGTTACACCCAATGGAAACCTACATAACAGAGTCTTTGACAAAGTAGAAAAAGTTCTATATTGCCTATCATTCAGACCAAATTCATCTCTAATCTGAGTGCTTTTTTTTGGTAACCCTTCATCAAACAGATCATTAAAATTAGATAACCCTTTTAGGTTACACTTCTTGGCTTAGCATCCCTGTAGTAAGGCTAAAAATTTACCTTTATGCTTGACATTCCACCAAATGGATCTGTGACCCCAGATGCTTCTCTTTTCTACATTAATATCTTCTCTATCCAAAATAAGAACTTTAGCTTGCTCCCAGGCTTTCCAGATACTACAAAAGACCACAAATCCCCCAGGTTTGGCTTTGAAATCATCAAGCAAAGCATCATGAAAATGCAACTTCCCCCAGCTTTTATTCTTCCCTGGAGTAGCATTTTGAATATTGTTTCTCACCAAAACTTTCCTAGGTTTCCCCTAATAAGGAACTAACAATTCATTTTGTTGCTAATGCAACACCCTGAATCCTCAAATCCTTCAACCTCAGTCCCCCCAAATCTTTGTTTAAACAACACCACTCCCATTTTACCAAATGTTTCTTATTTTTACCTTTACCATTAGACCACAAGAAGTTCCTTATAATCTTACGGATGGTCTCAAATTGAAAATTAGCAAATAGCCACATAGAGGAGTAAAAAATAGAATAAGCTGAAAGAATCTTCTAACAGACCTGAACCCTACCAGCCAAGGAGAGATGAGGCTTGTCCCAACTTTTTAATTTCCTTTCAATTTTTGTAAACACCCAATCCCGCATCAATTTCAATGAAGGGCAGATGGCAAAGGGGATACCAAGGAACCTTACTTGTTTCATAGGTCCCCCCACTACCATCTACCACCATTAAGCCATTCTGGAGCAACTTCATCCCAATTTAGAAGAGTAGATTTAGAAGGAGAGATTTTAGCACCTAATGCAAGACAAAAAAAATATAATCTTGCCTCCAGCATGTTCAATTCCTTTCTATTAGTTCTAGGAAAAAGTGTTGTGTCATCATTAAATTGAACATTAATCAGTTTATCACCATTAGGCAAGGAAATACCATCTAGTTGTCCTTCAATTAAATATATTCTTAGGAGCTAATGGAGAGCATCTGATGCTCTAACAAATAATGAAGGGCCAAGAGGGAAACCTTGCCTAATTGATCTCCCCATCTCAAAAGGAAAAGATAAGACAGCATTAACCTCCACTTGGGCTGATGCATCATTGAACAATAGCTTAACCATTTTGTAGAAATGTCCAGAAAACCCTATGGCTTTAAGATTTTGATGATAAATGACCACTCCACCCTATCATATGCTTTCTCTAAATCCAAGAGTAGATAGCCAACACTTTGGTTTGTTTCTTTTGCCCACTATAATGCTTCCCAGCTTGTGATTAAATTCTCAAGAATGTACCTACCCTTTATGAATCATGTCTGGGTACTACTTACTATCTTTGGTAGTGTTATGTCAGAAAATATCTCCCTGGACTTTTTCCCTCCTAAGTTTAGCTCCCGAGTCCCTTGTTTTACATCTTGCATGTTCATTTTGACTCCCAGAAAGAAATGGCTTGAAACCCATGTCAAATGGGACTTGAGAAACATTGTGTGCCTTAGCTTGCCCTAAAATAGGACCTGAGGACATGGGTGCTTGTGCCCTTGTCCTACCTTATTTTAGGTAGGTCCCAAATTTAAATGTTGGTTATGTGACTGTTAGTTAGTTGTTGTGCCGACATCATAAGTTTGAATTACAAAATTTTTGGCGGGAATGTGTGTTTTTGCATATATAAGAATGTTTAGGATTTCATTTGTAAACTAGAAGATGTCTAGAAGATGATAGTGAACTTTTGGTGCACATATGATTCAAGTTATTCATTGTTGCAGAGCAGAGCATTGTTATTGTGTTTGTGATTATAGATTTAGCTTCACCTTCTCATATGATTGAATGATCTTCATCTATGTGAGAGCTACACCTCCAAGGTGATATTTATTTATGTTTGAATCATTTATCAATTTGTTTTTGCCTCTATCCCACAGGGATACACACTCTTATCTAACAATGGTGTTCAGAAGACTTGAATGTCTCTCCAAGGCTTGACTAAGGCAAGCCTCTAAACACTACAACCCCCAACCACACTCCTTTGTGATTGTAGGTTACAGGTACCAGATTTCATGGAGTGGAGTTGTAGAGGAAGGTTACAAAAGATAAGGATTCTAGATCCGGTAGAAAGAAGCAATTCAGAGCATTCTCGAGACATGGGCGCCTAGGGCAATGTCCTCCAGAGTTTCAGACATAGGGATCTTTGTGATAGTGATATTCTACATCTGAAGAAGCCCTGACATCCCAAAGATCAACCTGCCTTAGACCTGGGCGCCTAGGGTAGTGTCCTCCACATATCTCGTGACAGAAAGATGGAATAGTGATTACCAGTGCCGGAAGGAGTTCTGCATTCCTAAAGATCAATCTGTCTTAGACTTGGGCACCTAGGGTAGTGTCCCCGAATATTCCAAATCCCAAACTTTGAAAAATGGTCAGTAACTAATCTTTGTCTTCTATCAAGTAGTCTATGAGAATTTCTCATAATTTATAAATTTGCTTATTGTTTTGCATATTTAGGTTTTCTAGCATACTTGAGCATTAAATTAATACATCAATTAGTAATTTCTGAATTTCCACATCATTCCAAGTGACAGCCTAACTTGTAGGTGAATCTCCTTGTAAAGGAGTGATTCAACTCAGTTGATATGTCCTTGAATGTTTGTTGTGAAAGGAGGATCTAGTTCATTAAACCCCATTAATCCCCATTTTCCTATAAAATAGGTAGAATATCCCTAACTCTTAATGCCAATACTTTAGCAATGATTTTATATGAAACATTCAATAAGGTTATGGGTCTCCAATTCCTAATGTTAGCCTTGTCACCATCCTTGGGTAAAAGCTTTATGATTCCTTTATTTATTTCTCTTCCCAAAGTTCCCCTTTCAATAGCTTCTCTATATAGATCGAATAAGTCATCAACAATCCAAGATAGGTTGGCCTTGTAGAATTCTACAAGACCATCAGCTCCAAGGGATTTCCATTGTCCATAGATTTGATTGCAGCCTCTATTTCTTCTCTTCAGATATCTTTATTAAGCTTATTCTTCATTTCCTCATCCACCTTCTCCTTACATATTTTGAAACAAAGCTCTTGAGCTTCCATGCATCCTTCTTTGTTATCCTCTACCTTGAACAGATTTTCATAAAAGCATCTGAAAGCTTCCAATATCTCCTCTTTCTTCTCCAAACAAACACCATTTTCCACCACAGCTCCTATGTTCTCTTTTAAGTTTTTATATTTTAGGAGATTAAAGAAATATTTTGTGCATTTATCCCCATCCTCCAACCAGTGTAACTTTGCTCTAATTTTAGCACCATGTGCTTTTCTAATCTAAATTTTCCTCAACATGTGCTTAACTTCCCCCATTCTTTCAATTAGATTTTCATCCTTCAGATTGCCTTGGATCTTCTCTTCAACTTTAAGGAACTCCTCTTGGAGTACCAACTCTTCTTTCTTCCTATCTAAAGAATACTTCTTCCCCACTATCTAAAAAATAGATTTACATGAGGCTTTCATCTTGCTCCAATATAGAGAAGCACCTTTATCCTTATAAAGAGCTTTACATACATTTCTTAAAGACCAAATACCTTTTAAACAATCTTTATCCCTTAGAAGCTCACAATTCAATTTATAACTACTTCCTTTTTGAGGTTTAAACCTTTCTTCTTGTTTTTAACAAAAACAACTATTTTTATGGGGTGGTGGTCAGAGAGTACATTTGGAATGACTTGTACCTTATTCTTATCCTTCATATTCTGAACTATAATTGTCACTTTCTCCACATAAAATCTATCAAGCCTGCTATAAATTCTTCTATTAGCTTTCTAGATATTACACCAGGAAAACTAGATTCCTCTGTTGATCTCCTTCCCACCTTCTAATGGATTGACTAGTTTCAATGGCTTTTTCATTCTTTCCTAGAAAAATTTCTCATTCCCTCTCCACTCCAATGGGTTTCCTCCCTACTTATCTTCTGACTAATCAATCATGTTAAAGTCTGCACCTACCATCAACACTCAATTTGATATATCTTGAGATAATAAACATATATTATCCACCAAGAGATATCCAATTGGATAATTTTTTTTGCAGATGAAGAATTAATTGAATTTATGGGAGCTTATGATAATTTGCCTCGTTATCATCATAATCGTGGGTTTCCCTTGTTAGATTCAAGATAGACAACTGAGAGGGGGGGTGAATCAGTTGTCCCAAAACTTTCTTCCTATTAATCACTTAAATCCTCTTTGTAATTCAGCAACATAATAATAAATCAATCATAGAAACATAATGCAACAATTCAAGAGCAGAAACACATTAACACATATGACACCAAGATTTTAATGTGGAAAATCCGGTTAAGGGAAAACCACGGGGTGACTAACCCAAGATTGCATTCTCTCTTAAAAGAATAAGAAGAACAAAATGGCACATGCCAATTAGGGCTCACTGCCTGAGCACACTGCTCACAAGAAGCCCACTGCCTACAAGAGACACATTGTCTACAGAATGATAAATATTACATACTTGAACTAAAGAATAGCATCTTCACCATGCTTGAGTTAGTTCCATTAAGCCCAATACTTCTACTCTGCCTTTCGCTTCTCTACTCTCTACCACACTCTCATCTCTGCCAAGATATTTTTGAAATGACTTTACAACTTCTTATTTATACAAGACATCAACTTAGGGATAATCATCTAAGTTGGCACACTTTACAAAGCAAATACAACTTGACTAATTATAAAAGACTTCATGCAGATCATCACATTGGTGGCCACATAGATCTGGGACTTCAATCTTCTTTTAGGAACAAGTCATGCTTCACAGAACATCTTCAAGATCCTCCACAGGATGTGTAACTCATCCAGTCGGCCAGACTTAGGAAGAACATCATCATCCGGAAGTAATTCTTCAATTACGAGCTCAATCTTCAATGCGGACCACCAAAATGAACTAGACATAATCCAAAGACCTCCACAAGCTTGCCTGAATCACCAAGAACATCCACACTACTGCTTACTGAAATCTTTCTCTCCTTCATCTGTAACCTCAAGAACACAGTCTATCATCACTATCATAATAGATGATTGTGGACCTCCAGACCATGAACCAATAGAGTTGTCAATTCACATTGACTTCCTAAACACTCCACCAAATCCGCAGAACAAGATATTTCATTTTCGGATCTCACCGGACCTATCTATGTCACTCTGTCACCTCTGAACATCTGCCAGAACTAGTTTTACTCAAGTGGCCATAACTTCTTCAAATCTTCATGCGGACCTCTTAAATCTTTACTGGATCACCTTAGGACACATATCTACAAACCCTTTGATGCGCATCCTCTGATCTTCATCTTAGCTGGGATCTTTACCTTACTATCTTCACTATTCTTCTATGTTCCTGATAGGACTATTTTTCTCAATATCCTCAACATACAACTCAACCAATCCTTATCATCAATGCAATCGGAGTATGTTGACATCAATGACAACACCGGTTAGGCCCATACTTGCAACAATCTCCCCCTTTGTCATTGATGGCAATATATGATGTGAAAAATATTGTAACCATCAAGACAAGAACTTCTCCTCACTGACATAACTCCCCCTATCAACAACAACCATTCACATGTCTTTTCTTCCTTTACTGCTCCCCCTTTGATCAGCAACCACTTTTTGTTTTTCACATGTCTTCTCTCCCCCTTTGACATCAATGGCAAAGGGCACATACTTGCATCACTCAAAATCATACCAACTCCTCCCCCTAAGTAGCAGCTTCCCATCATCAATCCGAATCACAAGATATGACTATGAGATCCACCGGACTGATGCACATCAGTGCACCTTAATTCAGAACTGGAGCGGTAATAACCCCTAACTTCTCCCTGAGATACTCAAAAGAGTCCTTAGGTAGAGGTTTAGTAAAAATGTCTACAATATGATCCTTGGAGCATACAAACTCCAATCTGACTTCATTCTTGTTCACTTGCTCTCTCAAAAAGTGAAACTTGATGGATATATGTTTTGTCTTTGAATGTAACACTAGATTTTTTAATATATTTATTGCACTTGAATTATCACAAAAGATTGTGATAGGTTCCTCATACTCCACTCTGATATCTCGTAGCATTTGGTTCATCCACAATACTTGAGTGCAACTACCTGTTGCTACAATATATTCTTCTTCTACAGTGGATAGAGATATTGCCTCTTGTTTCTTGCTTAGCCAAGAAACTAATCTTTTCCCCAAAAAGAATGTTCCACCACTGGTACTCTTCCGGTCATCAACATCTTCTGCCCAATCTGCATTTGTATATGCATGAAGAGAGAAATCATGATCTCTAGGATACCATAAACCATACTCAACTATCCCTTTTAGATATCTAAGAATCCTCTTGATTGCCATGACATGAGATTCTCTAGGATCAACTTGGAATCTAGCAACAAGACCAACAACATTCATAATGTCAGGTCTAGTTTGAGTAAGATACAGTAGTCCTCCAATCATTGACCTGTACTTTTTCTGATCAGCCTTAGGAGATTCATCATCTTTGCTCAATTTACATCCGGTTGCCATGGGAGTACTCATTGGTTTTGAGTCTTCCATCCCAAATTTCTTCAACAATTCTTTCACATATTTGGTCTATGAAATGAAGATTCCTTTCTTTGTTTAAACAATTTATAGACCCAAGAAGAAATTCATTTCCCCAAACATGGACATCTCAAATTCACTTTTCATTTGATTTGCAAAAGTTTTGCACATACTATCTCTTCCTCCAAAAATGATATCATCAACAAACACTTCAACAATTAAGATATTTTCATGATCAATTTTGAAGTACAAGTTACTATCAGCAGTACCTTTGTTGAAACCAATCTTCAAAAGATGCTTATCCAGTCTTTCATACCAGGCTTTTGGGGCTTGTTTGAGTCCATAAAGTGCTTTCTTCAACTTGCAAACCATATCACCATGATCAGACAATTGAAATCCATTTGGTTGCTCAATGTATACTTCTTCTTCCAAGTCACCATTTAGGAAGGCAGACTTGACATCCATCTGATATACTTTGAAGTCCTTGAAGGCAGCAGAGGTAAGAAATAATCTAACTACTTCATGTCTTGCCACCAAAGCAAAAGTCTCTTCAAAATCAACTCTTTCTACTTGGGAATAACCCTTGCAGACTAATCTGGCTTTGTTTCTGACTACTTCACCATCTTCATTTAGTTCATTCTAGAAGATCCATTTGGTTCCAATCACATTCTTGTTTTTAGGTCTAGGAACAAGACCCCAAGTGTCATTTTTCTCAATTTGCATTAGCTCTTCCTGCATTGCTTTAGACCATCTTTCATCATTAATGCTTCACTCACATTTTTTGGTTCAAACTTTGAAATCAGACAATACTTTTATGAGTCTTGAGCAATATTTCTTCTTGTTTGAACACATTTTCTTTTATCACCTATGATCTAATCTTCAAAGTGATTCAGTCTTACATACCTGGGAATTTTGGGACTTTCTTGTACTTCTATTTCTTGAACAGGTTCATTCAAACTTATCTCTTCTTCTTGATTCTCCGGATCAGTCTGGATCTGAATTTTAGAAGGGGCTTGGACTTCTTGGACCAAAACATCATTTTGATCATCTTCATCATATTCATAAAACCTTGAGGGTTTTTCAATACCTTCATCAACCTTCACATTTGTCTTTCTATAATCTTTCTCAATCTCTTGTTATAACACTGGTATGCTTTGCTTTGAGTAGAATAACCCAAGAATATTCCTTCATCACTTCTAGCATCAAATTTGTCAAGGTCTTCATCTCTTTTAATATAGCATTTGCTACCAAAGACTCTAAAATACTTCACAGTGGGAGTGATGCCAAACCAGAGTTCATAGGGGGTCTTACCAGTATTGCTTATGATTTGTACTCAATTAAGAGTATAGACTGCAGTGCTTACAACTTCTCTCCAATAGATCTGAGGAACATTTGCTTCCATCATCATGGTTCTGGAAGCTTCCTAGATGGTCTGGTTCTTTCTCTCCACTACTCCATTCTCCTGTGGAGTCCTTGGAGTAGACAACTATCTTTTTATCCCATGTTTCTCACAAAATTCTATGAATTCACCGGATGTGAATTCTCCACCTCTGTTAGACCTAAGACATTTTATGTTTAATCCAGTTTCATTCTCTACCATAGCTTTGAAAATTTTGAATTTCTCAAGAGCCTCAGAATTCTCTTTCAGAAAAGTCACCCACATCATCCGGGAGTGGTCGTCAATTAATAACATAAAGTATCTATGACCTTGCAAACTCCTAATTCTTGCCGGACCACATAGATCAGTATGTACCAAGTCCAACAGTCTGGTAGAAGATGGTTCCTTATTTTTGAATGTGACTCTGCTCTACTTATCCAACTGACATTCTTTGCACAAACTATTAGTAGGTTTCACCAGTCTTGGAAGATCTCTTACAGCCTGAGTGTTTCTTATCTTGATGATATTATCAAAATTCACATGACACATTCTCCTATGCCATAACCAACTCTGATCAATTTGAACAAATAAACAACTTTTACCAGTACCAACCAAATGGAAGATATTACCTTTTGTTTGAGTATCGGATGCAATCTCTGTTCTGGAACTTTCAAAGATCTTACATTTTCCATTTTTGAATCAGAGATCATAGCCATTGTCCACCAACTATCCAACACTAAGAAGATTGTGCTTCAAACCTTCAACATATAGTACATTACTGATTTTGTTCTTTCCATCAAAAGAAACAGTTCCTCTACCTCTAATTTTGCCAGCAGAATTATCACCAAATTTTACCACTCCTCCTTCATATCTTTCCAAATCTATGAACTTATTTTTGTCACATGTCATTGTTGGCAAGAGACACTATATGGCTTCATGAGTGTTGTCATTGATGGCAACAAATTTCATCCCACCCATCCACAGAACATGGTGTGCCTATACCGGAAGTCAGATTGAAGAAGTGTTGTGGTCCGGTAAGCAAGAACAGAGCATGCAGCAGGGTTCGACAGTCAGGTCTGGATCTCTCAAAGGAAACATCTTAGTAAAGTGCAGATTTGGGGAAGTCAATAGGAGTACATTGACTGGTAGATTCCAGGGATTGAGTCTCTGGTGATAGAAGAGTGAAGAGACACGAGCACTTGAGTGTTGGGTTCTGGTTTGGCAGAGTAGACAGAGGAAGAACTAATCGACAGAGCATCAGAATTATTTTAGGTAAGCTATTGATGGTGACCAAGGTTCTTAAGGTATCATTCATGATTGGTCGACATGTTAGATGACTTCTATAAGTATCTCCTTGATTCGCATCAATTGGTAAGCAAGGATTCAGCCAACAGACTACAGCTTGGGAAAATATTGACTATTCTGGATACCGACTAGAAAGAGGATGAAATCCTTTGTGCGAATATATATACCAGATATATTTGAATGTGAAGGTGTGTGTGGTGTATTGATTAGTGTGAAGAAAAGCAGAAGAGCAGTGTGAAGGCAATAAGATAGGTCCGAATGTAACAAGACAGCAGCACCTAAGAGAGTGAGAATGAAGTGCAGTAGATCAGTCTATTGAGCTTAACCGGAACTAAACCTCAGCATTTGTGAATGCTTCTCATTAGTTCAAGTATCTAGTTTCCTTATATAAACTATTGTAGGCAGTGAGCTTCTTGTGAGTAGTGTGCTCGGTCAGTAAGCCCTAATTGGCATGTGTCATTTGTTCTTTCTATTCTTCTAACAAAGAATATAATCTTGGGTTAATCACCCCATGGTTTTTCCCCTAATAGGGTTTTCCACGTCAAAATCATTACGTCATGTGTATTGATGTTATTTCCATTTCATGGTTATGTTTTCTTATTTAATTTAATACTACACTAATTCATAAGAAAATTTAGAAAGCTGAAATAATCAAGATAACTGATTCACCCCCCCCCCCTCAATTATCAACAATTGGTATCAGAGCCAAGTTCCTCCAAAAAGAGCCTAACAGCTAGAGGAAGATTTAGAAATTCAAATGGATGTGTACGGTATGAGGGATCAACTTCAGTCTACCCTAGATGATCTTGAGCAATCAAACTCTGAAGTCAATGAATTGAAGGAAAGACTCAAACAGGCTGATGATTTCATAAATGAACTATAAGGGAAACTGAGTATCTCTATGAAAAAGAGAAAAGATCTATTTCAGCAATTGGCAAGTCAAAGTGAAGACAATGGTACAAATGAAGATCTGAAGGAGAAAACCAAGTTATGTGAAAAGTTATCAAAAGAGGTCATTATGATAAGACATGAAATGGAATCAGGAGTTATGAAATTCACCCAAGAAATTGAAGAGAAAAGAAAAACTGAAGATGATCTAAGACAATCTCTCAAGGAGAAGTTAGAAGACTGCCACAAAATGGATAGAATAATCAGGCATCTAGAATCTAATCTTGAAGATGCTAGAGATAATGAAGAAAAATTTGAGGATCAAATTGACATTCTTAAAAAGGATCTTCAAACAGAAAATGAATACAAAGAGAAATTCAAGATAAGTTATGTTCAACTTGAAGTTCTTCTTAAAAGCCAAAAGAGGGTAGATGACAAGTGTGGTTTGGGATATGAGAAAGGTGAAAGCTCCGGATCCAGTCAAAAGAATTTTGGATCAGGAAATCAAAGGAATAGGCCTAGAAGACCTCCGGTAAGGCAACCTAATGCTCAAAGATATCTATCCTTCAATGGATACTGCCACAACTGCAATAACTTTGGTCGTAAAGCTAATCAGTGCAGAAAGAGAATAAATCAAACTAATACATCCTTCTCCGGACATTGTTTCAACTGCAAAAGGTATGGCCACAAATCTCATGAATGAAGAAATATGCAAATGAACAATTCATTCAATGGTAGATGCTTTGCATGCAATAGAATGGGACATATGGCTAATCAATGTAGATCAAGAGGATATCATTCAAATATGCAAAGAAATGTTGTTTGCCACAATTGCAATAGATCCGGTCATATTGCCAAATTCTGTAGAAGCAAGAATCAGGACAAAAGGGGTTCGGTGCATCATAATCAGAATCAAGACAAAGGAAAAGGAAAAGTGAATGCGGATGAAGTTAAAAATGAGATGAACAAGATTTGGCTGAAGAGAAGTACAGAAAATGTAGGGGATGGATCCGCACTAGAATTTGGTGCTGATATTCCTTCTAGAAATTAAAAAGTGAGCTCTAGCTCAGGGGGAGACACAAGGAAAAACATTTTCCCCCAGCCAGTTAACTAGTGCCTAAAATTGGCACATGGAAAGTTGCAGAATAAAAGGATTTTCATAGAAACATCTAAAGAAAGCTTGGTAAAGATATGGAAGATCCATAGGAAGATTTGAAGAGTCTAATCTTCCAAGATTGATCCGGTTTAATAGTCATCCGGTAAAATAGGATTATCACAGTTAAATCTGGTATGATTCAAATTCAAGGCATCTTGTTATGTGGATAGATCAAGTGTTTGGGGAAAGTAAGATAATTTGCTATTAATCACCAAGGATAACTTTAAGTATATCTCAGTGATCCGGAAAAAGATCTTTCTCAAAATAAGAAGAACCAGGCAACTGGAATGACTTGAGTTGTGCATTTATTGCAATATGAAATTAGGGTTTTCCCAGAAATAAAAGGGTTCATTCGCTCATCATTTGCACATATGCATTCAAGAAGAAGAGAAAAGGAGCTCTGCAACTAATTATCTCAAACTCTCAAAAGATCAATCGTTGAAGTCAATTCACCCAACAAATTAATTCGGCTCATTCAGCAAACCCTAGAAGTGCAAAAGGTATTTTTCGTTATTGAATATTTCTCTACAAAATCTTTTGAAGATGACTACACCGAATGTTGTAAAGATCACTGATAGGCCACATCCTAAATTTAAGAAACATCCATATAAATCCCTAGAAGTTGATCCCCTAAGCGCCTTTTCAAGCATTCCGCATGGGGTTCTGCATGTAGAAGATATTAGGGCATATATTCATGCAAATATTGAAGAATTTGGGGAATCTAAGCTGGTTGATATCTATCACAAGCATTTGATAGATGACTTGTTTGAACTCAAAACTCAGTATAAAGCCATCCGGGACAAGCATTTTGCACAATGCATTCATTTCCCCTATTTTGCAGAAGATGAATGGGTCCGGTATGTTCTAAGTAGAATGCATGATAACTTTATATGGTTGATGAGGCCATTTAAGATAACCAAGGATGCCATTAGGGCAGTAACTGGATTGCACTCATCCGGTGGGATTCATGTTCTCAAATCCATCAAGAACCAAACTGTGAGTGAAGCTACTGGAACAAAATTTGACAAAAGAGTAATGACAATAGAAGACATTACCGATCTGGATGTCAAGTTTACCTCCATGATCATCGGTTATAAGATATATCACTCTAGCAGGGAATATTCAGTACCCGAAACTGCAATTTACACTGCTTATGAAATGTTGAAGAAAAATGCAGATTATGATCTTTGTGAACTCCTTCTGAGCCAACTAATGGAAAACCTACAAAAGATCAAGAAGGACAAGAAGAACTCCTTCAAGTATGGTGGGCTGATACTGTGCTTGTTCTTCTACTTCATGAATGAGCTTCCCAGATCCAGTGGTTGGGTATGGCAGAACGATAGACTAGTAGCCATCCAAATCAGAGATTATATACATGGACTTGGTGATGCCAAGGCATAGAATACAGCACTCTGGGGCTATTTTAAGAATTTTCAAAGCATGATGTAAGCAAGAGAGAGAATTCCTCAATCTTTAGTTGAAAAGTATAAAGATACAGTATGCTTTATGGTAGAAATTGATCAATGTCTAATGGAGGCAGTAGAGCCAAGAATAGTCTGGATCATGCCAATGGGGTATGAAGTAGATGAGAAAATTGTTGAGCTACATGTTCAACACATGCTTAGTCAATCCAAGGATCCTAAAGCAGAAAGGTTTGGAACCTTTGAAGAATTAAGTGTGAAGATCCATGTGGAGCTAAGACAACCGAAAATAAAAAGACAAGTGAGGAGGGAAGTAGAAGAGTTTGCCAAGAGGCATGGAATTTCAAAAGAGGCACTTGATGCAAATAGAGAAAAGATAGAAAGGGCAGAGAAAGAAAAAGAAAAAGTAGAGAAAGAAGGTAGAAAAAGAAAAAGTAGAGAAAGAAGGTGCTTCAGTGGAAGTCTGCTCCCAGACCAGATCCTCCAAGACCTCTGCACCTACCACTACAAAGAGCTCTAAGGCATCAAAACTGGAAGCAAAATCATCCGGAAAAGGTGAGAAGAGAACCAAGAAAAAGGCAGCAAGATCTTACACAAGCCAAAAGGATGAAGAAGAGACAAAATCAGATGAGGAAGTAAAGAAAATGAAGAAGAAAAGGAAAACATCCGGTGAACCTTCTGTTGAAGAAGTAACAAAAGAATTTGTTGAGAAACCTACTCTGTGCATTGATGACATCATAAAATCAGTTACTGTGGATGGGAACCTTCAACCAATGGTTGAACTCTATGATGATTACAATGAAGCTGACCAAAAAATCTTGCAAGAAGCCACAGTCAGATATCTGAATATCTACAACAAGGCTTTTATTGAAATCATATCTCTTATTCCCAAAAGCCTAGAAAAGGAATTAGAAATAAGAAAGAATAATGCTATGGCAAAGGATCTTGAGATCCGAGAACAAATAGCTATTCAGTTATATCCTTCAATCACTCCTAAGCAGAAGAATATGATCTTCAAAGATTGTAAGGATGAGTTCTGGAGGAAAGCTAGAATGAATCAGCTTATGCTCGGAGAAACTGACAAAGTAGCAAAAGAGACAGAAGAAATCCTCCAAAATGCATACAAAAGATTCAACATTCTTATTGTAGAGGACTTAGGAGATGATCCCTCTGCTACAAATGTTGAAGAAGAATCTACTGAGATAGTGGCAGAAGAGGTAAAGGAGACGGGTGAAGAAAAAGGTAAGGACTTAGATTCCTTTGCTCCGAAAGAGGAGGTCCATGATCAAGCAAACATCCCTCCTCTGGTTTCCCCTACAGACTCCAGATCCAAAGAAAAAGAAAGAGTACAAAAGAAGATCAGTCAAGAAGCAAAAGAAAAAGAAGATGACAGTAGCAAGGATGAAGAAGGAGAGAAAACTCCAACAGAGAAGGCCACAGATGATAGTGGTAAAGCTGTAGAAGGGGAGAAAATTCTGTCTCTGGCAAGAGACACAGCAGAAGTAGTCAAAGAGTTCTTGACCAAAGAGATGATGGATTTTGATGAACCGGAACTGCTTCAAGGTCCATTCAATTTTGATTCCCTCTCTCCAGTCCAAACCATGAAACTAGCTTCCTTCACTCAAGCAAAGGCAAAAGAAAAAAGTTGAAGTCTCACATGGAAGACTGTGAGCTCATAGAAACTGCATCCGGTGTATTGGAAAAGATCATGCCATCCTTCCAAAAGGATCCTACAGCCTCCACATCTGGTAATCTAAAGTCTCTTGTAAATTCTGTTAATACACATTTTGATTCTTTAGATAAAGCAGCAGAAGAGAAAGTTAGGAAAGAATTTTTGGATAAGAGATTCTCTGAAGTACAGGGTCTAATCTCAAATGACAGAAGAGTTATGGATATTGGGATAAAGAGTTTAGAAAATGCTCTCAAAGATGGCAGAAATATTTATAAATTTTGTTTATCCTAGCCCAAAGTGACCAAAGATGTTGATAAGAAAGTAAAAGAGCAAGAAGATAAACTACTAAGTTTGTCTCAAAGTTTTGATCCTCTCTCATCTCCCGTAATCAATCAAGAATGTCAAACTATTGCAGTCTTGAATGAAATTAAGAAACTTGAGAAGAAGAAGAAAAATAGAATAAGTAGGTTGAGTGAACTTAGAGGGATTCTTATCCCTAAGTTAGAGGCCATGCATGAGGCCCTAAGTGATGCTCAGAATTCAGCCCAGACCAGTGATGCGATAGATCTAAAAAGGGTAGAAGCTTTTGCATTCTTGTTGAGTGGTCACATCTCAATTTTGGATAGGATGAAGATGACTTGGGTGATAGAAGTGGTACAGCTAAAGACCACTTTTGCAGATATATTTCAGTATATGTAGGTAAAACATGTATATATGTTTTATGCGGCTAAGTATAGATTTTTTTTTTTAGAAATTTTGGTGTGTGGACCCCACCCTTTGCCATTGATGTCAAGGGGGAGTGAGGAGCAGTGAAAAATGAGGAATCCAGCTAAGGGGGAGCTACAGAAAATGTACATAAGAACAGAGCATCATCCAAGGGGGAGTATAGTGTGACACTTAGTCATTTTTCACTAAGTGTTGCCATCAATGCCAAAGGGGGAGATTAATGGCAAGAGACACTATATGGCTTCATGAGTGTTGTCATTGATGGCAACAAAGTTCATCCCACCCATCTGTAGAACATGGTGTGCCTATACCAGAAGTCAGATTGAAGAAGTGTTGTGGTCCGGTAAGCAAGAATTGAGCATGCAGCAGGGTCCGACAGTCAGGTCCGGATCTCTCAAAGGAAGTATCTCAGTAAAGTGCAGATTTGGGGAGTCAATAGGAGTACATTGACTGTAGATTCCAAGGATTGAGCCTCTGGTGATGGAAGAGTGAAAAGACATGAGCACTTGAGTGTTGGGTTCCAGTTTGGTAGAGTAGACAAAGGAAGAACTGACCGACAGAGCATCAAAATTATTCTGGATAAGATATTGATGGTGATCAAGGTTCTTAAGGTATCATTCATGATTGGTCGACATGTTAGATGAATTCTATAAGTATCTCCTTGATTCGCATCAATTGGTAAGCAAGGATTCAGCCGACAGACTATAGTTTGGGAAAATATTGACTATTCCAAATGCCGACTAGAAAGAGGATGAAATCCTTTGTGCGGATATATATATACCAAATATATTTAGATGTGAAGGTGTGTGTGGTGTATTGATTAGTGCGAAGAAAACCAAAAGAGTAGTGTGAAGGCAGTAAGATAGGTCTGAAATGTAACAGGACAGCAGCACCTAAGAGAGTAAGAATGAAGTGCAGCAGATCAGTCTATTGAGCTTAACTGAAACTGAACCTCAGTATTTATGAATGCTTCTCATCAGTTCAAGTATCTAGTTTCCTTGTATAAACTATTGTAGGTAGTGAGCCTCTTGTGAGCAGTGTGCTCAGGCAGTAAGCCCTAATTGGCATGTGTCATTTGTTCTTTCTATTCTTCTAATAGAGAATACAATCTTGGGTTAATCACCCCGTGATTTTTCCCCTAATAGGGTTTTCCATGTCAAAATCATTGTGTCATGTGTATTGATGTTATTTCCATTTCATGGTTATGTTTGCTTATTTAATTCAATACTGCACTAATTGATAAGGAAATTCAGAAAGCTAAAATAATCAAGATAACTGATTCACCCCACTCTCAGTTATCAACAGTCATATGGTGGGAGCATCCACTGTCAATGATCCAATCATCTTTTTCTTCAACTTGGGCAGCCAGAGCTCTTTCTACCATTTTATGATTAACAGATTCAGAGGGCATTGGATCTTCTTCCTTGATGGCAATAAACACCCAATCACTTCCAGATTTGTTTCCTATCTCTAATTCATCATTTGTTACTCCTTCATCATCATCATCTTCATGAACATAGTAACATTTCTTTTGGAATCTTGATCTGTTTGGATTTGCTCTTGAAAATCTTTTCAGACACCTTGAGGCAAAATGACCAATCTTATTGCAGTTGAAACATTTGAAGGGCAATTTTCCTTCATACTTACTGGACCCTCTTAGCAGTCTTTTTACAATAAGGGCTTCCAGTTGAGTAGCTTCTGCTTCATCTTCTTCCAGATCTTTTCTTGTTTTTTCATACCATGATAGTTTCTTTGAAGAGTTCTCTCCCAGATTCAGTCTTTGGGGGTGCATCTCCAAACTCAGCCAATTCAAATATAGCTAATTTTCCAACCAATTAATCTCTTGTGATATTTGAAAAAGATCAGAATTCTTCAATGGCAACAACCTTGTATTTGTAAGAAGCGAGTAGGGATCTGAGAACTTTGGCAATAATCTCATCTTCATCCAGGATTCCACCAGCACATCTAATGCCACAAATAAGCTTATTTACTCTTGGCATAAAAGTAGTGATATTTCCATCTTCCCTCATCTTCAGGTTTTCAAATTTTCCTTTCAGACTCTGTAGCTTGGCACATTTAACATACTTGTCTCCTTCATGCAGAAGTTCCAGTTTTTCCCAAATCTCATATGCAATTTTTAGATCTACAACATTTGTCAGCTCTGAATCAGATAAGGCACTTTGAAGAGCTTCTTTCACCCGAAGATTATTTTCAGCATCTCTGATTTCATCTATGGTTTTTGGACCATTCTATGGAGGAGCATACTTCTTTGAATTTATGATCCAATATTGTATTCCCATACATTGCAAGTGATATTCCATGTAGCTTTTCCAAAGAGTGAAATTGGTTCTGTCAAACCTCGAAATATCCTTCTTGTAGGAAGACATCCTGGATCTCCTCAAGTGGTTAAGCTCCTTTTAGAGGAACTTGGCTCTGATACCAATTGTTAGATTCAAGACAGACAACTGAGAGGGGGTGAATTAGTTGTCCCAAAACTTTCTTCCTATTAATCTGTGAGGCCTACCCTTTTTCATTCTGTTCATGTGACTATTTACCTTACTGTTGCTGATACTTTTCTATGTGTGGGATTGTTGATCCCAGATTCTGAACTGTTAGACTTTATTATTTTATAGGAAAAACTAATTGGGTGATGTTAGAAAGATGTTTACATTACAGGAAACTAATTGGGTGATGATAGAAAGAAAATTGTAATGTGATATCATTATGCTTATGAGAACTGTGGAATGTTTTAAGAATGCATGTTTTAAATTTGCTTCGGCTATGATATTTATATGTGGAATTAACTTTGAAATTGAGTGTACAGGTATTTCTAACAAAACCACAGATATTAGAGATTGTCCCACACCTGATGTTGTAATCCCTTGTTAAGCCGATCTAGTTCCACGAGGAACCGAGATCAACTCTCTATTTGATTTAATGTTGTAATGTTGTCTTACATGAGGTTGAATGGGTTAGGTCTACCTTCTTGTAAATTTATATTATGATTTGTGTTGTAAGAGATGTATTTGAATTTCATTTTTTTTAATTTTAAATTTTTGAGACCCTTTTCTTGTGACTTAACTTGACCCTTGGTTATACCCCATGGGTCTAGGGTCCCTTTTGACTTGGGTAACCCTTGGTTAACCTCCGTATGGTCACATTAACTTCACAGTGAAGTTAAGTGATGAATTTGAAGGTATGGGAGGGATAGGATGAGTGGTACCAACACTCAAGCCCATCCCTTTTCCATTCCCAAGGTTAAGGATGACTCCAAGATCCACCAATTGTGGAGGACTTGACTTCAAGTCTCCTTCACTATTGGTGAGAGTCCCCATGAAGTTTTGTGATCCTTCATGAGAGGGAAGGAGGGGATGACATGTGTCATTCTTTCCCTCTTCAACTCCCCTTTTCTCTGCCATGTGTTGGAGAGAGGACTTGTGGTATGGGTGAGGAAGACTTTGGGGATGGGTGAGTGACATGTGTCAACACCCATCCCTTGGGACACAATAGTAGTCTGGAGGAAGAGTGAGGAGGTGACAAGTGTCACCTCCCCATTCCTCTAAACTCATGGAATGGGTTATTTTAATCCCACTTGGGATAGGGAGAAAGGTTGTTGAATTTTTGAGGATTTTTGGTTTATTGGAAATTGTTTTTGGAGAAAAGGATAGAGGGAGTTTGGTGACTTAGGTTGGAGGAGATTTTAGTGGAGCTCTATAGCAAATTCATCCATTAAAGGGCTTTTTAAGGTTGGATTTCAAGGCCTTTCCTTTGTATTTTCTATTTGTTGCATGAAGGATGTGTGAAAATGTTTATTTTTCTTGTGTTGTAAATTTTGTTATTATGGGGAATTTTTATTGGGATGTTGACAGAGTTTCTTCCACTTGGGAGAAATGCTCATCAAGTGTGGGGTAGGGGAGGAGTGATCCTCCTCGAGGTCATTGCCTTGTTTTGGGATGTTGAAAGCCTTGAGGGCATTTGAGTAATTCTGAGTAAATTTGTCACATGACTTGAGAGCAAAAATATGAACTCCTTAGAATTTTTGTTAATAAGTTTGGCTTGAGGACATGAGAAATCTGTGTTGATATATTTTTGAAGGGTGGCACTCTAGAGTTGAGTGTGTCCGCTCTCCTACCCCTTGTTAAACTCGCTGTGGTTGAGTTTGTGTTGTGTAAATAGCCATGGGTGTAATTGTATTTTTGGGATGTTGTATTGCTTTGTTGTGGAGTGAATTTTGGAATACCCTAGGTGTGTGGATGATCTCCCTAGCTCAGGGCTGACCCTCTTGTGGGTCTATGGTAGGGAGGAGAGCAAGTTGAGCGGTGTTTTCTCCCCTTGTGTGATATGCAGGTTCTTGGAGCTTATTGTGAAGCTTGGAGAAGATTACTTCAAACTTGAAAAATATTTTATTTTCCTTTACTCTTAAGGCTCTATAGAAGAGCTTGGGCTTGTTATTGTCTACATCCTTGTTGATTTTAAGAGGAGAGCTTCTCTCTCTTGTTGCAATTTTGGTATTTTTGAGTTATGAGGAAATCCTCTTCATTGTAATTATAGTTTTATTTGTAGTGTTCATTACATTTGGTTGCCATTTATGAAATGATTAAGAAAAGAAAATTATTTTTAAAGGACATTAGAATTGTCTATTTCCTTATACTCCTATTTAGAAAAGTTGTGAGTTAGTTGTTGTGGAAACAATACAAAGTTTGTTAAAATTTATCTCATTATATGATTTGTGAGAATATTAATTTTATGGAGTTATATAAAGTTGTAATTTTGTTACTATAAAAGAATTGCACTTGGATTTTAGTTATGCTTTTGAATTTAATTGTAAATAATTAGATCTCATGTTTACTACTTTAGATTTGAAATTATTGACTTGAAATTTAAAATGAGTAAGAGGGAAATATATTTTAACTATCCTTGTATTTAGTTTCTATTAAATATTGTTAATTTAGAGATGCATTGGAAGTTTTATTTGTATGAAAACTCATAAAAAAATAATATTTCATTATTCTGCCCTTCCAAATTAATTGACAGAGATTATTTAATAATTTTATATATATATAATTACATTTTCTATATTTATACAAGTTAAATGGGTTATTTATAAAACTGTGAATTTTATCACTCTGAGAAAATTGTGGAGTGTATATATATATATATATATATATATATATATATATATATATATATATATATATATATATATATATATACGAAATTTAAAATAGGGAGAAAGATATATTATTTTTGTTTTTCATACATTTTAATACAATCAAAAAAAAAGAATGGTGGGGAGGGGGGTTTGAACCCCCCACCACGCCGCCGCCATTATGTTTTCTTTGGGTGTGGGGAGGGGGCGGAGCCACCCACATCCCAATTTTAATACAATCAAAAAAAAAGAATGGTGGGGGGGGTCGCCATTGTTTTTTCTTTAGGTGTGGGGAGGGGACGGAGCCCCCACCCACACCCCACAAAAAAAGAATGGTGGGGGGGGGGGGGGGTTTGAACCCCCCACCACGCCGTCGCTGTTATTTTTTCTTTGGGTGTGGGGAGGGGGCGGAGCCCCCACCCACACCCCACACTGTGGGATGTGGGTGGGGGCTCCGCCCCCTCCCCACTCCCCTACCATGCATTACCCCTCCCCCGCGGCCAATACGCAGTCCCCACTCCCCCGCCATACTTCGAACCCCATGGCCTCTGTCAAACCTTCCACCACGGCCTGTGTCCCCACACTCCCACCAATAGATCTCTCGTGTGCGGCCTCCACATACCCTCCAAGCCACCACCGATCTCCCCACTGTCTGCAGCCCCCTCTGCGAAATCTGCAGGTCCCTCTCCTCCATCGCCACCGCCGCCGTTGCCTCCATTGCCCTGCACATTCCACACAAAACAAAGCAATAAAAAAAAATGTTAGGGCATTCATCAATGCTTTCAAAATAAAAATATGAAATGCTTAAATAGGCAAAGGTCTTATAAAAGAAAACTAAAAATTTTGTAACTTAATAAAATATTAATTTATATAAATATATATATATATATATGTTAATATTTTATTTATATATATAGTTATATACATTAATCAATTGATATAAATATGGGTTCATTTTTGATAAAAGAAAGATATAATGAAAATTTAATAATAGTATATATATATATATATTATAGGAAAATGAGATTCGGGTTCAAACAAATTTCACAATTAAGTTACCAAGAAAACGAAAAGAAAAATATACCTATATTTATAAATGCAAATAAGCATATATATATATGCTTATTTGTATTTATATAGATATGCGTATCTTTATAAATGTAAAAAAGCCATCATATGCATTTCATATGAGGCCGTTGAAAACCAAACCTGAAGATTGAGAAAACGTCAGTTTGAGTAAACATCCAATTGAGAAAAAGAGAGACAAAGAGAAAGAAAGATAAAAGTGAAAACAAAGAGGAGAAAATGCGTGGCATTTCTGAAATGGGCTAAGAGAACTAAGTTAGTTTGACCTACCGTTAATCCTGATTAGGGACAAGTTAATTATCAAAATTAATTCAAACGTTGAGATGAAACCTAGAGTGGAAACCTAGGAGACTGTGTCAAGCGAAGTTAGTAAAGGATGCAGTGATAACTCTGATTGATAGAGAACATGAAGAAAAGCAGGATAAACATAAAGAAACCTTACAAAACAGGAAGGAGAATGTGATAGAAATACAATCAAAATTAAATTTCAGAGAAATGGAAGAGAGGGCAAATGAACAGGCTTTGTTGAAAATGCTAAGATCAGAAGGAGGAGAAATTAATATTAAATTTTAGAAAACGTGAAGAAGAACAGATGATTGTGCTTTGTTGAAAAATGATCAATCAACTTAGTCAATTGTTGTACCAAAGTAATTAGTGAGATTAACCTAAATTAGGAAACCACATGACCAAGATTAGTGTTAGTATAATAAATCCCACTCACGCCCATGAGGTGTTATGCTGTCAGATTTTTCCAGAATTTAGGGTTTAGGAGCTTAGCAAGTTCAACCCTTGTAGCGACGTCAACCATGTCGTGAAGACCCCCTTTTTGGCCTTCTTGCGTTTGAGTGTGCGCACATGTGCGTACTACCCCGCTGACAACTATATTGTTTATGCCTTAAGCGTACACCACCGAGCACGCTATGCGTGTGACGGGGTTTCTAGGGAAGCATGGGAAAATTTTTGATATTTCGTGTCATAACCACATGACACATGTGGACATGACACGTGTGATGCGTGTTGTGACCGCATGGGAAATGTGGGCATGACATTTGGTATCAGAGACCGGTTTAAACACTGGGCATATTTGGGCACGTTATTTATTCCACAACTTTGATTAATTAGTGTCTACCTTGTTTTGTAGGATGCCTCCCCGACGTGTTCGACGAGCGCGATCGCGCAACACAGCATCCGCTGAGGTGCATAGTGATTCCTCGGCTGAGGGACAGGGACCTGTAGTTATAGCAGACCCACCAGTACCATAGGCACCACCAGTATTTGACATAGGTCCACAGATTCTACAGACACTGCAGGCCATGTTAGAAAGATTACCACCAGCTATTCCAAAGCCACGTGATGAGCCTCGCATTGATCCGCGAGAGGAACCATGTAAGGAGCTGCATGCTGAGCCATATGTGGAGCCCTGCGTTAATCCACGAGAGGTGCCACACACGGAGCCTTTCGTAGAGATCCTGGATACTACAGTAGAGGAGGTAGGGTTAGCCTACTATGCACGGAGTAGGAGTCCTCTGAGACTTTCGAGACGAGATGAGACCATGAGAGTAGAGCAAATATATCATGGACCATATGAGTATGGGTTGGATGAGCCAGTGGTAGGACTTAGAGACAGAGGAGATCCCATCAGAGACCTGCTTAGGCTCAACCCACCTACCTTTGTAGGAGCTATAGAGGGAGTTGTGGCCGAGGCTTGGCTGATTAGTCTAGACAGGTGTTTCGCGTTGCGACCTTATGGGAGCAACACGAAAGCACGGGTGGTAGTACATCTTTTGAGAGATGCAGCAACTACCTAGTGGCGCACTGAGGAGTGCAAGCGCCGACTATCCTTAGATACACTCACTTGGGACATCTTCATAGAGCGCTTTAATGTGCGATATTTGTTAGAGCATTACAGACAGCATAGGATAGATGAGTTCCATGATTTACAGCAGAGAGGACTCACGGTTGCTCAGTATGAGAGCCGATTCATTGAGCTTTCTCATTACGTGGAGTACCTCCATGACGAGAAACTCCTGGTACACAAATTCATTAGAGGACTGAATCATGGAATAGCAGGACTAGTACGTATGGCAGACCCCCAGACTATGAGTGAGGTTGTCGAAAAGGCCCTTATTGCAGAGGAAATTCAGGGATGAGGGCATAATTCATGCCCGTAGTATCAGGATCATACTTCCTAGCAACAGCAGAACTTCCGTAGGCCTCAAAACACACCATAGAGAGGATGATATAATTCTTCATCATTACCTTCTAGGCCTCCACAGCAGCAGCAGCAGCATCTACATAGATCTAGACCCTAATAGAGGGTTCAGGGAGGACATAACCATGGTTGGCAGCAACAGGGCCCGCGTAGAGATCAAAGACAGCAGGGATCATCTGCGGGACCCGCGAGGTCTCAGTAGTCATACAGAGGTTCACAGGGGTCCATTGGATGAACTAGACAGCAGCAGTCAGGCAGAACTCAGTCAGTACAGTTACAGGCTAGGGGTCTGTGTTATGTATGTGGTGGGGCAGGGCATTCGGCCAAAGAGTGTCCACAGGGATTTACAGCAGAGGGACAGCCCCATGCAGGAGGATCTAAGCAGACTGTAGGTGTTGTGGGTAGGTCCCACCGCATGTTTGCAGCGGTTGACAACTGCCAGGCTGATTTCCAGGCTTCAGTCATTGAGATGGCAGGTATGATTGGGGATTTCCCCATCTCTATTCTTTTTGACTCTGGAGCTACCGATTCTTTTCTGTCTACATCGTTAGTGGAACGTTGCAGGCTGGTGGCTTCTAGGTAGGACATTAGGTGGGAGGTTGAGTTGGCCTCTGGGGCCAAGATGTCAGTAGATACCTTGGTTAGAGATTGTGAGATCACCTTGGGTTCCTTCACTACATCATGTGACCTTAGGGTTATGCCATTAGGATCCTACAGTGTAGTTCTGGGTATGGACTAGCTTGCGGCTCATAGAGCCAAGCTAGATTGTCGCCAGAGGACGATTAGCTGCTTAGACGATCATGGCACACAGGTTGAGATAGTGGGCATTCAGAAGCCCATGGATGTTCGTACGATATCCGCTTAGCAGCTTAAGCACTGCATGCGGAAAGGTTGTCAGATGTTTGCTATTAAGGTCAGTGACAGATCAGAGGATGAGCCTGAGGCTACCTTAGATGATCACCCTATCCTGAGAGATTTTGCCGATGTATTTCTGCCAGAATTACCAGGTATGCCTCCATGCAGAGAGGTTGATTTCCACATCAACTTGGTGCCAGGTGCAGAACCAATGTCTCATGCACCCTACAGGATGACTACACATGAGCTTCCATAACTTAAACTGCAGTTAGAGGAGTTACTTGAGAAGGCACACATCCGACCTAGCGTTTCACCATGGGCACACCGGTTATCTTCGTGAAGAAGAAGGATGGATCTCTTTGACTATGCATGGATTACAGGTAGTTGAACAAGGTGACGGTGAAGAACCGTTATCCTCTACCTAGGATTGACGACCTCTTTGATCAGATGCAGGGAGCTAAAGTGTTCTCAAAAATTGATCTAAAATCTAGATATCACCAATTGCGCATCACAGAAGTAGACATTCATAAGACTGTTTTTCGAACCAGATATGGCCATTATGAGTTTACCGTGGTACCCTTCGGTTTGACGAACGTCCCTGCAGTGTTCATGAGTCTCATGAACGGGGTGTTCCGCACTTACCTAGATCGGTTCGTGATCATATTTTTAGATGATATTCTGATATATTCATGGACTAAGGAGGAACATGTGGATCATTTACATCAGGTGTTGCAGTGCTTATGAGAGCAGCAGCTTTATGGCAACCTGGTGAAGTGTGCCTTCTTCAGGACAGAGGTGCAGTATTTGGGACACATCTTATTAGGTGATGGTATCTCCGTAGCTCTATTGAAGATCAGAGCGATTTAGGACTGGTCAGCACCCACTAGTGTGACAGAAGTCAAGAGCTTTATGGGATTAGCCAGTTATTACCGTAGGTTTGTCAAGGGCTTTTCCAGGAGAGCACATCCCATCGCTTCCCTTTAGTGGAAAGGGAAAGGTTTCACTTGGACCGAGCAGTGTGAGAGGGCCTTTGGGGTCCTCAAGGAGCGTCTTACCAGCACTCCCATTTTAGTGGTTCTAGACCCTGTAGAGGATTTTGTTGTTTGCATTGATGCATCATTAGAGGGATTGGGAGCCGTGCTTATGCAAGGTGGTAGAGTGATTGCATATGAATCACATAAGCTTAAGACACATGAGCTAAACTACCCTACTCATGATTTAGAGCTCGCATCAGTTATTCATGCTCTTGTTCGTTGGAGACATTTCCTCTTAGGTCGACGCTTTGACCTCCATTCGGAACACCATAGCTTACAATACATTTTCTCACAACCAAATTTGAATCCCGCTAGCGGCGTTGGATGGCGTTCTTATGTGAGTACGACTTTGATGTCCACTACATCAAAGGGAAGGAGAACATGGTCACTAACGCTTTGAGTTGGAGGTGCCATGAGATCCTAACCTTGACATTGAGTGTGGACTTGAGAGAACGCATCTTACAGCATCTGCGGGAGGATGAGTGGTTTCTTGAGGTGCAGCAGGAAATTTAGAATCAAAGGGCCCTTAAGGGCAAATTTGTAGGGTATTCCCTTGAGTCTGATGGTTTGCTTAGACATCGGCAGCGCATCTATGTACCCCATGCAGGTGATTTGTGTGTAGTAATTCTTTCAGAGGCTCATTGGGCACCTTATGCAGCACAACCAGGAGTGAAGAAGATGCATGCTGAATTGTGACAATTATATCATTGGGCTGGGATGAGACGCGACATTACAGAATATGTGGCTCATTGCCTTAAGTGTTAGAGCGTCAAGGCCGAGCATCAGCATCCAGCAGGACTGCTATACCCTCACGAGATACTTGAGTGGAAATGGGACACTATTTCTATGGACTTTATCGTTGGTCTACCTATGTCATCGCGTCGCCATGATGCCATCATGGTGACAGTTGACAAGTTAACCAAGGTAGTGCATTTCTCACCTGTACGCACAATGTACAATGCACCATCAGTGGCGAGAGTGTTTCTAGATCAAATTGTTAGACTTCATGGAGTACCTCGCCACATCATTTCTGATAGAGACTCTGTATTCACTTCATCATTTTGGAGAGCCTTTCATCAGGCGTTCGGCACACAGCTCAACTTCAGTTCAACTTACCATCCGGAGACTGACGGACAGACAGACAGAGTTAATCAGGTGTTGGAGGACATGCTTTGTATGTATGTTATAGACCATCAGTCTAGATGGGAGGAGTATCTGTATATGGTTGATTTCACCTACAATAATGGGCATCACAACTCGTTGGGTATGCCTCCTTTCCAGGCTTTATACGGTAGACCATGCAGGACACCATTGAGTTGGCATCGGTTAGAGGACAGGGTTGCTATTGGTCCAGAGCTAATTCAGGATATGGAACAACATGTCACACTGATTAGACAGAGACTTCAAGAGGCACAGGATAGACAGAAGAAGTATGCTGATGCAAAGAGAACTGATCGGAGCTTCTCACTGGGTGACAGGGTATTTTTGAGAGTGTGACCACACAAGAGTCCAATCTGTTGTGGAAAGGGCTCTAAGCTCACACCTCAGTTTGTAGGACCTTTTGATATTTTAGAGCGGATAGGACCTGTAGCCTATCATCTAGCCTTGCCACCTAGCCTGTTGTGTATCCACAATATTTTTCATGTATCAGTTTTACGTCGTTACATCTCTGACTTATCTCACGTATTGGATTAAAGTGCTCTTCAGGTAGAGGCAAACAGACAGCTGGCTTTGGAGCCAATTTGCATATTGGCTCGTCGGACGTTGGGCCTTCAAGGTCAAGAGCTGGACCAGGTTAGGGTCCAATGGGACATGTATGACAAGGTCACTGCGACATGGGAGGATGCAGTGAGACTGAAGACTCTTTATCTTCACCTCTTTGACAACTTCCAGGAGGAAGTACAGTCTAAGGGGGGAGGATGTGAGGCCTACCCTTTTTCATTCTGTTCATGTGACTATTTACCTTACTGTTGCTGATACTTTTATATGTGTGGGATTGTTGATCCCAAATTCTAAACTGTTAGACTTTATTATTTTATAGGAAAAACTAAGTGGGTGATGTTAGATAGATGTTTACATTACAGGAAAACTAATTGGGTGATGATAGAAAGAAAATTGTAATGTGATTTCATTATGCTTATGAGAACTATGGAATGTTTTAGGAATGCATGTTTTAAACTTGCTTTGGTTATGATATTTATATGTGGAATTAACTTTGAAATTGAGTGTGCAGGTATTTCTAACAAAACCACAGATACTGGAGATTGTCCGACACCTGATGTTGTAATCCCTTGTTAAGCTGATCTGGTTCCACGAGGAACTGATATCAACTCTGTGTTTAATTTAATGTTGTAATGTTGTCTTGCATGAGGTTGAATGGGTTAGGTCTACCCTCTTGTAAATTTGAATTATGATTTGTGTTGTAAGAGATGTATTTGAATTTTATTTTTTTTTAATTTTAAATTTTTGAGACCCTTTTCTTGTGTCTTAACTTGACCCTGGGTGTCCTAACTAGGTTAAAATTGACCTTGGGTTATACGCCATGGGTCTAGGGTCCCTTTTGACTTGGGTAACCCTTGGTTAACCTCCGTATGGTAACCTTAACTTCACAGTGAAGTTAAGTGACGAATTTGGAGGTATGGGAGGGATAGAATGAGTGGTACCAACACTCAAGCCCATCCCTTTTCCATTCCAAAGGTTAAGGATGACTCCAAGATCCACCAATTGTGGAGGACTTGACTTCAAGTCTCCTTCACTATTGGTGAGAGTCCCCATGAAGTTTTGTGATCCTTCATGAGAGGGAAGGAGGGGAAGACATGTGTCATTCTTTCCCTCTTCAACTCCCCTTTTCTCTCCCATGTGTTTGAGAGAGGACTTGTGGTATGGGTGAGGAAGACTTTGGGGATGGGTGAGTGGCATGTGTCAACACCCATCCCTTGGGACACAATAGTAGTTTGGAGGAAGAGTGAGGAGGTGACAAGTCCATTCCTCTAAACTCATGGAATGCGTTATTTTAATCCCACTTGGGATAGAGAGAAAGGTTGTTGAATTTTTGAGGATTTTTGGTTTATTGGAAATTGTTTTTGGAGAAAAGGATAGAGGGAGTTTGGTGACTTAGGTTGGAGCAGATTTTAGTGGAGCTCTACAGCAACTTCATCCATTAAAGGGTTTTTTAAGGTTGGATTTCAAGGCCTTTCCTTTGTATTTTCTATTTGTTGCATGAAGGATGTGTGAAAATATTTATTTTGCTTGTGTTATAAATTTTGTTATTGTGGGGAATTTTTATTGGGATGTTGACATAGTTTCTTCCACTTGGGAGAAATGCTCATCAAGTGTGGGGTAGGGGAGGAGTGATCCTCCTCGAGGTCATTGCCTTGTTTCGGGATGTTGAAAGTCTTGAGGACATTTGAGTAATTCTGAGTAAATTTGTCACATGGCTTGAGAGCCAAAATATGAACTCCTTGGAATTTTTATTAACAAGTTTGGCTTGAGGCCATGAGAAATTTGTGTTGATATATTTTTGAAGGTTGGCACTCTAGAGTTGAGTGTGTCCACTCTCCTACCCCTTGTTCAACTCACTGTGGTTGAGTTTGTGTTGTGTAAATAGCCATGGGTGTAATTGTATTTTTGGGATATTGTATTGCTTTGTTGTGGAGTGGATTTTGGAATACCCTAGGTGTGTGGATGATCTCCCTAGCTCGGGGTGACCCTCTTGCAGGCCTACGGTAGGGAGGAGAGCAAGTTGAGTCATGTTTTCTCCCCTTGTGTGATATGCAAGTTCTTGGAGCTTATTGTGAAGATTGGAGAAGATTACTTCAAACTTGGAAAATATTTTATTTTCCTTTACTCTTAAGGCTCTATAGAAGAGCTTCAACTTGTTATTGTCTACATCCTTGTTAATTTTAAGAGGAGAGCTTCTCTCTCTTGTTGCAATTTTGGTATTTTTGAGTTATGAGGAAATCCTCTTCATTGTAATTATAGTTTTATTTGTAGTGTCCATTACATTTGGTTGCCATTTATGAAATGATTAAGAAAAGAAAATTGTTTTTAAAGGACATTAGAATTGTCTATTTCCTTATACTCCTATTTAGAAAAGTTGTGAGTTAGTTGTTGTGGAAACAATACAAAGTTTGTTAAAATTTATCTCATTATATGATTTGTGAGAATATTAATTTTATGGAGTTATATAAAGTTGTAATTTTGTTACTATAAAAGAATTATACTTGGATTTTAGTTATGCTTTTGAATTTAATTGTAAATAATTAGATCTCATGTTTACTACTTTAGATTTGAAATTATTGACTTGAAATTTAAAATGAGTAAGAGGGAAATTTATTTTAACTATCCTTGTATTTAGTTTCTGTTAAATATTGTTAATTTAGAGATGCATTGGAAGTTTTATTTGTATGAAAACTCATAAAAAAATAATAATTTCATTATTCTGCCCTTCCAAATTAATTGACAGAGATTATTTAATAATTATATATATTATATTTATTAATATACAAAATTTAAAATGGGGAGAAAGATATATTATTTTCGTTGTTCATACATTTTAATACAGTTAAAAAAAAGAATGGTGGGGGGGGGGGGTTTGAACCCCCCACCACGCCGCAGTCGTTGTTTTTTCTTTGGGTGTGGGGAGGGTGTGGAGCCCCCACCCACACCCCACGCTGTGGGATGTGGGTGCGGGCTCCGCCTTCTCCCCACTACCCTGCCATACGTTACCCCTCCCCCACAGCCAATACACAGTCCCCAATCCCCCGCCATACTTCAAACCCCACGGCCTCTGTCAAACCTTCCACCACAGCCCATGTCCCCAAACTCCCACCAACAGATCTCTCCCGTGCGGCCTCCACGTACCCTCCAAGCCACCACCGATCTCCCCACTATCCGCAGCCCCCTCTGCGAAATCCGCAGGTCCCTCTCCTCCATCGTCGCCGCCGCCCTTGCCTCCATTGCCCTGCACATTCCACACAAAACAAAGAAATAAAAAAAATGTTAGGGCATTCTTCAATGCTTTCAAAATAAAAATGTGAAATGCTTCAATAGGCAAAGGTCTTATAAAAGAAAACTTAAAATTTTGTAACTTAATAAAATATTAATATATATATAAATATATATATATGTTAATAGTTTATTTATATATAGTTATATACATTAATCAATTGATATAAATATGGGTTCATTTTTATAAAAGAAAGTTATAACGAAAATTTAATAAGAGTATATATATATATATATATATATATCAAGTAAATATATATATATTTATCAAGTAAATATATATATATATATATTAATTATAGGAAAATGAGATTCGGGTTCAAACAAATTTCACAATTAAGTTACCAAGAAAATGAAAAGAAAAATATACCTATATTTATAAATGCAAATAAGCATATATATATATATATGCTTATTTGCATTTATATAGATATGTGTATCTTTATAAATGTAAATAAGCCATCATATGTATTTCATATGAGGTCGTTGAAAACCAAACCTGAAGATTGAGAAAACGTCAATTTGAGTAAACGTCCAATTGAGAAAAAGAGAGACAAAGAGAAAGAAAGATAAAAGTGAAAACAAAGAGGAGAAAATGCGTGGCATTTCTGAAATCGGCTAAGAGAACTAAGTAAGTTTGACCTACCGTTAATCCTGATTAGGGACAAGTTAATTATCAAAATTAATTCAAACGTTGAGATGAAACCTAGAGCGGAAACCTAGGAGACTGTGTCAAGTGAAGTTAGTAAACCCTGTTTAAGTGATCTGGTCTACTAAGCAATTAGGAATAATGTAAAGGATGCAGTGATAACTCTGATTGATAGAGAACGTGAAGAAAAGCAGGATAAACATAAAGAAACCTTACAAAACAGGAAGGAGAATGTGATAGAAATACAATCAAAATTAAATTTTAGAGAAATGGAAGAGAGGGCAAATGAATAGGCTTTGTTGAAAATGCTAAGATCAGGAGGAGAAATTAATATTAAATTTCAGAAAACGTGAAGGAGAACAGATGACTGTGCTTTGTTGAAAAATGATCAATCAACTTAGTCAATTGTTGTACCAAAGTAATTAGTGAGATTAACCTAAATCAGGAAACCATGTGACCAAGATTAGTGTTAGTATAATAAATCCCACTCACGCCTGTGACACATTATACTGTTAGATTTTTCTAGAATTTAGGGTTTAGGAGCTTAGCAAGTTCAACCCTTGTAGCGATGTCAACCATGTCATGAAGACCCCCTTGTTGGCCTTCTTGCATTTGGGTGTGCGCACGTGTGCATACTACCCCGCTGACAACTGTATTATTTACGCCTTAAGCGTACACTACCGAGCACGCTATGCATGCGAGGGGGTTTCTAGGGAAGCATGGGAAAAAAATTTATATTTCATGTCATGACCACATGACACATGTGGACATGACACATGTGATGCGTGTTGTGACCGCATGGGAAATGTGGGCATGACATAATCACTTAAATCCTCTTTGTAATTCAATAACATAATAATAAATCAATTGTGGAAACATAATGCAACAATTCAAGAGCAGAAACACATTAACACATATGACACCAAGATTTTAACGTGGAAAACCTGGTTAAGGGAAAAACCATAGGGTGACTAACCCAAGATTGTATTCTCTCTTAAAAGAATAAGAACAAAATGGCACATGCCAATTAGGGCTCACTGCCCGAGCACACTACTCACAAGAGGCCCACTGCCTACAAGAGACACACTATCTATAGAATGATAAATATTACATACTTGAACTAAAGAATAGCATCTTCACCATGCTTGAGTCAGTTCCATTTAAGCCCAATACTTCTGCTCTACCTTTTTCTTCTCTGATCTCTACCACACTCTCATCTCCACCAAGATATTTTTGAAATGACTTCACAACTTCTTATTTATACAAGACATCGACTTAGGGATAATCATCCAAGTCGGCACACTTTACAAAGCAAATACAACTTGACTAATTACAAAAGACTTCATGCGGATCATCACACTGTCAGCCACACAGATCTAGGACTTCAATCTTCTTTTATGAACAAGCCATGCTTCACAGAACATCTTCAAGATCATCCGCAGGATGTGTAACTCATCCGGTCAGCCAGACTTAGGAAGAACATCATCATCTGGAAGTAATTCTTCAATTACGAGCTCAATCTTCAATGCGGACCACTAACACAAACTGGACATAATCCAAAGACCTCCACAAGCTTGTTTGAATCACCAAGAACATCCACACTACTTCTGCTTACTAAAATCTTTCTCTCCTTCATCTGGAACCTCAAGAACATAGTCTGTCATCAGTGTCATATTGGAATAGATGCTTGCGGACCTCCAGACCATGAACCAATTGAGTTGTCAATTCACATTGACTTCCTAATTACTCCACCAAATCTGTAGAACAAGATATTGTATTTCTGGATCTCACTAGACCTATCTATGTCACTCTGTCACCTCTGAACATCTACCAGAACCAGTTTTACTCAAGTGGCCATAACTTCTTCAAATCTTCATGCGGACCTCTCAAATCTTTACTGGATCACCTTAGGACACATATCTAGAAACCCTTTGATGCACATCCTCTGATCTTTATCTTAGCTGGGATCTATACCTTACTATCTTCATTGTTCTTCTTTGTTCCTGATAGGACTAATTTTCTCAATATCCTCAGCATACAACTCATCCAATCCTTATCATCAATGCAATAGGAGTATGTTGACATCAATGACAACACCAGTTAGGCCCATACTTGCAACATCCCTATTATTGAAATGTCGATGCATACTCTGGGAACACTATCTACTCGATAAATGCTACTCTAACACCTAATGAAGAATCCATAGAATCATTATAGTGACCTAGCCTCCTACACCGCAGTACTTTACTTAATGGAAAGACTGTCAATGTCTTGATGGAGAAGGATAACCCTAAAAAAGTTATCCCTATAGGAGATTGTTTAATTAAAGAAGAAATAACAAAACTTTTGCATGACTTTTCTATTTTATTTACTCAAAATTATTCATACATGCAAGGCATTGATCCTAAAATTGTAACACATAATTGTTGAAATGCACAGGACAACTGAGAGGGGGGGTGAATCAGTTGTCACCAAAAATTAACTTCTTATAAACATCAATACATCAATCAATTGATCACTATTATTATCATTTAATCATGAAAGCATGAGATCAGCACAATCACATATTCAACTCAGAGACTCCAGATTTTTTTATGTGGAAACCCCTATAAGGGAAAAACTACAGTGAGTGTTAACTCACAAAATAAATATGTTATAGCAATACTGAAAATCAGAGGCTCACTACCTTAGGGCTCACTTCCTAAAATGCTCACTACAAAAGTTAGGGCTCACTACCAAGGGGTGGCTCACTGCCAAAGTTTTATGAATTGATTTGATAGCATCTACTCCATGCCTGAGTTTAGTTCTATTGAAGCGCAATTCATTTTCTTTGTTCTGCTTTGCCTTTACACTTCACACTTATCATTCTAAGGTTGATGAATTGTATAAATACTTGTAATGAAATTGAGAAAATATATCAAAGTGTGAAGATTACTCTTTGTGAACCAATTAGAAGGTAGGAACATGATCAAGAGACATCCACAAGCACATTGTAATCATCAAGAACAACCGCACAACCTCTAACCACTCTGTCAAGAAGATTCTTCAAACTGGAGCACATAAACAACACTATCAACTACTATCATAAAGAAAAGATCACTTACGGACCACCAAATCATGAACCATTTGAGTTAAGGCACATAAAATCATCCTAGACTTAACTCTAGAACTACAAACCAAAATACTTCAATGCGGAGGAATGCGGAGCAAAATACTTTCTCCCTATCACCACTGAATGCACAGAAAAAATAGTTTTTACTCTAGTGAACATAACTTACTTAGATCTTCATACCAGAGGCTTAAACTTGGAACATAGCATATTTAGACATGCCTCTAAATGACTTCCAATCTGAAGACAAAGATATTCATTCTACAAGAAATGTGGAACAAACCACTAGAGTGTTCATCAAACCAAGATACTCTATAACACATTATTTCCACTAGGAGAGCAAATTTTCTCAAAAGCACTTGGAAACTCAATATCAGAAACATATTCTTATGATCTTTAGGACTTATGCAAAGCAATATTCATCACAAGCAAGTAACAAAATAAGAACACAGTTTAAACTAATGACAACACATATATGTTGACATCAATGACAACACCGATTAGGCACATACTTGCAACAATCTCCCCCTTTGTCATTGATGGCAACATATGATGTCAAAAACTATAAAGACAATCAAGACAAGATTTTGCACTAATTACCTTCTCCCCCTTTCTCTTTATACATCTGTACTCTTAAGTTTTTCACATGATTTCTCTCCCCCTTTGACATCAATGGCAAAGGGCACATACTTGCACTCTATTGCTCTGATCAAATTGCTCTTTCATTAATATTGTAACACTTACTGCTCTTTGTCAGGAACACTTACTAATCCCCCTAAGAAGTAGCTCTCAAAGCATCAATCCAGATTAAAGAATGAGTCTTTGGACACCAGTGGATTGATGCATTCCTATGCATCTTAGTTCAAAGCAGGAGGGGTAATGACCCCTATCTTTTCTGTGAGATACTCAAAAGTATCCTTAGGTAGAGGCTTGGTAAAAATGTCTACAATCTAATCCTTTGTAGACACATATTCCATCTTTACTTCATTCTCTATCACTTTTTCTCTCAGAAAATGATACCTTATAGATATATGCTTTGTTCTTGAGTGCATCATTGGATTCTTTGAAATGTTTATAGCACTTGTATTATCACAGAGGATTGAGATTGGTTCTTGTACACAACTCCTATATCCTTCAATGTTTGCTTCATCCATAACACTTGAGTACAACAACCTGTTGCTACAATATACTTAGCTTTTGTAGTAGACAAAGAGATTGAATCTTGCTTCTTTCTCAACCACAAAACCAATCTATTACCCAAGAAGAAAGCACCACCACTTGTACTTTTTCTGTCATCAACATCTCTAGCCCAATCTGCATCTGTATAAGCACTAAGACTGAAATCATTATCCTATGGATACCATAAGCCATGATCTGATGTGCCTTTTAAATACCTCAAGATTCTCTTAATTGTTATCATGTGTGACTCTCTAGGATCTTCTTGAAATCTTGCCACAAGATAAACTACATGCATTATATCAGGTCTGGTTTGTGTTAGATAAAGTAATCCTCCAATCATGGATCTGTACCTTTTTTGATTAGTCTTAGGTGATTCATCAATTTTGCTTAACTTGCAACCAATCACCATGGGAGTACATACTGGTTTAGAGTCCTCCATCCCAAATTTCTTTAACAACTCTTTCACATACTTAGACTAAGAAATGAATATTCCTTTATCAGATTGAGTAATTTGCAAACCCAAAAAGAAATTCATTTCACCAAACATAGACATCTCAAACTCATTTTGCATTCCCCTACAAATTTTGTGCACATACCTTCATTGCCTCCAAAGATAATTTCATCAACAAAGACTACAACAATCAAGATTTGATTATCATTGATTTTGAAATAGAGATTACTGTCTGTAATGCCTTTATTGAACCCTAATTGTAACAAATACTTGTCTAACCTTGCATACTAGGCTCTGGGGGCTTGCTTCAGTCCATACAAGGCCTTTTTCAATCTGCACACTATGTCATCTTGGTCTGATAACTTAAATCCTTCTGGTTGTTCAATGTAAACCTCTTCTTCTAGTTCTCCATTCAAGAATACAGACTTTACATCCATCTGGTACACTTTGAAATCTTTGTATGCTACAAATGCCAAAAACATTCTTATTGCTTCAATCCTTGCCATAGGAGCATAAGTCTCTTCAAAATCTATCCCTTCAACTTGAGAATATCCTTTGCCTACCAATCTTGCTTTGTTTCTTACTACTTCTCATTCATCTTGTTTATAAAAACCCATTACATTCTCATCAATAGGTCTAGGAGCCAATTCCCAAGTTTGATTCTTCTTTATCTGCATTAGTTCTTCTCCCATAGCCTTGGTCCAGAATTCCTCTTTACATGCTTCAGTAACTGACTTAGATTCAGCATGGGAGTCTTAATAGTACTTTCTGGAGCCTTTTCTTCTTCAATTTGAATGTCTTCTTGTTCAACTTTTTCTTCATTTACTGCTTGAAGTCTCATCTAATTCACATCCATTCACCTCTAAGTTCATTTATAGATTTTTAGACAAATCAACATAAAACTGCTCTGTATTGAAACAACTATGTTCTGTCAACCCGAACTTCTGTTACTTATTACTCTTCAAGACAATTATCAAAATCAGAGAAAATCTAGATGTAGATGAAATCAATGATCAATAACCATGTGTCAGAACCGTAGAGTAATATCTTCAACAATGGACCAATGCAGACCAAATTACCAAAATAATGTAACATGATTTTACCAAAATTCATAACATGTCTTCTTTCCTGATCAAGTCTTCTTACATAGTAGACTTCTGAATCTGCACAACTCTTCTTTTATCCTTTACAATCACAGTCTCTATCCTGACTTAAACCTTTGTTGCTAATCCTTTACCTTGTCTCTTCATGTTGAGGCATCAGTACCAATCCTTTGGCAAGGGAGAAAAGATCTTTTATTAAAGCCCCCCTTGAGCCAAAGCACCCAAATCACTTCCTGAAGAAAGTATCTGCACCAGAGTCTAGTGCAGACCCTTCTTTGACTTTATTTACTTCCTTCTTGACCCAAACCTTGTTCATCTCCTTCTTGACTTCTATCAGATCAACCCTTTTACATGGTTTCTTCAATTATCCCTAATTATCCTTCTTCATGTTCTTACTTCTACAAAATCTTGCAATATGTCCATGTCTATTGCAATTGAAACACACAGTATTTTTCTGACCATTTTTCCTTCCATTCATCCCTGACTTGCATTGGTTAGCCTTATGCCCAAATTTATTGCATGTATAACAGTAGCCACTGAAGGATTTAACTATCCTATCCTTTCTATATCCATTTCTCACTTGACTTATGCACTCATTAGCCCTATGTCCCATCTTATACCATGCATAACACCTAATAGAATTTTGACTCACTTTCCTTCTGCATACAGTAGCTCTATGACCAACTTTATTGCATGTGAAATAGTTACCTTTGAAAGATTGGTCATTCCTTCCATATCCATTTCTTATCTGACTTTTGCATTCATTAGCCTTATGATGTACTGTATTACAGGTGAAACACTAACTAGAGAATGATGGAACATTTTAATTCACTTTGCTCCTACATTGAGTAGCCTTATGACCAAACTTATTGCTTGAATTACAATAACCATTGAAAGATGGGTACCTTTGAGCATTTGGTTGTCTAACCAGTGGTCTTCTGGTTCTGTTTCTTTGATTCTAGATCTGTTTGCCTTTGTCCTTCTTAGAACTTTCACCTTTCTCAAATCCTAAGCCTTCTTTGTCATCAAGTCTCTTCTAACTAGCAATCATCTCACCAAGTTTTGCAGAACTGATCTTGAACTTTTCTTCATAGCTCTTTGTCTTCTCCAACTCTAACTTTAGGTTCACAACAAGTCTTTTTCAAGCTTAGCACATTCTTTTGATTTTCCATTCACTAACAGATTTAGGTCTTCTTCTACTTTAGCTCTTTCTACAACTTCCACTTTCAAATCATCCAAAGTTTCATTTGCTGATATCAATTGTTCACCAACCTCTTTTATATTTTTCTTTGAACTTCTTGACTTTCTCTCTTACTTTTCTGATGCATGCATCTACTTCTTTGACATTTTCCTTCAGATCTCTGATTTCTTCTTCAGCTCTTTCTAGGTCTTCAGGAGCAACCTTCTTGCACGCCATCCTAGATCTACCTCGATCTGTTAGGTTCTTTCTCATGGAACCCTCGCTCTGATACCAATTGTTGAAATGCACAGGACAATTTAGAGGGGGTGAATCAATTGTCACCAAAACTTAACTTTTTATAAACATCAATACATCAATCAATTGATCATTGTTATTATGATTTAATCATGAAAGCATGAGATCAACACAATCACACATTCAACTCATGAGACACCAGAATTTTTTTACGTGGAAAACCCTATAAGGGAAAAACCATAGTGAGTGTTAACTCACAAAATTAATATGTTATAGCAATACCAAAAATTAGAGGCTCACTAACTTAGGGCTCACTGCCCAAAATTCTCACTGCAAACGTTAGGGCTCACTGCCAAGATTGGCTCACTGCCAAAGGTTTGTGAACTAATTTGATAGCATCTACTCTATGCCTAAGTTTAGTTCCATTGAAGCACAATTCATTTTCTCGGTTCTACTCTGCCTTTACACTTAACACTTAACTTCACATCTTCACACTTCGATACATCTTCACGATTTCATTACAAGTATTTATACAATTCATCAACCTTGGATTGATCATCAAGGTCAGCATTACAATCATCAACCATTGGAACAATCTCCAAGGTCGGCATTACAAATATTACAAACACACATTAGAATAGGTCTAGACCTAAATCATGTTGCAGAGGAAAAGGATGAATGTGGATCACATAACTCCTTAGCTAGGACTCAATTGCAATCTTCCACACCACAACATGCTTTCACAATCTTTAATGTATCTCCGCAAGTAGTGAAAACAACCAGGTCGGCCAAGACTTGGAGTTAACACTAAGTCTTTTAGGAACAGTCTTCATCCATGATCCAAATTACTCTTTGCAAACCAATCAAAAGGTAGGAACACGATCAGGAGACAGCCAAAAGCGCTTTGTAATCATCAGGAACAACCGCACAACCTCTAACCACTCTGTCAAGAACGTTATTCAAACCGGAGCACATAAACAACAATGTCAGCTACTATCATAAAGAAAAGATCACTTGCGGACCACCAAATCATGAACCATTTGAGTTGAAGGCACATAACATCATCCTAGACTTAACTTTAGAACTGCAGACCAAAATACTTCAATGCAGAGGAATGTGGAGCAAAATACTTTCTCCCTATCACCACTAAATGCACAGAAAAAGTAGTTTTTACTCTGGTGAACATAACTTACTCAGATCTTCATACCAGAAACTCAAACTTGGAACATAGCATATTTAGACATGCCTCTAAATGACTTCCAATCCGTAGACAAAGATATTCATTCTACAAGAAATGCGAAGAAAACCACTGGATTATTCATCATCAAACCAAGATACTCTATAACACACTATTTCCACTAGGAGAGCAAATTTTCTAAAGCACTTGGAAACTCAATATCAGAAACATATTCTTATGATCTTTAGGACTTATGCAAAGTAACATTCATCACAAGCAAGTAACAAAATAAGAGCGCAGTTGACACCAATGACAACACAAATATGTTGACATTAATGACAACACCGGTTAGGCACATACTTGCAACAATAATGTCATGTTACAACCCGATGCTAAGACGATTAAACAAAAAAGTCAAAAGATGAATCCTAAGGTTGCATTATTAGTCAAATTGAGATAGAAAAGCTTTTGGAAGCTAGTTTTATCCACCCTATTGACTATTCACCTTGGATTTCAAATATTGTGGCTGTTGCTAAACCCGATAATCACGTTCAAATTTACACTGACTTTATAGATTTAAATATTGCTTCTTTGAAAGATGATTTTCCTCTTCCAAACATTGATATGATTGTCGATTCAATAGCTGGCCATAAATTACTTTCCTTCATGGATGGGTTTTTAGGTTATAATTAAATTTTCATCAACCCTGAAGATCAATATAAGACAACCTTTATCACCCATTGGGGAACATTTTGTTAGGTGGTCATGTCATTTGGATTAAAGAATGCCAAAGAAATGTACCAATGGGCTATGACACTTATCTTTCATGATTACATGCATAACATCTTAGAGGATTATGTCAATGACATTCTTGTGAAGTTTATTCATCGCCAAGATCATGTCGCAGTCCTCTGTCAAATATTTGAGTGGATACAAAAAATACAACATGTGCTTAAATCCCTTTAAATCTGTCTTTGGCATAGATAGTTGTAAACTGTTGGGATTTATAGTTTCGCATCGCAATATTAAAGTAGACACAGAAAATTGATGTGATTGTTAACATGCCATTTCTTTGAAATATATCTCAACTTCATAGTTTACAAGAGAAGATACAGGCCATCCATCCATTTGTATCACAACTCATAGATAGGACTCACCCTTTCACTCAACTACTAGAGAAAGAATCAAAATTCCAATGAATTTTCATTGTCAAAATTTTTTTGAAGACTTAAAAAACTACTTATCTAATCCTCTTGTTTTACAACCAACAACTACAAAAAAGCCCTTTATTCTTTACACATCAACTTCTACTAATGATCTTGCGGCATTATTAGCACAACATGATGGTGAAGACAAAGAACGTGTTGTATATTATATCTGCCAAACTTTGTTCGATTATGAAGTGCAATATACTATCATAGAGAAACAATGCTTAGCTCTTGTCTTTGCAATACAAAAGTTAAGACACTATCTCCTAAATGCTAAAATTCATGTCATGGTAAAATTTGATCCTTTGAAGCATCTCTTTGCTAAAACAGATCTCTTAGGTCACCTAGCTAAATAGGTTATGTTGTTAACAGAATTTGATCTCAAGTTTATCTCTCAAACAGCGATAAAAGGACAAGTGTTAATCGATCATTTAGCTGAACCACCTTCACCTTTCTCTATTCAAAATAATGAAGAATTTCCTAATGACCAAATTTTAACTTTAGATAAAGATGATAAATGGGAATTATATTTTGATGGTTCAAGATGTAGAACTAGCTCAAGTGCTGGTATAATATTAGTACCTCCTTTAGGTAAGCGGATTCCTCTTTCTTACTGTCTAAACTTCTTATGCACGACCAACATTGATGAGTATGAATATCTCATCGCAGGACTTCATGCCACTTTGTCTCTAAATATTAAACACATCACTATTTATGGTGATTCACAATTAATCATAAGATAGGTCAATAGATCTTATCAAGCAAAGCAAGATAAACTATCTCAGTATTGTGATCTTGCCTTGTCATTATTAAAATAGTTTTCATCCTTCACAATTGACACAATTCCAAGGAAAGACAATCGACATGCAAATGCAATGGCAAGCACAGCTTCCCTTATAACTCACAATGATTCACTTGAAGAATATTAATTCATCATTCACAATCTCAAATAACCAGTGGTAGTCAAGGCTACACCCTTAGATACCAACTTAAGTTGTAACACAAATTCTGACAAATGGCATTCCCATATATTCCAATATTTTTGTGATGGTACCCTTCCTAATTCAGCATCTAAAAACACAAGAGTTCGCATATGTAAACTCACAACACGTTACATTTTCTTGTATAATGTGTTGTATCAAAGAAGCTATAATGGCGTTCTTCTCCGTTGTCTTAATAAATCAGAAATTCCAATTGCTCTAGAAGAGGCTCATTCCGGTGCATGTGAAGGGCATTTTGGAGGAAAATCTTTGGTACAAAAATTATTGTGTATGGGGTTCTATTGGCAATGCATGGAATAAGAGTCCTTTGCATTTGTCAAGAAGTGCTTGCAATGTCAACAACATAGTAATTTAATTTGAGCTCCCACCCAGGAACTTCGAGCCTAGGTTTCATCTTGGCCATTCTCTTTATAGGGCTTAGATCTAATTGGAAAGATATCTCCTCCTTCCTCTAAAGTACACACTTTCATCATCACCACCATTGATTACTTTATGAAGTGGATCGAAGCTATTCCGTTGTGATCTACAATGGCTGAGGTAATATGTCACTTCATACAAGATAGTATAATCTCACATTTTGGCATTCCTTCCTCCTTAGTTTCTGACAATGGTACACCATTTAAGAATAAGGATGTGAAGAAATTCCTTGAAAAATACCACATTCAACATCACTTCTCTACACCATATTATCCACAATCAAATGGCCAAGCAAAAGCTTTGAAAGAGATTATTGGATAAATTTTACAAAAAATCTGATGCAGGAGCATCCACGGTGTAAGAGCAATCAAGCATCAACCAAAAAAAAATGTGTCTTTTCAATAAGGGCTAAATTTGGCAAGGTTACTATTTTTAGTAAGTTTGGATTTGTGTACAGTTGGATACAAAATCTTACACGGACCTCCAGAATGGTGAATTGAAGCTAATGGTGAAGAAATCACTTCAATATCATTTGTCATTTGTGAGATATTAAAATTTCAAATTCCAAAAATCCTATTGAAATATTCAAAGTCAAATTTGAGGTACTTAGAGGCTCCGGATGGGCCTAAAATTTGGTGGGAAACTCAAGTAGTCTACCTATAGGTATTGCTTGTGCACAACCGTCTTTTCGAGAGCTCTCTAAAAAGGTATTATAATTGAAAATCCAACAGTCAGATCGAAAGTTATGGCTCTGCGAAGTCGACCTGTTTTTGGGGGGAGATGCAAATTTTGAAATTAAGCTGGTGGCCGCGAAAACAGGTTATATATGACCATTTTGGGAACCCTTGGGGTAGTAGAGCTAAGGGGGAAGGTGTAGAGTCAAGAAAAGGTGGGAAAATAAAAACCCTTGTTGATTTGGGGTTACAAAAGGCTGAAGATTCCAGAGTCTTGAGAGAGGGAGCTATAATATGTTGTAGCCTGTAGGGGATTCATCCTCTGATTGTATTTGAGCTTTTGTAATGTAATGTTTTACCCATATTAATAAAATATCATTCTATTTTATGTGTACAATTTATGTTATTGTGTGTTTTATGATTTACCCCCTTCATCAAAATCATTAATAAACATCAAAAATATTGGCACATTCAACTCTCCTACGTGCTATGGGCCTATAGGACAAGTGTTTGCATGGCTACTGCTACTACTCGATACAACTTTGTATATGGTGCCGATGTGATAATCCCCTTAGAGTTAGAAATTCCTTCATTACGAGTTTCCCTAAAGGACATTATTGACAATAACATGGAAAGAGAGAAGAGATTACAACAACTAGAGATGCTCGATGAACAACGAATCAATGCTCTCGACCATCTTAAAGCTCATCAGAAAAGCATCCAATGATCGTATAATGAATGGGTAATCCATCGTTCATTCAAAGTTGGAGATTTGGTACTCTATGAGAATCAATGTAATGTAAATGAACATCCTAGTGAAAAAGGGAAGTTCACCCCTACTTGGCTAGGACCATATGTTATCACTGAAACTTATGGATTAGGAGCGTATAAATTAGCTGATGAACAAGGTACACCTCTTAAATAACCTATTAATGCTATGCATTTGCATAAATTTCATGGTTAAGATTGTATGTTAGATATTACTTTATAAAAAAAATTAGTCATTAATTGTTTCAATCTCGACAAGATAGTGCATTTTGTCTTCATGCATTATCTATTTAAGGATAATTAATCATTGTTGCATCTAAATAAACTATGTTTTATTGAGATCACAATTACATTAATTAAGAATAATAACATATTCATGTGTAAAAATTTTAATCATTGTTGTATTTACTAAATAGTCTACCAAGATTGATTAGTTTAAATCACAATAGTATTAAATATATTTTCACAAGACCATCACAATTATCACTTGTTGCATTTAAATGAATCACATGTGGTACATCAAATAACACTATAGCATTAATGGAAAAACATCATATATATACATCTGTTTGAATATACAAATCAAGATTGACTGTCTCGTACATCAAAATGGGATGTCGTAATACATGAGATACATATCATATAGTTGAACTGTGATTACCAGACCCCTCAAGACCTAGTGGTGTAGGAGTGACAGAGGGTTGCCCATGTGAGGTCATCGACTGTGAGCAACTCCTAGAGGCACTCCACGACTGTAGACCCCTGATCTCACCTCTAAGCTCTCTCATCTCCCCCTGAGAATCCATACAGAGCTACTAAAATCTATCTCTCTACTCTCGCTCAATCCAACTTTTCCTATAGAAACTAAATGAAGGCATGACTCGTCTCAAATGTAGGGCCTATAGTGGCCTAATCTCATTGTATCTGGAGGTCTTCCTCCACATGCTCTGCCCTCTAGATTGCTTGATCTCTCTCATTTGTAACACAATCTAACGTGGCTTCCATAGCTACCCTATATCTCATTAAGGGCATGAATATCTCTACATGCCACCCTGCTGAGTGTTGTAGCAAGTATCTCATCCATACTCATTGCTCAGCTACATCGGCAGGAACCATACCCACTATGACATGACTCACAAAGTCGTGCCATCCTTGGGTACCAACTGTTAAAAGTAATACAAAGATCATATCAGTAACTCATCATCAAAAATATATATATGCATGACATCATCATAAGCAAATAATCATCAAAAGAAAAATAACTCTCACCAGGATCGCCATCCTACCAATCAGGATCACGTACTGCTGACGCTATAGCAACATTTGTAGTCACCTCTGTAGTTGGGGGCATAGCACTGCTTGTCTCCCCTTGCTCGAGTCAACTCAATATTCTATTGGTAGTAGGCCTTGGACCATCGCTACAAGCCCTGGATCTAGGTCTTTCCTCAGCCTCCTCATTGTCCTCCACCTGTTGCCTCTCCCTGAAGACATAGCATGATGGCGTATCCTCATCATCATCATCATCATCGTCGTCGTCAAAATATCCACCAAAAGGACCAAAGTCATCCTCATCTCCTGAATCATCCCCACAACCCGTCCATAGCCATGGATGGCTTGTCAAATGACTGGCAAGAAAAACTAGAGTAGGTCAAGCCGTCTCCAACCAGGTCATGTTTACTTGGATAAAACCAACATCATCTACCTCTGATGCTGGCTCTACATCAGCTACAACATCATCATCTCTTTCGACTACATCAACGATAGTCGATCACACGACATCATTATCCCTAGTCGCATTGCACGCTGAGCGTACATAACTTGGACGCATACTAGGGACATCCTGCATGCATCCAAATTGTCACATAACCCTATCAAAATAAAAGTTGACGACGATGTGGTCTTAGTGACCAGCTAATAGTTGATCCCTCTACATCCATTCTAGTTGTCTCTGCTACCCCATCCATGACGTGTGGCTGCTATATGGTCTCCATATCATATCGTCGTGCCGTAGTCTGTCAATCACTACTCTCCAATACAGCAGATCACCATATCTCCAACATCTAACAAGGGGATATGCATGTGCATGTGGATGTGTTCACCTTGGCTCTATGGGAAACCCCACTAGCTATGTGCATCTAATATGCTTGAAGATCCATACCTGTAGAAGGGTGCATATCATCAGACTCTACGACTCATAATGAACATAATGACTCAAGTCTCGATATAGGTGCACTAGCATACTATGACCCCATGCGTAGACTATCATATTCTCCTCCATCACTTTGATAGTGTAAATGAGGCCCCCATGAAGGTGAGTGCCACATCCATCTAGTGTAACCACTAACGTGATGGTACCGATCATGATGTGACGAACTAGGGGAATACCTTCACAACCTTGCTCTAACCATTAAAGTGTGATATGTCCTCGTCTGAATGGCACGACCACATGACCCAAATAATGAATATGGCTCATTCGAGTGTACTCGATGGAGCGCTACTCTATGATCTGCACTACCTACCCTCAGATTGGAAGTCGCAAGATGTGATACACATCCTCAAGTGTAATCCTCATCTCTCCTGTAGGTAGATGGGAAGTAGATGTATCTGCATCCCATCTCTCCATCAAGGCCATTAACATGCTACTATGGAATCTCATTATGGACATAATGAATACCCACCATAGGCCTACATCCTATAGGAGACCTTGATCTGTGTCAGATAGCATACCTATGTGGCTCTATAGTAATGTCATAAGTCAGCAACCAGTGTGCTCTTGTGTCTCAGGGACATCATGTACATCAAACAACTAATTTCAAATCAATCTATGATCATCACATATCAACTACTCATCTCTAGCAATCAAGATTTGCCCTGTCTCCTGGGCCCATGTCTTTTCTAGACTTGGGCACCCCAGGAAGACCTGAGTGCCCCAGAAGGACCTAGGTGCCCCATCTAGACTTGGGCAACCTAGTTAGGAACCCTGGTCCAAAGAGCCTTAAATGGCACACAAAATGAGAAAAAATACTAAAACAGGAAAGAACTGATGCAAGAAGTGAAGTCAAGAGTCCTACCTCATGCTTGATTTGCATGTCTGCTACTTGGGACCATAGTGCATCGACCCTTAGGGCCTGATAGGGGCATCGGCTTGGCATAGTAGCTCCCTCTCCTTTTCTTCTTCTCTGATAGTAAAAATGACAAATGAATGGTGAAAAATTGAAAACTCTCTTTACTTATAGTACATGGATGAGAATTCATTTTCACTATCTAGGAGCAAAAAGTGAATAACAATGTTTGATCACCTCTATCTTGGGCTTCCAAACTTGGATTTTTGCGCCATTTGTTGTGTTGGAATCTTGGTTCCACCCTTCATTAAACATAATGCTTTGTGTCCTAGCATTATTTACAAAAGTAACCCTACCAAAGCATTCTTCATCAAACTTTCCCTGAAATCCATGTGTGAAGGTTACCACCTTGTTTCTCCTTTCCAGACTAAGCAAGTAGAAATACGGGGCATATATCTCCCACGATTTCCACCCTAATCATGTCTCACCACTCATCCCCTTTAGTGTTTATGACTGACTTATTTGTTTGTTGGTTACAGGTTGATTTGATTATCTGTCTAACATATCTTTCTTTGTAGGTTGTGGTTCCTAACCTTTGTGATCTTACAAGATTGCAAATTGGGGGCTTCTTCCTCTCACTTAGCAACATTCAACTTCCTCTACAGTATCCTTTTGGGTATCTTTTTTGTGATTATTGTATTTACTTTCCTTTATTTGCATATGCACATAGTGTCATATGGCCACTAAAGTGGGGGCTAAATTTTATATCAAAAATTGAGCTCCTGCTTGGGTTAGCATAATTTCACTAAGTTTAGATCCTACCTTTTAGTGTCCCTAAACCCCTTTCATTATTGGACCTATATAAACGCTAATTGATGTTTACCTTATCGAGCAAATGTCACATTTTAGAGTAATTATCAACAAAATCTGGAAAGAAACTATGGATTCTGAACATTTAGGGCACCCTTAAGCTTGATTTGAAGTAAAATTTGGGGGCTAGACTTGGGCACCCGTGCCCTATTCCTACCCTAAATCTTGTGATTCCAAGTTTTATTTTGATGTTGGCTTATGTCATGTGCTTCAGGATTCTGAATTCAAATTTTCATTTTCACGTGATGTCAGCATATTATTTTAATTTATTTCATTTCTAAGGTTAGGTATTTAAAGAGGATTCAAAATCATTTTGTCACACACAACTCACATGCAAGCTTATTATGCCACAATTCTGCCACAAGTGCTATTGAAGGTCTACAAGGTGTTGAAGCTCATTGAATAATTAGATCTTTGCTATCTTAGAGAAATGTTGTGAAGATTAGGAATCAATATCTTGAGTCTATCTTGCTCTTCCTAGGGTTTGTGAAACCTTTTGTATAATTGAGAGAATGGTTGAAGCCTCCAACTTGAGTTTTGGAATCCTCCACAAATATGGCTGCCTCACCTTCTTGTTCTACAAGTCTTCATTGATGTCATCTCTTTGAGGTGAAATTGTATTTTCCTTGAGTGAAACATTGTGTGGATATATCCTTGATGCTTGAGTTATTTAGGATCTTGCATTTTTTTATGCTTTCACATTTGGTTTATGAGAACACACATCTACATAATTTAACATTGGCTATCATTGGGGTAGAAATACCAAAGACAGGGTTTGACTTAGGTAAACTCCTATATAAACACAACCTTCCTTCTTTTGTTTGTGCAAGTCAGATTCAGAAAGATCTGATGGGAAGGAGAAAAGGAGAAGCAGGTACTACAGTCACAATCATCACAAAAGTTATAGATTTACCCTCAAAAAACTCATAGGACTACTTCACGGGTGCCCAAGTCTTTTAGAGCCTGAGATTTGGGATTTGGGATCCTTTACAGAGTTACAGTCATCTGGTGCAGATAGTTCTATTACCAGAAAACTTGCAGGACTATTTCACGGGCGCCCTAGTCTTAGAAGCCTTCAAAATTTAGGTGCACAGTCACTACGGTCTCTCATTTGCATTTCTGTATTTAGCCTATAGGTTTATGCTCCTAGAATTTGTCTATTCATGTATATCTTATAATTAGGGTTTGATTGAATAAAGCTAGTCAAGGATTGTGAAAACTCTAGTTGAGTCATCCTTTTCATGTACAACAATAGAGGAATAGGATACATATATCTTATCACTCTCATAGTGATTGAGCTCGGTTCATATTCTGAATGTTAGTGTACAAAAAGAGGGGCTTGACCTAGTTTACACATGCTAATAATTCCCTCTTTTTCACATCAAATACCATGATATAGTGAGATCAAGGTAGTTTTGAAATGATCTTTGAATAGGATAAAAGATAAAAATCAAGAACTAAAAGACCAACAAACCAAACAAATAGCCATTGTATCTCTTGCTAAGATGGACGATGAGATGATGGATTCTGCCTATTGCAGGAATGATATATCTGTTAAGGCAAGAATCAATGGATGATTAGGATAATTCAAAGAATGGGCTCAAGATATAGGCTATAAGTTGTGGTTGATGTTGATTTGATAGCTAATGATTTTTGTGTGAAGGATGATGCTTTGATAGTATGTGTAGTGAGTGTGTTGTGTTTGTAAGCATAGGGGATAGGGACCATCCAAGCAGGTTGGATGGGTGCATCTTATGTACCTGCGTACTGGATACTTCATTGGTATTCTAGGCTGCCTACATACCATGTATCCATGGGATCAAGATACATTAAGATGCGGGTAATGGTGTGTCAGTTTTAGGACAAACAACTAAGAGGGGGGGTGAACTAGTTGTCACCAAACCTTCTGATCTTTAAATCCTTAAATCCTTCTTATATAATAATTCTTCAATCATGAAAGCAATATGCAATAACTCAAGAACAGAAACACATATGACACCAATATTTTAACGTGGAAACTCCGGTTAAGGGAAAAACCATGGGGTGACTAACCCAAGATTGTATTCTCTGTTAAAAGAATAAGAAGAACAAAAATGGCACTTGCCAATTAGGACTCACTGCCTGAGCACACTGCTCACTAGAGGCCCACTGCCTACAGGAGACACACTATCTATAGAATAATATAAATATTACATACTTGAACTGGAGATTAGCATCTTCACCATGCTTGAGACAGTTCCATTTAAGCTCAACACTTCTCTGCTTTTTGCTCCTTTCCTCTCTATCACTTTCTCATCACGACCACATCTATTTTTGAAATGACTTCACAAATCTTATTTATACAAGACATTCACTTTGGGATGATCATCAAAGTCGGCACAATACATACTTTAATTTATTACAGAGCAATTATACAAGTACAACTTGACTTATTACAAAAACTTCATGCACATCACTACCCTGTCGGCCACGCATATCTGGGACTTCAATTTTCTTTGAGGAACATGCCTTGCATCATAAAACATCTTTAAGATCATCCGCAACATGTGTAAAACATCCGGTTAGCCAAGTCTAGGAAGAAAACCATCACTAAGAGGTAAATATTCAATTATGAGCTCTATCTTCAATGCGGACCACCAACATGAACTAGACACTATCTAGAGACCCTCACAAGCTTGCCAGAAACACAATGAACATCCACACCACTTCTACTTACTGAAATCATTTGCATCTTCATTTGGAACCTTAACAACACAACTGGTCATCATTGTCACATAAGAATAATTGCTTGGGGACCTCTAGACCACGAACCAATTGAGTTGTCAATTCACATTGGCTTCCCAAACATGCCACCAGATTCGCAGAACAAGATATTGCATTTCTGGATCTCACCAAACCTATTTGTGTCACTCTGTCACCTCTAAATAGCTGTTAGAGCTAGTTTTACTCATATGGCCATAACTTCTCCAAATCTTCATGCAGATCTCTAAAATCTTTACAGGAGCACCTTTAGACACATATCTACAAACCCTTTAATGCACATACTCAGATCTTCAACTGACTGGAATATTTTCTTCATAGAACTTCACTATCTTTACTATTCTTCTCTAATTCTGATAGAGCTAATTTTCTCAATATCCTTGGCACACAACTTATCCAATCCTTGACATCAATGCAACAGGAGTATGTTGACATCAATGACAACACCGGTTAGGCCCATACTTGCAACAATCTCCCCCTTTGTCATTGATGGCAATATATGATGTGAAAAACTATTTTGACCATCAAGACAAGAACTTCTCCTCACTAGCTCCCCCTAACAACATCAATCATTCACATATCTTTTCTTTCTTCATTTCTCCCCTTTGATCAGCAATCTCTTTTTGTTTTTCACATGTCTTCTCTCCCCCTTTGACATAAATGGCAAAGGGCACATACTTGCATCAATACTTTAGAATCATACAGACTTCTCCCCCTGAGTAGCAACTTCCTATCATCAATCCGGACCACAAGATATGGCTGTGAGATCCACCAGACTGATGCACATCAGTGCAGCTTAATTCAGAACCAGAGGGGTAATAACCCCTAACTTCTCCCTGAGATACTCAAAAGAGTCCTTAGGTAGAGGTTTAGTAAAAATGTCAGCAATCTGATCCTTTAAGGGCACAAACTCCAATCTGAGTTCATTCTTGTTCACCTACTCTCTCAAAAAGTGAAACTTGATGGATATATGTTTTGTCTTTGAATGCAACACTGGATTTTTTGATATATTTATTGCACTTGAGTTATCACAGTAGATTGTGATAGGTTCTTCATACTCCACTCTGATGTCTCTTAGCATTTGCTTCATCCACAATACTTGAGTGCAACTACCTGCTACTATAATATACTCTGCTTCTATAATGGACAGAGATATTGCCTCTTATTTCTTGCTCAGCTAAGACACCAATCTTTTCCCCAAAAAGAATGCACCACCACTTGTACTCTTCTGGTCATCCACATCTCCTACCCAAACAACATCTATATATGCATGAAGAGAGAAATCATGATCCCTAGGATACCATAAACCATACTCAACTATCCCCTTCAGATATCTAAGAATTCTCTTGATTTCCATGACATGAGACTCTCGAGGATCAGCTTGGAATCTGGCAACAAGACCAACAACATTCATAATGTCAGGTCTAGTTTGAGTAAGGTACAGTAGTCCTCCAATCATTGACCTGTACTTTTTCTGATCAACCTTAGGAGATTCATCATCTTTGCTCAGTTTACATCCGGTTGCCATGGGAGTATTCATTGGCTTTGAATCTTCCATCCCAAATTTCTTCAACAATTCTTTCACATATTTGGTCTGTGATATGAAGATTCCTTTCTTTGTTTGAGTGATTTGTAGACCCAAGAAGAAATTCATTTCCCCAAACATAGACATCTCAAATTCACTTTTCATTTGATTTGCAAAAGTCTTGCACATACTATCTTTTCCTCCAAAAATAATATCATCAACAAATACTTCAACAATCAAAATATTTTCATGATCAATCTTGAAGTACAAGTTACTGTCAGCAGTACCTTTGTTGAAACCAATCTTCAAAAGATGTTTGTCCAATCTTTCATACCAGGCTCTTGGGGCTTGTTTGAATCCATGCAATGCTTTCTTCAACTTGCAGACCATATCACAATGATCAGACAATTAGAATCCATCCGGTTTCTCAATGTATACCTCTTCTTCCAAATCACCATTTAGGAAGGCAAACTTGACATCCATCTGATATACTTTTAAATTCTTGAAGGTAGCAAAAGCAAGAAATAATTTGACTGCCTCAATTCTTGCTACCGGAGCAAAAGTTTCTTCAAAGTCAACTCCTACTTGAGAATAACCCTTACAGACCAATCTGGCTTTGTTTCTGACTACTTCACCATCTTCATTCAATTTATTCTGGAAGACCCACTTAGTCCCAATCACATTTTTGTCTTTAGGTCTGGGAACAAGATCCCAAGTGTGATTTTTTTCAATTTGCATCAACTCTTCCTCCATTGCTTTATCCCAGCTTCCATCATTGCATGCTTCACTTACTATTTTTGGTTCAACCTTTGAAATCAGACAATACTTCACTGAATCTTGAGCAATCTTTCTTCTTGTTTGAACACCTTTGCTTCTATCTCCTATGATTTGGTCTTCAGAATGATTCAGTCTTACATACCTGGGAGTTTTGGGAATTTCTTGCACTTCTATTTCTTGGATAGGTTCATTCAAACTTATCTCTTCTTCCTATATTTCAAGATTCTCTGGATCAGTCTAAATCTGAACTGTAGTTGGGGCTTGTTCATCTTAGACCGAAACATCATTCTGATCATCTGCTTCATACTCATAAAACCTTGAGGGATTTTCAATGCCTTCATCAACCTTCACATTTGTGCTTTCTACAATCTTTCTCAATCTCTTGTTATAACACCGATATGCTTTGCTTTGAGTAGAATAGCCCAAGAATATTCCTTCATCACTTCTAGCATCAAATTTGCCAAGGTCTTCATCTCTTTTGATATAACATTTACTACCAAAGACCCTGAAATACTTCACAGTAGGAGTGATGCCAAACCAAAGTTCATAAGGAGACTTACCAGTATTGCTTCTGATTTGTACTTGATTAAGTGTACAGATAGTAGTGCTTACAGCTTCTCTCCAGTAGATCTAAGGGACATTTGCTTCCATCATCATGGTTCTAGATGCTTCCTGGATGGTCCAGTTTTTCTCTCCACTACTCCATTCTGCTGTGGAGTCCTTGGAGTAGATAACTGTCTCTTTATCCCATGTTTCTCACAGAATTCTATGGACTCTCCGGATGTGAATACACCACCTCTATCAGACCTGAGACATTTTATGTTTGGCCCAGTTTCATTTTCTACCATAGCCTTGAATATTTTGAACTTCTCAAGTGCTTCAGACTTCTCTTTCAGGAAAGTCACCCACATCATCTGGGAGTGGTCATCAATCAGTAACATGAAATATCTATCACCTTGCAAACTCCTGATTCTTTCCCGTCCACATAGATCAGTGTGTACCAAGTCCAACAATTCGGTAGAAGATTGATCCTTACTTTTAAATGTGACTCTGTTTTGCTTACCCAACTAACATTATTTGCACAAACTGTTAGTAGGTTTCACCAGTCTTGGAAGATCTCTTACAGCCTGAGTGTTGCTTATCTTGATGATATTATCAAAATTTACATGACACATTCTCCTATGTCACAACCAACTCTGATCAATTTGAACAAATAAACAACTTTTGTCAGTACCAACCAAGTGGAAGATGTTACCTTTTGTTTGAGTACCGGATGCAATCTCAGTTCCAGAGATTTCAAAGATCTTGCATTTTCCATTTTTGAATCGGAGATCATAGCCTTTGTCCACCAACTGTCCAACACTGAGAAGATTATGTTTCAGACCTTCAACATATAGAACATCACTGGTTTTGTTCTTTCCATCAAAAGAAATAGTTCCTCTACCTCTGATTTTGCCTGCAGAATTATCACCAAATTTTACAACTCCTCCTTCATATTTTTCCATATTTATGAACTTGTTCTTATCACTAGTCATATGATGGGAGCATCCACTATTAATGACCCATTCATCCTTTTCTTCAACTTGAGTATCCAGAGTCCTTTCTATCTTAAGATTGGTAGATTCAATAGGCATTGGATCTTCTTCCTTGATGGCAATAAACACCCAGTCACTTCCGGATTTGGTTCCTATCTCAAATTCATCATCTGTTACTCCTTCATCATCATCTTCTTAAACATAGTAACACTTCTTTTGAAATCTTGATCTATTAGGGTTAGGCCTTGAAAATATTTTCGGACATCTTGAGGCAAAATGACCAATCTTGTTGCAATTGAAACATTTGAAAGACAATTTTCCTTCATACTTATCAGATCCTCTTGGCAGTCTTTTTGCAATGAGGGCTTCAAGTTGAGCAGCTTATACCTCATCTTCTTTTAGATCTTTTCTTTCTTTTTCATACCATGATAATTTCTTTGAGGAACTCTCTCTTGGATCATACCTTTGTTTACCTTTTGTAGAGGCACTAGCTTTGAATGCAGATTCAGTCTTGGGAGGAGCATCTCCAAACTCAACCAATTCAAATGTAGCTAACTTCCCAACCAATTGATCCCTTGAAATATTTGATAAAGATCTGAATTCCTCAATAGCAGCAACCTTGTGTTTGTAAGGAGGTAAGGATCTAAGAACTTTGGCAATAATCTCATCTTCATCCAAAGTTCCACCAACACATTTAATGCCAAAAATAAGCTCATTTACTTTTGGCATAAATGTAGTGATATTCTCATCTTCATTCATCTTTAGGTTTTCAAATTTTCTTTTTAGACTTTGAATCTTGGCACATTTAACATATTTGTCTCCTTCGTGCAGAATTTCCAGCTTTGACCAAATTTCATATGCAATTTTTAAATCCATAACATTTGTCAGCTCTGTATCAGATAAGGCACTTAGTAAGGCTTCTTTAGCTCAAAGATTGTCTTCAGCATCTCTGATTTCATCTAGAGTTGTCGAACCATTCTTTGGAGGAATATAATCTTTTATAGTCATGTTCCAATATTGAAATCCCATACATTGCAAGTGACATTCCATGTGGCTTGTCCAAAGAGTGTAGTTTGTTCCATCAAACCTCAGACTATCCTTCTTGTAGGAAGACATCCTGGATCTCCTCAAGCAGTTAATCTCTTTTAGAGGAACTTAGCTCTGATACCAATTGTTGGTTTTAGGATAGACAACTAAGAGGGAGGGGTGAATCAGTTGTCACCAAACCTTCTGATCTTTAAATCCTTAAATCCTTCTTATATAATAATTATTCAATCATGAAAGCAATATACAATAACTCAAGAGCAAAAACACATTCAACACATATGACACCAAGATTTTAATGTGGAAAACTCAGTTAAGGGAAAAACCATGGGGTGACTAACCCAAGATTGTATTCTCTGTTAAAAGAATAAGAAGAACAAAAATGGCACTTACCAATTAGGGCTCAGTGCCTGAGCACACTGCTCACTGGAGGCCCACTGCATACAGGAGACACACTGTCTACAGAATAATATAAATATTACATACTTGAACTAGTGATTAGCATCTTCACCATGCTTGAGACAGTTCCATTTAAGCTCAACACTTCTGCTCTGCTTTTCGCTCCTTTCCTCTCTATCACTTTCTCATCACGACCACATCCATTTTTGAAATGACTTCACAAATCTTATTTATACAAGATATCAACTTTGGGATGATCATCAAATTTGGCACAATACATACTTTATTTTATTACAGAACAATTACACAAGTACAACTTGACTTATTACAAAAACTTCATGCGCGTCACTACCCTATCGGGCCACGCATATCTGGGACTTCAATTTTCTTCAAGGAACATGCCTTGCTTTGTAAAACATCTTCAAGATCATCTACAACATGTGTAAAAGATCTGGTTGGCCAAGACTAGGAAGAACACCATCACTGAGAGGTAAATCTTCAATTATGAGTTCTATCTTCAATGCGGACCGCCAACATGAACTAGAGATTATCTAGAGACCCTCACAAGCTTGCCTGAAACACCAAGAACATGCACACCACTTCTGCTTACTGAAATCATTTGCATCTTCATCTGGAACCTTAAGAACACAACCGGTCATCACTGTCACATAAGAATAATTGTTGGGGAACCTCCAGACCACGAACCAATTGAGTTGTCAATTCACATTGGCTTCCCAAACATGCCACCAAATCTGCAGAACAAGATATTGCATTTCTGGATCTCACCAAACCTATTTGTGTCACTCTGTCACTTCTGAATAGCTGCCAGAGCTAGTTTTACTCATATGGCCATAACTTCTCCAAATCTTCATGTGGATCTCTGAAATATTTACAGGAGCACCTTTAGACACATATCTACAAACCCTTTGATGTGCACACTCAAATCTTCAACTGACTAGAATCTTTTCTTCATAGAATTTCACTATCTTTATTGTTCTTCTTTGATTCTGATAGAGCTAATTTTCTTAATATCCTTAGCACACAACTTATCCAATCCTTGACATCAATGCAACAGGAGTATGTTGACATCAATGACAACACTAGTTAGGCCCATACTTGCAACATGGTGGTATGTAGTTCTAATTTGTGATGATGATGTGGGATGGTTCAAGAAGGGTTGGATGATGTTGATTTTGGAATGGATCTTTTTGGGATTTTGTATTTTCTAATGTTTTTAGGTTTTTGTGGATTTTTTTATTTTTTTGGATTTTCTAAATTTTCTGATGTTTTTAGATTTTGAATGTTTTGGATAGGGTATGGTTTTATTATGGGATGGCATTGGATTAAATTTAGATAGCCTTTGTGCTAGATACCAATGACAAGGGAACACCAAGTCTAGAGGTGAAGGCGATGGGGTTGGATATGGGGATTGGCAATGAAAGATGATGGATAGGCGATTCATGATAGATGGATGGAAGATGGGGATAAAGGATAGGATGGGGATGTGTAACATCCACGTTCTAAAAACATAGTAAAATTGAGAATTTACCATAGAGTAATTCAACAAGGTAAAAATGAGAGAAATTTTTTCTTTTATTTAACATATAATCAAGTACTAACAAATTGCAAGATTTCTATCCTGAAATAAGCAACATAATATAACATACAAAGATGACATTTTGTCTTTACAATTACAAATATCTGCATTAGATAATGTTTTACAGAGTCTCAATAAACTCAAGTCTCAAAGATATGCTGCATCCAGAAATCTGACATCTTTATCACAAGCCTTGGCATGTCTTCTGCTAGAGAGAGAATCTTTCCAGTGTTTTACCTCCATCCACAGACTGGCAGTCTCCCACACATCTTCCACATAGGAAGTGGCCCTACTCTTCATGAGGAATATAGACCAAAGGTGAACAATGGTAATTTGCCTTCCCGAGTACATAGTGTTGTATCCTACACAACTCTATCAACCATACAACCCTAGATACCCTCTAGCTAAGTATGATTTCTGATAGGTTATGCAATCCAGATACAGTGAATCGACAATGCATGCAGATATAGATATGCATTACTATGGCCATAGTTTCAATATAAAATGATGTTCGCAATGAACATTGTCGTAATGTTCACCCACCCCAACTCGACTTGGATACTTTCATATTCCTACAGTTTGACTTGGTCAACTATGTTTAACTATATAGTCTTGACAACTTCAATATTTTAGTCTTACCGACCTAGACCAATTTTCAAACACTATCTAAATACCATTAGACCTTATCGATTAACTTTATTTATGAGGATTCTCATTGCATCATTGCGATACCCAAGATCCAAAACTTATCGACACTTAAAGATCTTTAAGTCAATTTATTAACAACTAAGATGATTACCTTCCCCAAGTTAAGCATCATAGTCTAGGAAATTATTTCCTTTCTTACAAGTAAGAATTAATAAACATAGTTAGGGTACTTGTCCCTTCATTCACAATCTATATAATGATCACAATGATTTAATATAATTAAATACCTTATTTGGTCAAGTTAAGGTTTAACTAAAGATTTTTATCTAACTCAAATCTAGTCTTTCTGACTTAGGTGGATTCACAAGACACTGTCATTGCTCCATAGACCTTATAGAATGACTATCTATTCTTGGGTATCTCTTGCATCTTTGCTACATTTGAGATTCATCACTTATCGAGAAGTAATAGCTAAGAGAAGTTGTGACTAAAAAGGTATAATAAACTTTATGTTTGACTATCCATTTAATGGTACCTCTTGCATGCTTGCAAAACCCAAGGCTTATGACTTATATCTCAAGTCGGCTTGTAACCAAACAAATAGGTTTCTCTATCTAAAGTTAAACATTATTGACTAATAACAAATCTCTTTTCAATAAGATAAATGAAACATTTATTATTTAGGGTTCTCAACCCTTTAATGTCTACCCCCATAAAATAACTAAAATGGGTTATAACCATAAAGGTGTCATCATATAATCTTTAACCCTTCTAGGTTAAACTAGTGTTTTATTTTACCCTTGAATAATCCATTATATCACAATAACCCTATCTCATAACTTCAAGACTGAGGTTTATAAACAACCCTTTGGTTTAACTCAACCAAGGTTAAGAATACTATGGTTTTGTAATAGATAAAACCCTCTACACAAAGAGTATGAATACTTTCAACTTACCTATACATGATGACATTAACCATCACAATATATAAACTCATATATGATTCCATATAAGATCCTATCTAGTTAGACTTAGTTTAATTCCATCGTAATGGTTTACTACAATGTTATTCTCATTTATAGAATACGTTGTAAGGATGGTCCTATGGACCTTGTTTTCTCTATCATAACATTCCTAAAGATCTATCATTCGATTTGTATAAAAGGTGGCTTTCTAAAGCTTAATAAGAATCTAAGTTCTCTTGAAAAGAAAATCATTTTTGACATTTATAAACTTAACAAGAAATGGTTTAAACTACCATTATCCTACCTCAAGGATTTAACCACCTTACTCAAACTAAGAGAATACCTATCATAGTTTTCACTGCACTAATAATTTTGAAAGTTGTTGCATGATTAGCTTATAACCAAATACTCGACTTGCCACATGATTATCCTTACTCATTATATCAACTGGTCTTTCAATGTATTCGACAACTTTACAATGACCTTCTATAGGTATAAGGAAAAGTAATGATCAACAAATCATTTCAATGATATTATATCAATCAGACTTCAAAACAATTATAAAAGTGTTCGACTCAGGCAATTTTAGCTTATACCAAGCATCGACCAACCAGCTATAATGATGTTATCAAAACTTCTAATGGTTTTTATATAGTTTGGAATGAGTGCCAAAATCAAAACATTAAATCAAGTTCACTGGTTATGCATTGATTATTAATAGAATAGATTAAATGACATAATCAATTTTCCCCTTCCCAACATACAAAGGATGATAAGAGCAAATGATATTTTGGGTATATCATTACACAAGGCATATGTGTTACCTAGTGGCAGCTCAAGTAAGTTACAATTTGTAGAAACAAATATCCATTTGGCACCTATATGAAGTCACCTTCCCTAATTCTCCTCTCCATTCTGGCTCTTTTCAACTCTTTAATCACAGTGATCTTTCTTCTTTTCTCCCACCGATTTCCTATATCCCTGACTCTTAATGAGTCGTACAATATAAAGACTTCTAATTAGCTCATAATGAGTCGTCTATCCTTACACTCTACCACTCACTCTGTTGGAAAAGAAATAGGAGTCGTTATAGTCCACTACCCATTCGGTTTCAACCGAATCCATTTTATCAGCAAACTAACACATGTTTTAGGAAGGCACATATTGTGGGAAAAACATCAAGTGCAATATTAATACCACGTTCCCTCTTTGAAAGAGGTCGACACAAGCATTTAAACCATCGCTGATCATTAATGATCACTTTAAGTGATCCAATTCCATCACTTAAATTAATGAAGGCATTTCAATTTACATGCCCACGGATGCTCAAATGAGTAAGCATTAATAACTAACATGAGGTATTATCCTCATTTGGTTCAAAATAATATTTATTTGCTTATATCAAATATAGCTTACATAACATTGATCCTATTCGACAGTTATGATTTTATCAATAAGAATAATAGTAATAAAACAAAGGTTTATGGATAATGTGAATGGGTCAAGTTTACCTCCCCATCGCAATCCTTCGTTAAAATCACGTCGACTTGACGAGATCGTCATTTGACGTTAATCATCGACAATAAAACACTTAAATGACTTAATAATAATAACACAACCATTTTACGACAATGACATCGTAACTTTTATGTTAAATGTAAATGGTCATAATTCTTACTCAAATGACGTTGTTTACGTTACAAACAACTATGATGACACACTACGACTTGAAAAGATTTGAAAGATATCGACTACCTGTTGATTGGGTTCAAAAGTAAATTGACAAGACAAGACTTACCTCTTACAATACTGGTTCACGTTTTTGTTAAACACTCATACTCATTTTGGCAATAAACTACTCATAACTTGAGGTCTATATCTCTCTCCTCAAAAGATACTCTCTCTCTCTCTCTCTTTTCTCTGAGATTCATCTGAAAACCTGTAATCCTGTATCAAACTTGTAATCAACAAATTATGATCAGTGCATCATTATTCATATAATAAACCAAATCTCATAATGCAATATTAAATTGACAACAACATATTCATTTCCATAATTCCATAAATGAAATTCAATATAATCTATGTCTTTCCTCGACATTAATATAAACATCATAATAGATTTACTTATGTCCAAGTAAAAGTAAAAAGTATAGCAAGACAAAATTGGGGATGTAACAGGATGCATGATAGATAGATGGAAGATGGGGATAAAGGATAGGGTAGGGATCAATGATAGATGGATGGATGGGTTAGGGATGATCTCCAAAGACTAAGTTGCATAGGAATCATATGCCCCACTCTAAGTATGATGCTTAGGATTTTGTATGATGGGCTCATGCTTAAAAGGGATGAATGGTCTTTGTAGTAGATGGATGAATGGATGGTATGCTTGGAAAGGGACGTATGCTGAGAGGTGTCCAAATCATGTGTTTGATATTTTCCCCTATCTTTATCAAGATCTAAGGAGGAAAATATAGTAGATAGGATGGATGGAAGACGATAGGCTAGATATGAAGATGGTGGATAGGAATATGATAGGATAAGGATACATAATAGATATGATAAAAGGGCATTATGGATGTGGATGAATGGCATGATGTTGCCTCCAAGTATGGGATACAAATGGGTGGAAAAGGGATTACACATGATGCCCGCAAGGGGTTTTCATCATGGTACTTGCCCAAGGTGCCACAAGGAGTGATTTTCACCATTGGACGAATGATTTTTTTATTTACTTTTTTTCTTTTTCTTGATTTTTTTTTTCTTTTTTGATAGAATGAGGACTCTAGTGTATGTTTCCATAGCAAGGAGAATGTTGTCCCATGTTAGATAGTTGTCACGGATGGACCATGTGATATAGCATTATGCTCATGGATGTTGGTAGATAGGAGAAGATGGAATCGATGGTGGATAGAGGATAGTGGATTATGATGTGAATTATGGATGGATGGATTATGATGTGGATTATGAATGGATGGAGGATGATGGGTTATGAATGGATGGGGGATGATGGATTATGATGTGGATTATGCAAAAGCATGAACCATAGGGATGTGATGAGGGAGACATGTAAGATAGGGAACATAAGATGGGAGGATGGGGTGTATGGGAATCCCATGGGGAGGGGAACCATGACCAGCAGTTGCACACACCGTGATGTATTTTGAAGCTTATATTTTGGATGTGGGGTGGGGAGTAATGGGGATTGTTGATTTGGGGACTTAGGGACCCAAATAGACTTAGGAACTATTGGATTTTTAGATGGGGATCTAGATTTTTGGGATTTTGAGGTGGATTGAGATGTGGATGCCTCATTTGGATTACTTTATTTTTGCTTGGGGACCCGCACCATTTTCATTTTTTCTTTTTATTTTGATGGTGTGGGCATTGATAGACTTTTGGATTTTTCATTTTGCTTGGACGGTATGGCCTCTTGAAGTTTTTGTGCTTTATATAAGGAGGCATCAAATTTTTTTCTTTTAAATCGCAGGGCATTTTGGTATCTTCTTGTTTGGATGATGTGTGCTTTTTTTGGTCATGATGAAGGATTTTAGGGGATCAGGATTTATGGGATGAGGATTTATGGATGGGAGTTGGAAGGATGTGAGGATAAAGGGATTGGAGGATATTAGGAGTTGGGAGGATGGGAGGATAAGGGGATTGGAGGATAGGGATATTAGGAGTTGGAAGGAGGGGAGGTAAATTTGATGGGGGGATATGTGTGGTCACATGCCTTTTGGGTTGATGGATGAAATAAGATGGAGGAGGAGGGATGGAGACATATGATTTGGAGGTGCGATGAGGTGCACCGGGTTTGGGATTAGATGAATGGATTTTAGAAGGTACATGGGTGGTACCAACATGGGTGGATTGTTTTTGTTGGGATGTACATCTAAGGCCATGTGATCCTGTATGGAATGTGGTTTGGACGACCTCCAAGATATCTTGTTCATGAAGGCCTAAACATTTTCCTTGATAGTTCATGTTTTGGAGCATACGACATGTAATGGGATGTTTGGTGCTTTGGAAACAAGATGTGATTCCATTATTTGTTGGGGAAGGATAGGTGTGTTGATAACTGAGAGGGGGGGGTGAATCAGTTATCCTAATTGTTTCCTTTATTGAACTTTCCTTTTAATTGATGCAGCATAAAATCAAACATAAAACATTAACCATAAAACAAGAAACACATGACACAGTATTTTTGACGTGGAAACCCTGTTAAGGGAGAAAACCACGGGGTGATTAACCCAAAATTATTCTCTGTTAGAAGAATAGGAAATTACAAAGATGGCACTTGCCAATTAGGGCTCACTGCCCGAGCACACTGCTCACAAGAGGCCCACTGCCTACAAGAAGACACACTGTCTACAAAGTGATGAGAATCACAGTCTTGAACTGATTGGAAGCATCTGCATATGCTGGAGTTCAGTTCCGGTTAGGCTCAGTACACTGATCTGCTGCACTTCATCTTTCCTCTGTTCTTTATTCTGCTATCTTTCACATACCGGATCCTTTTTGCTACCTCTGCTCTTTATCTGGACTTATTCTCATATCTCTCCACAACAACTACGCCTTCACAACTAAATCCATCCTCTATATATATCCGCACAAGTAATTTCATCACCTTTCTAGTCGGCATCCGGAACAGTCTAGTTTCTTATAAACTTTCATTCTGTCGGCTGAATCCTTCCTCACCAAGCAATGCGGATCAAGCATATACTTGTAGATATCATTAATCATGTCGGCCAAACATGATTCATGCCTTCACAACCTCTGTCATCAATAGTAACCCATCCGGAAAGCAGTCTGATACTCTGTCAGTCAGTTCTTCCTCTGTTTTCACTGTCTCTCAGGAATCCGGTACTCAACCATTCATATCTTTTTCCTTGTCCATCACCGGAGGCTAAATCCTTGGAATATACCACTCAAGGTAGTCCTCTTGACTTCCCCAAATCCGCACTGCACCAAGACACTTCCTCTGAGAGGTCCGGACCAATCTGTCGGACCTTGCCACATGCTCTGTTCTTCTTCACCGGACCACAACATTCTTTATTCTGACTTCCGGTAGAGACATATCATGTCTTGCGGATATGTGGGATGACCTTTGTTGCCATCAATGACAACAACCATGAATCCATATAGTGTCTCTTGCCAACAAGGTGGTGGATGGAAGTTGTTCACCTCCTACAAGAGAGCCACCACTGATGAAGATGTTTTTTCCAAGTAGATAAGAGGACGGATATGTAATGGGATTGGTAGATGGTGGTAGAGGATCAACGGGGGATGTTGTGGTAAGGGTGATAGGGTTGGTGTGGATAAGTTGATCACTAGATGGGAGGGGATTGGGGATGGGATTAGATGGGATGCTTAGATCTTGATTAGGATAGGAGGTTGATGTTTCCACATGCTTTTGATTTGACTCTTGACATGGCTTGTGTGTTTGGATAGAAGTGGAAGTGACTTGGATGGATGTGATAGGTTCTTGGATGGGCTCATCAACATGGCTACATGATGATTTTGGAGTTATGGTAGGAGATTGTTCAAGAGGTTTGGTAGGATAATATAGTGGATGGATAATGATGGTGGATGTTGTAGGATTAGGATTAGGATTAGGATCGGGTAGGTGAGTGATGGGATTGCATTATGGTGTTGGAGAGGTAGAGGATTTGGGGGATTCCATAGCTTTGCTTTTTTTTTATTTTTTGCTAATGTTCTTTGGAGAAAATCCTTCAGGGATTCTTTAGTTAATGGACTAGAGCTTGGAAGATTTGATGGTGGATTAGATGGTGGATGGGTGATAGGGGTTGATGGATAGTGAGGCATGTAGGATAATGAATTAATATTACTAGAATTGGAGGGATATTATGATGGAGTGATTGGAGAGATTGATGCATTGGAAGATGGGGGATTCACGTAGGGCTATGGTTGTGCATGTAAGCTTTCAATTTCATCGATAAGGTGCTTGTGTGCTAGGTTGATGTTCCCTTGATCAAAGGTAGTATAATAATGGTTATGGGATGGATAGCTTGGAGGTATTGATTGGTTGGTTTGATATGATGGTTTGGAAACAAAAGGGGATGAAGATTGATATGAAGGTGTAGATGAGGATTGATATGATGTTGATGGGGATGAAATATAGGATGAAGGTGTGGATGAAGGTTGATACGAGGTTGATGGGGAAGATATGTAGGATGTTGATGAGGAGGAAGTATGAGTTTGAGAATCTCCCATGATGAGGTTCACTAAGGGGATACCACCAATGAAATTTTGTATTTTTCCTTGGCATTAGGATCCATGTTCTCATAGATATTTTTAAGTCTTTGTAATTGCTGCATTGCTACATAAGGATCCATGTTGTTGGAAGGATATGAGATTATGTAGGATAATGGATGAGTGTGATGTAGGTTGGGGATCAAATTTCAAGACCTTAGAATTATTTGATATGAAGGATATGATGATTCTCTATACTTAAGATAGACTAATGATCTTAAGCAATAAAGTTGATTGGATTGGATATTGATGAGATTGTATTGGATGACTTACTTAAGATAGACTAATGATCTCAAGCAAGTTTGGATAAAGGTTGATGATGATTGACTAGGGGCTTGATTTTTTTGATCGGATGGATTGGATTTTGGATGAAAGGTTGATGGAGTATAAAGGAGAGTAAGTCCTTAACCAAAGTTTGATTTGCGAAGGATGGTTTGTTGATTAAGGATTAGGGGTTGGAATATTTGATTGGAATAGATAAAGGACGATGGATGATGTTGGATTTTGATTTGAAGATAGATTTGGTTGAAGGTTTGATTTGGATAGGATCTTGATGAAGGTTTGGATGAGATGAGTTAGATTTGGACTATGGCTTAGAAGATGCTAGGATTTTAATTTTGGAGATAGAATTGATGAAGATTTGGATGAGATTGATTTTGGTTGGAAGGTATATTGGATAAAATTTTAGATGAGATGTGATCAAGTGGATAAGGGAGTTGGATTAATATGATGGTGATAGGTGAGATAAGGTTTGGATAATGTTGTTGAATAGGAAATGAATGGGATAAGTGATTAGGATTAGGACCTTGCCTTGACTTAGCAAATTGATTTGGATTAGAGTCTAATGATGATGGATTAGGATAAAGTTTTGGATTACTAGGATAATTATTAGGATGAAATTGGATAATTAGATGAGTGATTAGGAAGATAAGGGTATTGGATTAAGAGGATTACAAGGTGATTAAGATTGGATAAATGGATTAGGATATGTATTGGGAAGATAATGGATATTGGATTAGAAAGTGATTAAGATGACAATATGGGATTAAGCTTAATGATGGGGATTAATTAAGCTCAAATGATGGGATTTGATAAATGGGCTTGTAAAATTGATGGTTTTGATGGAAATTTAAACAAGCAAGAAGACACAATGGCTTTACTTCAATGGGTGAAATTGGTTTTTGATCTTATATGGGTTTTGACAAAGAAGACACACCATTCACATGAACATTCCTAGATTATTCGAGTGGGAGTGATTCCTAGTGTGGGCCCACACGATTGAATACCTATCGGTGTTCTTACCTAACTAAGAACACTTCACCAAGCATGTATAGGTAGGGATAAGGGTGTTGCACCCAATACCCCTTTCCTTGGAGGATTCAAGCCCTACCCAAAGAAGAATTATATCTCAATATCAAGGAGACCTACAATGGTGAGTAACTTCAAGGGGTGGTTCGCATCCCTTGCACCACACTAGAAAATGGTTGAAAGGTCTTCATCTAGGATTGAACAAGCTTGCTAAGGAGTCCTTGATATACGTAAGGTACATGAGGCCCAAACCGTGAACACTAGTCCATTGAAGGGATGTGGCACCAAGAGGTTAAGCAAGCACCACTTCACCTTGTGTCTGGAATCACCTGGGGCCCCAAGGCTATCCCAATGACAATGCAATAAGATTGGGGTACAAGTTTCCTTCTCCCCCCTTTGATATACCCCACTTATACACATGTTTGAAGTCATCTCCTGGGGTGATGAAATTCATAAGTAGGCCTCCTAAGAAGAAATTACCCCTTACTTTTGATCACCCAAGATCGCACTACGCGCAAGGGGAGAGCATACACAAAAAAAGGTAACCCCTTCGGGATACACTTAGAAACAAGAAAAGTTTACAAGTAGACTTTTGATCCCCAAGATCATCCTAAGGTGTGAGAGGAGAGCATACGTCTACAAGCAAACAAGACAAAGCAAACAAGATAAATTTCCAACTATTCTAACTTTAGTGCAACTACAAACTAGTGATAAAAATGAACTTTGACAAGTGATTCTACACCAAAGAAGTTAGTATTTTGATAAATCCATATTGGACAAACATTTTTAGTACCTACAAGAATATGTTAGACTCCTACACAAACATGCAAACTCTATAAAAAATGGCGCTAATACAAAGACAGAAAGCATTGACAGAAAGATAGATAGAACTAAATAGAGAGCGAATGGCACTAAAATAAACACTAACTGTGCTAAAACAAAGACAAAGCACTAACAAATGGACATGATGCATTACAAAAATGCTAAAACGGTGTTAATCCGAGAGCAAATGGCACTAATCCAGGAGTAAATAGCGCTAATCCGGTAGCAAATGGTGCTAATCTGAGAGCAAATGGCACTAATCCACAGACAAATGGAGCTAATCTAGGGACAAATGACACTAATCCTAGGACAGATGGCACTAATCTAGGAGATGGTGCTAATCTGGGGACATATGGTGCTAATCTGAGGATAGATGGCACTAATCCTAGTACAAATGGTGCTAATTTGAGAGATGGTGCTAATCTAGGAGATGGTGCTAATTTGGGGATAGATGGCGCTAATCTAGGGACAAATGGTGCTAATCTTGGGATAGATGGCACTAATCTGGGAGATGGTGCTAATATGGAAACTGATGGCACTGAAACAAAGTCTGTTTACACTAAACCGCAAACAAAAGGTGTGACTATGAGGATAGAATGCGTTAATCCAACCTACAATGTCAAAATCTTTCAAAAACACTCACAAAAGAGGTTAGTTCAGGACCAGGGGTCCCACCGAGCGTGCCAAATGAAGATGAGGAAAGCTTGGAAACATAAAATACATGAAATAAACACAAAATGGAGTGGATTATACCTTCACAAGTCTTCACTCCTTGATAAGGTGGAGGAGCTTGCACCCAAAGTAGCTCCTAGCTTTACCCAAGGACGATGGAGTATGTATGTGGATTGCTTTTGTTCTTCAACACAATATGATGAGGGATTTGGATATGGATTTTAGAGAGATTTGGCTATGGATAAGGATGCTTCAGATGAGAGAGATGACTAAAGATGAATGAGTTGAGATTTTGGCATGATAAGAGTGTTATGGAGGATTATTGGGAGAGATTTTGGCATAGTGGTGATGCCATAGAATGAGATTGAAAATGGCTTGGGTGAGGGTTGTATTTATTGGCATTTTTTGAGGGATTTGAATCCAACTGTGGAGATTCAAAGTTGAGATCAATGGTGGAGATGAAGAGATGTGATCAACAATAATGGATGACTCCCATTATTTGTGAATTTTAAATTCACATTAGGAAGGATGAGGAACAAATAAAAAATTCATTTCTATGGGAGAGTGAGGATGATTAGGACTTGTCAATGAATAAATTTAAAATCATTTTTGTGGGGGATGGTGTGAATAAAAAGTTAAGGTTTATTGGTAAGTGTGAGGACATGTGACACGTGTCTTTTTGGAAAACACATGTGTGAGCTCTTTGTATTAAAAAGGGCTCTTACATGGAAAAAGAAAGGTGAGATGGAAGGGTCATGTGACCTCTTTAAATAAAAATTACTTTTTATTCAAAGTGTGTGGGGATAAGGGTTAATGATGGTTTGACCATATTAATTAAGTGTTTAACTTAATTAATATGATTGTTGGAAATTAGTGAGGAGGCTAATTAGAGGTTAAAATTAGTTAAGTAATGGTTTACTTAATTAATTTAATCTAGGGGTTGGGTAGGTTAGGGTAGCTAATTAAATAATTGTTATTTATTCAATTAGGCTATGTTTAGGTCATAGGCTAGGGGGGATTAATTAAATAAGTATATTTTATTTAATTAATCTAGATTAGGGGATGAGGGAAATTAATCAAATAAATATTAGGATATTTATTTAATCAATTGGAGGATGATGTTCTTGTTACAAGTATGGGCCTAACTAGTGTTGTCATTGATGTCAACATACTCCTGTTGCATTGATGATAAGGATTGGATGAGTTGTATGCTGAGGACATTGAGAAAATTAGTCCTATCAAGAACAGAGAAGAACAGTGAAGCCAGCAAGGTAAAGATCCCAACTAAGATGAAGATCAGAGGTTGCGCATCATAGGGTTTGTATATATGTGTCTTAAGATGATCTAATAAAGATTTGAGAGGTCCACATGAAGATCTAAAGAATTTATGGCCACATGAGTAAAATTAGTTCTGGCAGATGTTCAGAGGTGACAGAGTGACACAGATAGGTCCAATGAGATCCAGAAATGTAATATCTTGTTCTGCAAATTTGGTGGAGTGTTTAGGAAGTCAATGTGAATTGACAACTTAATTGGTTCGTGGTCTGGAGGTCCGCAAGCATCTATTCCAATATGACAGTGATGACAGACTATGTTCTTGAAGTTTCAGATGAAGGAGAGAATGATTTTAGTAATCAAAAGTAGTGTGGGTATTCTTGGTGATTCAGGCAAGCTTGTGGAAGTCTTTGGATTGTTTCCAGTTCGTGTTGGTGGTCAGCTTTGAAGACTGAGCTCGTAATTGAAGAATTACTTCCGGATGATGATGTTCTTCCTAAGTTTGGCTGACTAGATGAGTTACACATCTTGCGGATGATCTTGAAAATGTTCTGCAAAGCATGGCATGTTCCTCAAAGAAGATTGAAGTCTCAGATCTGTGTGGCTGACAGTGTGATGATCCACATGAAGTCTTTTGTAATTAGTCAAGTTGTATTTGCTCTATAAAGTATGCCGACTTGGATGATTATCCCAAAGTCAATGTCTTGTATAAATAAGAGTTGTGAAGTCATTTCAAAAGTATCTTAGCGGAGATGAGAGTGTGGTAGAGAGGAGGAAAGAGAAAGGCATAGTAGAAGTATTGGGATTAAATGGAACTGACTCAAGCATGGTGAAGATGCTATTCTTCAGTTCAAGTATGTAATATTTATCATTCTGTAGACAGTGTGTCTCCTATAGGCAGTGGACCTCTTGTGAGCAGTGTGCTCAGGCAGTGAGCCCTAATTGGCATGTGTCATTTTGTTCTTCTTATTCTTTTAACAGAGAATACAATCTTGGGTTAGTCACCCTATGGTTTTTCCCTTAACCAAGTTTTCCACGTTAAAATCATGGTGTCATATGTGTTAATGTGTTTATGCTCTTGAATTGTTGCATTAAGTTTCCATGATTGATTTATTATTATGCTATTGAATTACAAGAAAGATTTAAGTGATTAATAAGAGAAGTTTTGGGACAACTGATTCACCCCCCCTCTCAGTTGTTTATCTTGATTCTAACAATTGGTATCAGAGCTAAGTTCCTCTAAAAGGAGCTTAACTGCTTGAGGAGATCCAGGATGTCTTCCTACAAGAAGGATAGTGCGAGGTTTGACGGAACCAATTTCACTCTTTGGAAAAGCCGCATGGAATGTCATTTGCAATGTATGGGAATGCAATATTGGATCATGGCTTCAAAGAAGTATGTTCCTCCACAGAATGGTCCAAGAACCATAGATGAAATCAGAGATGTTGAAAACAATCTTCGAGAGAAGCAAGCTCTACTAAGTGTCTTATCTGATTCAGAGCTAACAAATGTCATAGATCTAAAAACTGCATATGAGATTTGGGAAAAACTGGAACTTCTGCATGAAGGAGACAAGTATGTTAAATGTGCCAAGCTACAAAGTCTGAAAGGAAATTTTGAAAACCTAAAGATGAGTGAAGATGAAAATATCACTATATTTATGCCAACAGTAAATGAGCTTGTTTGTGGCATTAGTTGTGCTGGTGGAATCTTGGATGAAGATGAGATTATTGCCAAAGTTCTCAGATCCCTACCTGCTTCTTACAAATACAAGGTTCCTGCCATTGAAGAATTCAGATCTATTTCAAATATCACAAGAGATCAATTGGTTGGAAAATTAGTTGCATTTGAATTGGCCGAGTTTGGAGATGCACCCCCCAAGACTGAATCTACATTCAAAGCTAGTGCCTCTATAAAAGGCAAACAAAAGTTTGATCCGAGAGAGAACTCTTCAAAGAAAATATCTGGTATGAAAAAGCAAGAAAAGATCTGGAAGAAGATGAAGCAGAAGCTGCTCAACTGGAAGCCCTTATTGGAAAAAGACTACCAAGAGGATATGGTAAGTATGAAGGAAAATTGCCCTTCAAATGTTTCAACTGCAATAAGATTGGTCATTTTGCCTCAAGGTGTCCAGAAAGATTTTCAAGAGCAAATCCAAACAGATCAAGATTCCAAAAGAAATGTTACTATGTTCATGAAGATGATGATGATGGAGTAACAGATAATGAATCAGAGACAGGAAACAAATCTGAAAGTGACTGGGTGTTTATTTCCATCAAGGAAGAAGATCCAATGCCCTCTGAATCTGTCAATCATAAAATGGTAGAAAGAGCTCTGGCTGCCCAAGTTGAAGAAAACGATGACTGGGTCATTGACAATGGATGCTCCCACCATATGGCAGGTGATAAAAATAAGTTTCATAGATTTGGAAAGATATGAAGGAGGAGTTGTAAAATTTGGTGATAATTCTCCTGGCAAGATCAAAGGTAGAGGAATTATTTCTTTTGATGGAAAGAACAAAACCAGTAATGTACTGTATGTTGAAGGTCTGAAGCACAATCTTCTCAATGTTGGACAGTTGGTGGACAAAGGCTATGATCTCTGATTCAAAAATGGAAAATGTAAGATCTTTGAAAGTTTTGGAATAGAGATTGCATCTGGTACTCAAACAAAAGGTAATATCTTCCACTTGGTTGGTACTGACAAAAGTTGTTTATTTGTTCAAATTGATCAGAGTTGGTTGTGGCATAGGAGAATGTGTCATGTGAATTTTGATAATATCATCAAGATAAGTAACACTCAGGCTGTAAGAGATCTTCCAAGACTAGTGAAACCTACTAATAGTTTGTGCAAAGAATGTCAGTTGGGTAAGTAGAGCAGAGTCACATTCAAAAGTAAGGAAAAGTCTTCTACTGGATTGTTGGACTTAGTACATACTAATCTATGTGGTCCGGCAAGAATCAGGAATTTGCAAGGTGATAGATACTTCATGTTATTAATTGATGACCACTCCCAGATGATGTGGGTGACTTTTCTGAAAGAGAAATCTAAGGCTCTTGAGAAATTCAAAATATTCAAGGCTATGGTCGAGAATGAAACTGGATTAAACATAAAATGTTTGAGGTCTGATAGACGTGGAAAATTCACATCTGGTGAGTTCATAGAATTATGTGAGAAACATGGGATAAAAAGACAGTTGTCTGCTCCAAGGACTCCACGGTAGAATGGAGTAGTGGAGAGAAAGTACCGGACCATCCAAGAAGCATCTAGAACCATGATGATGCAAGCAAATGTTCCTCAAATCTACTGGAGAGAAGCTGTAAGCACTGCAGTCTATACTCTTAATCGAGTACAAATCAGAAGCAATATTGGTAAGACCCCTTATGAACTTTGGTTTGGCATCATTCCCACTGTGAAGTATTTCAGAGTCTTTGGTAGCAAATGTTATATTAAAAGAGATGAAGACCTTGGCAAATTTGATGCTAGAAGTGATGAAGGAATATTCTTGGGTTATTCTACTCAAAGCAAAGCATACCGGTGTTATAACAAGAGATTGAGAAAGATTATAGAAAGTACAAATATGAAGGTTGATGAAGGTATTGAAAAACCCTCAAGGTTTTATGAATATGATGAAGATGATCAAAATGATGTTTTGGTCCAAGAAGTCCAAGCCCCTTCTGAAATTTAGATCCAGACTGATCCGAAGAATTAGGAAGAAGAGATAAGTTTGAATGAACCTGTTCTAGAAGTGCAAGAAAGTCCCAAAATTCCCAGGTATGTAAGACTGAATCACTCTGAAGATCAGATCATAGGTGATAAAAGCAAAGGTGTTCAAACAAGAAGAAAGATTGCTCAAGACTCAGAAAAGTATTATTTGATTTCAAAGTTTGAACCAAAAACTGTGAGTGAAGCATGCAATGATGAAAGTTGGACTAAAGCAATGAAGGAAGAGCTTATGCAAATTGAGAAAAATCACACTTGGGATCTTGTTCCCAAGCCTAGAAACAAAAATGTGATTGGAACCAAATGGGTCTTCTAGAATAAACTGAATGAAGATGGTGAAGTAGTCAGAAACGAAGCCAGATTGGTCTGCAAGGGTTATTCTCAAGTAGAAGGAGTTGATTTTGAAGAAACCTTTGCTCCAATGGCAAGAATTGAAGCAGTCAGATTATTTCTTGCCTTTGCTACCTTCAAAGACTTCAAAGTATATCAGATGGATGTCAAGTCTGCCTTCTTGAATGGTGACTTGGAAGAAGAAGTTTACATTGAGCAACCGGATGGATTTCAATTCTCTGATCATGGTGATATGGTCTGCAAGTTGAAGAAAGCACTGTATGGACTCAAACAAGCCTCAAGAGCCTAGTATGAAAGACTGGATAAGCATCTTTTGAAGATTGGTTTCAACAAAGGTACTGCTGACAGTAACTTGTACTTCAAAATTGATCATGAAAATATCTTAATTGTTGAAGTGTTTGTTGATGATATCATTTTTGGAGGAAGAGATAGTATGTGCAAAACTTTTGCAAATCAAATGAAAAGTGAATTTGAGATGTCCATGTTTGGGGAAATGAATTTCTTCTTGGGTCTGCAAATCATTCAAACAAAAAAAGGAATCTTCATTTCACAGACCAAATATGTGAAAGAATTGTTGAAGAAATTTAGGATGGAAGACTCAAAACCAATGAGTACTCCCATGGCAACCGGATGTAAATTGAGCAAAGATGATGAATCTCCTAAGGCTGATCAGAAAAAGTACAGGTCAATCATTGGAGGACTACTGTATCTTACTCAAACTAGACCTGACATTATGAATGTTGTTGGTCTTGTTGCAAGATTCCAAGATGATCCTAGAGAATCTCATGTCATGGCAATCAAGAGGATTCTTAGATATCTAAAAGGGATAGTTGAGTATGGTTTATGGTATCCTAGAGATCATGATTTCTCTCTTCGTGCATATACAAATGTGGATTGGTTAGGAGATGTGGATGATTAGAAGAGTACCAGTGGTGGAGCATTCTTTTTGGGGAAAAGATTGGTTTCTTGGCTGAGCAAGAAATAAGAGGCAATAACTCTATCCACTGCAGAAGCAGAATATATTGCAGCAGCAGGTAGTTGCACTCAAGTATTGTGGATGAAGCAAATGCTAAGAGATATTAGAGTGGAGTATGAGGAACCTATCACAATCTTCTGTGATAATTCAAGTGCAATAAATATATCAAAAAATCCAGTGTTGCATTCAAAGACAAAACATATATCCATCAAGTTTCACTTTTTGAGAGAGCAAGTGAATAAGAATGAAGTCATATTGGAGTTTGTGCCCTCCAAGGATCAGATTGCAGACATTTTTACTAAACCTCTACCTAAGGACTCTTTTGAGTATCTCAGGAAGAAGTTAGGGGTTATTACCCCTCCAGTTTTGAATTAAGGTGCACTAATGTGCATCAGTCTGGTGGATCTCACAGTCACATCTTGTGGTCTAGATTGATGATGGGACGCTACTACTCAGGGGGAGTAGTTGGTATGATTCTGAGTGATGCAAGTATGTGCCCTTTGCCATTGATGTCAAAGGGGGAGAGAAGACATGTGAAAAATAAAAAGTGGTTGTTGATCAAAGGGGGAGCAGTAAAGGAAGAGAAGACATGTGAATGGTTGTTGTTGATGGGGGGAGTAATGTCAGTCAGTAAGGAGACGTTCTTGTCTTGATGGTTAAAACAGTTTTTCACATCATATGTTGCCATCAATGACAAAGGGGGAGATTGTTGCAAGTATGGGCCTAACCGGTGTTTTAATTGATGTCAACATACTCCTATTGCATTGATGATAAGGATTGGATGAGTTGTATGCTGAGGATATTAAGAAAATTAGTCATATCAAGAACAGAGAAGAACAGTGAAGACAGCAAGGTAAAGATCCCAACTAAGATGAAGATCAGAGGTTGCACATCAAAGGGTTTGTAGATATGTATCTTAAGATGATCCAGTAAAGATTTGAGAGGTCCGCATGAAGATCTGAAGAAGTTATGGCCACTTGAGTAAAACCGGTTCTGACAGATGTTCAGAGGTGACAGAGTGACACAAATAGGTCCGGTGAGATCTAGAAATGCAATATCTTGTTCTACAGATTTGGTGGAGTGTTTAGGAAATCAATGTGAATTGACAACTCAATTGGTTCATTGTCTGGAGGTCCGCAAGCATCTATTCCAATATGACAGTGATGACAGACTGTGTTCTTGAAGTTTTAGATGAAGGAGAGAATGATTTTAGTAATCAGAAGTAGTGTGGATGTTCTTGGTGATTCAGGCAAGCTTGTGGAAGTCTTTGGATTGTTTCCAGTTCATGTTGGTGGTCCGCATTGAAGATTGAGCTCGTAATTGAAGAATTACTTCCGGATGATGATGTTCTTCCTAAGTTTGGCTGACCAGATGAGTTACACATCTTGCAGATGATCTTGAAGATGTTCTGCGAAGCATGGCATGTTCCTCAAAGAAGATTGAAGTCTCAGATCTGTGTGGCTAATAGTGTAATGATCTGCATAAGTCTTTTGTAATTAGTCAAGTTGTATTTTCTCTATAAAGTATGCCGACTTGGATGATTATCCCAAAGTCAATGTCTTGTATAAATAAGAGTTGTGAAGTCATTTCAAAAGTATCTTGGCAGAGATGAGAGTGTGGTAGAGAGGAGGAAAGCAAAAGGTAGAGCAGAAGTATTGGGCTTAAATGGAACTGACTCAAGCATGGTGAAGATGCTATTCTTCAGTTTAAATATGTAATATTTATCATTCTATAGACAGTGTGTCTCCTATAGGTAGTGGGCCTCTTGTGAGCAGTGTGCTCAGGCAGTGAGCCCTAATTGGCATGTGCCATTTTGTTCTTCTTATTCTTTTAACAGAGAATACAATCTTGGGTTAGTCACCCTGTGGTTTTTCCCTTAACCAGGTTTTCCACGTTAAAATCTTGGTGTCATATGTGTTAATGTATTTCTACTCTTGAATTGTTGCATTAAGTTTCCATGATTGATTTATTATTATGCTGCTAAATTACAAGAAAGATTTAAGTGATTAATAAGAGAAGTTTTGGAACAACTAATTCACCCCCCCCCCTCTTAGTTGTCTATCTTGATTCTAACAATTCTAAGGTATAGTAACAAATTAATTGAATCAATTCATTACAAGGGATGAATAAGATGAATGGTTAGGGATAAATGGTTTAGGATAAATTAATTAAATAAAATGATTTTATTTAATTAAATTGGTAAAGGGTAAATTAGTGATGTGAGGATGCAGGAAAGTGGCTTATGGGGCCAAGTCATTTTCAAGTGTCTACAGTGGTTAACACATAGTGATGGTGGTTAAAACATAGTGGTTAAAAGATAGTATCCCCTCACTATGTTACTATGACAAAATCATGCTAAATAATGAATTTGGATCTGACTCTTGTGTCAATTATCTTCACAATACCAATAAAAGATTCTCTACCATTTTTATGCCAACATAATGCTACATTTAAACAATATTTAATTAATAAATAAAATATATTTATAATTGCACTTTACAATTTAGCTTACATGATGGGTTGAAAAAATGCATTGGCTATGAAGAACACTCTCCACTTGTTTTACTCCCCATTCTAAGAACTTCTCAAGTGCCATTGCACAATTCTAAAGCTCACTATGTTACTATTACATAGTCATGCTCACTAATGTATTTGGATCCGCCTCTTTTGTCATTTATCTTCACAATAGCAATTAAATCTTCTCTATTGTTTTGACGTCAACATACTGTTGCATTTAAACAATATTTAATTTATAAATAAAATATTTTTTTCTAACTGCACTTTATATTTTATGGTATGTTGGGTTCCAAAAATTATATTGGTTATCACACTCTTTTTGTATAATTGTCTACGTCAAATATTATACTTTGTCCATGCAATTTTAAAATTTCTACAACATTCCTTAATGTACCCATTGCACACTAAGGCGCGATTGCTAGTTATTATTATTAATACTTTGTCCAAATGGAATTCCATCTTAGAGTGTCAAATGGACGCGCACATATGCAAGAGAATAATAAAAGCATTAGATCATAACCACATAGATTTTAGAACTTTTATTTTTTTTAAATTGAATAGATATTGTATTTGGAGGGCTTTAAAATTAGATGTCATAAGAATATTGGGTTTGGGGATACCTAGACTATTGTACATATGAGTTCAAGCACATAATCAGAGAGAAATATTGAATAGGCAAAACAAATCTGTCAGAAAAAGCACACAAACGAAATAAAACCCATCTACCTGCTTGATTAAGCTATGATTCATTACCAATCTCTGGCGAAGACCACACTACCAATGGAGTGGGAAATTCTCAGATTGAGTTATGACTCATTGCCTGCACGTCTTAAAGTGTGTTTTGTTTTTTCTTTCTTTCTTCCTTGAGGATGAGCAGATAGATCCTAAGTATCTGATAAACTTGTGGATAGGGGAAGGATTTTTTCCAGCAAGAAAGAGCTAGTCAGATGCATCATGGGACTTTTTATACCAACTTACCAATCTCTGTCTGCATCAACTATGGAAAGTAAATGAAGAGTATCTAACCAAATATTGTAGAATTCATGATTTTTTTCTTGATTTGGCCGTACACATATCGAGAGAAAATAAATGTGTATTTTCTATTGAGGAAGCCTCTAAAGATACAAGTGGTGACTGGTGTTGGATTTTATTGGGCAAGAGTGATATAAGTGATGATGCCATCTCAAACAATCATCCTTTTTTAAATTAAATGTTTAAATGTTAAATTGTAAAGTTTAAATTTTAAATTGTTCTCTTTACTATTCACTTTTATTATTTATGATGGAATAAAATCCTTTTTTACATATTTAAGGTGTACAATTAATTATTAATTTGAAAGGAGGTAGGAATTAAGAATTAAGAATGTAATTTTAAGAAAATTAAATGTAATTTTAAAGGAGATGGGAAATAATAATTTAAAAAGTTTTATTGCGAGTGAATAAAAACTTTTTTACATAAATTTACAGTACAACTAATTAATTAATTTAGATTTAATTGATTTGAAAGAAGATATGGGAATCGATAATGGAAAATGTTATTTTAAGAAAATTAAATTTAATGAACTAAGGTATTTAGTTTTTAAATTGATGATGAAATATAGATGTTGGAGAATTGTATAATCAATTTGTTAAACTATATAGAAAATTGATATTTTTAATGGGTCCATTATCTTAGAATTAAAATATAATAGAAATATTCTATGGATTGATCCCAAGCAACCCTCTTTTGACCTATACTTGTCTCTTTAGTTGTGGTTCTATAGAAATATTTGGTATTTTATGCACTACCACACTTTACTTTGGGATCCATGTAGTCTTATTTGTACATAAAACTCTAGTTTTTGTACTAGAGTTCCAATTACCTTTGTATATTTCTTTCATGAATAATTTGTTCATTAATACCTTTATGTGTTTAATGTGAGTGTTGGAGTAAATATGGTTTTACATATTTACCTGCTTAAGTTTACTTAGGCATCTAACATAATGCATTATTAGTGCATTTAATTATTTAGGTAGCCTTTTTGTTTAGGTAGTTTTACCTACCTTCTCCCGCACTTGCATTTATAAGCAAGGCATAGGTATATTATTTTGCAACTCATTTTAATTATTCATTCATTCAGTGAAATATTTATCTCTCTGTGAAGGTTTATTTGCAAATTGTGCTCCTAGGAGGTGGTTCACACCAACACAGTATTAGAACTGACTATATGCACCTCCTTCCATTTTGAGATTTTTCATTAGTGAATTGGTGAGATCAAGATTTTACTGTCTACATTTTCTGGTGTTTTTGAGTTTAAAAAGTCATCATTAAAGATTGCTTGCAGAATTCCAAGGTTTTATCCAAGTTGTTTTCTTGTTGTTCGCTATTTTCTGTTGGTCGTGCCTCCTAAGAGCTGGTCATTTCCAAGATTCACACTTTGCCTTCATCGCCATTGACAACCCCTATCGCCATTCTCCAGCAGTGGTCATTATTTTTGGGCATTTTATTGCTTGACGCCACTCTGATTTTGTTGTTTCAAAAGGGAGTCATTTGTTTTAAGAGCATTGCTCTTTGTTTGAAGATTTCACTGCCTCCAATCTGCCACATCTAACCCATTTTCTACAAGAATTGCAACAATTTGGTCCATTCTTTGCCTTGGCTTGCTTCAGTACTGTGTCTTTATAACATTTGGAACAAAGATTCATGGTTGCTGCACTTCCAATGAAGCCACAGTTGTTTGCAAAAAATATAGGAGCCCCAAGAGGTTGATAGCCCGTCTCATCATGATCTCTTTTCTTACAATCTCTTATGTGGATCATTTGGTTTTTTCTGGCTGATATATATAAGACTTTATCCATTCTGAAGTTTGCAGCAAATATTTATTTTAGGGTTTACGGAGGTGGGCCCGTTAAAAGTGTTGTTTTGGGCGTTGATTTGGGACTTTAGTCCCGCATTGTTGGTATAACAAAGTTTTTGTCTACTATAATAGATTTTCACTTAGTTGTCTACCGTGAGCACTTGTAAAGGTTCACTCTTGCATGTGGAGTCTTTGAGTAGACCCTCGTGGAAGTTGGTGCCTTGGTCTCGGCTTGGTGATTTGGTGACTTGTAGCTTACGTGGCATGGGAACCTACGACATATTTTGACTATCAAGATCTAATCATCCCTAGGGGCCCAAATTTTAGCCTCCGCTCAAGGACATGGTCACATGGCCAACCATAATTGAGCCTTCATGTGCTTGCTGGTGCTTCCAAAGTGCCTTTATAGGCCTTTTTTTCATTTTTGCATATCTTTTGCAAATGGAGGTCGATTTTTGCATTCCATATATCATCGGAAAGGTATTTTCATCACCTTTGTAGTGGTTGAGGTATTTCTCACATATTTTTCTATTTGATGGTGATTTTAATCCATTGAAATTTGATATTGGGTTTGTTCAATTCTTGTGAACAAAGGGGTTGGTTGTTTATAATGTGAAGAATATTTGTTGCATTCTCTTGTTTCATCATGGATTTGCCTAAAGTAGGACTTCTAACTAAAACAAATTATCTTAAGTGGAAATCTGATATGGATATTTTGTTGTTGAAACTAAAATTGCAAAGGATTACTTTTGATCAAGATCTTGAACCCAAAGGTGTTGTAGAAAAAAGGAAATGGTTTGATCGAAGAGATGAAGCTCTTGGTACTCTCATTATGTCCATTTATCCTAACGTGAGATATCATGTGTTATATTGTAAGCATCCTAATGATATTTGGACTACCTTAGAGAATCTTTTTGGTAAGTTAGATAAGATGAGGAAATTTCATTTGGAGAATAAACTAATGAATCTTGATCCTAGACATTTTGACAATGTCTAGGACTTCTTCACCAAGATTAATTCTCTCAGATTGCAATTGTCTAAATGTGGGGTTAAAAAATATGATGAGCAGTTGATTCTAGAATCTACTCTCTCTAAGTTAGGTCCTAATTATTCTGTATTTATTTCTGTATTTTATGCTACCATGGATGCTCTAGGTAGTGCACACAAAATGCCTTCTCTTGATGGTTTTGCAGTGCAACTCACAAGGGAACAAGCCAAGTTGGTACAAATGGTCACATTGACACTTTCAAGGGCTCAAGAACTTCTTGCAAAAGATCCTAAGGCTTCAAGTGGAAAGGACAAGAAACAGAATAAGGATTCTAAGTCTAAAGAGAAAGTTAAGAATCCTCCTTAAAAGCCTACTCCTGAGACCAAGACGTCTTCTAAAGAGGAACCATCATGAAAGAAGAAGATCAAATGTGCTTATTACAAGAGATCCAGACATGATGAGCATAGGTGTTATACTAAGAATATTGATGAGATTACTCACCTTCTTCAGAAGAACAACAACCTGTTGCCCTCATCAGAGTCTTCTTCTCCTTCTACGTCACATTCAGCACCATCTTCATCTACACAGTTAGGGAATACAAGATTTGTTAATGGGATGAAAGGTAAAGCACTCTTGGCTTCCACTATTCCTGAAAATGGGAGATGGCTTCTTGATTCAAGTGCATCTCATCATATGGCATCTTCTATGGATATGTTCTCTTCTTTTGAGCCTTGTATTTCACCTAACATTTTGATGGGTAGCAATACTTACACGAGGTTTGTGGGAAAGGTTTTGTTGATATGGGTGAGGGATCTTTTAGTGATGTTCTTTGTGTACCCTACTTGACCACTAATCTCCTCTCATTTTATCAAATTACTCATGGTGCACAAGGTAAGATAGTTGAGTTCACTCTTGATCATGTATACATTCGGGACATAGAGACTAGAGAGATAACTGCTATAGGGGTGGTGGATCATGCATCTCTCTTGTATTCTTTTTCTCATTTTATTCCTGATGATGATGTTTCTTTGGCTGATGTTCACACCCTTCCATCAAGGGTGAATCATGTTTGTGAGGATAAGTTTGGTCACTTGAATATTGGTGTTCTTGAGACTAGTGTTGAGCTTCCTCCTCCTTCACCTCCTGCTTCTTTAGATTTGAGGTCTTCTCTTGATCAAGTTAATCATAATGTTCTAGATCTTGCTTTATGGGATGAGTATTTGGCAAGTATTTCAAACTTGTTTGTAGAGTCTCATCTTGAAGATTTGGGAGACATACTTGAGGGGATTTCTCTCCTCTTTGATGACAATTTCATCATGAATGTTGATTCATCTACATTATCTTTGGAGATTGACATTGATGAGTTTCCTCTTTCACTTGATTTGTCACATTTCTTGGTTGAGTTTGATCATGCTTATATGGTGTCTTATTCAAGCATAGAGACTCCTCCTTAGTCTTCAGAGATCTCTATTTGGAGACTTCCTTACTCCTCCTTTCAGTTAGACATGGAGTGGCTTCTACATCATTTGATTGACTTGTTTCTTCCTAAGGGGAGATTTGTTGATTGTAGGCATTGTATCATCTTTTGTTTCCAGGCATACTTCATCGGCATTGGAGCTTCTTCATTGTGAGGGGTATATAATGTCTCTCTTTTTCCTTCCTATGGGGGTATTCTTGATTATATAATGATGTATGTAGTCCTTGAGGGGTATTAGTGAGTCCTGCATACATCATCTTGTTTTTTTTCTTTGTTTTGGAGAGGAATTTTGTTTCATAGGGTTTTTTCCTTTTCTCCAGTTTATGATGGATTGCATTTCATTGCATTTGCATTGTACATGGGTACCTAACATGGTTGTGTAGCCGGGACCCATATTTCATCTTGCTCATATTGCAAAATAATCTCCCTAAGTTGTACTTAAGGGGGGTGTTGGAGTAAATATGGTTTTACATATTTACCTGCTTAAGTTTACTTAGGCATCCAACTGTCATGCCCACACTTTCTATGTGCTCATGACATGATATCCACATGTCATGCCAACATGTGTCATGTGGTCATGACATGAAATATCAAAAAAATTTCCCACCCGACTCTAAAACCCCCTTGCATGCAACATGCGCAATCGGTGACACACGCACATAATGTGGTTGTATTCGCAACACATGTTAAGTGCATCACACAAAGGCAAGGAAGTCAAACATGATGCGGGATGATGCGAAAATCATTTCATAATCCCTACGATAATGATAGCAACTAAGGGGGTGTGCGTCGTAAGAAGTGTCACTAAGAGGGGTGTTTTCCATCCCAGAACCAACCCTAGGGTTTTCTAAGAGAAAGTGATACATTTTCGACCTAAGTCAAAAACTAACCGTAGATACAACTATCAACTAAATCAACATTAAAATAAAGCAACTAACATGATAAGGCTAGATAGACTAAAATAACCATCTAAAACTATTCAAGGGAATAACAAGATTCCAAGCCTTTAATGAAAATATTTCACCATATAATTAAGCGGGAAAGTAAAATGCTTAAATAAATTAATTTAATAAACCTATCCTTAACCTTGAAAATTTTGACAGCATAACAATACTAAGGGTAAAATTTCCCTAAATATTCGACAGCATAACACCATAGTAATAACTATGTGAAAAGTAAAAATAAACTAAAAATAAAAATCCAACTTTAGCACTTCACAAAAATTAAAACAAAAAAAATAATTTAAATAACTCAATGGATCCAACTTTTTAAACTAAAACAATTAAAACGATTACTTCAACTATAGAGCTTGAATAAATTAAATACAATGAATTCCACCTAAAGTCCCAAGCAATAAATCACCCTAACAAGCCTAAGCAAGTTTTAAAGGTTTAACAAGGGATTAAAGGTTTAACCCACTCCCTAAACTTAGGGCATCACAAAGCCCTAGAAAAATAGTTTATAAAAGCAAGAAAAACTCCTATTTGCTCACAAGTTTGCCTTACTTTGTTTATTAGTCCAAGTTGCAAGTGGAAGGAGAAGAGGGAAAATCCCTTCCCCAAGTGGGAAGGTTATTTTCCCAAGTCTAATAATTTCCTAACATTTTTATTTTGTTGTTTTGCCATGCTTTCTAATTGTTCTTCTTTTTAATATGCTAACCTACATGTTGAAATTTAGTTTTCTAAAAGCTTTTCTATTGGATTACACAAGTCAAATTTATCCAATGGTTTGCAAGTTTCCATGTTTTCTATAATTTCCTATTAGTTTGCACATGTCCAAGTTTTCAAAAAGACTTATAGATTAAGTTTAACAAACATTTCAAAAATGTTCATCCTAGAGGTCTAATGTTATTTATGTTTTGCAATAAAAATGTTCTTTAGTTTGACATAGAGAGATAAATATTACATATATTTTAGATTATATATAGTATTTATATATCCATAGTTGAATCAAATAAGAGGGTATATATATATACCCACATAGAAAGAAGAAAACCATTAAATTTTATATAAAAACAAAGATAATAAAATATTAATTAACATAGGGCCGAACCCTCATAAACACAGAGATTAAAAACTATATAATATTTACGCTTTACATAGAGATCAGTTGATTCATAATACCATAGAGACTGTGTGTTTTTTTTAAAAAAAAGAAGGATTTTATGTTTTTAAGGGTCGACAGGGCCGAGGGACGACCGGACAGTCGGGCGGCAGGGCTTGCCTTGTCTCGGCCAGCTCAACCGAGGGGCGGGGCACCCGTCCCATAGAGCCCATGGGCTCTGTGGGTTGGGAGTCATGTGCCCCCACCCTTGGTTGGCGATCACTGTACGCTGAGTAGAGGCATTCGTTCAGCCTTCAACATAGCGCTTTCCTTTTTTTTGGTTTGCTTTCTTTAAAACCTAAAACAATTTTTATTCAAACATTCTACTTTTTATTATTATTTTTTTGTCTTATGAAAACATTAAATCTAAACTATATATATATTTTTATTTATTTATTTATTTATTTATATATTTATTTATTTATTTATTTATTTATATATATACATATTATATATTATTCTATTAAAAAAAAGAGAACTAATAATTTATTTACTATCTATATATATATATAAACCACCACTATATCAAGAACATAATTAAATGCATCTCTTTTTTTGGGAAAGCAAGGGATCATAAGACATTTATCCTCTCCTCTAGACAAAGGTAATTATCAAGTAGCCAAATTTTCTTTTTATTTTATAACATAATAGTTCTTTTATCTATATATATGTATATTTGCAATAATATGAACATACTTTATTTTTCCTTTTCTCTCATATATAAGTAACACATAATATAATAAAAATGCCATAGGGAGGGAGATAGATTTATTGAAACAAGAATTCCTTTACAATGATAACATGATATTGAAACTACATACCAAGGAACTTTATTAAGGATGAAATAAATATATTTACAATAACATTGAAATAGAACTAAACCCTGACCATATTTTTTTTACAAGCTCACAAAGAGCAAGGCCTTTCACAGGGCCATAACCAAAACCACTAACTCATACAACTCCATCGGAGCTTACAAAGGAGATTTCTCCATCCTTGTCTCGTCCACCTACTTGAAAACCTGCAATACACACAACAAGGTTCCAAATGCCAAGGGATTACTCACCTCCCTGTTGGCAAGAGACACTGTGTGGCTTCATGAGTGTTGTCATTGATGGCAAAAAAGTCTATCCGACACATCCGTAGTACATATTATGCCTATACCGGAAGTCAGATTGAAGATTGTTTTGGTCTGGTGAACAAGAACAGAGTATGCAACAAGGTCTGACAATCAGCTCTGGATCTCTCAGATGGTGTAACTTAGCAAGTTGCAGACTTGGATAAGTCAAGAGGAGTATCATGACTACTACATTCCAGAGATTTAGCCTCCGGTGATAAAGCATAAAAAAGATATGAGCATCTGAGTGTTGGGTTCCAGACTGGCAGAGCAGACAGAGAAAGAACTGACTAGCAGAGCATCAGACTTCAATCCGGATGAGTAAAATGTGTTAATCAAGCTATTTGGGGATTATACATTGTTGGCCGACATGATTAATGACTTCTATGCCTATGCTTTTGATACGCATCACAAATCAAGCATGGATTCAGCCGACAGATCAGTAATTTGTAAATATCTTGAGTGTTCCTGTTGCCGACTAGAAAGTTGATGAAATCCTTGATCCGGATATATATACCAGATGGATTCCAATGTGTAGGTTTGTGGAATATACAAGTAATGAGAAAAGGTGCAAAGAAAAGCAGGGACAAGTGGGAAAGTACCAAATCAAGTCTGGTATGTGACAGAGCAACAGTATCAAAACAGAGGAAGAATGAAGTGCATCAAATCAGTGTATTGTGCCTAACCAGAACTGAACTCCTGCATTCGTAGATGCCTCTCATCAGTTCAAACACCTGATTACCTTCTGTAAGTTTTGTAGACAATGAGTCTCTTGTAGGTAGTGTGCCTCTTATGAGTAGTGTGCTCGGGTAGTGAGCCCTAATTGGTAAGTGTCATTTTGTACTCTTTCATTCTTTTAACAGAGAATACAATCTTGGGTTAGTCACCCCGTGGTTTTTCTCTTAACAGGGTTTTCCATATAAAAATCCTTGTGTTATGTGTGTTGATTTTATTTTTGTTCTTATGATCATATATGCTTATATGTTTTGATGCTGCACTAATTATTAAAGGAGAAAAGAAAGTTAAAGATATTTGAGATAACTGATTCACCCCCCCTCTCAGTTATCTGCCTTGTTTCCAACAATTGGTATTAGAGCTAAGTTCCTCTAAACAGAGCCTAACAGCTTGAGGAAGATCTGGGGATCTAAATGGATATATATGGTATGAAGGAACAACTTTAGTCTACCCTAGATGATCTTGAACAATCCCACTCTGAAGTCAATAACTTGAGAGAAAGACTCAAACAAGCTGATGATTTCATAAGTGAGCTAAAAGAAAAATTGAATATCTCTGTGAAAAAGAGAAAGGAACTACTTAAAAAACTAGCAAATCAGAGTGAAGCCGATGATACTAATGAAGATCTGGATGAAAAAAACAAGCTATGTGAGAAGCTATCAAAAGAGGTCATTATGGTAAGGCATGAGATGGAATCAAGGGTTATGAGATTCACCCAAGAAATTGAAGAAAAAAGGAAAATTGAAGATAATCTAAAACAATCCCTCAAGGAGAAGACAGAGGACTACCACAAAATGGATAAAATAATCAGGCATCTTGAATCTAATCTTGAAGAAGCTAAAGATAATGAAGAACAACTTGAGAATCAGATAGACACTCTTAAACAAGATCTTCAAACAGCAAATGAATACAAAGAGAAATTGAAGATAAGCTCAGCCCAACTTGAACTTCTTCTTGAAAGCCAAAAGAGGGTAGATGATAAGCGTGGATTGGGATATGAGAAAGGTGAAAGCTCTAGATGCGGTCAGAAAAATTTTAGATCAGGAAATCAAAGAAACGGGCCTAGAAGACCTCCGGTAAGGCAACCAAATGCTCAAAGATATCCATCCTTCAATGGATACTACTTCAATTGCAACAATTTCAGTCATAAAGCAACTTAGTGTAGAAGGAGAATGAATCAGACTAATCCATCCTTCTCCAGACAATGTTTCAACTACAAAAGGTATGGTCACAAATCTCATGAATGCAGAAATATGCAAATAAACAATTCATTCAATGGTAGATGCTTTGCATGCAATAGATTGGGACATATGGCTAATCAATGCAGATCAAGAGGATATCAATCAAATATGCAAAGAAATGTTGTTTGTTACAATTGCAATAGATCTGGTCATATTGCCAAATTCTGCAAAAGTAAAAATCAGGATAAAAAGGGTTCGGTGCATCATAATCAAAAACAAGATAAGGGTAAAGGCAAAGTGAATGTGGATGAAGTTCAAAAGGAGATGAGCAAGATTTGGGTGAAGAAGAGTACATAAAATATTGGGGATGGATCCACACCGGAATTCGGTGCTGATATTCCTTCCGAAAACTAAACAAATGAGCTCTGGCTCAGGGGGAGTCACAGAGAAAAATAAATTCCCCCAACCAGTCAATTAGTGCCTAAATTTGGCACATGGAATGCTGCGGATTAAAGGGTTCTCAGAAAAATATCTAAATAACCCTCGGTAAAAATATGAAAGATCTACATGGAGTTTTGCAAGAGTTTAACCATTCAAGTTGATCTGGTTTGACAGCCATCTAGTAAAGCAGGAATTTCATTGACAAATCTGATATGATTCAAAATTGAGATACTTTGATCTGTGGACCCGTGGCATGACTGAAGAAAAGAAGATACATTGTCAATCCTCACTGACAATGATTCTAAGATTAGCAAAATGATTCGAGAAGATCTCTCTTAAAACATGGTAACCAGATAACTTAAGTTATGCATTTATTGCAAAAGGAAATTAGGGTTTGCGCAAGAATAAAAGGGTTCTTTCGCTCATTATTTGCACATTTGCATTCGAGAAGAAGAAAAGAAGAGCTCTGCATCAAAGTTTCTACAACTCACTCAAAGATCAACTGCAAAATTGAATTCAACCTGCGATTTGTTCTGGCTCCTATTTCAAACCCTAAGGTGTAAAAAGGTACTTCCATTTTGAAAATCTCTCTTTGAATCTTTTGCAAGACGACTACTCCAATGGTTGTAAAGATCACTGATAGGCCGCATCCAAAATTCAAGAAACATCCCTATAAATCTCTAGAAGTTGATCCTTTAGGTGCATTTTCTAGCATTCCGCATGGGGTATTGCACGTAGAAGATGTTAGGGTCTATATCCATGCCAACATTGAGGAATTTGGAGACTCTAAGCTGATGGACATCTATCACAAATAGCTAATAGATGAGAGTTTTGAACTCAAACCTCAATACAAGGCCATCCGGGATAAACACTTCAGACATTGCATACACTTCCCCTGTTTTGCAGAAGATGACTGGGTCTAGTTTATCCTAGGCAGGATGCATGATAACTTCATGTGGTTAATAAGGCCCTTCAAGATAACAAAAGATGCCATCATGGGAGTAACTGGACTGCACTCATCTGGTGGGTTACCTGCACTCAAATTTGTCAAGAACCAAATAGTAACTAAAGCTACCAGATCTAAGTTTGACAAGAGAGTAATGACCATAGATGACATCACAGATCCGGATGTCAAATTTGCCTCAATGATAATTGGGTATAAGATCTATCATTCTAGCAGGGAGAATTCTGTGTCTGGGACTGCAATATATGCAGCATATCAGATGTTGAGGGAAAATGCAGATTATGACCTATGTGATCTCTTAAATCAACTGTTAGAAAACCTGCAGAAGATCAAGAAGGATAAGAAGAACTCCTTTAAGTATGGTTTTTTAATACTATGTCTATTCTTCTATTACATGAATGAGCTACCCGGATCAAGTTGTTGGGTTTGGCAAAATGACAAACCGGTTCCAATCCAGATTAGAGATTATATGTATGGACTTGGTGATGCTAAAGCTCAAATCACAACTCTCTGGGGTTACTTTAAGAACTTCCAAAGCATGATGCAAGCCAGAGAGAGGATACCTCAATCCATGGTTGAGAAATACAAGGATACAGTGTGCTTCATGGTTGACACTGAGCAATGCCTAATGGAGCCAGTTGAGCCCAGAACAGTGTGGATAATGCCAATGGGATACAAAGTCGATGAGAAAATCTTGGAGTTACATATTCAACACCTGTTGAGCCAGCCTAAGGACCCTGAGGCAGAAAGGTTTGGAACCTTTCAAGAACTAAGTTTAAAAATACATGTTGAACTAAGACAACCGGAGATAAAGAAGAAAGTTAGAAGGAAATTTGAGGAAATTGCCAAAAGATTTGGCATATCAAAAGAGGTAGTAGATGCAAATAGAGAGAAAATGGAGAAGGCTAAGAAAGAGAAACAAGAAGCAAAGAAAGGAGGTGTTCTGGTACAAGCCTCCTACCGAACTAGATCCTCCAAGAGCTCTGCACCTACCACTCCTAAAAGCTTAAGAGCCACCAAACCGAAAGTCAAGACATCTGAAAAAGGAGAAAATAGAATGAAAACAAAAGCCACAAGGTCATACACAAGTCTCAAAGATGATGAAGAAATAGAATCTGATGAGGAAGTTAAGAAAATGAAGAAGAAGAAAACATCCAGGGAATTCTCTGCTAGTAAAAACAAAGAAGAAAAGGCAGAAGAATTTGTTGAAAAGCCCACTCTTTCCATTGATGATATAATGAAGGTAGTTACTATGGATGGGAACCTGCAACCAGTAATAGAGTTCTATGATGAATACAGTGATACTAACAAGAGGATTCTGGAAGAAGCTACAGTCAGGTACCTGAACATCTACAATAAAGCATTCATTGAAATTATATCATTAATTCCCAAAAGTCTAGAGAAGGTACTTGAACTAAGAAAAGAGAATGCAAAAGAAAAAGACTTAGAGATTCAGGAACAGATAGCAATTCATCTCTACCCTTCTATTACTCCAAAGCAAATGGACATGATCTTTAAGGACTGTAAGGATGAATTCCGGAGCAAAGCAAGAATGAATAAACTTATGCTTGGAGAAACTGACCAAGTAGCAAGAGAAACAAAAGACGTCCTCTGGAATGCCTTCAAAAGATTCAATCTTCCTATTGTATAGGAAACAGATGAAGAACCTTCTACCATGCATGTTGAAGGATTAAATGTAACCAATGAAGGATCTTCTGACAAAAATGTAGAAGGATCAAAAGAGATAGATGAAGAGAAGTCTAAGGACTTGGATTCCTCTATTCCGGAAGAGGAAGTTCATGAAGCAGTAAACACAGGTAACATCTCTCCTCTGAATCCCACTACAGACATTCCAGATTTAGGAGATGAAGGAGAAGGAAGAAAAGAGGAGAAAGTGAGTCAAGAAGAGGAGGTAAAGGGAAAAGAAGAAGAGCAAGTAGAGAAGACCTATGATGATAGTTTTGAGATCCCAAAAGAAAAGAAGACTCAATCTCTGGCAAGAGACACTGCAGAGGCAGTGAAGAATTTCTTGAACAAAGAAATGATGGAGATAGATGACCCTGAGCTATTTCAAGGGCCACTAAATTTTGACTCTCTCTCTCTGGTCCAGACAATGAAAATAGCATCTTTTGCTCAAACCAAAGCAAAAGAAAAACTCTTGAAATCTCACATGGAATATTGTGAACTGTTGGAGATTGCATTCGGGATGCTAGAGAAGATCATGCCATTATTTCAAAAGGATCCTTCGGCCTCTCCATCTGGTAACTTGAAATCTCTGGTAAATTCTGTTAGCACTCATTTTGAATCTTTAGAGAAATCGGCAGAAGCCAAGGTCTGGAAGGAGTTTTTGGGAAAAATATTCACTGAAGTATAGGGAGTCATTGCTAATGATAGGAGGACCCTAGACATTGGAATAAAGAGCCTTGAAAATGCTCTTAAAGATGGTGTGGACATGTACAAATTTTGTCCATCTTGGCCCAAAGTGACAGAGGATATTGAAAAGAAGGTGAAAGAACAAGAAGGTAAATTGTCAAGTTTATCTCAGAATTTTGATCCCCTCACTACATCCTTAATGAATCAAGAATGTCAGGCCATTGTCATCATAAATGAAATAAAGAGGCTGAACAAAGAAAAGAAGGATATAATAAATAGAATGAGTGAACTCAAAGGGATAATTATCCCTAAGTTAGAGGCAATGCATGAGGCCTTGATAGATGCTCAGACTACAGCCCGGACCAGTGATCTAGTAGATTTAAGAAGGGCAGAAGCATATGCATTTTTGTTGAGTGGTCACATCTCCATTTTGGACAGGATGAAGCAGAGCTGGGCCACAGAATTTGTACAATTGAAGGCCACTTTTGCAGATATACTTAAGTATATGTAAGTATAACATATATATATATATACTTATGTGGCTATGTATAGGTTAATTTTTGCAAATTTTGGTGTACGAATTCCACCCTTTGCCATTGATGTCAAAGGCGGAGTGAGGAGTAGTGAAAAATGTGGAATCCAGCTAAGGGGGAGCTCCGGTAAAATAGTGCAAAAGACAAAGCTTCAGCCAAGGGGGAGTTTACTGCGACACTTAGCCATTTTTCACTAAGTGTTGCCATCAATGCCAAAGGGGGAGATTGTTGGCAAGAGACACTGTGTGGATTCATGAGTGTTGTCATTGATGGCAACAAAGTCTATCCCACACATCTACAGTACATAGTATGCCTATATTGGAAGTCAAATTGAAGATTGTTTTGGTCCGGTGAACAAGAACAGAGTGCAACAAGGTCCGACAATTAGGTCTGGATCTCTCAGATGGTGTAACTCAGCAAGTTACGGACTTGGATAAGTCAAGAGGAGTATCATGACTACTACATTCCAGAGATTTAGCTTCAGATGATAAAGAATGAAAAAGATATGAGCATTTGAGTGTTAGGTTCTAGATTGGCAGAGCAGACAGAGAAAGAACTAACCGGCAAAGCATCAGACTTCAATCCGGATGAGTAAAATGTGTTGATCAAGCTATTTGGGGATCATACATTGTTGGTCAACATGATTAATGACTTCTATGCATATGCTTTTGATACGCATCACAAATCAAGCATGGATTCAGCTAACAGATCAGTAATTTGTAAATATCTTGAGTGTTCCTGTTGTCGACTAGAAAGTTGATGAAATCCTTGATGCGGATATATATACCAAATGGATTCCAATGTGTAGGTGTGTGGAATATACAAGTAATGAGAAAAAGTGAGAAGAAAAGCAGGGACAAGTGGGAAAGCACCAAATCAAGTCTGGTATGTGACAGAGCAACAGTATCAAAATAGAAGAAGAATGAAGTGCATCAAATCAGTTTATTGTGCCTAACCAGAACTGAACTCCTGCATTTGTAGATGCCTCTCATCAGCTCAAACACCTGATTACCTTATGTAAGTTTTGTAGACAGTGAGTCTCTTGTAGGTAGTGTGCCTCTTGTGAGCAGTGTGCTTGGGTAGTGAGCCCTAATTGGCAAGTGTCATTTTGTACTCTTTCATTCTTCTAACAGAGAATACAATCTTGGGTTAGTCACCCCGTGTTTTTTCCCTTAACAGGGTTTTCCACGTAAAAATCCTTGTGTTATGTGTGTTGATTTTATTTATGTTCTTATGATCATATATGCTTATATGTTTTGATGTTGTACTAATTATTAAAGGAGAAAAGAAAGTTAAAGATATTTAAGATAACTGATTCACCCCCCCTCTCATTTATCTGCCTTATTTCCAACACTCCCATCGTAGGCTTGCTAGCAAGCCACCCCGGAGCTAGGAGGCCCACTAGGCTACCAAGGTTTCAAACAAACACAACGAGTAAAGCACTCATCACAAACACACTAACATCCACCCAAGGGATACACACACAACCATTTTGTTGTCAAAATGGTGAAGGGGGAGATTGGGCTACCCTTCAACTATAGAGTTAACAAAACCAAGCCAACACATTGCATATTCTTAAACAACTCAATATCACAAAACCAACAACTCCAAGTACTCAAAACTCTTCCAAAAACTTCCACAACTCCTTTCAAAAACTTTCACAACTCCTTCTAAAAGCTTTCACAACTCCTTCCAAGGCCAACACATGTAGCCATAACCATACTAGGCCAAAGCCTTTCCAAAACCATAAGCAACAAGATCATAATGGAGGCTCTCCAAATCTCAAACCCCAAACATGGCATACCTCTCCTAAGAGAGTTGATGTCTACAACCCATTTCCCAAAACAAGTAGACAACATGAATAACACTCACAAACACATATCAACAACTATATTCAACAACACAAAGAAAACTAAGGAAAGCATGAAACTAATAAGCTAATATGCTTGAGAGTCTACCTCTCAAGCTTTCCAAGGTTAGAAGATTTGAATAAGAGCTCTACAATAGCCTCTATCTCCAAGCTTCTACTTTTCTTCCAAGTCCAAAACCCAAAGAAAAACTCTCCCAAAGAATGAAAAATGCAAAAACAAAGAACCCTTCTCCCTTCAAGAAGAGGGAGTTAAATAGGCTTTTCCCACAATCCTTGATGAATGAGAAGGTGACACTTGTCACCTTATCCTTCATCCATACAACCCTCTCACAACCCCACAAGAATGAGGAGGTCACACTTGTCGCCTTCCCATTCAACTATGCTACACTCTCCCACAAATGCTCTCACACATGTGTGAGAGCATTGGGAGAGGGGATCACACATGTGAGACCCCACTTGTGCTCTCACACATGTGTGAGAGCATAGAGAAGAGGTCTCACACACGTGAGGGCTTTGGAAGCTTTCAAAGCACTCAATGACAAGGGTAACCTTACCCTAGGTGAGTGCGGTTACTTAAGGTGGGATGGTGACTTGCCACCCACATTACACATCTCCCAAACTCGTCACCTTACCCTAGGGGTAAGTTAAGATGACCATACAAGGGTTACATCAAGAGTTAACATGCTATAAATGGTCCTAGACCCTAGGGGTATGATCTATGGTCATTAATTAACCATAGTTAACATAAGGGTGCTCATAAATCCACTTTAAAAAGACTCAAACATTTAGCACGAAATTTGTGCAAACCAATTCAATACAACATTACAAACCTTCAAGTTGATCAACAATAAAGTGAAATCTTACAAAAATTTCATCAATTTAATCATTCAATTAAAATCAAACAACACCATAGTCCCTAGGAGGGACTTGGTTAAGCATCACTAGTTTTAAACATGGGTAGAGTCGTGGACCTTCGATTTCCATTGGCAATGGAATTAGTCTGCACACTACAACGCACATTAGTACCCACATACAATATATATATCAAGATAGCCAAAGCAACAAGAAATAGGAAAGCACATACATCATACACTCATTTTAGTCGCTTTCTTTTCAAATCAATTTAATCTTCTATAATCAAGGCAATCTTTCTTTCAATCGTCAACTTTCTGTCTAGAAACATTCATTTTCATAAATGTTGGGTGAATATTTTGTCTTCAACTAACTGAAGGCAAAATGGTTATATTGACCACAGTGTAATGAGATAAATCTCTCCTCTCAGCAAGGGGAGGTTCCCTATCAACTATCACAAACTTATTTAAACTAAATACTAACTTAGGGGTGAGACCATATCATCCATTTCTCTTTTTTCAGAAATGATGTTCACAATATGAAAGAATACTTTCTCGATACAAATTTGGATAACCAAGAAACCCATGAGAGCACAAAATCTATCATTGTTTCTTTCACTGATTTATAATTTAGAACCAAGTAGGATAAGATGCAGCTCAAAGTCTTTCCAATATCTTTTACTTCAAAACATAAAATCACAAACTAAAGATAATTGTTGTAGCACAAAGTCTCCACAATCAGCTTTAGAACATCTCCCAGATTATTCTCACTCACACTACAATTTGATCAAGCAGATAAAATAGTATTAGGAAAAGGACATAAGAACAATTTCTAATACGCCACAAGTTATTCCAACACAAAGATTGAATGATCGCTTGCTTTCTTATTCACTTGATAAAATTTGATTTACAGTTTGAACACAAAGTCTCAAAATACTCTTCAATTTGGCAGAGTTTCACTTCAATAACTAAAAGATGCTTATTTACAATGGGGGCCCTCTTTATTTATAAGAGGAACCGAGAGCAAAAATAGGAAAAGAAAAACTAACTATGACTTATTCAACAAAGGAGTCCTTTTTGATTTGGGACTTCTTATGTTTTTATATGTAATTACATATGATAAAAGTACACGTAAATATGTCCAAAATTATTTCAAAAGTACACTTGAAAAGTGGAAAATAAACTAAGTAATGGAAAAGTTGCTTCAACTTGTATTGCCTTCTTTCTTCATGTGGCAATCATACATGGTGAATGTTGCTTGCATCCCAAGACTATCCGGACTAACCGTGTTCTTGAAAATCATCCAGGCTCTAACTATTGCGTCTCTGACCGTGGTAACTGATTTTGCGTGACTAGTTAACTTGGCCTTCAGATTATCCAAAGTTAACTGATTGTCAAGAATGTTATCCACGAAGGCCACTGAAAATGTTTTGTCCTCGAACTCTTTCTGGAACATATTTTCAAATTCTTGAATCATCTCTTCTGTAGAAAGAAATCGGTTATCCTGTGACACAAGATTGCATGGGAGCTCCTCCAATTTATGCAAAAGACTAACATCACTTTGATCACTTAGTTTCCTTGAAGTTTCCAGGTCATTGATCAATTTTTTCAGCACACGTCTCCGATATGTCAATGCCTCTTTGGTTTCTGTATATGAATCCCTATTTGGAATGACACCAATTGATATTAGAGTGCTTATTTTTAGTTTTCTCATCTCCACCCACTTATCATGATTTTGTTCTAGGTGCTTGATATCTTAAGAAATAACATCAATCAAGTCATCAAGTTCTGCTCTTATTTTCTCCATTTTTTCTGTCTTCTCAGATAGCTCTGTAAGCAGAGAGATTCCTTGTGTGCGCATTCTTTCCAGATATTCTTCAAGTACTCTTCCCTTAAGATGAGTCTTTTCATCTTTTTGAATGATAGGATCTTCTACAGAGACGGCCTCAGGAGTTACTGATTCTGAATTCAAAGTAATTTTTCTCACCACTGCAGTCAACTGTTCAACCATTGCTTTTTAATGATCCTTCATTTCTTTTTCCTTGTCAAACTTTTGAATTAGAATGTCCATTGCTGACTGCATGTCAGTCTTTGCACTTTCATGAGTTATTTTACCTAACTCAACCCTAGAGATAGAATAATCATTCATACTAAAATTTTCCATGGTTGCATCCTGCGGAGGTCTTGCAATCTCCAGAAATTTGTGTCCCTTGTCCCCGAGCATTCTTGAAAGAATCTTTGGCTTCTTTGGGGTCTTCGCTTTCGCAGGCACCAGCTTACTAAAATCAAAGTCATCTAGAGAGATGGCTTGTTTCTTCCTTTTTGGTGTGTATGCTGACAACCATGGAGGAAGCACATAAGTACTCACATTAGGATCTGTTCCCATTGTTGGTGTTACTGGAACTGTACTTGCACTGGAAGTAGAAACAATAGGTGGAGTATTAGTAAAAATTGCACCTATCACATTCACATTAGAGACTTGCTCATAATTCATTGCAAAGTGATCAAACATAGAAGTATATCCAATATCAAAAGATGAGGAGGACAAGCTAGGAATAGACTCTGAGGAATGAAGAACATCTTCAAAATTATTTTAAGGATTGTCAAAAATGGTTTTGGAAGGTGATGGAGATTCAGAAGAGGGGATGTCAATGGGTGAAACAGACAGAGGAATTGAAACATGTGTGTCAGACAAAGGAGAAGAGACTCTTGTTTCTTCTTGTACATTCTCCTGTGGAGACAAAACTTCCTCTCCTTGTTGATCTGTAGGTCTGTCTTCAACCTCCATTTCCTCGGTGGCTAGCTCTTCAGTATTATGTTTCTCAATTTCCATATCTTCTATCTCAGACTCTTTCTCCACAGCCTTTGACTTCTTCGTCACAAATTTGATCCTAGGCTTATGTGGCTTGGAAGAAGAGGGAATGTCACTCTTGTTCTTCGTCCTATTTTCCACCTTTTTACCTGTTTGTTCCTGAATTTCAGTCTCTGATCCTGTAAGGAATTCTTTCAAAGCAATTCCCTTATCTAATATCCAATTATTGGTGTTAGCCAATAAAGGTTCAAACCTTTTCCTCAGAGAAGTTAATTCTTTCTGAGACCATTGAATAGGAGGAAGAGGAGAACCGGCAACCTGTTCAATGTTATATCTATCATCAATCAACTCTTCATCATCCACTAGGTCTTCAGGAATATCAGCCAATCCCAGATATTCAATCTGCTCCAAAGATAACCTGTTGTAGTCCAATTTTCTGATCTCTTCTTCTATCCTCAAGTCTACCCAAACATCCTCTACCATAGGTTCATGGAACTGAGTCTTCCTCTTGATCTTATCTTTCACACCTCCATAATCAAACCTTGGTCTTTGTTTGAATTGTTTCATGGTTACCAGCTGCATTTCAGTTTCCATGGCTCTAGCCTTTGCAGCAGTTGATACTGAAAACCTGCCAATTTCAACTGGAAACCTGAAACCTGGTTTCTTGAGCTCCATTTGTTTATTATGTACGATAATCATTTGTCTACATAATTCCATTAAAACAAGTTTGTCTGAGGGAAATCTTGGCAACATATAAGGATGACCTTGGAAAAAGCCAACCCTTAGATATGAGAAAGAAGGAAATTGTAAGAACATGCATCCAAAATCATTCACCACTGACCAAGCTTCGTCTGAAACTCTTCTTTGTTCCAGCTGAGGGTCAAAAAGACATAAGAACACTGCGAAGAAAGCATCATTTACCCTCCTGAAGTGGTGAATAGAACCTTTCAATGTCAGTTGAGAATAGTATTGATATACAGGAATTACTCTCCTATCTCCTTCTGATGTCAGACCTGGAAAGATTCTCATGGAGGCTGCTATATACCCCAGGTAAGAAGTCATATAGAATTTGAAGGTAGTGGATACCTTAGTCAATTGCTCGTGCAGAGCATTGCTGATTTGCTCCCCCCAAAAGATGGCTTGTTTACCTTGGAGTATTACCTTGATGAAAGGGTACATCCACTCATGAAAAAGTGAGGAAGAGGCCAACCCCCTTATCCTGCTAAGAAGACTTATAAGATCACCAACTTCTTCTACAAAATCACTTCTGGGAAAACTCCTCGGCCACCTAGACAAATTTGACCTTGAAGTCTTGAGCCATTTAGTATTGATTATCTTCTTAGCTTTCTTAGGATTTTTGTCATACTCTTTTTGGGCTTCAGCAAAATCTAATTTTATAACTTCTGTAACAGTAGGGCACATGAAAACCTTATCAATGAATTTAGGATCTAATCTGATTATCACATTGCCATTTGCATCCATCACTGCCCTAGTATCTCTGTTGTAAAACTGAGCACACTGAAGAACAAACTCTATGTTATGGGCTGCCACTGGGAAAGATGACACCAAATGAATGTTACTGTCAATAATCTTCTTCATTGTAGAATTAGGATTATTGGACTTGGTTCTTTCCACAAATTCAGCCATGTCCACATGGCCAATCTCTGTATCCTAAATGTCATCGACATTGGAAGTAACTGAGATGATTGAAAAAACACCCTGATACTTATACTTCATCACTTTCAACTTCTTCGGAGACAACTCAGTCATCTAAAAAAGCTATCCCCAGAAGGATGTTGGTGAAGAGAGAAAATCCGTAGAAGAAACTGCAACAAGAAGCCATGATCATGCAATTAGGGGAAATACTGGTAATCTGGGAAAATTGCATGTCGACGATCATGACTATGGAGATACGCTTGAAAGGGCTAGAGTGCAAGTGGGTCAAAAAACAAAGGAGAGCGGGTTTGGAAAAGTAAAATTGAAAAACTCTTAGAGTTAGAAAAATTGAGAGTGAATGAACGAGCGGCAAAATTTGCCGCCCTTGCAGGTAGGCTAAAATGCAAATGTATCGGCGGCAAAAATTACCGCTTTTGCATGTTGGAATAAGTTTTAGGTTCGAGCGGCAAATTTTGCCGACATCGCATGAGGTATGCATTGCAAGTGTTTGAGAGGCAAATTTTACCGCTCTCGCAGGTTGGATATTTCAAGGCTTTCTTCGTGTAAGGGCGGCAAAATTCGCCGACCATACACTTTGGGATATAACTTCAAATGCTTAAGCGGCAATTTTCACTGACTTAGCACATGCAAAAATCTAGTAACTCGTCGACTAGTGGCCAAATTCACTGCCATTACATGAGTAGGATAGGTTTGGTGTTCGGTCGGCAAAATCCACCAATGGTGTATATCTCTTCATCAAAGTTTTCGTGTAAGGGTGGCAAAATGACCGCCCATACAAATGAGGGTAATCAAAACATAAAGCACAATCAGCAATTTTTACCGATTCAACACCTAAAAAGTGAAAACCTAAAAGAAAACCAAGTCCCGAACACCACACCTATAGGGAAAGTTTAGGCTAGCTAGAACGAAAAGAAAACTAGGGTTTTCATGATGAAAATAAATCAATCAACAAAAGAAACATAGAGTCCTAGATTTCAAAACATAAAGAATGATGTGTTAAACAACAAGTTAAACAACCAAAACTAATTTATAATACAATTTATTCTAAACAATCAGCAAACCCTAGATATAAAGAAATGAAATATTAAAACGTATCCCTACCTGATAAAAATGATGCAAATCCTAGCTTTTTACAATGAACCTCCAGATCGCAAAAATCACGAACTCAAGAAGGCGTCATCACAAGTTGCGATGAGGTCAACTTAGGCAGGATAAAAAGAAAAACATAATGAAAGTAATTTAAAAGACACTTAAAAACTTAAAACAAAACTAGAAAGTCACCATTAATGTCACATGAGTTAACTCGTGGTGACATTAATAGCATGTATAAGTGGCACTTTTTACCGCTTCAACATAGATAAAGACAAAGATGTGGGAGCGGCAAAATTCACCGTCAGTGTATCTTTCTCGAACATACAAGCATGTAAAAGTGGCGCTTTTTACCGCTTATACATGAAAACAAAACAAAGAATGCATGAGAAAACAAAAGATAGATGTATGAGTGGCAAAATTTGCCGACTTCGCACTTAAACCTAAAAATTTTCTAACACCTTTAAAAGGTCCAAATGGATATTTTGATAAGCTTGCAACCTAGTCAAACTTCATGAATTTCGATAAATCAACTAAGGGGAATGTCACAAGCTATTTTAACGATGTCGGATGACTTTGCATGAGGTCAAGAGAACCTGTCTCGATTCGCGAACTTAGAGTGTAGATTACGAAACAGACAAGTTTCATAGGGGTTGTCTACAAAAACTAGCATAACTGATTTTGAGAACAACAATAAGCACAACTATACCACAATGAATAATATTAAGATAATTCTCTCACACTCTAATTAGTCCTTTAAACCAAAATTGAACCAACAAGAATACATTCAATCATGATAAGTGTAGAAATTAACCAAACATATTTAGTCCTTTTATCACAGTAAAGAAATAGTTCACTAACTCAATCATAGAATGATGTCTAATAACAATAAAGGATAGGACCATTAGTTTATGAATGCCAAGCTATGGTGCACATCCCTTACGCATACACAAACTAGCACAACCACCATATAAAAGGATCCACAACAACACCATATTGCCTCTGAGATAAGGTCACAATTCCATAAACCAAACCTTTAGCTAAGGTGAAGCAAAACAACTTGGTCTAATAGTGGAACTAATCTAGTCACACAAGGGTGGGCCTCACACCAACATAATGCATTATTATTGCATTTAATTATTTAGGTAGTTTTCCTGTTTGGGTAGTTTTACCTACCTTCTCTCGCACTTGCATTTATAAGCAAGGCATATGTACATTATCTTGCATCTCATTTTATTTATTCACTCATTCGGTGAAATATTTATCTTTCTGTGAAGTTTTATTTGCAGATTGTGCTCCTGGGAGGTGGTTCACACCAACAGTGAGGCTCTCTAGATTTTGGAGGATGAGCTTCTTTGTCCAATAGCTTTTGAATTCTTGCTTTCTCATCTAGATGTATATTTCATAAATCATGTATGAGGTTATCCCTCTCATATGGCACATCGTTTGATGTTTTTACAAATGTATCTACTGTAAAATGACTTGCAAAAATATTGGATTATAGTGAGCTCTTTGAATTTTAACTACCTTTCCTTCATGTAACAATTCAACACATTGATGTGAAATGGAAGGAATGGCCTTACATTGTTATATCCATGGTCTCCCAAGTAATATACCAAATTGATCAAATGATGGTATCACGTGACATAAGACCCAAGTAATTATTTAGGACCTACTCTTAATTTTAGAATAATGCATTATATTGTATTGATTAACATCCAATTTAAATGCAATCCTAGGCAACAAGTTATCACAATGGTACTATTTATGCAACATATGAGAATATACTGACAACTAGGAAACCAAACAAATATAGTTAATGAGTTAGCAATTTCTCAAATATTTTAAGCATTAATAATATCTAATTAAATCATGAGATAGCCAACCATCTAAATTTAAGGTTTGGCTATTTCTACACACAAATAATCATCCAACATGAAACCTCATACAAAATTTAAAGTGTGGAAAAGTTGTTAGATTCAAAAAATCACATGCACAATGGTGCCACAACCCAACAAAAATTCCTAGAGCCATGGTGTTCCTGACTTTGATACCAAATATTTTACAAATGTAAACTACACATAGGTTTAATGCCAAGGCTTAAGAATCCACCTCTAGGCCTACACAAGGCTCACATATGGATTCTAACTTAGATTTCACACTTAAACTACTCTTGGCTATACAAGCATTTCTTACAAGATCATAATCACATAAAACAAGGAACCTCAAGGTTGAATCATAATGAAGAGTACTAACTCAAGAACAAAGTCATTTAATGAAATCACAACAACATGGTTTAATAAAGAAAATAATTATCATTTCCCTTTTAGTGATACACATTACAATGACTAATTATTAGAAATTAGGCACTAATCATTCTAAAGGATTAATTCTATTCTTAATCACAATCTAGTGAATATAACTCTTTTCTAAGAAAAAAATATTTAATCAAAACATTCTCATTCACTTTCGTACACACACAAGTATTCATTATTTTAGCTTGTACATAATTCAGTAAATAACCCAATTGCGTGAAAATGCACCCATTACATAGAATTATAATTTTAGGTAGTTCTTATGATACTACACATAATCCATACACTTCTATAACACATGAATCACTCATTTATATAATAGATTTTGACATTATAGGTTCACATAATGGTCCACAAGGACTCTAAGGCAACACCATAATATCTCAGAACCAAAGAATCACTCAAAGAACCAAATGGAATGATATTCTAAAGTTCAATTCTAGAGGACCTCTACATCCATTTCTTTAAGCATCCTTTTCCTTTTTTATTTAATTCTTGTCTTATTTTATTAGTGGATCATATTTGACTTAGATGCATGTTTACAAAGATATTTTGTGTAAATCTAAATGATCTCATCTTATGAGTATTTTTTGTTTAACCATTTAATAACAAACCGAGAGATAAATAGTGTTCTTAAGTTTCATGTGAACATGAGTATTCCCATGTTAAGCTCTTACCAAATAAACTATGGTATATTTTGTCAGTGTGAAAAGTGACATTATCTATCTAGTTATCTTTTACCATGTCTAGGATACTTCTATTCACACTGGCTTAAGCCCAACTTTGGGCTTCTTACCTTTTTGTCTCACCTCATGTGGTGAAAACATGTGTTCTCACCTTTGTGAGACACCTACTTCATGCAAAATTGTCACTTGCTCAAACATGTGTCACTTGAGCAAGACAAGTGTTGTACCTATGGAGGGTTACTCAATCATTGTATGACCTTCTCACCTCCTCTACCTTGCCTATATATGCAAGGCTCTTATGTACATCTTTTCCATCTTTTGGAAATATCAATAAGTTTATTGTGTGCAAATAGCTTGTGGTTGTATGTTTACTCATTGATCTTAGCTAATCCCTAAATGGTATCAAAGCCATGCTTGCAAACTCTTGCCCTTTATAGCAAATCCCACACCTGGCCTAGCTAAAAGGTCCTTGTAGAGCCAAAAGGACATCGCCATTGAGTCCGGAAGGCCTAAGATATACAAAATAGCCCGTCGTTTTACCAAAATTGACACAAGAAAAAATTTACAAAATTTTTTTTAGGCCTGTTGGTTTACAGATTTTGCCACTTAACTCTATATTCTTCTGCCCAAGAAGTGACAAATCTAACCACAGTTGGATCAGTTATAACAATATTTGTAACTGATTCTCTGTTTATTTTACAAGGTGGTAGCTACCTTCTAATAATATACAATGAATTTAAACTTGTGTTGCTTTTAACCAGAAAGCAAAGAAAGGTGATGCTTTTGACTAGAAAGATTAAAAGGCAATTCTACACCACTACAATAATTGAAAATTCAAAGAAGTTCAAAGACTTCAGATCCACTACAGTATTGAATAAGAATTATATAACCATCACCACGAACATTCATTCAAAGACAAATACTTCACAGCAATGAAAGATTATGTCATCCAATGCTTCAACACATAAAGAAATAACCACCGACAATATATCCAACATAAGAAGAATAACATTCAGACACCATAACACAAAGATTATATCTGCCTAAACTCTAGTATGTATTTCTTCTTCTGTATTAAAGCAATTGAAAATCAAAGTATAAAAGAGTCTTTTCTTAAATGAGGAAAACAAAGTTCACCCAAAAAAGATCCCTACTACATCCCATACACATATATTTATATCACCCAAATGTTAACTATCTTTGAAATAGAACGATTTCATGAAGACAACCGTTTTAAAATAATAAAGTCTTTAAAATAAGTCTTTGAGCCAAATTAAAAAGAAATAGCATAAAATAGAAACAACTTTGCAGTCACCCCTTCATCTTCCTTCGGCTCTTCGACACTTTCACCATCTTTCTCCTTTGCCATGGCTTCTCATACTTTCATCCTAATCTTGTTTTCCCTATACCTAGTAACAACAAAAGTAATGCTCTTGCTACCTGGCATGCTTGTTATCTGCAGTCTGGTTCTCAATTTGCTCAACATTTTACTGGCTTCAGCTAAGGTCTCATGGTTGTTATCACCCTTGGTCTTGAAATAATTAAGATATACCTGCATAAGGCCTAACTTCCCCAATGATTCTCCAGTGGTGGTCTTAGGATCTGTGATTTCCTTATTGAAAGCATCTTTAAACCTTTGAGTAATTTCTTTCATGTCCAATAAGTTTTCCCCAAATTCATCTGTGATGTTGACCTCTAACATATTGCAGTCATTTTTTATTTCGATCATCACATCAAGGTACCGATGCAGCGTCTTGTTAATCTCATCAATAAGATTGTCATACATGGACAACTTTCACTCCAGGGAGTTAGCCCAAGAAGGGTCTATATCCTACAGTTCATTGATTAGCTTCTCTTTGATGAGTGTGAGGGAATCCATGGCCACTAACTCAGAGACCTCTTTGGAAAGCACATAAGTGCTACATTGCTCTTTTCTCACTTGCTGAAGCTCACCAATCAATTCTTTTCTCTTATTGTGCACTTGAGTATAAGACTGTATAGATCGGCTAAGGAAAAATATGACTTCACAAGACAACTTTTCAATCCATTCAGTCACAGCTTTAGCAAAGTTTAAATTCTTCTTAATTTGTTGCATATTGTTAGTGTTAATGCCTGCAATGTCGGAACTGGAGGCTTCGTGGGTTGTAGGTGTCATGATGGACTGAATGAAATTGCTCAAGGAAAGAACTTGAGATTGAAATTTTATGTTTTCCTTCCTCTCTTATTTTTCCCTTTTGATCAAAGCATTTACAGAATAGCCAGCATGATAAGCATCTCCTTCCAGAGTTGAAGGACCCAAGTTAATGTGACTAATTTTATAATCTGCTTCAGTAATTTCGTTTTCATTTAAGTCCTTCATAAGGTCAACAATTTTTATCATTTGATGCCCTAAAGTAGCATTTGTCACCATCCTGGACATTCTTCTAGCCTTCTTAGGCTTCGAGGTACTTTGTAATAATTTGGCGACAGTGTCTACTTCAATTGCACTGTGGGTACACTCTTCCTTTTCTTATCCACTACTTTTTTCAACCAACCTGGGGAGGAAGATACCACACTATGATCCACATTACTTGGCACAGTTTTATTCTAATTATCAATAGAAACAGAAATAGAAACATCTTCATCAGTGGGAGGAGAGGGAACTTCAAAAAATGGAGGAAAAGAACCATTATCAATAATTTGTTTGAAAATAGGATCAGAATCCATAGGCATAGATTTCACTTGAGCATTTGTCTTTTTCAAATTAGGCAAGGGAACACCATCCAATTCACAAATTGATTTCAATTTCAAGACTTCTTCTGGCTTTTCACCATCACCTCTTGATTGTGAATTGGTATTGGGTTGTGGTGCTTCCTGTCTACCAGAAGAAATATGCACACTAGAACTTTGCATTGATCTTTGTTCATTGGGCCTTGAATTTATCTGCTCATGCGGAGAGCCCGCATGTCTGTGCCATTTTCCCACCAACCAATCTTCATTTATCTTTAACACTTTAGCAGAACAGATTTCCAAATCCACAACCTCTTTCTCCAACCAATTAATCTAAGGAAGGGGTTTTCAAAACAAATTTTGATATTCAATGTCAATCACTTCTAAATTTTCTTCAATTCCATCAATAATATGAAGGGGAAGACCAAATGCTTGAATTTGACTGAGAGTGAGTCTCATACAACTTCTCTTTTGGACCTCTCAATCATCTACGTAATCTTCCCCGAAATCCTCCAGGCTTGAACGATGCTCATAAGAGCAAGAGCCATGAAAGTTCTGTTTCACATAGTTTTTGCTGTCAAAATTAGGCCTCACTGATCAAGAATGAAAATTAAACTCTCCCAAGACATACTCCGCCCCTTTAGCAATATCATTTGTTTTACAAGAGTAGGAAGACAACGTTAATGGAAAAGAGTACCCTCTTTTTCTCATACTTTGGTATTTGACATTCACGACAGACATCTGTTTACAAATTTCCAGAAAAACAATAAAGTCACTGGGGTAGGTTTCTAAAAACGAGTGTTGGTAAATTAGAGAGGCTCCCAGGGGTTGCATGAGGGTTTGTCTGCAAATCTTCTATGTGCTTCCCACTTGGGTTCCTTTTCATGCTGAGAAATCTTTCGAATTCCTTGCTCTTTTTGTTGCAATTTCTGTCATGTGTCTAGTTTTGGTTTTGATTATAGTATCCATTGTTGTTTAATTGTTTCTTTTTCAAATTTTTAAATTCCTCCTTTGGCCTTTCCTGCCCTCCTCATTGCGTCATCTTGGTGTCAGCGCAAGGGGTTGGTGGATGGGCGTCAGTGAGGGACGTACGGGGCGGAGGAAGGTTTTAATTTCTACCTGCAATGCATTTAGTGCCCATGGAAGACAACTCAGGTGGGCACGCCCAAGCAGTTCAGGAACAATTAAAATCTTTCAAGGAAGTGGTAAATGCAGAAGATGTTGAAGATACGCACAAAAATGCTTGCTTCACGGTCAAAGGAAGTGAAGCCCTGGGACGAAGATAAGGTGAGACTCTTTCACTGGCAAGAAAGGTTTCTTTAAAACCTAAGGAAGAAATAAAAAAAATGTTAAGAACGAAGAATTAAGGCTAATGAATGTAGCAATTTTTTTTACCTGTGTTAATATGGAAAATTGCCATCTAGAAAATTCTTTGATAATTGGCTAATTACAATGTGGGCAAAAAAATTGGGCATTCACTATCCATTTTGTCGTATGATTCAACCTGGAATTTTTGTAATATTTTTTAAATCACATAGTATGCAGAAAAGGGTGGTTGAAAAATCCTATTGGAACCTTGGGCCAGCTCTCTTCAAGGCATTTCCTTGGAAGCTGGATACCCCTCATAGAGAAATTCAATTCTACTCAGTACCAAGGTGGATACTATTAAGGGATGTTCCGGTCCAATTTTGGAACTTTCTACCTCAAATTTTTGAACCCTTTGGGAAAATCTTAAAAATTGATGAAACAAGAGCCACCTTACCCCATCTTGATGCAAGATTGTTGGTTTCCTTTGATATAGGGGTACAAATTCTGGAAGTCTTAGAAATTAATTGGGAGGGAAAGAAATTTTAGTGTGAGTTAATAAGCATGGGTGGGCTCAATTCATGTTTCATGTGTAAACAGGATGGGCATAAAAAAAAACTGCCTGGTCCTCAATAGGAATTTAAATAAGGGCAAGATGGGGGTTGCAAAAAATAACATTGATGAAAAGGGGTTGGAATCTGGGGATGGTGTGTCAGTGCCCCCCCTAGAGGGTAAGATTGTGGGTCACCCACCAAATGATGAGAGAACCATGAGAAATAAGATTCCAACCCCTAATATAGACTCGGGTGTCAAGTCATCATTAGTAGAAGAGGCCATGAATAAGTCTATGTCTATTGATGATGGCTTGGACTTGGAGGCCATAGAGGAAGATCATCTAGATGTAGATGATTCAGAAATCACAAAAGATGGAACCCTTAGCATTTTCTCTTTGGAGGAAAGGGAATTTGAGGGATGGATGGATGAAGACCCAGCACTAGTATCACAAATTGCTGACACTTAGATGCAATGTAATAATAACCCTAATTCCCTGAGGAATAGTACCCCTCCCAAATCAGATCCCGAGGATAATCATGGTGGCATTCCTTTGGGGTACACCTCTGATAATGGATTTATTTCGGTGAGGAAAAAATGCACAACAGCTTGCACTAGACAAAATAAGAGAAGTTGCAGAGCAAAGGAATAAACTTGACCAAGTTAAAGAGGAGTTTTTGAGAAGAAGGGAGGCAAATCCCTCTGGACTAGAGTAGAGTATCCTCAAACAAGGCATCATGAAAGCTAAGGATGAAGGTAAAAAAAGAGAGAAAATGAGTAGAACCATCAATAACATCGAGCTTGGTAAGAAGGGGAAAGATGACTCTATCCAAAAGTATCTGCTGGATAACAAAAATTAGTAAATTGATCCTCCACCCTCTCAATCTCCAGAGTAATGAGATCGATTCATTGTTGTAGTTGGAATGTAAGGGGTCTGGAGTCCCCTAATAGGAAATATGTAGTGAGAGACTTTTGTAATAAGAACAAAGATATGGATGTGTTGTTCATTCAAGAGTTAAGGCCATTGGTTTCACTTTAGAAAATACTTTGAGATTTGTATGGAAATATTCAATTACCTTTACATCTAGACATGAGAAAGGCAGGGGGAATGCTATTCTTTTGAATAGAAAACTAGAAAAATATCTTAAAGACTATGGTCATTCTCCCTGCAACAGGAGTGTAAGGATCACTCTAAATATTGGGGGGGTGGACGTTGGGCTATGCTCAATTTATGCCCCCAATGACTATTTGAACATAACTGAATTATGGAAATGGTTAACCTCAGATCTTCCCAAGGTCTCCTGGATCTTTGGAGGAGACTTCAATATGATTGAATACTCAGAGGATAAAAAAGGTGGAAACCCTCTAGAATGGAGGGGGAATGAGAAATTCTTTTGGCTAAGATTTAAAAAATCATTCAATCTAGCAGACCCACTAGAAGGGGGAAAAAAGAGCAACAAAGGTATTTGGTTCTCTTGGTCTAATTGTCAGAAAGCAAACAAAAGAATATATTGCAGACTTGATAGATTCTATTTGGATAAGGACTACTTCTCTGTCATTCACAAAAGAGACACAAACAAAACCCAAGTCATCCCAAATCCACTATCTGACCACCACCCCATTAAAACTATAGTGTCAATCAAGAAGCAAAAACAATCCATAAGAACTCCAAAGGGATCCATGTTTAAACTGAACTGTGAATTACTAAAAGATGAAGATTGCAATGAAGGAATCAAAACACTCAGAAACATATGCAAATTTAAGTATGGAGGCCAAGGACATACATATTATTGGTCTAAACTCACTGAAGCTTGCAAAGCAGTTTTCCAAATTGTTGGGAAAAAATATACCTTAAACAGAAAGAAGAACTCTTGCTGCAGGAAAAGTTCCTCCTGGTTGAAGAAAAACTACAAGATAGCCCAAAGGATGAATTGCTAAATATCAAATTGGGGGAAGTAAAGCATAAGCTAAGGAAAATACAAATAAGGAAAGCACAGGGAGCTAGAATTAGAGCTAAACTTAATTGGTTGCAAGATGGTGACAAAGGTACTAAGTACTTTAATTTGTTGAAGCAGAAAATATAAAAAGAAAATATTTAGTTAATAGTGAAAAATGGAATCAGCCAGAATTCTCAAGAGCAAATACTGGAGGCATTTAGAAGGTATTATGTAATCTTGTTTAAGGTAGATGATAGTAGGGAAGGTTGTGGGGAGGCTCAAGACTTATGCTGTAGAGTCTGTAAAACTAAATTGACCCCTGACATGAGTAAGAAGCTAGATCAAAGAATCACTAAGGTAGAAATAAAAAATGCAATCAAATCAATGAGCAATGATAAGTCCCTCGGGAATGATGGGTTGCCAGTAGAATTTTACAAGACCAATATTGAATGGATAGTTGATGACCTCTTTGAGCTTTACAATGAAGCAATAGAGAAAGGGACTTTAGGAAAAGATATAAATAAGGGCATAATAAAGCTTCTACCAAAAGGAGATAGGACAGAAATGAAGAATTGGAGACCCATAACGCTTTTAAATGTCTCATATAAAATTATTGCTAAAGTATAAGCTCTGAGACTCAGAGATATTCTCTTGGAAATAATTAGTCCAACTCATACTGGTTTTATTAAGGGAAGATACATTCTTGAAAACCTGATAACAAGTTGGGAAGCCCTTCAATGGGCTAAGGATTCCAAACAAAATGCGGGTATCCTACTACTGGACTTTGAAAAAGCCTATGATCGAGTGGAGTGGTCCTTCATCTTTAAGATTCTCAGAGCTATTGGTTTCCCTGAATTCTTTAACAAGATGGTTATGATGCTCTTTGTGGATGCTACAACTCATGTGGAAGTGAATGGGGAACTCTTTGTTCCATTCATGATGGGAAGATCAATCAGGCAGGGATGTCCCCTTGCCCCCTCCCTTGTTGTAATTGCCTCAGAGGCCCCTCATTACATTTTGAGATCAGATGCAGTGGAAGGAAAAATTGAAGGTATAATATTGCCTAATGGGGATAGGCTTCTAAATGTTCAGTTTGCAGATGATACTGCCCTCTTTCCAAGAGCAGAGAAAAAAGAGATAGAAAACCTAGAGAAAAGACTTGACATTTTCTACTTAGCCTTAGGGGCAAAAATCTCTTTCTCCAATTCCATTTTTTTGACTTGGGATGACACTATTCCTAATTGGATCATGAAGGACAAATGGCAGTGGGGAGGACCATCAATGCAAGTCAGATTTCTTGGTATCCCCTTTGTTGTTTGTCCCTCTCTCAATGTAATATGGCATTGGCTCTTTACTAAGATTGAAAAATAAATAAAAAACTGGAACAGATTGCATTTGTCCTTAATTGGGAGAACACAAGTCTGTCAAAAAATCCTCTCTGCATATACTATCTTCTATTCATCTATGTGGTTGTTTGCTAATTACCAATTCAATGTCATTCATAAATTGATCAGAAACTTCTTGTGGTCTGATGGTAAAGGAAAACCAAAAAAGCATCTTGTAAAGTGGTATTGGTGCTGTGTTAGTAAAGAACTGGGTGGCTTGGGTCTTAAAAATCTACAAATCCAAGGTGTGGCCCTGGCCACTAAATGGATCACCAATGCCCTGATAGGGGGGAACCTTGGAAAGTTTTGGTCAGACATAATATTGATAATGCTACTCCTTTGAAAAAGAAAAACTAGGGCAAGATTGGTTTTTATGATGCCTTGTTAAGGGAGTCTCAGTCTAAGACAGGGGGATCTACAGTGTTTAGAAGTATATGGAAGGCTTGGGAAGTGGTGAAACCTTTTATTTTGGACAGAGAAGCTATCATTTGGAATAAAGGAGTCATTTGGGGACAAAGATCAATATGGTGGAATGTCATACACAAGAATAAACCTTTAGCATTGTTGCAAGGTTGCTCAACAAGAAAATGCAATGAAAAAGGCTTCTCCAAATTAACAAATCTATTTGATCAAGGAATGTCGAAAGACTGGAAGCAAGTTGAATGCCAGTTTCAGTTAGATAACAAATATTATAGAACCTTGTCCACCATTCATAAGGCAATGTTAAGTAAGCTAAATAACAAGATTGAATTAATAGGGGAAGAAAGAACAGGAGACTTGAAATGGAAAGATGGCACTCCTTTTGTTCAGATAAAACCAAAGTTGATCTATAAAATGGTGACAAAATCACAAGACATTCTCCATCATATCAACCTTACTTGGGCTGACACCATAATCGACAAGGAACTCATTAGAACTTTTAAGTTGTTGTGGTCTAAAATTCTAGAACCAAAAAAAGCTTCCTTTAAATGGTTGTTATTACTTAACAAACTGAGTCTATGAGCTGAGGCTATGGTTTGTCCATTATGCAATATGTCTGAGTCTGTGTCTCATATTTTCTTTGAATGCTTATATGCCAAATATGTCTAGTCTTTTTTTATGGGTAATGTTGAAAAGTGGAGTCCTACAGTCACTGTGATTAAGAAAGAAATATTAAGTGGTATAGTAAATGGTCTAAATACAGAAGCTAATTGTTTTGGGTTTGTCTTGTCATCTAAAACTTTGTGGTTCCTATGGAAAAAAAGGAATGAAGAAAGATTTCTTGGCAAGGAAAGATGACTCACTAGGATTCTCTGGGATCTCACAACTTTTAACTTCTTTGGATAGGTTATTGTAACTATGGAGATCTCCCTTGGCAAATTCAAAGAACTAGTTGAAATAGGTGGAATGTTTTATAAAGACGATATCAAAGAAATAGACTTTTGTGCAAGAAGCCCCAGGAAATTTGATGAGAAGTTCTTTAATTCATACACATATTTCAAAAATATATATAGTAAATTGAAAAAAATGGAGAAAGAAGAAAGTGAACTTTACAAACAATTGGAAATGTCAGGTCAAAATTACAGCCTCAACACAGATCAACTCAGAATCTCACCCAAAATTGGGACTATTCCAGGTTTAGATTCATATGACAGTAGTGGTAACAGGATGCACATATGGGACAAAGAAAATGAGTGCCATAAAGACCTAAGGATGGAATTTAAGAAAGTTGAGATGGAAGATTCTAGGCATGGAACTGAACTTGATGACAGTTAGGGTATGTATTACCAATATATGGAAGCAGCAAGAGGTTCATAGGTAGTAGATCAAACTAGACCTTCAATGGAGGAGATCATGAATGAGGAATTCAAAGGTAATGAAGAGGGACAGACCTCTCATGTGAATACCTTCAACCCGACAGAAACACAGAAAGCTCTCATGCTGAAAACTAAGACAAAAAGAAAATTAGGGAATTCAAAAGCAGTAAGTGGTCTTAATAGTTAGTTATATAAGCAGTCAATAGAAGTGGATTATCTTTTCTAATATATACTCTAATTTTTGACCTGTAAAACTTTTAGTATGTATTAGGAAAAAAGTTGTTTTTGGATTGATGTATGAAGCAGTTTTTTTATTGTGGTATCTTCAGCCACTATGATATACTTGGTTAATTTTTGAATAATATTTGTGCTCGATTCTCAATCCAAAAAAAAGTCACTGGGGTATCAGGGTAGTTTCGTTGGGGCCTTTTCATAACCTCCTACTCTCAAGTAGGTGAACCTGTCAAATTGAATATAGAAACTCCTGAACTCCATGATCAAGGAGACAGCCTCAAAGGAGATCCTCAACTCAGGGTTACCATCCAACTTTCTCACAACAAACATCAAAAAGGCATCATTTACATGGTGGTAATCTTTCATTCCAACATCTTTAGTGAGCTGGGGAAAATAGGCATACACAGGTGTGTCTGGGGTTAAAGACCCATGTGGTCTCAACCCGACCCAAACAACCTCTTGGCTAGCCAAAATGTATATTAAATAAGAACACATACGAAAAGTGGCAGTCTCCTAAAACTTGACCAATTGTTCATTCAAATGATAACTAATAATTTCAGCCCAATTTACGAATTGACCCTCGCCGCATATTAACAGAATAAAATGACACATCCAATTCTCAAAAGAATCTATGTTTTCACTCCCAACTACACGATGCAGCAAAGTGATGATGTCTAAAATTTCATCCTTAAATGGGTTCTTTTTAGCTTTGAGGGCAACTGAGACTTACCTCTTTTCTTAGATTTTAACCAGTTCCATGAAATGGAATTCTTACACCAGTCTTCGTTTGCTTGGAAGAACTTTGTTCCAATAGAAACAAACATATCTTCAAATTCCTCTCTCTGGAATTCTTAACGCATGAGAGATAGTTCCAGGATCAATTTTTGCTACCACCAACCCATCTTTTGCTCTAATCTCCAAAGCCTCAGGGACATATCTCTGCACGCAAGTCATGACCAAATCCACATTCTGTACTAAGATGAGAAAACCTCCAGCATGCGCTAAACCACTCTATAGGATTTTCTCTGCGAAAGGTGATTTGTCTTCTTACTGTAAACAATACCAAAATTCTCCCAAATCAATATGCCCAAGTTCAGTATATTTCACCCCAGACCAACTGCTTTCAATACCAAAGTGGTGAGGATTTCCTTGGTACTTGAATTTCATCACTGCTACCAAATGCATAGAGGGAAAATGGCTAAGTACTGAAGGAGAAATGGTGTAGAATGAAAGTAATGAAAGCTACATAACTCAAAGAAAATTCCACCACCAAATATAAATATGCATGTTGTTACTATGCCACGATGTATTTTAAATGTTGAGTTGACATGGCATTAAATTCGCGGCTTGAGAAAATAACTTTGAGATCCGCTCGTCCTCCGAAGATCATGAAAAGACATCCACCAGGCATGTCGTACATGTCATTAAATGATCACTACTTGCCTTGAAATCTAGTCCATAGCTTTGTTGTCACAGAGTCGCTAGAATACAAAACTTTAGAACCACAAGTCAGAGGTTTCGAAGTTTCAAAAATCTCTGACTTACCGACTACAAAGACCAACAAACGGGAGTTGAAAGACCTAACAAAGCGGACACATAGTCAGGAGGTCGGCGAGTTCAGGAACTTCAAAACCATGCGACTTGGTTAAGAAACTTGAAGAACCAGCGACTAGGTTAGGAAATTTTAGATATCTGCGACTTCAAAAAGTTTTCAAAGGTAATAAGGGGAAAAAATGCTTTAGGACTTAAACAAATAATTAATAGATCATGAGAACGAATGACAACATCTACAAGACCTGGAATTAAATTAAGGTGTAACAACTGGCTTTGAATGGGGACAAGGACTGATAGGATGCAAAGAATCCAGAACACCATGGCATAAAGCCTTATTCTTTAGGCAAACAGAGACACAACACAAAACAAACAGAAATAGAAAGAAACTATGGTACAAAGGGGAGACTCAAGATTGTTACCAGTTAAACATTTTTAGATCTTTCCCATTATAGGCAAGAGGCAAAGGAGTACCATCTGGATAAGCCAAAAGAAAAGAATTGTCACCAATGACTTGTCTAATCTGAAAAGGTCCTTTCCAATGAGAATCAAACATTTTTGGTGCTCCCTTCAGTTCTCTCCTTCTATCCCAAAGAAGTATAGAGTCTCCAACAACAAAGCTCCTTTGTTTGGCCCTTTTATCAAAAATTCTCTTAGCCATTTGCTGATGTTTAGCAATCATGTCCACAACTATCTCTATTTCTTCTTCCAGTTTGTTTAGGTACATGATTCTCTTTTCCAGTCTAGACTGAAACTCCTCATTTTCTATAGCCTTTTGTAGGTTTAATGCTGATAGTTCCAAAGAAATAGGTATAGTACTATCAATACCATACACTAACTGAAAAGGTGACATACCTATGGCTCTTTCATATGTAATTCTATCTACCCATAGAGCATCATACAACTTCTTATGCCATCCTTTTACTTTCATCCACTAATTTCTTGACAATAGAAATTAAATTTTTGTTGCTAGATTCAGCCTGTCCATTGCCCTGGGGGTGGTAATCAGATGAATGTCCTAAGCTAAACCATGCTCATAGAAAAAAAGAGTGATTTCTAAAGATGAGAAAGAACTAGCATTATCAACAACTATTTTCTTTGGAACACCATATCTCACTATGATGTTTTCTTTCAAGAAGTTACACACAACCTCTGAGGTAGTCTATTTTACTAGAATAGCTTCCACCCATTTGGTGAAATAATCAGTAGCAGTCAAAATATGTGTGTGTCTAGCACTAGAATTGGGATTAACATGGCCAATAAAATCTAAACCCCATTGTTGGAAAGGTTTATCGATCACTATAGGTTTCAAAGGCAATGCAACAAGGTGAGCTCTACCAGTAAACTTTAAACATTTTTCACACTGAGATACCCACTCATGAGCATCCCTAAACATGCCAGGCCAGTAAAAACATTGACGTAGTATTTTGAAAGTTGTCACTAAGGTTGAAAAATGCCCAACTCAAGCTTCATCATTAAAAGCTTTTAACAATCTCTTTTGTTGTTCTCCATTGACACATCTAAGAAATGTCCCATCCACACCTTTTTTGTACAAGTTTCCTTCCCATAGAACATACTTACTTGCTTTGAGCTTTAAGTTTCTTTTCTCCTTAGCTGATAAGTGTGATGGACAATCACCATAAGTTAAGAAATAAGAGATGTTTGAAAACCATTCATCTATAGTACTGGTGAAAAGGGCTAAGGGCAGATGTTCTTCTTCAATAATTTTGTTTTCTGTGATCACTTTGCATAGACCCTTTCCTCTAACCAGATTGGTAGGTTTAATATCTACATCATATTCCTACACCTTTGCTATCCAAGCTCCTCATTTGTTACATCCAACCTGTTGTTGAGTGAGAATACTTTTAACAGCAGTCTCAGGGACAAAGACAGTAGTATGGGAATGCAAAATGTAAAATCTAAAACTCTTCAAAGCCTTTACAACAACATATGCATGTTTTTCTAGTGAGGAATACTTGAGCTCATACTTCTTAAGGGGAATACTCATGAAAGAGATAGGATCTTCAATACCTTGTTTGTTTTACTACATTAGAATAGCTGATAAGGTATGCTCTGATGCGTAGCAATATATGATGAAACCTTTTGTGAAATTAGGACGTACCAGTGTGGGTGAATTAGCAATAGCAATTTTTATGTTTTCAAAAGCCTGCTTTCCTTCGTTACTCCATTTGAATACAGGATGATTCTTCATCATATCAGAAATGGGCTTGGTCAGTTCAGCAAAGTTAGGTACAAACCTCCTTAAGAAATTTACTTAGCCAAAGAAAGATCTAGTACCATCTTTGTTTGCAGGTAGTCCCAATTGCATGATAGCCTTTACTCCTTCAGGATCAACTCTAATCCCATCCTTTGAAACTATATGTCCCAAAAGTTTCCCTTTAGTTACAGCAAAAATAGATTTTTTAGGATTTAGAGAAATCCCCTATTCTCTGCAATGTTGTAATACTACTTCAAGATCATGCAAGTGGTTAGCTCTCTTAGAGAAAATTGTTAAATAATCCAAATAGACCAACAATGATTTTGTTTTTTAGATCACCAAATGACAGGTCCATAGCTCTCTAAAAATTTGCTCATGTGTTTATGAGGCCAAAGGGCATCCTATTGTATGGAAAGACACCAATCGGAGTAGTAAATGTTGTCTTATGTTGGTCTTTTGGGGCTACTTCAACTTGATTATAGCCTAAAAACCCATCTAGCATAGACATCATTTCAGAACTAGCAACTATTTGTAGTATATGATCCATGATAGGCAGTGGGTAGTTATCCTTCAATGAAGCCTGATTCGAGTTTCTAAAATCAACATAGATCCTTATTTCCCCATTCTTTTTTCTAATTGGAACTATGTTGGCTACCCACATAGAATGATGAATAGGATAAATAATTTTTGCCTTTAGCATTTTATCTATTTCGTTAAAAATGGCTTCTGCTACCTTAGGGTTATAGTTTCATTTTTTTCTGCCTGTAAGGTGTAGCACCAAGTTTTAATGGAATCTTATGTTGTAATTCACCATTTCTAAATCTCTTCAAATCAACATAACACCATGCAAAAACATCTTTGTAATGGATTAACAAAGAGATTAATGTTTCCCTCTCTTGAGGAGAATAACATTTTCTTATACAAACAACTTTGGGATCTTCTTTCATGCCAATATTGATACAATCGAAATCAGTTGATGACTCAACAGAAACTTTACTCTTTTGCTTAAGGTATTGGTCATGCCTATTGAACAAGTCTTCAAGAGAGACTAGTCCTTTAGGAATTTTATTGCCTTTCAATTGAATAACCTCAGATCCTTTTCCATTAGGAGCATCAATATCACCTTCTAGAATGTCATTACTCTTGTCATCACTACCTTCAAATAAAATGTTTGCAAAGGCCTCAGCTTTCTCTAAAAATGCAATAATTTGTTTGTCATTGTTAAAAACTTGCCAATGATTCACATTGTCAGGCACACTAGGACGATATACAATTTTAATTCTATATGGTTTATCCTTGAAATTTGGATATGGCAACAACAAGGATGTAGAGACTGCCAATGAATCAGCCCTAGTATCAAGATGCCTAGGCATTGCTTCTATAGAAAAAGCATCAAAGTCTTCTACGTAGTCCCATGCCCTATTTCTGTAATGTTTGAGCCTACTATTTTTCATCGTGTATATTTTCTTGACTTGCTTAACAATTAATTCTACATCACCCACAGCCCTCAATTGTTTTATCCATTTTTCTTTGGCTAAAGCCAGGCCAAGCAACAGGGCTTCATACTCTGTGGTATTATTGGTATTCTCAAACTCCAACTTATAAGCAAAAGGGAATTTATAACCATTTGGTGAGATTAGTACAACCCCTGCACCAGAACCAGCACTAGATCAACTTCCATCAAATTCCATTGTCCATAGTTCATCAACTAAATCCAGACTAACTAGTCTTGGACATTCCTCTTCTGAAGAGGTGCACATGTATGTACCTGGTCCAGTTTCTACAAACAAAATATTTGCTCTTGGATCCCCAGACTTTAACATAGTGAACTTAGCTTTGGGTTCTAGGTTAAGACATATTTTCTTCCCATCTAGGGGTATCAGAGTGTGGGACCAATCCATTTATATCTCACCCCCAAGGTCTCTATAGAAACTCCTACTTAAGAGCATTCCATAGCCAGCTAGAATATCAGCAACAAGAATGGTTAACTTCAACCTCTTCTTGGGGAAAGCAGCTAGGGCAACTTGAGCATCTTTGATCTGCCCTAGAATGGGGACTGGTGAACCATCCATAGAAAAGCACCTACCATGGGAGGGAGTATAAGACAATCCTAAAGATCTGGCCACTTGAGCAGGCATCACATTGTTAGAAGCTCCAAAATCAATGACATAATTGCTTAGTTTAAAGATAGCTATATATAAAGACACATAGAAGGGTTCAGGTTTGACAAAGGGATTTTGTTGACTTGAGTCTTTATCATTGGAATTTGAGCAGATTTGTTTCTCAACATGTACTTCATTTTCACTAGACTCTTGAGCATTGTTTTGACATGGTGAAGGCTCTTGCTTGATGTATCTCACTAACCTATCTAGTTCAGAGGGGTTGAGTCTAAGATATTCAGCTTGGGAAATCTGAATCTTTGTATTTTTGTATGACTCAATTATATCAAATGAACTAGAAATAGTGCATCAGAGCAAGGAACAGATGGTACCTCAGTAGATGTATTCTTGGGCACAACATTCTTAGGCCTTTTGGAATTAGAAGTGGCTTGCCTCGACAGAATGTATTTTGGAGTAGAAGATGAACCACTAGTTTGACCTTTAAGCTCTACACCCTTTTGAGCTTGCTGTCCTCTTGTGAAGATTGGGCAATTGGGATCAATCTCTATATACACATCTTCTCTTGATTTAGTGTTTGACTCATATTCGAAGAAATTTACACCAGCATCATGAGATGAACCAGGTTTCTCCACATATGGTGTCTCAACATGTTCATTGGTGGAAAGTAATTGCATGAACCGAACCATTTCTGGACAAGTGGACCCATCATGGTTTGAAGTCAGATGAAAATTACACATCATGTGATTATTTTTGTTGGTGGAAGGCCCGTTCTCAATGGCCAATCTCTGAGTGGGACCGGTTAATGGTAGTGTCTTGTTATAACTACCAAGGAGGCCATAATGTTTTCTTGGTATGTATTGGTACTATGGTTGAAGAGGATTCTTAGGCATCTGCCTTTTTAATGTGATAATATCATTAGCCAATCTCTATATAACAAGATCAGTAGAATTTAATGCTGAGGGTTTACTAGTTTGAAGTTCTTTCTTCCATTTCCCAGTAATAATCAAGTCGTCTTCTATAGATATAGCTCTTTCCTGAGATGCATCTAGATTAGTTGCACCTTCCCTCTTAATGGTGAAACTAACATCTGGTGGAAGGGTATTGATAAAAAAGCATTTTAGTAAGTCATCTCCAGGCCTCATGTTCTCAGGAATTCTATTGTACAACTTATGGAATTTGGCAACAAATTCTCTCATTGGTTCATGAATGTCTTTCTTCATAGTGGCCAATTGAGTGACAAGGACCTGCTCATTCTCTGTGGACTTAAATTTAATTTTGAACTTAGTCCTTAGAGTAGCCCAATTATTAATAGAAGAATTTGGGAGATGGTAGAACCAGTCAGCAGTGGTATTAGTCAAAGATTCTACAAAGATTCTCATGGCAACGTCTTCGTGTTGCACAGCAAGAATGGAGGAGGCAGCAAAGAAGGCTTGCATGTGCTCATCTGGAGTGACTTTTCCATCTCCTCTAAATTTAGGTATGATTTTCCCTGAACCTTTGGGTAAGTCATGCAGTTGAGCTCCAAGGTTAAGAGGACCTATTGTGGCTCCCCATGGAACAGGTGGAGGTTGGGCCATGATAAGAGGAGTATGAACATGAAAGTTTACTTGCAAAGGGAGAATAGTCATGTGTAAGAGAAGAGCTTGACAAGAAGTATCAGAAGCCCTTGAGACACTTTGTTTTGGGGGAGGAGATGATGGTCTACTAACAGACTTAACCTTTTGGTTAGATGGGAAGGATGAGAAATTGACAGCTTCTAGTAGTTCGAAGTCATTATCCAATACCCATTTCTTTCTATCTCCCCTAGTATATCTTTTAGAAGCTAGACTTGAACAAAACAACAACAAAGTACAGAGTCGTCAACATCACTTACTAATTGATTCATAGAAGATTTCACTAATTGTTCAACTGGTTTCTTTGATTACCAGCTTGATTTCTACGTCTATTGTTGAGAAGTGCTTGAACGAGAAAGACTCTTTCTCTTCACGGAACAGGTACTACACTTTCAAAAAAGACAATTTCTTGAGCCTCACCAAAACGCATAGCATTATCTCTTATGATTTCACTAAGTCTTCTTCCTCTTCTAAAACCTCATTAACTTGGTTGTATTGCAAATTGGTTCTTCTCTGTTGCTAGGTAAGCAATCTTAAGCTAGTAATAGTATCTTCTTGATCGTCTATAAGCCAATCTACGTTAGGCTGGAGGATTGGAGTGTTACGTCTCTGAAGAACCAAGTAAACTAAAGCAACTCACAACACATATCTGATGGGATTCCCCAGTAAAGTCACCAAAAATCTATTGGTTTATAGATTTTGCCACTTAACTCTATATTATTCTGCCCAGGAAGTGACAAATGTAACCACAGTTGAACGAGTTATAACAATATTTGCAAAGATATATCTCACCTAGGATTAAGAAAGGCTCTATGAGTATAAGCAGAAAGGTATGTTATACTCTCAAAAGATATGGTCGAATTCTTTGCTTAATTTATAAGGTGGTAGCTACCTTCTAATAATATACAATGAATTTTAACTTGTGTTGCTTTTAACCAGAAAGCAAAGAAAGGTGATGCTTTTGACAAGAAAGCTTAAAAGGCAGTTCTACACCACTACAATAATTGAAAATTCAAAGAAGTTCAAAGACTTCAGATCCACTACAGTATTGAATAAGAATTATATAACCATCACCATGAACATTCATTCAAAGATAAATACTTCACAGCAATGAAAGATTATGTCATCCAATGCTTCAACGCATATAAAGAAATAACCATTGACAATATATCCAACATAAGAAGAATAGCATTCAGACACCATAACACAAAGATTAGATATGTCTAAACTCCAGTATGTATTTCTTCTTTTGTATTAAAGCAATTGAAAATCAAAGTATAACAGAGTCTTTTCTTAAATGAGGAAAACAAAGTTCACCCAAAAAAGATCCCTACTACATCCCATACACATATTTATGTCACCCAAATGTTAACTGTCTTTGAAATAGAACAGTTTCTTGACAACCGTTTTAAAATAATAAAGTCTTTAAAATAAGTCTTTGAGCCAAATTAAAAAGAAATAGCATAAAATAGAAACAACTATGTGGTCACCCCTTCATCTTCCTTCGGGTCTTTGACACTTTCGCCATCCTACTCCTCTGCCATGGCTTCTCATACTTTCATCCTGATCTTGTATTCCCTGTACCTGGTAGCAACAAAAGTAATGCTCTTGTTGTCTAGCGTGGTCGTTATATGTAGTCTAGTTCTCAATTTGCTCAACATTTTACAGGCTTCAGCTAAGGTCTCATGGTTGTTATCACCCTTGGTCTTTAAAGAATTAAGATATACCTGCATAAGGCCTAACTTCCCCACTGATTCTCCAGTGATGGTCTCAGGATTTGTGATTTCCTTATTGAAAGTATTTGAGTAATTTCTTTCATGTCCAATAAGTTTTCCCCAAATTCATCTATGATGTCGACCTCTAACATATTGCAGTCATTTTTTATTTCGATCATCACTTCAAGGTACCGACGTAGCATCTTGTTAATCTCATCAATAAGATTGTCATACATGGACAACTTCCACTCCAAGGAATCAACCCAAGAAGGGTCTATATCCTGCAGGTTATTGATTAGCTTCTCTTTGATGAGTGTGAGGGAATCCATGGCCACTAACTTAGAGACCTCTTTGGAAAGCATATAAGTGCTACATTGCTCTTTTCTCACTTATTGAAGCTCACTAATCAATTCTTTTCTCTTATTGTGCACTTGAGTATAAGACTGTACAGACCGACTAAGGAAAAATATAACTTCACAAGCAACTTTTCAATCCATTCAGTCACAACTTTAGCAAAGTTCAAATTCTTCTTAATTTGTTGCATAGTGTTGGCATCAATGCCTACAATGTTGGAACTGGAGGTTTCGTGAGCTGTAGGTGTCACAATGGAATGAATGAAATTGCTCAAGGAGAGAACTTGGGATTGAAATTTAATGTTTTCCTTCCTCTCTTCTTTTGCCCTTTTGATCAAAGCATTTACAGAATAGCCAGCATGATAAGCATCTCCTTCTAGAGTTGAAGGACCCAAGTCAATGTGACTAATTTTATAATCTGCTTCGGTAATTTCATTTTCATTTAAGTCCTTCACAGGGTCAGCAATTTCTATCATCGGATGCACTAAAGTAGCATCTATCACTATCTTGGACATTCTTCTAGCCTTCTTAGGCTTTGAGGTACTTTGTAATAATTTGGTGATGGTGTCTACTTCAATTGCCACTATGGGTACACTCTTCCTTTTCTTATCCACTGCCTTTTTCAACCAACCTAGGGAGGAATATAACACACTATTATCCACATTACTTGGCACATTTTTATTCTGACTGTCAACAGAAACAAAAACAAAAACATCTTCATCAGCGGGAGGAGAGGAAACTTAAAAAAATGGAGGAAAAGAACCATCATCAATAATTTGTTTGAAAATAGGATCAGAATCCACAGGCACAGATTTCACTTGAGCATTTGTCTTTTTCAAAGTAGGCAAGGGAAAACCATCCAATTCACAAACTGATTTCAATTTCAAGACTTCTTCTGGCTTTCCACCATCACCTCCCGATTGCGAATTGGTATTGGGTTGCGGTGCTTCTTGTCTACCAGAAGAAATATGCACATTAGAACTTTGCATCGATCTTTGTTCACTGGCCCTTGAATTTCTCTACTCATGTGGAGAGCCTGCATGTCCGTGCCATTTTCCCACCAACCAATCTTCAGTTCTCTTTAACAATTTAGCATAACAGATTTCCAAATCCACAACCTCCTTCTTTGACTAGTTAATCTGGGGAAGGGGTTTTGAAATCAAATTTTGATATTCAGCATCAATCACTTCTGGATTTTCTTCAATTCCATCAGGAATATGATGGGGAAGACCAAATGCTTGAATTTGACTAAGAGTGAGTCTCATACAACTTCTCTTTTGGACCTCTCGATCTTCTACGCAATCTTCTCAAAAATCCTCCAGGCTTGGACGATGCTCATAAGAGCCAGAGCCATAAAAGTTCCGTTTCATGTAGTTTTTGCTGTCAAAATTAGGCCTCATTGATAAAGAATGAAAATTAAACTCTCCCAAGATATACTTCGCCCCTTTAGCAATATCATTTGTTTTACAAGAGTAGGAAGATAGCGTTAACGGGAAAGAGTACCCTCTTTTTCTCATACTTTGGTATTTGACATTCATGATAGACATCTATCTACAAATTTCTAGAAAAAACAATAAAGTCACTGGGGTACCAGGTCAATTTTGTTGGGGCCTTTTCATAACCTCCTACTCTGAAGTACGTGAACCTGTCAAATTTAATATAGAAACTCCTGAACTCCATGATCAAGGAGGCAGCCTCGGAGGAAATCCTCAACTCAGGGTTACCATCTAGCTTTCTCACAACAAACATAAAAAAGGCATCATTTACACGGTGGTAATCTTTCATTCCAACATCTTTAGTGAGCTGGGGAAAATAGGCATACACAAATGTGTCTGGGGTTAAAGACCCATGTGGTCTCAACCCAACTCAAACAACCTCTTGGTTGGCCAAAATGTATATTAAATAAGAACACATACAAAAAGTGGCAGTCTCCTGAAACTTGACCAATTGTTCATTCAAATGATAACTAATAATTTCAGCCTAATTTATGAATTGACCCTCATCGCATATTAACAGAATAAAACAACACATCCAATTCTCAAAAGAATCTATGTTTTCACTCCCAACTACACGATGCAGCAAAGTGATGATGTCTGAAATTTCATCTTTAAAATGGGTTCTTTTTAGCTTCGAGGGCAACTGAGACTTACCTCTTTTCTCAGATTTTAACCAGTTCCATGTGATGGAATTCTTACACCAGTCTTCGTTTGCTCGAAAGAACTTTGTTCCAATATCAACAGACATATCTTCAAATTCCTCTCTTCAAAATTCTTAACACATGAGAGATAGTTCCAAGATCAATTTTTGCTACCACCGACCCGTCTTTTGCTCTAATCTCTAAAGCCTCAGGGATGTATCTCTACGTGCAAGTCATGACCAAATCCACGTTCTGCACTGAGATGGGAAAACCTCCGGCATGCACTAAATCACTATGTAGGATTTTCTCTGCGAAAGGTGATTTATCTTCTTGCTGCAAATGAGACCAAAATTCTCCCAAATCAATATGCCCAAGTTCAATATCTTTCACCCCAGACCAGCTGCTTTCATTACCAGAGTGGTGAGGATTTCCTTGGTACTTGAATTTCATCACCATTGTCAAATGCATAGAGGAAAAATGGCTAAGTATTGAAGAAGCAATGGCATAGAATGAAAGCAATGGCAGCTACATAACTCAGAGAAAATTATGCCACCAAATATAAATATGCACGTTGTTACTACGCCACAATGTATTTTAAATGTTGAGTTGACGTGGCATTAAATTTGCACCTTGAGAAAATAACTCTGAGATTTTCTCATCCTCTAAAGATCATGAAAAGACATCCGCTAGGCATGTCGTACACGTCATTAAATGATCACTACCTGCCTTGAAATTCGGTCCACAGCTTCATTGTCGCAGTCGCTAGAATACAAAAATTTAGAACCACAAGTCTAATGTTTTGAAGTTTCAAAAACCTTTGACTTACTGACTACAGAGACCAACAAATGGGAGTTGAAAGACCTAACAAAGTGGACACATAGTCAGGAGGTTGACGAGTTCAGGAACTTTAGAACCATGCGACTTGGTTAAGAAACTTGAAGAACCAATGACTAGGTTAGGGAATTTTAGATATCCGCAACTTCAAAGGATTTTCAAAGGCAATAAGGGGGAAAATGATGCTTTAGGACTTAGACAAATAATTAATAGACCATGAGAACAAATGACAACATCTACAAGACCCAAAATTAAATTAAGGGGTAACAAGGCCTTGCCCTTGTAGCATATGCCTGTACGGTACCATAAATATTTGTATTGAATTTTTTGTTAAAAATACTTTTTTTTTTGCATCTCTTGATTGATTTGATGATTTTTTATGAAAAATATGGAAAGCAAATGTTTTGAGGGTTTATGATGGATATTTGGGCATTTTTTCGTTGGTTGGGGGTTTCGATTTCCATTGGGCCCTATCAATATCTGCTCATTTTTTTGGCCTCACGGCCTCTCGATCTGGTGTTGTATTGTGTTGCAGACAAGGATTTCTATTGGCTTGGTTTGGGACATTTTTTTATGGTACCCACCTACTTAGAGATCACGCTCTAGAAGTGGACTCCTCTATCACCTAAAATTTGGGTGCTTTTGTTGTTGTGTATGTTTAAGGGTCTACACAGCCCCATCCTGCAATGCCAAGCCCCACATTGCACTTTATCGTTTGTCCACCTCTGTAGGTCATTCAAAGCTTGCTTTTTTTTTATCAAGGTCATGGTTATTAATCCGTAAACACCACATCTCGTTGGTCATTGATTTTTATTAACATGGTCCTTCATTTGCAAGGCTGTACATGTGAGCGGTAGTCTCATCACAAAGGTATTCCATCACCGTCGAAGTCTTCTCAAAAGGTTGTTGCTCTATAGGTAAGGGTCACTATCAAAACTACCAGGTCACTATTACAAATTACAGTCCATTGGAGTCACTAGAACCTTCTCTCCTCTTTTGACTTTCCATTGATCTTCACAGGTTGAAATATAGAAGTTGCAGTCTCTACATTCACTGGTGGAAGTCACATATTCATGCTTTCCAGTCTTCTTTGAGGTTGTTCACCAATCTAGTCAATATTTCACATTGGTTTGTAGTCCAGGTCACGAGAAAACCCCCATCACCATTTAAAGCTTCTGTCACCATTCCACCAGGCCAACTAATCCAAACCCTAACATTGAGTGTATGGTTTGTAGTCTTAACAGGCCAAAAATTGGAAGGTTGTAATTAGATCTGTGGTAGCATTTATCATTATTCTTTATGTTTGTAATCTACCTTTGTGTGGTCACAGTCAGAGGTTTAATCTAGCATAGAAAGTTAGCAATTTTTGTAACAATTAGCATTTAAATCTTACCACTAGTGGTTAGATAAACCCTAGCATTATGAGTTGACTTTTATGTAAACTTTTATTGTAACCTCAAAGATCATTGTCACTATGACATTTAACATGACCATTAACAACTAAGTCAAATTGGCAGACAAAACATTTTATGCCAGTATCATCTGTAACCACTAGCATAAATGCACCAATTAGTGATAAGAAAAGCACCAAAATTGGCATTTATCGCTAATTGGTGCAAAGAAAGTTGATGATGTAGGAGCATTGATTAAGCCTTGATTCAAATTAGTTGATATTTTTAAATTTGTCTTAATTAGCCAGCAATTTTGTTTTGGTTAAAAGAAGGGGTTGAGGAACGTTAATTCTTGTCCCCAAATCGCCAAAAGAAGTTGAAACTACCAAAAGACAGTTAGAGAGAGGAAGTTGGAAATTGGTCAGAAGGTAGAGTTCGGCTTTTTTTTAGAAGATGACCATCCACGCAGAGAAGGATGAATGGCTGGGAAGTGAATGGAAAGAAGCTTGACCAAACCAAGTAGAACTTGAAGAACAAAAGACCATGGGATTATAGAGATAGAGAGAATGAAATGGACTAAGTGAACATAGAAGATCAATGCCTAGCAGAGGATGGAATGAGGCCGAACATTTGAAGACCATTTAGTAAATAAGGAAGGATTGATAGGGTGGAATCATTAGAGAAAGGAGGAAGATAATGGGACCACTAATGACGACATAAAAGAAAGATGAAGCCGCTGATATGAGAAGAAGAAGATATGATGGATATGGATAGTGGAAAGAAGGTCGATGGTGAATGGAGAGGGCACTTCCACTACTCCTTCAACATCCTTCAACATTTTTTCTGCATTGTATTGAGATGTGTCAAGAACACTTCCACAACACCATCACATAGTTCTACATGTGAATCTAGAGTTGATTCTTATAGGACTTCCAAATATTCATCACAACAAAAGATTGGTATCAGTTCCTTTGCTTCTACAAATTTTAGAGAGGCTTCACGGAAGGCTTCCAAAGAATCTTCAAAGCAAGAGTTCACATTGGAATTGAATTGTAGCCATATGGCATGCAATTGACATTTGACACATGGATCTTGCAAGTATTGCAGTACTATCACTTCAGTTGTATTGTGTCAAGTGCACTTCCATCAAGTCGTGTCCAGAACACTTTCTTATTTTCACTCTTTTGGAGGAAATCTTTTTCCCATAGGGTTTTATTTCTTTCTCCACCTTATGAGAGATGCATTTGTACATGGGTACCTCATTAGGCCTAGTTGTTGGGACCTATCTTTATTTCACCCTAAGTTGCACTTAAGGGGAGGTGTTAGTGTGAAAAGTGACATTATCTATCTAGTTAGCTTTTAACATGTCTAGGAGATTTCTATTCACACTAGCTTAAGTCCAACTTTGGGCTTCTTACCTTTTTGTCTCACCTCATGTGGTGAAGATGTGTTATCACCTTTGTGAGACACCTACTTCATGCAAACTTACCACTTGCTCAAACATGTGTCACTTGAGCAAGACAAGTGTTGCACTATGGAGGGTTACTCATTCATTGTGTACGGCCTTCTCACCTACTCTACCTTGCCTATAGATGCAAGGCTCTTATGTACATATTTTTCATCTTTTGACAATATCAATAGGTTTATTGTGTGTAAATATCTTGTGGTTGTATTTTTGCTCATTGATCTTGGCAATGCCAACATGTTTGAAAAAGATGTACTTGGATATATGCATTATTTGTGAACACCCTATGCTTGATTTGTGTGTCCTTGGGCTTATGATATGAAGTATCCATCCTTAGATAGATTGCATTGTTGCATTGTCAAGGGTTTGTTAGAAATAAAACTGTAGACACTAAAAAATGTCCATGTCTCGACATAACACCTTGTTGACATGACCTTGTGTGTTTTGCCCTAGGTCCTAGGTCATCCAATCTCATCCCACTTAATCCCATTTATCCCTAGGTCCTAGGCCTTCCCATCCCATTTGTCCAACTTAATCATCTTCCTGATTAGTTAAATAAACCCACTTTATTTGATTAATCCCACTTGATCACATTCCAATTAACTAAATAAATCCCATTTATTTAATTAATTGCACCTAGTCACATGTCTCACATAATTCAAATCTAAAATTTGAATTATTCCCTCACCTCTCATAACATTGCGACACATGTCACATGTCTCATCTCCCACTTAATATGCCTTCACATGTCAAACTAATTCAAATATAATATTTGAATTAGATTCCCCTTTATTCCCCATCGCATACTTGTCATATGACTACAATCCCTCTTTGAGTGGGAAACCCTAATCCAACCCTAATCGATCTTGACCGGCCATATCTTTCAACATAACTCTTAATCACAACCGTCCATTCGAATTTGCCTTTTTCTATAAAGGTAGCCTCTCTTGAGCCATTTGGAACGAATCTTCTTCTAGCATCCTTACTTTTCCAAATTTTCCTTTGAATCCATAATCCATCTATTTTGCATCTATCATCATCCATCCATTCATCTATCAATCTCCATATCATGTTATGCTGCTGAATCATGAGTAATCAACATATCAATCGTGTGGGTATAGCTAGAATGTTCATGGGTGTAGCATTCTCAACCCTATCAATGGATCATGAGTTGATATGAGGTTTGCATTTTTTATTGATTTTCCTTCATGTCGATTTTCCATGATTTCAAAAACAAAAATCAATGTGGAATAATTTCTCAGAATTGCAGCAACAAGAATTATGAAGAGAAATAAATAAAGAACATAAATGAAAATTGCACAATATGAAGACATGATTTAATGTGGTTCACCCAATGTGGGCTATGTCCACCAAGAAACACTTGCTCAGATTAGTTTTCTCACAATTACAATGCACAAATATTGTTTGGAGCTACACTCAACAAACTCCCCTGAATTCAGACACTCTATTCACCTTTTCAGTTCTTCCTGTATATATCTTTTACCTACTGTATTTCCGTCTATTTATAATTACATCAATAGGTAATCGACACGGCAGTTTTACAAAACAATGGGTACCAAACCATGGGCCAAGTCAACCCATAACAGTTCCCACTAATCATGGGTGATGACTCCACCCATATACAAGTATAAATAAAACACATAACTATACTCGCGAAAAAGGGGGATCCACACATATCTGTACCCGTGAGAAAAGGGGGATCCTAAAAAACTTTGTTGGGGCTACTGCTCCTAAACCCTGCTTGGGGATTGGCCCGACTTTGAACCCCGACGAGAATACGTTAAGAGTGTACAATATTTGAATAATATGGAAATAGGCTCCATAACATAACAATCACCTCTAAATTTGGTCATGACATGTGAGAGGTAGGTGGATTTGTGGAAAACTATGGAACTTATGGTGCCATGTTGTCTATATTATCTTTGAAAAATCCTTGCTACCATTCCTTCCATACAAAGTATTGGCCACCTTCCCTATAGTTGGTAGAACCATTCATTAGGTTATCTTTGCTAGCCTACTTTGCCTAGATATCCTTGTTGGTGTTTTCCTTTTCCTCACATATGATATTGTTATTGGTTAGGGTTATGGGTATGGGTTCTAGTTCTTAGTTTTATTACTTGATAATAGCAAATTGGTATCAATGTAATCTTTGATGTGTATTGATTTTGCTCATAATCATTACCTACAATGGGATGATTTATATTTGATAATATTGATATGGGATAATATTTACCAAAATTACAAAATAATTTAGAAGAGTAGGAAAATGAAACACTAAAGAACTTAATGCTAAACACAAGCTCCTATTTCACTTCTAACTTGACTAGGATTAGAGCAAAATAAGGAATGTAAATAACAATGAAACTTCAAACAAAAGCTCTAAATGCAAACCTTAGGTGTTGTAGATGTGCTCTAAGATGATGGATGGATCTTGGTTGCTTGAATCCCAACAACATGCCTTTGTATTCCAAACTTGCTTAGAAACGGCTTGAGAGGAGTCAAATTTATAGATTTTTGGAAAGGAGGATCAATGGATGAGATCGATTTGAAAGATCAATGGTTGAGGATTATTGAGAGGATTGGATTGATGAGAGGCCACCAAGTGGCCTGATAGGATTGGAGGATAAAGATGGCCCTTGGATTAAGGAGAGATCAAGGGTAGAGTATGGTCTTGGAAAAAGTGAATGGTGAGGATTGAAACGGTACATTTAGGATCTTGTACAAGCTCACACACATGTTTGAGAGGAAACATAGGGATGTGTGATGAGACTTCTCACACATGTGATTATGACAAGTGATCCTCTCACACATGTGTGAGAGACATAGGAAAGAGTGTACGCAACATGTGGACTTTCTCACACATGTGTGAGAGTCACATGAGTCACTAGTGTGAAATAGAGGGTAGGGATTAAAAGATTGAATGGAGAGCTAGGATGAAAAGTTGATTGATGATGTGGATTAGTGAATTTTTAATTAGAGGAAATGGTGATGTGGATTTAGCCTAGTTAATTAAATAAAATCATTTATTTAATTAACTAATGTTAGGATATTAGCTAACATTAGGATAGACTAATTAAATATAATTAATTATTTGAGGGATAATCTAATTAATTAATGCAGGAATGGATATAGATTAATATTATGAATTTAGTTACAATGTGATGGTTAATTTTAGTTGCCTACATTTTGCCCCTCTTTGAGATGGTGTTGTGACTAAGAGAAGTAATAGAATTTCAAAGAAGATGAAATAAAATGCTTGATGAGATGAAGGAGAGGGCAAGATGCCCTAGTCAGTTGAGAGAAAATGGTGTTAGTAAATGGATAAGGGATGCCCCCTCAAGAGGACAGGCAGGTTGGTAGAACATGGGTGTACTCTTGAAATGAAGGAAGAGAGGGAAATGATTAAATAGATGATTGGAGAGAATAGATTGAGGGTGGTGGATGAAAATGATTGAGTGAAGAAATGGAGGAGGGGATTGGATGATAGGTCATGTTGCATTGGGTTAAACAACCTTATTTTATATAGCATGAGATGTTATGCACCATGATATAAGAAACCAAGATGATGATGTGTCCCATGCATAGGACTGAAAAAAGGATGCCCCAACACATCATAAGGTTTTGGATGACCTTGTTGAGAACTACGATGCTCAAGACAAATGACAAGGAAAAAAACTTGCTTGTTGTTATCCATGTCCATCTAAATATAGCCATTATCTTTTTGTTATCTTGCTTGCTAGAGTGAATTGCTTCTTGGGTGAGGATGATGCCTTCAGAGATGTGTTTTTAGGGAACACAACTTGTTTGTTCTTCTAAGATAATGAAATGAGTAAGTCTAGCTAAACTTTTGGAAATTATTTAAATTGAAACAATTCTGTAAGAAGAATTGCATAAGGAGATTAGCTTGTATCTGTCAATACTCATAGCTTGGGCTTCTTAGGGATGAGAGCTAGGAAGATGGAGTTGATTCCTCCATGTAGTCTTTGATGTTTCTTGGATTCTTCCGCCATCACTAAAATATCTTTTACCACCTTCCAAAAGTCTTTATAGAAGTTTGTATTAAATCCATTTGGGCTTGGAGCTTTATCTTTTCCAATACTAAAGACCATTGTTTTTAACTCTTCTATTGTCACCTCTTTGAAGCACTCACTATTTTGATCCTAGGAAATTATATGGACGATGTTCTCCAAGAGTTTATTTAGCTCTTGATCTTTGTCCATGTTTTCTTTAGAGAAGAGTTGTGTAAAGCACAATAAAATGTGGTCTTTGATCTCATTCATTATTTCTATACTTTGATCACCCACCAAATTAATTTTTTTATAGTGTTGACATTCCTTCTTTACTGAGTTTTTCTATAGAAATATTTTGCATTACAATCTCCCTTTAAGAGTGAAAGCATTTGAGATTTTAATATTTAGGAGCTCTCTTCTTTTTAGAGATTAATCAATTAATTAGATTTTTCTTGCTGCTATTGAGAGAGGCTTTCAAAAAGACCTTGCTCCTCTACTTTTTTCTAGATTTCCTTGAATTGAGTCTTAAGAGGCTTTATGTTTTGATTTTTTTTCAAGTAATTTCAACTGTCTAATGCAATATCTTGTGTGATGGATTTTTTTAACCCATTTTTGGCATGGAAAAGGATGGCTAGGTTCCAAGCCTATCTAATCATAAGTTCAAAGCCTTCTTCATTGAACCATATGGAAGAATATTTGAATGGGATTAAGCCCTAGTTGGTATTCTATTGGAGAATCGAGATGATTGGTTTATGGTTAGAAGTAAGAGTTGGTAGAATCTCTAAGTGAGTGAGTGGGAATGATTCTAGAAGGTTCCCTAACATTAAAAACCCATCGAGTCTAGCTTCTATAAATGTTGATCCAAGCCTCTTGTTGGATCAAGTATATTTTCCCCTTCTAGCTTTGATATCCTCTAAGTCATGATCACTCATGAGATCTTCCACATTTTTTTTGTCTCTTTCCCTGATAAGGAGACCACCTTTCTTTCCTTGATTGAGCACTAGGTTAAAATCCCCTCTAAGGATCCAATTGATGGGAGGCTTTTGAACAACATATTCATTTAAGGAATTCCAATAGTTAATTTTGTCCATTGACTGATTTGGAGAGTATACATTTGTGAGAGTGAACAACTAATTTGATTTCAAATCCCTTAAAGACATTCTAATCAAGTGGGCATTGAAAAGATGATCTTCCAATTGAAAATTGGAGGACCAAGATGTTAAAATTCCTCCTAAGGAACTAGAAGAGGAAACAATAATACTACTGCTTGAAGGCCATAATTTTTTGAATGTATTAACTGCTTCTCTATCTTTTGTTTTCGTATCCTAAATGAAAATAATATTTGGTTTTATATTTTGCAAAAGATCTATAATACATTTTTTATGATTATTCCCCATACCTCAATATTCCATGAAATGATTAACATTTCTTGCTTGGTTTATTTTTTATTTTGAAAACTGTCTCTATTGTGGACTGCATACCTATTGCAATGCTTTTTTGTTTCTTTTTCTTGCACTTCGTTGTTTATTTTTTCTGCTTTTGTTGGATTTTTTACTAGAAGATGGGTCTGAAGGCTAATATGGATCTTCATGTACTTGCTCACTCATTTAGAGTGTAATTTCATGAACTTCTAGCTAAGATGAAGGAGAGTGTTTGTGATCCTTTCTAACATTGTCTGGATGAGGGGAATCTTCCTTAGAATCATGTGTTGCTTCATCTTCCTCTATAATATCTAGCACTTGGAAGGGGCTAGAAGAAATGGGTTGATCCAGTTTATGTGGACCTTGGTTATTTATCCCTTGCACTTGCTAAAAATCTACATTCGGGGCCATCTTGGGGTTTTGCCTCTTTTGAATTTTTTGGGCAATTTCTCAAAAAGTGCCCATGTTCATGACAAAAGTTAAACTTGAATATGATCTACTCATAATTTATTTTTTGAGAAAATGTAAAATCTTCTAGCATTTTGATATTTATCTAGCTTTTGAGAGGCCTTTAAGAAGATATACTTCCACTCATATCCTTGCAAACACAAATTTCTTTCTTTAGGCTCAACCCACATTTTATATGCACCAATAATGTTTCCAATAGCTTGGCTTTAAGCATCTTTGTACCATAGATTAAGGGGAAGAAATGGGAGCCTCACTCAGATAGGGATATTCGATGGAGTTTCTTCCAAAGGATCAAAATTTGGGTTCCAATAGTTCAGGTAAAGACCATATGGTCCTAAGAACCAAGGATCACTTTTGAAAATCAATTCTTTATCTTCTTTTAAAGAGAAAGAGGATATGAAAAAATCCCTACTACAAAGGGTGATTTCAATGCTTTCAACAATTTTTGGTCTCCATTCTCGATCAACCCATGACTCTAGAGATTTGGACAAGGTCCAAGATTCGAAAAAAATTTCCACCAGGGCATTTTCAACTAAATTAATTAGCTTATCTTCAATATTTTTTAGCGTATTTCAAATGTGGGGACATCATCCCATCTCTTAACAATACATAGGGTTGCCTTAGCTTTGAATGGCTTGTTGAAAATGAAGGTAGAACTGTTGCTATAAACTTTAAACTTTTGTATATGCAAAGCTGAAATAAGATTAATTCTGTAACAATTAATAAACAAGTGATTTTGCACTTTCAATCCAATGTAGAAGAGAATAGAATAGAAGAGAAGAAGCTTGCAAAGTATTTACGTGGAGAAACCCTTTCGGGAAAAAACTCCACACTCAAAGATGTTTTCTACTTGTATTAAATCTCTTTGGAAAAGCTTACATTCAATACTAAAATTCCTCTAAGTCCTTAATGCACTTCATAAAAAAGCTTCTTGATTTCTTCTCCAAGTCTTTACAAAAAACTTATTGCTTTTTTATTCTAAGTCTTTTTTCACCTTTCAACTCTCTGGAAAATGTATGGGGTTTACAATTAATTCAAAAGCTTGAAACTTAAAATTACAATAAATTGTAATTGATAACATAGCAACTAATGCTTGTGCAAAAACCAAGCACCCTAAATTGAGAAGATTGAACTCAAACAATGTTCAAGCTTTCAGTTAACTGCCTCTTCATGATGTGGGCACCCAAGTATGCTAAAAGTAGCTTTGTCAACATCAAACATATTTCCAAATAAAAGCAATAACAGAAAGTCTTCCAAATGGGCATCCATCTTTGCCCAATTACTTTCTGTTGACTGAAGTGATCAATACACATCAATTTCATGCAAACAACATGCAAGATTGATGTCCCCAGGGTTATTCTGAATTATCTTGTTTTGTACATGCAAGTGACATGCAAACACCAAATTCAACATACAATTGACACCCATTACCTGAAACATTGAGATGTATCATCCTACAACTTTATGAAATTGGAGTGTTCTATAATTAATATCTTAAAACTGACATGCAACTGATATGCAAGCATTTTCAACAACATGCAACTGATACCCATGTCCTGAATCACTGAGATGTACCATCCTGCAAGTTTCTAGAGTTGGAGTGTCCTGTAAGTAAACTCACAAAACTGACATGCAACAACATGCAAGTTCATATAACTGACATGTAACAACATGCAATGTCATACAAGTCCATAGGAGTGACATGCAACAACATGCAAGCACATGCAAGGACATGCAACAACATGTAAGCACATGCAAGTCCAGAGGAGCAACATGCAACATGCAAGCACATGCAAGTAATATGCAACAACATGCAAGTACATGCAAGCAACATGCAAAAACATGCAAGTCCATGTAAGCTATTTTGACCACATGCAAGCAATATCCAATTCATGCATCTCTAACACTGTAGTTAACTCCAACATTATATCCATGCAAGGTGTCTCAACATTATCCACTCATGTACATAAAAAAGCACAACTCCAAGTCTAAATCTAAGTTCCATGAAAAGGGGGACGCCCAAGACTAACTCCCACTCACTAGGAGTTATCAAACTCTAAATTTAGACTTAGGAGAAGTCAACAAGGTCTTCATGGCTCCCATCTCAAAGTGGGCACCCAAGTTTGACTTTATCCAGTTATAACTTAATTGCAAAAGTCAAAGTGATATAATTAATAAATAATTAATCTCTTAAAGTCCTAATGTGTTAGGGAATACATTCTAAGAACTTTGGAGACACATGAATTGGTTAGGATTGCAAGTTAATGGCAACTTATCCCAATATGGCTTTCTATTTGTAACAACATTAGCCATGACTTTTTGAGGATCTCAACCCAATCTATAAAGGAGAAAGGCCTCAAAATTGCATCCTTAAGGAAATGAGGAGCCATATGACTTAGGTGGTAGGGAGAAGAGGTAGTAGCAAGTGGCAACAACCCAAGTGCAGAGAAGAAAAATAATCCTAGTTACTTAATAGTTATTTTATAAATACCTTATTTGCTTTTGATTAAGGTAAAGAGGTTTTGAAAGGGGCCCCACCCTTTTACAAAATGCCAGCTCAATAGTAGATGAAACATGTCCCATGAGGGGCAAGACTTACAAAAAGGAACAACCAAAAGAAAAATAAATAGCACTACTGTATCCAAGCTATCGATTACATCACAACGATAATAGAGCAAGCCTAAACAATGATAGGCCCTATCCTATCCATCCACACACCCGTAATCTAAGTGTATGAATGAGAAACAATTTTGGGAATACCTCTCTTCTACTTTTGATCAAGTGTCCAAGAAACATAACTCTCCAAATCCTTAGATTGAGGAGAGGAGGGAAGGCAATCCACCACTAAATCCCCTATCGAGGGCACCATACGAGGAGAAGACCCCTTGACCATCAGGCTTTAAGGAGACCCATTAATAGCTGGATTTGAAGTTGAAAAAACCACACCAACCCCTTCGAGGGTGTGGGATTAGACAACTAAGCACTACGACCTGAGATTGGAGAAGATACCCCATCAAGAATTGTGGGGGTAGTAGGCACCACACTTGATCGAGAAGGAGCAACTATAGTAGCATGGGTTGTCGAGAGGGGCACTGAAGGAGGTGGCTTCTTCAAGTTAGATTCAAAGTTCTCAAGGTGCACTGTAAGATGGTGGGGGATCATGCTTTGCCACCAAGTAGTTGAGCTTGGCTTGCAGATGGAGGGAGAGTAGTTTGAAGCCAAATGGCTAGTGGAAAAGTAGCATTTGCAATAAAAGGGGAGACCCTCTTAATTGGTAGATTGAGTCCAAGGCTGGTCCATGACCTTCAGAAAGTGACCAGGAAGGATTATCATTATTTGTTAAAGCAAGTAGTAAGGTCGAATTAATTTTGTGATTCTTGAATTTTGCAAGTTTTGAGAATTTATGGATAAAAAAGGATTATCATTATCATTAAGATGAGCAAACTCCTCTCTAAGCATTTGAGTAGTATTAACAATATCCTTCTTATCCATGGTCGAAACATGGGCATCATGATCAAAGGATTCCTCTTCTTTAATATAGATCGTAGTGTTCATAGTTTAATAATGGGTGCATTAGCTTGGTTCATGGCTAGTGTTGTGTTTAACTGGGGACTCGTAAGAGAAAACTGAGATATCGGTTGAGATTTTGGCATACAAGCAAAAAGATTAAGGAGACAAGATAATGAAAACTAAAGGATGTTTAGATTTGACATACAAATTAGAAAATTAGAAGTATGAGATTAAATTTTTTTGAAAAAGAAACAACCCTATAGGAAAGCTAAAGTAATACAACATGCCAATTTCACCAAATGAAGGGAAATAAAACACACTCTCTTCAAAAATTATATTATTTATATAAGGAGTTAGAAGACTAATTAACACTCTAAGTAGATCTTAGATAAATATAATTAAACTGAGTAACTAACATGACAAGTAAATGATAAATTAAGTGAGAAGTTAGGGGTTTCTTAGCTCTTTGACGACAATGGTAGTGGTTGTGATGAATTTAGAGTATATATGCACACCAAGACTGCTCTTTAATTATGAATATTGAACCCAAAGAGTTACTTTTGAAGTAAACAAGTCTTTGGATATTGCATTGTAATTGGATGTGATTGTGCTTGCAATTTGTTTGGCTACCTCATGATTTCATTCAATTTGTCATGATCTTTTCTCTATTAGCCACCTACTCTCAAATTTGTTGGCTTTGATGTGACAACTAAATTGTGATCATGGTGGTGTTAAAGAACACCTTTAGGATTTTGCTTTGTTAGTATTGAAGTATTAGATTTCCTTGACCTAGAGTCAGACTACCTGTTGTTGTTTCCACAATTCGCATGAGAAGATTTTGAGTACACACAAAATGTGAGATGCACAATGCATTGCTAATGCAAAGTGCTTTGATTTGAATGCTCTAGATTACTCTTATGATGATCCAAAATGAATTCAATGAGATGTTTGCAATTAATAATGCTTAAACACTATAGGAGCTTGCATTTAAATATGCAACAATATGTGTTAATTTGAAAGAATTTGACACAAGTTGGTGGGCAATGGTCCAACTTTAGACAAGAGTTGACTTGGGGAAAGTGAAAAAGGGATTTGAAAAAGACAAATAGGATTGCACCTACAATTCTAACGAAGGCAAGAAAATATGTTAGAACTAAGTTTGGTCTAGATTTCAGGGGCTATATTTGACAAAAAACTAAAGAAAAGATTGGTTTCAATCAACTTGTCTACTAAAATTTCACAAGTTATACACTAAAAAAACACAAATAACAACAAAACTAAAGTGAATGCAAAACAAATGCATGCACTTTTCTCATCTACACTATTATTAAAGATCTTAATCTCAAAAACATAAAAATAAAAAAATATGTATAAACCAGATTAAATATTCTTTTTTAATTATGTTGAGAGGCTAACTACAGTGGCAGCAAGGGGTGGAGTGTAATCGTGTGAGTGTGTTAACAAAAATTATTAAAGCGACGACATATAAATGTTAACAAAAATTATTAAAGCGATGACATATAAAAAATAATTACACCAGTGGCATTAAGGGATGACTCCAGTGGCATTAAGGGATGACTCTGACTGTGGACATAAAACCAAAATAGAGCCGACATAGTTTTTTTTAAATAACTAGACATATTTTTAAATAATTATTAATATATAACGGACATAGTTTTATTAAATTGATGAACATAAAAATAAAGCTAAAGCCAAAAAAAAATGTGTATAAATATAAGTAACACTCAAACATAAATTTGAGAAAAATCGAATCAAATAAAAATAGAGCAAATTGAATTGGAAGAAGAAGTTTAATTGGTAAGGACATTATGCAACCATCTTTTTTTTTGTTTTTTAAATTTTTTTTTTTGCATAAACAAATCTTTGAAAACTACAAACAAAATTAACGGCAATGTAAATTATTTACATTAGTTTAATGAGAGCTAGGGTTAGGATTGCTTTAGATTTCTACTATGGGAATTATTAAAAAATATAATTAAGTTTTTGGTATCATTTGGAAAAAAATAGAAAAATATTCCATTAAAAGCTAATTGCTAGAGCTAAGAATTGTGTTGCATTCCAAAAGAAAACCAGGGAGGATTATAGTTCTCCAATCTTTAAATATTTTTAATATGAGAATTAATTCCATAAGACAATTATAATTAAGTTTTTAGCATTATATAGTAATATGGAATTATAATCTTTAAATATTTTTAATATGAGAATTAATTCCATAAGACAATTATAATTAAGTTTTTAGCATTATATAGTAATAAGTATATATTTTAGCTCCTCACTCTATATATATTGTAATAAATTAATAAAATTATTAAACTAGTATAGATATCTTAAATACATTTATTAAAAGATAAGTCTCTATGGGCCTATCTATTCTCAATAACAATCTCAATATAAACACGCCAAACAGCCTATGAGACCACAGATACCAAAACACACTGCAAAGAGAACCAAAACTGACTGCAAAAGGCCCAAATAGGTACTCATGTTTATCTAATAGATGCTCATCTTTATCTAAATTAGACGGAAATAGGTACTCATGTTTATCTAATAAACACGAGTGCTTACGCTGTATGTACAATCTGTTTGAAAGCAGGCAATTCAAACATGGCGGGGAATATCATCTGTAATCCGAGGTTAGCAGCATCCTTACCAAGTATGGCTCCCCTTTGCATCCGCCAAATTCAGCTGCATCCCCTTCAGGTACCCATTTCACACCGCTTGATGATAAAGCTACGCTAAATTGAAACATGAATGGAGAAAATTCAAACAGATTCTTCACTAACTATATTTTTTCTTAAACCCCCTTCTTATCTTCGAACAGAGTGAGGTCTGAAAAGATTAAGATTAACCTATTCATCAGCCCAAATAAGAAGTGCATTTTGCATATCAAAATATCATATGTGATTATCTATAGCATCATCAAATTTTCGACATAAATTTACTAGGACAAGGACATCAAAGTCTCATTAAAGTATAAGAAGAACTGGATTGGTCTTGACCAAAACAGAAAACTTGGGCAGGTGGGCATGCTCTGAAAATGTTTCCCTGGGCTTGGCAACCGCCTTGAGGTATGAATAATGCTTGATCAGAGATAGAACCTGTGCCACATTTGAGTCCCTAGTATTCATTGACATGCCTTTTGACTAAAAGATTAACATCCATGCACCTAATATTGTGGGCCACTTTTAAATGCTTTTGTAATGCATTTTATGTATGTTTACAATACCTTCCTGCGTGTTATTCAAGCCCTTGTGCTATAGAACATGTTCTGCTGCTATCCCTGCACGCTAAATTGTATGTCTTAAGGTTGTTGTAAAGGCGTTATAAAGCGTATGTCTAATTAGAATGATCTGCGTCTATCCACGCATCCAATGGGGAGTTTGGATGACGTTTGTCTCATACCCTAGTGTTCTACTAAAGAACCAACTGTATGACGAAGCAGCCATCCTGGTACCTTTTTATTTGAAGCTAGCATATACATCATCAATATCAACTGTTGCATGATTGTATACCCCTTCATCTTGTCAAAGCTGGTGTATTTCTTGTTTGTATGTCTTTATTGTCTTACTTTTAGAAGTTGCAAGAGGCTAGGTTAGGAGACATCCAATAGAATTGGAACCAAATAGAGAAGATTAGCATGGCCCCTGTGCAAGGTGACTTAATAAAGTGAGAAATGCTCCAAGTAGTGACAGGTTAATTGAACAAGCTGGCTATAACCATAGGTTCATTTAGGGCTTTGCACCGGTATCTTATTAATAAAGTTGACGAAGGCTGCAGTCCATTTATAACAGGGAAGGAAATAACATGAAGCATTTGAAGATTTGACAACCGAGTCAGTCAGTGCTCTGATATTGGGTTGTTTGATGTTTGATCAAGAGGTCCAGATACACATGGATTGTCCATATATGTTGTCGGGTTTACTTAGCACAAGAAGATCTGCACAAATTGGACTGCCCATTGTACTTTTTAAGTGAATGGTAACAAAATCAGAGATTAAGTTATTGCGTTGATGCATTGCAAAGTTCTTGCTATGTACCTGGAGGCTGGGATAGACAAGCACATCAAGACATTTTTTAATGTGTTAACCTTATTAACAATTATTTTGGATGCAATCCTATTTACGATCTATACTATGCAGTGGTCAAGCAAATTTATGAAATGTTCCCTGAAACCTGAATTCTTCGGGAAGGTTTTATGTACATCTCATGGGATCAGGACTCTCATTGTGAAAAATGCTAGGCAATCTTTGATAGTTCATTTAAGGGAGTAGTTCACTGTATGTTACCATGCCATCACAACTCATATGGTACATGTTGACTTTACTTTGTGCTGTAGAGCCTTACTTTTGTAAGAGACTATTCAAAGATAAGTAAGGCTCCTCCTCTATGACTGAATTCTTGCATTACCTGTAATGTTCCCTTCGTGACACATGGTTAATATTATTTCTTTATATTAAAAAAAATTATTTGTTAAGAGTCAATTTAGTTTGTTAATTTGTATGTAAATTTGTAGAAGTGTCGGTTATTTCAAGGTGTATTATCAGTGGAACCCGACACCTTCTACATTGTTTTAATTAAGGGGGGGAATTATTATTTGTCGTAGCCAATATGGAGAAAAACATCACACTGCTTGAAAAATTTGAAGGTAAAGACTTCCATACTTGGCAAGTCAAGCTCCAGTTAATTCTTAATGAAAAAGATTTATGGGATGTAGTGAGTGGAACTATTTCAAAGCCAATCGATACTGATGGAATCACAAAATGGATGACAAAGGATCAAAGAGCAACAACTTTGATTGGTCTTGGACTTTCAGATGCATACCTCCACCATATTGACTTCTCGAAGACCTCGAAGAAAGTATGGGATGATCTCAGTGCTTTATTTGGATCACAAGCATCAAGTGCGAAGATGGGACTAAAGTAAAAATTATTTGGGTTAAAAATGATGGAAGGTGACAATGTTTTTCAACACATCAGTAAGTTTCATTCCTTGATAAATCAACTAGCTGGGATAAAAGCCAAGTTAGATGATGACAAATCAAAAGCTATTTTGTTAAATAGCATGCCTCCTAGCTATGGTAATATTGTGTTCACATTGAACAAAGTAGATGTTACCTTAGAAGATATAATATCTACCTTGATTGATGAAGGAGCTAAGAAAAGTGATTCTACTATAGAGGAAATTGCAATGCTTGTAAAAAATAAGCTTAACTATTCCTCTAGATCTAATTCTTCTATTTCAAAGGGAAATCACTTATCCAAGGATAGAATTTTGTGCTAATATGGCAAAAAAAAGGGACACATCATTATGAACTGTATTCAATGTGCCAAGGATCTCGTTGACGGCAAGCTAAATACAAATAAGGCAATGGTTGCATACAATGGTGAAGAATGTCTTTTTGAATTAGCTACTGAAGATCCTCCACACAAGAACACTGAGGAGGAATACATTCTCTAAATAAAATCAAGAGTTTGTATTTGTGATTGGATGTGTATGTCCCCAATCACATTTGTTGAGTCATAGTGATTGGATGTGTTTGTCCCCAATCACAATTGTTGGTTGTTTGTGATTGGATGTGTTTGTTTCCAATCACATTTGTCAATCACATTTGTTGAGTAATTATAATTGGATGTGTTTGTCCCCAATCATAATTGTTGTGAGCAGAAGTGTGTGTCCTTGTTCATAATTGATGTTGGATAGATGTCTTTGTCCCTATCCAAACTTGTTGACCTCGGATAGAAGTTAGTCCCTATCCTTGGTTCCATGGGTAGATGTGTTTATCCCTATCTTTGGATAAAGTCCAGTAAGGTCAATCCTACTGAAGAAGCGTAGTGAGGCAAGTTCCACTATTGTTTATCATGAGTAGATGTGTATGTCCCTACTCTTACCTTGTGTTTTTGATGAACTAATGAATGTGTTCATCAAGTGTTGTTAGCCCACCTATCCCCATTTGGAGAATGATGTAATAAGGGGGGGTTTTGGGAATATTAACATCATTCCCAAAGGTTTGTTAGTGTGTCATATAATAATTATTTGTTAATTAGTTGTAGTTTATTTGTTTGTATTACGAGTTGTTTTAACAACTCGTCTATGTAAGGGAGTTGTTATAGGAACTCTCCTATAAATTTGTAATATCTTATTGAATGGAGATATAGAAATATAGAAGCAAAGTATTCTGAAATCTCTCACAAAGACATCCTCTAGGATTGTGGACCTGTGGTTTGAGGACCCAACATACTCACATGCTCCACTAAGGGTTTCGACTTGACTCTTCATGTCCTTTCCTTATCATATGATGCTATCTATGTGAAGGGCATTGATTGAAAAGAATAGATAGTACTTCTTGAGGGAGAATAAACTTATTTAATCTTTTGGTTAGAACATTTTATGGATCAATGTACTCCAACCTCTAGTCATGGAGAAGCTACCTAGGATGATGAAAAAGGCACGGCTTCAAGATCAGTTTATGAGGCGAGAAATGCACTACAGAGGCTAATTCATAGCAAAATCACATGTAGTGGACTGGAAGGTCTGGTAGGAAAAGTTGTTTGTGAAAGGAAGTGTACCAAAGGGAAATGTTCAATTGTAGACCTAGAGCAACCTCTTCATGTAGCTAAGAGAGACAAAGGAGGCTCAATAGGATGGTTCTCCTAGACAGAAGTGAGAGTTTCCAAAGAGGGAGTTGAGAGTAGGATCCTTTGATGAGGAGTAGGATCATGATGAGTGGACCCATAAGGAGATGTTTGACGAGGACGAAGAGGAGAGTGGTGATGAGAGGGATGCACATGATGATGACAATGATGATCAATCTGAGGAGACAGTGCCACGTGCCTGTGTGATCAGATTTGGTAAGAACACCTTGGGTCCAGCTTCATTGGTGCACCATGAGATAGGAGAAGTATCACCACTTCTTCCAGCCAGACCTACTAGTTTTTTTTATGGACCACTTATATTGTGAGTCTGACCCAGTTGTCCTTGCCGACTAAATCAGTCCCAAGTCGTACCAGAGTCTCTTTTGTAAAGGATGATTTTGAGAGTATTTGAGGAAATAGCATGGACAGGATGTCAAGATGTACATAGGAGAGGCGTAATTGAAGGGATGCTCTGTAGAGGGAGTGGGTGATCATGCAGAGGAATGAAGTGGAGAGCAGACCATGCAGAGACAGCGATGGATAAAGTTGTTTTTCATGGAGTTTCTATTGATATTCATAGCCCTTGCTACTCTCCTCTCCCAGTCAAGTGGAGCAGTAGGATCTGCTGGTTGTTATTCATTACATAGAGGTAATGTCCCACAATCTCAGTTCTTCCGTCACACTCCCTTAATCCAGAAAAATAGTTGCAGCCACTTGAACACAAAGAAGCTGGTAGAGGAACCATGGACCAGCCACCATGAATACTATGTTTTTCTCGTCTAACAAGCCTTTGATACTTGCTACAGCTTTAAAAGTCTTTATAGTCAATTGCAAGCTAAGGAAGACTTCACACTGCAACATGCAATCCCAGAACACAATTTCACCCTTTCTGGCATACAGTCTTGCCAATGTTTGGACATAATTCTTGAAGCATAACTTCTCTAGGACCACCCAAGCATGCTCTTTCCAATCACAGGCCTGTTCCCATAAATCAATCACTTATCTCCATTGGCTCTAGGATACATGATTCTGATACCATGTTAGAATTTAATATATGGTTTTGCTTTTCATGGATCTATGTACCAAGGAAAGAATAAAGAACAAATCTGTAGAAAAATACTTGCTGTAATAACACAGATTGGACCTGGAAATTGACATCCAAGGTACACAACTACTGCTCTAGTAAAGTAGAACTATGCACTGACAGGATTATGAAAAAGTAGAAATACTTAACTTAGAAAATTACTGCAGAAATATAGTATGCTCAGGAAATTGATAACATAAGATGACTGATCTGAAAACTTGACAGATCAGTTCAGTATGCTTAGATAGACTGCACTCCTGCCAAGGAATCTTTTCTAGACTGGACCACTTAACCTGATCTGCATTTAATTCATTCTTTGTACAGTCCAGTAGTTAGAAATCTAATATATCTGCTAAAGATGCCATCTTCTTCACATCATCACTTCAAGATGAGGTGCAGGTTTGGCATATCCTTCACTGAGCACTAAACTTTACACTAACATGCACCTAAGTGGATGACATGGATTTGAGATTCTCTCTCCAGAATGAGCTGCATGTAGCCCATCTCATGCAAGAGTGGCTCTTAATCCAGGTACCTTAATGCAAACTTATATGCAACTTTGACTTTACTCAAAATTAACTAACAGGAAGGCCTATTAAGTATTAAGATAATGTGTAGATAATGATCAATCTTTTGCTTTTGCTTTTGCTTTTCAGTCTTTAGTTTAGTTAGCTTCAGCTTTCTGCTTTATGCAAGTTGGTCTTCTATTTTTAGTGTTTGCATTCTCTTTATAAGAGCATTCGCTCTTCTTTGTAAGACATTCAGATTATATTCAATAAACTCTCATATAGTTTTGTAACATTAAGAACTAAGTTACTGTCTTGTTGTCTGCATCTACTAAAAATAGACATACAAAAAACAGGGACCCCAAAGTCACCAAAAACTTCATAACAACATTAATTAATATTTTCGCCTCCTAAAGAATAGGAACTTCTTCAAAAATGGGGAACACATTGTGAGGAATTCCTTTGGCAACATCACTAAGCTACAAAGCAAAATGCTTAGGATAGATGCTAGTAATCTTAATAGAAGCCAACATAAAAGACTAGAAAAGAAAAGTATTTATATTGCAGGGAAAAATTGATAACTTCAATAATACTAAACATCATCAGAATTGAAGTTCAATTTTTTGTGGCCAACCAACCCAGCAGTATGAAAAAATGTTTTGATCTCATAAGAGACTAAATAGAATTCCTTCAATGGAAGATGGCAGTGCAATAGTGCATGGACCGAATAGCTAATATTGACAGGGGAGTTCAAGAGTACTGAAATATGTGGACAGGTCCAAAAATGTGGGAGTTGTGGCAGACAAAATGTGAGAATGCAGAAGTTTAGCAAAGTGGGGAGTGTGTAGGAGTAAAATCCTCTCTTAAAATAACAAAAAGTTGTGTCCTTGAAAACATTTGGTATAAGAATCGAGGAAGCTAGACTGGTAGAAAAAGACAAGCCTTGAGTCTCGGTTCATAGTTTTAGCAGGATGATAGAAAATTGAAGTTTCTCCTCTCAACATAATCATAATATACCTCTTGGTGTGCTGCTTGAATGCTTCTTTAACATTTGGCTTCAGTGCCTAGATTCCTTCTATGACAGTTCCTCCATCCACATACCTAGAGATGGATATACTTTTTATAGTATCAGCCACTTCACATCTAGGACACTAGAGTTGGTTGCACCTGCCACCATTTTGGCTAATGTTGAGTTATAGGAGTCTCCCATTCCTCAGACAGTGCATGCATCAGAACCCCTCTTTTCCATTCTAGAACCTGAGGATACTGCATTAATTTTCCTTTCCACGTAATCTCCTACTGAATAGTTAAGCATGATGCTCATCTTTAGAAAGTGGATTGATGCAACAACTTTTGTCTATGAATATTAATCATTGTGGTTAACTCTACCTGTTTATCTAAAATAAATAATAGGGAGCCACTTTATTGATAGATTAGTATCAAAAGGGACAATGAAATAAAAATTCTTGATGGTTGGAATTTGGAAACGTTGTACAAAACTGAGAAATTTATTGATTTTTTCATTCATTATCCCTCCCATTTGATGTAACCTTGGGAACTGATAGACATCTTTCATTCATTTTGCTGCTCATGCCAAAAGTCTGTCTCTATTATTATCTGATGTAATAATCTTCCATTCATATTTATACTTTGATAACAACAGAAATACATTTTTTTATTTTGTTTCAACAATGATTGTAGTAGGTGCAAAAATGCATATTTCTCTGTTTCATTCATTGTTTAGCTGTATCTGTTGTTACCGAGTGTACATTTTTCTGTGATTACCTAGTCTGTATCCTACACCAGAATCAAATTTTTTCTTTCTTGACAACGACTTTGCTTTGTAAGATCCTGAACGATGAACTGTTTGAATTATGTGAGCTTCCTCTCAAAGTCTTTTCTTTACTGGAAGATAATATATTCTCTTCTTATGCTATGAAATCAAGTAATAGAGAATCAATCTGCTGTTTCTGTAGCTTTTCTTTTAGACTGATTGAGACTACTTTTCCATGCTAAGCATGAAACTCAGTGAAATATAATGGAAGCTTTTGTGCCTTATAGAAAGTGCATCATAGATAGGATGTTGTTTCTCATAGGCAGTGCATCATAGACAGGATGTTGCTTCTCATTTTCTTTGGCACTCTTTAAAGAAGATTCTTTTATTATGTTTATCCATTTTTTTTGAAATTGATTCAGGATTTAGTCCAATAACCAGGTACACATTGAAATTTATATGACCGAAGATTTATGATAAGCCATCTATGCATAGTCTACAGTGCCTTTTGCCATTATACATTACAATAAGTTTCTTAATTTGTTTTCTGATGGGAAGTTTTGTGCTTGGACTGGGCAGACCCATAGAAATCTGGGCAATGTGATTTTGGTTGGAAGGTCACCTTCTATCAGTCATGGTGTGCTTAGTCATAAAATGTCACCTGCTGGAAGGTTTTTGCGTATGGTTACTAAACTTTCTCAAGATAAAGGTATATAAATTATCCTCTGCTTTATCACCTTTTGATACGAGGTCTTCCATATTTTTTCTTAACTTTCCTTGACTCTGCACTGATTTCTCTGATTTCACATGAAAAAAGTTAAAGTATGCTGTGTAGTGTGAAGCATGAATGTTTCTTTGTTCTCTTGGAGGACAGTTCACATTCGGACTTTCCTCTATAGTACATTTATTTACATCTTTGCACAAACCAACAAGAATAGACAAGCTACTATTGGTTTTTAAAGAACATTGGATAAGGAAGGGCTAAAATGCTTAGTAATAAATATTCAGGTAAGAAAATACAAATTTTTACTTGTCATTTATACATTGGAAACAAATATAATGTGCTAAATCCTTTTCCATTGGCAACAAATATAATGTTCTAAATCCTATCTTGTGGTTGTGTTGTTAACAATAGACACGTACTATTAAAGTAATGTTTTATTTATAATGGTCAATTAGCTTTTAGGATAGACTTTAGGAATATTCTTTATTCTTTTGTTTTATTCGTTGTCGCTCTTATCCTCTTTGGATAAATTATTTGTAATTTTATATAAGGATGCTTTCACTCCTTCTTTTATTATCGAATATCTTGGTAATAATTCAGTGTTTAATTTCTGTAATATGGTATTAGAGCCTGAGTCAAACTTTGAGATCTGTGAAAGTGTATCATCTTAGGAATTGTTGCCGGCAGTTCGCTCGTTGTATGGAACAGTACGAAATTGTACAATACTGTATGAAATCATCAAGGGTTTTTGTTTGGTTGAAAATCGCGGAATTTTTATTTGATAAAAAAATCGCTTTTTTTTTAATCGTTGAAAATGGCTTTAGGGAGCCATACCCATAAAGAGAATGTAGTAAGAAAAAGCTTGTTATATTTCTTTTTGGCTGCTCCATAGGAGGGCCTATTTACAGAGCTATGATTTTTCCAAAATCTTGTACATTTCTATATGCAGTTACATTGCCATCCTATATACATTCTAATTTATATATTTCTTTCTTTGAACTATCTACCCATAACAGGACTACATTATAAAAGCCCCAAACCGTTCTAAAAAACCTCTAGCCACCATCCATTAAACTACATACTGCAAAATGTTTTATACTGTTATACAAGCATCATTAACACAATAGTATTATATCTGAGGGGTCACAGTAACGCCATCCCCATTGTTTTCCTCCTCGCCATCCTCCGACTCCGTGCCTGACACCTCTATTACGAATGACCAGTCCACCTCTATAACCGGAGCAACTCCAGTAACAACCTTTAAAAATTCTATGCCCCATTTTGCTTCATGCCATCATGCTTGATCATTCTCACCAACAACCTGAATTATAAAGGGAACCTAAGGCCTAGTGTACCTCGGATTGATGCGTGGCCATTGTCCATGGTTTGGGTGGAAACCCAGACCTAGCACAAGATCATCCACAATTTTTTTCAAACATCTCCACCTCGGCTTCACTATAGCTGTAGTCATCGAGTGGATAACAATCTTCTCTCCCCCCACGTCCAACATAACTGCTACAAACATGGAGATGTCGGTATTGACACAATACCTATGCGCAGAGGACATGAAAGAGTCATCCAAAATCATTTTTATAGCATGCAATACCATCGCGGCCTTAGTCCTAAATACCATCTTCATTCTCAGCTCCATGATTTTCCCTATGAAGGCAATCTGCCTTCTTTTGGCCTTCAAACAGATTGTGGTATCCATGCAATCGACCATGAACCGAGCTGTATATATAATCAATTCCATAGCCATCCCTGGGAGGGGACTTATAATTAGCTTCGTCATTTGTTGTTCTTGCTTCAATCCCTCCTCGAAGTTCATATGCTTCATCCCATGTGGCTTATCTCTCCATCATTATTTAGATTTATGTCACATGATGTTAAAAGACTACGAATCGAACATCAAATCTTTCCAACCGTCCTCTGTGTGACAAAAGCCATCATTTTCTTTCATGTCTATTGCCACGTTCACCAACCTATCTGTCACATCGTTTGCTTCCCTAAATACATGCTCGATTTTGAAATCTTCTAGTTGATTTAGCAAATTCCAAATTGGGGATATAAAACAGTCTAACTTCCAACTTGGCATTGCCTTTCTTTGCAGTGCATTTATGATTATGAGCGATTCCCCCTCTAGTCAGACTTTCTTAACTTTTATTCTTCTACAAATTTGGACACCTAGTAATGTAGCCTAGATTTTAGCTTCCTTATTTGTGCCATCAGGTAGTTTTTTTGCCGCTAGGCCTACTACCACTCCGTTTTGATCTCTTATGATGCATCTAGCCCCTGATTTTCTTGGATTCCACGTGATGCTCCATCAAAGTTGACTTTGTGCCATCCTTCTCCTGGGCGAAACCTATTGTGCATCAACTCTGGTTTGATCAATCGGATGAACTCAGGCAACTCCGTTCAAAAATTGTGTTTTTTACAAATAGGGTTTTAGGTGGATTTTTGTCTCAAAATCGTGCCACTTTTTGTCTGAATCACGCCATTGTTTGCATGAAATCGTGGCGTTAGGTGGAGGAAATTGCACGACAGAAATAAGTTTAAAAATCGTGTTTTTTTGTTTTCAAGTCGCGATTTTTTTTTTAAATTTCTAGAAAACACGTTTATCATTATCTAAAAACTGCAATTCTTTTTTTTCTGTATACTTGTGCCAATTTTGTAGAAAAGAGGTTGTGCAGGTAAGGAGAACAGGGCAAATTTTTTTTTTGCAAGGGTGTATTTTTTTGCAGAAAATAACCCACGAGAATTAGGTTTTTAAAGCTGTGACAGTCATTTATTTTGGGAGGGTTGCACATTGGCTAGGGCACAGAAGAATGTGCCATTTATTTGCAGACTTGCGACTAGGGTTTTAGCTGAACTTTTCAGGTATTTTTCCACAAATATTTAAGCAGTTATTTTTTTACTGTTTTTTAACTTGCGGCTAGGGTACGGGGTATTGGCATTTTTCATTTGCTAGGGTTTGTGGAAAGACAAATTTTGAATAGGAAGGCATTTATTTGATCTTACTCCATAATTGCACTTTACGGGAGGGAAGATGACCTCTTTACCCAACATCATGTTGGAAGGCAACCGACTTTTTTTTGGCAAAAATTACAACATGTGGAAGCAACGAATATTGACGATTTTCATGTACAGATGCCTCCAAAAGATCATCCTTGGTATTGACACTTGACCAATGACTACGGGTAAAATTCAAGAAAGTTTGATGAATGTGACAGAGTAGTCATGTTGATCAAATTATTAGTGACTTATGAAATGCTTCCGTAGGTCCAGACAAGTACGACCTCATCTAAAATCTGGAAGCATCTGCGAGAATTGCATGAGATTTCAAATAAAGGCAGGGTCTTCTTCTTGAAGAATATGCTATTTTCGATTATGAAGGATGAGAAAGCGTCCCTGTAGGAGCATTTACTCAAGATCAAGGACATCAGAGATCAGTTGTCCATCGTAGGTCGGAAAATGGAAGAAGAAATGTTGGTAATCAAGCTAAAAAGCTTACCACATGTTTATGAGCATTTTATTGAGACACTCAATATCACCTCTACCAGTGTTGACCTGAAGTTTGAAGAGTTGTGCAATAAGCTCTTACAACAGGATATATGTAAGAAACATTTTGGTAGTAGCAGTGACACACAAGGTGTGGAACATGCCTTTGTAGCCAAAGACAAGGACAAAGGCAAATGGCCACAGAAGAAAGGACAAGGAAACAATGAGGATGCATCAAAGAATCTAAAAAACATCATGTCATTATTGTGGTAAGATGGGTCATATGAAGAAGCGCTGCAGAAAGAGGTTGGTTGAACAAAAATCCAACCAAGGAGGGCCTCAACAAAAGGCTCATGTTGCAGAGCATTCAAAGGAGAGGAATCAACCTTCTATGTATTCATGGCCAAACGACCAGCAGATCAGTCTAAGTCTTATGCATGGTATGTAGATTTAGGAGCATCACGTCATCTCACCCACATAAAAGATTGGTTCATGGAGTACACGGCTTGCTCTGATTCAGTGATCTTCGGTGGTGGTGAAGAGTACACAGTTGTTGGTAGAGGGAATGTGCAAATATCCTTTGGAGGGAAAAATTTAAATTTTTTCAATGTGTACTATGTGTCAGGAATGGAGCTTAATTTACTCTCAGTGAGTCAGATTATGCGACATTGTCCCAATTTGGATCTCATCTTTAGTGAACATATATGCTACATAGTTGACAAGGAAACAAAGAAGACTATTGCAATTGGAATAGAAGATCATGGATTGTATCGATTGGTTGATACTGGACAGGTCAAAGAACGTGCATTGACAGCCAAGAGTGCGTCTGATACCAGTACACTTTGGCATTAGCGATATGGGCACTTCAATTTATCCTATCTCTCTCAGTTGGCTCGAGATAATTTGGTAGATGGCCTTCCTGACATTCAGTAGCAGATACAGGGTGTTTACGGAGCTTGCCAAGTAGGGAAGCAACACATAACTCCATTTGATGACGGACAGGCTTGGAAAGCCAAGAGAATCCTACAATTGGTTCATGTAAATATTTGTGGACCAATGAACACAACATCAGTCACTGGTGCCAGGTATTTTCTTTTGTTTGTTGATGATTTTAGTAGGAAAATGTGGGTGTATTTTTTGAAATTAAAATCAAATGTGTTTAATGAATTTCAAAAGTTCAAAGCATTAGTAGAAAGAGTCTGGTTGTGACATAACCACTCTTAGATCTGATAATGGTGGCGAATTCTGTTCCAAAAAATTCAATGACTTTTGTACTAAACACGGCATAAAAAGACAGTATACAACACCCTACACTCCACAACAAAATGGAGTAGTTGAGAGGTAGAACCGTACTATCATGGAGATGGCTCGATGTATGATGGATAATAGGAGTGTTCCCAAGAAGTTTTGGGCTGAGGCAGTATATATTGCAGTTTATTTACTAAATAGGTCTCCAACATAGGTGGTGAAGTAGAAGACCCCAAAGGAAGCATGGTCTGGGAGGAAACCGAAAGTTAGTGATCTTAAGGTCTTTGGTTCTATTGCATATGCCTGGATTCTAGATGAAAAACAAACCAAGTTAGATCCTAAGGGTAAGAAATTAATGCTTATAGGGTATAGTGACAATCATAAGGCATACAGATTGATTGATGTTGACATTGACTGCTTGAATTTTAGTTGAGATGTTGTGATTGATGAGGATGCTGGGTCCTTCCAAATTTCTTCAGTGTTCAAGATTATCAAAGACCAGCTTGTAGTGGCTAAGGATTCAGGTGTTTAGCTTCAATTAGCTCTAGTTGAAGGGGGAGAGGATTTTGAGCACGAGGAGTCTCCCAGGCAAGTAATAGTACATGATTTGATTGATGATAACCTGGATCAACATCCAAATGACATAGGAATAGGTAGCCCAAGTCATGGTGATAACACTGATTTGGATGAAGAGGCTCCCAAGAAGAGACCAAAGTGGTGGGAAAGCACTATTGGAGATGTTTAGGTAAGTGAAATGATAGAGGGTAGATCATTGAGAGGCAAGAACAAGCAGAACACAGTTAAGTTTGCTCTAATGGCTAATATTCAGGGAGTTTATGAGCCATAGGTTTTTGAGTAGGCAAAAGGAAAACTTGAATGGGAAAAGGCCATGGCAACTGAACATGAAAGTCTTATGAAAAAATAAGACTTGGGATCTATCAAATCTTCCACTAGGGAAGAAACCCTTTGGTTGCAAATGTGTGTGCAAAGTCTAGTACAAGGTAGATGGTACTTTGGACAAGTACACAACTCGGTTGGTCGCAAAAGGGTTCTCACAAAGAGAAGGTATTGACTACAACAAAGATGAGCACTATTTGATTAGTCCTAGCCATGGTAGCTTAGTTTGGTTGGACAGTCCATCAAATGGACGTAAAAAGTGCCTTCCTCAATGGAGATTTGGAGGAAGAAGTGTACATGTCTCAACCACAAGGTTTTTAGGTTGCAGGGAAGGAGCATCTTGTATGCAAATTAAAGAAAGCTCTATATGGCCTAAAGCCGACACCTAGGGCATGGTACATCAAAATTGATAGGTATTTGGTTGAACAAGGATTTCAATGGAGTTCTTCAGATCCAAATCTGTACTCCAAAAACATTGGTAATGATACCATTTTGCTAGTCATATATGTAGATGACATCATTATTACAGGTAGTGAGGCACATGCAATTGAACAGATCAAATTAGATACAAGTAAAGCTTTTGACACGACTGATCTAGGCCTCTTACATTATTGCCTAGGTGTAGAAGTTTGGCAAATAGGTGGCAACATTTTTGTCTCACAATCCAAATATGCCAAGAGTTTGCTTGACAAATTCAGAATGATAGATTGCAAAATCTCGTCAACACCTATGGAGAAAGGGCTGAAACTTTCAGCCAAAACTGACTCTAAGACCATCAATGAGTCAACTTATAGTCAACTAGTGGGGAGCTTAATATATCTTACAGCCACTAGACTTGATTTGAGCTGTGCTGTGAGTTTCATTTCTAGATTCATGATAGCACCCAAAGTAGAACATTGGACTATAGCGAAGAGGGTGTTGAGATATGTGAAGGGGACACTTGACTTTAGTATTTTGTACAACATAAGCAAAGATCCTAGGGTGGTTGGGTTTACAGATTCAAATTGGGCATGTTCTCCACTTTTGGTTATGTTTTCAATCTTGGCACAAGTGCAATCACATGAACCAACAAGAAATAGAAGCAATAGTCAATCCTCGGCAAAAGTAGAATATCGAGGAGCAGTAAAAGCAGCATGCGAGGTAGTGTGGCTCAAAAGGATGCTTCAGACATGAAGATGCCTGTAGAAAAGTCTTCACCCTTGTTTTGTGACAATCAAGGGGTGCTAAAACTTGACAAGAATCCAGTCTTCCACAAGTGTACCAAATATGTGGAACTACATTGTCATTTCATTAGAGAATTTATAGATGATGGATCGGTTATGTTGCAGTATTGTCCTTCCGAGGATCAAACTGCAAACATTCTTACCAAGTCTTTGAGTCCTGACAAATTTGTAAAATTTTGGGATAAGTTTGGTGTAGTTAATAGATTGATCATTAAGGGAGGGTATTAAAGCAATGTTTTATTTATAATGGTCAATTAGCTTTTAGGAATATTCTTTATTCTTTTTGCTTTATTCGTTGTTGCTCTTATCCTCTTTGGATAAAGTGTTTGTAATCTTATATAAGGATGCTTTCGTTCCTTATTTTATTATCAAATATCTTGGTAATCATTCTATATTTAGTTTTTGTAATACATACATAGGTAAATTAACATTCGTGTTCTTTATAAATAATGGTTTCTGGTTAATTGACATATGAATTTTTATAATGCACTAGAGAATGCTAGGTGTCTGTCACATCACATGTTGGCTTGGATTTTTTGTTATTAGTTTTACTTGTGGTATGACATGATTTGGTAATATAAATTGTTTATTGGATTTGAAATTATTCTCTTATGCTGTATTCCTGATTTGACATTGGATATAAAGCAGTTGAAATATTTGTAAAGCTGGTCACTTGATATATGCATTACAAAAGTTATTGAATGTAAAAACTTAAAGACAAATTATACAGAAACACAGCTTCTGTCTATTGTTGCACTGAAATTGTTTTTGTTAGTTGTGAAGAAGCAGAGTTGGCAGAGAAAAAGTGTGTGCCATGTGAGTCAAAGAACTTGAAACCCATGTCCATAGAAGTAGCAGAGGAGCTATTACAGAAGGTAAAATGGTAACTTTGTTCTATATTCAATCTTCTTTTTTGCCAGCTAATTTGTGTTCATGAATAATTTCAATCCTCACTAGAGCTCAAAGTATTCCACCATTTTATTTAGATCCCAGGATGGAATATTTTAAATGAAGATGGCAAACTGAAGTTGCACAGAGACTGGAAAGTGAAAAACTTTATCAAAGGATTGGAATTCTTTAAACATGTAGCAGACGTTGCTGAAGCAGAAGGTTTGATTGAAGTAAACTGATCCTGAAATTCTAAGTTTGTGTTATTTCAGATATCATATGAAGCTCATTTTCTGGTATTTTATATATAACTTATTTTGATCACCCTATGAAAAATCTAATTTTCTTCCTCATAAATGAAGGATGAAGAATATTATTAGAAAAATTAGCAGCTGGCTTCTCTCACCATGCATTAGAGGCCTTAGTAGGGAGACACATTCATTCTGAACAAGTTAAATTGTAGGGTTTGCTCTCGGTGATAGGCCCAATATTTGTCAAACTATAGGCTTATTTATGACTTTGGACAGAGATCGACAAGGAGTTCAAGGATGATGGCTAAATGGGGCAGAAATAGAATTCAGTTATCCTATTTATACTTGTTACTTGAGGGACTTTCTCAACATATTATGCATGTTTTCACTTATCAGGAATCATAATAATTGAATTTTTTCCTCCAATGTGTCATTTTAAAATTTATGCAGAGGTGATTGAATCCATCCTTCAAATTGATCAGAACCGAAGATATTAAAATGACAAACACGAATCTATGTAATAGGTAGTGGGGTTTCTCTATAAAAGTTTGATCTTTTTTACGTTGCAGTTTACTTGCTAACGGTAAGAATGAACAGAAGCTGACCATATAAAGTAAATGGTAGGATTTCTAAATTTGTTCTCCAGTCATTACATAACAAAAAATCTCTCATAAAAAATATCAACTTCACATTTACTTTCCCACCGGTTTTGAGACTACATAAAGATTCATGATTACTTTGCGATAGATATAGAGAAATAGGAATTAAATATTTTCTCTAGTTGCAAATATTAAGATTTATTATCTTCATGTGAAACATAAATTTATCATTGTTCCTTTAATCTTTAGTAAGTTCTCTGTACTATGCTTCCCACCAGGCTGGCTCCTAGATGGCTTGGAATGATCTTCTTTAGACATTTGAAACTGCCTCATAGATGTTTTAGGAGTAACCATGTTGACTGCACGTGTTCCACTACCCAATGAATGAAAGCTGCTTGAGGTGGTCAACCTCCATTGCCACCTTCTCAACTTGGAAGTTGCTATTAGGTCTGCAAAGATACATTTTATAGGTACATCCTACAGGTAAACAATAAGTTGTGCAATTGTTTTTTCAATTTGTAATATCCCAAATGGGGTATTATCTTGAAATTTTGGATTTTCGGGCTTTCCAAATTCTGATTTCTGATTTTAATACTTTGAATTCTGCCCTAATTTCTACACTTTGGTTTTCTGCTCAAAACCTTAGATTCTGATTTGAATTTCTGCACTTTTGGTTCAAATTTCTGCCCTAACCCTAAGTCTGAAATCTGATTATATTTTCTGAATATGGACACTTCATGAACAACCAATAAACATGTGACAAATATCCACAACAATATGCTAAACAAGTAGATATTATTAGCTATAATTGCAATGAGGAACAATAACCATTCAAGGGCAAAACATATGACAAACAATTCTGATTTCTGAGTATGCAAACTGCTGCTTCAAATCTGTATGTATTGAAATGCAGTTTTCATCAAGTCCTAGGGCTCAAACATGCCCAAAACATAGTTGGATTGTTGCCACTACAATCCCAACCCAAAAACAATGTTTTACATACCAAATCAATGACAAGATGCTTCCAAAACCTCCAAAGGTTAGCGCCCAGGTCTGCTAATATGATTAGGGTTTAGAAACCCTAAACCATGTGAAAAAACCTCCACAAAGCTAATTCGCCCTTCACCAAGTGGCGATCCAAGATTGGGCTTAAACCCTAACACAATGTCACAAAATGTTGCTGCACAAGGGCTAATCAGGTCTGCTCCAAAAGTCTTCAAAGCTGCTCTAGAAATTCTGCTCCAAAATTGTACAAGTGCTACTCCCAGTTGAAAACAAAATACTGCTCCCAAAATAATTAGAATTCTGCTCCAAAAAGATGATGAAAATGCAGATCGAAATGATTTGATTTGATAGCCTTGAATCCTCCAATTGTGGCACACCTTTCTAGGGCAAAACCCTAGCTCCAATGGTCTCACAAATACCACGAACCTGCTGTCCCAACTGATCTGAAAATCTGATTTGCAATCTGCTTTTCCGTTCCACGAATATCTCCAATGAAGTGCAATTGTGAATTCCGTATGAATCCACCTCCAAGATGAGATTGGGTTTTCGTCCAATCCACCTTATTTTCACAAGGGTTTTCGTCCTTGGAAAATATACAAACAAACTTGCAGATCCACAAGGGAAAATAAAAGACATAAGCTGAATGATGCCCTCAAATGCCACAAAAGATCTTATATTTATAGTTGTTTTTCCTTCTCCTCACAAGCTGGCTGACCTAGGCATTTTTTCTATATTTTTTATTGGTTTTTCTCCTCCAAGAGGGTCGGCCCTCTTTTTGGCGCCCAATAAGACATTTTGTGTAATGTGCCTTACCTGTTTGTATTTTTTTTTAAAGATCTTTTTATGTGTTATTTTATTATTTTTATGTGATCTTTCAGACTAGAGAGGAGAATGCAGAAGGGGTTTTCAGTTTTCCAGCAGATGTGTTGCTGGAGCATATAATATATTGCATATAACAGAAACCCAGAAAATATACAATAGATATGAAGAAACTATCGACTACCCAGATAGTAAAATGGCCAAATATCAATTACTAACACATACCCAGATTGAGATTTGCAACTTCATACATCAGATGTAGCCGAACCAGCAATGGGTATGGCTAGAAATCACTCAAAAATTCCAAGAAATGCAAATTAATGTATTACAATTGATTTCAGCAAGGGTTGTGACCCTAAATGCCTCTAAGGCAGACTATAACAACTGCAAATAAGAGAGGATGATTGCTGCTCCAAGTTCCAACGTCTAGGCACATAGTACGGCCACCCAAGGGAAGGAATGCACACTAAAAATGTGCTGAAACAGACCTGCAGTATCGCCTTTATCTATGCACAATGAAGACACTCCCAAAAGCCTAGAAAAGAAGTCCAAACAGCCACCAAAATCAGACTATGTCTCCATGGGAAGGTACGACCTCATTGCAGCAAGTACGACCAGCCAATAGAAATGTACGGCTGCTCCAGACTTCGCAGAGGAGGTAGACCTCAAAACCAGGAGTTACAGAAAAAGGTGAGTAAGATGACACTTCCCTATTTTGATGGATCGGGTAAGACCACCGCTAGAGCTTGGGTCTAGAAATTGAACAGCTACATGCAGATCAGTCCTATGCCTGAGGAGGACGCCATTACTTATGCAGCGTTGCATTTGGAGGGAGTAGCACATAAGTGGTGGAGCAATGAGAAGGTCACACTGGGTCACGATCAGATTACTTCCTACATGGAGTTTACAACCAGACTGATTGATAGGTTTCATAAGGACCCAGAGTTACAGTTTAAGGAGTTGGCACAGCTGAGGCAGAGTGGATCATTAGACTCCTACATTTCTGAGTTCCAGGACCTATCTATTATGGTCCCAGATATTTTTGAGCGCAGATTGGTTATTCTGTTTATTGATGGACTGTCAGACCCACTTCGTGGTTGGGTTAAGGGTTTTGACCCTGCTACACTCTAGAAGGCCATGAAAAAGGCTCGAGACATGGAGTTATCAGTGTGGAGGAGCAAATTTCAGTCTAAGGGGTTTCCACATAGGAGGGACAAGGAGAAGGAGAAGAAACCATTCCATAGAGATGTTGAGCAACTTAAGGACAGGTCAAACAGGTTGATTGATGATCAGCTCAATGAGTATAGGAGGAAGAATCTTTGCTTTCATTGTAAAGAACCATAGGATCCCTCGCATAAGTGTCCACATAAGGCTAAGGCCAAATTGATTGAGTACTATTCAACTGAGGAGACTCAATCAGAGGCATCCGATTCAAATTCAGATCGACCTTCCGATCACAAAGACAGTGGAGATGAGAGAGCTTCACAACACAATACTGGAAGTGGAGGTATTATTGCCCAGTTATCCAGTTTCCAAAAGGTTAGTTCTTTTAGGGTGCATGGTGTACTCGGTGGGCAGCGCATTATTACCCTTATTGACACAAGAGCTACACATAATTTTATTGATGAGGAATCGGTAGCTCGCAAGGGGGTTGAAGGTAAAGGAATTCGAAGGCTTCAAAGTGATGGTGGCCGACGGGTTCAAGATGCAGTGTACCAGAAAAATTTCAGGGCTGAAAATAATCATGGGAGAGTACGAGCTAGTAGATGACTTTTGTGTTGTTGGCATTGGGGATACTGATGTGGTTCTTGGCATGCATTGGATGAGCCAGCTAGAGGAGTTCACCATGAATGGAAGAAAATGGAGATGAGGTTTGAATGTAATGAAAAGAAAATATGTTTGAGAGGTATATCAGATGGTGGACCTCGAGTGGTATCATTGAAGAGGATGGAGAGGCTGTTGAGACATGACCAGGTAGAGTGGGCAGCAGAGTGCCTTATTATGCCAGAGTCCCCACCACGACAGAAGGATAGCTATCATCTTGATATTCAGAAGTTACTATCCAAGCAAAGTAAGGTGTTTGGAGATATTCCACTAGGAGTGCCTCCTGATAGAGGCATAGAGCACGTGATTGAGTTAGAGGATGGGACCAAACCCATCATGATCACTCCATATCGCCATCCGAAGAGGCTCAAGGATGAAATTGAGAAAACCATCAAAGAGCTACTGGAGATGGGACACATTCAGCCCAGAAGAGCCCAGTCGCATATGCAGTTGTACTTGTCAAAAAGGAGGATGGGACAATCAGGATGTGTATAGACTACAGGGCCTTAAATAAAAAAACTATCAAAAACAAGTACCCTATCCCGAGGATTGATGAATTGATAGATGAGTTGCATGGTGCTCGTTATTTTTCTAAGATAGATCTTAGATTGGGGTACCATCAGATTCGCATGAGGGCAGAGGATGTAGAGAAAACTACTTTTAGATGTCGTTACGGCCACTTTGAGTTTTTGGTGATGTTGTTTGGTTTGACCAATGCACCTACTACCTTCTAGAGTTGCATGAACCAGATTTTTAGACAGCAGCTTCGAAAGTTTGTGTTGATTTTTTTAGATGACATTTTGATTTTTAGCAGGACTTGGGAGGATCACTTGAGACATCTGGAGGAGGTGTTGAGTATTTTGGAGAGTGAGTCCCTCTATGCCAAAGAGTCCAAGTGTAACTTTGGCATGACAGAGTTGCTCTATCTGGGTCATATTATCAGTGCAGATGGTGTCAGGGTAGATCCAGATAAGAAAAAGGCGATTGTTGATTGGCCCCCCACCTACAAACCTCACACAACTTAAGGGCTTCTTTGGTCTATGTGGTTTTTATAGGAGGTTTGTAAAAGGCTTTTCACAAACAGTAGCACCTTTGACAAATTTGACAAAGAAGGGAGCCTTTGAGTGGTCAGAATTAGCCCAACAGTGCTTTGATCATTTCAAGCACTTAATGTCTACTTGCCTCGTGCTTGCGATTCCCGATTTCACTAAGCCATTCGAGTTGCAGTATGATGCTTCTGCAAAGGGAATTGGGGCAGTACTTATGCAGGAGAAGCACCCGATAGCGTTTGAAAGCAGGAAACTTCAGGGTGTTGAGAGGAGTTACTTGGTTTATGACCGAGAGATGTTGGCCATTAAGCATGCGTTGGCCAAATTCAGGCAATATCTGGTTGGGGGTTAGTTCATAATCAGGACTGATCATAACAGCATTAAATATTTCATGAATCAGAAGGACCTAAATGACAGACAACAAAAGTGGGTAAGAGGAACATAGTTGCAGATGCCTTGTCACGACGACTGCACTTGTGTTTAGTTGGGGAGATCTCTGCTGATTGGAGAGAGATGAGTATAGTAGAGTATGTTAAGGACTCTTGGGCAGCAGGAGTCATTGAGGGCACAATCAAAGATGAGAGATTCTGTGGTGAGTGATTTGATCATGTACAAAGACAGGATATTTTTGGTGCCCAACTCACAGTTTAAGCATAAAGTAATCAAAACTTTCCATGATACACCAATGGCTGGCCATCCTGGATTCTTTAAGACATACAAACAGATTCGGGAGAGGTTCAGATGGAAAGGACTGAAGGATGAAGTACAGAAGTATGTTCGTGAGTGTCCCATTTGCCAACAAAACAAACATGTGCATACCTTTCCTGTGTAATGTGCCGTACTTGTTTGTATATTTTAATGATCTTTTTATGTGTTATTTTTAATTTTTAAAGTGGTCTTTCAGAACTAGAGAGAAGATGCAGAAGGGGTTTTAGTTTTCCTGCAGATGTGTGTTGCCGGAACATATAATATAGAGCATATGTGGACACCCCAGAAAATATGCAATAGATATGAATGAAATATCAGATACCTAGATTATAAAATACCATATAATGAATTACTGTTACATACCCACATGAAAATATGCAACTTTGTATCAATGTTGAAGCTGGACCAACAAATGGGTATCACAGATTCACTCCAAAATCATCAGCATAAGGAGGAATGAAGTATACAATGCAAGTGGGGGCTGCTATGGCCCTGGACGCCTCACTAGGAGTAGGCTAAACTGCTATAAACATAGAAAAGAGACTCTAGGAAGAATCGCTGCACTCTAGGCAAGGTGTACGACCTCCTTGGGAAATGTATCAACAATGAACAGCTATGAAAGTACCTCCAATATGTCTGAAACTGATTTGCATCAGCATTGAAGACCAAACAACCATGTGTAGGAAATATGGCAGCTCCAAACAATGTCAAAACTCCCCAAAAAGTGGTACGACCTCCATGAGGGATGTACAGCCAACAAGGAAATGGTAACTTAGTCACAAAGCCTCTTCAAACCCTCTTCAAATCTGCAGTCCTCCAATACAAATAGCTGATCACAAACAATCTCCGAAAGATATAGCAACAACTCTTTGAAATCTATATCACATGGACTCCAATGAAGCACAAGAATGACTACTGGATGTATCCATCATCAAAGGCACCTTTGGGTGGTATTGCACACCTGTAGAATGCTGTTACTAATGGAGGTTTTCGTCTCCAAAAGCCTGGTTTGAATGCTCAAACCCTCAAACCCTAGCAAAGCTCCAAAGAGAAAATATCATAAAACAAGCATAATCAAATGAGCTCCAAAATCCTCTTTTATTCTCCCTCCAAGATGGGCGTTGGGCATTTAGGAGGGAAATTATCTTTTAAAACATCTTTATTTCCCTAGGGAAGGGCGCCCATGGTCATAACTTAATAATGTCTTCATTTTCATAAAGTCACTTTCCCCCTCAGAATATAATAAAGTCCAAGTTAAATATAACATTATTAATCTTCGGACTTTAAAATAAATATGAAGACGGTGTCGGAATGAAGTGATCTATAGCTCGTCAGAAAACCCTCGACGAGACGAGTCTGATGCCACTCTGAAAATGCTCAACCGACACTGATTCCCAACTTACTAAAAATAGTAAGTAATGACCAAGAGCAATCTAAGGCAACTCAGAGGGTGACAACTGGATACACTGAGTTCGAACCACAACTCCACCACAGACAGAAGCCTCCAAAGCCAAACTAACTCTAGTTCCCTAACCAACCAGCTAATCCACAGGAACTTAGTGATGGACTAGCCACGTGACTAGAAGAGGACATTATAGTCCGCCCTCCCTAAGATTGCTTGCCTCAAGCAATATCAGATCAGGATGCTCCAATATCTGCTCGTTCTCCCAAGTAGCATCCGCTACTGGCTGGTTCTTCTATTTGACCAGGTACTCTCTGATGACCCTTCTCAAGTTACGTTCCCTGGTATCAATTATAGCTTTGGGTACCAATATCAACTTCCCCTCTTCATCAAGAGGAGGCATCTCAACTGAGTGTATCACATTATGTCCCAATGCCTTCTTGAGGCGAGATACATGAAATACATTATGTACCCTGCTACCTGCTGGAAGCTCCAACTCATAAGCCACTTCTCCAATCGTCTTGGAGATCCTGAAAGGTCCATAATATCGGGGCTTAAGCTTCTCTGCTCCACTCTTCTTGAGAGTGGATTGCCTATAGGGCTACAACATGAGATGTACCATGTTATCAACCTCAAAAGATCGCTCAGTCCTCTGCTGATCTGCATACTGCTTCTGCTGATTCTAGGCCTTTTGTATATTCTCCTTCAAAGACCTCATGATGTCTTGACTCTCCTGGAGGTCTTTGGCCTTCAGCACTCTGCTATCCCCAAACAACAGATCAACGAAGTTCGGTGCTTCATACCCATACAAGGCCATAAATGGTGACATCTGAATAGACATGTGGTAAGTGGAATTGTAACAGTACTCCCCCATGTGAAGCCACTTAACCCATGCCTTCTGCTGCCCTGAGACATAATTGCGGAGGTATCCTTCTGCCCATTTATTAAATATCTCTGTCTGACCATCGGTCTGGGGGTGGTAACTCGTGCTGGGGGTGAGCTCTGTGCCTATCAACCTGAAGAGCTCTTGCCAAAAGTTACTGAGGAAGTTGTTGTCCCTATAATTGACAATGTTCCTTGGCAACCCATGTAGTCAGAATACCTCACGAAAGAACAACTCTGCAACCTAAGCTGCAGTGAAGGTGGTAGGGATGGCGAAGAAATGTGCATATTTTGTCAATCTGTCCACTACCATGAAAATGCAATCCCTGCCTTGGACTTTCGGTAACGCTGTGATAAAGTCCATAGAGATGCTATCCAATTTCCTCTCAGGAATGGGCAGGGGCTGCAGTAAACCTCCTGGAAACGAGTGCTCCTGTTTATTCTACTGACATACTGGGCACTCTCTCACGTACTGCATCACTTCTGTTTTGAGGCCCTTCCAGGTGAACCTCTCCCTAACCTGCCTATAAGTTTTGAAGTATTTGGATGCCCTGCCATAGGCAAATCATGGAATGCCCTCAAAACTTTCTGCTTCATCTACGAACCTGGCACCAAGAAGATCTTGTCCTTGTAAATGATCAAGTCTTTCACCACTGTGTACCTGTCATCCTTGATGGTGCCATCAATTATTCTAGTAGCCCATGTATCCTTAGCATATTCAACAGATATCATCTCTCTCCAATCATCTGCAATGGCACCTAGTGCACACAAATGGGGCCTCCTGGATAAAGCATCAGCAATAATGTTTTTCTTACCTTTGACATACACAATATCAAATTCATAGGCTTGTAGCTTGCTGACCCACTTCTGTTGCCTTTCATTCAAATCTTTCTGCCCAAGGAAATGCTTCAGATTGTTATGATCTGTCTTAACTACAAATTTGCTGCCCACCAAATACTGTCTGAATTTAGCCAATGCATGCATTATGGCTAACATCTCCTTGTCATAAATACTGTAGTTGCGTTTCACACCCCTCAACTTCCTGCTCTCCAACGCAATGGGGTGCTTAACCTGCATGATTACCGCACCAATGCCTTCTCTTGAGGCATCACACTGCAACTCGAAGGGTTTGCTGAAATCAGGTATGGTCAATACAGGGCATGTACTCATAATCTATTTGAATTTGTCAAAGCACTCCTGTGTACCCCCTGTCCAACTAAAAGCATCCTGACGAGTCAAATTTGTGAGGGGTACATCTAACTGAGAAAACCTCTTCACAAACCTGCAGTAATACCCACATAGACCAAGGAATCCCTTCAGCTGAGTGAGATTCTTTGTTGGTGGCCAATCCACTATTGCTCGAATCTTCTCCGGGTCTACCTTCACGCTGCCAGCACTGATAATGTGACCCAAGTATAACAATTCAGTCATCCCAAACTCAAACTTTGATATCTTGGCATATAAAGACTCTCTCCACAATGCTCAACACAATGTTAATGTGTTTCAGGTGCTCTTCCCATGTCTTGCTGTAAATCAAAATATTATCAAAAAATATCAGAACAAACCTCCTCAACTGCTCACGAAAAAGTCTGTTCATGTAAGACTCGAGGTGGCTGGTGCATTTGTTAGGCCAAATGGCATGACCAGGAACTCGAAGTGCCCATAGTAACACCTAAATGCTGTCTTCTCCACATCCTCATCTCGGACCCGAATATGATGGTAGCCAGATCTCAAACCAATCTTGGAGAAGTAACAGGACCCGTGCAACTCATCAATCAGCTCATCTATTCTGGGAATAGGGTACCTGTTCTTAATTGTTTTCTTATTGAGCTCCCTATATTCAATGCACATCCTAAGAGTCCCATCCTTTTTCTTCACTAACACCATTGATGATGCAAATGGACTCTTACTTGGCCTTATGTGTCCCATCTCGAGAAGCTCTTTGATAGCTTTCTCAATTTCATCCTTAAACCTTTTTAGGTGCCTATATGGAGTAGTAATTATGAGCTTTGCACCATCCTCCAACTCGATCACGTGCTCGATACCCCTGTCAGGGGGTCTACCTGGTGGAATATCACTAAAACCTTGGTGTGTTTAGTCAGAAGAGCTTGTATGTCTGGTGGGTACTCTCGTTTCTACTGCTCGAAAACTGCAGGCATCACCATCACCTCTGCTGCCCACTGTATCTGATCATGGCGAATCAACCGCTCCATCCGTTTGAGAGAAACAACTCTCAATCCACCATTTGAAATGCCCCTGAGCATATGTCTAACTCTGTTCACCTCAAACTTCATCTCCATCGTCCTCAAGTTGAGAGTGAACTCACCTATCTCATGTAACCACTTCATACCCATCACAACATCCATGTCACCCATGCTAACAACATAAAACTCCGACTGGAAAGTGTAATTGTTTAGCTGGATGGTAAAATTGGGAATCCTCCTAGTGCAAGTGAGTACGAAACCATCGGCTACCTTTACCTTGAAACCTGCAAACTACTCTATCTTCAACCCCCTCTTAGTGACCAAGCCTTCATCAATGAAGTTATTAGTGGCACCTATGTCAAACAGGGGAATGCATCTCTGCCCACCCAACACTCCTCGGAACCTGAATGACCCTTCTCTCTGAATGTTCGAGATATGGGCTATAGGTAGGGATGTCTCTTCATCCTTTCCGGAAACCTCAGATGCAACATCTGTCTCCGAATCACTGTCTTCTGTATGCTGCTCTGAATGTGGCTCAGATTCCACGGACTCATTTGCTGAATAATATTCTATCTGTTTGGCCTTTCCTTGGGCTGCACACTTGTGCTTGGGATCCCAAGGTTCTCTGCAGTGAAAACTGAGCTTCTTCCTCCCGAGTTCATTCCACTGATCATTATCTAACCTGGAAGAACTCTTATGTGGCTGGTGTCCTGAGTCCTTGTGGAAAGGTCTCCTGTCTCTCTCCTTATCTCGCCTATGCTGGAAGTTTTTATTCTGAAATTTACTCCATGTGGAAGACTCCATATCACGGCCCTTCTTCATGGCCTCCTACAATGACATAGGGTCCAAATCCTTCACCCATCCTCGTAGAGGATCAGACAAATCATCAACAAAGAGTACGATCAACCTCCTCTCTGATATATCTAAAACAATGACTGAGAGATCCTGGAACTCTGAAATGTATGAGTCCACCGATCCACTCTGTCTCAACTGTGCCAGCTCCTTGAATTGCAACTCAATGTCTTTCTTGTCAAATCTGTCTATAAGTCTGGCTGTGAACTCCACATATGATGTAATCTGGTCATGCCCCAGAGTTACCTTCTTGTTACTCCACCACTTTTGCGCACTGCCCTCTAAGTGTAAGGCTACATATGTGATGGCATCAGTCTCTGGCATGGCGCTGATCTGGAGATAACTGTCCAACTTTTGGACCCAAGCTCTTGCTGTAGTTTTTCCTGAACCATCAAAGTGGGGTAAGGTCATCTTTCTGACTTTCTTCTGTAGCTCAGTATTCTGCTGCCTATTACCCCCTCTGGGTCTGTCTCTCATCCTGAGATCTAAATAGTCCCTGAAAGTCATTTCAGCTCGAAACTTCGCACTAGAACCCTGCCAATCTCTAAAGATCTCATCCTGAAACTCTACCTGTGTAGCATTCCGTTTAGGCATCTCGTCCCTCAACACAAAGATAGGAATGTCGGGTCTATTTGCGGCTGTGACCTGTGTAGTACCCTGGTTATTCACCGAAGCCTCTCCATCAAGATCCCTTTATCTGTTTCTATCCCCATTGTTTCTGTCACCAATCCGCTCTCCATTACCCCGGTCTCCATTACCTCTATCTCTGTGTTTGTCTCCGTCATCCCGGTCTCTATTCCTGTCATTCCTGTCTCTGTTATTCTCATCCTAATCCAAGTTGGGAAATAATCGGCCAAGAAGCCGTGTGAGTGCCTCCTGAGACCTGTCCATCCTGTTGATCAACTGCTGCTGTCCTCGTGCCAAGTCATTGAGAATATCCCGTGTGCTAGGCTCTCCTATTTCCCTGTCTCCCATTTCTTCTAGATGCTCTGGAAGTACACCGGAAAAGGGATCTATTCTTGGAACTTCAAGGTCTTCCTCACTATAAAATACCACTGGTTGCTCCTCAGCAGCTACAATCTTTGTATCGGTATCAAATGGATTTGTTTGTGGCATTGGATTCTCTAGTTCTACTAACTGCGGATTTTGAGTTCTTTGTAAATTTTTGGTACCTTGTTTCTGTCTAAAATAATATCTATCAACACTCGGCTGCATGTCTCATTTTCACTTCTGCATGTCTGTTTTCAACCTCACAGGGTGACAAGATCACTGCTCTGATACCACTGTAATGTGCCGTACCTGTTTGTATATTTTAATGATCTTTTTATGTGTTATTTTTAATATTTAGAGTGGTCTTTCAGAACTAGAGAGAAGATGCCTAAGGGGTTTTAGTTTTCCTGTAGATGTGTGTTGCCGGAGCATACAATATAGAGCATATGTGGAAAACCCATAAAATATGCAATAGATATGAATGAAATATCAGATACCCAGATCATAAAATACCATATAATGAATTACTGTTACATACCCACATGAAAATATGCAACTTTGTATCAATGCTGAAGCCGGACCAGCAAATGGGTATCATAGATTCACTCCAAAATCATTGGCATAAGGAGGAATGAAGTATACAATGCAAGTGGAGGCTGCTATGGCCCTGGACGCCTCACTAGGAATAGGCTAAACTACTGTAATCACAGAAAAGAGACTCTAGGAAGAATCGCTGCACTCCAGGCAAGGTGTACGACCTCTTTGGGAAATGTATCAGCAATGAACAGCCATGAAAGTACCTCCAATATGTCTGAAACTGATCTGCACCAGCATTAAAGACCAAACGACCATGTGTAGGAAATATGGCAGCTCCAAACAATGTCGAAACTCCCCAAAAAGTGGTACGGCCTCCATGAGGGATGTACGGCCAGCAAGGAAATGGTAACTCAGTCACAAAGCCTCTTCAAACCCTCTTCAAATCTGCAGTCCTCCAATACAAATAGCTGATCACCAACAATCTCCGAAAGATATAGCAACAACTCTTCGAAATCTATATCACATGGACTCCAATGAAGCACAAGAATGAATACTGGATGCATCCATCGTCAAAGGCACCTTTGGGTGGTATTGCACACTTGTAGAATGCCGTTACTAATGGAGGTTTTCGTCTCCAAAAGCCTGGTTCAAAGGCTCAAACCCTCAAATTCTAGCAGAGCTCCAAAGAGAAAATATCATAAGGCAAGCATAAGCAAATGAGCTCCAAAATCCTCTTTTATTCTCCCTCCAAGATGGGCGTTGGGCATTTAAGAGGGAAATTATCTTTTAAAACATCTTTATTTCCCTAGGGAAGCACGCCCACGGTCACAACTTAGTAATGTCTTCATTTTCATAAAGTCACTTTCCCCCTCAAAATATAATAAAGTCCAAGTTAAATATAACATTATTAATCTTTGGACTTTAAAATAAATATGAAGACGGTATTGAAATGAAGTGATCTATAGCTCGTCACAAAAGCCCTCGACGAGACGAGTCTGATGCAACTCTGAAAATGCCGAACCGACACTGACCCCCAACTTACTAAAAATAGTAACGACCAAGAGCAATCTGAGCCAACTCAGAGGGTGACAATTGGATACACTAAGTTCGAACCACAATTCCACCACCGATAGAAGCCTCCAAAGCCAAACTAACTCCAGTTCCCTAACCAAGCTGCTAATCCACGGGAACTCAATGATGGACTAGCCACGTGACTAGAAGGGGACATTACATTCTGCAAGTTTGCTACAACCATTACCAATTCCCAATCAGAAGTGGGAATGTATCTCCATGGACTTTATTACAGGGTTGCCTAAGGTGCAGGGAAAGGACTGTATTTATGTGGTGGTCGATAGACTCACCAAATTTGCACACTTTGTTGCAATTTCAGCAACCTTCACAGCTACTCAGGTGGCTTATTTGTTTTTCAGGGAGATATTCAGGTTGCATGGGGTTCCCAAGAGCATTGTCAGCGACAAGGACATCAAGTTCTTGAGTTTATTTTTGTAGGAGTTGTTCAGATTATGTGGTACAGAGTTAACTCCTAGCACTAGCTACCACCCGCAGACAGATGGGCAAACAGAGGTGGTGAACAAATGGTTAGAAGGGTACTTGCGTAACAATGTTTCGGGGCAGCAGAAGGCATGGATCAAATGGTTGCATCTAGGGGAGTACTGTTACAATACTACACATCACATGTCTATTCAGATGACTCCTTTCAGGGAACTATATAGTTATGATGCCCCATGCTTTACAAATCTCTTGCTTGATGACAGTCGAGTGCCTAAGGCTAAGGATCTTTTGCAGGATAGCCATGACATTCTCAGAGAGCTTAAGGAGAACATATAGCAGGCCCAAAATCAGTAGTTGTATGCTGATCAACACCAGGTAGAGAGGAGTTTCGAGGTTGGAGACATGGTGTACTTGAGACTCCAACCCTATAGACAATCCACTCTCAAGAAGAGTGGAGCCGAGAAACTTAAGCCCAGATTTTATGGTCCATTCAGGATTATCAGACAAGTGGGCGAAGGTGGCTTATGAGATTGAGCTTCCATCAGATAGCCGGGTGCATAATGTGTTCCATGTTTCCAGGCTAAAGAAAGCTCTTGGCCACAATATAGTTCCTTCTGCAGAGCTTCCACCATTAGATGAGGAGGGTAAGTTGATCCTAGTACTAGAGGCTATCATTGACACCCGGGAAAGACATTTGAGGAAACGGGTTATCGGAGAGTACTTGGTCAAGTGGAAGAATCTGCATGTCGAGGATATCACCTGGGAGAGTGAGCAGATATTGCAGCACTTCGAGTTGAGGTTGCTTGCGGACAAACAATCTTGAGAAGGGCGGACTGTAATATCCCCCACTTAGCTCATCACTCCAGGGGATCAGGGTTAGCCTATAATTCGACTTCCGTAGGCTAATGGATGTGATTAGGAAGTCATTCCAGGGACTTACTATTTATAGTAAGTCGCGAGCCGAGCAGTTACTATTTCTGGTAGGGCAGTCGTGGGTGGTCCTTGGCACATAACTCATGGTTCAAGATTGTCGAGAGCACTAATGGTTATAAGATAATTTAAATTAAAGATTTAACTTATGGTTTTATGAGATATACTATAACTTTAAGTTATATTATAAAGTCACTTTATATATTAAGTTATAACTTGAAAAGTGACACTCCTAGGGATGGGCGCCCCTCATGGTGTCGCAAGGTGATGTTTTAAAAATAAAAACAAATTAAAAAATCCCTCCCTTGGGTGTTGGAAGAGGAAGGCAAATAAAAGACCAAAAAAGTGACTTCATTTGGTTATGCTTGGTTTATGATATTTTGCTCTCATATTGAGTTTTGCCTATGCATAGGGTTTGAGCGTGGCTCTAGGGTTTTGATCATCGATTTGTAGAGACGAAAACCTTTGCAGATTTGCCTTTCTTCGTGCATGAAATATTGCATCAGGAGAGGATCGAGGGAGCTCAATACAGGGCTTCCATTTGTGCATTCAGTGGAGACAATTTGATTTGGATTTGGGGAGAACATGATCATATCTGGTGAAGATTTCGTGAAGCAGCTGAGAAGCTTCAAAATACAAGCAGATTCACATAGTTTTGGTACTGATTTTGAGTAGTATTTCCTTCATTTGTCTGGCCGTACTATTGCTGGAGTTGGCCGTACCAAAGTAATGTAGAGTTGAGGGTTTGGACTTCATCTTTCATGGTGTTTGAGCTTCCTAATCCGGTCGCCCATCATTGGTAGACCCAGTCGATGCCATAGCAAGAGTTTAACAGCAATTTTGGAGCCTTTGTTTGCTAGTTCAAAGGTACAGCAGGGCCGTACATGACAGCCAAGGGTGTGAGCCTTCAAGGAGTGAAAAACCAACATCATATCAGCATTTACCTGCCCTATCTTGGGCGTTTAGTGACTCCTAATCAATCATCTATGGTTGTGTTGCATTATCATACTTTGTATTGAAGATTGAGCAATTTTCTATATGCATTGTGGCTGGTTCGGCATAGGCCCCAACATGAAATGTTGAATCTTGACATGGGTATGTTTCCATAATTCATATTTCATCTAAATACAATCTGGGTAGTTGTCAATTTGTTAATATCTCTTTTAATTTTTCTGGGTTTGTTCATATACTTCATATTTCATACATGCAATGCAAAAATCAAACATGCAAAACAACCCATAAAACCCTAAACAACAGAAGCATCAAAAACACAAAAAAAACTAGTCAAAGCAAACATGTATAGAGGGGTGTATGTTACATTCAGTGCAAAGTCTTTGTCGTGGCATGTGTGTAATGTTCCATTTTGGCACATTGATTATTGTGAGCATTTTGGCTTGTTTTTAGTCTCTTAGTGGCTATCCGGCTTTGTTTGGGAGAACTCCAATGTTCTTGGAGTGGCCACAGATCAGTTTTACAGAGCATTTGGTTATGGCTTTGAGCTCAGATGGTGTTTATGATCATTGTGATGCTTTCTGATGTTTGATCGGGTTCCCGGTTTGCTCTCCAAGATTCTTGGAGAAGCCATTTATTTTTGGAAAGTCGCCTGGAAGGCATCATTCATCTTCCCAAATATCATGGAGTATGTTGGTATGCTTAATTTTGCAGTTTGGTGATGTTTGGGATTTTCCACAAAATGGTGTTATTTAATGAGCTATTTTAATTATTATTTTCATTTAAGCTCCTAGGGGTGAAAATAATTAATAAAAATCTAAGTGTTATAGCTCGTTGGAAAGAGGAAGAAAAGTTTTAAATTACGGATGCATCATTTTGGGGCCTTGCGAAGCAAATATTTCCTTTATTTTGATAAAGGGGTCTTTGGAGCTAGAAAAAGCTTTTAATTAAAAGTGGTGACTTTAAGTTGTGCGCACATAATGAATTATTTTATATTGTTTGAGGAGAAATATGAAGGGATAAAGGAAATAATATTTTATTTCCCTCAAAGTTATAAAAAGAGGAGTTGGGCTCATTGTTTGGACATGCTTGGATTTTATAATGAAATGCTGTTGGGATTGAACCAAAGAGTTCTTCCATATTCTTTTGAGGACGAAACCCCTCTTGTAGAATGCTCTTGAGGATGAAAACCTTCTTGAGGTTTGGTGTGATTTCATACAGGAATCACCATTGTGCTGAAGGTGGATTGGGAGCAAGCTCATACAGAGTTTGCCTGGGAGTTGATCAGAGTTTGAAGTTTTTGTTGTGATTTGCATTGTAAACCATTTTGTATTGCTGGAATACCATTTTGATATTATCTTGTTTGATATTGAATTGAAGAATGAATTCTGAGATTTGAATGCAGATTTGTTATATTTTGGTTGTTCTTTGGCATTACCTTACCACCCATACATCATGCTGTACCATTTAGGGAAGGCAAAATTGGTTGTGATAGATTCTTATTCTTTTTAAACATTTATTGATTGGAAAGTTAATGTTTGAGGTAGGCGACATTATCAATGATGTTTGTGGTGATTTGAGTTTGATATGAGTGGTGACTAGGCTGCCGTACCTATTGAAGCATCCGTACAGCAGCAAGGTCGATCAATGATTTTGGGCATTGTTCTTGTGGATTGGGTGGTAATATGGTATGAGATGCATTTGTATAGCGCTAGCTAAGAATCATGTTCTCCTTTCCAATATTTATAAGCAGTCATTTGGAGTATTTGTTGTGTTATACTATTTCTGTGCCGTACCAGCATAGTCTGAACCATCTGGGTGCAATATGTTTATGAAATTTCAATGTTGATCTTTGGGCAGTTTTATTGGTTGCAATCTCATTCTCTGGTATTGGCGCCCTTCTTGGAGTAGATATGCTTTGATCTTGGGCTAAGTTTCAAATGTATGAAGTGATCTTGAGAATATGAGGTCGTACGGCCATACCTGGATCTGTGTGTTTCAGAAATCAGATTGGATTTTGTTATGGGCAGTATGAATTCAGTTTATTATTGTCAGCTGTGTGTGAATTGATTTGGGATGCTTGAGGGCAGTTTGATCATGTGTGCTCACGATGACACTTGGACAGTATGCAAATTTACTAAACAGTAATAAGAAGGCTGAGTTGTGATTTCAGACTTGTCAATTTGGACAATATGCCGAAATTCCCAGCTTGATATTTCATAATTGAGCAACTTAATCATCTTCTTGTGCAGGTAATAAGTGATGTCTATCATATTGCATTGATCATAGATGATTATTGTATTTCATTTACTTTAGCTATCAGCTGATGATTTGCTCTCTATGATTTTATATTGTAAAAATACATATAATAACCCCTGGATGGTTTACCACTAGTGTGGAGTAAAGAATCCTTCTTCTCTTTCTTCGTACCCACTTCACAAGTGGTGTATCCCCACTGAATAAGTGGATGGCTTGTACTTTTCATTCTTGCTTTCATACCCACTAAAGGTGGCGAATTCCCACAACTTTGTGGATGCCTGCATATGCAGATGAATGTTTACTTGTTTGCACAATGTTCTAGTTTTGTAATCCAAAGCACAATATGCTCTTACCTTGCCCAGTTGGGATCTTGGTGATCAGAAGTGTGGAGGAGTTTAGTTGTACTAACACTGTATATCCTTGTTCATTATTTTTGAAAAAATTTTGGGGGTTGTTTATTACAATGTGTCAGTCATAATAACCCAGTGATGATGGAGATAAGCTTGTTGAATGGGCAAGTGCTTTGCAATCTTGATCTTGATTCTATTGAGAGTGTTTTCAGTTTGCCTTTGTACGAGAAAACCAGGAGATTGATTTGGCTGAATCTGAAGGAGAGTAGAATAGGAAGATTCTTGAAGGCCAAAATCATGTGAACATGCATTGGCTAAAAGAGAGCAAAAAGCAAATCCCAAAATCATTTGGAAAGAATGTGTTCAAGGAAAAACTCGCCATGATGATCATACTTCTCAATCGAGTGATGAGACAAACATGGGCTAGAACATTTAGGCCATGGATGATCTATATCACTGGTATAACTTGCAAAGGTGAGATCTACTTGGATTGGGCTATCTTGATCAATGAGTGTATTCACAGGTAGTTGATTGATTTTGAGTGCACTCACGAGTTCCATATGTCCTGTTATTTGGTCTATGCATTTGCAAATATGGGATCTTTTATAGGGTTATCAAGAGAGGGATCATTCAACCTCATGCACATTTATAAGCATTTACCTTAGCTGGAGTATAGTGGATCATTGAAACACTATCAAAGGGTGAATGGTGCCTTTTTGATGCATTTAGTTAGAAAGATGGATTAGGAGTTACGTATCTGTTGTTTAGATTGGGCCAAGGCTATTATTTCAGAGGAGGATCATTGGTTTGTCCAATTCCCAACTTTCAGCTATATTAGAGTGTTTGGTTTATCATCCTTTCAATACATACTTCCTAGATATCTTTGTGATTACATAGTTATGCTCGAGTTTTGTAGATAGGTGGCTGAAGTTCATTTCATACAAAGGGACAAGCATAAGTAGGCAGTGAGTTTTCCTATTCAGATAGGATTCTATAAATGTAAAAATACCATTGATGCAACGGATGTAAATGTAGAGATTTCTAAGTTTAACTTGAAGCTTTTCTATGAAAAGTGCACCTATGAGCTGAATGGCATTTTATATGAGAGATTGTGGGCTCGTTTTCAGCTTGTGCCAAATATAAAAGACTTTTGGGCAAACTATGATGATGGGTTGGAAGTAAGAAAGAGGGATCATAGTCGGCTCACAAAGAAGGTAATGATTGATTTTATCCTTGAATAGGAGCCTTAAGACTTTTCAGACTTAGACAACAAATTTGGAATAATAGCCTGTAAATATGATAAAAAGTAAGGTCTTTGAAACGAAAAGGCCATATAGAGGGAAAATTCAGCTAGGTTCGTGCAACATCATTAGAAGAAAGTAGCGCCTTCTTGTTCTCACATGAAATCAAAGTCAATAGTTAAAGGCAGCAATAGGAATCAGAAGGAAGAGGATAGTTAGATTCATGAGCAATAAGTACTTCAAATATGGCTTAGGTAATCCCAAAGTTCAAGTTGGTTGCTAGGAAGAGCACAATATATCTTCTCATCATTAACTAAGTGTGTGTAATGTCCCCATTTTGAGCTAAGGAATGATTTCTAGTTTGAGCTTGTTTCTATACATGGAGAACTGGAATGTTGGTTTATGTCTACACATGGAGAACCGGAATGTTGGATCAACTAGTATTTTATTGGGTTGTTTGGAAAATGCAATATTGAAATTGTATTTTCAATCATTTGATTTGATCTAATAGATTATGGAATAAAAGGGAAAATGAAATCTTTAATTACATTTTCCTCTAATCTATTTTTATGGAGTTTTGTATTATGGATGATGCTAATCGATGGGATGAGGAATTGCTCCAGGCAGGACCTATTTTGTAATGGTGTTATCAAATAAAGCCAACGTTGGAGGAGTTGCATTTGCCCATGAAGGAAGAGAGGTCCAAGCTATTGAAATTCATTCAAACATATTCCAACGGCTATCATAGAGATGATCGACTAGCATGAGGAGGAGTTTGCATTGGATCATGGTCCCATTTGATTCCAACGGCCAAAAGGAAGAGTTCACCCAAGGAAAGGTTATGGATTGGAGAGCCAATGGTTGGAGCATTCGCCCAAGACAAAGACATTTAAAAACAATTGTGTGGAAATTCAATGCCAACGGCTAAGCAAGGGATCGATGGCCAAGGAGAGGAGAAGAATTAAATGCAAATTCAAAATGCCAATGCTATCGTTTATGGTTAGTTATGGATCAACTAAAGCATGGTAAAGATTTTAAATGCAAAACTCATGAATTCAATGCCAAACGTCTAGTCGACTATACCACCTATGCATTCGCCGAACCATATGAAGGATTTTAAATGATTGTTTGCAAGCATTTCCAGCCGCCCTATGTTAGAGGGAGTCCATTGCTAGAGGATCAATCCATATGTGAAATAGATGTATTTCGTTTAAAACAATTAAAGATTGATTTTAAATAATTGAGTTCATGGATGTAATTCATTTAAAATGATTCAAGACTCTTGTTCTTCATTGGTGGAATTCAAGCTACATTCCAAAATGTCAAAGAAGAGGAACACCTATCTTTGGAGAGGATAAATAGAGCTTTCGAAGACCAATACGGGACTATTGATTCATTGGTATGTTTTCTATTCCTTTTGTTTTGGCGGAGAATTCCGATTTTCAATTTTTTTTTGCAAGGAGATGACCCCTTGTATGATATGGTGATGGCCCCATATCTAATTGAGAGGTGATATCATTTAGATTTTTACCATTGGAGCTTTAATTTGCAGGTTTTGTGGATCATTTGGGGTGAATTGAATATCATTGAAACCCTTGGACATTGTGGAGTTGAGCCAAGGTAGTCGATTTGGCAAAAAATATCATTTTGTGAGGGTTTGCAAATTAATTTCAGTTCTGATTTTTGCAACAGTCAATTGGGTATTTCATTTCAGGGGTCATATACTTGATTTCATTGAAGATCTTGAGAGTTGAAGACCTTTGAAACATCATAGAAGTTAAATCTTGCATCTAGGAGTCAATCGCTTGGCTGGGGAGGAGTATTTTGGCATTGTTTTTGCTTCTTCAACATTTCTGGGCAGTTATACATTTTGTATCAGTCATAGCAGCAGCAAATATACTGTTATCAGTCAATTATTTGTGCTCATACAAGGCTGCAATAGTGACATATTGTCTTTTTGATCAATGTTCATTGATAGTACCTTGATATTCTAGGGTTTGAAGGACATTTGGATGTTATTTTCATGATGATATCAAGTCTGATTTGACTGATACAGTGACTGCAATTTCATAACAGCAGTTTGTCATATGATGTTCTTTCAATTTTTATCAATGAAGATGCAAGGGTTTTGATGGCTCATATATATGTCAATGTATGTTGATGATTTTCATTGGTTTGTGGAAGATATCTAAAATTTGAGAAAATATTTCAGTCAATTGTAGTAGGGTCTTTACAGTGGTATCAGAGCCATAATTTTGCCAGCCTATGGGTGATGAGTACATAGATCCATTGCCACATTACTATAGAAGAAGTGTAATGTCCCCAATTGTCCTTCTGCCTAAGGGATAATTTTATTTCTAATTATTTAATGTTACCTGGCAAAAATGTTAAGTTTAAAAGGTAATATTAAATATTATATTAAAAGGTTATAAAGTGACATGATAGCTTAGTTTAATAAAGTCACTTTATAACATTATACTAAGGCAGAAAAATAATAAAAGGTTCTTTTGAGAGAAGTAATATGAAGAGACAAAAGGGAAATAATATTATTTTCCTCTCAAAAGGTTATAAAAGGACAATGAAAGTTCATTTGGAGGATGCTTGGGAATTTGTATTGTTATTCTGTTAGATTGAACTTGTGTGTCCTTCCATTTTGTACCTTCTTGTGGATGGAAACCCACTTGAAGAAGCTCAGTTTCAGTGGTGGAAGATTCACCCTAGCTGGGGAAAAGGGTGGCTTCACTCAGGAGTCACATGGAGCTAACTGAGATCAATGGATTTTGTAGAGTTTTGTTTGTGCAATCTAGTCATTCCACATTGTGATCAGTTTTGATGAAATTTTGGAGTGACTTAAAGTTTTTTTCTATTTCTTATGTTCAGTTTGTATTTGGCCGTACAAAGCAGGGTTGAAATTGATCAAGATTTCAATAATAATTATTATGGGCAAATTTCATATGTAATGTCATTGTTATGCATTGGTGATCTTCTGCAGTACATTTTATGGTATTCTGAGCATTTTTTAGATGAGTTTATGGGATGTCCGTACAGAACTGGATGTCCATACCTGAATAGTACGATCCGATATTGTTTCCTTTTTTCATTTTCTTTTGAGCAGTTTTGAATATGCATTTATATTGGTATTGATAGGTGATCCAAGTCAAGGAGTTTTTGTGAGTTTTGATGGTGTTCTTGGATACCAAATTGCAGGCTGTACTATCCCAGGGCCGTACAGGCCAGACATGAACTGAGTGAAGGTATCAAATCTTATGGAGTCTTTTTGATTCAAACTTATGTGGAATACCTTTATATATACTAGGCGATCCTTTTCAAGATCCTTAACATGGTTTTTGGCATAAAATACTAATTGCTGGGAATGATCATACTAAATCTGCCATACCAACATGATATGGTCGATCTTCATTTAAATTTGATATCAGCTTCTTTGTCTTATAAGTTTGTTGCAGTATCATTGTGATGTTAACAGGATCATGTTGAGACTATTTTGAAGAGTTTTGGGCGAGTGATACCATTTTGGTGAACATTTCTGTACCAGGATGGCTGTACTGCCTGAAGGGTATGATCAGTGAAAGAATTTGTTGTTAATGCTGTTGGATAATAGTGTCTTGTGCAATGTGATTCAGTTCACTGGGTGCCTTCAAACATAGATAGTTGAGTGGATTTTATGTATTGAAAATTATTATGAGATAGTCCGTACTCCTGAGCCATCCGTACCATGGCAGACATCATGTTCTGTGTATGATCAGTTTATATATCTCAGTCAAAGTTACTTAGTGAATGATAACAGTTAGGCAAATCAGTTTGTGGTGATTTGAAGGAGATGTGGTTGTCTATGAAATCATTGTGAGGTATTCATTTCATGCATGATCAAGGAAATCATTCATTATATGCTGTCCCACATTGTATGAACTGTTATGATCAGTTGACTGAATGTCTTATACCTAGGCTGGGTGAATCAGTCTAGTCATTGGCAGTGGTCTTTAAGGCTGTGATTCCATTTTAGACAGTCTATATGTTCTCAAAAGGTGCTGTACATGATAAAGGTTGAGGGTGTTCAATGCAAATCAGTAGTGTGTTTGATATTGTGATGATAAGAGAAATAATCTCAGTGTTGTGGGCTGTTAGCAATGATTTCATTTGCTACTGTTAATACATGTTTGTGCAGAGTGGCTGTACAGCATAATAGGGGACTAGGTCTTTCATGTGTTACATCGACTTACACACTGCTGTTGGTGGAACAAATGAGTCATCTCTGGTATTATGTATTTTGTTGCATTCGTTGTAATATTTCCTTATATGCAAACTCATACAATTAACCCCTGGATGGTTCAACCGCCAGTGTGGAGTAATTGAACCTTTTTTTCTTCTTTCTACCCATTGGATAAGTGGTGAATACCCACTGAATAAGTGGAGGACTTGTACTTTCTTTCTTGCTTTCACCCCCACTGAGAAGTGGTGAATTCCCACATTTTGTGGATGCCCGCCGTAGCGGATGAATTGTATTTTCCTTATTGCATAGTTGCTTATTGTAAGCCAATCACTGTATGCTCTCAATTTGCCCATCCTGGGATCTGGGTGATCAGAAAGTGTGAGGCATTTTAGTTGGTTTATGCAATTGATGCTAACACTGATATCATTGTACAATTTAAAAAAAAAATTTGGGGTAACATCTTACAAGAAGACAAGGTACAATGGGTGATAGAAGACAAGCTAATCCATAGGATGATATGGATCATATGATTAGAGATATGGTGGAAAATCAAAGAAGAATGGTGGAAAATCAAAGAAGAATGGCAGATGGTCAGCAACAAACAAATGCAAACATTCAATGAAGTATTGATAGGCTATGTCAAGTTTTGACGGGTAACCGGATCAACAACATGGCTAATCAAGATGATGCAGGGAGTATTGCAGGATCACAAAGGACAAGGAGAACACGCACACCAATAGTTGAGAGACCCATGCAGCCTACTTTTCTTCCTAGAGAAGAAGAGGTAATTCGGGAGGAATTAGAGTATGAAGATGAAGAGGTTGATGATTGGACAACTTGGATTAATGAGTATGATGCACTTCCTGATCATGTGCGTGATAGAGTGAGTCTCAATAATTTCAGAAACCATAAGCAGTAAAGGCAAAGAGGATGTGTGTTTCAACAAAGGCAAAGAAGAGCACGACCAACACAACCAAAAGAGTACAAGGATGCATTGGAAAAAATTCCTCTTCCTAGTTTTGATGGTAGTGGTAAAATGAGTGCTAGAGCATGGGTGAACAAATTGGATACTTTTCTTACACTCAAGCCCATGAGTGAAGAAAAGGCTATACACTTTGCTACTATGCATTTAGAGTGATTAGCTTATGAATGGTGGCATTATGGACTTGTGTCTCAACATCATAACAGGATCACTTCATATGATGAGTTTGTTCAAAAACTCATTAACAGGTTTGATAGAAAAAATGTTGAGGTCTACTACCGTGAGCTTGCACAGCTGAAGCAAAGTGGTAGAGTGGATGCTTATGTGAATGAATTTCAAAAGATTGCAGTCATGGTACCTGATATGTCCGATAGAAGAATCACAATGTTGTTTGTTGAGGGGTTGAATGATAGGATCAAAGGATTGGTCAAGGTTCATAGGCTAAGCACACTTGACGAGGCTATTGATCTTGCACTTGATTTGGCCCACTCCCAAAAAGAATGACAAAGGTACTTGTCATGTCCCCATATTTAATTAAATCAATTAAGTAATCAATTATAGATTTAATATATTTAATAATAAACGAAAATATAAAAATAAATATTTCAAATATTATTATAATAATCATAATATAATTTAGATATTATTATAATAATAATATAATATAATACATAACATATTATATATGAATAAATACAAATAGTAAATATTATTATTATTATTATAATAATATCTAAATTATAATTATCAATATACATATAAATGTTAATAATTAAATATTATTATAATAACATATTACTATATTAAATAAATATGAATTATAAGTCAATTATTATTATAGATATTATAAAATATATAATATATAATAAATATGGTATAAACGTAATTACTAAAAGTCAAAGACCATTATAAAGGTATTGTTGTGACCAAATCACACATCGCCCCATTGCAGATTGGGACCCCCTGTTCTTTTTTTAACTCCAGTGCTTTGCTAAGTCTTGTATGATGTCTTAGGTCGACTGCATGATAGAGTCAGTGGTTTGTTTGAGTTCTCGAGTCTAGTTCTCATTCAAGTTGTCATATGCTTTCATTTTGAGATTAATCCTGAGGTATGTTTGAGATCCTGAAACTGACTAAGTCTGGCATCCTGATCCTGAAATCCTAAAAATTGGCTAAGTCTGAAATTTGGTGGATCCTTAAAAATCCAGAATCTGCATGTTAAATCAGGTGGATCTGAGACCTATCTCAAACATCCTGAAAGGTATATTGAAAAATATTTAAAGTATAAGAAATTTTTCTTATACTTAAATATATTTTCAATATACCTTACCCTCTAGACCTTCAGTTTTTGGCACGGATTTGCTCTGGGAGACTAGGCACATTTTCTCATTTGCAGATACCCAAACTAACGCCTTAAGTTGAGACTCCAATATGCGCCTAGGAGAGAATACACTTCCAAACAACCTAAGATTGGCGCCTTGATTGAGAGGTTGTCAGGATACCTCAAGGAGTAAAAATTGACAAGTTAAACGCATTATGAGCTTGGGCACTTTTGTTAGGTTCAAGTGTCCCGCCTTAGGTCGAAGATGTTTGGGCGCCCTTCATGCATCAGAAGATACTCTTTTGGCGCCTATAGTAAAAGACTCTCCAAGTTGCGCCTAGGAGAAACAAGGATTGAGATGTCTCATTGAAAGCAATCTAAGGTGGCGCCTAGTATGAAGAACCTCCGAATGGACAAGGCTTAACATCTGAGGTAATGGCGCTCCTTGACACTAAGACTATCCTTTTGAGCGCCCAAAGAAAGTGTTGATGAATGAAGTGAGTTTGTGGTGTTTGGGGATTCAAGAAGAACATATTTGGCGCCTTGATAGAAAGTAGCTTTCAAATGCAAGTGGTAAAGTCGAAAGATAAGACAAGGTGTTAGGCGTTTTTACTTACCACTCTTAACCCAAATAGGCGCCCAATATCAAGGAGGCCGTCTGTTAAGCAATTGGGAATAAACATCCGTCAAGAAGAGATAGCCGCATTTGACTTGTCACTCTCACCTCCATAAGCGCCTAGAGTTCAATTACATCCAAGAATGTCTAAAGTTGGCGCCTAGGTGAGGGAGGTCCTCTAAGACATTCACTACTATTTAAAGCATGACAAACGCCAGGTGTGAAGCTATTTACCTTAGGTGCCCCTTTTTTTCTCCTCTGAAAAATCATATTAGCGCCTAAGGAGTATAAGGTCCTTGGAACTCTCAACACATGTTTGAAGTCATCGGAAATCAATTGGGTTTGAAGCGCCTTCTCAAGCATCTTTTGGCGCCCTGTATAACTCACCCACTCTGGCGCCCTTCTATGAATCCCTAAAGACATTTTGGCGCCTAGAAAAGTGGTAAGTTTCAAGTCATTGTGTCAATCCTCCCAACTTAAGTTTTGAAGATAAACCTCTAGGACGCTTTGAAAGAGGATGATGAGAGTTTGAGCGCCTAAGGGAAGTATGATGTAAATCAATTGGGTTGAAGTGCCTTTAATCATCATGTTTTGGTGCCTTGTGGCCATAAGAGTGATAAAGGTGTTAGGCGCTTAGGGTTAAAGAAACTCTATTTGAACACCTTAAAGAGAACTTAGTAGATAGTGGTGAGCCTAGGCGTTATCCCCTTTCATGCTTACCCCATTGTGGCGCCTAACATATAAATGTTTGTTATTTAGGCGCGTGTACTGAGGTTTTGATAAGATCACTGAGGTAAGTAACAATGAGTTTTGGCGCCTTGATGTTGATGAAAAGCCTTAAGGGCTAAGGCGCTCTTTCACTTCTACAAAGACATACCTCAGCGCTTAAGAGATGTAGGAGACAAGTGTGATGTTGTAAGCATGGAGAATGGACGCCTTACAAAGAGAAGTATCTAAGATAAGTTTGGATCATTTGAATAACTAGTAGGCGCCCCTTTTGGTTATTAAAAGCATCCTCATTGGCGCCTAGGATGTGGACGGTTTGAAAAGTAACATGGGCACCTTGTGTAGGTTTAAAGAATCACTTTTTGGTGCCCTTTGAAAAGAGTGAATTTTTTTTGAAATTTTAAAACAATTACATTAAATGCATTACAGGCCGACCAGCATTAAATGCACATGAAACCACTATATATGAAGAGCGCCCCCTCTTCATTTGTCATCATTCACATTCCAATTTCAAGGAGGAGCAAACTTCTTCAAGGGGCAGCGAATTCTTCACAAGGGAAGGAGCGAAATTTTAAGGAGGGAAGCTAATATTAAGGGCAGGCCTGCCTTTTGGAGGACTGATTCTAACATGTTATTTCTGATTTCTGCCATTTTTAACTGATTTTCATCATTAAATCCAGAAATCTGCCTTTCTCTAGATCAAAAATTGATACAAGGTATGTTTTAAATCACTTTTTCACTTCATAAAGTTGCCTTCTATTTTAAATTTCATGATTTTATCATCTAAAAATCAGGATTATAAGGGTAAAGTTTATCATTTCAAATTGCTCATTCGAGTCTTGTCTTGTAGATAAATGGGCATGATGGCAAAAGAGAGGCAAGTGATGATCAAGATGGATGCCAAGTCCACTATACCTGACTCCAAGCTTGAAACGCAGTGGAAGAACGTGGGAGACACCAACATGGGACACGTCAACTTGGATGAGGTGAAGGACCTCTTGTTCGCCATCACAAGGAATGAAGACATCAAGGCCATTGCAAAGAGTGGGATTGTACAAGCAACATGCTTCCCACCTACCTTACCTAGTGTTGAGTTAATATTGGAATGTGTTCAGCGTTATGACAAACAGAAGAGACAGATCATAGCTAAAGACAGGACTGTTCTCGCCTATCTGCAAAGAGAAGCCATCCAGGAGATCTTCAACATCCCAAGCCGGAAGGGAGTGTTCATCTGTCCTACGACTGCTCAATGTACTTTTGAAGGCGATCCTAAGCACTATATGCAAGAAGTGAGAAAGAAGTGGATGACTGATCCATCAATCAAGATATACAACTCCGAAGATCCAAAGTATCACAAGGCAGACTTTAAACAAGAGATAAGTTACTTCATCATGTTCCTAAATCGAGTAACAGGTAGGCCTCAATCATCTACTTTTGAAGGATGGATGTATACCTATTTTGATCATGTGTTTACAAAAAATAAAATGGTTGACTGGGCTGGCCTTATAAGCCATTGCCTTGATGAGTAGTTTGAGAGGTTTGATGAAACAAAGTCCTTCATGACTTCCTATCTTGTTTACATCCTAGCAAGAAATGTGGTATATAAGAGATTAATAGCTAAAGGAGAAGAAGGTACAAAACTTGGACAGATTCTTTCACATCAGTGTTATCCTCAGCTTCATTTGAAGAACATCAATCATTACAAGAGGTTCAATGATGCCTTCGCCATGTTCATAGTGAGAAAATTGAGAGGAGAACTGCATAGAAGACTAACAGGTGCTGCCAGGAACTTCGTCAAACAATATGGAAGGTACTACATTCAATATGACAAGTTTACTTATATCAAAATTCAGGGTTTCACCTCCTTTCCATACAGATTGCCTATATATCCTACCAACAGAATGGTGTTGCTGGAAGTTTCAAGACAGTTGTTAGAGTTTCATAAGATGCAAAGGGCAAGAAAGAAAGCCAGAGTTCAGTTTTCTCTCCAGCTTGGCAGATATTACTCCTGTCCATCACTTCAAGCAGCTGAGCATTCAGAGGTTGAGCTTCAGGCATATCATCTACATCCTCATGATTCAAGGAGGGAGAACTTCGATCCACATGAAGCCATTAAGCAGTCATATTCATCTTACAAACATGTCGAGCAGCTAGAAGATCATTGGGCTAATGCTCTTGATGATGATGATGTCAGAATGCAAAAGTGTTCAAGGCTGAAATGGTATTTAGTGAGAGCTACTAAGATACTAAGGATTCCTGATTAGTTAGATAATGAAAGAACTCTTTTAGATAGTGAGTACAATAGGATCCGGAACCTGCCTTATGATATCAACTGGGCTGATAGAGAAAGGGTTCATGATGAAGGATTGATAGAGCCTATCATCGCTATCACTGAAGAGCAAATAAAAGAGCAAGTACAAGCATTGCTTGATGAGGAAAAGAAACTCACTTATACTAAAATGGGAGAAGTTGATCATTAGGAACAACATAGTGCACTTGGTAGAAGTTCACATAGCAAGGACAATGAAAGAGATTCAGGTCAAGCAAAGAAAAGAAAGCAACTTGAATCTGCACAAGGAGAATCCAGTAAAAAGAAGAAAAGGAAAAGTATTGAAACTGCTTCTTCCAGACAGCCAGGTGATACTCCACTGAATCAAGACATAGTGGTGCATGTTGAGGATGCAGTTCCAGAGATTCCAGTTGAAGAAGTGCCTTCGAGTCCACATGATACTGAGATCATTGATGAAGCTGACACCGAAGACAAGGATGAAGCTGAAGAAGAGTCATTGTCTGCACAAGGAAAGCAATTACAACAGTTGCAAGATCTTTCATCATTGCCAGAGTGGCTGCAAGAAAGAATCAGGGAAAATTACGAAGTTGAGAAATGTTCTCCTCTTCCAGTTGATGAGTTACTTTTGGAAATGTCTAATGAAAAAACAAAGAAGAAGGCCACTATCCTTTCAAAGATCACTAAAGATGAAACAGGTGTAAGGAAAGTTCATGTAGCAGTTCCAAGGCTCGAGAAGAATGTAGAAGATATAACACTTGATGATTATAACATCAATACAATCAATTTGGGTCCATTGACTGGGATGCAAGTAGAAGAACTTCAAGATTCAATTGATAATGCTCGAACTATCATAAGGCAAGAAACAGAAGGTAGAATTAAAGCTGAGCAAAGGTGTCAAGCCTTGGAGCAGTATATTCAGCACTTGGTTCATCCTATTCGTCAACAGGGCAAGGTTTCTACCCCTCCATCTCTTCTTCCTCCAGAAACAGTTGTACATATTGAGGAGTTGAAGTCTTCATCTTATAGGATGAGGGATTGGATGAAAAGATCAAAGGAAGCTACATATAAACACCTGGAAGATATCATGCAAATGTATGATAAGATTGCTGATCTTAAAGAAAGGGTACTTGCATTAATGATAGTTTGTGCTGAATTCAAAGATATTAAGGAACAATACCTGCCACACTTGAAAAGCTTGATGGAGACTACAGTTGATGAGTTGCTACATGCTCAAGTGACTGAAGAAGGTAGGACATATGACTTCTCTTCTTGGTATTATGGCTTTCGCATTAAGGGACAATTGCTGGATAAGATAGAAACAAATATGTCAAGAGTAAGAAGTGTACTTAAAAGGATTCAAGATGGAGTACATGCCTCCTTGATGAAGATATGTAATCCATTTGGAGAGATGACTCTTGATAACATAAAAGAACAAGTTCAAGTTTTCTACTTCCAAGAAGATGATGTTTCTGATGAGAAGCTTGATAGTATTTTCTCACTTGCTGTCCACCTTGGTGCCAACAAAGCGAGGATGACCGATTGGGAGAAGACACTTGGCCTCTATTCAGACAATGTGCTCGAAGCTGAAGGAACCGTTCAAAACACGCCAAGTGTACCTTTGGATGATGTCAAGCGGATAGTGTCTAGATTCATTGAATGTCAAGCTTCTAGTGATGGATATTCACATGGAGACTCCTCATAGGCTGATGATGTGTTATCCTTATCTTCTTGGGAAGCATGCCTTCATTGCCTCCTTCATTTACTAAAGATAGCCTTTTTCATTTAATAAAGATAGGAGTTTGTTATAACTACTTGTGATATGGGATGATCTAGTCCATTGGCTTGGCTGATCGATCTTGACCCTTCATACATTTTGAGGTCTATAAAAGGGCTCTTGTTGTTCTCATTTGTACGATTGAAGACTCTGGAATTGTTGCAAGAGCTCTCTAGAATAATATAAGACTCATTATTTTGGTGACTCTATATATGTTTCTAAATGTTGCATGGTTTAGATTTCTTCAAGCGAATATCAAATTAAATTAAGTTTTCTTTAAGTATATGTTAGTTGGTGGAAGGCTTTATTACTGTTTGTGGTGAAATCTCTATGTTCACACCATTTGTAGTTTGTGGCTTGCAAAGTGCAGTGTATGGTTAGTCTAAACAAAGCTGAACTTCAATTTGATCCCTATGTTTGTTGAATGTTTCATGAGCATAAGTGATTTAAACATCTTGTAAAACTTTAGAAGATTGCATCAATCTTGTGTAGTTGTCTGACTTGGCGAAGCAAGATTTGGTTGTATTTCACTTGAGTAATAATTATCTTTGCATCTAGGATTAGATGAGTATTACTGAACCTTTCATTTGTTGTTCTTTTTATCAATTTAGTTAGAGTTAGGATCAAGAACATCATCGCAACATCATACATCATAAGCTGTAGTACTTAGATATTCCAGTGTTTACCTTCTCTTTCGTTGAATCAACAACTTGTCGGACAATTGTGTAAGTCCCTTTGTGTTTACCAGCAAAATCATACTTAGTCACTGAGCTATCTTTTACAAAATCATAAGAAAGGAACCTTGGAGTCATCTTGTTTGATCACTTTGTTCAGCATTCAAGAGGCTTTGCTCAAGAGAGGGTTAGATACTCTGTATTTCACTCTATTGTTGGCTTGTCCAAAAACAAACATCAACAGGTATTACTACTCAAAGTCAGCAAGGGCCCACTACTTATATAGAATAAGATTGCAGTTTAGGGACACGATGCAATTTAAGAATAAGACAAAGAGTTGGGATATAATAAATATTTAAGGCAACGATTAAACCATTACTAAGTCAGCAATTATATTCATTCAAAGGAGTACGATTCATGGTATGCTGAGGCAACAATTAGTCAGCATTAATAATTGATCACTCCTAAATACAGTCAGCACTCCACACTAAAACAACAAACAAAACAATAAATACATGATCCGTTAGTATAAAGCAAACAAGATTAATATCACCGGTAATACATAAGGCAGCGAATGTTTTAGAACAGCGGTGGATATTTAATAGATAAATAAGTATTGTTAATAGGACAACGAAGAAAAGGTATGACCATTGACAAATGGTCATACCATTTGAAAGATATAAAAAGGATATGAATAATAGATCGATGGGGGAGGAATCTCATTGGATCGAACATTCATTCCCAAGCGTGGACTAGTTATTCATCATATACTTATAGTAGATAATCATTTATCATTTAACGCAGCAACTCTCAAATCAGACAGGCATCCATCGATCACCAACTCAGTCACACATTGTTCTGTAGTCATAATCATCCTTCAACAGTAGGGGAAGCAGATTTAATATCAATATAATTGCCTCACTGAGACAATATCTTTCAGCAGTTCTGACCAGCAAGGGTTGGATATAACAGATCAAGAATTTAATATATCTCTGCCTCAATTGCAAAAGGGAATTACTATCATTATCAAGAGATCAATCAGCCAACCATCAACTAGAAGAGGTTATAATTGTGTGCAAGGTAAAGAAATCTAAAGCATACTAAGAGGGGACATGACAGTACTACATCAAAGATGAGTTATGAGGAAATAGATGAATTAAGAAGAAAGAAGTTGTGCTATGCTTGCAAGCAACCTTGGGAGATTGGTCATAGGTGCCTTGGCAAAGGCAAGATACACTATATAGAGGTATTTGATGAGGATGATGATGATTCACAGCCAACACTAGAACTTACAAGTGATGATAACAAGAGTTCTAGGATTGCTTATCTTTCAGGAGCTTCAAGTTACAATCCATTCATCTTTGAAGGTACTTTGTTTGGATGCAAGGTATTGGCACTTCTTGATAGTGGAGCTTCACATAATTTCATTGATGAGGGATTGGTCAACAAAAGAGGATTGCTATGTGATGGTTTTGAGGGCTTTGATGTATCTATAGCGTGAGGACTCACTATTCCTTGCAAGAAGAAGGTGAGCAAGCTTAGTGTTATATTTGGTGAGTATACTCTTTGTGATGACTTCTATGTACTTGATTTGAAGGACAATGAGATTGTACTTGGTATGCAATGGCTACACTCACTACAAAGGATCACCCAAGACCTACAAGCTATGGAGTTGAGTTTCCTATATAATGGGAAACAAATTGTTATGAGAGCCTTCAAGTACACTTTGCTTCATCAAATGACAACCAAATCTATGATTGCTATAGGACATGATTTATTTCATGAGGACATATATGATGATTTGTTTGAGGACAGCAGTCCTATGGCTTTGCATTTTCATGAGATAGACATGCTAACACCTTTGGATGATGGCATACAAAATTGGAGTGTTGGATATGGTAATTTTGTTGAAAAACAGGGCACTACACAATTTGATTTTGTATAACAGACCTATGAAGACGTGGAAAAGACACAGGAAATGTGTAATGTTCCATTTTTGGCACATTGATTTTTGTGTGCATTATGCTTGTTCGTAGTCTTGTGAAGGCTATCCGACGTGTTGGAAGAGCTCCAATGTTCTTGGAGTGGTCATGGTTCAGTCTGCAGAACAGCTATTTGGGTTTCCCTTGTGTACATGGATTATTTCTCATGGTTTTGAGCTCAGTTGATGTCCAGGGTTACAATGATGGTTTCTGAAGTTTGATCGTGCTTCCAGTTTGCTCTCCAAGATTTTTGGAGGAGCCTTCTATTTTTGGAAAGTCACCCGGAAGGCATCATTGCGCATCCCAAACCTTACAGAGCATATTGGTTCAGTTTAATTTGCATTCGGAGGCCGTTTGAGATTTTCCGCAAAAATTTATATTTAATGAGCTATTTTAATTATTATTTTCACTTAAGTTCCTAAAGGTGAAAATAATTAAAAAAAAAATATTATATTAAGTGTCATAGCTCATTAGAAAAGGGAAAACATATTCTTTTATTTAGGCACATAAAAGTGAGCACTTAAGTGGAGGAAAAAAGAAATAATTTAAGTTAGAAGGAAAATGTTATTATTTTCAAGAAATAATTCATTTCCGTTGTAACTCCTCAAGTGCCTTATAAAAGAGAATGAGCTCTCATTTGGAAGGGTTATGTTATGCTTTTGGAATTGATTTTGTTTTGCAGATGGATTGAAGCTGATAGTTCTTCCATATTCTCTTGAGGACGAAAACCCTCTAGAGATTAATGGTGGTTTTCATTCAAGAAATCACATGGAACTGAGAAGATTTGATGAATTCATGAAGTTTTTGGTTGTGTTTCCGGTTTGTATTTGGTGATAGAATTTATGAATTTTGGTGTGTTAAAAATCAATGATTAAATCAAGTTCTGTTGAGTGTTTATAATGGTCGTACATGTGCAGTCCGTACATCTGGAAATAGTACGATTCAGATTTTGGATTCTTTCATGTTGTTTGTGATTGTTAATAGTTGTGATGCTTTTGATACCCCTAGGCGACTATAGACAAGGGCTATTATGTGAGTTTGGTCTTCATTTGGAGAGATATGTATATCCCGTACATGCTTGGGTCATACATTTCAGTTTGGGATGATTTGAAAACATAAATTATTGAAGATGTTTTTGTCTTCCATTTTGTTTGGGTTTATATCTCCTTGTATGGGTGACTACTTCTGGGTAGATTATTGTTTAAGTCAGGTTTTATGATATTTGTTGCAACCAACCGTACAAACCCAGTGCCGTACATCTGTAGGGTATGAATTGGAAAATTTGAGATTGTATCTATTCATTTGAAGCATAATTTATGTGGAATGACCTTGTTGAGTGTTGACAATGATTTCTTTTCTGGTCACTATATTTGAACTTCTGGGCAGTCACTAGAAACATTTGAAATGCATGCTATTTTAGGCCGTACGGTTCTGTTTTGAGGAGTTTAATGAAATTCAAATTGAATCTTTAATGTTTTGGGTCTGTTAGGAATGCATTTTGAAGGTTATATAGTGTGGTTGAATTGCATAAGAGTTTGTTATAAGATCTTTGATATTGTGCTTACAAGATTCAGTAGTTGGGTTTAATGGTGCCGTACAGCAGGGTAATTGGCATGCATTGAAATGCAGTTCTGTCTGATCTGAAACTGTTAGGGCAGTTTTTGGGCAATACTCCAGGGTATTTCTGAGCTGTTATAGTTGGTGGACTGTTCATTTATGTTGTGGTTGCCATTGAGCCTTGACAGGGACATCCGTACCAAGAGATTAAGGCAGATTTTATGAGTTTTTCCTTCAATCAGCTATCTCAGAATAAGTGTTATCAGAGTTATCAGCATCAGAAATGAATTGATTAACTTGTGTTTATTGCAGGTGATCCCATGCTACTTATCATCATCTACAATTGATCACATTCTAGTAATATTTCTGATTTATGGTGTTGCATTTCCTAAGCATTGTAATTATCTCTTATTTTGCAAACTCATTAAGTACCCCTGGAAGGTTCAACCGCCAATGTGGAGAATTGAATTGTCCTTTCTTTTACCCACTGAATAAGTGGTGAATTCCCACTGCATAAGTGGATGCCTGCTCATTAGCAGATGGATGTCTTTATCTTGTTGCACAATTATTTATCTTTGTGAGCCAAAACACATTATGCTCTCACCTCGCTCAAATTAGGAACTTGGTGATCAGAAGTGTTGAGGCAATTTAGTTTTCATGCATCCTTGTGCTAACATTGTTATCACTGTTTAAGTTTAAAAAAAAAATTGGGGGTAGATTGTTACAAAATGTGTGACATTTGGCTAGAGAGAGCAAGGAAAGCTTTGTTTGATCATCATGGGCCAGCCATTGGTGACATACATGTGTGTGACATTGAAGATGGAGGTAATTCAGATTTGCAAGGTACATTGATTCCTTTTAATGAGCTAGGTCAAACCATTGAGTTGATATAGTTTTATATTGATGAGAGTTCTATATGGGAGTATGTGGTTTGGTCTGGTGATGGTTCATACACTTGGGATGGCACATTTTATATCATTTTGGATGATATTTTCAGATTGCATACCGTTGTTATGATTTATGACAGCGAAACAAGAGAGATGGATACATTTATGTATGGCATCTACATCTTCATGATTGGCACCTATATTGATATGAATGTATTTGCATCATTGTGCGACAGTGGAAGCGGTCCCAGGATCTTCTTCATCAACATCTTTGAGATAGTATGTATGAGTTTGTATGGACAGGTTAGATGAGTTTGGGATCCTGGTATTCACTGATTTTCATTTGGCACCTTTGATTGCTTGGGACAAGCAATCTTGGGGTGGGAGGACTTGTAATGTCCCCATTTTGAGCTAAGGAATGATTTTTAGTTTGAGCTTGTTTCTATACATGGAGAATTGGAATGTTGGTTTATGTCTACACATGGAGAACCGAAATATTGGCTCAACTAGTATTTTATTGGGTTGTTTGGAAAATGCAATATTGAAATTGTATTTTCAATTATTTGATTTGATTTGATAGATTATGGAATAAAAGGGAAAATGAAATCTTTAATTACATTTTCCTCTAATCTATTTTTATGGAGTTTTGTATTATGGATGATGCTAATTGATGGGATGAGGAATTGCTCCAGGTGGGACCAATTTTGTAATGGTGTTATCAAATAAAGCCAACGTTGGAGGAGTTGCATTCACCCATGAAGGAAGATAGGTCCAAGCTATTGAAATTCATTCAAACATATTCCAACGGCTATCATAGACATAATCGACTAGCATGAGGAGGAGTTTGCATTGGATCATGGTCCCATTTGATTCCAATGGCCAAAAGGAAGAGTTCACCCAAGGAAAGGTTATGGATTGGAGAGCCAACGGTTGGAGCATTCGCCCAAGACAGACATTTAGAAACAATTGTGTGGAAATTCAATGCCAACGCCTAAGCAAGGGGTCGACGGCCAAGGAGAGAAGAATTAAATGCAAATTCAAAATGCCAATGCAATCGTTTATGGTTAGTTATGGATCGACTAAAGTATGGTAAAGATTTTAAATGCAAAACTCATAAATTCAATGCCAAACGTCTAGTTGACTATACCACCTATGCATTCGCCCAGCCATATGAAGGATTTTAAATGATTGTTTGCAAGCATTTCCAGCCGCCGCCTATGTTAGAGGGAGTCCATTGCTAGAGGATCAATCCATATGTGAAAAAGATGTATTTCATTTAAAACAATTAAAGATTGATTTTAAATGATTGAGTTCATGGATGTAATTCATTTAAAATTATTCAAGACTCTTGTTCTTCATTGGTGGAATTTAAGCTACATTCCAAAATGTCAAAGAAGAGGAACGCCTATCCTTGGAGAGGATAAATAGAGCTCTTGAAGATCAATTTGGAACTATTGATGCATTGGTATGTTTTCTATTCCTTTTGTTTTGGCCGAGAATTGCGATTTTCAGTTTATTTTGCAAGGAGATGACCCCTTGTATGATATGGTGATGGCTCCATATCTAATTGAGAGGTGATATCATTCAGATTTTCACCATTGGAGCTTTAATTTGCAGGTTTTGTGGATCATTTGGAGTGAACTGAATATCATTGAAACCCTTGGACATTGTGGAGTTGGGCCAAGGTAGTCGATTTGGCAAAAAGTATCATTTTGTGAGGGTTTGCAAATTAATTTCAGTTCTGATTTTTGTAACAGCCAACTAGGTATTTCATTTCAGGGTTCATATACTTGATTTCATTGAAGATCTTGAGAGTTGAAGACCTTTGGAATATCACAGAAGTTAAATCTTGCATCTAGGAGTCAATCGCTTGGCTAGGAAGGAGTATTTTGGCATTGTACTGGCTTCCTCAACATTTCTGGGCAGTTATACATTTTGTATCAGTCATAGGAGCAGCAGATATACTGTTATCAGTCAATTATTTGTGCTCATACAAGGCTGCAATAGTGACATATTGTCTCTTTGATCAATGTTCATTGATAGTACTTTGATATTCTAGGGTTTGAAGGACATTTGGATGTTATTTTCATGATGATATCAAGTCTGATTTGACTGATACAGTGACTGCAATTTCATAACAGCGGTTTGTCATATGATGTTCTTTCAATTTTTATCAATGAAGATGCAAGGGTTTTGATGGCTCATATATATGTCAATGTATGTTGATGATTTTCATTGGTTTGTGGAAGATATCTTATCTAAAATTTGAGAAAATATTTCAGTCAATTGTAGTAGGGTATTTACAATGCGAAACTTGAAATTGTATTATCTACTCCATATTCCACTTCTTCTTACGTTTCTCTTCCTAGGAATCCCTCTATTCATTCCCCTTCACCCATATCTTTGTATGTTATCTCAACATCCAAGACCTGACACAACTATGTTTTCTCTTGTTCCTTCTCTATCTTGTCTACAAGATCTATCTCTCGTTTTTCTAGTTTCCATCATCACAATTCTTTCCTCTATTCCTCTACAAGGTTAAGAGCAAGAAAAAGAAGCATTAGAATTGGTCAAATCTGTAGTCACTAGAAAGAGAAAGGTTGTAACCTCTTATCATGTTGATTTTGATGCACTTGCTTCCATTCTATCAAAGCCAGAATATAAGAAACTGAAGAAGCATTTCAAAGTGAAGAATGTAAATGTCAATTGGTTTTAGAAATTGCAATTTCTCCTGTGGAGAATGCGGTACATGAGATTGAGCCTACAGGCTTCCAGGTAATTGGAACTGATTTTAGAGCAAGAACCCGTCATGGAGGTGTGAGCCTTTTGAATGTTGTTATGGAAAATATTAGGGAGAGTCCTCAAGGATTGCAAGGACAAGGCTGTCTTGAAAGAAAAAGTCAAGCAGGTTAGGGAGTTCATAGCTCATCTATTTCAGCCTACATCTAGCTGTACAGGCTTTGTTCGATTGATTTTACACCCCACAGATCAGCAAAGGTGATTAGATCAGCTAGTTACATATGGAAAATGTCTTGAAAAATGGATTGATAAAGTCTATTAGTAGAGGTCAAAGGTACTTGATAGGTTATATGCTTTGTTGACCAAAGTGAAGCTTGTGAGTAGAGAGATTTCAAATCTAGAGTAGGGTATGATGAGTAAGATCTCCACCTAAGAGGACCCAATAGAAAAACTTAAGCCCACTATTGCTCTTGGACCTTGAGGTTGATTGAAATGAGTGTGGTGGTCAATGCCAAAGCCAATCAAACTTTCACTTGCTCATATTAGTACAATTTTCTACTTTGACTTCATAACGAGTATGGGCAAAAATGAGTTTTAGTTTATCAATCTACGAGGGCACAGTTGGATGTGGACTTCTGGGCATAGAAATGTCATTCCAAAATTAAAATGTGCTTTGTTGAAGATAGGTAGACACCCAGCAGTGGAAAGACAGATTTTTGTAAATAGAAGTGGCTGCCCAGAACAAATTTTCATGCTATATAGGGTGTGGGTGAATTTTTCAAGTGCAAATTACATTAAATGGCATGCACCTAATAGCAGAGGAACATCATTTGATACATTTTGTAACTGTACTTTGCATAAAATTTGTGTTTTTTAAGACATTTAAGTATTTTTTTAAGCTGCTGAGTTTTGCTGAGTTGATTTTTTTTGGTCTATCAAGTCCAAGTCAAGTTTGAGTTTGTGAACTGTGATTGAGATAGATAATTGTTGCTTGTATGCACTTTTCGTATTCAATTTACTGATTTGTATGTGTGTTGTTCTAAATTCAGTTCCAATGTGTAATCTTCTTTTTCTAGTCTCTGATTCTAGCTAGAAGAAGTGTGTCTTCACTTCCTCTAGATTAGATTTTTTCTCCCTTAGAAAAGATATCAAAAAGCCTCTTTTCTTGTGCTTAAGTGCTGTTTAGCCTTGTGTTCAAGCCTGAGAACAAAACGATAGGTTTACTTTCAATTTATTTGCTTACATGCTAAAAGAAATTCCATTAGTTCTAGGTGTTATTATAATTTTTGTGTAAGGAAATTTATCGTTTCCTTAACTCTTTCAAAAGGAAGCTTCCCTGACAAATTTGATAAAGGTTAGTACTTTACACATTCCGTCTTGTGTTGTACTGCTAGTTACAATTTAAAATGTTAATAGTATACATGATTTTGTGAATGTAAGTTAACTTAAGCATCATGAGCCACTAAATTTGGAGGAAGAGATTGTTTTTTCTACATGATAATGTGAATGTAAGTCAACTTAATCTATATGAGGCACTAAATTTGGAAGAGGTTTTTATTTCTCATCCTATGGACAACATTTCTTATCTCCAGCCTCCTTCAAGAATGAAGATACACTTGTTGATGTTTGCACACGAACTACTAGGGATCAGTCCCCTACCATTTAGTTGGTTGCAAGGGCTCATTGCCAATTGAAGCTAAGATATCTGAGTTAGGATTTGAGCTATACTTCCCACATACACAACATAAATCCTAGAGTGAAGAATCATAAAGGAAATGATATGAGCTATTGTGTTTTCTTCATTTTTAAATAGTATATACATCTATGTGTACATATGTCTTCTTGTAGATGCTTCTTTCTCCTGAAGTTTCCTTGTACATCCTTTGTAATTTTTGTATATTATATAATGTGAATGAGTTTATGTGTATTGTTGTGGCAATCTGTGTTCAATTCATTGTTGCAATTGTGCTTATATCATATCATTAGCTAGATTGAAAATAATTTTAGATTCAATACTTGATAATTTATATGTACACAATGCTAGGCAATTTTAATAAATATAGTTGAAACAACCGATGGGATCAATTAAAAAAGTAGATAATTACAATTTCAAACTCCTTTAAAATGCAATTATGATGGTGGAATGTAACATTTGTTGATTTAATACTTAGAATTCTTCATTGGTGGTTATTTCTCAACAAAGTTCTTGCCATTCTTATCATCGTGAAACATGCATGTCAGGTCTTCAAGTTGAAAATTTTGGAAGGATAGAACCGTAAAGAGGGATTCTATGTGGAATAACAAGATAAATATATGTTTAATTTATATATTGATAGGTTATATATGTTTAATTTATATATCAATAGGTTGTATATTGTAATTTGGCGTGCATGTGCAAGATTTTGAAAAAAAATGACTAGATGTTCAATTGATTGCATTACGTCAATGTGAGGAAAAGGACAAAAATGTTCACATTTTCTAGATCATTTTAATTAAAGAGCACTCAACAATCTCTTCAGATTTATATAAAGATTCAATAGCACCAAGATGAGATATTTTGATTATAATATGTACCTAATGGTCTACTCTGAACCTTTTTGCAGGTCATCATCCTGATCTCCATCTTGTCAGCTGGAATAATGCAAGCATAGACATATGGACACACTCGATAGGTAAGGCTCCTTGTTAAGATATTACTTATGAACCAATAGAGGTCATTTGATTTGATTAATAACATTGCATACGTAAGTATTTATGAAGCTTGTTACTAAGAATAGTGATCATCTAAGGATGGAAAAAGATGCTATAGACAGGGTGTAAGAGGTTGTTAGTTATTAAAGGAAGACCTTTTGAAAAATAAATTTTTAGTCTTTTGATGACATTCCTAGTATCTCAAGAAGAAATAGCAATTCAGAACAACTATACTTAATAGTTGCTCATAAGGGTTGGTCCACCTACTCTTGCACAAAAAAGGTACCAAAGCAACACATATTGGAATGGCTCGTTCTTAATGGGTTCATACAACCATTATAGGACACATGAAGCTTCTTATAGGTTTTCCCTGTTAGGAATAGGATTACAGAGCAATATATAATAAAATGAATACAAAAATAAAATATAAAAACACAGTGACACAAATATACATGGTTCACCCAATATGGGCTACGTCCACGGAGAAACAACCAATCCTTCCTTGTAATGTCCCCAGTTTTGGAGTGATCACCTTGGAGATGGATGTTAGCCTATTCACCATTCCCGTAGGCTAATTCACTTGGTAAGGGAATGTCTTGGTTGAGCTAGGACTTAGAAGGGTTGGAAAATGGAATGTTGGATTAGAGAGGCTCAACTAATTTTGCTAGCCGAAACAAAGAGGTATTTTGACTCATGGTATTTTTTAACAAATTATTGAAAAGTCAAAATGATAAAATAAAATTGCTAAGAGGGAAAACAACCCAGGTGGGAGAAGGGAAAATAACTTAAAGGTGGAAAAATTAAATATTGGAGGAAGAATAAATTATAATGTTTTATTATTAAAATATTATAATTAAATCCCACAAAATCGGCGCTCAAGGAGAAAAAGGGAAAAATTATAAAATAATAATATTTTATTATTATTTTCTCTCTCCTAGCCGCCACCACTTGGAGGAAAAGGAAATAAAATTAAAAGAAAATAAATTAATAATATTTTATTATGGCGGTGGACTTCAAAAATTATAAAATAATGGTTTATTTGGGCGCCCAAGTTGAAATGGATAAAAGGTCATTTGGAGTGTTTTTCATATCATTGATCATTTGGCTTTTTCATGTTTTGGAGAGTTTCTCTTGGCTGTAACAGAGTTTCAGCATTATCTAAGGATTAAAATCCTTGGATCTTTGTGGTTTGGACGAAAACTCAATCCACCATGGGAGATGGATTCACCTAAAATCCATTATTGAGCGTAATTGCAGGTTTTTGGAGGAATTCAAGCTTCAATCAGCTAGGGTTTGAAGAGGATATTTGCAATCAGCTAGGGTTTGAAGATTGGTATTCAGATTTGATAGATATTTTGGCATATTTTCATCAATAAGTGTTTGGAAAAGGTTTATAGGAGGATCGCTTGGCTTGGGAAGGCATATTTGATGATTTGCATCACTTTGCATCACTTCTTCATGTTCTGATTTTTATTACAGCCCTCTGAAAATTGTTATCAGTTGCAGATCTGAAAGTTTTATGTCAAGATATTGAGGTTCCTTGATCATACATACATCCTAACCCTAATCACTTCAATTCTATGCTTGGCTGTTGGGTTTTTGAGGAGCATTTTGGCATTTGGCGCTAGGGTTTTGTGATCAGCAGCAGTTACAGGTTGATATCAGCGATCAAACATTGGCATTGTCTTCTATTCTTCATTGGCAATCATCTCTAGCAAGGCGTCATTCATTGAAGGATATCACTTTTTCATTGTATTAGGGTTTGATCATCATTTGGATCTCTTTTGTACATCTTTGAAGGTCTGATTTTGAAATCAGTCATGGCTGTCATGTAACCAACACTTATCTATGTATTTGGTCAATGCCATTTCATGATCTGGGTATGTTAATAAAGCAACCAATTTCATAGCTTTAATTTGAAATTGTATTTCTAGCTGTTCTATCAATTTTATGATCATCATTTGTTGTCATATGAATGTTATATTTCTACCTTTCCATCTTCATATCATATACAACATGCATGTGAAAACAAATCATTAAAATCACAAGTAAATCATCAGGAAAACAAATCAGAAAATTCAGGACAGCAAGGGAAAAATTCAGTTCAGATTAGACAGGGTTCTTACATTCTTTTATTCCGTTCAGCAAAATGAAGGGATACAACCTATAGCACATCTGTTGCGACTTCCTCTTCGCTCTCTCACAGTCTCCTCTCACAATACACATCCGTAATACAATGCCCTTACATAAAGAGGGTTGCCTTCTAGGGCAAAAATGCCAACATAACCTCTACCATCAGATTTGTGACCTAATGATGAACGGTCCAGATTTTCTATGAAATTATAACATTTTACATTTTAATATGTATCTAAAATCTGGCTTTGGGGGTGTTGCCCCTGAACCCCCATCGAGGGGATAGCCCCCCCAGATCCCAAAACCCCGCCCACCCCACCCCACCCCACCCCACAAAATGAAATGGGCTCCAAACACGGCTGCAAAAACACCAAAAAATTAGACCTTTAACAAGATTAAGCTCCATTACCAACATTCCTATTGTGGTTCTATCTCAAGAATCCTAGCTCCATTTGGCTGGATGACATTCCTTTGCAATTATTGTATTAAATGTTGTCCTCTGCCTTTGTTGCTTCATTTTGGTAGTGTGTATGATGGGTGCTTCACCTTGGAACCTATTTTTATGTCATGTTGAAAGGGAGGCTTTTTGCTATGCTCCTATTTCTAATTATCTTAGTAGTTCTTCTCCTATCTGTTATCTATTTCTTCTATATGTGTATTCTCTTTTGGACCTTTGGTTATAGGGCCCACCATCAAGAATACCTAATTCTATTTGACTTTTTCTATGGATGGGAGATAGAGTTTATTGTTAAGCATTTTCTGGTGAGGATTGAACTATCACACGTGGAGATTACCCCTTGAAGTGAAATTGCTTTACAAAGTCACTTGCACTCTTATGTGTGCATTGTTATAATTTCATATGTTGAAGCTCATAACTAGAGTTTGGATGTGGAGTATGACAAATTTATGTTGATATTACTTGAAATAACCATAGAATGTTACGAAATTGGTGATCAAGCAAGCAACTTTCTAAGTTTCTTTTCTTATATGTCTTCAAACAGTTCGGTTTGAAGTAGCAAGCTGCTAGCCTGATTGTTAACTCATTTTCTATTATTTTCAACCATATGTATTGCTTTTTGGGACTTCTCTCTCCACTTTTATATTTCTGCACCATGTTTCTTTGATTAACACCGTTACACCTCCATGCCCTTTGCCAATTCTAGTCCTTTTATTCCAAACTGATGTTTTCTTATACCCTTCAAAATTTGGAACTTTGCAACCATCATGTTCATACGTTTCTGTGAGAATGTAGTGTCTTTTCTTCTATTATGGACCCCATCCTAGGTCCTTTCCTCCAAGGTAACCCCTAGAATTCCAAATTGCCATGGTCAAGTACTCCTAGAGGGCTCTGAATCCCTATTTCTCGTGTGGCATTCAGTTGCTGATTTGGGCTTTTCCTATATAACAAGTTGCTTTCACTTTTTCCAATTCTTTCTTCCTCTCTTCTTGCTGAACTATGGTTAAGTCTTTGTCTAGTTATGTTTGTGTACCTCTAAGAAACCTTGTATTTAGTTACTATCATGTTCTTGTCTTCTATGCTTCTCATGATAACTCTTACATGCTTGTCTCTTACTCCTACCCTTTTTCCAATCTTGTTTGCTTGAAAGAGATTGAAGAAATGAGGACTTCTTTGACAACAAATTAGATAAGTTGCTTTGAGGGTGGATAATTCGAGGACACAAATATAGTGATAGGACTTCATGAGGATGCATGAGATAGAGGACCACAGTGATGGTGGGGGGATTGTTTAGGAAGAGGTTGGTCAACTTGATAATGGTAGGATAATTGAATGGAGGCAATCTAGGTTAAAGGTGAATGTGAGAGGGAAGGGCAAAGCAAAGTGTGTTGAGAGAGAGAGAGAGAGAGAGAGAGAGAGAGAGAGAGAGAGAGTTGTGATGTTTTCACACATCACCCCATTGCAAATGGGGACCCCCTTTTTTTGCCTTTAGAGTTTGTTGGTTTGGTTGTAATTTTGCCCAAGTCTCGCCAAGTTTTGTCTCAAAATCCATGAGATGACTGAAGAAATTGACTAAGGAGTGGAAAATTGGCCTAAGAGATAGATATTAACTAAGGGGTCCATATGCCTTCACCCTGACGCATGTCCCTGAAACCCTAAAATTGGCTAAGTCTGATGTCCTGAAACCCTGAAAAACTGACCAAGTCTGAAATTTGGTGGATCCTCAAAAATCTAGAATCTGCATGTTAAATCCCATGGATCCGAGAACAAACTTTCTTTCTCCCAAACTTTCTCCAAGAGTACGAGTATGAAGACGAGGATGAGGACTCTTGGAGAAAGTTTGGGAGAAAGAAAGTTTGTTGTTAGTTAGTGGTATCGGAGCCTTGTTCTTTCCTTTCGGATGATAGATATCTGCTGCTTATCTAATTCTTAGTCACAGTCTTGAGAAGCTACCGGATCACGAAGAACTGTTGTTCTGTAGGGTTTCACTGCGGTGTTGGGATAGAGTATTTATACCCGTTATTTCTTTAGTTGTGTCAAAGGGTTTTCAGTTAACTCTCCTGTCAAACCCCTGTAAGTGAATTCGGTATCATCCCACTTCTCAAACTGCAAATAGAATGGCAGAATTTCAAGGATTCTCTCATCCTGATACAGGAATCGAACGAGTCAATGAAGCATTCATTGAAGGAACTTTTGAGCTCCCACAGATTAATCCGACGGAAGGCGATCTGGTATGTGACGAGACTCCTGACATAGATACATCTGAAGATGTAATCGAGGGAAATGTAAGTAACTATAAACCTCCTACTCTTTCAGCAGATGGTGTCTATAAGAAGAAAGCATTAGCTAAGCCTAATTTATTAAAGAATCTCATTTTCAAGAGCACTTTTAAGTCTTTTGTGATTCCCCGTATGAAGACGGTGGAACTCACTCTTGAATATGATCCTGCTCTTACTTATCAGACCAAAATGCTTTCTGTGTTACCTGCTGATGAGATAGAATACATTAGGAGTCGGCAAGATGTTAATTTTGTTCATTTTGGTGCTATTCGTGTCTTAATTGGTTCTTGTGTTCCTGATAATATACGTCCTATCTGTTATCTTGCCTTATGTGATAAAAGGCAAGTTGAGTACCGTCATGCCTGTCAACTGTCCAGTTTGTCCCGTTTGACAAAAAATTCTGTATGTTTTACCTTCTATCCAAATCTGACTGTAGTTGCCCGAGATAAGGGATGCCCAGAGGTTAAAAAAGGATCTTTGAATTGTTGGGGTATATTTAGTTCTTTGTTTGGACTAAATATGTTTGGAAAATTTAAATATGCTTCTGTCCAAGTCCAAGTTCTTTACTTCATGACCAATACAAATAATCCTGATATTTTAGAGCATTTGCCCTATGCCAAAACCCTCCATGGAGAAGTTCAACTGCAAAAGGGTCATATGGACCATATAGAAATTCCTGCTGGCTGGAAAATAGACTGGATGAAGCATGTTGCCCCTAGACTGTTAGAAGGTACTAAACCTGTGCATGATATACAGAATAATCAGATCAGGATTTTGCCTCGTAGTCTCCCTGTTAAAGGACAGAGTTCAAACCCTTTCCTTACTCCTCAGACCTCTTTCCGGTCTACTTCTTCTACTGGTTCACAAAGTTCTAGAAAGAAAGCTCAGTTGTTTGTAGAAGTAGAAGATGAGCCCTTAAATACTGGTCCTGAACCTACTGCTAAGGGAAAAGGGAAAGTAGGGAGGCAAAAAGAAGCTGGAAAAGCAGTAAAAATAGATCATCCTTTCTGTAATATGGCCCAAACATTGCCTAGAGCTGAAACTCTAGAATGGTATAAAGAACAAGATATCTCTTATTATAAGAATGGTAGATGGCCACTTGTGAAAGGTTATTATCAAGCTACAGAAGGAACTATTAGTTTATTTCAGTATGCTTTTCAGCCGAAGACAACTGAAGAAAAGGAACCATCTCTTGAATTTAAGCAGAGAAACTATTTTGGTCGATTTTGCTCTCATTTACAGCAAAATCTGGATGATTGTTGCCAGGATGTTCTTGGTTTGAAAGAATCTATTGCCAATCTACATTTAGATTTAAAGAAGTGTGGAAATATTGTCTATGATATAAATAGTCGTGTCAAGGATTATATTCAGCAAGCTATTGTAAAGTCTGATGTTATACAGTCTCAACTGGTTAAATTGGAAGGTCAAAATCAGCAATTAGTGAACCTTGTACAGCCCTTAGGGACCTAGGTTGAGTCTGTCATAGACCAGACTATGTCTGTAAATAATGTTCTGGTATCTCGTTTTGATCATGTTGATACTGCTTTAAATGATCTTTCTGCATCTTTAGACTGGTTAGTAGATCATGAGAAAAAACCAGTGTCTACTGCTTTGGTTATCCCTAATCCTGTTATACCTAAGGATAAACAGTCTAGAAAGGGATCTGCTCATATGATGCAAACTACATGTCCAGTTACTCCTTGGTACCTGGATATTGATTACCTTGAAGATCCTCGTAATTTGATCACTAAATGGATCAACACTTTTATCATCATTAGTAGCCTTTCTGGAACCTCACAATCTAATATAGTTAAAATGGCTGTCACATATTTCTGGGGTATTCTTACTGATTGGTGGAATGGTATTCCAGATAGTGAAAAGGACAGACGAGTGTATAACAATTTTATTACTGTCCTAGATACTCAAGGTCAGCCACAGCAACAGCAGTTGCCTACTCTCAATTGTCTATTAGATTGGCTTATTGATGAGTTTTGTCCTGAATCAGTGTCTAAGCAAGAAAGGTTGATAAAAGATATTCTTTCCATGAAGTGTTGTGATTTAAAGGACTTTAAAAGGTATTCTGATGAATTTCGTAAGCTTTTATACCAGCTCAAGGATCCTAAGAAAGTAGATGTTGCTAAAACCAAGTATCTTGAAGGGTTGCCTTATAATCTTGCTGATAAAGTTTTAGCCTATCTTGAGCTCAGAGAAATAGGTTTTGATCGTGCCCCTCTGCAAGAATTATTATCTAAAAGAAAACCGCAATGGACTCAAGTCCATACTGATGCCATTCAGCTGATTCAAAAGAAGGTACAGAATTTGCCAGTCCTATATGTTCCGACTACAGAAGACTTTGTGCTCTATACAGATGCATCCGACTATGCATGGGGAGGACATCTTTGTTTCATTAAAGATGGAACAGAATATTTAGTTGAATATGCTAGTGGAGTATTTCCTCCTGATGTCAGAAAATGGATTTCTTCTGATAAGGAAATCTATAGTGTAGTAAAGAATTTGAAGAAGTTTGCTTTAAGGTTGATGCATTTGAAAAAATTTATTATCAGGACTGACTGTTCCAGATTCTTAACCTTTAAAGAAAAGGATCATGGCAGAAAAGATGGCCGAGGAAAATATCTCAGATGGCAGGAATATTTTAACCAGTTTAATTATGAAGCCCAGCATATTTCAGGAAAGAAGAATATTGTTGCTGATTATTTCAGTAGACCTAATCTTCCTGGAGTATTCATGCAGAATCCTGGATCCTCTTCTGAACCACCTGGTTTTATCAGAGAAAAACATTATGATGCCCCTTTCCGGCATATGAATTTAATTGTTCAGAGAGATATTCTTCTGAAAGGATTACATAATCACTATGATGAAAATGCTATCCAGGCAGCTGATACTCTGTATCATACGGGTTGTATCACTCAACCTGATTTATATGCTACTGGGTTTGGACAGTTTGAGATACTACGCATTAACTCTGATCACATGTACCATATCCTGCTTAATCTAGTCAGAAAACCGTTCTACACTTGGAGGATATCATGTTTAGCACCGATAACAAAGCAAATTGAGGATTTTTTTCTATTTTGCTGGACCCCCTGCAGTTCATCCGGAAGAACCAATCAGTCAAGAACTCTGTACACGCATTATCATCAATATGCGGTTAAAGTGGGAATCTTACTTTTCTCCTACTTTAAATCATGATATTGATGTACAAGATTGGATTGTCCATCAAAGGTTCCGGATTAATGCCAAGTGGCATCCTGTCGGTTGGAATGATGTGTACCGATATGGGTATCATTCCGCTCATAGTCCTTCTCCAAGTGATAGTGCTAGCTCTCATAACAGCTGTAGTACTTAAAGATAAAGATTCCCGCGCACTAAGGACTGTCAATGTCTACTTTAATAAAGTATGATACACCTCCTTGTGTCGTTAAGATTCTTTATCACCTGCTAGCTCGGTCAGAATCAGGCTATAAATTGTGAAATGCGGAAGCATAATGGGCACCGAGAAATACTTCTAGAGTGAAGAGTCTTAGGATAGAGTCTGAGTTTAGAAATTTAGTGTCTGAGTGTTAAGAAGCTTTGTATCCAGTGTGATTTGAAGTAATTAAGAAGCCGTAGCCATTCGGCCTACAGCCTTCGCCGCTGTTTCTGTTATCTGAAGAGTCCTCATCCTCGTCTTCATACTTGTACTCTTGGAGAAAGTTTGGGAGAAAGAAAGTTTGTTGTTAGCTTCATAATTAAACTGGTTAAAATATTCCTGCCATCTGAGATATTTTCCTCGGCCATCTTTTCTGCCATGATCCTTTTCTTTAAAGGTTAAGAATCTGGAACAGTCAGTCCTGATAATAAATTTTTTCAAATGCATCAACCTTAAAGCAAACTTCTTCAAATTCTTTACTACACTATAGATTTCCTTATCAGAAGAAATCCATTTTCTGACATCAGGAGGAAATACTCCACTAGCATATTCAACTAAATATTCTGTTCCATCTTTAATGAAACAAAGATGTCCTCCCCATGCATAGTCGGATGCATCTGTATAAAGCACAAAGTCTTCTGTAGTCGGAACATATAGGACTGGCAAATTCTGTACCTTCTTTTGAATCAGCTGAATGGCATCAGTATGGACTTGAGTCCATTGCAGTTTTCTTTTAGATAATAATTCTTGCAGAGGGGCACGATCAAAACCTGCATTAGGATAAAAATTGTTCACATAATTTAATATCCCTAGAAATCCTTGCAGCTCTTTTATAGACAGAGGAGGCTGAAATTCAAGGATTTTAGTCTTTATATGAGGCTGGACTTCTAATTGTCCACCTTTTACAATCATACCTAAAAATTTACAGGAGTTTGTACACCACTGAATTTTACTGAGGGACAGAACAATCTCTGATTTTAAAGCAAGTCCATAAAATAAGTCTAAATGTGAGCGATGCTCATCAAAAGTTCGACTAAAAATTAAAATATCATCTATGTAAACACAGAGCCAATCCTGACAACCAGCAAAGATTTTGTCCATCCTTTCTTGAAAATAGGCTGGAGCATTCATCAACCCAAATGGCATAACTGTCCATTCATAATGTCCAAAAGGACAGCTGAAGGCAGTTTTAAATTGATCTCCCTTCTTTACTCTGATCTGATAAAACCCTGATTTGCAATCAAACTGAGAAAAGATTTTAGATTTAGCAACCTTTTCTAATAAATAAGATTTATCAGGTATAGGGTATGGAAAAGGAAGTGTAATAGCATTTAATGGTTGATAATTAATCACCATTCTTTTCTTTTTCCTTCTTTTTTCTGCTTCCTTATTAACCATAAATGCATAGCAATTGAATTCAGATTGAGAGTGAGTGATATACTTCCCTTTTTTCAATTCTTCAATGGCTAATGCCATATCTTCATAATCATGAGCCGGTATCGGAATTCTTTTGCCACATTTGATCTTTGCTCCTTCCTTCAGTCGAATCTCCATTTCAGGCATTTCTTTTTCCCAGAATTTTTGAGGATCATCAGAACATATATCTTTTAAGAGAGCAGCTTTCAATTCTGGTAATGGCTCTACTGTCTGTACATGGTGAATAATAGGATATTTTTCTGAGGCATAGATCAGTCTAGGAGTACTGATCTTTTCACCATTGAGTGTAAACATAACACTTTTCTTAGTACATCCATATGGTGTATATCGATCAATAAAATTGCCACCCAACAGAACATCTACAGGCATGTGATCCATAGCAAAGAAATCACATTTAAAAGGCCTAGATTCTATCACCAAGGTCTGTTGATGACAATACTTATCACAGACAAATTCATTTCCTTGGATATCTCTAGCAGTATAATTGGTTCGATTGGTTAATTGTTCCCAATGGCTTAAGATTTGAGGTTTACAAAATGACAATGAAGCACCGGTATCTACCTGAGCATCATATTGACGGCCATTTAACTGAACAGTGATATACTGAGAGAATTTACCAGTTAACAGATGTACTAGATAAGTAGAATCTAACTGAGGAGATGGTTCAGGTAATACAGACAGAACTAATTTGACCTTACTAGGATCAATTGGAGGTTTGATATCAACTTCTTCTGGTTCTTCTTGTTCATAAAGAGTTTGGATTTGTTCTTGAAATGGGGAATGATCAGGAAATGGATATTTAGTACCAGAAGTAGATGGGAAGTCACTTATATCAAAAACTAGTTGTGGTTGACATGAGTAATCTACACAAGAACTTTGCATATGAAAATTTTCAAGAGCTTGTGTCACAGTATCCTTGTTAGAGCGGCTATACTTCCTTTCACTCTTAGTAGATGTAACAATAGGAAAATCACCAGAGAAGACTGTTACCTGTGGAGGCATTGCAGGCTGATAGAATGACTGCATCGGTGATTGCATATTAGGAGGATACTGAGAAGGAAAGCTCATCGGTTGCTCATCAGGCTCATATGACTGGAATGGCCTGATATTAAACCCATTGTGTCGCCCTTGTCCACGATGATGTCGATCTCGATTTCCTCGAGAAGGTCTCCAAGTCTGATTCATAAATGCAGTAGGTGCTGTATCATCATCATACTGATCTAACTGCTGTTCAGCACTGAGGAGAGTATCAGCAAGATCTGCTAAAGCATCTTCGTCTTCATCTTCATAGTCATATTCTTCGAATATGGGTTCAAATATAGCTTCTTGCTGAAATCTCAAACATCCTGACAATATATTTCAAAATATTTAAAGTATACTGTCAGGCAGGGACCTTCAAAATTTTGTTTGCAAAATCCAAGACCTCATGGAAAGTGTGCCAAGGAAAATCTTGTTCGCAAAATCCGGTCCATCAAGGATAAAAATTCCTTGACCTAGTGAAAAGTGCGACAAGGAAAATCCATGACTTGATAAAATGTGTGACAAGGAAGTTTTCCACGACTTGCCCAAAAGTGCGACAAGGAATTTATCCAAGAGGACATGAAGCTTGCGCTCATGGAATGAATCCACAACATCATGAGAATTGTGACTTCGAATTATCCTCAACTCAAGGATAATCTCTCTCAAGGATGAAACAATCTAGGACAGTGAAATTTGTGATCAAGAATACAATCCAGGATATAGCGAGATGTGAAAGATCCAAGATCTATCAAGTAATGCGCTTAGAAGGAAAAATTCCTTGACTTAGTGAAACATGTGCCCTTTTCTCCAGGCAAAAATCCAACCTAGTGAAACTTTCAACTAGAAAAATCCAAGGGTTTGAGATGCGATCAAGAATTTATCGACCTCTTCATGAAAATCTTGCTCAAGGGATTCATCTACGACTCCAAGGAAAGTGCGCCTTTATTCCAAGGAATTCATTCCATGGCTTAGTAAAATTTTTGACTTAGAAGGAAAATCCAAGACTCCAAGGTGCAATTGTGAAAAAATCTGCAAGTAGGTGAAAAGTGTGACTTGGAGAGATTTCACAAAGTGAAGTTGGAACATGGAATTTATCCAAGGCAAGGCAAAAAGTGCGAAATTCCTTGACATAATGAAATTTACGACCTAGGAGAGATTCCACTAGGAGATGAAACTTGCGATCAAGGAGAAATTCCCTAACACCCTCCAAAAAGTGCAACATGGAATTAATCCTTGACCCTCCAAAATGTGCGACATGGAATTAATCCATAACCCTCCAAAAGGTGCGACAGGGAATTTTCCTCAACCCTCCAAAATGTGCGACTTGGATTTTTAGCTGACTTGAACACAAAATGTTAAAATTCAATGAAAATCTATGGAAAATTGTGAAATTCCTTGCCTAAGTCGGCCTAGTTTGGATTAATTGCAAATGAAGAAAATCCTTCATTTATTCAAGAATTTGTGAATGAAATTGATCAAGATTGTGTATTTTTCTTCAATCATGCAAGTTTATTCATGTTTTATCTTAGTATTGCGTTACATTGAAGGATTTTATTCGCCATGACTACTTGAAGTTTTCTTTGTTTTGCAGGAATTGAGGACAAGGATAACTTCCATGAAGATGATGCTCAAGGATGATCAAAGCCATTTGAGAAACATCAAGGAGACTATCTCAAGCATCAAGGAGTTCTAAGGCTGGAGAAGGAGACTATCAAATGACAAGGAGACTACATGTGAATTCCAAAGGAACGTGAAGGACCTTTCCAAGACATGTCAATGACACAAGGAATGTTAGCATCAAGATCATCCACGGGAGGAGAGGCATTTCCAATCCAACAGCGAGGAATCCAACATCAAAATAAGATCAATCCATGGAATTTCAAGGATGAGAAGAGGATCAAGCTTAAACATCATGAAGTTCAGGATTACATCAAAAAATTCATGCCAATACCAAGAATTCCAGATGAAACACAACACAAGGACGAAATTCCAAGTTCAAAGAACACTCAAGGGATAATCATGCTGAGGTGGCATCCAGTCATCGTCAACCAATCCAAGTATGCCACATCAATATGTCTAGATGCATTGACCCTGGCCACCAAAGAAAGAGATAAGGGAGGTGCCCTTCTAGAAGATCACGTGTTGTTGATATTTCATTGGTCGAAAGTGGTGGTAGTTGTAACTACCTTTCATTAGGGTTGTGTTGTCTTAATCTTGGCCATTGATTCTAGAATCAATTTGGGCCCTTGATTGTATTCTTGAGCTCTATATAAAGGCTCATTCTCTTCATTTGTAAAGAAGGTTGGATATAGATTAGAGGATTCTTAGGGATTAGAAAGTTTTTCATTAGAGTAGAAGCTTTTGAAAAGTTGAAGAGACTTTGGCAAATTGTTATAAAGATACTACCAAAATCAATACATACTGATTGAAGATTGGTGAATATTGTGTTATTTTGGGATGTTAGCACGGTTTCCGATTTCTTAGAGATGATTCAAAGCAAATTAGATAAGTTTTAGTAGAAGTTCATTGATATGGTGAATGAATGTACAGATATTTGATGAATTCCTCTGTTCATACGTTTTGTGGTTTGCTGATGGTAAGCTACAATGCAAAGTTAGCCTGAACCCCATTTTGCAATAGTTCGATTGTGGATATTTGTTCAAGTTGCATCAACTGTGGGTATTTGAATGCATATTTGCAATATGAAAATCCTTCATTACCTTTGAAGATTGCACTAGTTTCGTGTAGTAGTTGTTCTCATGGCGAAACGAAGCTTGGTTAGAAGGAATTTGTTTATCAAAGCATCATTCATTATCTCATTGTCCTTAGATTAGATTTCTCTAACCCTTTCCCTTTTGCCTTTTTTTTTTAAGTTTGTTTGAAGGAATTCCATTCATTCACACGTCCAAGAAGTAATGAATTTTATCCATGTCCATGAAGGAGCAATTTAGCGTAAGTCCCTTTGTGATTACCGGCAAAATCACATCATTCCATTGAGTCTATCCATGTGCAAGTCAAGAACTCCATTTGATCACATAGTTTAGCATTTGAGGTACTTTGTTCAAGAGAGGATAGAATACAATATTTTATTCTAATGTTGTTACTATCATAAAAAACACATCAACATAAGGAACTCTAGATAGAGAAAAAGTAAGCACCAAGCGACATCTTCAGAGAGGCTGCATTATTATGTGTAGGTAGAGGAGAATTGCTCTCTAGATTAGCAATGTGGTGGGCGAACTAACATGAGAGTGAACAATTAGGTTTGCTTAGAGGAGATGCGGGTTGTATGCTAGAGGGAAAAGAGAGTTTAGTTAGTGTTGTTTGAATGTGAGAAAGGGAATTCTAGAGAGTCCACCACAACCAATGACATTTGTATACGGCCATAGTCAGTTAGAGTCTTATTTGGCCAAGTAAATAATAATGAATTAAATAATACTTGTGGACAGTTAGTTTATTATCAGTGTTATGGAGAATTAACCCCGACAGTTGGGTAGTTGTGTAGTCGTTGCCGATGGTTGGTATCTCAACCAACCTCGGCTAGTTATATATTGGTTCAATACTTTGTAGTTAGGGACCCGACTTTGTGAGATTGTGATGTAAAGCTGATATATTCAATGAATGGAAACAACACTTTATTTTGTGCATTCTAGTATGAATCTTATGTTTATAGTTGTTACTGTATATTTCCATTTACTCCATGTTTGGTTGATAAACCACTTCGTGAGTAAACATTTGGCTCTGTTGCCAAAGTGAACTTGGTAAACATTACCCAGATGGAGAATGGCGTTGTGATGGATCAGCTGACCGAAGAGCCGGTACAAGCAAACGAAGAACGTGAAGACGCTCTAACGAAGGATCTGGTCAACCTGTGGGACATCTCGTTGAGGGATCACGTAAGGAGGGAAGCTCTTAGGCGAGAGATCCCTCAGGAGGTCATTTGGGATAAACTGAACGTCAACCCAGAGGTCGACCACCTCCTCAATCGACTACCAAGGTTTATTGCTCGCTGTTGCATCATCTTGCAAGACCTTCACGCTGAGAGTGATCAAGAACGACAAAGGCAACGGATAATACAACGGTACGAGGAGAGAAGTAAACAGGAGGAAGAACGTGATACTCGCTGAAGACGTACTCCCGGCAATTAATGCCCGTACGATCGTCAATTAATGCCCATACGTCTCAATAAAGACAAGAACTGAGTACCAAGCGGGCAAGAAACACCTAAGGAAAGAGTATGAAGATCACTGAGATTAAAGGAACAAGAGAACCGAAGGAGGAGATTGAAACAAATTGTTGAAGAAGCAAATGAAGATCTTCATGAAATAAATCAAGATACTACTAAGTTGCACCAAAACCTCGTTGAGGAAACTGACGAAGGAACTTTTAGGACACCGTCAGTGACGAATAAAGAAAAAGAAAAAAATAATGAAAATGAATTGACAGAAGAACTCGAAAACAACATACGCCGAATCCGAGGGCTGTCCATATCAGACGACGAAGGGCTAAGGATTGGAGGACCTGAGCCCAAGACCCCTGGGTAGAGGGAGTACTGGAACGAACCCGAGGAGACTCGAGGTGCAGAGGACGTTGAGAAGGGACGTAGAGAAGACCTGTACCTGGCCGATAGTGCAAGAGAGGCGTCGGAACGTCGTGGGAGAACCAGTCCAATCAGGTCTAACGCACAGGGAGGGCATCGGGGAAGAAACATGTTGACTCCACCAACCAGCGAGAGGCAGAAGCTGCCGAAGTTCATGGGGAACGGGTCAGAGGATCCAGTACGGCATTGTAAGACTTGCGAGACGATATGGATAGCCAATGGGCAGGAAGATGAAGACTATTGGCTGAGAGCGTTCCCAACGGTGTTGAGGGGCATAGCCATAGACTGGTACACCAAACTTGAAGTAGCATATAAAGCCTCATGGAAAGAATTGAAGAAGGCATTCGAGAACGAATTCAAACATCTCAGAGATGACAATGAAATTGTAGCAGAGATCTACAACACGAAGCAATGAAAGCACGAGAACATGCGAACCTATAATCGCAGGCTCAAGGAGTTGTTGGTGAAACTGGAGACTTAGCTAGTCGACTGTTTGAAGTAACGATGGTTCATTGAAGGGTTGCTCCCGCCGTTGAGGAAAGTGTTAGCTAGCCGATGGTCTGAAGAAATGATGGTTCATCGAAGGGTTGCTCCTGTCATTGAGGAAGAAAATGAAAGTCGTACCTCCGTCATCGTACACCGAAGCGTACAATTGGGCGATGGATATAGAAAGTGAAAACAAAACATCCTCCTAAGGGAAGAGGAAGACGAACGACGAGGAGATTACGGACGATAGCAACGAGGGTGAGTCAAAAACCATCCAGGCACTAAGGAAGGACATGATGCAGATGATGAAAGAATTGAAGGCTGACAAAGAAAGTATGAAAGAAGCCAGAGAATTGTGGTGCACCGATTGTAATGGAGCTTAGTTTGTGTTGGGGTTGAAGCCTCTAATAGGTTGGAGCCTTTAATTCTGTCAAGTGGAGATTGGAGTCTCTAGTAGGTTGGAGCCTACAAGAAGAAGAAAAAATATATATATAAGCAATATTGTGCCATGGTTTTCTCCCGAAAGGGGTTCCACGTAAATCATGTATTCTCATTGTGTAGTTAATTGCTAGATCTTGCATATGGGTAGTTGATGTAATTAATTGAGTTTGGAAAAGTAAAAGATTGTTAGATACTGATTCACCCCCCGCCCCTTTCAGTATAACCGTGTGCTCATCAACTAATAGTTTGACTTGGGGTGATTGTATCCCTATAAGTTTATACTTTTTCCCATGTGTATTAAAAACCATGGATAAAACTTGAAAATTGAAAGTCATTGCTCCTAACTGTCTAACCCAAAATTACATCTACTCCCCCATTTGGGATAGAGAACATTTTTGAATCTATTTGATAATTTCCTATCGAGAGTTTTATATGATGGCCTTTACCACCACAAGAGAGTTGTTTTCCATCAACTATTGTGACCTGAAACTTAGATATTGGATACACAAAACAATTGAGCTCATTAGCTAATCTTCTATCAATAAAGTTGTGTGTAATACCTGAATCAACCAACACTGTCACCTTTCGCTTTTTGATATGACCAATTACTTTGAGTGTTTGTGGTGCACTTGTGCCATTCAATGTATGTAGGGAGAGAGTAGTACATTCTACTTCCTTAGAATTCTCATGCTCAAGCTTCACATTTGGTTCTTTTGTAGCTACTTCTTTCTCTTGTTCAACCTCATTCTTGATAGTCATTAGTGTTTTCTCACTATTAGTACACTTATGACTTCTAGGCCATGTCCTATCACCATTCCAACAAAAGGTAGAGAGCTTACTAATTTGTCTTGGGTTAAATAAGTTGTCCCCATTTCTTTCAATAGAATTATTTTTGTCTTTTAATCCCATGGTTTGACCTTGAGGGGAACTTTTAGTGGTGGAGTTTTGTTGCTCAAGTTCCACATTTGGTTATGTTGCAGCCACTTCTCTCTCTTCTTCAGCCTCATTCTTGATAATTGTTATTATTTTATCATTATTGGCATAGTTATGACTCCCAAACCATTTGCTATCACAATTTGAGCATACATCTTTTTCTCTTTTATTTTCCTCTTGTTGAGGAGAGTGCTTACTAGTTTTTCTTAGGTTAAATAAGTTGTCCTCATTTCTATCAATAGGATTAGTCACAATTTTGTCTTCCAACCCTGTGGTTTGGCCTTGTGTGGAACTTTTGGTGGTGGATTTATGTTTCTCAATACGTAATGCTATTTGCATAGCTCTCCTAACTATGCAAGGTTCCAACAAACAAACATCATGCTTAACTTGATCATTAAGTCCATTGATGTAGAGTTGTAGCCTTTGATAAGGTGTCACCTCATGAGATCAAATTGCCAATTTCATATGCTCGGCATTATATTTGGCTACAAACCTTAGTTGTTTTAAATTTTCTAATTGGGTATCATAGCTTCCATTCCATGGTTGCTCATAGTGTGTTGCTAATTCATTGCTAAACTCTTTCCAACTAAGTATTTATCCTTGCTTGTTATCGATCCTCCATTGGTACCATAGATGAGGTTTTGATTCTAAATATCGTGAGGCTACGCCAACCATTGCATTGTCTAGGATATTATGAAGCTTAAAGTATTGTTCCATGAGACTTATCCATGAAGTTACATTAGTACCATCAAATTTAGGGATATTTATTTTGGGTAAGTTCATTTTTGGATTTTGAAAAAGTTGTTTTATCTATTGATTTTGTCTATTAGGGTTGTACTCGCCTAGGTGGTTTTGTTGGGACTTCAATTCATGTAATAGTTCTTGTTTAAACCTATCTAAAACTTTATTGAAAGATGACGCAAAGGGGTCAATCAAATTATCCTTAAAATGTACCATTGTTTCACATTCCGAAGGAATTTTACTCTCAATTTTAGGTGGTGGAGAATAAAGGTCACTAGATACAATTTTTTTAGAAAAGCCTTTGAATTCTAAAGATGACATGGCTTTTGATGTGTATGTATTTTAAACTCTAGTTTTTCAATATCTTTCCAAAAATATAAAAAAATTATAAAAATTGTGGCCTATAGAGCAAAATAATAAAATATTTTGACCTAACTTTCACCACTAAAATACGGACTATATTTTATCTCTAATAATAAATTACAAAGAACTAACCCAACCTAATTTTTCATAAGCTTTCCAAAAATGTAAGAATTTTTTACAAATTCCGAAAATTGCACCCTGTAGAGCCAATTAATGAAAATAAATAAATAAATAACTCGCATAAAACTTATGATAGAACTCTTTTTTTACCTGAAACCTTACCTACCAAATACCTCAAAACTTTGAAAAAATCAGGTCGAAATTCGCAATGGTTTGAGAGTTATGGCGGAAACAAAAATCTTGGCCCAAATTGTAGCTCTAATACCACTTGTTATGATATTTCTTGGAAATAAATGTAGAAATCAGTAAAATAGCACTGCACTTCAAGGGGGTGTCCTCAAATAATCAGAAATTAATATGTGAATTCAATATTAGAAGATATGATGGTTTGGGAGAGTCTCTCTCTCTCTCTCCTTATTTATATGCATAACTATGTAGGGACACACCCCTTCATCTTAACTAAGTTATTTTAAGGAATAACTAAGACTAATAAATGAATCTATTAAGGTTAAGCATGCCACAAGTGCTTAACTTATTATAATTAGGAATATATCATATTAGGATCATAACAAATATTTTCAGTTTCATGCAATACTACTTTGCTGTTCAATGTTAGGTTAGAACTTTATTAATCTCAATCTTTATTTTTCATTCAAAGAATGCTAAAGTGTGACTTTCAATGTTCCTTGAGCAGGTGGATTAACTGAAAACGACTTTATACTTGCAGCTAAGATTAATTCTCTTGATGTGGAATCATTGCTAAGGATAAAACCATATGGTAAAGAGTCATACACAATGTCCTGAGTAGGCAGTCTTCTTCTTTTAGCATAGATTATCAGGCCTTATGGAAGTTACTATATAAAACATTAATGTGAAAGATAATAAGAAACTATGAAAATTTGCAATAGGTGTTTTCAGTAAAAATGTTAATCTGATGCAATTGTAGGTTCTTGACTCTTATTGATACTGGTTAATCTTCCAGACATTGGAAATGATTGTGGTTATATTGAGTGGAGCAAAATTATTATGATCCATGACATACATCTTCCTCAAGGATTATTGCAAGTACTATTCAAGTGCATTCATCTTTTCTTTCTGATAAACAAAGATATTACGCATTAAATAATACTATACTGAACACCATACATGACACCAGGAGCCAGAGAGACTAGCAAATGGCCAGTAATAAGTCAGACACTACAAAATACAGAAAGCAGCAAACTAATAAACAGTATGTATGCTGCCATAAGCGACAGCTGCACACACAAAAACTTAACATTCACAAATAAATAACAGCAGAAACTAAAAACTACAAGCTTGGTTATTCAGTAGGTCATGGGCCCAGCATTTAAAAACCTCTGGGACTGGCTTGAATGTAAGCTCAGGGGTTTTGCAGTGCCAGTAAACAGGCATTCCTGGAGGCAGCTGTTGAACATTGAGGTGCTTAGCAGGACTTGAATACTGCTCCAGGTTCCACCACATGCTCGTGATAACTAATGAAGACATAACATTAAATTTGCAATGCTCTGGCATTTTAGAGGCTGCTGCTTATTATGATCCATTAGATTGCTTCCATGCACAAGCGAGAGTATCACTAGCAATTCAGAGCACTAAGTTTTCTAATCTCTTATGCTTGAGTAGCCCATGCAATTAAGAACTATGTTCATCTATTATGGAGGTTTTATTATAGCAGGGTTACAGAATGTCCTGTTGAACAAAATAACTCTATTGCTGTTATCTTTGGGTTCATTGTGCATATGGCAATTAAATTTTTACACATGCATTGATGCCTATTGCTCAATTGTAGTGTAAATAAAATTGCTTCTAATAAAATGAATGAGATGTTATTTTCATATTTGCATTCAGTTTTTCTTTGGCTTTGACATCCACTTTTTTGAGGGTCATTTTTGTCACTTTTCCCTGAAATTGATGAATTAGATGTTGAATGGTGGCCGCCCAACTTGGAAACTGCACACTCTGCCTGAGAACTTTCTTTTTGGAAAACAATTTGTTGACCTCAATAAAGTTATCGGCAATAGGATTAAAATCCTCCAGTTTTGGGTATGAGTCACCTAAAAGAAAATACAACTTGAGTAAGATCAAATCTAATCTACTGCTTAAATTAAATTGCTTGAAATGAATTTTTTTACGGTGAAATAAAAATAAATTTCTCTTTAGAGACTTGCTTGGAGTTGCAATATGAAAATTTATACAAGCAGTGGTATATCTAATTCTATTATGAGAGACCAGTACATATTGATATCGATAATGGTAGTGTACAAAATTATTACAAATTGTGCAATTTTTTTTAATAATATATGGAGTTTTACAGGGGCCACATCCCAGAGAGAACTAAACAGAATCAGGCTTATACAACCAGCAAAGCATCAGAAAGAAAGAGGATAGAAGCCTTATACAAAACTAAGAAACCTAACCACTTACAGTGATCCAACCCAAAAACAGAAACCATCAATTACAAAACCAGGCCAAAGCCATGGCTGCCAAAAACCACAACTGTGTAACACCCCATTTACCCACACCCTGCACTCTAGCTGAAATACCTCCTGTCTCAACCATAGAGGATACCCACACATTACCTCTAGCACCAATGATCGACTGCAGAAACTTCACCCCATGCACTATTTCGAAACATTTGGCCACCTGTAGCATAGAACTGTCACCTAGAAGTGGCATAGTGTAACCACTTACAACTTCTAGGACCCTGTGTTGATGGATGTCTTGTAAATTCTCCACCGCCTTCAAAAGATATTGACAATATAGACAAAGACTTGCACTTGATGATTAATGGCCAGAAGTTCCTTGTTCAGGACCCTCAAATCCCCACAAGAAGTAACCTTTGAGAGTGCCAATGTTTGAGGTGAGGGAGGATGAGATGTAGTTGAGGGCCCAAACGATTCCTTTGGCAGCAACAACCTGCATATCCACTCCTTCAAAATCACATTGGATATTTTGGAGTCTAGATGAGCACAAAAACGACACAAATGGAACCCTTGCTATATCGTATCCCAGAATCTTGCCCTTCACCCAAAATAAGCTTTATCATCTTCAACATTCCTAGATAAGGTTAAGTCGAATGTTGCCTTAAAATGCTTAGCAAAGACAGCCATGCAACAAAGGGTCCCTCAGACCTTTTTTCTGGTGGTGGGCCATCTTCTCCACCACCCATAGCCTTTGACTATACAAAACAAGTGCCAAAAGAAAAGCCGCCACCACAATAGTCATTGTTGCTTAGCTCAATGTGCCAAACCACGACACAAAAAAATTACCCCATCCTTAAAAGCCTCCCACATGCGCTGCCACTCAATCAAAATAATAGTGAAGTATTTGTATCCTCTCTCCTACCGAATGAAGCGTGGTTCTAGCGAACGGAGCTAGCGATTGTAAGCGTGGTTCTAGCGAACGGAGCTGATCGTCAACAATATTACAGCTACCGTGAGACTGGTACCCACAAGGAAACTCAACGTTAACCAAACATGAAAAACAGAAAAGAAGAGTGCTTGTTAGGAGGCAATCTTCACATATGGAAACCCTAAGCGGGCAACTAGAAACTAAGGATTGCCAACGGGGAGTCACAATGGAGTCTGGGCTCACAAACCAAAAACCCTAAGTGGGCAGACGTGTTCGAGAAGGAGCAGGCTTGATTAGAGGTATACCACGACAGAAACCCCCAACGGGTAGGCAAATAGACAACGATGAAAATCCTATGCTGGTCTTGTTTCTGAACCAACAACGGTGTTGCTTCGGCCCAGGTCTCCAGGTAGGCAGATATTCAGGTCAAAGGTGAAAGAGGGTCCTAGGTTAGTGAAACAGGCGCCCATCACATTTTTTATTATCTCTTTTTCCCATTTGTTGGCTGCATGTTGTGGCTATTTTCAACTGTAAAGCAAATCCTAGTGCATAAAACAGAATCAAACAAAACTTCAATTAAAACCACATCAAAAGCAAAAGGCAAACAAAGTAAGTTCAAGAGCACTCCAAACTGACGGGGAAGGAAACCCTTATCACACTCACCTAAAGCAACTTCGAAAACTAAAAACAGGACCTCCGAGTAATCATGAGAATGAAAAAGAACCTGCGGTTGTTAGGTACACAAAGGAACATACAAATAGAAAAAGAAAATTTGGCCAATGCTCTGTCAGCAAAACAAAAATGTAGTGGAAACATAGAGGTTAAAGAAATGGACCAGCAAGCAAGAATGTTAATCCCATATGGTATTAACATGTCTTGCACCTTAGAGAACCCAGTGAACTCTCCATTTATTATAGTAGGAGCCGTAGAAGCTTTGTTGTTGCAGTAGATAAAGCAAGAACACCATCAGACTAAAGTGGCAGACATGGGAGAAAAATTGACATATGTCTATGCAAAACAGTATAAGCGAATCCTTTAGTGCAGGGAAGCCAAAATAACAAGGAAGCTAAAACGGTTGGGGAACAGAAAATTCGTTGCAATACTTCCCAAAGTAACATGCAACAAAAGAAGGGGAGATCAATTGATTCAGGTGAAGCTGGATAGATTTCTTGCCTCTTCTAACTAGGATAGGGTGCAAAATTCTATCCTTTTTGCCCTTCCTCGCACCATCTCTGACCACAATGCCCTCCTCCTCTCCTGGATTGATGGTGCTCCTAAGGGGCCATTCTCGTTCAGATACGAAATCATGTGGGCTTCCCACCCTAATTTCAGAAATTGCATTGCTGATTGGTGGAGGATCCTGGTGCATTGATCTCCCATGTTCAGACTCACCCAAAAACTCATCCATGTTAAGCACAAAGTCAAAGGATGGAATAAATTCTGTTTTGGGAATGTGATGAACCAAAAGAAACAAATTACTGACAGATTAATGGAAGTTCAAGACAACATGGCTAGGGGGGATGCGAGTGAGAATACTCATAATATGGAAGAGGCTCTGCTCAAAAACCTCAAGGACATCACTAGAAAGGAAGAAATCTTCTGGAAACATAAATCTAGAGTGCAATGGCTAAAGGAGGGAGATAGGAACTCGACTTTCTTCCACCAGTCAGCCATGAAGCATAGGAAGAGGAATAGAATCACCAAGCTGCTAGATGAGAACAACAGGAAAATTGTCGAGGACAAGGAACTGAGAAACCTTGCCTCCAATTACTTTAGAAACTTCTTGGCAAAGCATAAAAACAAGCCCGACAAAGGTTGGGAAGATAAGCTATTGGACAGCATCCCCTCTATCCTTTCGGAGGAAGATAACTGTAGACTGCTGAAGCCTGTTACTGAGGAGGAAGTTAGGGCGGCTGTGTTCTCTATGGGGGCCTTCAAAGCTCCGGGACTAGACGGGTTCCCCCCAGCCTTTTTCTAAGATTTCTGGGAGATAGTGGGTTATGATGTCACAACTACTGTCAAGGACTTCTTTAGGACTGGCAAAATCCTTAAACAGATCAATGCCACGTTCATTACGCTTATCCCCAAGAAGAGCATCACAGATTCCATGGCTGACTTCTGTCCTATTAGCCTCTATAACACTGTTTATAAGATCATTATGAAGACTCTGGTCCTCAGACTTCAACCGCTGTTGGACAGCATTATCTCGGACTACCAGAAAGGCTTTGTCTTCGGTTGACATATTATGGATGCTGCTAATCCACCCATGAGATCATTCACTCGATGGACATAAGTAATAATCCAAGCATGGCTCTCAAGCTGGATATATCTAAAGCTTATGATAGAGTCTCCTGGGATTTCCTGTTCAAAGTCCTTAGGAAGTTTGGGTTCAAAGATAGAATGCTTACTCTGATAAAAGAATGTGTCACCACCATGAAGTACTCTGTCCTGGTCAATGGCACTCCTCAAGGGTTCTTTGATGCTGGTAGAGGTATCAGGCAGGGAGATCCCCTTTCTCCCTACCTGTTTATAATTTTGGCTGAGGTCCTGAGTAGAAACATCCTATCCCACCTGGATAGTCAGTCCCTCAAAGGTGTCAAAGTTGTGTCCACCTTGGGTCCGTCTATTGTCCAACAGTTTGTGGATGATACTATGCTCTTTGGGGCGGCTTTGGTGGTTGAGGCCAGAAGATGGAAAAATTTGTTGAATGCCTATGTCGAGGTTTCTGGCCAGTGCATTAATTATGAAAAGAGTAATGTGTTCTTCAACATGAGCTGCAAGTCAGGGCTAGAAACATCTTTGATTGCAACATGGCTAATCTTCTGACTACCTACCTGGGTCTACCCCTCACGGTCAAGGAGGTGACCCCGGCTTTCTGGAATACCGTTCTGGAAAGAATCCAAAAGAAAATGGAGGGATGGGAAGGAAAACTCCCTGGTCAAGCTGATAAGCATCAACTGTTGAAGGCCTCATTGCAGGGTATCCCCACCTATTTTCTATCCCTCTTTAAAATGCCCAGATACATGGCGGAGAAATTGGAGAGGATCCAGAGAACCTTCCTCTGGATTGGAGTTGAGGAAAAGAAGAGGATCTCGCTGGTTGGATGGGACAAAGTCTGTCTGCCCAAAACTCAAGGGGGATTGGGAATCACAAAAATTTAGGTGATGAATAAAGCGTTATTGGTCAAATTTTGGTGGACCTTCCTTAAGGAGGAAAAAGATTGGGTTCAAATTATGAAAGCCAAGTACTTGCAAAATGGGGATAAACTTGGAGTTCTTGACAGAAAGAGCCATCCCAAAGGCTCTATTATCTGGAATAAAATGATCAAAACTAGAAGAACTCTATCCCAAGGCATCAAATGGAAGCTGTGTAAGGGAGATAAAATCATATTCTGGGAGGACAATTGGCTCGGGGAGGGACCCCTGGCTAGCAGGAAGAACAATATCACCAAGGAAAGAGTTAACCATTTTGGGAGTTTGGTCAGCGATTTCATCACTACCCATTCCCACAACCAAAGGCAATGGAAGAACCTCTCGGATTGCTGGAACAATAGTCATCCAGAGAATTAGGAGTGTCAGGCTTTGCAAATGGAGCTAAACAAGTACAGAATTTCGATATTTCGTAGGGAGGATGAAATGCTCTGGGGATAGGACCAAAAGGGGAAGTTTTCGATTAAATCTACTTACATCCTGATGACAAACAGTGGTCAGGGGAATTGGTTTTGGAAGAGTGTCTAGAATAACAAGCTGATCCCTAAAATAAACTTCTTCTAGTGAGTTGTTGCTCATAACAAAATCCTTACTACTGATAACCTCAAAAAAAGGGGGTTCCAGTTGGTTAATAGATGTGCGCTTTGCCTTAAAGAAAAAGAGTCCATTCAACACCTTCTCTTCCATTGCAATTTTTCTAAAGAGATATGGGGAAGAACTATAGAGAAACTTAACCTAGAATGGGTTTTCCTGCAAAACCTAATGGATTTCGCCCATAGCTGGATTTCTCTTTTCCTGCACCCCAGGATTAGAGAGCTATGGAGACAAATTCCCCCACACCTGGGGTGGAGTGTGTGGAAGGAAACAAACAATAGAATCTTAGGAGATAAAGCGCGATCTGCTACTGAGGTCTTTTACTCCTTCAGCAAGTTGGTCTCTGAGAACACGTCAGCCAACACTCTTCATGTGGTTGAAAAACCCCCCACTCTGGTGGAAGTGCAGACTGCCATGAATTGGGGACTGGCAACGAACATAACCAAGATTGACAATTCCAAAAAGCTGGCTAGACAAAACACCCTCTGGAGGCCCCCCCCCAGGGATTAGATCAAACTAAATTTCGACGGAGCTGAAAAAAAGAATATTGGGATGGCAAGTGGGGGAGGGATATTCAGAGATAGTCAGGGAGTCTTCATTGTTGCTTATGTCGGTTACATTGGCATCCAGTCTAATAATGTGGCGGAGGGATTGGCCCTGCTGTGGGGTCTCAAAATTGCTCTCTATGGGAATGGACAAATTACAAGTGGAAGGAGATTCGAAAATCATCATTGAGGTGGCTCTTGGTAGGTCTAATAGTGGCTGGAAGCTGAAGGATATTACGGATGACATCGCCTGCTTACTGACTGGGTTCAAGCAGATAGAAATTGGGCATGTTTACCGCGAAGGTAATAAAGTGGTGGATGGGCTGGCAAACCTTGTGTAGAGCTTGGACACTTGGAGATGTTGGAAAAGAAAGAATAATATACCTAGTTAGATACAAAACCTTCTTGAAAAGGAGCAAAGCCCTGCTCTTGATTTCTCATGTTTGAATTAATTAAAACGTCGACCTTCGGGCCTAGGGAGTACTTTGGGTGCCATATGGGATCCAGTTTCGATTGCCATCTGGATATGAGGACTTATGTTTTGAGGAGTGTGATGTTTGCTTGCCAGCTCAGATGTGTCAGAGTTGGGATCCGCCACAGTTTGAAGGATTGCTCGCCCTTCAGTTCGACGTGGAGGCCTAAGGTGGGATTTCACATGACTGGGCACATGATCAACTTGACGTCTCTATGTAGAACCTCTAATTATGACTAATTAATGATTTATAATTATGGAAGGAAAGGGAGTGATAGTTCACATATTGCGAATTTAAGTACGCCACTCCCGGCCGCCGAAAAGACACTATACTCATTAACTTGAGAATGAATATTGGTGTTTGGGATATTTTCTGCAGTTCAAAAGTTTCTAAGTTCTTTGCTATTTCTTGCATTGCTAGCTTGTCTGTGAGATTTTGGTGCAATCTTGCTATGGGGGGAATAGGTCTCGCACTGAGCCGGAATCCTGTGAAGAGATTAAACGCAACAAGACCCTTTGGCACATTTGCCAGGAGGGCAGGGTGGCATCCTATCTAGAATGCTTACAGGGTCATGATGAAAGCCTCTCAATGCAGTTCCTGCATTCGTGGGAGGGTAGACAGGTTAAGGTGGGTGGTGTGGGATTCGAAATATTAGAGGAAGTGATAGGAATGGTGACGGGAATGCCTACTGATGGCATCAGACACCCCAAAAAGAGCAAAGTTTCTGACCCTGAGGGAATGGCTTGTTTTCTGAAGAAAGGGGAGGTGTTACACAGTCTATAGGGGGGGTTTGATCGTGAAATGTTGCCAAAACCTTGGGACGAGGTGTGTTATATGATCATAAAGTACTTCACTCTCGAAGGTAGATTCAAACGCTTTTTCCATTATCATTTTTCTCTGCTCAATCATTTTCGTCATAGTAAGGTGATAAGTTTCCCTTTTTATTTGCTTTCGTCTCTGGAAGCGTTGATTGCGTCTGCCATTGAACAACATGCTGTTGACCCCAACAAACCCCTCATCCCGCTCCATCAGGGGCTTATCCTTAGACTGTATAAATTCCATTTATCCCTCTGCCCCCCTAAATCCCTCATGACTTCTAGGGTTGAATCTCCCTTGCCGCCCTGCTCCATTCCTGTGAAGACTAGCCCGGTAATTATTACGGAAATCACTCCGAAGAAGTATGCCAAATCCATCAAGTCTGGAAAGAAAAAACTACCGCTAGTAAAATCTCGGAGCCTAAGGCCTGTGCCCAGACTCCCATGACCTCTGCGAAGACTTCTGTCAAAAGAAAGATCTTACCTGGTGATTTTGCCCAGGTGACCCCTCAGAAGAAGAAAAGGCGAAGTGTGGAGTAAGGAAGTAGTATGGATAGCGAGAAGAAGGCCAAAAATGTTTTTGTGGTGGTGGAGGAGGTTAGCTCTGAGGAAGGTATCGGTGGTAGTGACAACGCTGCTAATGAGGATTTCACAATGACGGATAGTAAACCCCAGGTGCTGTCGACCAGGAGGACGACGAGGCTTACAACTGAGCCTAGTCTTGTTCTCCAAAAGGAGGTTACTGAGTTGGAGGATACTGTGGACCTAGACGGTGATGGTATTTCTGATGACAAAAACAACAAAGTGGACACTATTGTGCCTGAGACTGAATAGATGGGTGGAGAATTTTCTGTCAACAAGGAAACTAAAAATAATAATGTGGAGGGTGAAGTGGATGATGGGCCCAATAATTTTCCTGAGCTCAATGTCAAGGGGTCTGAATCTGTGAGCTTAGAGAAAGTGGTGAAGGAAGCTAGCAAGATGCAGGGGGGCAAGGTTGCTGTCAAAGATAAGGAGATAGAAACCCTCTCTGCTAGGATCAACGAGCTGGAGAGGAAGTTCAAGATTCTGGCCAAGTTCTCTGTGAAAGTGATGCATCAGTTGACCACTACTCTTGCGGTCCTCTAGGATGTCAAGTTACCAGTCAGGGTATGAAGGAAAAAGAACTCAAGGAGTATTGTGATCTCTACCAGTTCCTGGCTGAAGATTGGGACCAGATGTTCAATTAGCCATTGGGGGCTTTTTTTGTGCTTTCGGTTTTGTCTGCTATTGGTCTGTTGCTAGTCCTCTGTGTCTTGGTCTTGGGTTTCTTTTTGGTTGTTTCTTGTTGGTTCGGTCTGTTTCTCTCTTGGTTCTTTGATGGAACTCTGGTGCGCCTTTTTGGCTAATATGTAATGGGATTGACACCCTTTTTTGCTGCTTACATTATCAAAAACATGCAACACTCCAACAACGCCAATGGTGAGCAAAACCCTAACAAACTCGTCGGTGATGGAGCAAGAAATGCATTTTGGGACAACTAAGACATCATAGCAACAGACTGAGGGGCCAAATTGGATGGACATAAAACATCAAGACAACAATAACAAGGGAGAGGAAGAGAGGCGGGACAATCCCTACAGTCCCATATCAACTCCCTTAATGTGGTCTTTAGATCTTTATGTTATGGAGTTAATGGCCTTGAAATGAAGAATGATTAAACTCGAGGCAAAAGATCAGGTGAAAGAAGCAAAATTTCAAGAGTTCTTAGAATACAACCTCAAGTGGTCACAAGAAAACAAGGCACTCAAGGACCAAGTAAACAAGTTACAACATGCGTTGGAATTAGGACAACAGATTTTGGCGCTAAAACTTGATATGAATCAAGTCAACAACAACAATGCAAGTCAAACAACTATAGAAAACAACATCCCTCATATCAAAAATATCCAATCAGTCCTCGTGAGCATGGAAGTCAAAGAAACCAAATTAATGGAGAAACTTGAGTAGGCCAAGTCTTGGACTCAAGTGGTAAAAGGGGAGACAAGGACACAAACAAAACTAATAAAAAAAATTAAATTGCAAATGTGTGAAGAAAAGGATAGACAAGACAGGGTAGCAAACATAATAATAAAAGGGATCAGAGAATACAAAGAAGGAGAAGCAACCAACAAGGTAGTAAGAGACTTCTTACTAAAAACTTCAATGGGCAGGTAATATACAACAAGCAAACATAATTGGTCAAATGGCAAAGGGAGAAAAAGACAGAAATATAAGGGTGACATTGAAAAACCGAGAAGATAAGAACAAGATATTAAGAAACAAAAGGTTTCTTAAAGGTACACAATTTTTTATAGATGAAGATTTAACCCCAACACAACTAGAGGAAAGGAGGAAGGAGTGGGAGAAGGTTGTAGCAACAAGAAATGAAGGAAAGGAGGCGTGGTTTTATAAAGGCAAAGCCCAAATTAATGACAACACTATCCATGATAAATAAGAAGGTGGGCCCCCCCATGACCATCTCACATTGGTAGGCTGGAACTATAGAGGCTACCCCTGGAGGAGGGGTCTTGGTTTAGGGCCCATAGCAGAGGGAAACAAGGTCATAATCCTCGTTGAGACTCATGAGCATGAGGGCTGGAAAGTCATAGAATTTGAAGGTTACACAAAGATTTCAGTTTGGAATGAGGTAACCGAGAATGGCAAAGGACACGGGGGAGTGATAATCTTGATAAAGAAGGAATGGGAAAGAACCATTAAGTTGGAAAAGAAAGGCACAAATAATCAATATATATGGATAAGGATTACAAATCAAGAGTCCATAGTTTGGCTTGCAGCATGCTACTTTGTCCCATATGGCTCTAAAACATACAAGAAAAAAACCTAGATAGGGAAGATCCATATGAAGCACTCAAAAAGGACATAACTACATATTGCGCAACGGGCAAGATCGTGCTAATTGGGGACTTAATATAAGAACAATGAATAATCAAGCCCTCGACCTTGAAATGGAGGGTCAAAATAACAACCCATTATGGCTTGAAGAAGAGAACTAGAAGTGGGAAAGGGTATCCCAAGATACAAAAGGTGGTGTTTCACTTTTTGGAGTAGAATTGTTAGGGTTGTGCAACCTCCATGATTTGATTATTTGCAATGGCATAAGAGCGTGGCCGAGCTCAGGAAACATGACATGCCATACCTACAATGGACCAAGCCTGGTGGACTACGTCATTTGTTCACATAATGCCATTCCGAAGATAAAGGAGATTGAAATTAGGTATTGTCCTGCAGAAATGAAGTCTGATCACAACCCTATATATGTAAAATTTAGTATGCAAAAAGGTGAACAACAGGGTAACAATCCTCAAATATGTAAAAAATTGATTGTCAAGGCAATAATCATTTAACTAGCAAGAATCGGGACATCTTTAAATCAATTATTGATAAACAACTGCAGGAAATAAAGAATATTGGTTGCCTCAACAAAAACATCGCATAATAGACAGTGAACATTTGATGGTTTTAATTCACAAATCTCTCTCAGCTTGCAAGAGATCAAGGCTAGAAGAGCCCTAAAAAACAACTTTCCCTCGAATTCATGGTATGATGAGGAATGTAAAGCAACAAAAAGAACGTTGAAAATATCAGGAAGAGAGAAAACAAATAAAAAAATGTATGCGAAATTGGTGAGGTCGAAAAAAGAAGAATACATGGAAGTTAGGAGGAAAGAGCTGATTTCTCTCGAAAAGACTAATCCGAGAGATTTTTGGAGAGAATTGCAGCAAATTAGTAGCAAAGTGTAATATCAATGACATGCAATGGATGCAATATGCTAAGACACTGTGTGAACGGGGACTAGGATAAAACCTCCCCCGCCAATAATCAACAATAGGACCAAACTCTTCTACACAAAAGACTTTACTAATGGAATCAAGAAGTTAGCAAAGGGCAAAGCTAAGGACATAGATGGTTTACAAGCAGAACACTTGCAATGGGGCTCAGAGGCCTTAGCACCACCACATCAAAAGGATATTTAACAGGGTGATTCAACATGGTTTCCAAACAAATTGGACAAGTGTGGTCATTCCTCTTCACAAGAGTGGGGATGTCAACAACCTGTCAAAATACTATCCTATAATGATCAATCCTGTGTTTGGGAAGCTCTTTGGAAGTATGGTGGAACAAAGGATTAGCACTTGGGTAGAAAAGGAGGGAAAGAGGGCAAAAGGGCAAGTGGGTTTCAGATCTAAGCAATCCATGATTGACCACGACGTCACTCTTAGACATGATTGAAAAAATTTGGGACAAGCAAGGAGGGGAAGTTTTTTGCTGCTTTGTTGACTTCAAAAAGGCTTTCAACACGGTGCCTAGAAACAAACTTTGGAATAGAATGGAAGAGCTGGGAATACCAGAAGAGTATAGGGCAGCGGTTCACAGACTTTACGATTCGTTCTGAGCCAAGATCAGAACAAAAGATGGACTTTCAGAATGTTTTGGAAGCGACATCAAAGTCAAACAAGGGTGTCTGTTGTCCCCAACTTTGTTCGGGCTATACATAGACAAGTTAGAGTAGTGGTTGTACAAGTCGGGAGGGGGGTGACCATTTAGCTAATTATGTGGTGAAGCTACTATTATATGCTGATGACCTTACATTGATGGCAAAAACAACACAGTTTGCAAGAACACCTAAGAGCTCTAGAGTTATTTTTCCATGAGGTGGGAATGCAAGTGAACATAACTAAAACCAAGATCATGATCTTCACTTTGAGAAGAACTAAGAAACAAATAAATTTTGAGTTTGAAGGTAGTTCCCTCGAGGTGGTAGATGTGTACAAGTATCCGGGTCTTAATTTCTGCAATAATCTCAGCTGGGAGACATGCAGAACAAAAAGAATACAAGGAGATTGGAAAGCGTTATACATGCTGCAAAACAGATGTAGATTGGCAGAGTTATGGGACTGAAAATAAAGAAGTCTTTTTGGACTAATGGTCATTCCGGTGGTGTTATATGGGTGTGAGGTGTGGGGCAGTAGTACGTTGGCAACAAAATGGAGACAAATAGAGAGATTACAAAGGCATCTAATCACAAACAATTTTAAAATAAAGAGCACGGTTCCATACGAGATTGTCTTAGCTGAAGCAAGGCTCTTTTCGATTGAGGTGATGGCAATAATCCGTTTATTAGGATATTTGAAGAGAATCGAGAACATGGAGGAACATGGCTGGCCCAAGATTGCAGCAGAGGAAAAGTTAAATAGAAGGAAAAACACATGGATGAAGTAAAATGTAAAGTGGGTGAATAAGTGGGGCATTAGCATGCACGAATGCCCAAACACAAATGTGGAAATTAAAAAGTATGTTAGAGAAAAAGCCAAGGCGGCCATGTGGGCTAGACAACTCAGACGAAAAAGAGAGCATTATGTCAAATATTTCAACCCCACTTGTGACCACGAGCCAAAGTACTACATAGGTGCAGATGTTAAGTGGAAAGCTAAAATGTGAATGGCTCAACTTAGAACTAGCTCACACCATCTTAGGTGTGAAACGGGAAGATGGGAAACACCCTAAAGAAGTTTGGGCTGATAGGATTTGCCGTCTATGTACATCGGGTTTAGTGAAACGAAATGACATTACATCATGGAATGTAAGGCGTATGAGGACATCTGGATCAAATACATTGAAGTGCTAAATGTGGGGTCATTGACGACCTTGTTTGAAGAGGAGAGAGTGGTTAGAGCAGTTTGATTACCTATGCAGAATTCATAACAGAAGAAAGAGGATCAACAACGAAATGGAGAGCAGCTAGGTGTAACAAGTGGGCTGCATGTGGTCCCTTGGTGTCTTTGTTTGTTGTAGCCTATTTTACCTTTGGGTCCCATAGACTTTGGTCTCGTGGACGTCATTAAAAACTTTCATTCATTCATTCTCCTTCGTGTCACATTAAGAGAACCATTAATGGCACAAATAACTAGAATAAGAATAAATCCTTCAACGTATAATAAATTTTTCTCCCAAAAAATCTTGTCAAAAATCAAACCTATGGTCAAATCACTCCCTCATGTCACCCACAATAGTTTTTCTTCTAAAATTATGCCTTCCATTTTGTCCCATGCAACAATAAAATTAGAAAAGAGACTGGTCATAGGACCTAACTCGATGCCATGATTGGCTATTAAGTCCACTTCCCTATTCCCTTCTCTATACTAGCGCAAATAAGAAATATTGGTAAAGACTCAGCTGAGCAGAACTAGTGAGCTTTAGAGGGTTGCAAGCAACATGACTTAGGCCTTATATGACCACCTTAGAAACACCTTCAACTAAAAGGTTATAGCCCCTCAACCATTGCACCAATATCTAGGAAAAAGGATCCAATCATGACAAAAATTACCTTTCTCATCTCTAAAAATAACACCAACCCTTGTTTCCCTTGGATTTCCCCTTGATGCACCCATCAAAATTTAATTTAAGAAAGCCATGTAGGGAGGTTCCCACTTAACATTCTTTTGTCTAGTTGTTTTGCTCTTACCCTATAATTGTGCAAAGTTATAGTGAATTATTTTAGCAACATGAACAAGAGTTCAATTAATGGAAATAAATAACTCAACTTTTCTAAATTTCTTAGACAAAAGGAAAAAGATCAAATGGAAAGAGAAACTTTAAGAGAAAATATGATAAAAACAAGATTGTTTAACTTATAAATCCGATTCATGTACAATGATTTAAAATAACAATTTTCTTATTAAAACTTATACATTGAAACAAGATATAGTAAGAGATGAGCCCTCTTCACCAATAGATATGATAATAGAAGAGAATAGAGCTTTCAAATTAATAGTTTTCTTAAACTTGTCTCCTTACAAATCTCCCTCTCTATTCAAAGTTTTTTAATAAACAAAAATTCCCACAAAAGGAGGAATTAAAAGGTCTTGATTGTTGAAGTTCTAAAAAGTGACAAATGACAAAAGATACAATTTATGATTAAAATTTCCAATTTCTAATATCTTTGGCATTTGAGAAGAGGAAGTCTCAATTGCTTGGTGAACTTGGTTATGGTGAGAAGAGTTGATAGTCAAAGCTTTCTTTCATTACTAATGCAAGTTGTAAGACCTCAATGTCACATAGAAGGTTTTGGTTCAACTTATCTAATACTTTTATTCTTTTAACATACTCTACATAAATATGCATATTCGTATTGCTACACATAATGAAAAAATGCATAGGAAGCAAGAAGAAAAGGTAGTGATGTGATCTTGCTTTCTATCCAAGAATTGTTTGCTTCTTTAGTGTCTAGAGCAGTGAAGAAATCATTCTCAACAATGAGTGATTGTCCCTCTTCATGTTGTAGCTTTGTTTGTGCTTCCACAAAGTTCAACTTCTTTTGCAATGTTTTTGAAAGATGTAGAATTTCAAGATCTTGCAATGGTTCTTTTTGCATCTTTGAAAGTGTTGGCATTCTTCCAAACAACTAATTTCACAGTGCAACTATTTTACCATTCCCAAAAGAAACGATTTGATTTTTGGGAAGTTAAAAGATATTGAAATGACCCTATCTTTTCTTTATTGACAAATCATCAGCTAAGGCATGCTATTTTCGTAAGAGTTCTTTTTAGTTGTTCAATTTCTTCTTGTTTCTTCCATCAATCAGCTAATAGTTCTTATTTTTTAGGCAACATTATATAGTCATTATCAACCTACTTGAATTTTTCAGTCAAGCCTTGTGCAACATGACACGACTTCAGTGTTAAGGGATCCATTATAGAGTTAGATTGACTTAGAGGCATCTTAATGCTTCCCAATAGAGTTAGAAGAACAATGTTAGCACTATTTTTTTTTTATCATAGAAGCCTTTTGCTGATTTTGTTAAATCACATCCAACAGATAATGATAAAAAATGCAATGGATGTGGGTGATTTTCCTATGCATTTAGGAGGGGCATCTCCCTTGTACAATGTATTTTTAGGTGTTATGTAATTTAATTAAAAAGTGCAAAAGGGGCAAAATACCCAATGGTTAGAATATGTAAAGCTACTTTATGAGTTGGTTCAAGAAAAAGACACCCCTCTCCCCCTCATAATTAACACTAAAATTGAGCTATTTCTACAGAGGATATCAATCAAGGGCATAAAAAAGACTAGTATGGGGTAAAGCACAAGATATAGATGGGTTGCAAGTAGAATATTTAAAGTGGGGAATAGAAGTCCTCACACCACACATCAAAAGCATTTTCAATGGTGTTATTCAAGATGGCTTCTTGACAGAGTGGACAACTAGTGTCATTGTCACCCTTCATAAAAGTGGAGATATCAATAATTTTAAAAACTTTTGGCACTATTATGGCCAATCCTCTTCTTGGAAAAGTTTTAGGGAGCATAGTAGAGCACATAATTAGCAGTTGAGTAGAAAAAGAGGGTAAAAGGGGCAGAAGGACAAGCAATTTTTAGGTTGAGGCACTCCACTATTGACCATTGCATCACCCTTAGGCACTTGATTGAAAAATATGGGACACCTAAGATGAAGCTTTTTGTTGCTTTGTTGATTTTAAAAATGCTTTTGACATAGTGCCTATAGATAAACTTTGGACTAGGATGGATGAACTCATGGTCTTAGATTGAGTATAGAGCGGTTGTCCATAGGGTTTATAAGTAGGTTAGGGCTAAAATGAGAACAAGTGGAGGAATCTTAGAATGTTTTGGAAGCGTCATCAACATCAAACAAGGCTGCCCACTCTCCCCTACTTTGTTTGAATTATACATTGATAAACTAGAGTGGTTCAACAATGTTGATGAGGCAGGGAGGGTGAGGGGAAGGGGGGCGTGCTCAACTTGTTGGTTATGTATTAAAGTTCCTCTTACATGTAGACAACTTCATTTTCATTGCAAAAACAAATCATAGTTTAAGGGAACACTTGTAGGATTTAAAACTCTTCTCCTAAGAGGTTGGGGTGGCAGTGAACACACGTAAAACCAAAGTCATGATCTATTCATTAAAAAGAAAAAAAGAAACAAATTAGCTTCCTTTTTTAAGGAAGCTCATTGGAAATAGTGGAATACAAGTATATCAAGTTTGATCTCCATGGTAGGCTCGGTAGGGAGACATGTAGGAAAAAAACATATGGGGTGGTGGAAAGCTTTATACTCACTACAAAATAGATGCTTGTTTATCTCACTAGTGGTCCTCTGTGGGTGCTGAAGTTTGAGGCAATAGTATGTTAGATTGCAAATGGAAATAGATAGAAAGAACCAAAAAACACTTAATAATAAGTAGTCTAAAAATCAAGATAGATAGAAAGAACCAAAAAACACTTAATAATTAGTCTAAAAATCAAGATTTAAGTTCCTTATGAGATTCTATTAGTTGAAATAGCTACTTTCCTATTGGAGGCATTGATGATGGCTCAGACATTAAGTTATCTAAAAAAGACTCAAAATATGGAGAATCACTGTTAGCCTAGAATGACGATGTAGGAAGAGCTAAACTGAAGGAAGAACACATGGATGAAATAGAACAACAAATGATGAGTAAATGGGTTGTTAACTTACAAGAGTGCCTGAAAACTAATGAGGACATAGAAAAACATGTGAGAAAAATTTAAGACTGCCATGTGGACAAAACAAATTGGCCAAAAGAAAGCATACCATGTCAAAGAGTTTAACCTCACATGGAATCATAATGAAGAAGCCTACATAGGAGCATATAAGGGGAAGGTGAAGATGTGGATTGCCCATTTAAGGATTGGATTCCATCATCTTAAATGTGAGATCGACCAGTGAACAATACCTAAGAATGGGATATGAGAACATATCTATTTTGCAACAAGGGAGTGGTGGAGATAGAATGACACTACATCATGGAGTGTGAGGCATGTAGTGACGTCGACATCAAGTATGAAGACAACTTGAGAGTGGACAACCTTATCACCTTATTTAAGGAGACAATACTAGTCAAAATGACACGTTTTAAAATCAAGATCCACAGTAGAAGATTCAACATCAAAAAGGGTGGAAGTTTTATTAGGCTATTTGGGGAGGCCCATGTGTCCTTGGTTGTGTGGCGTGGTGCTCTTTCGTTGTAACTCTTGGTCCCATAGATTGCTTGGTCTCATGAACATTATTAAAATCTTCATTTATTTAACCATATAAATTGGGAAAGGAAAAAATAGGAGAAGAATCTATTGTAGGCTAAAAGCAGGGGATCACTTGGATAAATCAAGAAATGGAAAATATAAATGCATGTAAACTTGTCCCCAAATGTAAATGGAAATGACAAATTTTTCAAGAATTGCAAAGTCTTCTCAGTTCCTAACTACATGCACATGATACAAAGCTCATCTTTGGAATTCCAACAAAACTAAGTCAATCTAGACATGAATAAAATGCATTTGGTTGGAAACGACACATGAACATTGCTTACATTCATTTACAACAAGCTTAGCATATTTTAGAGAGAGAGAGAGAGAGAGAGAGAGAGAGAGAGAGAGAGAGAGAGAGAGAGAGAGAGAGAGAGAGAGAGAGAGAGAGAGAGAGAGAGAGAGAGAGAGAGAGAGAGAGAGAGAGAGAGAGAGAGAGATGGTATTCATTGTTGATAAATAATTAATTCTCATACATAAGTCATTCCATTCGATTCAAAAAAATGAAGTCATGAGGAAAAGTACTATATTCAAAGTTGCATCTCTTTTCCAAGGCGAAGAGAAGTTCCCTTGTACTTTGAATGTTTTACTTTTGATTACATTTCATTTTCTCCAAGCGGTTGGATAGCCACCTTCAACCCTATCTCGAACTTAACCTTTAATCACCCTTAGACCAAATCAAGATTGAATTCACTTTTTCTATGCCTCCTAACACATTTATTGATTTGAAATAAATATTTGTAATTTTGTATATTAATTGAGTGGGATCTATTAAGGCCACTGTCTTGGGCACTTTATGTTGTGCTTCATTACATTAGGTGATAGCTATTGCACTTTCTATAATAATTACTCCCAACAAAATATAAATAGACCATTGTTGTGCATAAGTTAATCATAATTAACTATAGACTTATATTACATTGCATGGAAAATAAATTTTTCCTGTGTAAAATATCTATATTTATAATTAAATGTCACAAGAAAATAATAATAAAGTCGTCTTAGATACCAAAGTTGGGACATGAAAACTGATTAAATGCACTAATAAATGTACACAATAAATAAATAAAGGTGCCTAGCTTTAGATTTGATGAATATTTTGTGATAGGTGGTGCTTTGTTATTTGTCCTAGTGTCAGTGCTTAGGAATATGTGAGACAATTGCTTTGGGTGATTTCTATGCTTGTGATTTGACCTTTATTTGTGGAATCGAACCTGTACTGTGGATTTAACCTTTATTTGTGAAATTGACCTCCTAGCATGGATTCAACTTGGTTGTCTCTATATTTAAGATTTTTGTTTGCCTTGATGTCTGAACTTGTAATGAAAGACTAGTAGTGGTTATTTGACACCTTTAGGAGCTTGCTAAGTGAGGATCTTCTCCTTGGTCAAGCCTCTAGATATGATTTAATATTCTTGGAACAATGATCAAAGACATGCCAAATAATCATGCATTATACCTACTCGTAAATGTTGATGTCATGGTGATGTAGTGCTCTGCTAATGATGATGTGATGTGTAATGAGGCTCTCTCATGAGGAGTTTAGATTCTATATGTGTTCAATATGAATAAGGGTTTGTCCTATTATACAAGACCCTTGTGTGCAATTTCAATATGTTTTGCACTAAGTTAGCTCATAATGGCTAGTTGGAAATGGGTTGGATTGAGTCCATAATGGAATTTGAATTTAAAAGTTAAAGGGTAGAATCTGTGCCTACAAATATGAAGAAGGTTCATTTGTGTGCCACCGAATGAAGCCAGGTAGTGATTAGATAAATATATAGATCAAGTCCAAACTCTTGGGATGTGTGAAGGTGGCTTCATGTCATTTTGCCAACTCTCATGCATAAATCACACTTTCAGCAACTTATCAACACAAGTAAATTTAAATATTTCTAATTAAAATTTAATTTTGCTCAAACATATGATCTTGTAAGATTCATTCTAGCTAAGTTAGATATGTCCACAACTTTTCCAACCAAAATTGTTGGCTAAATACATATGTAGCACCACAATGAGACCAATTTACGAAAAAAATAAAATTATTTGAAAAACTTGATATTTCAACAACTTCTACTCGTGTAAATAACATTTTTTAAAAAATTATAAAAATACTCTTTTGTAGATCTATAAGTTTAGTTTTCATATATATATCTTAATTATTATTTATATTTTCCTTTTTATTTTTACTAAAAGTAGGTTATCAGCACAAAACATTAGGTCGATTACCATGTCAAAGAAAAATAGTAAAACTTATTTTAAAAAATTGAAAAAAATATGATGCACTAGACAAAAAAATCTATATCAAGATGGTATATTTTTTTTTCTATTTTAAATAATTAGTTAATATGAAAGTTGACGTCAAATGGAAACAATTATGTTTTAATACACACACATTTTAATATTTATTAAAAAATATATATTTATCAAAATTGGAAAAAAAATATATCCGTGCTCTAAAGTTTCAAGTTATAAATACACAAAAAATTGAAGAAAAAAAATTTACTATATAAAGATTGACGTCTCATGTAACTTCATTTTTCAGCATTTTATCAACAACTAAATTATAGTGTCAATTTATTAAAAAACTATATTCAAATAATTTTTTAAATTTTTTCTAAAAAATACAAACATAAAATATACTAAAAAATAAATATTTTATTAATTTACATCATTTCAAAATTTAAAACATATATGTCACTTTTTAGTGATTCAAGTTTAAAATTTGGATTAGTGTTGGCTATTTCTTTTTAAAAAGTGTGACACAACTTTGTACTTTTAACCAATATTAATGTCATTTTGCATAGTAGTCATTGCACTATGGACAAATTAAAATGAGTAAAAAATGAAGAGTAAAAGCATAAGGTATGCATTTGCTATCCTTAGATTTGGCTCCCACTTTCACTTGCATGTGAACTACTATGATGATGTATGTTAGAGTAAACAAGTAGAAAACATGAAAGTAAATATTTAGACACTCATAAAAAGATATAAATAAGGATGATAATTATGCATCCATCTCAAAACTTACAAGCACAAACTTTTTCAATGAGTAGCATCTGACTTTCATTTAAAATAGGCATAAACAACAATTACTCATAGTAGTCATTGCAATATTGACAAATTAAAGTGAGTCCAAAATGGAGGGTAAAAGTGTAGGGTATGCATTTTTCACCCTTAGATTTTTCTCCCATTTTGACTTGCATGAGAACTCATATAAAGATGCATTCCTAAGTAGACAAGTAGTCAACATGAAAGTGAAAATTGAGACACTCAAAAAAAAGATATAGATAAGGATGATGATTAATCCATCTCAAAACTTGCAAACATAAAATTTTCCAATGAGTAGCATCTGACATTCATTTAAAATATGTATATACAACAATTACTCAACAATCAACAATGAAGGAACATTGCAGGAGTTAGTATCTTCCCAACATATTATGACGAAGTGGTTTTATGTGGTGATAAATCATATCAACATCAAATTGGCTAATCTTCAAAAGAGATTTGGAGGCCAAAATCAGGGTTCGAGGGAAGAAGATATTAGCATTTTGCAAGGGTGGGAAGCAATCCCAAAATTGAAGACAATTGAGAGAGACTTATCCAATCTTAATAGAGAGTTTAATACAGAAGTGATAGAGTTGGAAAAATAGAAAAAAGATATTGACAGGGTTGTTAGTTTGGAAATCAATTTGAAATAAATCAAAGACAATTTGGAATGTATGGTTCAGGTGAGTAGGTGCATTATTCAAAATAGTGTTGCAAGTATTAAAATCTTGACCAAGAAACTCAAAGATCTCCATGAAGGCCAAATTGTGGAGAAAGTGGTTAAAACTGATCAGGTTGGACCAAGCACTAGAACTTGAGCCAACAAGAAGAAATCTTTCAAGGAGGAAATGAGAGATTTAATGGGCTTTGTCAAATTACATGAAGATTTCTATCAGCAAGAGATGGAGGTTGCTGAAACCTTGAAGCATCTGTAGTTTCTTTAGTTGTGTTTCTCTCATTTCTATGTTTCTATTTTTTGTTGTGAATTCACTTTGGTGAACATTTTGTTGTTGTTTGGTTGTGCTTATGCTGTTAGTCATCTTTTTGTAAAGAGTTTTGGGGCCCCTTCAAAACCTTCTTTACCTTTAATAAAAAAACAATTACTCAAAAATGTCTATGAATAAAAAATTAAAGTAAAAATAGATATCTTTTGGGCATAGTGGTAGCCATGTAAAGGTTTGTTAGACATGATGGTAGCCATTTGAACACCCACTAGGCATGTGGTGGTAGCTATTTGAATATCCATTAGGCATAGTGGTAGCCATCATAACCATGAGTTAATCACCACAATAATAGTCATCAAAGAGCATAAGTGATTATATTCTCCCCTCCAATTAGTTATGTACAAGGGATGCAAGGAATTGAACAGGAGAAAAATATGATCATGTAAACTCAATAGGCATGTGTTAAGTGTCAAATAGATGATGTAGCTATATGGCACCTCCTAAATCACCTTAAAAATGTTTTGGAGACTTCCTTCAAGACTAGTGCAATCCAAATCAACAAGGAATTTAGGCATTCACTAGCAAAATGAATATATTTCCACTTGAATTTGATGATGAATGATGGTGGCAATTTTCTACCACTATGGAGCTCTTGGAAATGATGAAAATCAAACACTAAAATATAGAAATAACTTGCAAACTTGTGATTTAGGGTTTGAAGGTGATAGTGAATGTTGACAATTAGTCTCTTTCTCAAAATGACACTCCAAATCTAGACAAAAATGGTGATGAAGAACAATTATAAAGTCTAAAAATCCAACAATGAAACCCTCCAAGTGCCAGCCACCAAATTTGCTTGTAAATCCAATCACCCAAACCGAAAAGTATGTGTAAATCTCCAATTTTAGTTCACCATGCAACCTTCGATGTGGAATTACCAATGCTAAAGGCAAGGGTTTCTGTCGTCACCTCCAAGATGAAGTCCAAGAGGGTTTTCATCCTCCTAAAGCTCAAAAAATAGCCAAGGGTTTTCATCCTTAGATGCCAAATTAAAATGCAAAAGCTCACAATGAAAATGTCAATTAAAATCTCGATGCCAAAAAGGAAGCCAAGCACCTCCTTTTCAATCGTCCCAAATCAGGCCCTTGAATAAATTTCCCTCTAAATAATATTTAAAATACTTTTTTTAATATTAGTGTTTAAAAACACTTTTTATTTTAATAATAATATTATTTAACCTGCCCCTTAAATTAGAAATTATTGGGCCCAACTTAAAATAATATTATAAATTCATTTCCCTTGCTTTTCCCCTTAGCCTATGTGAAATGGAAATAGGCTAGAGGTCTTCTCCATGGCTCTACTTCGAAAAAGGGGACATGATAGTCCATCCTTCCTGAAATTGCTTGCCCTTAAGCAATTTGTAGATTAGGAAAATCAAGAATCTCTACACACTCCCAAGTGGCAACCTCTAGTGGAAGACCCCTCCAATGCACCAAATGCTCTTTTATGGTCCTATTCGTCAACTTACTTTCTCTCACATCAACAATAGCTTTAGACACCAAAATTAACTTACTCTCAATATCAAGTGGTGACAACTCTATAGGAGTAATATGCTTTCCAAGTGCCCTTTTGAGGCATGAAACATGAAATACATTATGGATCTTGCTATACTCTAGCAACTCAATTTCATAAGCAACCTCCCCAATCCTCAATATCTTGTAAGGCCCATAAAATATGGTTTGAGATTTTCTACTCCACTCCTTTTGAGAGAAGATTGCCTATTAGGTTGCAACCTCAAAAACACCATGTCTCCCACCTCAAAGTCATCTTCAAACGGTGGCTATCTACATACACCCTTTGTTGATTTTGTGCTTGCTATAGATTCTCCTTAAGTGCTCTCAAGATATCATGGCTTTGTTGAACCAAATCTCCTACCCCAAGCACCCTGCTTTTCATAATAACCAAATTAAAAAAATATGGAGCATCATATCCATACAAAAATTTGAATGGAGACATATGTATGGACATGTGATGTGAAGAATTGTAGCAATACTTTCCAAGATAGAGCCATCTAATCCAAGTCTTTTGCTACCTTACTGCATAATTCCTCAAATATCACTCAATCTCCTTATTCACATTTGTGTTTTCCCATCCATTTGAAAGGGATAACTAGTACTAGGAATCAACTTTGTACATGTCAATCGAAAGAGATCTTTCCAAAACAAACTAAGAAATCTATTGTCCTTGTCACTCACTATGTTCTTAAGTAGTCTAAACACCTCTTTGAAAGATAAATTAGCGAGTTTTGGTGCCTTAAACTTTGAAGGTATAGCAAAGAAATGTGTATACTTAGTGAGTCTATCAACCACAACATAGATACAATCCCTACCATGAGCTCATCGAAGTCCAATGATGAAATACATAGAAATAGTCTCCCATTTTTTATCCAGAATAGGTAAGGGCTTCAACAATCCTGCTGGAAATACCTGTTTTGTCTTATTATGCTAGAATGTGATACATGTCCTAATGTATTTAAGGACACCCTCCTTGAGTCTTTTCTGAGAAAACCTCTCTCACTTGCTTATAAGTTTTGTAGTACCTTGGATGGCCCACCAAAGGTGTGTCATGAGCTGCTCTCAAAATTCTCTCCTTCACCTTAGATTTAGGAAGAAGATACACCCTATCCTTGTAAAGGATGAGCTCATTGGCCACCCTATACCTATTACCCTAAAACTTGCCCTCCAAGATATCATTAGCAAATGCATTCTTAACATCTTTTGCTCTAATGACAACTTTCCAATCAACATAATTATCAAACATAGAGCACAAATATGGTTTTCTAGATAATGCATCAGCCATAACATTATTTTTACCCTTAACATACTCAATGTCAAAATCATAAGCTTGTAGCTTACTTACTCAATTTTTTGCCTATCATTCAAATCATTTTAGTTGAGTAAGAACTTCAGGTTATTATGATCTGTCTTCACCACAAATCTCCCACAAATGAAATATTGCCTAAATTTAGACAAAGCATGCATGATAGCTAACATCTTCTTATCATAAATGGAAAAGCCATTTTTTGACTCTTTGAACTTCCTACTTTCAAATGCTATGGGGTGCTTATTTTGCATCAAAATTGCCCCAATCCCCTCTCTTGAAGAATCACACTCTAATACAAAAGGAAGTGAAAAATCTAGAATAGCCAATACAAGACATGATCTCATTATTTACTTGAACTTATCAAAAGATCGTTGTGTAGAATTAGACCAATGGAAGGCTCCCTTCTTTGTCAAGCTTGTCAATGGTGTTGCCAACTGTGAAAAACCCTTAGTAAACCTCCTTTAATAGCTACAAAGACCAAATAAGCCTCTCAACTATGATAGAGTCTTAGGATGGGGCCAATCTAGGATAGCCTATATATCTTCTCCTCATCTACCTAAACACCTTGGGCACTAATCGTATGCCCCAAATACAAAATCTCTGTCATCCCAAACTCACACTTAGATGATTTTGTAAAGAGTGACTACTGCTCTAAAATCCCAAGCACCTCATTTATGTGTCTCAAGTGTTCCTACCAAGTCTTTCTATAGATAAGTACATCATCAAAGAAAACCAACACAAACTTCCTCAACTGATTAATGAATACCTGATTCATGCAAGACTGAAAGGTAGTCGACATATTCGTCAAACCAAAAGGCATGACTAAGAACTCATAATGCCCATAGTGACATCTAAAAGATGTCTTATGCACATCTTCCTCTCTAACCCTTGTCTAATGACATGATCAAAGATCAATTTTAGAGAAGTACACCACTCCATATAACTCATTAATTGACTCATAGATCCTAGGAATAGGGTAGCAGTTCTTGATTTTCTTCTTGTTTAGTGCCTTGTAGTCAATACACATCCTCAAAGTACCATTCTTATTCTTGACAAAAACCACGGAAGATGCAATGGGTTAGAACTCAACCTTATGTGTCCCATGTCTAATAACTCCTTAATCGCCTTCTTAATCTCTTCCTTATGCCTCCTAGGATGGTGATAAGGGTTAGTGATGACTAGCTTAGACCCATCCTCAAGCTCAATAACTTGCTGAAGTCCCTTATCTGGGGCAATCCTAGAGGTATATCACTAAATACTACACTATTCTTTTAAAAAATAGATTGAATATCCACATGAAAAGACTTCTCACCCTCAGATGTCCTTATATTAGTGATCAAGTGATGTATTTCCCAAGCTACTTGGCCTCTACAAAAAGATCTATCCATCCTCTTGGCTTAAACAACTTTAGGACCTCCATCTAAAATGCCTCGTAGTGTTACCTCCTTCCCATCAACCTTAAATTTTAACTCCATGGTTTGATAGTTTTGAGTGAACTCCCCAAGAGAATGTAACCATTATACACCCAAAACCATATCGATCTCTCCTAATCCAACAACACAAAAATCATCTCTCCCTTTATGTCTCTGAATGAGACATCAAGTTTCTAAAAATTCTTGGTGTAAAGAATGGTGAAGTCCTCCGCAACTATGACATTACACCCCTCAAAATCATTAGTGGCTAGTCCTCTCTTAGAGACCAAATCATCATCAATGAAATTATGAGTAGCTCCACTATCAATCAATATTGTAATCTTTTGCCCATGTTGAACTCTTTTAACTTGGAATTGATGATATCTAGAAGCATCTAAAAGTGCAGCAAGAGTACCTCTTGAAACCTCCTCTTCTTTTTATTCTTCTTTCAACCTAACTCCTCAACCTTAGGCTCAAGATCCTATGCCTCTAATTCTTCATCTAATGTCACCTCTATGTAGTGTATTTATCCTCTACCAAGGCATCCGTGACTTGACTCCTATAGTTCCTTACAAGAGAAGCACGACTTTTTCCTTGATTTTTTGTGGAATCTCCTTGGAGTGTGACACTACCTTCTGAAATAGTTTCTTTTATGGAGTTAGAGGTGCCTTATGCTGAAATTTATCTTTAATAATTGATGTCACCAAGGTTAGAGCTCTCCTAATGGCCTTTGATAATGATGGTGGATAACTAAGAGGCTCGATCAAACCCTCCATGAAAATAATTGTAAGTCTCCTCTTTGAAACATCTGGAACCATCATTGATAATCTCTAAAACTTCACCACAAAACTATCCACTGAACCACTCTATCCCAATTGAGCCAACTCCCTAAAATAGACCTCTAAATCCTTCTAGTTAAACTTGTCAATCAATCTCTAAGTGAACTCATCATACATGCTAATCAAATTATGCCCTTGGGTGATCAATCCATGATACCACCACTTATGAGCTATGCCCTCTAAGTGTAAGGTATCAAATTTGATGGCTTCCTCATCATACATCAAAGTGAATGAAAAGTATGTCTCTAACTTTTGAATCCAAGCTCATGTAATGCATCTACTGGAACCATCAAAATTAGGAATGGATAGCTTACCCAATCTATTCTGTAGACCCATGTGAAGTTGATGTGAATTTGTCCTTCTTTCCTTCTTCCCATGCTTCAACTTCAAGCTACAGAAATCATTAAGTGACATTTGGGCATGAAATTTTGGTCCAAGTGCTCTATACTCCACAAAGAAGGTATCAAAATTATCTTCATTTTAATTTGGCTTTTCTTCCTCATTTGGATCTTCTTCCCTTTGTACAAAATTCCAGAATGAGAGGGCCTAGATGCAAAACTGATAATGGTTTTATGATTAGTTTTAGCACTTCCTTCACTTGTAGGGGATTGTGTTGCCTTAGCCACATTGAGGTTCTGCTCAGTCTGAAGTAGCTATTTCATAAGTTGTCATCTGTTGTTGACCTTGGCTCATGCTCATAATAGATTTTAGCTTTCTCATCTTCTGTTAAAACTTTCTTGCCTCTTTCTTGCATTTCCTTTCCAACTATTTCCTCTATTTCTAGTTCTTGTACCTTCTTCTTTGATAAGTTTTGTATTCTCTACCACTAGTTTGCATTACAAATGACTAGATCTAACCCTATAGGTTAACAAGATCAAATCTTTGATACCATTGTAATGTCCCCTTTTTTATTATTTTTATAGTTTTCTAAATTTTGAAACCAAACAAAACTGAAACAACAAATTACAAATGGAAACAAATAGTTGGAAACACTTTATCAAACCCTCAAATGCTGATATACCACTTCATATGACAAACTTGAATCAAAATTTATCATTTATAATTGTTGGTATAAACCCTAGGATGCCGCAAAACACTTAGATCTAAATTAAAATAATTTTGACAACATCATTCCACATCACCAGTTTTGTAAACTCTAAGACAATTTATTAATTTAATTTGCAAAGTTGGAAATAATTACAAGGTTGGAAAAACTTTTTTGAATTACAAATCCACTCATAGATGTCATAAATTGTAGATCATCCCTTTCAAGATAAAAATAGACTTTTATAGTCATTGAAACCTCGCAATTAACTAGTATAGATTATTGTAGGGATGGTGGCTAGTTGTAGTAGGGTTGTACAGTCATGGTAGGGGCTATAGATGACATAAACAATAATAAAAAATGATTGTTTCTGCCCTCACAAGGCAGGTGCTCCACACTGCAATAAAAATACTAGATGATGTAGTTGTACGACACCTCCTAAATCACCTTAAAAATGTGTTGTAGACTTCCTTCAAGATCGACATAGTCCAAATTAGTAAGGAATTTAGGCAATTAGTAGAAAAATGAATATATTTCCACTTTAATTTGATAATTAGTGATGATGGCAATTTTCTCCCACTATGGCACTCCTAGAAATGATGAAAATCAAGCACTAAATTGCAGAAATCACTTGCAAACCAATGACCTAGGGTTTGAAGGTGATAGTGGATGCTGACAATGAATTCTTCCTCAAAATAGCACTCCAAATCTATCCAAAAATGGTGATGAACAAAACCTATAAATTCTAAAATTTCAACAATGAAACCATCCAAGTGCCAACCACCAAATTTGCTTGCAAATCTAATCACTCAAACATGAAATTATACACAAATCTCCAACTTTAGTTCACCATGCAACCCCCGATGCGAAATTGCTAATTCTAAAGGCAAGGATTTTTGTCATCACCTCCAAGATGAAGTTTGAGAGGGTTTTCATCCTCCTAAATATCAAAAAACAACCAAGGGTTTTTGTCCTTTGATGCCAAATTCATATGCAAAAGCTCACAATGAAAATGCCAATTGAAATCTCGATGTCAAAAAGGAAGCTAAATGCCTCATTTTAAACCTTTCCAAATCAGGGCCTTGATTAAATTTCCCTCCAAATAGTATTTTAAATTATTTTTTATTTTATTCTATTTTACTTTTAGTATTTAAAAATACTTTTTATTTAATATTAGTGTTTCAAAACACTTTTTATTTTAATAATAATATTATTTAAGTTGCCCCTTAAAATAGAAATTACTAGGCTCGATTTAAAATAATATTATAATTTATTTCCCTTGCTTTTCCTCTTAGCCCACGAGAAATGGTGTAATGCCCCAAGTTTTCACGCAAGACATTAGGCGAAAAAACATTGGATGAATAATTTTTTCACGTTTGCAAGTGCAACATTCACATGTTGCATTGCACTCACATGTGCACAAGGAGTCGTAACAAGTACAACAACACCTAAGATGACATCACCATTGCACTAGCAAGGTGGCACAAATGAAATACTTCAGTCACCATGTGACAATTCACCATGATGATCACGCAAGAGATGGAGCTCACTCTATGAAAAAGATCGGATACACATCTACGACCTCACTTCCTCGCACACACATGGAGTAGGATGAGGGTGATAACTACCTCAATCCAATCTATGACTTCACAGACATCCCAACACAAGGGAAATACTCACCCACATGATGGTTCAACTAGGAGGTATAATCCCTCATTTAAATGGAATAGTCACTAGTCAATTTCGTGCAAATGCACACTTCCCAAAGACAAAGAGGGAATAATTTCCCAAAATATGAATCAAAATTAAGAAAGTGATTAAAGGGATAGGCTAAAGGAGAAAAAAGTAGATCTTACGACGACAAGTTTCACTGGAGGGTAGAATGGCTAGGATGGGACAATGTACAATCCTAGACACCCAAGCTAGGCCCCACTACCTAGGACACTAGCGCCAGACGTTGTAGTCCTGATAGCATCTAGAAAAAAGATAAAAATAAATAATAAATAAAAAACTAGAACTTAGCACAAACTTTCCTAATGCCTCAAAACATGTTTTTCTATCAAATAAGGTTCATTTTAACCAAATATGAATAAGCTGTTGAACCAACAATGTCCAAATGCCAAAAAGACAAAAGTGTTACCACTAGTAGAATTTTGGCAAATAAATGACTAGGTGACTAAAAGTTTTAGTCACGACAACTAAAAATGACTAAATTCTAATCATTTTTTGCAACACAACTATAAATAACTAAATAAATGACTAATTTGATCATCATAAGTGACTAATTTGATCGTAAGTGGAAAATTAAGTGGAAAGTAATAAAAAGAAAGTGAAAGCCTTAGTTTTTTTTTATCATAAGTGACTAATTTGATCATAAGTGGAAAATTAAGTGGAAAGTAATAAAAAAGAACTTCATTTTTTTGGGGCACCAAAAAATTATAAAAGAGAATTTTTATTTCCTTGGGCACCAAATAATGAAAAAATGAATTTTCAGTTGAAGTGTCTATTGAAGTCCAAAGATTTTTTTTGGGCATGGCGTAGAACCAACAGTTGGTTGCACCATCATCTATCCATGTTGTTGAGAAGATCTAGGATAAAGGCATGTTGAGTTTGCTCTGAAGAAACCTTTCTTTGTTTGCTTTGAATTCATCCACAATGCAGAGATTCACAAGGGTTTGAAGACCCGTTGCATGCACGAGGAGATTGTCCAAGGTTTTAAGGATAGATCATGCCCAGGTTGAGATAATATTCAAAGTTTTCCTGGAATCCTTCATCCTCACATCTTGCCAAGTATACTCTATGTTGTTATGGTTTTTAGTTTTGTTTGAAGTTTCAAGGAAGATATTGCTTGTCTCTTTTCGTTTGATGATGACCATTTGAAGATTTGTCATGACTATCTTATTTCTTTTGCTAACTGTACCCTTTTCTACTTCTTGTAACTATCCGGGTTGTCTCTTTACAATCCATACTTGTACTATGCTAAAAGGCATCTTAGTATTGAATTATTTGATGTGGTTGTCTGTTGTGAGATCAACACAGTAAATTATGAGATGCAATTTTGCATCATTGACACTAGATGTTTATCTTTCATGTCTTTTTCAATTTAGTATATATAGTATCCCAAAGACAATGCAAGGAAATGGTATAACTGTGCCATTTAATTTGCAGTCGCTCATGCTGAATGAAGGGATATAGAGCTTGCCAAAGCTACGTGCTGCCTTGGTAAAGGTTGAGGAACATCTTCACAGGATCCCTAAGGATACACCATAGACAGAGTTTGAGCACAAGTAAGTTAGATCAATAGTATTTATTTTGTGTACATGGTATTACTATGTGAGCAGAACTGATATTAGAGTTTGTTTGAGGATGTACACAATATTGTTGTGTGAAAAGAACTAATTGAGCCTTTGTGACTATCCTCAACACTATATTCTTTAGGATGAAATTGCCCTCTCAATCAATAATGAAACTGTATGTTTTGAAGAAAATTTTCACCTTCCAGTGTGTCTTTCTTATCATTGTGATCTCTCCTTTGGTGCTACTGTCGCTTGAAGATTACTATCCTCTATATCATGAAACTTCTAACAGTGCATTGTGTTGTACCCAACCAAATTTTTTGCTTCACTAAGGCATTTTGAAACAAGTCTAGAAAATTTTTCGTCAAAACGTAAAAAAAGCAAAATTTCTAAAAATAGATGTCGAGTTCAGTTTTTTGGGTTTCTTGAGATATGGATGTTGGCAAAACTTTCTAAAAATAGAATCTTCAAATCAGGTGTTGCGCTCGATTCTCATTGGTCGATTTTGCTCCACGATCGGCACAGTTCAGACAGAATCTTCAAATGACCAAGTTTTCTCTACTGGGTCATTTTTTCTTTTTCAGAAGGTGAAGCATGAGCTCGAAAGTCATCAACACATAAAAGTTCACCTGCTAGAATTCTTCAACTAGTTTCCAACGCTGTTTCAACAACGCAAAACTGACAAACAGCTGTCGACTCGACGATGCACGCAAAACGATGCAAGATGGATCCAAGGTGAATTGAAAAGTTGGAAAATCATAAATTTGGCTAAGTCTGGTGAAACTGGGTGCCCCAAGAGGCTTGGGGTGCCCATCTTATCCTGTGTTAGTTTTTTTTCATGTTTTTCGAGAAACGTCGAAAATGCTTCCGTCAGCTCTTTTCCGGTTGGTCAAACTTGGTCAAAAGTCAGTCAAAGCTAGGATTTCATCACAGATATGTTTAGACTACTTAGATCACCCTCCGTCCCACCTCGACAGTTGTCAGAATGACCGAAATCAAAGATTGAACAGGAGCCGTGGGCACGAAAATCGAGAAAAGGTACAAAATTAAAAAATTTTGGAAAATTTTCTAAGTGTTGACAAACCAGGCACCCCAGGAGGCTTGGGGCACCCAAACTCTCTAGAGTTAGATTATTTTTGATGTTTTTCTTGAAAAACGTGAATCTCCTTCCGTCAGCCCGATCCGGTTCAGTGTTGATCAGTTTGGCATGTTTTTTGAAACAAACAGAAGGTACAATTAGCTCAGTTTTCATCAGGATTGCATATTGCTAGATCATCAGACTCATTTTCATCCCAGTTGATAGAAATTGACAGCCAAACAGGGGTCCTGTGCCTCCAGAACGCGCATGCAAACCAAGAAATTGAAAAAGTTGAAAAAACTGAAAAAATGGCTAAGTGTTGGGAAACCAGGTGCCCCAGGAGGCTTGGGGCACCCAACATGAGCAGTGTTAGAATATTTTCATGTTTTCAGTGTTTTCTGACGTGCTTTGTTACCAATCTTCACCCGTTGGCAGTTTTCGGGAGGTCAAACTTGGTCAAACGATGTCAAATCGTCGAACGGAGGCAGGGGATGGAATCTCAGTTGATCAATCTCCAAAATGTCAGGATCAGTTAGCTTTTTCAGTTCATGATGACATTTTTCTGCCTTGTCAAAGTTGGAGACATGCCATATTTAAGTTAAAACGAGTGTTGAAGTGTCGAAAATGAAGAAAATTTTGTTAGCACTTCTTTCAACTTGCATGTTCGATGACATCATCAAAGAAAATATTTTTCGTCATCTTGCACATGAAGCCATAGGCTCCTACAAAATAGGGATTCTTCCTATTCGAAGACATCCACTTGGATTTATGCTTTAAAAGATGCTTTCTTCGTGGATGAGGATGAAGTTTTCTTCTCACACAAATAAAGCTGCTTTTTCGACCAAAGGATTTATAAAGACAAGCTTTGGGCTTCTTTATTTCATTATCTTTTGCAGGTTGCATCCAGAGGAAAGATTTTATTTTTCTTTCAATGAAAATTCGAAGACCCAAACCAGGTGGTTTTTCAATATTCTTCATAGATTCGGGTTGAGGAAGAAGAGAGGCTTGCTTTTTCAGGGGTCTTTGTTTCAAGGAGATCATTTTTTAGAAATCCGACCAGAGCTTTTTCAGTTTTCGTCGAGATGGGTCCATCTAGATTATCATCCTCTTGAAGATTGGGAGTTGTGCTTTTTTTTTGGGAAACTGCTTTTTTCCTGCTTTTTTGAGAAAATCTCTGCTTTTTCAAAATCTGACAATCTAGGTTGCTTAGAAATAGAATTATCTACAAAACCCATGTGCCAGCTTTTTTAGCTCACACTCTGCTTTTTCTAAAAATTAGCAAATAATTTTCAGCCATCTATCCAATACTTTTTCCAACATAGGCATGTTCACAGTTGATTTTTAAATCTTCCAATATGCAGTACTCTCCAACACAAATCAGGCACAAAACAACATTGGTTCATGATTACCCGAAAACTTGTGAAACAGACTTGCATAAAGTACTTCCAGTAATCAATTTACACTCGTTGGAGGATGCAGGAAATAATGCTATCAGGAATCTTGGACACTCTGGTTTGCTTGCAGCGACATCCTTTCCTATCATCGTGCAAAGTATCGAGTTTGTGATTGCTTGCGTGACGCATTACAACTCGTTCACAAGAGAAATTCAGTCAGGAGATGGACGTGTGCTCTGCAGCTTGAGGCCAAATGACACTGAAAAGTGTTTTACAATACCTATTTGGAGAGAGAACTTAACTGTTTCACTTGAAGAATGCAAGAGGGTTTGGAACAATGATAAGGAAAATACAGAAAAAAAGATTGGTTAGAGGTGGTTGAAAGAAAAGCAGAATATTATGCGAAAGAATGTTGGACGTGGAGAATTCAAGGAGGAGCATGCAATAATGATTACTCTGCTAAGTCGTATCACGGGTCAAGCAGATGCAAACAAATTTCAGCCTTGGATGTTTTACATCATGTCCCAGATTGTTGACGGAACCGAATTCTATGATTGGTTGGCACTAATCAGTGACAATCTCCATCAACAAATAATTGATTTTCAAAGGGCTCATGAATTCCACATAATATCATACCTTATGTATTTGATGGCTTTTCAGGGTCAATTCAGAGGTTTGAATGTTGTTGGAACTCTGGGTACTCAGCATGTGTATCATCATTTCCCGCAGTTAGAGATCTCTCAAGCTGAATGACATTACAGGCGGGTGAATGATGCATTCTTGATGCATGCAGTGCGAGACATGGACAATGAGTTGCATATACGGTTTTCTGTAGAGGCTAGAATAGCAATGGCAGAATGGGCTGATTGGTTTATCCAATTTCCTACTTTTTCCTACATCAAAGTATATAGCTTCTCAGGAGAGTCAGCCATGTTGCCGCGATATCCTACAGACGAAATAGCATTTATGGAATTTTTGAGGCAAGCTTATGAAGTGCATACATTTTTGCGTAGCAGACGCAAGACAACCTTCAATTTTCCACTTGGGATGAGTATTTACATATGTAGATCTAGAGCAGATGCCAAGGTAATCGGCAATGAATCATCCAGATATGGTCTTAAGTTTTTCGACAAGAGATCTTCATATGATCCCCGTGGTGTTTATGCATCACATCTTGGTCAGAATTGTACGCAAAAGTTTACAGTTGAAGACTTCTGGGCTAATTGTGTTGATGAGTATGAAGTGTGAGGACGCAGTTACAGCAGGTTCACTCTTTAGCAAATGTCTGATATCCTATCAAAAGAGATAGAGGGTTTGACAGAGAGTGGTGAAGTTCTACTTCCCACGTATTTCAGAGACCAAATTAAGCATCAACCGTTGCCGCCAGTTAATTGGTCAGTAAAAGAAAGCACTTCCATTGAGGAGAGAACAAGTTGAGTGGTTAAAAATAGTTTGGTATTCTTGAAGACTAAGTGGAAGGATGATATTCCATTAGTAGAGCCGCCAGTTGTGCAACCATAAGAGCCTTCCACTTCCAAGCCAAAACAAAGAGTAAAAGCTATGAGTGTTCTCCAAGAGGGAAAAAAAATGGCAAAGTTAAAGAGGAAAAAGGACGAGTCTCCAGCTCATGTCCAATAGGAACATCCACCAATTGAACTAGAAGTTCCTATTGAAACAATGCCGCATGTTGAAGTGCTACCTTCAGATCATGTATCTCCACCTTCTTCACCAATCTCTTCCCCTATTCACATAGATTCATAGCTAGATTCACTGGTTCGTAACTTTGATGCAAGCATTGATTCATCAGGAGCTGATGAGGTGAGAACCGAGTTTCCAAAGAGAGGATGGCTCATCTTGGCTTGAAAACATTCTGGGAAGGAAGAGAAGAAAGCCCTCATATCAACTAGATTTAATAGAGTTGAAAAGCATCTATCAAGACACACCAGATAAGCAGCTGAAGAAGCAGATTTGCATTGAGAAGAATGCGGATGGAGAAATAGTTCTTGAGACTGCAACACCTCCAGAAAATAGAAGTGCTAATGATGTCGAGGTTGATGACTTCACAGTTGTCAAAGCTAACCTTGGCAGAAGTACTTGCCATACAGACGTCAATCTCTTCGAGGTTGCAGCAGATAGCTTGAAGGAAAGGGTGTTGAGAGATGGAGAAGACAAGGCAGCTCTCAAAGCTGAAGTTCAACAGCTATGGCAATACATTTCCAACCTTTTCCATGGCACTTCACAGGCTGATTTGCTTCTTCCACCAAATCTTGGATCACCAGCTGATCAGCGGCATTTTAGTAAGTTGGTCCTCTATGGTAGGCACACAAACAGTTGGATAGAGAATTTGTGACCAAAGGGAGAGTTGTACTTGTAGAGCTTTATCAGTTGAAGTATAATGCTCATGATTTATGCCAAGGCATACAGGGGTTGCAGCAGATCATGGTAGAAAATAGACCGGTATTTGAGATCATTATCTTCAACTTGAAGATTGCACTTGATACTGTTGATTCAGCTGAAGATAAGAAGACAGTTTCTACTTGGAAAGCGCAATATCTTTTCACAGTAAAAACTTATGACAGTATGAGTTCAGAGTTGACAGAATGGAAAGAAAAGGTAGTCGGCATCCTCAAGTTCGTCAGATCCTTTGTCTCTCAGATCATGTGTTCATATGAGAAAGAAGATGGTACCCTGTATAATCTCGGGGAAGTACAAGCAGAGTTCCAGACTCTCGTCCGCAACAACTTTAATGATGATATCAATGCCAGCAAGATGAGTCGTCTTGCCGCAATGACAGTGAAATTTGACAAGGCTGCAGGTGAAGTTTGCAAATTTCTTCAGATGGTTGCCAATGGTGAAGAAATGTTAGAGAATCAGAATATCGTTCTAGAGAGTATCAGTGTTCCTGGTAGAGATGCGGTCACTCGCTTTTTAGAAGATATTGTTTCCCAGAATATCAACGGATGACATCACCAAAAAACTAGAATGTTGATAAGGATGCATTTCAAAATAAAGCAGCTTTAAAACATATGTTTTTTGTTTTAAAGCATGTGCTTTCATCCTAAGCTCATCCATTCTATATTTAGAAAGAAATCACCTTGTGATAGAAGGAATCTTCTTTGCTTTAAAGCATTTGTTTATTGTATCTTTGTCTTAGAATAGTAATAAAGCTTGCGAGTTGGCAAGTTAGGGTTAATCAAGGAGATTTTAGGGTTCCCTACTCCTTTGATTTTAGTATAAATAAGGGCATCCTTGCCCATTGTTTGTAATGACTTTTGTGATAGCAAATTTGCTGCGCCTATTCTAGCTTACAAAAATTGTTATTCCAAGTGTTTGTTCACTTTGTGTTCATTGTTCTCCGGTGTTTGATTGCTTACTGTATGCCTACCTTTTGCTACAGTATTTCTATCCTGGAGTTGTATTAAACTTTATGGTATTGAATAGAAGTCTCATGCCTACTTTGCTCTGATATTCTATATCGATTCATTAAGTTATCGTCGTCAGATGTGTAGCTTCTGCAGCTTTCATTTTCAGCTTTCATCATTAAAGTACTTTTAGTCTTGTGATGTTAATCTAGAAGAAATTGCTTAAGTTTTTGTGTTAACAATCATTCCTCATTCACTTTCAACTTCCTTTGCTCTGAATTTACTCAGGAGGTTGAAAGCGTCATTAGTCTATGCTAGTTGTAGTAGAAGTTTTATAAAAAGGAAAAAGCCTCTTCTGCAGTGTTTAGAGTTTTATAACCTTGTGCTCGTAGCTGAGAATAAAAAAGAAGATAGGCGAAGTTTCATTCAAGTTATCTTTTCAAGCAAACATCAACAAGAAAGGGAACTCCCCCTTCTAATAGGAGAGCAGTTTATCTGTGCATAGCTGTCTGTTTCTAAATCGCATACCAGAGGTGCGAATTGAAATGCCAACAGTTTTCTGGCACCCACCGTGGGGGCATGAGGCATAAAAATTTAAGCAAGCTTAGGCTTATGACACGGTAATGACTCTCTGGCGTCCTTCTGCTCTAGTTCAATAACCAAATCTTACACCACCTGTTATTCAACCAAAACTTGTACGAGTGGAAGGAGACCAAACGAACATCATTAGCAGCCTTAGAAGTTTCATATTTACGCAAAAGGAAAGTCCTGGTCAGTGGAGAAACACGGCTGCTATCCTTGATGAAGAAGAACACAAAGCAGATCTTGCAGCAAGAAGACTAGTACTACCACCTCCCGCATGGAAATAGATAATCCTGGCTCACAGGGTTTATTCAAGAAAGGGAAAAGGCGGTGCTACGGATCCTTTCTTTCAAGATCTTGATTCTGTAAAAGTTAGAGAAGCATCCAACATAGTTCAAGAAATTTAGATAGTTCCTAAAGTCAAGTAGGAAGAATTACAAGAAGAACCAGTAATCTAGCCTAGAGCAATGGGTGAAGCAAATAACAACAATCACAATGATCCAAATCAAAGGTGACCGCCACCATTGCCTTGGGGTAATAACATTGGACCTTTGGCCCTACAAGCACACCATGATTTACCAAAGGGGTCAAGGAAGCACTTTCCTCGGTTCCATGGCGATGGAACTCAACATCCTGATGAACACATCTCTGCATTCACAACAGCTTGCACTGTTTTGCATGTATCACATGAAGATGTTGTCGTGCGTCTCTTCATTGAGACTCTCACGGGAAATGCTACTGATTGGTTCAATCATCTGGAACCAGGAATCATTACAAGTTAAGAAACTATGAGCGAGAAATTCTTGGCAAGGTTCAAGCCTGCTGAAGACGGTCACAGATTGTTCGCCCAACTCTCAAATTCAAAGATGGAGAACAATGAACCAATGAGGGAGTTTGTGGCAAGGTTTAATCGCCTAGTTACACGTCTTTCTCATACTCTTAATCCATCTCCGCAAATTCTGTTGAGCAGTTTCATTAACGCTCTTCCTTCTGAGATAGCCTTCTTTTTGAGATCAGCTAATGAAATAGAATTATCCAATGCACAAGAAAATTCCATCAAGTTAGAGGATGACATGATTACCTCTGGCAAGATGAAAACAGATTCGATCAGGCCTCTAGTTCAGAGTTCTGCAGATCCACTGCTACATAAGGTAGCAAACGAAGTGACTATCATGAAGAGACAGTTGCCTACTCAGGGGCAACCCACGCAACAGCCGTATCAGTCATCACAACAACAATACCAACCACAGCAATAGTATCAACCTCAACAACCATATCAGCCTAAGAGGAACAATTTTTAGCCTTTCAATAACTATAGGCCCAGGTTGCCAACACCACCATCAAGACAAGCAGTTGATGTTGCTCAAAATTCAGTATTTTGTTCCTTTCATGAGACTGATGCACATACTGGAGCCACGTGTCCTAAAAATTTAAGGATGAATCAAATCATGGGATATGCTGATGCTGCACCTATTTCAAACATTGTTCCTTCCCCAAGTGCAAATGTTGTCTTACCACAGACAGACAACTTCAATGGCAACTCTACCACGGGATACTTCCAGAACGAACCCGTTATAATGAAAGAAGAACAAGACGATTTTCGTCAATATTCTCTTGCAATGAATCATGAAAATCTTTCATCTCCTGTGTTTACACGTACTCAACATTTTAAAGCACAGAAGGAAGGAGAGGATAGACAAAGACCAAAAGAAAAGGAGAAGGAAGTGGCTTCCACTTCTAATGCTCAGCCATCACGTGAAAATGTTCAGACCACTCAAAATTCATCTTCAACAAATTTTGATATAGTCGATTCCATGATGAAAACAAAGGTGCAGATTTCTCAGCTGGAGTATCTTCAAGACCATCCAGATCAACTAGATAGAATAGTCAAGTATGTCAAGAAAGAGACTATCGTACAACCCACATTGCTAGAATCTTCTGTTCCGACAGGAGAGAAGCCAAAGCCCTTCTATATTTCTCTCTATATAGGAGGTTATAAATTGAGCAATTGTATCATTGATTCAGGAGCCTCAGACAATGTCATGCCTTTATAGGTAATGAACGCTTTGGGACTCTCATGCACCAAAATGCATGACAAGTGTTATTTGCTTGAGTCTAAATCTGTGCCATTGGTTGGACAATTGAAGGATGCTCAAGTATGATTAGCAACTTTCCTAGAGAAGAAAATAATGATGACTATCTTGGTAGTTGACATTCTAGCCAGCTATGGGATGCTGCTAAGTAGAAGTTTCTACAAAGATCTTGGAGAAGAAATACAATTGGATTGGTCATCTGCGACCATTCCTTTAAAGAAAGGTAATTTCAAATTGGAACCAGAAACCAAGTCACGGTTCACGGTGGTGAAATCTCAAGATCCTCAAGCACAAGTGTTATATCAAGAAACAGGTCCTGGTACATATGTTATGCTATCTGAAATAACTGAAGAAAATCAGGAAGTTGTCTGTGCAATTGACAAATCAAAAGAAGATCCAAAGGTATGGACTTTGCAATTTGACGGAAGTTGTTCAACCGCCGGCTCGGGAGTAGGGGTTGTGATAATTTCTCCTGATGGTTGTTTGTATCCTTTTGCATACCGCTTACAATTTGAGTGCACAAATAATATGACCGAGTACGAGGCGCTTTTGTTAGGTCTCAAGAATGCAAAAGATATGGGTATTAAACTACTTAGAGTTGAAGGTGATGTAGAACTAATCGTGAAGCAGGTCAAGGGACAATTTCAAGTGAAGAAAGATCGCCTTCGACATTATAGATATAGAGTGTGGAATGCAATCGATTGGTTTGAGGCCTTTGACATCTGATATATTCCATGCTTGGAGAATAGCAAAGCAGATGCCCTAGCAGTATCCGCTTCACTTTTCATGCCTCATTCTGATTTTCGTCAAAATGCATTCGCTATTGAGCTAATATACAAGCCAGCCGTCCCTGATAATTGTGACAACTGGCAAATCTTCGATGATGATGACCACATCAAAGAATTTCTCGTTATGGAAGATAATTTCAAGGGGCTTTTCTTTGAGGGAAGTTTGGCTCCTTTCAGAGAATCAACAACTAAGATCAAAAATACCGAAGACAACAAAGATGAATCTGATTCATTCCTCTTGTCTTTTGAAGGTTGGTTTGAAGAAACTTCTGTGGAAACTCCAAGGGATGTGAAAGCATTGGAAGAGGCAGATTCGGGTATTATCTAGTTAAAAGGAAATAAAATCCCTAAGGGTCTTGTATCCTTGGAGGATATATTTGATAGACATGATAGATATATCCAAAATCAAAGAAGAATGGATGATAAGACCTCTGCAGAGCAGCATCAGGTGAACATTGGTTCAGATGACAAGCCTAGGCTTGTTAATATAGGCAAGTGTTGTACAGAGGAAGAAAGCGAGAAGTTTATCTCTCTTTTTAGACAATACCGAGATGTTTTTGCCTGGTCATACGAAGACTTGAAAGTCTTCACACCCGTTGAATTGTCTCACACCATTCCATTAAAACTTGATACAAAGCCTTTCAAGTAGAAACAAAGATATTAAAATCCATGGATTCAAGATACAATTTATGCGGAGATCCAAAAGATGGTGGATGCAAAGATAATATTTCCAATTCAGCATTCAACATGGGTGTCAAACATAGTTCCTATGCGCAAGAAAAATGGTGAAATCAGAATTTGCATGGATTTCAGAAACTTGAACCAGTTATCTCTCAAGGATAATTATTCTCTGCCAATCATGGAGCACACACTGCAAACAGTCACCGGTTTAGAGATGTTATCATTACTTGATGGTTTTTCTGGATATAACCAAATCGTTGTGGCCCACGAAGATCAGTTCAAGACAACTTTCACCACCCCATGGGGTACGTTTGCTTATGAAAGGATGCCTTTCAGCCTCATCAATGCTGGTGCCACATTCCAGAGAGCTATGGATTTGGCATTTGGAGATTTGAAGAACAAGTTGATCATTGTTTACCTTGATGATCTCACTATTTTCTCAAAAACACGAGACCATTTTGACCACTTGGTGAAAGTGTTCGAAAGATGTAGATATCATGGGATTTCTTTGAATCCTAAGAAGTCCATCTTTGCAGTAACGGAAGGTAAACGGCTGGGCCATATTGTTTCCAAGGAGGGAACACGGATTGATTCTAGTCGGGTTGAATCTATCAGAAATTTGTCTCTACCAACAAGCAAAATTGGTGTGCACTCCTTCGGTAAAATAAATTTCATACGAAGGTTTATACCAAATTTCTCAGAGCTTACGAAGGATATATCAGCTATGATGAAGAAAACATCTACTTTCAAATGGATAGATGAAGGTAAGAAGGCGTTTACCGCAATTAAGGAAGCCATCAGCCAAACGCCAGTGTTAGTCCATCCTGATTTTACTAAAGACTTCATTGTCTATTGTTATGCATCCAAACATACCATGTCTGCCATATTGACACAAAGGTTGAATGAAGATGCTGAGTCTCCAATTGCTTTCATGAGTAGCAGTTTCAAAGATAGTGAAATGTGGTATTCTCAAATAGAGAAGAACACGTATGCAGTTGTGAGAGCGGTGAAGAATTTCAGATTCTATATTTTGTCTACTCACACAACAGTATATGTTACTGATCCAACAGTTAAGAGCGTGCTAACTCAGCAGGAGATGGGCACTAGGAGAGGTAACTGGGTCGCAAGGGTCCAAGAATATGATTTGGAGATTAAGCCAACAAAACTAGTCCGCAGCAGAGGTCTATGTCAATTGATGGCAGAAGACGGTGGTTTGAAACACCAAGCTAATGGTGAATCTGGAACTGAAACTAAAGAGGATCTTCCTATGGTCCTATTTGTTGATTCTGCCGATGAATGATATGCAGAAATTGTATACTATTTAACTTACGGAGAATGTCCAATTCATATGGAGAAACAACAGAAGAGAACATTAAAATTGAAAGCACAAAAGTTTGTGCTTTGCAAAGACGTTCTATACAAGCAAGGGCTTGATGGAACACTTTTGTTATGCGTCAACAAAGATCAACAACAACATTTGCTGGATGCATTTCATAGTCAAGCATGTGGTGGTCACTTTTCATCAAGAGTTACTGCATTCAAGATCCTGCAAGCACAGTTTTATTGGCCAACTATGTTCCGCGACGCATACAAATGGGTGTCAAAATGTCAAATTTGTCAACAGTTTGTTGGCAAACTCAAGCTAGCGGCTATTCCCCTCAAACCAGTACAGATTACTTCACTAAGTGGGTTGAAGCTATTCCAACCAAGTGGGCTACCTCGGAAGTTGTTTGTGACTTTCTAAAAGAGAACATTATTTCAAGATTCGAGCTACCACGCAAGATAGTGACTGATAATGCAACATGTTTCTCATCCGAAGAAGTACTAGAGTTTTGTTATGATCATGGCACCATGCTGTCACATTCATCAGATTATTACCCTCAAGGTAATGGACAGGCCGAATCATCAAACAAAAACATAGTCACTCTCATACGCAAGCTAGTTGATTCTAATCAAAAGGCTTGGCATAAGAAGCTTTATGATGCTGTCTGGGCTGATAGAATCACCCCCAAGAGAGCTATTGGTACTTCACCTTTCGTCATTCTATATAGTACAGAAGCAATGCTACCTATCACACTAGAGTTGTCTGCTTTGAAGCTGGAGACCGCAATTGAAGATGATGTGTTCAAAGATCCTATTGAAAAGCGCATCTTGTATTTAATGAAGCTAGAAGAAGAAAGGGTGGAGGTCATCGACAGAATCACTCGTCACCAGGAACGAGTGAAGAAAATATTTGATAAGAAGGCTTGCCAGTGAGACTTCGAGATCAGTGATCAAGTCCTACTATGGGACAAAAGATATGAGCCCAAAGGAATGCATGGAAAATTTGATTCCTTATGGCTAGGGCCATACAAGATCCACGAGTTTGTAGGGGAGAATACTTATATTTTCACACTCTTGGATGGCAGACTCCTTCCAATACCTTACAGTGGATTCTATTTAAAACACTTCATCCCTTCGAGGATGGAGTAATTCCAAACACTTTTTGTTCTCGTAATGTGTTTCCCCTTTCTGTGATGTGACCGTTATGTCGTAATGTTTTTCCCCTTTCTGTAATGTGATAGTTGTGTTCCTTGTGTGTTGTGAAGTTCCGACTTCTTAGGTGATTTTAGGAAGTCCGGTCTTAGGTGATGTAGGGAAAAGTCTTGTTCTAGGTGATTAGGAATGTAACCTGACTCTATTGCCCAATGGATAAGGCACTGGTCCAACTTGCAAAAATCTAGAGATTCTTGGCTCTCCTATGCCGTAAGTATCCGCCATGGTCCCCAGACAGAGCCAATTGTTGTACCCAACCAAATTTTTTGCTTCACTAAGGCATTTTGAAACAAGTCTAGAAAATTTTTCGTCAAAACGTTAAAAAAACAAAATTTCTAAAAATAGAAATTTCTATTTTTAGAAATTTCTAAAAATAGATGTCGAGTTTGGTTTTCTAGGTTTCTTGAGATATGGATGTTGGCAAAACTTTCTAAAAATAGAATCTCCAAATCAGGTGTCGCGCTCGATTCTCATTGGTCGATTTTGCTCCACGATCGGCATAGTTCAGACGGAATCTTCAAACGACCAAATTTTCTCTACTGGGTCATTTTTGCTTTTTTAGAAGGCAAAGTATGAGCTCAAAAGTCATCAACACAGAAAAGTTCACTGCCAGAATTCTTCGACGAGTTTCCAACACTGTTTCAACAACGCAAAACTGACAAACAGATGTCGACTCGATGATGCACGCAAAACGATGCAAGATGGATCCAAGGTGAATTGAAAAGTTGGAAAATCATAAATTTGGCTAAGTCTAGTGAAATTGGGCACCCCAGGAGGCTTGGGGTGCCCATCTTCTCCTGTGTTAGTTTTTTTTTCATGTTTTTCGAGAAACGTCGAAAATGCTTCCGTCACCTCTTTTCCGGTTGGTCAAACTTGGTCAAACTTAGTCAAAAGTCAGTCAAAGCCAGGATTTCATCACAGATATGTTTAGACTACTCAGATCACCCTCTGTCCCGCCTCAACAGTTGTCAGAATGACCGAAATCAAAGACTGAACAGGAGCCGTGGGCACAGAAATCAAGAAAAGGTACAAAATTAAAAATTTTTGGAAAATTTTCTAAGTGTTGACAAACCAGGCGCCCTAGGAGGCTTGGGGCACCCAAAATCTCTAGAGTTAGATTATTTTTGATGTTTTTCTTGAAAAACGTGAATCTCCTTCTGTTAGCCCGGTCCGGTTCAGTGTTGATCAGTTTGGCACGTTTTTCGAGGCAAACAGAAGGTACAATCAGCTTAGTTTTCAATAGGCTTGCATATTTTCCAGATCATCAGACTCATTTTCATCCCAGTTGATAGAAATTGACAGCCAAACAGGGGTCCTGTGCCTCCGGAACGCGCACGCAAACCAAGAAATTGAAAAAGTTGAAAAAACTAAAAAAATGGCTAAGTGTTGGGAAACCAGGCACCCCAGGAGGCTTGGGGCACCCAACATGAGCAGTGTTAGAATATTTTCATGTTTTCAGTGTTTTTCGATGTGCTTTGTTACCAATCTTCGCCTGTTGGCAGTTTCTGGGAGGTCAAACTTGGTCAAACAATGTTAGATCGTCGAACGGAGGCAGGGAATGGAATCTCAGTTGATCAATCTCTAAAATGTCAAGATCAGTTAGCTTTTTTCAATTCATGATGACATTTTTCCGCCTTGTCAAAGTTGGAGACAGGCCATATTTAAGTCAAAACGAGTGTTGAAATGTCGAAAATGAAGAAAATTTTGTTAGCACTTCTTTCAACTCGCGTGTTTGATGACATCATCAAAGAAAATATTTTTCGTCATCTTGCACATGAAGCCATAGGCTCCTACAAAATAGGGATTCTTCCTATTCAAAGACATCCACTTGGATTTATGCTTTAAAAGATGCTTTCTTCATGGATGAGGATGAAGTTTTCTTCTCACACAAATAAAGCTGCTTTTTCGACGAAAAGATTTATAAAGACAAGCTTTGGGCTTCTTTATTTCATTATCTTTTGCAGGCTGCATCCAGAGGAAAGATTTTATTTTTCTTTCAACGAAGATTCGAAGACCCAAACCAAGTGCTTTTTCCGTGTTCTTCATAGATTTGGGTTGAGGAAGAAGAGAGGCTTGCTTTTTCAGGGTCCTTGTTTCAAGGAGATCATTTTTTAGAAATCCGACCAGAGCTTTTTCAGTTTTCGTCGAGATGGGTCCATCCAGATTATCATCCTCTTGAAGATTGGGAGTTGTGCTTTTTTTTCAAGAAACTGCTTTTTTCCTGCTTTTTTGAGAAAATCTCCTCTTTTTCAAAATTTGACAATCTGGTTTGCTTAGAAACAGAATTATCTACAAAACCCATGTGCCAGCGTTTTTAGCTCACACTTTGCTTTTTCTAAAAATTAGCAAATAATTTTCAGCCATCTATCCAATATTTTTTCCAACATAGGCGTGTTCACAGTCGATTTTCAAATCTTCCAATATGCAGTACTCTCCAACACAAATCAGGCACAAAACAGCATTGGTTCATGATTACCTGAAAACTTGTGAAACAGACTTACATAAAGTACTTCTAGTAATCAATTTACACTCCTTGGAGGATACAGAAAATAATGCTATCAGGAATCTTGGACACTCTGGTTTGCTTGCAGCGGTATCCTTTCCTATCACTATGCAAAGTATCGAGTTTGTGATTGCTTGCGTGACGCATTACAACTCGGTCACAAGAGAAATTCAGTCAGGAGATGGACGTGTGCTCTGCAGCTTGAGGCCAAACGACATTGAAAAGTGTTTTACAATACCTATTTAGAGAGAGAACTTAACTGTTTCACTTGAAGAATGCAAGAGGGTTTGGAACAATGATAAGGAAAATACAAAAAAAAGATTGGTCAGAGGTGGTTGAAAGAAAAGCAGAATATTATGCCAAAGAACATTGGACGTGGAGAATTCAAGGAGGAGCATGCAATAATGATTACTCTGCTAAGTCGTATCACAGGTCAAGCAGATGCAAACAAATTTCAGCCTTGGATGTTTTACATCATGTCCCAGATTGTTGACGGAACCGAATTCTATGATTAGTCGGCACTAATTGGTGACAGTCTCCATCAACAAATAATTGATTTTCAAAGGGCTCATGAATTCCACATGATAGCATACCTTGTGTATTTGATGGCTTTTCAAGGTCAATTCAGAGGTTTGAATGTTGTTGGAACTCTGGGTACTCAGCATGTGTATCATCATTTCCTGTAGTTAGAGATCTCTCAAGTTGAATGACATTACAGGCGGGTGAATGATGCATTCTTGATGCATGCAGTGCGAGACATGGACAACGAGTTGCATATACAGTTTTCCGTAGAGGCTAGAATAGCAATGGCAGAATGGGCTGATTGGTTTATCCAATTTCCTACTTTTTCCTACATCAGAGTATATGGCTTCTCAGGAGAGCCAGCCATGTTGCTGCGATATCCTACAGATGAAATAGCATTTATGGAATTTTTGAGGCAAGCTTATGAAGTGCATACATTTTTGCGTAGCAGACGCAAGACAGCCTTCAATTTTCCACTTGGGATGAGTATTTACAGATGTAGATCTGGAGCAGATGCCAAGGCAATCGGTAATGAATCATCCAGATATGGTCTTAAGGTTTTCGACAGTAGATCTTCATATGATCCCCGTGGTGTTTATGCATCACATCTTGGTCAGAATTGTACGCACAAGTTTGCAGTTGAAGACTTCTGGGCTAATTGTGCTGATGAGTATGAAGTGCGAGGACGCAGTTACAGCAGGTTCACTCTTCAGCAAATGTCTGATATCCTATCAGAAGACATAGAGGGTTTGACAGAGAGTGGTGAAGTTCTACTTCCCACGTATTTTAGAGACTAAATTAAGCAACAACCGTTGCCGCTAGTTAATTGGTCAGTAAAAGAAAGCACTTCCATTGATGAGAGAACAAGTCGAGTGGTTAAAAATAGTTTGGTATTCTTGAAGACTAAGCGGAAGGATGATATTCCATTAGCAGAGCCACCAGTTGTGCAACCATCAGAGCCTTCCACTTCCAAGCCAAAACAAAGAGTAAAAGATATGAGTGTTCTCCAAGAGGGAACAAAAATGGCAAAGTTAAAGAGGAAAAAGGATGAGTCTCCAGCTCATGTCCAATAGGAACATCCACCAGTTGAACTAGAAGTTCCTGTTGAAACAATGCCGCATGTTGAAGTGCTACCTTCAGATCATGTATCTCCACCTTCTTCACCAATCTCTTCCCCTATTCACATAGATTCAGAGCTAGATTCACCGATTCGTAACTTTGATGCAAGCATTGATTCATCAGGAGCTGATGAAATGGGAACCGAGTTTCCAAAGAGAGGATGGCTCATCTTGGCTTGAAAACATTCTGGGAACGAAGAGAAGAAAGCCCTCATATCAGCTGGATTTAATAGAGTTGAAAAGCGTCTATCAAGACACACCAAATAAGCAGCTGAAGAAGCAGATTCGCATTGAGAAGAATGCGGATGGAGAAATAGTTCTTGAGACTGCAACACCTCCAGAAAATAGAAGTGCTAATGATGTCGAGGTTGATGACTTCACAGTTGTCAAAGCTAACCTTGGCAAAAGTACTCGCCATACAAATGTCAATCTCTTCGAGGTTGCAGCGGATAGCTTGAAGGAAAGGGTGTTGAGGGATGGAGAAGACAAGGCAGCTCTCAAAGCTAAAGTTTGACAGTTGCGGCAATACATTTCCAACCTTTTCCATGGCACTTCACAGGCTGATTTGCTTCTTCCACCAAATCTTGGATCACCAGCCGATCAGCGGCATTTCAGTAAGTTGGTCCTCTATGGCAAGCACACGAACAGTTGGGTAGAAGAATTTGTGACCAAAGGGAGAGTTGTACTTGCAGAGCTTTATCAGTTGAAGTATAACACTCATGATTTACACCAAGGCATACAGGGGTTGCAGCAGATCATGGTAGAAAATAGACCGGTATTTGAGATCATTATCTCCGACTTGAAGATTGCACTTGATACTGTTGATTTAGCTAAAGATAAGAAGACAGTTTCTACTTGGAAAGCACAATATCTTTTCACAGTAAAAACTTACGACAGTATGAGTTCAGAGTTGACAGAATGGAAAGAAAAGGTAGTCGGCATCCTCAAGTTCATCAGATCCTTTGTCTCTCAGATCCCGTGTTCATATGAGAAAGAAGATGGTACCCTGTATGATCTCAGGGAAGTGCAAGCAGAGTTCCAGACTCTCGTCCGCAACAACTTTAATGATGATATCAAAGCCAGCAAGATGAGTCGTCTTGCCGCAATGACAGTGAAATTTGACAAGGCTGCAGGTGAAGTTCGCGAATTTCTTCAGATGGTTGCCAATGGTGAAGAAATGTTAGAGAATCAGAATATCATTCTCGAGAGTATCAGTGTTCCTGGCAGAGATGCGGTCACTCGCTTTTTAGAAGATATTGTTTCCCAGAATATCAACGGATGACATCACCAAAAAGCTAGAATGTTGATGAGGATGCATTTCAAAATAAAGCAGCTTTAAAACATATGCTTTTTGTTTTAAAGCATGTGCTTTCATCCTAAGCTCATCCATTCTATATTTAGAAAGAAATCACCTTGTGATAGAAGGAATCTTCTTTGCTTTAAAGCATTTGTTTATTGTATCTTTGTCTTAGAATAGTAATAAAGCTTGCGAGTTGGCAAGTTAGGGTTAATCAAGGAGATTTTAGGGTTCCCTACTCCTTTGATTTTAGTATAAATAAGGGCATCCTTGCCCATTGTTTGTAATGACTTTTGTGATAGCAAATTTGCTGTGCCTATTCTAGCCTGCAAACATTATTATTCCAAGTGTTTGTTCACTTTGTGTTCATTGTTCTCCGGTGTTTGATCGCTTACTGTATGCCTACCTTTTGCTACAGTATTTCTGTCCTGGAGTTGTATTAAACTTTGTGATATTGAATAGAAGTCTCATGCCTACTTTGCTTTGATATTCTATATCGATTCATTAAGTTATCGTCGTCAGATGTGTAGCTTCTGCAGCTTTCATTTTCAGCTTTCATCATTAAAGTACTTTTAGTCTTGTGATGTTAATCTGGAAGAAAATTGCTTAAGTTTTTGTGTTAACAATCATTCCTCATTCACCTTCAACTTCCTTTTCTCTAAATTTACTCAAGAGGTTGAAATCATCATTAGTCTATGCTAGTTGTAGTAGAAGTTTTATAAAAAGGAAAAAACCTCTTCTGCAGCATTTAGAGTTTTATAACCTTGTGCTCGTAGCTGAGAATCAAAAAGAAGATAGGTGAAGTTTCATTCAAGTTATCTTTTCAAGCGAACATCAGCAAGAAAGGGAACTCCCCCTTCTAATAGGAGAGCAGTTTATCTATGCATAGCTGTCCGTTTCCAAATCGCATACCAGAGGTGCGAATTGAAATGCCAACACATTGTCATTGTGGTTCGGTCATGCATTCTACTCTTTAAAAGTTCCCTATTGTCATGAATTATTCTTACCCTGGGTCATAAGCACTTCCATCAACATTGTTCTTCATGAAGACTCTAACAATGCCTTGGAACTGTCATCTATTGAGTTTTAAATATATTCTTTTATGACTGTCTTGTGGACTGTGATTAAACCCCTTGTCATTGTCATATGAATGGCTACTATCGCTTGTGATTATCACAGTCCATCTTATTTAAATCTATCCTTGTTGATCATGAATTGTCTACTAACAACTCACTATCTTGTGTGTCTTGAAAGTCATTCACACTTAGCTCATAGTGAGGTATTTTGTTTAGTCCTCATTTTCATATCCTAATGGAGTCATGATCTTTGATAAGACCTATAGGTGTGATTATATAAATGCACCATAAGGACCATCCTCTAGGTCCATACTGTGTATTTGGTTGAATATTATCTTATGGACTATCCTCTTTACCATCTGACTGTATTCTTAAGGACTGTCCCACTTCATGTAAACCTCTCTTTCCCATGATCAACACCTTGAAATTGACTATGGTAGCTCCTTGAGATATTGTCCATGCACTCCTTAATACACTTGTAGGTTGTCCTCTTTTGAAACTTTTTGGGATGGAAATATTTATTAGTTTATCATATTGCTTTGAAGACAATGAACCCTTGACAAGATTTATGATGTTTTAAAAGCCCTCTTCACTGCTCAATTACTTGTCTTTATGTATCTTTTAAAGTCTGTCATACTACCCTATCACTGTTATTATTAATTTTAATGCCCCCTTCATGGTTATGCCATGGACTATCATTGTTTATTTGAATAGTCATGATTGTGATCTCCTTTTGGGAATCTATAGGAAAGTGTCATGCCTTACTTTGAAGTCCATTTCCTTAAATCTTTGCTCTCTGCTCGTTGCTCCTATCCTAGGGCTTGGGGTCTCCTTTTTCTCTTTTCCCACTACATAGCTTGAAGTCTTGTATGTTGATGTGCCATAGACTCCTTCCAATTTAGGCAATAGACTCCTATTTGTGAGAATGAATGGTCAATAAAGAGTCAAAGTTTGATACTACTCCCATTGACCCCAAAAATAATTCATGTGCCTTGTCCATGGTTCCACATTTTGCATACATGTCTAACAGGGTAGTTGCAACTAAAACAAATGACAAAATTCCTCTATCCTTCATGCTTTGATGGATGTCCATACCCTATTCCAAAGCTGCCATTTTGGCATAGGTAGGGAGTATGCTGGCAAAGGTTGTCGAATTTGGCTTTGCACCTGCTAATTGCATTTTCTTGAAAGTTTCTAAATCATTTTCAACAAATCCAGTTGGTGCATATCCCGCAACCATTGCATTCCATTAGATGACATCTCCTTGAGGCATTCTGCCAAACAGTTCACATGCCTTGTTAATGCTTCCACCTTTTGCATACATGTCTACCAAGGCAGTTGCAACTACAAAAAATGACAAAATTCCTCTATCCTTCATGCTTTGATGGATGTCCATACCCTGTGTTGGTTCTCAAATCTGCAATTTACCAAACCCCAAAGGATGCCACACTTTGTGCTCAGGTCTAGTAGCCGATTTTGCCAACTGATGGAAGCAATCGAACTGATTGGACTTCCCTACACTTTAGGCCCTTCTTGGCCTAGGTGGGTGTACCTTATATTCACTAAATAATTATTAGGCTTCAAATATGTTGGTGACTTCAGAACAGATTAAGGAATTTATATAATTTTGTCAATTAAATCATCCACTTCACTTAATCCAATCTAGCATATGATTTGGATTAATTTCTTTTATAAATATTTAAATCCTATTCCTAAAATAGAAAATTAAAATTGGATTTTTGAAAATATATACAAGGAAATGGTTTTCACAAGAGAACAATCGGTGCCTGTTCTTGGGTTATGGAGTCTTTATTTAAAAAGATTTGTGCTTCCCTTTTAGCCACAACTCGATTTGTTTAGCAATTCAAGGTCTATGACTTGCACAGACATGCAAATATATAAATTATCTGGTTCTTCTTTAATAATCTAATTAATCTTCCCAAGTTATTGTGATTCACCTATAGGATTTTAATCCTTTCTCGAAGGAGCCCAATAAACAAACCACACGAGTAACAACAAATGTGTTCTGACAAATCAAAAATATACTTGATAAATTGATTTGAATAACAAAGGAAAATTAAGTTGGAGACAACTAGATAAATTGTTAACAATTGAAATTAACAAACAAATGAGATCTAAAAGTTTAACACTAGAAAAAAGTAGCTTTTGTATTGATTAGCTTCAAAGAACAAGCTATGCAATGTTTCTTTCAAAAATCAAAATTCTAAGAGAGAGCCCATAAGGCCTTGGATTCCCTTTTATAGATTCAAGGGAAGCAACAAGCTTCAGACCTTTCACATTCAAAATGGCTTTGTATTCCCAACCCTTGGCATTCATTACAATATTTTCAGTTTGATAAGTCTAAATTTGACTTTTGAGCACATTTTGGAATACATTATAAAAACATGAAAAACATAAAGAGACAAAAAGGAGAGCGTCCAAGATGTGGTGGTGCTATTTGATGCCAACATATAGCTTATTGCTCCTCTGCACCAAAACATGTGCTACTTATCAATTTGCAAGATACATGCTCTTCCATTGAAAAATTGCAAAATCACTAGGCCATTTGTAGTTTTGAATCTCGAGCAAGTTAGCCTAGTGATCCTTCCATCTTTTATCTAGCAGAACTTTGACATCCATCACAAATTTCCCATACCCAACGTCCAAGGCAATCACTTTGTCCAAAATCATGTTGACGCTGATGATGTTGTCGTCTCCATTCTTCTTCAAAAGGTCCATGATTTGACATACTGACTTCCCAAAGAAAAAGAGGAAATAATTTCCCAAAATATGAATCAAAATCAAGAAAGTGGTTAAAGGGATAGGCTAAAGGAGAAAAAAGTAGATCTTACGATGACAAGTTTCACTAGAGGGTAGAATGGCTAGGATGGGACAATGTACGATCCTGGACAGCCAAACTAGGCCCCACTACCTAGGACACTAGTGCAAGACGTTGTAGTCTTGATAGCATCTAGAAAAAAGATAAAAATAAATAATAAATAAAAACCTAGAACTTAGCACAAACTTTCCTAATGCCTCAAAACATGTTTTTCTATCAAATAAGGTTCATTTTAACCAAATATGAATAAGGTGTTGAACCAACAACGTCCAAATGCCAAAAAGACAAAAGTGTTACCACTAGTAGAATTTTGGCAAATAAATGACTAGGTGACTAAAACTTTTAGTCACGACAACTAAAAATGACTAAATTCTAATCATTTTTTGCAACACAACTATAAATGACTAAATAAATGAATAATTTGATCATCATAAGTGACTAATTTGATTGTAAGTGGAAAATTAAGTGGAAAGTAATAAAAAGAAAGTGAAAGCCTTAGTTTTTTTATCATCATAAGTGACTAATTTGATCATAAGTGGAAAATTAAGTGGAAAGTAATAAAAAAGATCTTAGTTTTTTTGGGGCGCCAAACGATTTTAAAAGAGAATTTTTATTTCCTTGGGCACCAAACAATGAAAAAGTGAATTTTTAGTTGAAGTGTCTATTGAAGTCCAAAGATTTTTTTGGGCATGGCGTAGAACCAGCAGTTGGTTGCACCATCATCTATCCATGTTGTTGAGAAGATTTCGGATAAAGGCGCGTTGAGTTTGCTTTGAAGAAACCTTTCTTTGTTGGCTTTGAATTCATCCACAATGTAGAGATTCACAAGGGTTTGAAGACCCGTTGCATGCACGAGGAGATTGTCCAAGGTTTTAAGGATAGATCATGCCCACGTTGAGATAATATTCAAGGTTTTCCTAGAATCCTTCATCCTCACATCTTTCCAGGTATACTCTATGTCATTATGGTTTTTAGTTTTGTTTGAAGTTTCAAGGAAGATCTTGCTTGTCTCTTTTCGTTTGATGATGACCATTTGAAGATTTCTCATGATTGTCTTATTTCTTTTGCTAAATGTACCCTTTTCTACTTCTTGTAACTATATGGGTTGTCTCTTTACAATCCATACTTGTACTATGCTAAAAGGCATCTTAGTATTGAATGATTTGATGTGGTTGTCTGTTGTGAGATCAACACAGTAAATTCTAAGATGCAATTTTGCATCATGGACACTAGATGTTTATCTTTTATGTCTTTTTCAATTTAGTATATATAGTATCCCAAAGACAATGCAAGGAAATGGTATAACTGTGCCATTTAATTTGCAATTGCTCATACTGAATGAAAGGATATAGAGCTTGCCAAAGCTATGTGCTGCCTTGGTAAAGGCTAAGGAACATCTTCACGGGATCCCTAAGGATACACCATATACAGAGTTTGAGCACAAGTAAGTTAGATCAATAGTATTTATTTTTTGTACATAGTATTGTTGTGTGAGAAGAATTGATTGAGCCTTTGTGACTATCTTCTTTAGGATGAAACTACCCTCTAAATCAATAATGAAACTGTATGTTTTGAAGAAAATTTTCACCTTCCAATGTGCCTTTCTTATCATTGTGATCTCTCCTTTGGTGCTACTGTCGCTTGAAGATTACTATCCTCTATATCATGAAACTTCTAATAGTGCATTGTCATTGTGGTTCAGTCATACATTCTACTCTTTAAAAGTTCCCTATTGTCATGAATTATTCTTACCCTAGGTCATAAGCACTTCCATCAACATTGTTCTTCATTAAGACTCTAACAATGCCTTGGAACTGTCATCTATTGAGTTTTGAATTTATTCTTTTATGACTGTCTTGTGGACTGTGATTAAACCCCTTGTCATTGTCATATGAATGGCTACTATCACTTGTGATTATCACAGTCCATCTTATTTAAATCTATCCTTGTTGATCATGAATTGTCTACTAACAAATCACTATCTTGTGTGTCTTTAAAGTCATTCACACTTAGCTCATAGTGAGGTATTTTGTTTAGTGCTCATTTTCATATCCTAATGGAGTCATGATCTTTGATAAGACCTATAGGTGTGATTATATAAATGCACCATAAGGACTATCCTCCAGGTCCATACTATGTATTTGGTTGAATATTATCTTATGGACTATCCTCTTTACCATTTGACTATATTCTTAAGGACTGTCCCACTTCATGTAAATCTCTCGTTCCCATGATCAACACCTTGAAATTGACTACGGTAGATCCTTGAGATATTGTCCATGCACTCCTTAATACACTTGTAGGTTGTCCTCTTTTGAAACTTTTTGGGATGGAAAAATTTATTAGTTTACCATATTGCTTTGAAGACAATGAACCCTTGACAAGATTTATGATGGTTTAAAAGCCCTCTTGACTACTTAGTTACTTGTCTTTATGTATCTTTTAAAGTTTGTCATACTACCCTATCATTGTTATTATTAATTTCAATGCCCCCTTCATGTTTATGCCATGGAGTATCATTGTTTATTTGAATGGTCATGACTATGATCTCCTTTTGGGAATCTATAGGAAAGTATCATGCCTTACTTTGAAGTCCATTTCCTTAAATCTTTGCTCTCTGCTCGTTGCTCCTATCCTAGGGCTTGGGGTCTCCTTTTTCTCTTTTCCCACTACATAGCTTGAAGTCTTGTATGTTGATGTGCCATAGACTCCTTCCAATTTGGGCAGTAGACTCCATTTTGTGAGAATGAATGGTCAATAAAGAGTCAAAGTTTGATACTACTCCCATTGACCCCAAAAACAATTCATGTGCCTTGTCCATGGTTCCACATTTTGCATACATGTCTACCAGGGCAGTTGCAACTACAACAAATGACAAATTCTTCTATCCTTCATGCTTTGATGGATGTCCATACCCCGTTCCAAAGCTCCCATTTTGGCATAGGTAGGGAGTATGCTGGAAAAGGTTGTCAAATTTGGCTTTGCACCTGCTAATTGCATTTTCTTGAAAGTTTCTAAAGCCTTTTAAACAAATCCATTTTGTGCATATCCCGCAACCATTGCATTCCATGAGTTTGAGGCATTTTGCTAAACAGTTCACATGCCTTGTCAATGCTTCCACCTTTTGCATACATGTCTACCAGGGCAGTTGCAACTACAAATAATGAAAAAATTCCTCTATCCTTCATGCTTTGATGGATGTCCATACCTTGTGTTGGTTCTCAAATCTGTAGTTTACCAAACCCCAAAGGATGCCACACTTTGTGCTCAGGTCTGGTAGCCGATTTGACCAACTGACGGAAGCAATTGAACTGATTGGACTTCCCTACACTTCAGGCCCTGCTTGGCCTAGGTGGGTGTACCTTATATTCACCAAATAATTATTAGGCTTCAAATATGTTGGTGACTTCAGAACAGATTAAGGAATTTATATAATTTTGTCAATTAAATCATCCACTTCACTTAATCCAATCTGAGATATGATTTGGATTAATTTCTTTTATAAATATTTAAATCCTATTCCTAAAATAAAAAATTAAAATTCATTTTTTGAAAATATATACAAGGAAATGATTTTCACAAGAGAACAACCGGTGCCTGTTCTTGGGTTGTGAAGTCTTTATTCAAAAAGATTTGTGCTTCCCTTTTAGTCACAACTTGATTTGTTTGGCAATTCAAGGTCTATGACTTGCACAGACATACAAATATGTAAATTATCTATTTGTTCTTTAATAATCCAATTAATCTTCCCATGTTAATGTGATTCACCTATAGGATTTTAATCCTTTCTTAAAGGAGCGCAATAAACAAACCACACGAGTAACAACAAATGTGTTCTGACAAATCAAAAATATACTTGATATATTGATTTGAATAACAAAGGAAAATTAAGTTGGAGACAACCAGATAAATTGTTAACAATTGAAATCAACAAACAAATGAGAACTAAAAGTTTAGCACCAAAAAAAAGTAGCTTTTGTATGTATTAGCTTCAAAGAATAGACTGTGCAATGTTTCTTTGAAAAATCAAAATTTTGAGAGAGAGCCCATAAGGTCTTGGATTCCCTTTTATAGATTCAAGGGAAGCAACAAGCTTCAGACCTTTCACATTCAAAATGGCTCTTTGTATTCCCAACCCTTGACATTCATTACAATATTTTCACTTTGATAAGTCTAAATTAGACTTTCAAGCACATTTTGGAATACATTATAAAAACATGAAAAACATAAAGAGACAAAAAGGAGAGTGTCCAAGATGTGGTGGTGCTATTTGATGCCAGCGTATAGCTCATTGCTCCTCTTCACCAAAACATGTGCTACTTATCAATCTACAAGATACATGTTCTTCCATTGAAAAATTGCAAAATCACTAGGCCATTTTTAGTTTTGAATCTTGAGCAAGTTAGCTTGGTGATCCTTCCATCTTTTATCTAGCAGAACTTTGACATCCATCACAAATTTCCCATACCCAGCATCCAAGGCAATCACTTTGTCCAAAATCATGTGTAAGATGATGATGTTGTCATCTCCATTCTTCTTCAAAATATCCATGATTTGACATATTGTTTGGCCAAAATCCACTCTCCATGTATCAAGGTTCTTGATTTGCTTATCTTCTAACAAAATTGAGGGGATAAATTGATGCTTAAATGTGGCAAAAGAATCAATTTTGGCCTGCATCTTCTAGCTTTCACCATTGGCATACTGGTGCTCCTCCATGATCAATCCAATAATACTTTCTATAGGCTTCAAAGCTAAAGGGGCATCAAGATTTGTTTGCAAGACTTTACAGAGAATGGTCAAAGTATGGTGTGAAGGTTGCCATCTTTGATACAATGGGTCCAAAATAGAAAAAATCACTTTGAGCTGCTCCATGGCCTGAGATAAGGAGGAATAACAATCATGCACATTTCATAGCTTATCAACAACCATCTTCATTCTGTATTACAATATTTTTTCAAAAACTTCAAGAACTTTCAACCTTGCCTCTTCTTTTTTCATTTCATTTTGTTTTCTCAAATCTTCAATTTCCTTTTCAAATTTCAATTTCAATGGATCAATCTATTCTATTGTCACTATGGCATCACTTGTTGCTCTTGGTACATGGGTTGATATGGTACAATAGCTTGACTTTGAGAAGAACTTGTATATTGCAATTGCTTTCTCTAATTTACTTTCTAAAGGAACAATCTATTTACTTCATCATTTATTTCCTTTTGAGTTTTCTCATAATCCTGTACTCTTTGTTCTAATCTTTTTACAACAACATGAGTGAAGATGGCAGTATGAATAGAGAGGGCATATGCTTCTGTTGTTGATGTATCTTGTAAAGTTTTCACCACAATTGAACCCCTCATCTCTTGCACAACATCGAGAAACCTTGGTTAGCTTGTATTCTTTTGTGTGGTCTAGATTGCAAGAATCTATGTTGTTGGGTTGAAACCACACCTAGTAATGCCATCCTCATGATCAAATTTAGAAACAAGTTTTGGACCTTCTTGGCTTCTAACTTGGTCGAGAAAAAAGACTTTTTTTAACTCAAGGCCGGGAATGATTAGCATATTGCTATTTAGGACCATTTTCCTTGCTTCTTCTGGACTCACATTTATTTCATCTATCTTCAAATCTTTAAAAGTTTGTGTGACAATCTGATAATGTTGTGATTCATTAGCACCCATTTTGTTTATTGCCACCTTTTCATCAAACTCTTTCATTTTCATTTTCAACCAGAACTCCTTAAACTCTAGAGTCTTGATAAAGTCATCATCTTCAATAAATCTCATTGATGCCATAATTCTTTCATCTTCCTCCAATTTTGGTTCACCTTGGGTCTATTTATCCATTCTGGCCTTAGGCTTGTGTGCATATGTCTCTTGGCCAACCAGTGGTTGATCAACTTCTTCTTCATCACCCAAGTGCCTGAGAATACTGGCCACATGTGTCCCCAACTTCTTCAGTCATTTCATAGGGAACAAGTTGAGGCTCACCTTCAGTTCTCTGCCTTTTCAATGAAGGGGATCTAGGAACTTATGGATCTTGTATTGCCACAGCATCAGGGGCAGGCTCATGAATTTCAATTCTTGTAGACCTCTTCACTAGAATCTTGGTAGCCTTATGAGGTTGCTTCTTAGACTTACCATAGATACTCTCAAAATTATCAATTATCATATCGATCCTCTTCAGAGAATCCTTTTCTTCAGCAAAAAATCCAGGAAAATGGGGATTCTACTTCTCATATTCAATGTTCTTCAAGATATCCCATTTCCTTTTCCTTGAATAAACTTCGAAAGTTAGCAAATTTCTTATCACATCCTCATCAAAAAGAATTTGATGGGATATCCCCATTTTTGTCAAAATTATTTGCCTTACAAAATTCATGTGACCCTCAAAGTCACAAACTCTGTCAATTCCAGATTTTAAAGAATATTTTGCCTTGAAATAGGCCTGCAAGTCCTCAAGAGTGTCTAAGCCAATTGACCAATCACCAAATATTGTGGCATCAGGCAAAAATGTGCCCTTTTTCTACTTTTTCATCACCTCTTTTTCCATCCACATCATTTGCCACATGAATTCTGGGAACAATATTCTATTTGACACAAACTTTGGCAATTTATGGGGTGGTTAGGGACAACCATACACTCTGATGATAGTGTGATCAGGCAAAAAGAACCAATTGGCATAATTATGCTTATGACCTTGTTCTGGTTTATGTCCAAGTAGCCTCAACATCACCATGACCTCCTTGGTCAACCTGGGAGACCAATTTCCAAGAGAGTTCATTATCTTAACAATAAATTCATCATGAAATACAATGTAGTCACCAGTATGACAAAATGTGTCCCACTTATAACACCAACACTGAGTAGGCTTCCTTTGTCCTGCTTTATCAATCATGTTTATGTCCATTCTTCTTGACCATTTCCTTCTGTTCTGATACAAAATTAGGTGGCACAACAAAGAATAGAACCTAAATTCCAAGGGTTTCTTACCCTCCCTTACATGCAAGAACCCTTCATGTAGTTTCTTCTCAACGTATGATGCAAAATCATACTCACTATTTTCTTCTGGGTTCTGTATTTTCATGGCCATCATCATCAGGCTAATTGGTATTCTTCCCTAAGTATCAATTCCCAAAACTTTTCATAATGCAAAGTAGGTTCTCTTGAAGTACACATCAAATTCCTCCACAAGGAAAGGCTCAATAGCATTGGATGGGATGTCAATCTTTCTATTGTTGGCCCCCCTTCTCATGTATATTGGCACTTCATCTCTCCTCAGTGTTTTTCTCAAGATTGTAAATTCTTGCTTACTCTTCTGCAGGTCTACTTGAGTGAGAGCTTGTTTGTTCAGCATAAAACAATCCACAATGGCATTTCTATCAACTGCTACCAATGGTTGTCCATTTGGCAACCTAACTATTTTTGCGGTAGAATGGTAGTGCTGTGACAGGGCCTTAATTAGTTCTACATCTATAAATACATTTGGGACCACCAATTTTGCCAAGTCTAGTTTCCATGGGTTGCCTACTGGTCCTACACCATCTTTCTTTTTACAGAAGTACCAGAACAAGTTCCACCCAGAGATAGGGATTGTGGCATCCCGACACCCTTCTTCCGCATCCCTAAATATTTTCTTCTAACCTTTGTCTATGGAATTGGGAAACAATTCTAATAGGGACTATTGAAGTGGTCTCTTCTTGGGGGCTGGAGGTTCATTACTCTTGCTGGTAGACCCAGACTTCTTGGGTGCCATTTTAGCTACTTATGCAAACTAGGGATTTGAAATCCAAATTACAACACCAACAACTGAAAAATAGAGCACAAAATCTTCACCAACTTCTTGCAAGGAGTGCAAAGATAAACTTACCCAGTCAATTTGAATCTTACAGAGAGCACACTGAGTTGGATAGCACCTTCTCCAAGTCAAGTTTGCAAATCACTAGAATGAGCAAATGTCGAGAAATCCTTGAATTTTATTGTGCCAAGAAATTCATCATATCACTATTACTCTAGTTAGTACCATGAGATTGTAAAATATTAGCATTCAATTCATTTCAAATATAGGCCCTTGATTGAATTGGATCCAAGGGCCAGATGAGATGACAAAGATTTATTGTATTCGTTGATAACTACAGCCTTGCAATGAGTTGATTCGCCCATTGATTATTTTAACGCATTGCCGCAGGACTTGCCCCTACCAACTATAGGATTGTAGGAAGCATCTAGTTTGTCCCCTTCCTTTTGCCAATACCCTGCTAGTATTTGATCTGGCCATCATGGGACTATGGTAGCTATATGCTTTCACTTTCCTAGTTTACTGCCTTACCACAGATACCCCTTGAAACTATTGCGGGGCTGCGGTAACTAACTCTATCTTTATTCCTTATTACCGCAACACCATTGGCATCCTTCCAAGCCGCCATGGGACCACGGTATTATTAATTCTTACCACCTATCTGTTGCAAGTATGTGCCTAATCAGTATTGTCATTGATGTCAACATATCTTTGTTGTCATTGGTGTCAACTGTGTCCTATTCTATTACTTGCTTAGAAGATTTGTATGTTGAGGATATTGAGAAAATTGGCCTCTCCAGAAGAAACAAGTGAGTTACAGTGAGGTGTAGTATAGACAGTGAATTGTATGTCGAAGAACAGTCTCTGCTTGAAGATCTTGCTCTGTGGATTGGAATTTATTTAAAGGGATGTCTGAAGATGCTAAGTCTTGAGTTTGAGCCTCTGGTGTGAAGAATTGAGAGGGTTGCATTTGATGAGACCATAAAGTGTCTCATCTTTAGTCAAATAAAAGCATATATTTTCTCTTCATTAAATCAGTTTTTGAAGTGCACTTGAGTATGGGTTTGAAGATTTGTAGCTAAATATCAAATAAACTTGTCTAAATGCAACGATCAATGCCATGCATGAGTTTATCTTGATATTACATGTTCACTTTGAGATTAGCATTTATTTTATCAATAAAGTGAAGAGAAAGTCTATTTTATGTTAAGTTGCAGAGTTTTAGAATTACAGAGCTCCGAAGATGGACAGGGCTCCGAAGATGCATAGAGCGCCGGAGATGCACAGAGCGCCGGAGATGGACAGTGCGCCGGAGATGGACAGAGCTCCGGAGATGCATAGAGCATCGGAGATGGATAGAGCTCCAGAGATGGGCAGAGCGCCAGAGATGCACAGAGCTCCAGAGATGCACAGAGCGTCAGAGATGCACAGAGTGCCGGAGATGGACAAAGCGCCAGAGATGCACAGAGCTCCGGAGATGCACAGAGCGCTGGAGATGGACAGAGCTCCAGAGATGGGCAGAGCGCTAGAGATGCACAGAGCTCCGAAGATGCACAGAGCGCCGGAGATGGGCAGAGCACCAGAGATGCACAGAGCTCCGGAGATGCACAAAGCTCCAGAGATGCACAGAGTGCCGGAGATGGACAGAGCACCGGAGATGGACAGAGCGCCGGAGATGCACAGAGCGCCGGAGATGCAGAAGTCAAAAATGCAGTTTCAGTAAAACTGTAATATCTCACTCATTTCTTAACGAAAATCAGAATTTTAAAATGATCCAGAAAGCTTAAAGAGAGAGGAACAAATCTCTGAAGGCGTTTTGAAGAGATTCATTAAAATGAATAAGTGGTTAGTGATATAAGTTGACTGTTACATAACGCGAAGACGCAGAACAGAAAAGTCAAGAAAACTAGTTTCAGTAAAACTACGATATCTCTCTCATTTCTTAATAGAATTTAGAAATTCAAAATGATCTGGAAAGATGAAAGTTAGGGGAACAAAACTTAGAAATTATTTGAGGAGATCTCATAAATTAAATGAGCAGTTTATGACGGAAGTTGACTGTTCCACAAGCTCCGAAGATGTTCCAGAAATACTTTATGAAATTGCTGCGAATTCTTCCAATCTACCAACACACACTTTGAGATTTTCTGAAGGATAGATTGACTATAATTACTCCTAAATTAATGGATCTAATTATGAGTAATTATTCCATGCAAAGAATACACACTTAGTGTCATTGCATGTCTTTCTAAAAGACTGCATGTTTTGCCTTGTAATCAGCAATTGTATAATCAGTTAACTAAATGAATAAGTTTAGTTAACTAGATAAATAAGTTTAGTTAGCTGCATGAATAAGTTCTCTACTCTAGAGAGACTCTCAATTAGAATTTAATAACCATAGTTATATATAAAGAACTATGGCATAGAATAGAAAAGAGGAAGTTGTAAAAGAATTCATTGAAGGAAAGAACTCTGTTATTTTACAGCAGCATGTAATTTGGATCTGGAAGGTTTTGAATAAAAGAAGTTGTTCTACAAATTTGTTGATTGCTGGAATTGATTAGTCTCTCCAGAGGAAGGAGCAAGGGCCCACTCCAACCGAAGGATAGAGACTACATTTCTTAGTTTGTTTAGTTGCTTTGTTGTTATGCAATTTGTTTATTCATAATTCATTTAGCTGTTCCTTTATTCCAGAATTAGATTAGCTGTTCAAGTTATTGTTTTCCTTAAATTAGGTTGTCTTTTTCAGCAGATTTTAAACCCAGTTTGTTTCATGCAATTGTTGTCAAATCCCTTATGTAGAAAAGACTGCCATGCAAGTTATTCCTTCTCCCTTTTGCATACAGCCATGGACACCGCCTTGGATTGATCTTTATTAAAATTAAATGATGAGGACTGCAACGACCCTCGTCATTTTTGGCGCCATTGCCGGGGATAGGTGTCATTAGGGAGTTGCTGTTGATCTGGTGACAGCAGGTCAAAAAGAGGGGAAAATTAGTTTGGTAGTCTTTTTAGATTTATTGCTTTGAAGTTTAGGTAGATAAAAGAAGTTCCTCAAGAGAGATCTGTATGCCAAAAACCCCCCAAATAGCAGATCCAAATAGTAAGGTTCTTGCATGCAAAGAAGGTGAAAAATCTTGTTGTTTTGTAATTTCAGCTCTTGTGCAGCCTCTTCAACTAGATGACCATGACTCTAATGTCCAGCAAGGAAAAATACATTTTAGAAGGAGACATTGATGCCCTATTGCTTGCAATAAGTAACGAGTATAATAAAGAAATCTTGTCTCCACTGGAGGAGCTTGTATGGCAGAGTATTATTTGGATGCCTTCAATGTCCAAGGAGGGCTGCCCGATCAGATATTTGAAGAACATCAAGGAGTTGCCTCTAATCATGCATGTACCAAAATATGAGGATGGGTTTCAAGATCTCTCCAATCAGCCCATGAATAGCAAGGATCTGCCTCTAATCATGCATGCACCAGAATGTAAGGAAGGGTTGCAAGATCTCTCCAATCAGCCCATGCATGTGCTAGAATCAGAAATTATGGAGGAGGCTGTTATTTCAAAGGAAGGTGAAGCATCAAAGTTCAAATTTTCAGTCATCTTCTTCTCATGGTTTTCCTTTTCTTTCAGAAAGTTAAATGCATGGATCCATAATTTAAGAAAAGGAAGTTATTTTCCCCAACCAGTTAATGGTTTTGTGTAACCTATCTCTACATCACTAAGTAGAGTAGGTTAAGGTAGGTTTATTTTCTGCAAATAAGTGCTTTGCACATGCTTTTTCTATACAATTTGCTGCTTCCAAGAACTCTTGCAGATATTTTGGCATTTGAAGGAATTGAAGACCTCTTTGCATGCATCATGCAAAACATGGGCTAAAAGATGGAGAACCAATTAGTGCATGATGGTCACATGGAAGACTAAGATGGACAGCAAGGTATCATCTATGGAGATGAACAGCAAGTATCAGCTCCAGAGATCAGCAGAGTATCAGCTCCAGAGATCAGCAGAGTATCAGCTCCAAATATTAGTAGCACAACAACTCCAGAAATCCAAATAGCAACTCTGGAGCTATCAGAATAGCAACTCTAGAGCTCTCAAAACTGCATCTACAGAGCACTTAGAACAACAGCTCCAGAGTTCAATAGAACATCAGCTTCGGATATGGACAGCAAGGTATCAACTCTAGAGATCAACACAACAGTAGCCCCGGAGATGGAAAACATGGTATCAGATTTGCAGATGCACAACAGGGTATGAGTTCCAGAGATTATCAGAATGGTAAATCCAAAGATCATTAGAACAAATGCTCCAAAGAACACCAGATCAGCAACTATAAGGCATCTCCAAAGCAATTGCAATAAAAGCAAAGAGGTTACCTCAAAAAGATGATTATGAAGTGCAGGAGGACCTGCAACCTCTTAAGTGTGGGGGAGATGATGAGACCATAAAGTGTCTCATCTTTAGTCAAATAAAAGCATATATTTTCTCTTCATTAAATCATTTTTTGAAGTGCACTTGAGTATGGGTTTGAAGATTTGTAGCTAAATATCAAATAAACTTGTCTAAATGCAACGATCAATGCCATGCATGAGTTTATCTTGATATTACATGTTCACTTTGAGATTAGCATTTATTTTATCAATAAAGTGAAGAGAAAGTCTATTTTATGTTAAGTTGCAGAGTTTTAGAATTACAGAGCTCCGGAGATGGACAGAGCTCCGAAGATGCATAGAGCGCCGGAGATGCACAGAGCGCCGGAGATGGACAGAGCGCCGGAGATGCACAGAGCTCCGGAGATGGGCAGAGCGCCAGAGATGCACAGAGCTCCAGAGATGCATAGAGCACCAGAGATGGACAGAGCTCCAGAGATGGGTAGAGCGCCAGAGATGCACAGAGCTCCGGAGATGCACAGAGCGCCGGAGATGGACAAAGCGCTGGAGATGCACAGAGCTCCGGAGATGCACAGAGCGCCGGAGATGGACAGAGCTCCAGAGATGGGCAGAGCACCGGAGATGCACAGAGCTCCGGAGATGCACAGAGCTCCGAAGATGCACAAAGCTCCAGAGATGCACAAAGTGCCGGAGATGGACAGAGCGCCGGAGATGCACAGAGCACCGGAGATGCAGAAGTCAAAAATGTAGTTTCAGTAAAACTGCAATATCTCACTCATTTCTTAACGAAAATCAAAATTTTAAAATGATCTAGAAAGATTAAAGAGAGAGGAACAAATCTATGAAGGCGTTTTGAAGAGATTCATTAAAATGAATAAGTGGTTAGTGATATAAGTTGACTGTTACATAACGCGAAGACGCAGAACAGAAAAGTCAAGAAAACTAGTTTTAGTAAAACTACGATATCTCTCTCATTTCTTAATAGAATTTAGAAATTCAAAATGATCTGGAAAGATGAAAGTTAGGGGAACAAAACCTAGAAATTATTTGAGGAGATCTCATAAATTAAATGAGCAGTTTATGACAAAAGTTGACTGTTCCACAAGCTCCGAAGATGTTCCAGAAATACTTTATGAAATTGCTGCGAATTCTTCCAATCTACCAACACACACTTTGAGATTTTCTGAAGGATAGATTGACTATAATTACTCCTAAATTAATGGATCTAATTATGAGTAATTATTCCATGCAAAGAATACACACTTAGTGTCATTGCATGTCTTTCTAAAAGACTGCATGTTTTGCCTTGTAATCAGCAATTGTATAATTAGTTAACTAAATGAATAAGTTTAGTTAACTAGATAAATAAGTTTAGTTAGCTGCATGAATAAGTTCTCTACTCTAGAGAGACTCTCAATTAGAATTTAATAACCATGGTTATATATAAAGAACTATGGCGTAGAATAGAAAAGAGGAAGTTGTAAAAGAATTCATCGAAGGAAAGAACTCTGTTATTTTACAGCAGCATGTAATTTGGATCTGGAAGGTTTTGAATAAAAGAAGTTGTTCTACAAATTTGTTGATTGCTGGAATTGATTAGTCTCTCCAGAGGAAGGAGCAAGGGCCCACTCCAACCGAAGGATAGAGACTACATTTCTTAGTTTGTTTAGTTGCTTTGCTATTATGCAATTTGTTTATTCATAATTCATTTAGCTATTCCTTTATTCCAGAATTAGATCAGCTGTTCAAGTTATTGCTTTCCTTAAATTAGGTTGTCTTTTTCAGCAGATTTTAAGTTAGGGGAACAAAACCCAGAAATCATTTGAGGAGATCTCATAAATTAAATGAGCAGTTTATGACGGAAGTTGACTGTTCCACAAGCTCCAAAGATGTTCCAGAAATACTTTATGAAATTGCTGCGAATTCTTCCAATCTACCAACACACACTTTGAGATTTTCTGAAGGATAGATTGACTATAATTACTCCTAAATTAATGGATCTAATTATGAGTAATTATTCCATGCAAAGAATACACACTTAGTGTCATTGCATGTCTTTCTAAAAGACTGCATGTTTTGCCTTGTAATCAGCAATTGTATAATCAGTTAACTAAATGAATAAGTTTAGTTAACTAGATAAATAAGTTTAGTTAGCTGCATGAATAAGTTCTCTACTCTAGAGAGACTCTCAATTAGAATTTAATAACCATAGTTATATATAAAGATTTATGGCATAGAATAGAAAAGAGGAAGTTGTAAAAGAATTCATTGAAGGAAAGAACTCTGTTATTTTACAGCAACATGTAATTTGGATCTGGAAGGTTTTGAATAAAAGAAGTTGTTCTACAAATTTGTTGATTGCTGGAATTGATTAGTCTCTCCAGAGGAAGGAGCAAGGGCCCACTCCAACCGAAGGATAGACACTACATTTCTTAGTTTGTTTATTTGCTTTGCTGTTATGCAATTTGTTTATTCATAATTCATTTAGCTGTTCCTTTATTCCAGAATTAGATCAGCTGTTCAAGTTATTGCTTTCCTTAAATTAGGTTATCTTTTTCAACAGATTTTAAACCCAGTTTGTTTCATGCAATTGTTGTCAAATCCCTTATGTAGAAAAGACTGCCATGCAAGTTATTCCTTCTCCCTTTTGCATACAGCCATGGACACCACCTTGGATTGATCTTTATTAAAATTAAATGATGAGGACTGCAACGACCCTTGTCAGAATTCACAAGAGTAAAACTTGCTTTCTCTAATTATTCTCTGGTCACAGGGAGAAAGTGTTTTGCTCCGCATTCCTTCGCAAAAAAGTATTTTTCTCTACGGTTCTAGAAGGAAGTCTGGAAATATGATAAGTGCCTATAGTTGCAATGGTTCATGATTTGGTGGTCCGCAAGCTATCTTTCTTTTATGACAGTTGAAGATAGTGAAGTTCATGTGTTCCGGTGTGAAGATTCCTATTGTTAAAGTGGTCAAGGTGTGTGTGGTTTCTCCTGATGATTATGACATGCTTGTGGATGCCTCCTGATCATGTTCCTATCTTGACATTGGTCCGCGTTAAGGAATTAAGATCATGTTTGAAGATTGTTCCTAGATAACGTAGCGTGTAACCAGTCTTAGCCAACTTGGTTATTTCCAGTAATTGCGGAGATCTTTTGAAGATTATGGAAGTGTGTTGTGGCATGGAAGATCATGTTTGAGTCTCATCTAAGGCATGGTGTGATCCTCTTACATCTATACTATAATTCCATAGCATAATTTTGTATTAGGTCAAGACCTATTTTGTAAGTGTTTGTAATGCCAACCTTGGAGATTATTCCAATGGTTAATGATTGGAGTGCCAACCTGGATGATCAATCCAAGGTTGATGAAGTGTATAAATAGTTGTAATTGAGTTGTGGAAAAGATGTCCTTGTGCGAAAATGGGAAGATAAGAAAAAGGGTGAGCAGAGAAGGCAGAGCAGGGTAGAGGAACTATTGTACTTCAATGTATTAATCTTAGACATGAAGAATATGGTGATTACTGCAGTGAGCCTGGTAGTGAGCCGCTAGTAGGGTTTAACAGCCCTCATTGTAATCTTTCTAGGTTTGGGGTTGAGGCAGTGAGCCTGCTAGACCTAGTTTTACTTCATGGCAGTGAGTCAGTATGTTCTAGGCCTGTGGAGTGACCAAGCCTAAACATCATTTTTCAAAGATTGCAATATATTTGAGGGCTAATCCTCTCCATGGTTTTTCTCCACCTTGGGGTTTTCCACATAAAAATCTAGTATCTCTTGTGTTTAATGTTGCATCTGTGTTTAAGTTTCTAATTTCATGCATTGTTTAATCTTAATAAGTGTGAACAAGTGATTGATGTTTAAGTATAGAAGTGTTTGAATTTTTGGGACAATTGATTCACCCTCCCCCCTCTCAATTGTCCAGCGCATTCCAACAATTGGTACCAGAGCGAGGTTCCTCTGAAGAAAGTCTAACAGCTTGAGGAAGATCCAAAATGTCTTATAAGAAGGAAGCACCGCATTTTGATGGGACGAATTATGCTCTTTGGAAGGCATGAATGAAAAGTCATCTTCTTTGTCTTGGTTACAAAGTATGGAAAGTTGTAGAAACAAAATACACCTTGCCTCAAAATGGTTTGATGACTGAAGACGAAATCAAAGAATATGAAGCAGATGTTAAAGAAAAGATGCTCTACTAAGTTCATTGAATGACTCAGTACTGACAAAAGTTGTGGATCTTGAAACTGCAAATGAGGTATGGGAAAAGCTGAAAAATCTGTATGAGGGAGATGATTTTGTGAAGAGTCCAAGCTACAAAGTTTGAAAGTGAAATATGAAAGTTTGAAGATGAATGAAGATGAAAACATAACAGCCTTTATGCAAAGAGTTGATGAACTTGTCACTGAAATAAAAGGCATGGGGGGACCCCTTGGTGATAAGGAAGTTGTGATGAAAATTCTCAAATCACTACCAAAGTCCTATAGTCACAAGGTAGTTGCAATTGAAGAATTTATGCAATTAAAAGCTATTGACAGAGATCAGTTACTTGGTAAGCTTACTACCCTTGAAATGAGAGAGATTGGTGATGCCCTACCAAGAGTAGACTGCCTTCAAAGCTAGTACTTCTGGGAAAACCTCGAGATCAAAAAAGTACAAGGTAGAATCTAATGATGAGTTTGATGAAATTGAATCCAGCTTTGTGGATAGACTGCAGAGAGGATCCAGTAAGTTTAAAGGTAAATTACCTTTTAAATATTTTTCTTGTGGTAAAGTAGGTCATTTTGCTTCCAGATGTCCTAAAAGAATTGAAAGAAATAGAAAACGATACGAGAACAGGCCTAGGATCCAAAAGAAATGTTATTATGTTGAAGATTTTGATGATGACAAAGGAGTATTAGATAATGGTGAACCAAATAATGCTAGTACTTTTGGTAATGAATGCTTGTTTATTGCTATTAAGGAAGAACCTATGTCTACTAATCCTGCTAGCTGTGTGAAGGAAGAAAAACCAGTGGAAAGTGCTTTGGCTACTCAAGTTGTTGAAGACAAAGATGAATGGGTTATTGATAGTGGTTGCTCTCACCACATGACTGGTGACAAAAGTAAGTTTGTGAGTTTGGAAAGATATGATGGTGGACTGGTTTGGTTTGGAGATGATACCGCTGGTAAGATTTGTGGAAAAGGATCTATTTCTTTTGATGGCAAGCATAATACTGAAGATGTCTTGTGTGTGAAAGGCTTAAATCACAATATTTTGAGTGTGGGTCAGATGTGTGACAAAGGTTATGATTTAAGCTTCAAGGACAATGGATGCAAGATTAGGGAAAGCTCTGAAACAGTCATTGCAACTGGAAAGAAGACCAAAGGTAATATCTATCACTTGAAAGGAACTGATAATTATTGTTTGTTGGCTTAGACTAATGAAAGTAATCCTATTTGAAAGGAGTGTCAATTTGGGAAACAAACAATAACAAGTTTCAAAAGCAAGGACCAATCAGTTGATGGATTACTAGAACTAGTTCATACAGATTTGTGTGGACCTACCAGAGTAAGAAGTTTGCAAGGAGATAGGTATTTCATGTTGCTTATTGATGATTATTCTAGAATGACTTGGGTTACCTTTTTGAAAGAAAAATTAGAAGCTTTAGTTAAGTTCAAGGCATTTAAGGCAATGGTTGAAAATGAGATGGATTTGAAGATCAAATGTTTAAGGTTCGATAGAGGAGGAGAGTTCACATCAAATGGATTCAATTTCTTTTGCGAAGAACATGGTATAAAGAGATAGTTATCTACACCTAGAACTCCACAACAAAATGGAGTCGTTGAAAGGAAAAATAGAACTGTTCAAGAAGCTGCTAGAACCATGATGAAGGAGGCTGATCTTCTAGAAGTATATTGGAGAGAAGCAATTCACACTGTTGTATATATCCTAAAAAGAGTCCAAGTCAAAGGTAACATTTCTAAGACTCCTTATGAATTGTGGTATGGTAAAGTTCCTACTGTGAAATATCTCAAAGTTTTTGGTAGCAAATGTTATATGAAAAGAGAAGAAGATCTAGACAAGTTTGATGCTAGGTGTGATGAAGGAATCTTCCTTGGTTACTCCACCAAGAGCAAGGCCTATCGGTGTTATAATAAGAGGCTAAATAAGATCATTGAGAGTGCAAATGTCAAAGTCGATGAAATTAAGGAAAGATCTCTAGAATCAAGTGGATATGACTCAGATAAACCAGATGCTTCAGAAGTGTTGCAGCATGAAGACAACTCAGATGAAGAAGAACAAGCTCTGGAAAGTGCTAACAAGACACCAAGGTATGTAAAACTTAATCATTCTAAAGATCAAATCATAGGAGATAAGAACAAAAGAATCCTAACCAGAAGAAGAGCTGTAGAAGAACAAGTAAATTTCTGTCTGATTTCCAAGATTGAACCTAAGACTATGAATGAAGCTTGCAATGATGAGAATTGGGTAAAGGCTATGAAAGAAGAATTGATGCAGATAGAAAAGAATCAGACTTGGGATCTTGTTCCCAGACCGACAGATAAAAATGTAATTGGTACCAAGTGGGTTTTCAGAAATAAGATGAATGAGAATGGTGAAGTAGTAAGAAACAAAGCAAGGTTGGTATGCAAAAGATACTCTCAAGTTGAATGAATAGATTTTGAGGAAACATTCGCACCAGTGGTAAGGATCGAATCTATAAGAATGTTTTTGGCATTTACAACCTACAAATATTTTAAGGTATATCAGATGGATGTAAAGTCTGCATTCTTGAATGGAGAGTTGGAAGAAGAAGTCTATATTGAACCACCGGAAGGATTCTAGTCATCACATTAGGATGACATGGTATGTAGATTGAAGAAGGCATTGTATAGGTTAAAACAAGCTCCCAGGGCCTGGTATGCTAGGTTGGATAAGTATCTAATACAATTAGGATTCACCAAGGGTAGCACTGACAACAATCTCTATTTCAAGATCAATAATGAACAAATCCTAATTATTTCAAACTTTGTTGATGATATTATCTTTGGAGGCAATGAAGGTATGTGCACAGTTTTTGCTAGAGAAATGCAAAGTGAATTTGAAATGTCCATGTTTGGTGAGATGAATTTCTTTTTAGGTCTACAAATAAATCAATCAGATAAAGGCATCTTCATTTCTCAGTCAAAGTATGTGAAAGAGTTGTTAAAGAAGTTTGGGATGGAAGAATCTAAACCAGTAAATACTCCCATGATAACCGGTTCCAAGTTGAGCAAAAATGATGATTCACCTATGATAGATCAAAAAAGGTACAGATCTATGATTGGAGGATTACTTTATCTGACTCAAACCAGACCTAACATAATGCATGCAATTTGTCTTGTGGCAAGATTTCAAGTAGAGCCTAAGGAGTCACATGTGATGGCAGTCAAGAGAATTCTGAGATATTTGAAAGGCACAATGGATTATGGTTTGTGGTATCCAAAGGACAATGATTTCACTCTCAGTGCATACACTGATGCAGATTGGGTCGGAGATGTAGATGACAGAAAAAGTACAAGTGGAGGTGCATTCTTTTTAGGAAAAATGCTGGTATCTTGGATAAGCAAGAAATAAGACTCAATATCTATGTCCACTGTAGAAGTAGAATATATTGTAGCAACATGTAGTTGTACTCAAGTGTTGTGGATGAAGAAAACATTGAAGGACATTAGAGTTGTGTATGAAGATCCAATTGCAATCTTTTGTGAAAATACAAGTTCCATAAACATATCAAAGAATCCAGTAATGCATTCAAGGACAAAGCACATATCCATAAGATATCACTTTCTAAGGGAAAAAGTGACATAGAATGAAGTCAAGTTGGAATATGTATCTACAAAAGACCAGATTGTAGATATTTTCACTAAACCTCTGCCTAAGGATACTTTTGAGTATTTTGAGTATCTCAGAGAAAAGTTAGGGGTTATTACCCCTCCTACTCTAAACTAAGATGCACAAAAGTGCATTAGTCCGATGGTGCTTAAAGTTCCTTCTTTAGAGCCAGATTGATGCTTTTAGGGTTACTTCTCAGGGGGAGTAGTCAGAGAGTTCAAAAAAGAAATTAAATCAGAGCATAAGAGTGCAAGTATGTGCCCTTTGCCATTGATGTCAAAGGGGGAGAGAAATCATGTGAAAAACTCAGAAGGAAAGAATGCAGATGTGTAAAGAGATAGGGGGAGAATCTTGTCTTGATGGTTGTTACAGTTTTTCACATCACATGTTGTCGTCAATGAAAAAGGAGGAGATTGTTGCAAGTATGTGCCTAATCGGTGTTGTCATTGATGTCAACATATCTTTGTTGTCATTGGTGTCAACTGTGTCCTATTCTATTACTTTCTAAGAAGCTTTGTATGTTGAGGATATTGAGGAAATTGGCCTCTTCGGAAGAAACAAGTGAGTTACAGTGAGGTGTAGTATAGACAATGAGTTGTATGTTGAAGAACAGTCTGCTAGATTGCTCTGCATTTCTTTCTGCTTGAAGATCTTGGTTTATGGATTGGAAGTTATTTAAAGGGATGTCTAAAGATGCTAAAACCTGAGTTTGAGCCTCCGGTGTGAAGAATTGAGAGTTGCATTCGCCAAAGTAAAACCTGCTTTCTCTAATTATTCTCTGGTCATAGGGAGAAAGTGTTTTGCTCCGCATTCCTCCGCAATAAAGTATTTTACTCTGTAGTTCTAGAGGGAAGTCTGGAATGATGATAAGTGCCTATAGTTGCAATGGTTCATGATTGGGTGGTCTGCAAGCTATCTTTCTTTTATGACAGTTGAAGATAGTGAAGTTCATGTGTTCCAGTGTGAAGATTCCTATTGTTAAAGTGGTTAAGGTGTGTGTGGTTGCTCCTGATGATTATGACATTCTTGTGGATGCCTCCTGATCATGTTCCTATCTTGACATTGGTCTGCGTTAAGGAATTGAGATCGTGTTTGAAGATTGTTCCCAGATAACGTAGCGTGTAACCAGTCTTAGCTGACATGGTTATTTCCAGTAATTGAGAAGATCGCTTGAAGATTATGGAAGCATGTTGTGGCATGGAAGATCATGTTTAAGTCCCAACTAAGGTGTGGTGTGATCCGCTTACATCTATACTACAATTCCATAGCATAATTTTGTATTAGGTCAAGACCTATTTTGTAAGTGTTTGTAATGCTGGCCTTGGAGATTATTCCAACAGTTGATGATTGGAGTGCCGACCTAAATGATCAATCCCAGGTTGATGAAGTGTATAAATACTTGTAATTGAGTCATGGAAAAGATGTCCTTGTGTGAAAATGGGAAGATAAGAAAAAGGGCGAGCAGAGAAGGCAGAGCAGGGTAGAGGAACTATTGTACTTCAATGTATTAATCTTAGACATGAAGAAGATGGTGATTACAATCGTGAGCCCCTAGTAGGGTTTAATAGCCCTCATTGTAATCTTTCTAGGTTTAGGGTTGAGGCAGTGAGCCTACTAGACCTAGTTGTACTTCATGGTAGTGAGCCAGTATGTTCTAGGCCCGTGGAGTGACCAAGCCTGAACATCATTTTTTGAAGATTGCAATATGTTTGAGAGCTAATCCTCTCCATGGTTTTTCCCCACCTTGGGGTTTTCCACGTAAAAATCTGGTGTCTCTTGTGTTCAATGTTGCATCTGTGTTTAAGTTTCTGATTTCATGCATTCATTGTTTAATCTTAATAAGTGCAAACAAGTGATTGATGTTTAAGTATAGAAGTGTTTGAATTTTTGGGACAACTGATTCACCCCCTCCTTCTCAGTTGTCTGGCGCATTCCAACACTATCTCTGTTTACCATGATGCTGCAATCATGTATGTTGAAACCTTTGCAAGGGTACAATAGCCTTCTTAAGTTAAGCATTTCATACTGCCAAGCCACCACTCGATTGTGTGTGCCTCGCGGGGTTGTGGTAGACATGATTTATGCTCCTCTTGCCACCGCATAACTGCCAAATCATTGTGAATGACCTGCGGTATTGCGGTAAGAGACAAAAACACAGATAGTTAGGAGCAATCAAAATTTTCTTAGAATACTTATAATATGAGACCATGGGAGATAAATGGAAAAACCATTTGATAAGAATGTGGACCATGAGATGGGTTTATGAACAGAATGGAATCTTGCAGATTTTGGAAGGGTCCTAACACCCTGTTCCAAAGCTCCCATTTTGGCTTAGGCAGGGAGTATGTTGGCAAAGGTTGTCGAATTTGCCTTTATACCTACTAATTGCATTTGCTTGAAAGTTTCTAAAGCCTTTTCAACAAATCCATTTTGTGCATATCCCACAACCATTGCATTCCATGAGATGACATCTCTTTGAGAAATTCTGCCAAATAGTTCACATGCCTTGTCAATGCTTCCACATTTTGCATACATGTCTACCAAGGCAGTTGCAACTACAAAAAATGACAAAATTCCTCTATCCTTCATGCTTTGATGGATGTCCATACCCTGTTCCAAAGCTCCCATTTGGGCACAGGCAGGGAGTATGTTAGCAAAGGTTGTCGAATTTGGCTTTACACCTTCTAATTACATTTGCTTGAAAGTTTGTAAATCTTTTTCAATAAATCCATTTTGTGCATATCCCACAACCATTACATTCCATAAGATGGCATCTCTTTGAGGCATTCTACCAAATAGTTCACATGCCTTGTCAATGCTTCCACATTTTGCATACATGTCTACTAGGGCAGTTGCAACTACAACATCTGACAAATTTCCTCTATCCTTCATGCTTTGATGGATGTTCATACCCTATTCCAAAGCTCCCATTTTGGCACAGGCAGGGAGGATGTTGGAAAAGGTTGTGGAGTCTAGCTTTATACCTACCAATTGCATTCTCTTGAAAGCTTCTAAAGTCTTCTCAAAAAGTTCAATTTGTACATATCCTACAATCATTGCAGTCCATGAGACCACATTTATTTGAGGCATTTTGTCAAACAGTTCACGTGCTTTGTCTATGTTTCCACATTTTGCATACATGTCTACCAGGGTAGTTGCCACTACAATATCTAGCAAAATTTATCTATCCTTTATGCTCTGATGGATTTCTATACCCTGTTGTAAAGCTCACATTTTGTCACAGGATGGGAGGATGATGGCAAAGGTTGTAGAATTTGTCTTTAGAACTGCTAATTACATTTGCTTGAAAGTTTTGAAAGCCCTTTCAACAAATCCATTTTGTGAATATCCTACAATTATTGCATTCCATGAGATTACATCTCTTTGAGGCATTCTATCAAACAGTTCACTAGTTTTTTCTATGCTTCCACATTTTGCATACATGTCTACCAGAGTATTTTCAACTATAGTATTGGACAAAAATTCCCATTTCATTATGATTTGATAGAGGTCCATACCATGTTCCAATGTTCCCATTTTGGCACAGGCAGGGAGGATGCTGGCAAAGGTTGTGGAGTCTAGCTTTACACATGCCATTTGCATTTGCTTGAAAATTTCTAAAGCTTTTTCAACAAATCCATTTTGTGCATATCCTACAGTTCTTAAGGTGTAAAGCCAAATTCCACAACCTTTGCCAGCATCCTCCCTGCCTGTGTCAAAATGGGAGCTTTGGAATAGGTTGTGGACATTCATCAAAACATAAATGATAGAGGAATTTTGTTAGATGTTGTAGTTGCAACTCCCCTGTTAGACATGTATGCAAAATGTGGAAGCATAGACAAGGCATGTGAACTATTTGATAGAATGCCTCAAAGAAATGTGGTCTCATGGACTGCAATGATTGTAGGATATGCACAAAATGGATTTGTTGAAACTTGGCTTTAGAAATTTTAAAGCAAATGCAAACTAAAAAATCACTCCCTAGGATTTTGGAGATGAAACCCAATTGTTTGCGTCTATCTTGCCAACTGGAAAACCATAGCATAGGATTTGTCAGGACTGAAAAAATTGAAACCCTAGTATAAAATTTGGTGAAATGTAGCAACAAATATATGGAAGCCACCATAAAAGTCTGCAATGAAAAAGGCATCCAAACTATTATTATATATTTGAATTCAGTTGTTATCAGAGACTAAAAACATCCTAAAATGATGACTAAACCCTAGGCAGTTTGAAGAGGCATAACAACAGCATATGAATGATAATAAAGACTAAAAGTCCCTTCAAACCCTAGCTACTGTACCAGTATGAGAATTTCTGAGTTTAATGGTGTAAAACCCTGCTAGAAATGAAGGAAAATCTTGCACAATATATGCATCCCTTCTGAAAATTTATAGGAACTGTTGCAACATCATGAAGACCTTTGAATGAAATTCTCCTTTCAACCCAGGTGCACCCATAAGCTTCTTTTACCACTAGTTACTCAGTCTTTTGAACCTTAGGCACACTTATGAGGGGTATTAGCCACTTATCACTGTTGAGCAGAGCTTTTCATTGAATGAACCATGTTTTCTAGCTGAGGTGGAATTCACTTACACTTAATGTAATGTCCCCTTTTTTGAATTAAATCAAATCAAAGGACTCAAACATTCTCCATCTTGACGCCATATCATAAAGAAAAAATGTATTGAGATTTTAAACATATTTTTTCTTATCTTAGTCAGACGGAGGGGAACATTCATTAAGGAATTTTCCTCTTAATAGTAGATCTACACCACAAGATTAATGAGGGTCATCTTGTTCTTCTCTAGGACATGAATCGATTCAAGATCCTTGGCCATGATGAACCTAAACTTGCAATTAAAACTGGGGATACAGACATCTAGAAGCCTTGAACACTCCCCACCTCCAAGGACAATTGTGGAGAAGGCAATATGCAAGATGTTGTCCAACTCTATAGGCATGCAAGGGTTTTCTCAATCTTGTAGTTGTATGAGAGGCAAACTATTGCCCCCAACATTTTGGTCCTGATTTTTGTGGTATCTAATATTTTTCATGTATATCACAACTCTATACTCCAAGATTTTTACAGCCCTGATAAGGATTATTTTTGCATCCTATATTTTATATTAATATATGTCTGGTTTTTATGCTAATTAGAAAAATGATGCCTGAGCAGTATTTTCTATCATTTATTTTATATTGATATATCTCTGGTTTTTATACCAATTAGAAAAAAGATGCCTGAGTAGTATTTTCTATGGAGCCTCATCTGGATTGGTCTCAACATCTACCTAGCTATGAGAATAACCTTCTTGTGTTATAATGTTGGTTAGGTCAAGTCCTTTTATTTTTGTCAAAACAAATATTTCCTAAGCCTCAAGGTGCCAACCTTTGTCTTGTCCATACTTTCTCAAAATCACATTTTGAGAGACAATAACCATCTTATTGTTTCATGTTGTAGAAGAAAAGAGATGAAGAGTAAATGGCATTTCAATTGCTGAAATCCAAATTCAAATCTTTATATCTGTACATTTAAGCAATATTTTTGCTTTCTCGGGTTAGAACATGTTAAAAATGAGGCATGGAATGTAATGTAGGTGGAAAATAATAGATGGGATTAGTCACCTCAAATGAAATGTAATCTAGGTGGAAAATAATTTGGTCTCAAGCACCTCAAAAGTGTATACATGATATTTTTAATTAAGAATTTCATACCATCTTTTCAAATTTAGAAAACCTTGTTTGTTTTATAATCTCAACTGATAAATTTTGGTACTAAGTTTTAAAATGTGTTTTAAAGATTTCAACTTCTTTCTCTCTTACATTATAGGTGTTCTAGCATGGTAGAATACTTTCCAGTTGAAGTTCTCATGGTGAATAATTTTTCTTTTCAATCAGGAATGTCACCCATCCCAAAATCAAAGGAGCAATTATATTTCATAAACATGGGCCACATATATATGATTATAGCATCCATCTAAATCATTCATGGGCTCCCTCAGGCTTTCCGGATGTGAAGACTATCATGGATACAAATGGACCATATGTAAATGACTTACAATTAGGGCTCGACATCATACCAACTTTACAGTATGGATTCAGTGGCTTCTTGACTATATTCACTGATCTTCTTTGTCTATAATTAAATAACTTTTGATCTAACTGGAAAATCCAAAGAAGTTCCAACCTTTGTTGCATTTTTAGTCCCATAGACCTAATTTGAAATAGGGTGCTAGCTGTGTATTCTTATGAATATTTAATTTATTGTTGTTTTTTCATGTTTCTTGGGTTTCTCAATTTGATCAACGATTATAATTTATTTGAATCGTCACTACAAATTATATTGTACTCAAACATTAAATGTATTTTTGTAGGTTCTCATTTGGAATATATTGAAAGATTTTTTCTTAATGTCTAGAGTTCTTTTATTGCTAATTTCATGTATTTTGATGGGTTTGTATGCATAACAACTACAATAAGTTTTGGATTCATTTATAATATTTGTTGCACAATAGAATGGAAGCTCTACTTTCTATGACAAAATAGAAAAAGGAGGTGACTTAGATATTCATCAAACCCAAAGTCACTTGGAGAACAATCGTACAGAAGATAACCATCAGATGTTTGGTATGCTTGAAGAGAACTCTGAGCAGGATTTTCCTTGGACATTGTTTAGACCATCAAATATCAGTTTTGCGCCTTTTCCAACTCATGAATATATAGATGATGAATTCCAATCTATTGTCAAAGAAGTGATGGGAGTATTGTAAGGATTACTTTATATGTCTTATGTTAATTTGTTACAGATGTGATTAGTGATACTTAGTTATTTGTCAATGCCACAGAAGAATAATATGGTTTTTCTTGTAGCAGTTGAGTTGAAGGCTAGTGTAAATTTTAGTCTGTAATGATTGCAGGATATGCACAAAATCGATTTGTTGAAAAGGCTTTAGAAATTTGAAATCAAATGCAATTGGCTAGTGTGTTCCACAACCTTTGCTAGCATCCTCCTTGCCTGTGTCAAAATGAGAGTTTGGAATAGGGTATGGACATCCATCAAAACAAAAGGATAGAGGAATTTTGTCAGATGTTGTAGTTGCAACTACCCTATTAGACATGTACACAAAATGTGGAAGCATAGACAAGGCATGTAAATTGTCCTCAATAGAGAAGAATTTATCTATGGTTGGTCTTTGTTCACTCATTGTCTGCTGACATTTCAAGTTCACTTTGTTGCAACTAAAGAGTCATTATCTGAACATTTCAGCTATTACGGTGAAGTTGTCAAGGTTATAATACAAACAAATGTTGCAACCAGACAACCCAAAGGGTAGATGTTGATTCTATCAAATTAATTAATTCAATGCTATGTATAAGTTATTTTTTCTGAATTATTCTCATTTGACAGTGCAAAGAACTGAAAAAGCTAATGTAATTGTAATCTAACTACTATACATAACAGGTCAGCCTATATTGAATTTGCTAGCAAAGAAATGGATGAAATGGCTTTGACCTTGAACGAGACATCATTCATGTCCTGAATGTTGAAGGTAGGTTTCTCAAGGTTTTGAAGATTGTTGGTGTGCTTATTCTTGTAGATTTATATGGCCAACTTTTGAATGTGTGAGCAGGAAAAATCAGGTTAGTATGATCAAGCAATGTAAATCAAACCCAATCCTACCACCTTCAAAGAATCCATCTAAATGACACCAAATGTAAACAAACTGAAAGCAAATCACCTAGATTATTGATTCCTTGGTTGGATTTGTGGATTGCTTCTCAATTGTGAACAATCCTATGTGCTAAAGCTGCCATGATGATGGATGAAATGCTCAAGATGCTCAAAGGATGCTAATGGAGGTACTATGCTTGAGATGATAATCTGGAAGCTATATGGTGAGATGATGATAATGAGAATGAGTGGGTGTATATATAGCACTCAATAAGAGTTGATCAACGGTGGAGAAAAAAAGATAGTTTGAAATGTTGAGATGAATTCATGATCATTGGTGAATGTGTACAAGACAAGTGTCCTTGAAGCTTACATTTTTTAAATGATTGTTGTTGGTTTGTTGGTAGTACTAAAATTGATTTTCTTAAAATAGAATGCTTTTCTATTTTAAAGATAGGATGATGTGGATGATTGATTTTAGAACCAATTAAATCACTCTTTTCCCTTGGTTTAAGATAGGACCTATCTTGTACACATAGAAGAAAGTGAAATGATAAGATGATGATAGAGGAAAATGCTATTTTTTAGAAGATTAGAAGAAAAACTTCATAAATTAAATAAATAAATTTATTTAATTTATACTCATGATGAGGAAACAAAATAAATAAAACATAGATTTTATTTATTTATTAGAAGAACTAAATTAAATAAATATGTAAATTTATTTAATTTAAAAAGAATGGAGAGATAATTAAATAATTAAAGATTATCTAATTATAGATAGAGGAAAATAGAAGAAAATAGATGAATTAAAATAGATGATAATTAATTAAATAAATATAAATTTATTTAATTAATAGAAGAAATGGATGATTTGAAAGAAAATAGACAAATTATTCAAATGTGTTAGACAAATGCAGATGATGAATAATGTAATATTTTAATAATGATAACTAGGTAAATTTTGGGTGTCTACATTTTACCCCTCTTTGAGACGATGTTCGTTAGAACACTATTTCAAAGAAGATATGATACGATGCATTGCTTTCGAAGACAAGTTTTTGCCCTAGTGAAACTGGTGGATGATGCCCCCTCGAGAGGAAACACAAGGCGATTGGAAAAGATTGGGTTGACTCGCGAATAGATGACAAGACAAAGATGAACTAGGTGAACACAAAGAAATTAGGGATTGGGTGAGGTCAAAAGGGATGGAATAGGAAGAAATTGGGTTTTGGATTAGAAGAAACAGGAATTAAGGTTTTGATGCTATATAAACAGGTGCAGAAGGGCAATACTTACCATTTGCTTCATTTGTGATTTTGTGGTTTTGAGTTTTAGAGCTTTGAGCTTATATTGTTGTGAGACCTTTGAGAGCTTCTAGGATGGTTATTCCACGTGTAGATCACCGAACGAAGTGGGTCACGACCTTTGGACGACCAGTAGGAGCACCAGCACTAGTATGTAGCTAAAACTTGACCAAAAGCATTTGATTTTTAGGAAAAAAGCGTCATTAATGTGTGCATGTGACCAAATGCGTACAAGTTTAGGATATTACAGATTCCTATTGATGGGGAATGGAGTTGTGGCTAGAATTACAGCTGAGAGAGATGCTGCTCTATGTTAGAGGGATGCGGCTTTATCTCAGAGAGATGTGGCTCTATCTCAGAGAGATGCGACTCTATCTTAGAGAGATGCGGTAGTTATGGCTTTAGTCACATATCAAGTCAGTTTATTGTTGGTCAAAGAGCTTACCCAAGCATAGGGTGAGGTTGGATCAGCACGAGCTGAGGCTGAGTACTATAGAGGCTTGTATTTTGGTGCAGTGCATGTGGATCAGAGACAGCCCAACTTGTTGATAACTGAGAGGGGGGGGGGGGTGAATCAGTTATCCTAATTATTTCCTTTATTGAACTTTCCTTTTAATTGATGCAGCATAGAATCAAACACAAAAACATTAATCATGAAATAAGAAACACATGACACAGTATTTTTGACGTGGAAACCCTGTTAAGGGAGAAAACCACGGGGTGATTAACCCAAAATTATTCTCTGTTAGAAGAATAGGAAATTACAAAAATGGCACTTGCCAATTAGGGCTCACTGCCCGAGCACACTGCTCACAAGAGGCCCACTGCCTACAAGAAGACACACTGTCTACAAAGTGATGAGAATCACAGTCTTGAACTGATTGGAATCATCTACATATGCTAGAGTTCAGTTCCAGTTAGGCTCAGTACACTGATCTGCTGCACTTCATCTTTCCTCTATTCTTTATTCTGCTATCTTTCACATACCGGATCCTTTTTGCTACCTCAGCTCTTATCTGGACTTATTCGCATATATCTACACATCAACACACCCTTCACAACTAAATCCATCCTCTATATATATCCGCACAAGTAATTTCATCACCTTTCTAGTCGGCATCCGGAACAGTCTAGTTTCTTACAAACTTTTGTTCTGTCGGCTGAATCCTTCCTCACCAAGCAATGCGGATCAAGCATATACTTGTAGATATCATTAATCATGTCGGCCAAACATGATTCATGCCTTCACAACCTCTGTCATCAACAGTAACACATCCGGAAAGCAGTCTGATACTCTGCCAGTCAGTTCTTCCTCTATTTTCACTGTCTCTCAGGAATCCGGTACTCAACCATTCATATCTTTTTCCTTGTCCATCACCGGAGGCTAAATCCTTGGAATATACCACTCAAGGTAGTCCTCTTGACTTCCCCAAATCCGCACTGCACCAAGACACTTCCTCTGAGAGATCCGGACCAATCTGTCGGACCTTGCCACATGCTCTGTTCTTCTTCACCGGACCACAACATTCTTTATTCTGACTTCCGGTAGAGACACATTATGACTTGCGGATATGTGGGATGACCTTTGTTGCCATCAATGACAACAACCATGAATCCATATAGTGTCTCTTGCCAACAATCTCCCCCTTTGGCATTGATGGCAACACTTAGTGAAAAATGACTAAGTGTTTACACTATGCTCCCCCTTTGCTGATGCTCTGTCTTTATATACAATTTCCGGAACTCCCCCTTTGTTGGATTCCTCATTTTTCACTGCTCCTCACTCCCCCTTTGACATCAATGGCAAAGGGTGGGGTCCGCACACCAAAATTTTCAAAAATTTTCTATACATAGCCGCATATTTTCATACTCACATATACTGAAGAATGTCTGCAAAGGATGTCTGCAATTGGATCATTTCTGTAGCCCAGCTTTGCTTCATTCTGTCCAAAATTGAAATGTGACCACTCAACAAAAATGCAAACGCTTCTGCCCGCTTGAGATCTGTCGGATCTTTTGTTTGGGCAGTGGTCTGAGCATCACTGATGGCCTCATGCATAGTTTCCAACTTAGGGATTATAATCCTTGTAAGTTCTCCCATCCGGTTGGTGATGTTCTTCCTTTCCTTCTCAAGATTCTTTATTTCATTCAAGACTGCAATAGTCTGACATTCTTGATTTATTATGGAGGAAGAGAGAGGATCAAAACTTTGAGATAAGCTTTGTAGCTTATCCTGTTCCTCTTTTATTTTCTTGTCAAATGCTGCTGTTGCCTTTGACCAGGATATACAAAATTTGTAGATGTCACTGCCATCCTTAAGATCATTCTCTAAGCTCTTTATTCCAATTCTTAAAATCTTCCTATCCTTAGAGATTAATTCTAATATTTCTGAAAATCTTTTATCCAAAAATTCCTTCCGGACCTTTTCTTCAGCTGATTTTTCTAGAGAATCAAAATGTGTATCAACACTGCTGACTAAGGTTTTTAGATTACCGAAAGTGGAGGCTGTCGGATCTATTTGGATTGATGGCATAATCTTTACAAGTACTCCGGAAGCAGCCTCTATCAACTCACAGTCTTCCATATGAGACTTCAGGAACTTTTCATTTGCCTTGGCATTTGCAAATGAAGCTATCTTCATTGTTTGTACCGGAGAGAGAGAGTCAAAGTCGAATGGGCCTTTTAGAAGCTCCGGTTCATCAATCTCTAAAGTTTCTTTGCTCAAAAATTGTTGAACAGTTTGTGCAGTGTCTCTTGCCGGAGACAGATGTTTCTTTTCTTCTGCAGTCTTGGAGCTGTCAACCTCTTTGTCTTTCACCACTGCTTCCTTCTCCTGTAATTGCTCTTCTTCTTTGGATCCGGAGACTGTAGGGGAAACCAGAGGAGAGATGCTAGCTTGTTCATGGGCCACTTCTTCTGGAGCAGAGGGTCCCAAGTCCTCAGCTGTTTCTGTACCTAAGTCCTCTACAATAGGAAGATTGAACCTTTTGAAGGCCTTCCGGAGGATCTCTTCTGTTTCTTGGGCCACTTTGTCAGTCTCACCAAGCATGAGTTGATTCATCCTGGCTTTACTTCTGAACTCATCTTTGCAGTCCTTGAAGATAATGTTCATTGTCTTGGGATCAATTTGAGGATATAGCTGAATAGCTATCTGCTCCCGGATCTCAAGATCTTTAGCATGAGCATTATTCTTTCTTACTTCCAATTCCTTTTCTAGGCTTTTAGGAATAAGAGATATGATTTCAATGAAAGCCTTATTATATATGTTAAGATATTTGACTGTGGCCTCCTGCAGAGTCTTTTGGTCGGCCTCACTGAAGTCATCATATGATTCAGTCATTGGTTGAAGGTTTCCATCCACCGTGACCGACTTGATTATGCTCTCTAGAGACAGAGTGGGCTTTTCAACAGATACCTCTGCCATTTCATCCTTGTCTTGGCCTGTGGAGGGCTTACCGGATCCTTTCTTCTTCTGTTTCTTTATTTCTTTTACTCCCTCATCTGACTCTGTTTCCTCTTCATCCTTTTGGCTTCCATAAGCCCTTGTGGCTTTTGTCTTGGATCTCTTACCGGATGCCTGGACTTCCGGTTTTGAACTTTTGGTTGTGGGAGGTGCAGATCTCTTTGATGATTTGGTCCGGGTGGGAGCTTCAACCGGAGCACTTTCTTTACTTTTCTCTTCTTCCTCGGCCTTCCTCCTCTTTTCCCAGCTGGCATCAAGTGCCTCCTTTGAGATGCCTAGGCCTTGAGCAATGTGCTCTACTTCTTTTCTCACCTTTCTTTTAATCTCAGGTTCCCTGAGTTCTACATGTATTTTTACACTCAGCTCCTCAAAGGTTCCAAACCTTTCTGCCTTAGGATCTTTGGGCTGACTTAGCATGTGTTGAACATGCAGCTCCACTATCTGTTCATCCACTTCATACCCCATGGACATGATCCAGACAGTCCTTGGCTCTACTGCCTCCATTAGGCACTGATCAGTGTCAACCATAAAGAACACTGAGTCTTTGTATTTTTCAACAAGAGACTGGGGAATTCTCTCTCTTGCTTGCATCATGCTCTGAAAGTTTTTGAAGTATCCCCATAGAGCTGTATTTCTCGCTTTTGCATCCCCAAGTCCATGCAAATAGTCTCTTATCTGGACTGCAACAGGTTTGTCATTCTGCCATACCCATCCACTTGTTCCGGGTAGCTCATTCATGAAGTAGAAGAATAGACATACAATAAGAGTACCATACTTAAAGGAATTCTTCTTATCCTTCTTGATTTTCTGTATATTTTCCATTAATTGGCTTAGCAGTAGTTCGCAGAGATCATATTCTGCATTCTTTCTTAGCATTTCATAGGCAGTGTATACTGCAGTTCCGGATACAGAATTCTCCCTGCTGGAGTGATAGATCTTGTATCCTATTATCATTGATGCATATTTGATATCCGGATCCGAAATATCTTCAATGGTCATTGCCCTCTTGTCAAATTTTGATCCGGTGGCCTCAGTTACAATGTTGTTCTTGACAGATTTGAGGATAGGTACCCCTCCGGAAGAGTATAGACCAGTTACTGCTCTAATTGCCTCTTTTGTGATCTTGCAGGGTCTATCTAGCCATAGAAAGTTGTCATGCATCCTGCTCAGTACATACCGGACCCATTCATCTTCTTCAAAGCAGGGGAAATGAATAAATTGCTCAAATTGTTTCTTCTGGATATCCTTATACTCTGGTTTAAGCTCAAAAGCATTGTCTATCAGTTGCTTGTGATAGAGGTCTCTTAATTTGAATTCCCCAAATTCTTCAATGCTTGCATGTATGTAAACCCTAATGTCTTCGGTATGTAAAACTCCGTGAGGAACACTAGAGAAGGCTCCTAGTGGATCTACCTCCAATGATTTGTAGGGATGTTTCTTGAATGAGGGGCGAGGTCTATCAGAGATCTTAACTATGTTTGGAGTAGCCATTCTTCAAAGATTTGCAGTGAGGTAATGAAAAACGGAGAATACCTTATGCGCCTTCGGTTTGCACGGAGTGGTTGGATTGATTTCTTTATGCAATAACTTCGGCAGGAGATCCTTGGTGTGCTTGATGAACCTTGTTGCAGAGCTCCACTTTTCGCTTCTTCTCGAGTGCAGAATGAGCAAATGACCTTTGAGAAATCCCTTAAATTGCTCCGCAAACCCTAATATCTGTCTGCAATAAATGCTTTACCTACATCATTCCGGTTTGCCTTGTCTGGATAGCTTGGAGTATCCCGGATTAGTCCTGATCTGTGGATATCATCCGGATCTTTCAATCATGAATAAATCAAGGTAACATATTACAAGAACATCCCAAACACTCTGTCCAATCCGCAGAACAAGATAGTGCATTTCTGGATCTTTCCGGACCTTTTTGTAATCCTTTATCATACCGGAGCATCTCCCTGAACAGGTCTTATTTGATCGATCATAGCTTCTTCATAACTCCATGCGGACCTCTGAAAACTTGACTGAAGCATCTCAAGACTCATATCTGCAAACCCTTTAATCCGCATCTTGTGCCACATTCGGCACCTCTTGTTTGGCTGGGGGAACAGGATTTTCTTTGAGTCTCCCCCTGAGCCTGAGCTCACTTTTTAATTTCCGGAAGAAATATCAGCACCAGAGTCTGGTGCGGATCCAACCTCTACATTCTCTGAACTTTTCTTCACCCAAATCTTGCTCATCTGATTCCTAACTTCATCCGCATTCATCTTTTGTTTACCCTTGTCTTGATTCTGATTATACACCGGACCTTTTTTGTCCTGATACTTGTTTCTGCAGACTTTAGCATTATGACCGGACCTATTGCAGATTTGGCAAATAACATTTCTTTGCATATTTGACTGATATCCTCTTGATCTGCATTGATTAGCCATATGACCTACTCTATTGCATGTGAAGCATCTACCTTTGAATGATTTGTTTACTTGCATAATTCTGCATTCATGGGATTTGTGTCCATACCTTTTGCAGTTGAAGCACTGTCCGGAGAAGGATGAATTAATCTGATTCATTCTTATTCTGCACTGATTAGCTTTGTGACCAAAGTGGTTGCAGCTGTGGCAGTATCCATTGAAGGATGGATATCTTTGAGCATTTGGCTGTCTTACCGGAGGTCTTCTAGGCCTGCTCCTTGGATTTTCTGATCCAAGATTCTTCTGACCGGATCCGGAGCTTTCTCCTTTCTCATATCCCAAACCATACTTGTCATCTGTCCTCTTTTGACTTCCAAGAAGAACTTCAAGTTGAGCAGAACTTATCTTGAATTTCTCTTTATATTCATTTGCTGTTTGAAGGTCTCTTTTGAGAGAGGCAATTTGATCCTCAAGTTTTCCTTCATTATCTTTGGCATCTTCAAGATCAGATTCAAGATGTCTGATAATCCTGTCCATCTGGTGGCATTTTTCTGATTTTTCTTTAAGAGATTGTCTTCAGCCTTTCTTTTTTCTTCAATCTCTTGAGTAAACTTTATAGTTCCTGATTCCATTTCATGTCTTAACATAATGACTTCTTTTGATAACTTTTCACATAACTTGGTTTGCTCAGTCAATTCTTCATTTGTATTGCTTTCTTCACTTTGTCTTGCCAACTGTTGAAGCAGCTCCTTTCTCTTTTTCATAGAGAGACTTAATTTGTCTTTTAATTCTCTCATGAATTCATCAGCCTGTTTGAGTCTTTCCTTTAATTCACTGACTTCAGAATTTGACTGTTCAAGATCCTCAAGAGCAGTCTTGAGTTGCTCCCTTAAACCATATGCATCCATTTGAAATCCCAGATCTTCCTCAAGCTGTTAGGCTCTATTAGGAGGAACTTAGCTCTGATACCAATTGTTGATAACTGAGAGGGGGGGGTGAATCAGTTATCCTAATTATTTCCTTTATTGAACTTTCCTTTTAATTGATGCAGCATAGAATCAAACACAAAAACATTAATCATGAAATAAGAAACACATGACACAGTATTTTTGACGTGGAAACCCTGTTAAGGGAGAAAACCACGGGGTGATTAACCCAAAATTATTCTCTGTTAGAAGAATAGGAAATTACAAAAATGGCACTTGCCAATTAGGGCTCACTGCCCGAGCACACTGCTCACAAGAGGCCCACTGCCTACAAGAAGACCCACTGTCTACAAAGTGATGAGAATCACAGTCTTGAACTGATTGGAAGCATCTGCATATGCTGGAGTTCAGTTCCGGTTAGGCTCAGTACACTGATCTGCTGCACTTCATCTTTCCTCTGTTCTTTATTCTGCTATCTTTCACATACCGGATCCTTTTTGCTACCTCAGCTCTTATCTGGACTTATTCGCATATATCTACACATCAACACACCCTTCACAACTAAATCCATCCTCTATATATATCCACACAAGTAATTTCATCACCTTTCTAGTCGGCATCCGGAACAGTCTAGTTTCTTACAAACTTTTGTTCTGTCGGCTGAATCCTTCCTCACCAAGCAATGCGGATCAAGCATATACTTGTAGATATCATTAATCATGTCGGCCAAACATGATTCATGCCTTCACAACCTCTGTCATCAACAGTAACACATCCGGAAAGCAGTCTGATACTCTGCCAGTCAGTTCTTCCTCTGTTTTCACTGTCTCTCAGGAATCCGGTACTCAACCATTCATATCTTTTTCCTTGTCCATCACCGGAGGCTAAATCCTTGGAATATACCACTCAAGGTAGTCCTCTTGACTTCCCCAAATCCGCACTGCACCAAGACACTTCCTCTGAGAGATCCGGACCAATCTGTCGGACCTTGCCACATGCTCTGTTCTTCTTCACCGGACCACAACATTCTTTATTCTGACTTCTGGTAGAGACACATTATGACTTGCGGATATGTGGGATGACCTTTGTTGCCATCAATGACAACAACCATGAATCCATATAGTGTCTCTTGCCAACACAACTTTCACAGTAGATCAAGCCAGTCGAGGAGGACAAGGGGTTCTCGATCAGTGGCTTCGGTGATGGGACCTCCAGTACAGAGGGGTACAGATGGAGCAGGTAGGGATTAGAGAGAGGCTACCTCAAGGAGTGCCACCCATGCTAGACCTAGGACATAGTCTACTTGTATATGTATTTGTATCATATTGAGGCCTGTGAGCCTAATGTATATGCATTTTTTATGGGATCTTTGTATATCTATGAGACACACATTGTATATTGACCTTTATTCATATATATATGAGATGGATGTTCATGATGCATAATGTGCTTATGATTTTTCATGCTATGGATATGGATGTATATATGATGTATGGATGCAGATCTGTTTAATGAATATATACTGTATATGATGGATGTTTATGTTTATACATGCAATGATAGATAGATGGTAACTTGTATTATAATGATATGTTAGGATATGTGTTATGCAAATGTGATGGAAATGATAAGCGATACTATATTATGTATGATAATAATGGAAAATGCAAATGGCATATGTCTAACACATTTGTTTTGCCAAGATGAGAAGAATGAAGATGATGACGAGATGGAGAAGAAAACCAATGATCAACTCTCATGAATGCTATTGTGTTATTGCAGGATGGATAGATAAAGACAGCTTTAATTGATTGTCACAAAGTTATGAGATTTGCAATCCTTATGTTTGATATAGCATATAGATAGTATGCACCAAGGTATAAAAGACCAGGGTGTCAAGTATCCAATGCATACAGCGTAATACAATCTTGTCTAACATATGAGGTCAAGATGTTGATCCAACATACACAAGATATGAATATTAGTTGCTTCTCTTGAGATGGACTTTTGACTCTACAAGCAAAGGTTTGAACTCACCTCCACTAGACATAATGAAACCTTGTGGGTTATATGTATGAGAAATAGTCTTAGCATAGAATAGTCTTAATGCATAGGAGACTATTTAGCTTCTCAAATGCAAAATATATTACTATGCAAGATGCTAATCCCAACACGTACAAGATACCATTAGGCATAGTAGAAGAATAAGATCATCCCACAAACACAGCATACAAAATCTAATGACAATGCCCTAGTCTATACTTCATCTCAACATACCAAGATATGATAAATCAAGGAAGTCTCAATTAGGTATAGAAAGGCACAAAAGAAAATCAAAAGATAAACAAAAGACATAGCCATCATGTTCTCTTGCCAAAATTAAAATGCTCTTGAATGGATTGGATAATGCCTTATTGTGAGGAAAGATATATCATATTGAAGGCTAAAGATGATTTGCCTTGAAATAGATGCAGCAGATATTGGCTTAAGACATGATGAACAAATGAATTTTAGCTTAACCCTTGATTTAGTATGCTCTTGAGCTATCGAGTTATGCTTAGTTTGCTTCCTACTTGAGTTAGTCAAAATAGAAGAAGATGGAATGACAAAGAGATGGATGAATGGATCATTGGTGCTTGCATACTGGATACTTCCTTCGTATTCTAGACTACCTGCATACCCTGTATCCACGAGATCAAAGCACCACACGATGATGATGAGACATGGTGAATATGTAGTTCTGGATTTTATTGATGATGTGAGAGGTAAAAGATAGAAGAAAGGCTACGAAAGATGAGAGGGAATGATCAGAAGAATGATGGATGATGAGGAAAAGGGTATCATCTTATGCCTAAATCTAGGTATTTCCTTCATACACTAGACTACCTACATACCCTGTAGCCATGGGATCAAGGCTTTCAACGATAGAAATGAGATGTAGTTCTGATTTTATTTTATTAGTGGCGATGGTGATGATGGTGTGATAAATGAGATTGGTATGATTTGATGCAGTGATGAGTGGAATGACTTGGATTACGAATATGAGTGATTAGAAGGAGTGATTAGATAGATTGATTTTATTGCTTGGATTTTTTAGAATATTTGATTTCTTTTTGGATTTTTTAGAATGCTTTAAGATGGCAATGTATGTACAATGCAATTTACAACTATTTACAAATTTTTTGATAATGACGCTTTGAAGGTCCACTTCGAAACGAGGTGCAAGCCAGTGCCCCCAATGTGGGATGGACTTATTAAGTGGGGCTCATGGGTCAAGTGATATCCTAGATGATGCAGCCTAAGGTGGAATAACATATCGACTGCAATGGTTTCTAACCATGGTAGCATGCAACAATGGATAGGCAGCGTTATTATGGAAAGAGATAATGGGTTATGGTTTGGATTATGTAGGGAACTAATAGATTATGATGTGGATTATATAAGGAACTAATGGATTATGATGGTAAATGAATACTAAATAGATGATGGGAGCTAGCCTTCTACACATAGCACCTATTTGCCAGGTTTTCACTATGGTACTTATCCAGGGCGCCTGTTTACCAGGTTTTTATCATAGGACGAACGATTTTTTCTTGATTTTTTTTGAAGATAATCTGAGGATTAAGGATAGAATTTCTTGAGATGAACATTGTTGATGGGTTTGTCTAAGAGAATGCCTTCTGGTGTTGATAATATATATGCTCCAAATCCATAGAATGCTGTGATGATGAATGTTCCAAGACAATTTGGTTCAAATTTGCCTTTTCTATCACAACCCTATTGATTCTTTTGATTTTCCTTTAGGACAAGGTCACCTACTTGAAACCTTCTTTCTCTAATTTTTTTGTTATAGCTACAACGAAGATGATTCTGATATACTTGAAGATGATTTAGGGCTGCTAGATGTCTTTCATTAAGTAATTCAAGGTCACTCAATCTAGACTTTCTATAATCTTCATCAAAGACAATGTGTTGCAAGGAAACTCTCAATGACGGGATCTCAACCTCAATAGGAAGAATGGCTTCAGTTCCATAAACCAAAGAGTAAGGTATAGCACCAATTGGAGTTTTGACACTAGTTCAATAAGCCCACAATGTTGGATTGAGCTATAGGTGTCAGCCACGACCCTTTTCATTGACTGCTTTCTTGAGGATCTTGATGATAGTCTTGTTTGAAGCCTCAGCTTGGTTGTTACTCTGTGGGTAGTGTTGGTGTTTCTTCTAAATTAGCAGAGGGTTTGCCAGTTCCAATGCGCAGGCAGATTTAGCCAACTAATACAGGAGGTTGTGTGAGCTGTCTCCCCTTCACTTCTGGTTCTACCACACCAAGGGGGTATCCCTATTTGCTAAAGATTTGACACTTTTGACTCGCCCAATAACATAAAGATTTAGCTTTGCGATAACAGGCAGAATACTCTCATGTATGGACCAAGATTTGAATGATAAATCACAAGTTTAGCAACACTCTTGGACATGTTTGTCTGGTTCAGGCTGAGAGTATGCAGGGGTTCCTAATCCTACTCCTACAACTAACAGGTTGGAAATATGGAATGATTGATTTTATGCTTTGGATGCAAGATAGGGGTTTTTGGGTCATAACTACTAACTTAGGAGAAGATCGATGTCTATCTCAGGGCAAGGAGTCAACTAGACATATACAAGAGAATGGATTGCAATTTAGATTCAAGTTTCAAGAGGTTAGATTGATGCTTGCCTTACAAACATCACCCAAGAATAGGTATTTAGTTGTCTCTACTTACATATATCCCAACTAACATACAACCTTCTCCATACTTCACCTAAAACAATTTAATCCACTCCTTGAATGGAAGTTAGAGATGAAGCATGTGATACAGAAATCCATACCCTAGAACCTGAGAAACCCTTAGCAGCCAGATTCAAAAGAAGGAAAAGCATGCAACACATGGAGACAAGCAGCTAAACACATGCACAATGCATTTTTCATATTAAACAACAATGAAACTGAGAATGTCTGCAATATACATTCGTGATGCAACTCATAAACTCCAAAACGAGATAGAACAGCAAGGAAATGCCCTATTTTTTGTTATTCGCACCAGAATGCCCAGGTCTTCAACAACCTCAAAAGAATAACACAGTCTACCTTTTATAGCAAGACTGTGTATTCAGCAAAATTTACAAGGCAAATCAAAATGTCGCCAGATTTAATGCATCTCCAAATTGGCGCTCTAAAAATTGAATGCAGTGGAGAAACAAAGACAAGAAGCAATTGGGCTCAAGATCAGAGCCGCCACTCAAATATTTTCTTCATAAAATTAGTTTGGTAACTTGTCACTCCATCAATCATTCCTATGTGTACCGCCATCAATACCTGGCTACCCGTAGCTTTGAAGATGCAGCAGCAGTGTGCCTCTAGAGTATTTCCTACCTAAACGCAGCCTCAGATGCAAAGAAAATCCATCGCTACTGTGAACTTGAAAGATAGCCGTCGATCCTCCTTCCATCACTATGATCCACGGCTGAAAATCCTGTAGAAAAGTCGTCAGCCAGTGATAACGTGCCACGTAGGCACCCCTTTGCTCCCTGACTTTTCCATCGCTAACATGCATTTTGCCTTCTCACCCATTGTATATGCAAAAGCATATACAATCACTTTATATACAAGCTAGACCTCAAATTTTATAGAACAATTTGAAATTGAGTTCCGTTCCGGCTTGTATCTCCCCCTTTTGCATATCGCATTGCACATACAAGTGCAATATACATTCACCTCATACATACAAGGCGCAGACTTCAAAAATTATGAAACACACTGCATCTACCTTGAAATCCAGATTGCATCTTAACCTTTGTATCTTTGCAATGTATATCGGCACATACAAGCATCCAATATACATGTTACAGATCCCAAAACTTATTCTCTGCATTTGATTCTCAATCGGGTCCAGATTATATATTTTCCTTTGTATATCAGCTTGTATGTGTAAACATACAACGTAGATATACATACAAGGCATGAACTCCACGTTCTTATGAATTGGATTGGAAGAACCCTTTGAAATCCAGTTTGTATGCTTGCCTTTGTATTTGTGCGCTTGCATGTTGAACATGTAAAAACTCGTTTGTATATACCTACGGACCCCACCGAATGCATCTTCGCCGCACTGTAGCAAATGTATGTGTGCTCCCTTGTATATTTTTCAATGTACATTTCTTTTGTATGTTGTGCATGTATGTTCAGACATACAAGCCCGATATACAAGCAGAGCTGATATGCAAGCAGCGAACATCCCCGGGAATCTGCGAAAGATTCCCCCTTGTACATGCACCTTTTCAAGCCCGATCTGCATTCAAAAATGCATATAACTCATTTTTTCAAAGGCTGATGGAACTTTCTGACCTGCCAATTACACATTTGACCGGCATGTATATACAAGCACCCTTGTATATACAAAGTGACATGCATACAACAGATTTTTGTAATTTTTTCTACTGCAAAGGCCAAAAGACATAGAAGTTTTATAAATTTTATGGAAGGTGCCTGCATATTTAAATGCTTGAAACCTAAATATTCATGCAGGCACCAACATAGGCTCTATCTAGGGATGCATGCCTCTTGCAGGCATGGCAAGAACTTTAGAATCTCTGGTTTCATAGATTGGGCCTTATCCATTGGGCAACAGAGTTGAACATTGCACCAACCTGCACCACAAATTATATTTTCAAACATTATTTTGGCGGCCCCGGGCAGCCAAAAATGAAGAACCACAATTTTTTCCTGTCAAATGCTTGATTCCACTCTGAATAACCCCAACCACAACTGAAAATACCAAAACAATCTACCCACATGTTGATTTTGTCAATTACACACTTTACCATTTTTGAAAGCTTTCCACTGTCAATCTGCAGCTTACAATCAAGGATATAATCATAGTAGAATATGTTTCAGGATTGGGCAACATATGTGTGTTATAATCTTCAAACAATATATCATCATATTGCATTTGGCAATATTCATCTACCTAGCCGTTACACATTACCAGGCACTCATCCAACTGATCCAAAAGCTAAAAAGATTCAGAATATATAAGACTTTCAACGTTATTTATATCACTTATTGACATTGAAAATAAAACCTGATCCACACAGTCATTGCTGCACATATCTGGCACATCTAATGTTGAATATTCATTATCCACAGCTTGCAAACCAATATCATCATTTTCAAACAAAGCGTTAATTCTGCACCACTGAAAGTCATGACTCACAATGTCAAATGCATCCACAGGCTCATCATAAAGGGGATTCATACTCATTGCAAAGGTCTTTGTTTCTTCTTCATGACAATCCATTTCTTTTTCATCATTGACAAATCCATAGTCATAAGAAGAACAAACCTGACCCATGAACCAATCATGGATATCATCCTTATCATCTTTAACATATGATTGCCCCACGTACAAAATTTTTGCTACTTCAATGCACTCTGAAGTTGAACTATCTGCATCATTTTCTAGCCCTCTAATACTTTCTGATGAAACTGATATTGACTCTTGATCCATATGATCACAACATTGCATAACTGGATCATTTAAACATGAATACTCTTTGTTTAGGACTAACAGGCAAATATTACTTGAAAATTTATTATTGTCAACTTCATTTGCTAGGCAAATTAGGACATCCTCCTCTATAATAGAAACATTGTCAACTTGGAATGATGTAAAAACTAGGACAGCAAGGGTGTGAGTACTTTGACATTCATCTCCAACATTTAAACTATATCCCTCATCAACATTGGTCACCTTAGGGTAGCAAACAGTTTTTAGAGAAATAACCTTTTTGAATCCCATACCTCCAATTATTTTCAATGTCTTTTGCAAACTCATGTGCCTAATGAAATGTGGTGGGTTCTTTATCTCTCAATCTATAGCTCATTTTCCTATCAAATGCTCCCAAATAGACAACAAGGCACAATGCATCATTTGGTCTCATACATTCTGGTATTCTTCTCAAGGCCTTCATAAATCTGAGGTTAAAAGCTAGAATCAACTCATCCTCTTCTATATGGATATACAGGAAATCACTGATGACTGCATAATTAGAAATTTTTTCACCATATTGTTCTAGAAATGCAAACTTGAATTCTTACCAAGAGCTGACAGAGTAAGCTGGAAGGTAGGAGAACCAGTCCCTTGCATCTTCATCTAGAGATTGAACAAATAATCTCATAACTACATCTTCATGGTCAATCTCAAAATCATCTATCACATTTATAAACTGTTGTAAGTGTCTCTCAGCTGATTCATCCTTTCAGTCATTGAGTCTTCAACCTCTTTATCATTTTCTTGTACAAACCTATAGACTGGCAAGAGATTATTCATAGGTAATTTAGCTGTTGTACCATATACTAACTCAAAAGGTGACCTTCAGATTGATTTCTTCACTGCTACCCGGTCAGCCCATAATTCCAACCTTAAATTTGAATCCCATGCCCTCTTATTTTTATCTACCATTCGTTTAATAATTTTCATGAGGCTTCTGTTACTAGACTCTGCTTGACCATTTCCTTGTGGGTGGTATGGTGATCTATGTGACAAACTAATCCCATAGTTGTTGCGGAAATCAACAAACTCACCAGATCTGAAACACATGGCATTGTCTATGACCAATTTGACTGGCACTCCAAATCTGATGATAATGTGTTCCAGAATAAAATGCATCACCACTTTGCTTGTAGCTTTCTTAGTTGGAATGGCTTCAATCATTTTGGTAAAATAGTCAGTAGCAACCAAGATCCAACTATGTCCCCCACTTGACTTTTCTGAAATTTCCCCTATAAAATCAATTCCCCACTGTTGGAATGGAGCCTCCACTATTGTAGTTCTAAGGGGTTGTGCACCTTCATATCTAAGCTTTCCTTAGAACCTTTGGCAAGGATCACATCTCCTCACCAACTTTTGTGCATCTGAGAAAAGAGTTGGCCACCAATAGCCTGCTCTAAGAATTTTGTGAGATGTTGTCTTGGCAATGTAATGTCTTGTTGCAAGTATGAGGTTAACCAATGTTGTCATTGATGTCAACATACTCATATTGCATTGATGAGAAGGATTGGATGAGATGTGTGCTGAGGAATTTGAGAAAATTAGTCTCAATCAGGAACAGTGAAGAACAGTGATGAGAAGAAGGCCAAAGTACTTAATAGGTTGAGGATCAAAGGATGTGGATTAAAGGGTTTGTAGATATGAGTCTTGAGATGTTCTAGTTAAGATTTCAGAGGTCCGGATGAAGATATGAAGAAGTTGTGATCGATCAAGTAGAACCAGTTCCGGAAGATGCTCCGAAGTGACAGAGTGTTACAAAAAGGTCTGGTGAGATCCGGAAGTGCATTGTCCTATTATGTGAATTGGAAGAAGTGTTTGGGATGTCCTTGTGATGTGTCATCTCGTTTTGTACATAGTTTGGAGGCCCGGAAGAACCTGTTTCAGTTTGACAATGGCGATAGACTGTGTTCTTGAAGTTCTGGATGAAGAAGAAAAGAATTCTAGTAAGTGGAGGAAGTGCGGATGTGCCTGGTCATTCAGGCAAGCTTGTGAAGGTTCTTGGATCTTGTTGAGGTTGTGTTGTCAGTCGCATTAGTGTTAGAGCCTGGAATTGGAGATATACTTCCGGATGAAGATGTTCTTGTTCAGGCTGGCCGACTGGATGAGTTATTCATCTTGCGAATGTTCTTGTGGATGATTGCCGACTTAGTTGACTATTCCTAAGTCGATGCCTTGTATAAATAAAGGTTTGTGAATTCATTTCAAAGTGTGTTGTGAAGCGGATGAGGGTGGTATAGTGAAAGAGTGAAAGGCAGAGCATGAGTGTCTCAGGCTTAAATGGAACTGATCCAGACATGGTAAAGATGTCAATAGTCTGTAATACTTATGATCTTGTAGACAATGTGTCTCTTGTAGGTAGTGTGCCTCCTTGTGAGCAGTGTGCTCGAGCAGTGAGCCCTAATTGGCATGTGCCATCCATTTTTCTTATTCTTCTAATAGAGAATAATCCTTGGGTTAATCACCCCATGGTTTTTCCCTTAACCGGGTTTTCCACGTCAAAATCTTGGTGTCCAATGTGTTGATGTTTATCTGCTCCTGTGTTTATGCGTTTTGCTTTCATGAATGGTTAACTGATATGTTATTAACTAACAAAGAAGAAACAAGTATTTGAAGTAGAAGCAAGTTTTAGTACAACTGATTCACCCCCCCTCTCAATTGTGTACCCTAGATCTAACAATTGGTATCAGAGCCAAGTTCCTCTAAAAGGAGCTTAACCGCTTGAGGAGATCTAGGATGTCGTCATATAAGAAGGATAGTCTGAAGTTTGATGGAACCAACTTCTCTCTCTAGAAAGGTCATATGAAATGTCACTTGGAGTGTATGGGAAAAGCATACTTGTCCATGGTCACAAAACCATATGTACCTCCACAAGGTGGTCCGACAACTCAATAAAATCACAGATGCTGAAAACAATCTACGGACCAAAGAAGCTCTTCTAAGTGCATTGACTAACTCAGAACTCTCAAATGTTATTGACCTACCAACTACCTATGAGATCTGGGTTAAACTGGAACTTCTGCATGAAGGAGATGAGTTTGTTAAGAGTGCAAGACTGCAAAGTCTCAAAGGGAAATTTGAAAGATTGAAGATGAGAGATGATGAAAATATCACTACTTTTATGCCAAGAGTAAATGAGCTGGTGTGTGGAATTAGGAATGCTGGTGGAATTCTGGATGAAAATGAGATTGTTTGCAAAATTCTCAGATCCCTTCTTGCTGCCTACAAAATCAAGGTTGCTGCCATTGATGAATTCAGAGCCCATACAACTGTCACAAGAGAGCAATTGGCTGGCAAACTGGCTGCATTTGAAATGACTGAGTTTGGAGATGATCCCCCCAAGACTGAATCTGCATTCAAAGCTAGTACCTATGTGAAAGGCAAACAAAGATTTGATCCGGGAGAAAATTCTTCAAGGAAGCTGTCATGGTATGATCAAGCAAGAAGAGACATGGAAGAGGAAGAAGCAGAAACAGCTCAACTTGAAGCCCTCATTGCAAAGAGACTACCAAGAGGATCCGGTAAGTATGAAGGTAAATTACCCTTTAAGTGCTTCAACTGCAATAAGATTGGTCATTTTGCTTCAAGATGTCCAGAAAGATCTGCAAGATCAAATTCTAACAGACAAAGGTTCCAAAAGAACTGTTATTATGTTCATGAAGAAACTGATAATGAAGGAGTAACAGATGATGAATTAGAGATAGAAGACAAATCTGGAAATGAATGGGTGTTTATTGCCATCAAGGAAGAAGAACCAATATCCTCTGAATCTGTTAATCATAAGGTTGTAGAAAAAGCTTTGGTTGCCCAAGTTGAAGAAAAGGATGATTGGGTTATTGAAAGTGGATGCTGTCACCATATGACAGGTGACAAGAACAAGTTCTTAGATTTGGAAAGGTATGAGGGAAGAATGGTAAAGTTTGGCGACAATTCTGTAGGTAGAATCAGAGGTAGGGGAACTATTTCTTTTGATGGAAAGAGCAAAACTGGTAATGTACTGTATGTTGAAGGATTGAAGCACAATCTTCTCAGTGTTGGACAATTAGTAGACAAAGGTTATGATCTCTGGTTCAAAAATGGAAAATGCAGGATCTTTGAAAGCTCTGGAACTGAGATTGTACCCGGTACTCAAACAAAAGGTAATATCTTCATTCAAATAAAAGTTGTTTGTTTGTTCAAGTTGATCAGAGTTGGTTATGGCATAGAAGGATGTGTCATGTAAATTTTGATAACATCATCAAGATAAGCAATACTCAGGCTATAAGAGATCTTCCAAAATTGGTGAAACCTACAAATAGTGTGTGCAAAGAATGTCAGCTAGGTAAACTGAGCAGAGTTTCTTTCAAAAACAAGGATCAGTCCTCTACCGAACTATTGGAATTAGTTCATACTGATCTATGTGGTCCGACAAGAATCAAGAGTATGCAAGGTGATAGATATTTCATGTTACTGATTGATGACCATTCCTGGATGATGTGGGTTACCTTTCTAAAAGAGAAATCAGAAGCCTTTGAGAAGTTTAAAATATTCAAGGCTATGGTAGAGAATCAAACAGAATTGAAATTAAAATGTCTAAGGTCTGATAGAGGTGGTGAATTCACATCTGGTGAATTCATAGACTTTTGTGAGAAGCATGGCATAAAGAGACAGTTGTCTACTCCTAGGACTCCACAGAAGAATGGAGTAGTTGAGAGAAAGAACCGGACCATCCAGGAAGCATCCAGGACAATGATGATGGAAGCAAATGTTCCCCAGATGTTTTGGAGAGAAGCTATCAGCACTATAGTCTATACTCTCAATCAAGTTCAAATCAGAAGCAATACCAGTAAGACTCCTTATAAACTTTGGTTTGGTATAACTCCTACTATGAGATATTTTAGAGTATTTGGTAGCAAATGTTACATTAAAAGAGATGAAGATCTAGGAAAGTTTGATGCTAGAAGTGATGAAGGAATCTTCTTGGGTTACTCCACTCAAAGCAAAGCATACCAGTGTTACAATAAGAGACTGAGAAAGATAATAGAAAGTACAAATGTGAAGGTTGATGAAGGAGTTGAGAAGCCCTCAAGATTTTATGAATATGATGAAGATGATCATAATGATTCTTTGGTTCAAGGAGTGCAATCCTCCTCTGAAAGTCAGATTCAGACTGATCCAGTAAATCACGAAGAAGAGGTGTGTCTGAATGAGCCTGATCAAGAAACAGTAGTGCAAGAAACTCCCAAAGTTCCAAGGTATGTAACTCTAAACCACTCTAAAGATCAGATCATAGGTGACAAAAGCAAAGGGGTACAAACAAGGAGGAAAATTGCTCAAAATTCTAATGAATACTGTCTGATCTCAAAGATTGAACCTAAGACAATAAATGAAGCTTGCAATGATGAAAACTGGACCAAAGCAATGAAGGAAGAGTTGATGCAAATTGAGAAAAATCACACTTGGGATCTTGTTCCTAGACCTAGAGACAAGAATGTGATTGGAACCAAATGAGTCTTCCAGAACAAACTAAACGAAGTTGGTGAAGTAATCAGAAATAAAGCCAGATTAGTCTACAAAGGCTACTCTCAAATAGAAGGGATTGATTTTGAGGAAACCTTTGCTCCAGTGGCAAGAATTGAAGTAGTCAGACTATTTCTTGCATTTACTGCCTTCAAAGACTTCAAGGTATATCAGATGGATGTCAAGTCTGCCTTCCTAAATGGTGATTTGGAAGAAGAAGTATACATTGAACAACCGGATGGATTTCAATTGTCTGATCATGATGATATGGTCTGCAAGTTGAAGAAAGCACTGTATGGATTGAAGCAAGCCCCAAGAGCATGGTATGAAAGATTGGCTAAGCATCTTGTGCAGATTGGTTTCAACAAAGGTACTGCTGATAGTAATCTATATTTCCAAATAGATAATGAAAACATTTTGATTGTTGAAGTATTTGTGGATGATATCATTTTTGGAGGAAGAGATAGTATGTGTAAAACTTTTGCAAATCAGATGAAAAGTGAATTTGAGATGTCTATGCTTGGTGAAATGAATTTCTTCTTGGGTCTGCAAATTACTCAAACAAAGAAAGGGATCTTCATTTCTCAGACCAAATATGTGAAAGAATTGTTGAGAAAATTTGTGATGGAAGATTCAAAGCCAATGAATACTCCCATGGCAACTGGATGCAAGTTGAGCAAAGATGATGACTCTCCTAAGGCAGACCAGACAAAGTACAGATCAATGATTGGTGGATTATTGTATCTCACTCAGACTAGACCAGATATAATGTAGGTTGTTGGTCTTGTGGCAAGATTCCAGGTGGATCCCAGAGAATCTCATGTCATGGCAATCAAAAGAATTTTTAGGTACTTAAAAGGAACAATTGAGTATGGCATATGGTATCCTAGAGATCAGGATTTTTCTCTTCATGCATATACAGATGCAGATTGGGTAGGAGATGTGGATGATAGGAAGAGTACAAGTGGAGGAGCATTCTTTTTGGGAAAAAGGTTGGTTTCTTGGTTATGTAAGAAACAAGAGGCAATATCTCTGTCTACAACTGAAGCAGAATACATTGCTGCAGCAGGTAGTTGCACTCAAATTTTATGGATGAAGCAGATGTTAAGAGACATTAAAGTAGAATATGAGGAGCCTATCACAATTTTCTGTGATAATTCAAGTGCAATAAATATTTCTAAGAATCCAGTGTTGCATTATAAGACCAAGCACATATCTATCAAGTTTCACTTTCTGAGAGAACAAGTGAACAAGGATGAAGTCAGATTGGAGTATGTACCCTCTAGGGATCAGATTGCAGATATCTTTACTAAACCTCTTCCGAAGGAATCTTTTGAATATCTCAGGGAGAAGTTAGGGGTCATGGCCCCTCTGGTGATGAACTAGGATGCACTGATGTGCATCAGTTCGGTGGATATCACAATCATATCTTGTGATCCGGATTAGTGATGGGGAGCTGCTACTCAGGGGGAGCAGCTAGTATGATTCTGATGTGTTGAAATTGCAAGTATAAGCCCTTTGCCATTAATGTCAAAGGGGGAGAGAAGACATGTGAAAAACAAGTGGCTGTTGATCAAAGGGGGAGCAGTAGAGAAAGAGAAGACATGTGAAGAGTTGTTGCTGATAGGGGGAGCTGTGACAGAAAGGAGTAGTTCTTGTCGTGATGGTTTTTCACATCATATGTTGCCATCAATGATGGGGAGATTGTTGCAAGTATGAGGTTAACCAGTGTTGTCATTGATGTCAACATACTCATGTTGCATTGATGAGAAGGATTGGATGAGCTGTGTGCTGAGGATTTTGAGAAAATTAGTCTCAATCAGGAATAGTGAAGAATAGTGATGAGAAGAAGGCCAAAGTACTCAATAGGTTGAGGATCAGAGGATGCAGATTAAAGGGTTTGTAGATATGAGTCTTGAGATGTTCCAGTTAAGATTTTAGAGGTCCGCATGAAGATATGAAGAAGCTGTGATCGATCAAGTAGAACCGGTTCCGAAAGATGCTTCGAAGTGATAGAGTGTTACAAAAAGGTCCGGTGAGATCTGGAAGTGCATTGTCCTATTCTACGGATTGGAAGAAGTGTTTGGGATGTCCTTGTGATGTGTCATCTCAGTTTGTACATAGTTTGGAGGTCTGAAAGAACCTGTTTCAGTTTGATAGTGGCGATAGACTGTGTTCTTGAAGTTCCGGATGAAGAAGAAAAGAATTCTAGTAAGTGGAGGAAGTGCGGATGTACCTAGTCATTCAGGCAAGCTTGTGAAGGTTCTTGGGTCCTGTTGAGGTTGTGTTGTCGGTCCACATTAGTGTTAGATCCCAGAATTGGAGATATACTTTTGGATGAAGATGTTCTTGTTCAGGCTGGCTGACCTGATGAGCTAGTCATCTTGCAAATGTTCTTGTGGATGATTGCTGACTTAGATGACTGTTCCTAAGTCGATGCCTTGTATAAATAAAGGTTTGTGAATTCATTTCAAAGTGTGTTGTGAAGCGGATGAGGGTGGTATAGCGGAAGAGTGAAAGGCAGATCAAGAGTGTCTCGGGCTTAAATGGAACTGATCCAGACATGGTAAAGATGTCAATCTCTAGTTCAAGTCTGTAATACTTATGATCTTGTAAACAGTGTGTCTCTTGTAGGCAGTGTGCCTCCTTGTGAGCAGTGTGCTCGGGTAGTGATCCCTAATTGGCATGTGCCATCCATTTTTCTTATTCTTCTAACAGAGAATAATCCTTGGGTTAATCACCCCGTGGTTTTTCCCTTAACCAGGTTTTCCACGTCAAAATCTTGGTGTCCAGTGTGTTGATGTTTATCTGCTCCTGTGTTTATGCGTTTTGCTTTCATGAATGGTTAACTGATATGTTATTAACTAACAAAGAAGAAACAAGTATTTGAAGTAGAAGCAAGTTTTTGTACAACTGATTCACCCCCCCTCTCAGTTGTGTGCCCTAGATCTAACATGTCCACCACACCCTCCTTTGTGCATATCATTTAAAATATTAGTAGCTTGATTTTCATCTACACATCTAAGCAGTACACCATCAAGATTCTTCCAATACAACTCACCTTGCATAACAATCTATTTGATAGCATATAATTTTAATGTCCTTTTCTGACTATCATTGAGATGGGAAGGACAGTTTAAATTCTATAGATAATAGACTATATCCTTGTACCATTCAGATTATGACATATTAACAATTTTATTTTGAACTACATTCACTTGGCATGCTTCCAGATTTGACTCTGTCATTATCTTGGCGAAACCTTGTCCCCTTACCAGCTTTGTGATCTGTATCTCTATGTTGAATTCTTGCAATTTATTTATCCATCTGCATCTTCTTCCAGTTACCTCCTACTAAGTAAAGATATATTTGACTACTGCATGAGGCACATATGCAACTATCTGAGAGCCTACCAGATATGGTCTAAAACTTTTGATGGCTCTAACCAATGCATATGCCTGCTTTTCCATGATATCATATTTTAATTTAGTAGCCTGCAATGACATACTGAAGAAAGCAATAGGCTGCTCAAAACCATCCTCATTTTTCTGTAGTAAACATGCAGCAACAGTATGGAAAGAAGCAAATGAAAACAATTGAAATGGATTAGAAAAATCAGGAGATTTTAGTACAGGAGCCATCTTTATAGCCTCTTTGATGTTCTGAAATGATTTAATTGCTTCACCTTCCCACTTGATAATCTCACCCTTCTTCAGCATCTTAGAAATGTTCCTTGTAGTCTCTGCAAAGTTAGGAACAAATCTTCTAACAAAATTAATCTATCTAAAGAAGGACTAAATACCTTTCACCATTCTAGGGATCTAAATTTTGTCAATTGCAACCACCCTTTCAAGCTCAATCCTGATCCCATCCTTCGAAACAATATGCCCAAATAGTTTTCCTTCAATTACCCCAAAAGCACACTTCTTTGGGTTAAGTGAGATGCCATATTCCAGTGCTCTAACAAAAATTTGTTCTAAGTGTATGCAATGTTACTCCTCCTTCTTTGAATAAGTAGTTAAGTCATCTTGATATACAGCCAAGATTGAGTCAATTAATCCTGCAAAAGCAACATCCATGGCCCTCTGAAATGTAGCACCTACATTTGTCAGTCCAAATGGCATTCTCACATAAACATATGTTCCCCATGGAGTGGTGAAGGCAGTCTTGTATTCTTCATAGTCTTTTACCTTCACTTGATTGTACCCTGAAAATCCATCCATCATGGATAAAAGTTCACAGCCAGTCACTTTTTGTAGCATAGCCTCCATGTTGGGCAGTGGATAATTATCCTTCAAAGAGGATACATTTAGATTTCTAAAATCAACACAGAGTCTGATGTCACCTTTTTTCTTTCTGACTAGGACAAGGTTAGACACCCAGGTTGAATGTCTGATTGGCACAATTATTCCGGCCTCCCTAAGCTTTACAAGCTCTTGCTGCATTTTTGGAGCTAAGGTTGGGTTAATTGGCCTATGTTTTTGTCTGAATGGCTTAGTCCCAGGCTTCAAAGGGATCTCATCCTGGAATAGATCTTCTCTATAAGCCTTCAAGTCCTCATATGACCAGGCAAAAACATGCTTATATTTTTTTAGTAATGCAATCAGCATACTTCTGATGTGTGGCTTGAGCTGTTTGCCAATGTATACCTTTTTGGGGGCCCGATGTGTCCCCAAGTTTATTTCCTCCAAATCATCCTTGTTTGTAGAAGATGCCTTAGTAACAAACTGGTCTCTATTGTCAAATGCTCTTTCTAAGGCAACAAGTCCTCTGGGAATCTTATTCGTTTTGAGTTGAATTACTTCCTTCCCCATAAGAGTTTCTCTCCCATCTACAACTTCCACAAAGTTTTGAAAATCAATCTCCTAATTTTCATATTCATCTATGCAGTGCAAGAATCTCAGCAAATCCTTATCATCATCAAACACCTACCAACTACATACATTATCTGGCATTGCAGGTCTAAGTTTAACCTCAACATTGGTAACGTCAGATAGAGTTATATCATCCAGCCTTATGGCCACATTAGCCAAAAAATCTTCCATGACATTCTTTGATCTCTCAATCTAGCTTATTGAAAATGCATCAAATAATTCAATTGTATCCCAAACAGCATGCTTATACTGTTTCAAGCTTTTATTCTTTGAAGCATACTTATCTCTTACTTGGGATACAATTAACTCTGAATCCCCAAATACTTTGAGCATCTTGATCCCATGCTCAAATCCATATTCAATCCTAGTAACAAAGCTTCATACTCTGCAATATTATTTGTACAAGCAAACTTCAGCAAGAAAGAGAATTTCAAAAGTTTACCTGTTGGGGACAAAAATACAACTCCAGCACCAGAACCTTCTTTTGAACAAGCTCCATCAAAAAACATAGTCCATAGACTCTGTTGGTCCACAAATATCTCTTCCTTTACCTTCTTGATCACCCGAGACAACTCTGAAATTTTCACAATCAGTATCTACAAAACAGATGTGCTCCTCTGAATCCTGATCTTCAACTGTCTCTTGTGACCTTTCCTCTCTAACCAATTTGACATTTTTGCCATTCATTGGGATTATGGCATATGACAGGTCTAATTGCATACTTCCACCAATCAAGGCTGCCCATCTTCTTGACAACAGCATACCATATTGTGGCTTGATATTAACAATTGTTATGTTCATTTTGTAGGTTTTTTCAGGATATGTTGCAAGTCTACAATCCACATCTTTCATAATTCCAATGACTGGTACTTCTCTAGCATCCATGGCATAGCACTTCCCACATGCCTTGTCTATCTTTAATCCAACTTGTTGCATGATAGCTAGAGGCATGATATTTGTTGATGCTCCAGAATCAAGCATACAATTCATGACTGTTTTTCCATTGATAACCAGGGAGACATAAAATGGCTCAACCTGTGAAGGGCACTTTGCCATGGTCATCCCCAGGTATACCTCAGGAACTTCATCCTCATTAATACATAAGGCTTGTTTCCTACCTTGAGGTTCATCATTTGGCTTGGTTTGGCAAGGCACTCCTGAAATCAGGGACAATGCTTTATCTCTGAACTCTTCAACCTTCATCAGCTCCATCAATGGAACAGAGATCTTCACCTAGGATAAAACTTGAGTTATGTCAAAGGGAGCACAATTTTGAATAACAGTTGTAGCCTGAGTCGTGGTTTTGCCCATATCCTGGGCTGATCCAACTTTACTTTTAGTGGCTTTCTGACCGTCATCGATGGCCTAAGAATTCTTATTCTGATTCTCATTTTGGGGAATTTCATCTTCTGATCTTTGAGAATCATGACCTATTTTTTGCTTAAAATTTTTCTTATTATTGTTCCATTTTGTCTTATGTGGTTCAACTCTACCATGATTATGCACTGGCTGATTCACAAAAGTGTCATCTGGTTGATGTGGATTACCAACCTGAGCCTTACCTCTAAAGTTATAATTGCTTTTGACCTGGGCCACTGTTGCAGCAGTGAAAGCCCTAATTTCTTCATCAGAAGGCCTTCTCAAATTATTCAGAAAAATATGTGAGTCTTCAGCATACACATAAATATCTTTATCGTCTTCATCATAGGAAACCTGCTAGCAAACCTGAAACCCATTATTTGTGCTCTCATCAGCTTCATAAGAAGAATGCTCCCTATTTGTGGACAGCATATTAACATTATCATCCTCCATACAATGTGGCTCATTACACTCATCACAGGCAACAACATTATTATATAAAGACTAAGCAATCATACATTGCGACTGTGAGTGAAGCATTTGACATATTATGCACCACGGGGTGTCATCAACAATATTGACTGCTTTCTTCAAAGGATTAGGAGTCTCCTTAACATTCTAAGCTCTTTGGTTGGTGTTTCTATTTGGAAGAATTGGTTTACCATTATGCCAATTAGTATTATATGGCATATCATGCAATGAAGGTCTCTTTTCCTGTCTCTGATAAACCTGCCTCTCAGGACCCATCCCTTTTTCATTCTTAGCAAGTCTGTAGCTTAGGTCCTTAACAACATTTGTCAATTTATCCAATTTTTCTTCAGAAGCAGATGCATTTCCTTGAGCATTCTGAGATTTATTTGAATTTTGCAAAATCTTTACATCATCCCTTCTGTTTGTCTTACCAGATGCTTTCCTATTATTCTTAATGTTTGTTGCAATTCTAAAAGCATCCCTGAGGCTAGCAGGACCCTTGTCTCTTAACCCATAAGCTATTTTGGCATCAAAAGCATTTATATACAGCACAATGCACATAGGTTCATTAGGCCTCATGTGATGTGGTAATTTGTTCAACACTCTAGTAAATCTAGTATTAAAGTCTGCAACAGGCTCATTTGACCCCTTAGTAATACTGGTAAATTCATTTATGAAAAAGCTGGGATCAGTCTTATCACCATACTGCTCTTTAAAAATTCTTCTAAAATCATCCCATGATGAGATACTCTGGTCAGGCAGGTTTTTATACCATTCTCTGGCTTCATCAACTAGGGACTGCATAAATAATTTCATAAAAACATCTTCATGTTCAACATCAAAGTTATCCATGACATTCTGAAAAGCTTTCAAGTGGTCTTCACCTGATACAACATTATTTCCTAAAAATTTTGGCACCTGTGGCCTCACATGTTTGTCAATGGGATTAGGGTAACCAGGAATGCCATCAAAAACTAACTGTCTAAATCTGTCTAGCTGCATAGGTTATCTACCAAACTGATTAGCATTTACATTCCTGTTTACATTCTAATTTCTCACATTATTCACTAGTATCCTAGCATTGTTTGTATTCTGCCATTGATCATTCTGCTAATTCTGGACTTCATTTCTTTGCTGATTTCTCAGCACATTTACATTATCAAGAGTGGGAACTACATCTTGTTGAGTGGTTCTCAGAGCTTGCACTTTTTGTCTCATATCATCTCTAATTTTCAAAGCCTACAAATATTATAATTCAGATCTTAGGTTCTTAATTTCTTCAGTTAATTCTTAATCTCTAGGCATAGAAGAGGATGGTCCCTTTCCATTTTGGTCATCACCATCATCCCTTGGGGATTCATCTTCTTCAAATCTATCAGGGGAGTCCAAAAAAGGTCATTCCTGGAACACTTCTGATCTCATTCTCAAACTATTACCCTGTTGCCTTTCATATACATCCTAGATTTCAGCTTCTGTGTTTGAAAAATAAGGTATTATCCACTCTGAAGATCCTGGATTGTCTCGAATATTATCATTACTTTTGGGAGAACCCTCTTGACTGGCTTGAACAGTCCCTTTTTTTCTGTACATCATTTCTAGATAATTCTTCAGACAGAGGATTACGTAGGGATCTTCTCCCTTGCATACAAATTTTTACTTTACTGGTTGGGAGATTTGTTCGAAGTCGCCACCTACAATTAGGAGTTAATTTTCACCAAGGTTCTGACACAAAGCTTCCCCAGCGGAGTCGCTAGATCTGTTGGTTCTTTTTCTGACTGGATGTTTCCCAGTTATCCCTACAAGGTAGCCATCATTGATCAACAGGATTTCTGGGCCAGGGGCTAACAATATAGGAGATAGACTCTATAGATATCTCCTCTTCTTCTTTAGGCTCTGCAAAACCTAGGGGCTATTCCCTATTCAACATCCATAAGATATGCATGTGGACTGGTGGAATGTTGACACAAAGCAGATAAATCCTCCTTTATGTAGACCAAAATTGTGAAATAAGTGCAAAGGGGTTAGCTTCGGGCCCATACTCAGTTGTGATTCAAAGGATTTTGGTCCTAAAACTACTTCTAAATGTCCTAAAGGTCTATATTTTGAAGTATGGTATAAATTTATGTTTTGGTATTTTGGATGCAAAACTAGGACCTTGGGCTGTAACCTCAATACAAGACCAGACTGGTGCCTATCTCAGGGTTCAGAGTCAATAGACATACTCATGTGACTGTACACATAAACTTGGATCAAAGACTGGGTTTCAAGGGGATTGTTTAGTATTTGCTTTACAGATACTTCCCAAGACTAAGTGTTCAGTTATCTCTACTTACAAGATCCTCACTGCAATATATTCTTCCCAACACATTAACCTAAAACATTTAATCTACCCCTTGAGCAGAAGTAAAAGACCAAGTATTCAACATAACAAACCCATATTCTAGAATCTTAAACACCCCTTAGCAGTTTAGATTCAGAAGAAGAACATATTCAATTTGGAGACAAACAACAGAACACATGCAATGAAGCATTACTCATTTAAATCAACATGAAACCAGCAAATCTATGCATAAAACATACAACATGAGATTCATAAACTCACAAAAACACCCAAAACCGAGCCACCAATGAAGTTGTATCTTATCACAACACCAAAACTTGTCCAGTTTTCAACCCCCAAAATAATGAGGCACATAGTCCTGATATACTTAGAATGTGCCCTCAAAAGAACCATACCATAGTCAAATCAAAATTCTGCCAATTATAATGCACCATGGAATTGGCACTCAAAATCATCAATGCAATAGAGACAAAATAGGAAGAAGTAGGAGAAAGGTGAGGAGTAGTTGAACTCGAGCCCTATGCTGCCGCCTGAAGATTTTCCACATGGAGGCAGTAGCTGACATGTCCCTTCAGCCCATACCTGTTTGCAATCCTGCCATTAATGGCATACCAGCTCGTAGCCACCGTAGAAACGTAGCAGCGGATGCATAAATGATTTTCCTGCCAAGAATGCCACTGTATATGCATGGGAAAACCCTTGCCATTGAACATTTGAACACAGCCGTTAATCCTTCTTTGCATCTCCCAAATCTATGGCTCAAAACAAACAGGCAAGTCACTGGCCAATGAGAATGTGCCATGTAGGAATCCTTATTATCGCTGACATTTCCATTGCTAACATACATTTACCTTTTTCACCTCAATCGCCTTTTACAACCTTTGTATATGCAAGATGCATATACATTCAACAGTTCTGGATACGTGGCAATCTCTGAATGGTTCATCGTCACTGTGCAGATGCATTTCATCAGCCATCGGGAAGACTTAAAAGGTATCGGTCAATATGCATGGTCTTGGTGATATGCCAATCTATCTTCTTTGCTTTTGCATAGCATGATTGTATATACATACAATCGCTCTTTGTATAACTCCTTTGTATATGCAAATGCATATACATACAACAGCCACATACAAGCCACAGACCTCAAACTACGATGAGGCAAATCGCAATTGCTTTGAAGTCCAACTTGTATCCTAACCTTTTGCATCTTGACTTTGTATATTGCACATACAAATGCAAATATACAAGTCACGGATTCCAACTCATTTATCAGCTAGATTAGAAGACCCTTGGAATCCGACTTGTATCTTACCCAATGTATATTCCTTTGTATATCACATATACAACCGCGATATACAACCCGCGGACTTCAAAATTCATCTGTTGCAACACACTATTCTTCCGCATCTGGGCCTTGTACATTTTTCTTTGTATATGACCAATGTATGTCTGATATACAAACCCTTTTGTATGTATGTGGGCCCCACCTCTCGTATCACTTTTCTTTGCACGTGCATCAGCCGTTAGGGAAACTACAACATGGATCGTTGATGTACATTGTTTTGCCGATGAAGCTTTCCACTGTAGCGAATGCATGTCACCCTTGCATATTTGCAATGTACATTTCCAATGTATTTCAGACATACATTCACCCTTGTACTTACCCAATATACATTATGCTTTGCATATTTTTCTTGTATGCTGCTAATGCATCTTTCACTTGTATGTTTCCTTTTGTATCTAGCCATTGCATGTCTGAATATACAACACAAAATATACATGCAACCCAATATATAAGCAGGGAATATTCCCAGAATCTATAAAAGATTCCTCAATGCACATATAAATCTGATATGCATTTAAAATGCATACAAATCGATTTTCTCACTTTTTGAAGGCCGACTTGAACAATCTTGGGCCCGCCAATGTACATTTGGACTTGTACATACAAAGACACAAACATGCGACAGATTTCACCACCACATAAAATGATTTTTGACTTAGCACCTCTTCACGAACGCAACAGGGAAAGGTAGTAAAGAAATGCATATGGGCCGGTCAACCAATGAGAGTCTAGGCATGAAAATACAACTCAAACAACTGGGAACCCGCTACAAGAAGTCAACTCCAAATTAGAAGATAAAGCGCAAGACCTCATGACTCAGAAATTTTAGGGTTTGAAAGAGAAAAACTTGCAAATGCTCAAGCTTAAAACCCTAACCCTAGTTGGGCACCAGCAGGTAGTATGGTGTGGCGAATCTGTGTTGGATATGGACCTTATGACACAAATAATGGACTTCTTGGTTTTTGAATGGATGACCATTGTAAGTGATTGTGGCTTGTGGAACACCATATCAGCAGATGATATAATGGAGATTGAATTTGGATATCTTCTTACTAGTGATGTATGTCATAGGTATGGTTTCCACCCACTTTGTAAAATACTCAGTGGCTGTAATGATAAACTTGTGACCATTAGAAGATGACGGATGGAGTTTCCCTATGAGGTCAAGTCCCCATTGTGAAAATGGCCATGGAGTTATGAGGGGTTGTAGTTCATGTACTGGAGCATGGATAAGATCACCATGTTATTGACATTGTAGACATTTCTTGGCAAATTGTTGTGCATCTTTCTCTATTGTCGGCCAATAGTAACCTACTCTCAAGAGTTTTTTAGTAAGATTAGGGCCGGCGGAATGCAATCCACAGAGACCTTCATGTACCTCGCGTAAGGCAGTGTTAGCTTCCTCCAAGTCAAGACATCTAAGTAGGATACCATCGAGACTCTTTTGGTATAAGGTATATCCAATGATAGTGTAGCGAGAGGCTTGGCGTATGAATGTTTTTGCGTTGGGAGTTCAAGAAATGGAGAGGAAAAGTTTGATTGCGAAGGTATTCATATATATCCTCATACCAAGGTGAATTAGGACCAACAACTTCACATACTAGCTCAAATTGTGGTATTTCAAATGCTGGGATCAAAATTTGTTCTACTTGAAACTCATATTTATGTGCATTGTTGGGCATATCAAGGAGAGAACCAATCATTGCCATGGCATCTGCTGCTTTGTTATCGATCCTAGGAATTTATTCAAATGTGATCTTGGAAAAGTACTTTTTGAAATCATCAACCATTAGCTTGTAGGGAATACGCTTTTCATCCATTGTTTGATACTCATCTAGAACCTGTTTAATCATGAGTTGTGAGTCTCCAAAGACTTGTAGTTGTTTGATGTTTCATTGTACTGTCATGCACAATCTTGTGATCAATGCTTCATACTCTGCAATGTTGTTTGTACAACGAAAATCTATCTTGTATGCTTTAGGTATGCAATCTCCTTGTGGAGTGATGAATAATATGCCTACTCCAGATCCATGTTATGTAAATGAACCATCAAAATATAGTTTCCAAACTGTTGAAGGATGTAGGTTAAATAATTCCTCGTCAAGAAATTCTATATGAATTGGATGAATATCTATTATTGGTGCTTCTGCGACTTGATCAGATATTACTTATCCTTTTATTGCCTTCCGATCAACAAATTCTATGTCAAATTCATTGAGGATCTTCTTGTGAGTACTGCTTTTGACAACAGATACTTGAGTGGGTCAAATTTGGATATGAGCTTAGCTTTTTTATTTAACATATAATGTTGCAACTTTTGAGAAGTGAATACTACTACCAAACACGCTTTTTCCATTGACAAATAATTGATCTCATAACCTACCAAGGTTCTGTTGATGTAGTAGATGGTGTGTTCTTTCCCTTGATTATCATGTTGAGCTAGTAAAGCACCTAGAGCTACTATTGTTGTGGAGATGTATAGTAGTAATGATTTATCAGGTATAGGAGGTACCAACACTAGTGGAGTTGCTAAGTATTTCTTGATTTGATCAAAAGCTTGCTGGAACTTATAATCCCATTTAAAGGTTTCTCCTTTATGGAGCAAATGCTGGAAAGGATGGCATTTATCTGCTAACTATGGTATGAATCTTCTGATGGACTGCAACTTACCTTGAAGACTGTGGAGTTGTTTTAGATTAGTTGGAGGAGGCATGTCCATTGTGGCTTTCACTTTCTTAGGATCCACCTTGATATCTCTTCTTGATACAATATAGCCCAATAGATTTCCCAATGTTACACTAAACACACATTTCTTTGGATTTAGTCGCACTCGATACTTCTCTAATCTATCAAAGATTTGTTCCAACACCTTTAAGTGATCTTCTCGAGTTTTAGATTTTCCTAGGATATCATCCACATAATCTTCCATTATGGTATGGAAAAGGTCGTGGAAGATTATTGTCATTGCCCGTTGCTATGTTGCTTTGGCATTTTTGAGACCAAATGGCATTACTCTCCAACAATAGGTACCCCACAGACAGATAAAAGCTATTTTGTGCTAATCTTTGGGAGCAATTAAGATCTGATTATATCCTGAAAAACTATCCATTAATGATAGCATTTCATGCCTAGCCGTAAGATCTATAATGATATCAATGTTTGGCAATGGAAAGTCATCTTTTGGACATGCTTTATTTAGATCTTTGAAGTCTGTACATGGACGAATGCTTCCATCTAGTTTTGATACTAGCACAAGATTTGACACCCACTCAGGATAGTCAATGGGTCTTATGAATTTGGCATCTAAAAGTTTATGAATTTCCACCTTAACTAACAAAGCTACTTGAGGATGCATCTTTCAAAGTTTATGCTTTACTAGTTTGGCGTTTGGATATACTGCTAAGTGATGTACCACAAGTGATGGATCCAATCCCAACATATCTGCATAGGTCCCTGCAAAATTGATCATGCATTTCATGAAGAATGTTGTGAAATCTACTTTTTCTTGCTCTTATAGTGATGCAGCTAGGTGTATGATCTTAGGATTTTGTTCTATACCAAGATTTACTTCCTGAGATTTTTCAATTAGCAAAGGTGATTGTTCCTGATATTCCCTCAATGGAAGGTCAAGTCCTCCATCCTCGGGTGCCTCGAAGAGGTTTTCACCATTGGATACATCCTTTATTTGTACTTTTTCTTGGTCAAGAGGCGCCTTGCGGTTTTCACCTAAAGACCTTTTTTTTTGTTTATTTCACTTTTGCGACTAGAGGCATTGACACTTCCCCCAAAATATGCTAATTGAGGTAAATCCATTTTGTAGCCCACCTTATGATCTCCCAGTGGCAAACCTGTTCTTAGTCCCAAGAATTCTGCTAGAGCTTCATCATTTTGAAATGTATCTAATATAGGTGCCCCCTGTTGGTGCCAATCGACGAGGTCAGGATATACGAGAGGTAGGTTTGATGATGAAGGTTGGGAAATGGAGGTTGTGAAGGAGATCATGAGAATGGATAGATAATGAAATAGTTCAGTGAGGTGAAGGGAAGAGTCATTGATAGTATCTGAATTAGAAGTCTCTTCTACGGGGAAAGCTTTAGCTACCATGTCAAGAACACATTCGATGTCTTTAGACGGCGGGTCCTCCTGGCCATACCCTAGCCCTTTCCTATTAAACTTCTTGGTCACAGTGATTCATTTTGTAGGTCCTTGCTTGTGTAGTCCTAGACCACCTTTTCCTTTGTATCCCATGTTTTTGATGATACAAAAACTATTGTTGTAACGCTCTACTTCAAGTGTTTTTTGATCATTTTCATCATAGAAAATCCATGAATGAATGTCTTCAATGTCTTCATCATCTAGTAGCCCTGATTTAATAAACATTGTAGGAGGAGCTCAGATAATTGTGTGAGATGGTGATGTTGTATATGCGGATGGTTTTCCATATGACTTTGGGGATTGAGGCAGTGTTCCAACACAACAAGATTCTTACAATTTATACTCGCCAAGTCCTTTGTCCTTGTACTCGATTTCTATGTTAGGGATAACTTTGCTTGAGGATGCTTGATTGAGATCAGTAGGGTCAACATAGGAAGTGGATGGATATGCTTCATTGTTGATAGGGATATGATTAGGAGTTTGATACTTAGCTTGATATGCTCGACAGAACTCAAAAGGATTGGGATCAACGGGAATGGTGATCTAGGCTCCATTATGGGGGAATTTGAGTCATTGATGGTAAGTTGATGGCACAGCTTTCATGGCATCAATCCAAGGATGAACAAGGATGATGTCATATGGCAATTCAATGTTAAGGACTTGGCAACAAGTAACGGTAGTGACTGGACCAACTGTGATCAGTAAAGTTATAATACCTTCTGATTCTCTTTCAGCATCATCATATGCTTTGATTATTATGCTTTTGGATGTATCAATTTTATCCTTAGAACATCCCAATAATTTTATTAATCTTAAAGAATAAATGTTTAGACCTACTTCCCCATCTATTAAGATCTGTTCAATGCGGCGTTTATTAACGAAGACTTCAATTTGGAGGGCTTCATTATGGGATGAACCAAGTGGTGATAGGTCTTTGTCAGAAAAGGTTAAGCGATATGGGGATGCGATGCTTGCTACCATGGCTTGAAATTGTGTAGTATCTATGTTATTAGGGACTGATGATTCTTGCAATGCTTGGTCAAGGATTGCTTTATGTGCGGGGGATATGCATAGTAGTTCCAAAATGGAGATATGTGCGGGAGTTTTGCCTAGGTGATTAAGGATATTGTATCATGTAGCCGTTCTTACAATGGATGGTGCGGCTTGGATTGTCACACGACCACGATGAGTAGTAACAACACAATTAGGTTCTTTTGCAGCTTGGATACAAATAGGTTCTTTTGCTTTTATGGAGATAGTCGATATGCAAGCATGGTCAATGCGGCCAATGGTGGATGACTCATATGTATATTGGACATTATTCCCCAAAGAGGAAGCACTTGCTTTAGCATGAGTAGGAAGAGGATCTTTAAAAGCGTCAAGATCATAGTTTGATGTCTACTTAGGTTGTTCTAAATTGGCTAGACCTCGATCAATCAGGTTTTGAATGAGATGTTTCAATTTCATGCATCCAGCAGTGTTATGTCCTTTCACCCTATGCTATTCACAATATTCATTGTCCTTGTACCAATTAGTTTTGAATTGAGGTTCATCGTATTATTTCTCTTCTGGTAGAATAATAGCTCTAGATTGAATAAGTTTCTTCAAAACAACCTTGATAGGTTCTCCCAAAGGAGTGAATTGACGTCTTGGTGGTCTTGCTTGCCTTTGATCTTGTGGGAGGAATGGTGTGTTTCTATTTGGAGTGCTTTTGGTTGCAGCTTGAATAGACACAAGAGATTTCAGAGTTTGGACATATTTTGCATCTACAATGCCATCGTTAACAACATTTTTGTTCTTGTTCCAAAAATAGGATTTGTCATTGGAAGATTGCAGATTGTCTTTATTATCTTTGAAGATTTTGATTATACCTTTGGCAATTAAAGATTTCTTAATAGGTGTTCCCTTGGCAATGATTTCATCAAAGGAAGTGGCACTTTGTAATTGCAAATTGGAATGAAAGTTCTGGATTGAGATTTTGTACAAAAATATCGACTTGTTTTTTGGGCATTTGCCAAGGAAGTTTGCCAGCCATGTTGCGCCATCGCTGTAAAAAGGATAAAAATGTCTTACCATTGCATTGTTTGTTTGTGACAAGGTCATTCATGGAGATCTCATTTTCAATGTTTTTGATAAGTTTAGCTAGAAACTAGGGTCCAGATCCCTTTAACAAAACAGCCCCAAGGGATCTCATTTTCAATGTTAAAGGCAAAGTGTGACAAGAATTTTTCAGCCAATTCGCTAAAAGTTTTGATCCCCGAAGGAAGATGAGCAAACCATTCGATAGCTTGTCCCCCTAAACTATGAGGGAATAGACGCAAGATGTATGTATCATCATAGGCAACATCTAGACAAGCGACATAGAAGGCTCTAAGATGATCATGAGGATCTCCTTTTCCTTTATATTTGTCAAATTGAGGCACTTCAAAATGTGGGGGAAAAGGTGTCATTTGGAATGATCTATTGAATGGATAGGGACACACTTCCTCAAATGAAAATGTTTTCTTGGTGCAGCCCAATTGCATATTTTTCATATCTTGTCGAAATTGTCAAAGTTCCTCAGGAGTAATCATTTGTGATTGTTGTTGTATGTGACTTTGATGGTTTGGATGTGGGATAAGGTATTGCAAATTTTGATTTGGTTGGGTGTTGTAGAATTGAATGTATGTGTTGTGCCCTTGGCTACCAGGCGGAGGAACAAATGAATGTACAGTGGTATTGGGGTTGGCTGCAACTGTCACATGTGAACCATGAGATGGATTGACATAGGTTACTTGCGGGGTGGAATAATGTGGAGCTTGGGAAACTGTCAATGGATTTTGGATGGCAAGATTTGGATTAACATAAGATACAATAGGTTCTTGGGATATGGTATGGGTACGTTGGACATTGACGGATGGGTTGGTATATGCTACATGTGTGCCCGTGGATGGATTAACTTGTAATGCGGTAGACACATTTGTCCATGGAGGTGGAGATATGAAAGATGGATTGGTAGAGGGATTAGCTTGGAATTGTGCTTGTGAGACAACAAGTGGATTGACATAAGAAGTGTGGGTATTAGAAGGTTGTGATCCAAAGAAAAGTTGGTCGAGTGGAGAAGGATTGGTGATGGACAGATTGAGGTCAATGAGGGGAGCGTTCGGATTGGTTTGAGGTGCAGTTATGGTGTTAATAGAGGAAGATGCATTGGATGGTTGAGATGGTTGGGATGGTGGGGATGGTTTAGATGGTTGGGATGGTCCAACATGCAACACATTAGAAATTGACGCTTGCGACACTTGAGGCGGTTGGACTATGGTTGTAGTGCTTTTCGTGGCATGGGGCACATTGACTATAGGCACATATTGTGTAAAGCTTGCAAGCGTTTGTGAAATGGTAGTTGCATTTTAATGGGCATGTCGGGAAGCTATGGACTCATGCATTTCGGCAATGACGATTGGTTGTATGAGAGGTTGCTCAGTAACGGGAGCATGAAATGGAGGGAATTGAGCCAAGGATGGTGACACAATATTAGATGGTGTGGTTGTGATCTTAGTGGACATGGTAGTGATAGGGAGTGACATTTGAAGGTTTTTCTTTTTTGGATAGTGGCTAAATCAAAGTCACTTGGTAGAAAAGTTCCACCTTCAAGCAAATTCACAAGTACTCTTTGACGATTGGCATCTATGATCTTGTTAGCATGTTGCATGGATTTTGGATCTTGGGGGGACATTTGGTCATCTTCTAAGGAATCTTCATAGACATAAGCTTGTTCTTGTGGCCCCAGAGTAGAGGATGAAGCTCCTAACATGTAACCTTCAGGTAAAAATTCTTGTGGGTTCATTCCGGTTGTGAATTGTGAGGCATCCTTAAGAGGAGTGTTTTGGAATTGTTGCAAGTTTCTCTCCATGGCTTCTCTATATTGTCTCCTTGTTTGAGGCATTGGATGATATTGGCCCAGATTGATGGACTTGTTTCACAAAGTTTTTGAGACTCCAAGATTTATTAGGATGATGTTTGATTATTTGATTCTTGGTTGATAGGTTGCTTGGATTGATCGTTTTGCTAGGATTGATAGTTTGGATTGGATTGTTTGATTGGTTGATTGGATTGGTTGTTGTTTTGATGATATGGTCTAATAGGCTGATTGAATTACTGATTGGATTGGTTGCTTGATTGATTGGATGGTTTGATTTTGGATAAAAGATACCCCTAGAGATAGACTCTTGAACTCAAGGGATATGTTGCTGGTTGATAGGATGCTAATGATGATAATCAGACCTGAATGATGGTTTCAGCTACAAAAATCCAGTGATTTGATTCGATGATTGATTTGGTTTGTTGGTTTAGGAGTCTCAATGTATATAATTATTCAAAAGTCTAAAGTAGATGATGGTTCTAGGCTCAATGAAGTAATTACCATGTAGTCTTGATGATGGATGCTCAGGATAAAGCTTGCAAACTAGAAATGATGCACAGACAGCAATGAAAATGATGATTTTAGCAAAAGTTTTGGATAACTATCTGTTGATGACCAATGGTGAGGCAGAATAGCTCAATTGTGATGAATGATAGCTCAATTGTGATAGGGAATAAGCCAATTGTGACAAACTGCTATTCAATTGTGGCCAGATTTTTAACAAATGGAATAGACTAAGGCTCAATTGTGCATGGAAATTTGTAAATGTGTCTGATAGGGCTTTTAGCAACAGGTTTTGACAAAGACCAATTGAGTATGGATTTGACCAAATGCGACAGACTGAGGCTCAATTACGTATGGTTTTCTAACAAATGTGATGGTTTACTACTCAATTGTGATTTTTTGTTGTTCAATTCTGGTTTCAAACTATGTTTGACAGAAAAATGATGGTTGTATGCAAACAATCACTCCAACAGTCATAAGCATGTACACCCTAGGCTAGGCAAGGACAATATCTATTGAGTTCCCACTTGGTTTTACCTAGCCGCGTCTACTTATGGTGTATAGCTCTAGGAACTTGGGGCATGGACTCCCCCTTACAATGCATGCACTTCTCAGGCACACCAAGTTCCAAGTCCTTAAGATGCGCAGATCTTAAGATACTTTTCTATCTCTGCCATAAGCCACGAAAATGTGGGACAGCTATCATAGGCCTAATTAGTTGTCCTCTTGTATCAACAGATAGAGGGTTTTTAGCTATTACACAAAGGTTGCTAGTATGGGCATCCGTTCGGGTGGCTACACATGCGGCAATTCGCTCCATTAATGGAGGCTTCCCAGCCCAAAGAGGTTACGCTCTAAGGGGTTTTGGGGGAAACATTCGTCAGTATAACACAACTGCACCTATTGCTTATGGCTTTTGCCACAAACACATTTTTTTATAGCGGTTTGGAAGAGCTTGGCTTTAGCTTGTTACCACTTGGGTTGTCCCCTTCTCACACCGAGAAGGCAGGCCCTCTAAAGATAATAACAAGTTCTCATGCACCCAAGATCCATTTGATAGGCAAGGGGAGAGGATACTTTTGTTATTAAATTTGGGTTACACACATACACAACAAGCAAGCAAGAAAGATAAAACAAACATGGAGCAAGCAATGGTTCCTTTTAAGCACCAAATCCAAATCTTCCTAAATTAGTAGTAAAAATGATATGTCTTGGACCGATCGATGCTGCAACAAATGGATTAGTAGTTTCAAAACCTCCTTTCTTTGACAAACAGATAAGATGTTGCACAATAAGATGATTAGATGCCAAAGAAATGAAGCAGAAATAAGATTCAGCCAAATGCGTATCAGAAAAACCAACTGCGATGATCTGGGTTGCAATTGTGTATGAAATAAAACCAAATGCCAAAATTTACCAAACAATTGCGTATGAGATTAAGCCAAATGTGACGATCTGGGTTCAATTGCGGTCGGATCTAGACAATTGCACATAACCTGCAAGATAGAAACCCTAACTAACCAAATACGGCTAGAAATACCGAATGCGATGACCTGATGTGTAATTGCACTCAAAATATGACCAAATGTGAATTTTTGTGGATCAATTGTGCTCTATTTTTGGCCAATTGCAATGATCTGTGGTGCAATTGCAATTTTCTACGGATCAATTGCGCTCAGAACCCTGCAAAAATCCAACTGCACAAAAAAAACTCTACAAAAAGATGTTAAATCAAGGTTGTGGGTCCCACCAGGTGTGCCGGAATGTGTGAGCAGGAAAAATCAGGTTAGTATGATCAAACAATGTAAATCAAACCCTATCCTCCCACCTTCAAAGAATCCATCAAAATGACACCAAATGCAAACAAATTGAAAGCAAATCACCTAGATTATTGACTCCTTAGTTGGATTTGTGGATTGCTTCTCAATTGTGAACAATCATATGTGCTAAAGCTGCCATGATGATGGATGAAATGCTCAAGATGCTCAATGGATGCTAATGGAGGTATTATGCTTGAGATGATAATATGGACGCTATATGGTGAGATGATGATAATGAGAATGAGTGGGTGTATATATAGCACTCAATAAGAGTTGATCAACGATGGAGAAGAAAAGATAGTTTGAACGGTTGAGATGAATTCATGATCATAGGTGAATGTGTACAAGACAAGTGTCCTTGAAGCTTACATTTTTTAAATGATTGTTGTTGGTTTGTTGGTAGTACTAAAATTAATTTTCTTAAAATAGAATGTTTTTCTATTTTAAAGATTAGATGATGTGGATGATTGATTTTAGAAGCAATTAAATCATTATTTTTCCTTGGTTTAAGATAGGACCTATCTTGTACACATAGAAGAAAGTGAAATGATAAGATGATGATAGAGGAAAATGCTATTTTTTAGAAGATTAGAAGAAAAGTCATAAATTAAATAAATAAATTTATTTAATCTATACTCATGCTGAGGAAATAAAATATAGATTTTATTTATTTATTTATTAGAAGAACTAAATTAAATAAATATGTAAATTTATTTAATTTAAAAAGAACGGAGAGATAATTAAATAATTAAAGATTATCTAATTATAGATAGAGAAAAATAGAAGAAAATGGATGAATTAAAATAGAGGATAATTAATTAAATAAATATAAATTTATTTATTTAATAGAAGAAATGGATGATTTGAAAGAAAATAGACAAATTATTCAAATGTGTTAGAAAAATGCAGATGATGAATAATGTAATATTTTAATAATGATAACTAGGTCAATTTTGGGTGTCTACAGATGTGCTTATTCTTGTAGATTTATATGGCCAACTTTATAATCCATGCTCATTTGTTGTTTATGCACAGGTTATGCAAAAAACTGCTTCGAATTCAAATGTTGAACCTCCTGTCATTGCTCAACCTCCAGTACGTCATCCTTTTCCATTTCTTACCAGGCCTTCAGCAAGAGCTGTGTATGGAAGGGGCTTTCTAGGTACATACAGAAGAGTAAGCTATATGTCAAGGCCTTTTGGTAGTACTTGCAGTTTCCAATGGAGAAGAGATAAAGCAAGTGGTACTTCTAAAATTTTAGGAGGTTCTGCTAGTAAGTGTCTAGCAACATCAAGCTCTATGCCTGCAAGTGGTGAAATTCCTGTTGGTCCAAGCTCTGTACAGTCACCAAGGCCTCTTACCTATATTCTTTCTATCTTTTGGTGCATTGTAACTCGGAAAATTAGTTTCTTGCTCATTCTTTGAGCTATGTATTGTAACCATGAAGGTTTTTTAGCAAAGAGAAAGTATTGTAACTTATTTTCAGATCTGTATGTTATTTAATTGTAAGCATTTTTTATCAATAAAATAAGCTATTTTTACCTTCTCAAAGTTGTTTCATTGTGCAAGCTTCAAAATATACTACTAAATATACTAATGACTAAATGCAAGCTTCAAAATGAGTAAATATACTACTAATTAATGTCAATTAATAATTAAATTGACTAAATATACTACCAATTGACAAAAATTAGTGAACAATGAATAAATATGACCAATGTTAAATAAGTGAATAAAAATGACTAAATAAGTGACCAGTTAATAACAATCAATGACTAAATATATCAGTGAAAAAAAATGACTAAATAAGTGACCAGATTACAGCAATCAATGACTAAATCAACGACTAAATATACTACCAAATCGATCAATCAAAACAACCAATAAATGACTAAAAATGGTTTAGTCATCAATTTGGTCATGTTATAAATGATTGGGAATAAACTACTAATGGTCACGTGACCATGTTTGGTCATTTATAAGCAGTTTTTAGTAGTTTTTTTAGTAATATATTGTTCTTTTTGTACTAGTGTACAAAAGACTATGTATGTTCGACACCAACGTCGACACATGCCAAAAGTGATGATAGGATCCTTACCACCTATGTGATACCTAACATATTCAAATCAATTACGACATCATATAAATGAATCTAAACATGCTAACATAGGTAGATTGCAACATGTGAAAACATACAAATCATGTCTAAGTCCTCACAAACTGAAGCGTGGAAAAATACAAGATGATATCAAATAATTATAACATTCAAAGGGCTTCATCCTAAACATGGATGAATCATAACCTACTTGAAAACTTATTACAAAGGTCTCAAGGAATTATACACTCAAAAACATGGCTCGGTGGCCTGGGGTAGTCGAGTCAGCTTTGGTGCGTACACAAACCCTCTCTCCTTGCCACAGGGCGAACCTCTACATCACTCTCACTCTTGTGGAAGTAGCTAGTCGAGAGGAGGTGAGACACAGGGGCAGAGTGGCTCATTAGAGAGATAGACTTCGTGAAGAGTGGTTAGCCAGTCTTGGGGCCTATATAGTATGTTTGTTTGAATGTGGTGTCCTGTGACCATTGTTGTCAAGATAACTATATGACTCGAAGGGTCACTATGCACCGTTCTCTTATTTGGGTTTCTAATGTTCCATAATTGTGTGGGTTGACTATTGTTTTCATTGATGTTTTGTTCAAGTTGACGTTGACGTTCGTGTTGTTGGATGATTGCTTGTATTTGAAGTTCTCTTAATCTTTCTTGTTGTTGTTGAACTACCAGTTGGTTTTGTTGTTGTCTAGGGTGGATCTCCTCTATCTCGTCAAGGATTGACTTCACCCACTCACCTCTAAGTCTAGGACACATTCGTGAACCTAAACAAGAGAAAGATGGCTTAAGCTAACCTTGACTTGACCTAGGGTTTCAACTTAAGGTTTGTGTGACCTAAGGTTTTGACTTTGTTGACTTTGTCTTGACCTTGTGATGAAACCAAGGGTTTTGACTAACATTGACTAAACTTGACATTGTATTGGGACCAAGGGTTTGTAAACCTTCTACGTTGCTAATGTTTTTGTTCTTTTCTATTTTTGTATGCATGTAATCCTATATGAGTGCAAAACAATTTTTTTGTGCTTTTTTATATTTATAGAAATGAAAGTGCTTTTTTCCAGACTAGGAATTAGAAAATGAATGCAAACTAGTTTGAGATTACCTAATGCAATTGAATCTATGTTTTTTATTTAATTTTCTAAATATGTGGAACAATTTACTCCAGGAAAGGGAAATATCTTTTAAATGAATCTAATCTATGAACTTTTGAAAGAAAACTACTTTAACAATGCAAATCTACTTAGTCTATCAAGGAAAAAGCAACATGCATTTACTATTCCCAAGAGAAAAGTTTGATTATCTAATTACTATGAAATAAAAGCACGAAGGAACCTAGAATAAAGAGATACATGAGCCTCCACTACCCTCATAAATCTTTGTATGGCAACCTCTAATCCTCTTGTAGCAGTGGGGTGATCCTCTTGGAAACAATATGAAAAGAGAAGCAAAAGAAGCTTTTAAAGCTTTGAAATGAATGCAATGAGAGCTTGATGAGCACTGTGGCTTGTGATGTGAGCAGTGTATGGATGCAAAATGAGATTTTAGAAAAGCTAGTTGAGATAACAAATAAAAGAAAAAGGCTCTAATGTCCTATGTGAACATATGGATGCTTGATTTGAGGAACAATAACTTGCAAGAACTGTGTGCACAAATAAAATTGCCTCCCTTTATGCTTGAGGGAGGGGGGTATTTATAGGTTTGAAGAAGGGATGAGAGGTGAAGAAGAAGAAGAGTTAACTCAAGTTGATTGAAGAATTAACTTAGAATACACAAGAGTGATCTGGGCTAAAATTAGAGTGATCTACCTAGTAATAGCTTATCACTCAAGAAGAAGTGAAGAAAAAGAATGCATGATAATGCATGGGTTGATAACTAAAGATAAAAAAGAGCTAAATATGCATGCTTTGGTGCATGAAATAGTTAACTCAACCTTAGGGAAAAAATTCCGTGCAAACATAAGTAAAAATAGGTGAAAATAGAGCTATTTTGGGCTTAAAACTCAAGTGAACTTGCGATCAGAAAACACGACAGGGTCACCCATGGGTCGCTTGAGGGTGACCCATGGGTGATCCTCAGAGGAGGACACCTAGGTGGAAGTGCATGATGGGAGATGGAAAAGGAGGAGAAAAGAAGGGGATCTACCTTTGGAAATAGGTCAAACAAGCGTCAAAAGCCAAATCTCCATTTACAAATGTAGGATCTCCAAGGGGAGATCTGGAAATAATAGGGGGAGATTTGGATTGGTTGAGTGAAACTAAAACCAAAAGTTGGAGATGGACTGGGAAGACCTATAGAAGGTCTCTAGGGGTGGGAATGGATGAAAAATATCAGGGAAAGGTGAAAACACAAGAAGTGGATGAATACAAGGCTTAGGGATAAAGTTGCAAGCACAGGAAACACAAATTGACAAGTGTCGAAAGCAAAGAGAGAAAATGACAAAGAGGAAACAACACAAGGAGGAAGGAAACACATGTCACCAAGAGAATTGCTATTGAGAGGATGTTATTTCATGCTTACATCTATGTGAGAAGGATTGTGAGTCATCATCGGGGTCCTCGTGGAGGCTGTGTGTGATTTTGGTGCATACATATTTGCCCCCTCAGGGACGGTAGTCTACATGAAGTGTAGGTACCATTCCTGAACTAGGCCTTAACTGTTGATAATTTTTTCATAATTGTACCTACAATAACTAGTATAAGTATGGCATCTGAATATATCAAAATGGATAATGAAAATTAAAATAACAAACATACCTAGATAGTGTGAGTTTGACTAGTTGTTTGCCTCTGTCAGAGAGACCTGTAGAAATGCATGCATGCAAAACAAACACATAAGAGATGAATAAAAGTAACAACTAATCTAAAAATGCATAATGTAAACTTAGCTAAGAGAGACAAAGAGTGATTAAATTAGTGAGATTCGAATGAAACAATGACTGAGTCGATCATGTGAGCAGTCGTTGAGTAGATATCGTCAAGTAGATCGTGAAGATGGCCGCTTCTTCTTCTGCCGCTGAGAGTTAGGTACCCAAATAGTGAAAAACCCTTCTCTAAACCATAGGTTATATTTTGTGAAAAATCTCTTAAAATTGTATATTTTTGGTGATTATTTCTGTTGCATTGTGTTTGTCTCGTTGTTTAGAGTAATCCTAGTTTTTCATTTGTCAAAATCGGATGAGTTTTGAGGTTTCTAGAGCATTTTTTAGTTTGAGGGGTAGGCAAATAGGGTTGCCCCTTTTTCCAGTTAGGTCACCCAAGGGAGATCTGGTTGAGTAACAGGGTTGCCCAGTGGAGATCTGCCTGTGAAATAGGGTCACTCAGGGGAGATCCTACTGAACATCTAGGTCACCTGGGGGAGATCTGATTTGATGAAAAGGGTGACCCTAACAGATCAATTCTGACTGAAATTTGATGCTTTCTGACATTTACTTCACTCTATTTTGATCTAATTTGAACACTAAATTCATCTATTTATTACAATTTTGAAGGTTTATATGCTTTTTTTGGTGAAATTTTTGCAAGTTTATACGATTTTTAGGGGTTTTCTAAGTTGACGAGATCTAATCTAAAGTTATTTTCTGATTGGCAGGATATGTACATTCATTGGAATGCCAATCGCAAGTAGTTGTGGCTCTCAGAGATGTATGCTTCATTGTCTACTAATGGTCTTGTTGTCCTAAAGAGGGCAGGCTTGGCTAGGATTTGCCATGTGTCGGCTGCACATCCAGTTGCATGCATATGTTATGATATCTTGACTTACTTGGATGCTAACAAGAACACATTTAGATTTCCACAGGTTTCAGGAGAGTGGACTATCACTCTTCTTGACATGTATCACATTCTCAGGGTTCTTGTGAGAGGACACCCACTTGTTCTACTTGCTAGTGAGTCCTTTGAGGACAAGGCATCCTGGGCATAGATCATGGGGATGAGTCGCCCTAAGAATCAGACTAGTGTTTAATTTACTTCAGTACCACGACTCCACATTCCTCTCTTGAGAAAGTTCTTGATCAGCTTGATTGCTTTGAGGCTATCATGAGACAAGCCCTCGACTCACTTGAGATGGTGTTGGGCACTAATTATCTAGTGTATTGAGTGGGGCATAGTTTTCTCTTAGGGGCTAAAAATCCTTGCTATGGTCTATAGAGACTTCTATCACATTGCACGGCACGTGACTCTTGCTTTCAGCCACTCCTCTTTGATTATGACTTGGATATTTGAGCATATTAGGTCATACCAAAAGGAGATTCCTTTTCCTACTTGTCGACTATCAAGAGCTGCTAGATGGGCTCATGTGGGCCGCTTCGATACTTCATTACATGTTGTGGCCACTCTCACGAATGCAGATATGATCATTGACGCTTATTCAGATATGGAGGGTGCAGGATCCCATGATAGACAAATCAGAGAGTACTGCCTTAGCATATTAGAGGTTTTAGACTGTAATGATCTTGTTGAGGCTCATTACATTGAGTGCATCTTACAACATTTTGGCGACGACTTCCCAGAGGATTTGCTCCCAGCCCCCACTTGCTACAGGTCTATTTAGGAGATGGGTGACATTAGAAAGAGGACTATCATTTGGACCCCTTTGACTCCTAGGGTTTTGATCACCAAATCCTCTAGGACCTCAAGAGGTGGACATAGGGGAGGGAGAGGAGCTCCTTCCCGAGGACTCATTATCATGGATGATTTAGATTCTACCAATGAGGACTATGTTCCTGACAGAGATGACTTATCCGACGAGGGACCAATAGGGATGCACATGAGATAGATTCAGATGAGGAGGATATACCTGAGGGTTCCTCTACTATGCCTAGACCTCCTCATTCTGATGAGGCGATGCAATAACTTGATCCTTCTTGGTAGCCTAGTGACCCTCATAAGTCTACTTTTGTCTTTCTAATTTTGCACTATCCTTTCATTACTTTATGCTATGAATCATCACATCTTTTATCTTTGCTTTGTTTTGTAGGTAGAATTGAGGAGTGGAGGGATTTCATTCATGAGGTCAATATTGGTTTGACAAGTTCTTTCACCAGCTTGACACGAGAGAGGCTTCCAACTGATCTTGGTGTGCCTTCTAGAGCTGGGTGGCATACTGACATCTTCTCTCCTTCCTACCATGGGTGTCAGGAGAGTGCTACGTCAAGGGTCAAGGTTCTCCTCCTAAGGGGTGAGAACACTGTTCTTTGTGAGATGAACTACCTTGGGATTCGGTGACCAGAGTCTAGTACTACAGGTCCTTCACATTCTCATACTCAGAGTAGGGTACCTCATTCACACATGTCTCATGAAGAGACAAGTGCTACACATAGATAGAGGAGCAAGAGTCCTGAGGGTTCCATTGGAGGGAACCACCCTTGAGGTTGTTTTCTATCTGTCTTTTGAAATAGTGCCCCCTTCCGTGGGGAGCCTTACTTTCCCTTGAGAGCATTTTGTCTTCATGTCATGTCCCCACTTCCTGAGTGATCTTCAGGAGTGTTGCAGATTAGTCTATTCACTATTCCCGTAGGCTAATTCAGGTGATTAGGGGATGATCTCAAGTTGAGCCTAGTGAGGAGTTGGATTTATTTCTATGGCTCAATTTATTTCTACATAATATATTTTACTAGGCATTGGCAATGGATTAAAATGTAATCTTTAATTACATTTTTTATTATTAAAGTCCTAGTAAAATTACTTTACCTTGGGAGTTTTACCTCAATGTATTATTTTATTATAGAAGGTTGTAACTTAAAAAGTGGCCACGAAGGGTACGTGCATCATGGAGTTGTGTGCCTAGGAAGAGGTGGGCCCCTCTTGGAGTGGCATTTCCCTTATAAAGTCAAAAATAAAGTTTATTTTCATTTGCTTTGTGGGGTGCACAAGAGGACAGCGAACTAGGAAATCGTGGCAGCCTTATGGGAGATTTAAATCAATAAAATAAAATTGATTTCCTTTTATTTTCAGCAGTGGACTTCAAAGTATTATTCTTTCTTGTTTTGGGTGCCATGTTTGAGGAAGTATATATTGCATTTGGAGCTTCATTTTGGAGTTTATGCTATCTTCTATTTTGTTGATATATGCTGAGAATGACCTCTTTTCTCTAGAAATGCTTATTTCAGGCTTCCAGGGTGATGCTCCCTTGGGATTACAGGTTGTGGTGATGCTCCCACACCATATAGATGGATGAAGTCAAGAAGATTTCATCATAGAGCTTCAAAGATTGAGTTTGATATTGCTAGGGTTTGAAATGTTCAATTTGCAGGTTTATGACAATGAGTTTTATTGGAGATTTTGGCTTGCATGTTGGTATTTTGGTGTGCATGTCTGAGGAGTGATGGATTTTGATGTTGTGTTACAAATAATCCATCTGGGTATTGGAGATTTTGGCTTGCATGTTGGTATTTTGGTGTGCATGTTTGAGGAGTGATGGATTTTGAGGTTGTGTTGCAAATAATTCATCTGGGTATTTGAGTTTTGTAAATTTGAGCTATTGGGTGTTGCTGCAATTTTTAGTTCCAGCTAGGGTTTGACATGGGTGCTCATAGAAATCATTTTGCATATGGGTATTGATGCAAAGTGGCTTCCATGAGGTTGGAATAACATATGCACTTCTAGGTATTCTTCATTTCATTGTATGATTCCAGATATTATCGATCTCCCTCTCTTGTCAACTCCAAAATTTGTAGCAGTGAACTCAGAAATGGAAAAAGATGCAAAATATGTATTTGGGTATGTGTTTCCAAGTTTGCAATGTGCTCATTTTTATTTCTAGTTGATTGTTCAACAATTATTTCATGTTTTTATGGCAAAATCTCTCTCAAAATTACACATGCAATTCCAAAACTAAAACTCCTTCTGCATCTTCTATCTAGTCTGAAAGACCACATTAATTAAAAAATACAAAAACACACTAAAAAGACAAAAAAATTATAGCAGAATAGGTCAGCATATTACAGTGGTATCAGAGCTAAAAATCATGCCAGCCTTGGGGTATGCAGCCTATAGAAATTGGTTCACACAAGTACTATACCAGAAAAGCAGCTAGACAACAAAAATAAATTTTGGAATCAGGTACAGGTGCACAAAAAGAAGTTTTAACAAGTGCTAAAAATAAAAAGAAATGTCAGGAGAAGGTGGCAGCAATCCTAAGAGACATGGGGATTTTGATAATCATGCAGAGTTTTGGGGAGCAGATGAGAATTTTCAAAGATGAACTGGTTCACCCCATTATTGATTTGAGGCATGATCATCCAAGGTCAAGGAGGTCTAGAAGTGAAAGTAGACACAATAATACATCTTCACATGCTAGTAGAGAACATTCAGTTCCTAGTAGACATGACATGCATGTGGGTAGACATGATGCTCATGGACATGAAAAATGTAGAGAACCCACTCCTACATTTACAGGTAGAGCCACAGTGACTACTAATGATAGACCACTTCACCCAAAATTTAAAACTATCAAAGAGGAATATTCATCATCATCAGAAGAAGAAGAGGTGGTAGTCAATCTTACAGATGATATCATGATGGCACATGATGAATACAGATTGTTACCCACTGAAGTTAGGACAATCCTTAACTTCAACTCTTTCATGAACCAAAGAAGGGAGAGGAACAAGAGTATCAAAGAACATAAACAAAAAAAAGAAAGAAAAGAAAGAACACAAAGAATATAAAGAGGCATTAAACAAAGTTCCACTTCCCAACTTTGATGGCAGCGAAAAGCTAATTGCTATAGCTTGGGTTCACAAACTGGATACTTTTCTTTCACTTAAACCTATGAGGGAAGAAAAATCCATTCAGTTTGTAACCATGCACTTAGAGGGGACAGCTTACGTTTCGTGGCATCATGGTTTGGTCTCACAAAACCATGGGATGATCACCTCTTATGATGAGTTTACTCATAAACTCATATCTAGGTTTGACAAGAAGGACGTGGACATCTATTATAGAGATTTAGCTTAGCTGAAACAAGTGGGTAGATTGGATGCATATATAAATGAATTTCAAAAGATTATTGTCATGGTCCTAGAGATTCCAGAAAGTAGAGTGGTTATGCTTTTTGTTAAAGGTTTGAGTGACAAGATACGTGGCTTGGTGAAAGTACACAGGCCCAATACTTTAGATGAGGCTATTAAGCTTGCAATGGACTTGGATACCACTCCTGCACCAACTCAATTTCAAAAGAATACTTTCAAAGGTGGGAGTTCAAATCAGAAAAGATTCAATCGGCCAAACTCCTATCGTTCTAATGCAATCGGTGATGAGAGAAATGAATTGAGAAGGAAAAAATTTTGTTTCTCATGCAAGCAACCATGGGAACCTGGTCATAGATGCCTTGGGAAAGGCAAGGTACACCTTATAGAGGTGGTTTCAAATGAGGAAAGTGATGAGCATGAGGAGACAAGTTCACATAGTGATGCTGATCCTACGGAGCAGCAGCCTCAATTGGAGCTTGAGGCCCGTGATACAAGTGGTTCAGGGGGTGTTACTATTTCCTCTATCTCAAGTATTCCTAGGTATCATTATTTCTACTTGAGAGGGGTACTTAAGGGGCAGTGGGTCACTTGTTTAGTTGATAGTGGTGCCACACACAACTTCATTGATGAGAAGTTGGTGAAGAGGCATAACATGCAGGCTAAAGACTTTCAAGGATTTTTAGTGACTGTTATTGATGGTTATACTTTGGATTGCAAATAGAAGATCTCTCATCTTGATATACAGATGGGTGATTATACTCTGACAGATGACTTCTACATGGTGAATCTTGCGGGTATTGATGTGGTGCTAGAGATGCACTGGCTACATTCTCTTGGCTACTATATACAAGACACACAGAAGATGGAGATTGAGTTTATACATGATGGGAGGAGGATAGTTTTGAGAGCTCTTTCAGATGGTGGGCCTAGGACCATCTCAGCTAGATAGATGGAGACATTATTTTTCCATGATGATGTGGCATGGGTAGCATAGGTGATTATCTCTCCCAAATCTTCTCCCGATGGTCCTCATTATGACGTGGATATCTAGTCAGTGTTGGATAAGCATAGCAGAGTGTTTGGTGATATCCCTCTAGGTAGACCTCCAGATAGAAGTTTTGAGCATGTGATAGAGTTAGAGGAGGGCACCAATCCCATTAATATTCCTCCATACCGACATCCCAGGCACTTTAAAGAGGAGATTGAGAGGACCATTCATGAGTTGATAGATATGGGTGACATTCACCCTTCTTCTAGTCCATTTGCTTCTTCAGTCGTGTTGGTGAAGAAGAAGGATGGCACCATGTGCATGTGTATAGATTACAGGGCCTTGAACAAAAAGACAATTAAGAATAGGTACCCAATTCCCAGGATCGATGAGCTACTAGATGAGTTACACAGGGCCATGTTCTTTTCCAAAATTGATCTACATTTAGGATATCATCAGATACGTGTCTAAGAGGAGGATATTCCCAAAACAACTTTCAGATGTCACTACGGGCACTATGATTTTCTTGTGATGCCTTTTGGTCTCACTAATGCTCCAACCACTTTTCATTCTTGTATGAACCACGTGTTCAACAAGCAATTGCATAAATTCCTGATAGTGTTTTTCAATGACATACTGATATATAGCAGGACATGGGAGGAGCATCTTCATCATCTTGATGAGGTTCTTGGTATCATGGAAGCCCAATATTTGTTTGTTAAGGCTTCCAAGTGTGAGTTTGGATTGAGGGAGATCTTATATTTGGGGCATGTAATCAGTGCAGATGGAGTTAGAGTGCATGAAGAAAAGATTAGATCTATTCAGGATTGGTCTACACCCAGAAACATTTCAGAGTTTAAAGGTTTCATGGGGTTATGTAGTTACTACAGGAGGTTTGTGAAGGGGTTTTCTCAGTTGGCAGCACCACTCACCAATCTCACTAAGAAGAGAGATTTTGGCTGGTCCGATCATGCACATGTAGCTTTTGATAAGCTTAAGGAGGTTATGAGCACCACTCCAGTTTTAGCACTTCCTAATTTTTCACAACCATTTGTCCTTGAGTGTGATGCTTCTGCTGATGGCATTGGGGTTGTGTTAATGCAGAATGGACATCCTATTGCATTTGAGAGAAAAAATTTGATGGATTTAGAGCGTTTGTACTCCACCTATGACAAGGAGATGCTTGCCATCATGCATGCATTGGCAAAGTTTTGTCACTATTTGGTGGGTACAAAATTTTTGGTTAGAACATACCACAATAGTTTGAAGTATTTTTTGGAGCAAAAAGATCTAAATGAAAGGCAACAAAATGGGTCATCAATATACAAGCTCATGATTTGATATAGAGTATGTGAAAGGCAAGAAAAATGTGGTCATTGATGCCCTTTCTAGGAGACATACACTATGCTCCTTAAGTGAAATTTCAGCAGATTGGAAATCTCAACTTTTGGTTGAGTATTCCAAATCTATTTTTGCATGCAAGCTTATGGATGGATTGATTCAAGATGATAGATACAAGGTGGTTGATGACATTATATAATATAAGGATAGGATATTTTTGGTACCTGGATCAAAGCTTAAGTAGCAGATTTTGAGATCCATTCATGATTCACCTCTAGCAAGGCATCCAATTTTCTTTAAAACCTATAGACAAGTTAGGGAGAGATTCTCTTGGAAGGGTCTCAAGGATGACATGATGCAGCATGTTAGAGAGTGCTTGACTTGTCAGCATAACAAGTCAAAGCATACTTTCCCAGTTGGTCTTCTACAGCCTTTGCATATACCTGAGTAGAAGTGGGAGAGTATTTCTATAGACTTTATTACTGGCCTTCTAAGGGTGCGGGGCAGAGATTGCATACATGTAGTAGTTGATAGGTTGACTATATATGCACATTTCTTTGCCATTCCAATAGACTATTCAGCTTTGCAGGTGGTAGATTTGTTTTTTCGGGAGGTATTTCGGCTGCATGGTCTCCCTAAGACCATTGTTAGTGATCGGGACAGCATGTTTCTTAGTGTGTTTTGGCAAGAGTTGTTATGATTATCAGGTACAGAGTTGACACCCAGCACTAGTTACCATCCTCAAACAAATGGTCAAACTAAGTTTATGAATAAGTGGGTAGAGGGCTATCTATGAAATTATGTAGGAGGGTAGCAGCATGCTTGGGTTAGATAGCTTTATTTGGGGGAGTATTGTTATAATACCACCTATCATATGACCATTGGTATGTCTCCATTCAAAGCTCTATATGGTTATGACGTAGTTTCTTTTTGTTGATTTAGCTTTTGGTGACAGTAGAGCTCCTAGAGCTAAGGAGTTAATATAGGACACACAAGATATCCTTAAGGCACTTAACGATAATATGCAATAGGCCCAAAATCAGCATAAGTTGTATGCTGATAGACATCGAGTGGAGAGGACATTTGAGATTGATGACTTGGTTTTCTTGCACCTACAACCTTATAAATAGAGTTCATTGAAGAGAAGTGGTGCAGAGAAGCTAAAACTGAGGTTCTATGGTCTTTACAGGATTGTTAGGAGAGTTGGGGAGGTGGCTTATGAGCTTGACTTACCAGTAGGTAGCAAGATTCATAACATCTTCCATGTATCATGCCTCAAGAAGGCATTGGGACATCATATAGTTTCCTCTCCCAACCTTCCCCCTCTTGATGAGGAAGGTATATTGATCTTAGAGCCTAATTCAGTGTTGGATATGAGAGAGTGCAGGTTGCGCAACAAAGTGATCAAGGAGTATTTGGTGAGATGGAGAGGTTTGTCGATGGAGGATGCTACTTGGGAAGGAGAATAGATTTTGGAGCATCCTCATCTCTGATTGCTTGAGGACAGGCAATCCTAGGAAGGGAGGATTGTCATGTCCCCACTTCCTGAGTGATCATCAAGAGTGTTGCAAATTAGCCTATTCACCATTCCCGTAGGCTAATTCAGGTGATTGGGGGATGATCTCGAGTTAAGCCTAGTGAGGATTTGGATTTATTTCTATGGCTCAATTTATTTCTACTTAATATATTTTACTAAGCACTGGTGATGGATTAAAATGTAATCTTTAATTATATTTTTTATTATTAAAGTCCTAGCAAAATTACATTACCTTGGGAGTTGTGCCTCAATGTATTATTTTATTATAAAAGGTTGTAACTTAAAAAGTGGCCATGAAGGGTATGTGCATCATGGAGTTGTGTGCCTAGGAAGAGGTGGGCCCCTCTTGGAGTGGCGTTTCCCTTATAAAGTCAAAAATAAAGTTTATTTTCATTTGCTTTGTGGGGCACACAAGAGGGCAGCGAACTAGGAAATCATGGCAGCCTTATCGGAGATTTAAATCAACAAAATAAAATTGATTTCCTTTTGTTTTCAGTGGTGGACTTCAAAGTATTATTCTTTCTTGTTTTGGGCACCATGTTTGAGGAAGTATATATTACATTTGGAGCTTCATTTTGGAGTTTATGTTATCTTCTATTTTGTTGATATATGCTGAGAATGACCTCTTTTCTCTGGAAATGCTTATTCCAGACTTCCAGGGTGATGTTCCCTTGGGATTACAGGTTGTGGTGATGCTCCCACACCATATAGATGGATGAAGTCAAGCAGATTTCATCATAGAGCTTCAAAGATTCAATTTGATGTTGCTAGGGTTTGAAATGTTCAATTTGCAAGTTTATGATAGCGAGGTTTTATTGGAGATTTTGTCCTGCATGTTGGTATTTTGGTGTGCATGTCTGAGGAGTGATGGATTTTGATGTTGTGTTGCAAATAATCCATCTAGGTATTGGAGATTTTGGCTTGCATGTTGGTATTTTGGTGTGCATGTTTGAGGAGTGATGGATTTTGAGGTTGTGTTACAAATAATTCATCTAGGTATTTAAGTTTTATAGATTTGAGCTATTAGGTGTTGCTGCAATTTTTAGTTCTAGCTAGGGTTTGACATGGGTGCTCATAGAAATTAGTTTTAGCATATGGGTATTAATGCAAAGTGGCTGCCATGAGGTTGGAATAACATATGCACTTCTGGGTATTCTTCATTTCATTGTATGATTCCAGATATTATCGATCTTCCTCTCTTGTCAACTCCAAAATTTGTAGTAACGAGCTCAGAAATGGAAAAAGATGAAAAATATGTATTTGGGTATGTGTTTCCAAGTTTGCAATGTGTTCATTTTTATTTCTAGTTGAACAATTATTTCATGTTTTTATGGCAAAATCTCTCTCAAAATTACACATGCAATTCCAAAATTGAAACCCCTTCTGCATCTTCTATCTAGTTTGAAAGACCACATTAATAAAAAATACAAAAAACACTAAAAAGACAAAAAAAATTACAACAGAACAGGTCAGCATATTACACTTAGCTCTTGTACTCTTGTAAACTCAAACTTCTGATATATCTATCAAAAGTTCTCTCTCTATGGTTGTTATGTTATCTTATGAGTACTCATCTCTTGTGCACTTTAGAAGTTGTTAGAACTCTTTAATTATGTTTAGACCTTCAACTCTAAGAATGCAAGCATGATAACGATGGCATGCTTTTTCTCTTTTTTTTGGGATATATATGAGATGCAGGAGATGATATACAAATGCAAGAACACAAGCGATGCTGAAATAAAACTTCTACTTATATGGAATGCCATGAGTCATGACAATGCCTTTATTGCTTTGGAGCTCTTTTTCTGATTTTGGTATGAATGCATTTTGGAACAAACAATATGACTGCTCTTTAATATGGTTTTCAATCCATGGGATTGCAGGTTTTTCTGGTATAAGAGACTTATTCAAGTTTGTGAGATAGGTTTTTAGAAATCAAGTGGGGAGCGGGAAGGAGATGGAGTGCTTCTAAATTTTAGGCTTTGTTATAGGCTAAACACTGATCCTTATCTAGATAAGACAATCTGAGAAGCTTTCAACTTTAGACAAGTAACAAATTTTATTGATGTTCGCCAGGCTTAGAACATAGATGGAAAACAAGATAGACCTAGGGTAAAGGATAAATAGGAAAGAACAAGGGTCCCTAGATAGAGAATGATCCTAAAGACTACTAGACTCTTGGCTTTGCTCATCTAGTGTGTGGTTGTGTGTGCTTTGTACTTTTCTCTTTTATTTTCTCTGGTAGAATGTCACCCTTAAAGCTTTGAGCTTAGACTGATCTCCACCCAAGGGTATAGACATTCAATAATCTTCTCTCTTTCACTCTTTTTTGGTAACTCTTTTTTTTTGTTTTTTCTCTTTTTTTGTATTTTCTAGAATGCCTCACTTGATTTTCTCTTTTTTTGGATTTTTGACTTTTATGAAATGAATGTTTTTGGAATTTTGGATATGCAATAGTTTGATCTCTCAATCCTCACCTTTCTCAACACTCTTATTTTGACCACTCATTTTTTTATTCACTTGTATTTTAGATTGTTTCCTTCAGAGGTTTGATGCTCCTAACATTTTTGGCCAGGGAAGATAAGGGGTTGAGTGCCACAAAAAGTTTGCATAGTCCAATTGGACTTCTCTTCTACTAGGGAAGAATTGGGAAGGTCTACTTGCAAGCTTCCTTTGAACACTGTAGGTTTGAATACTAACTTTTTTAGACCTAACATCTTGGCTCATTAAGACTGGGATCAGTGTAAAGCTAAGATCTAGGCTTTGATTAGAATCACTAGGAATGAAGGGGGATAATGGCGATTGTGAAAATGGGGATCTTAGGACCTAAAAGGATCATGTATACCTAGGCAACCTCAGACTCATTACTTGAAAAGAAAATAATATTAGAGTGAGTCATTCATTATAATGCAAGATGAACATAATGATATTGAAATGCAAGAAACAAAATTCTTTTTGACATTTTTTATTTTCGTAATTTTTTTGTATTTTTGGAATATTTGATTTTTTTGTGTTTTTATGTTTTATGGTTTTTATGATTTTCAGACATAGTATTTCTTGAGGTGAAAGGCATTGACTATTTTCCAAATTCATCTCTCTCCATTGTGTAGAAGAGATAGGCACCATTTCCAACATCTTCTTTAATGATATAAGGACCTTTCAAGTCCTCTATGAATGTTCTCTTTCATCTTCTCTTTTTGTTTTTCATGCTACCTCTTCTTAGGATGAGTTCTCCTATCCTGTAGGGTTTCATGTTATCATTTTACTCTATCCTTTCTAATTCAATGGTTTCTCTTGGTAACGTGAGATGGTGTAAATCCTAAAAAGCCTGTTGGTGGGAGGGAGTCCAATACTAGAATCCGTCGCACCTTAGCAATTCCATCAACATATCAAATTGGTCTTGCATATAAATCTTTACATCTTGTCAACCTTGAATGTTTTGTAAAAATTGGAATAATTCAAAGGGAGATTGAGGTTCCCTTTGCTCGTCAGGAGGGAAAAAACTTATACTCAGCCTTCCATTAGGCTTAGGTCTCAAATCCATAGAATATCCAATGTAGCTTCCTAGTAACTCAAAGATGATAAGATCATCAATTCCAACTGACAATCATATTCTCCATTCTTTGTTAAACATTCCTTCACTTTCTTCATCTTCATCTGGGAGTCTTTCAACCATTTTAATTTGTACTAAGGGTGCTTCCCATCCATCAAGCTCATTTAACCACACTGAAGCAGAAGTAGTAGGTTGTACTTTTGGTTGAGATACCATGAACATCCTTGGGAGAATTTCTATCACGTTGGTTGATTCATTGTCCATAGAATTTATGTCTTCCATTGGTGTCATTGGTCTATAGGACTCTTTCGATGGCATGAGTAGTTCATATGACTCACTTTCTTTTGGTGCCTCAGGGTATATGACTCACTTAGCAGTGACAAAAGAGTGTAACTTTCTGTCATACCTTCTTCATGATCTGAGAAAGCATGAGGATTTCCATTTCTCAAATCTAACATAGTTGTTTCAAACATTGGTCCTTAATTTCTATGAGGCTTTTCTCTTATGCAAGGAAAGAGTTTATAGGTTGGATGCACATTGATCATAAGTATTTTCAAAGGAAATTGGAGAGGTCCATTCTTATCTATCCATTCCATGGTTTTTACTATCTTTTCCTTAGGGATAACCCCTTTCGATTTTGGTGGTGTCTCATTTTCTAAGGCCTTCATCTCTGCATTGTTTATCGTCTTTTCTGGAATTTATGACCTTTTGATACATATTGATTGTGGAGTAGGACTAAGAATAGAAAGATTGCTTGTAGGAAGTTCATAGTCCATGGGGATGCCTATCTTTTTGTTTTTTGTGTTAGATTTTATCATGCTAAAAGGCTATGGATCCCCTTTTGCCACATACACCTTCCCAAGACGTAAGAATCAAGCCTCCTAGAATAGAGTAGATGTCATAGCTTTCATTATGTGTATCCAAGGTCTTCTAAGAAGTACATTATATCATGTGTCCTTATCAATGATATAAAACGTGGTTGGGACAGTCTTAGGTCCTAAAGTCATAGGGAGCGTGATTTTCCCTATTGTAGTAGCCTTTAAATTATTGTATCCACTTAACATGTCTCTAGACATGATGATGTTGGTGTGCCCATAAGCCATCCTTTCTAAGAGAGAAAATGGAACTATGTTCACTATTGCCCCATCATCAATTAGTATTCTCTTTATGTGGGTGTCATAAATCCACACTTGCAAGTATAATGTAGGATCTCCTTTCTTGGTTAGTTCCACCTCAGAGGGCATTTGCTTTAAATCAATGAAGAATCATGGGTCTTTAAGCTCAGATTTTGGTGGGCTTACATTAAAATCCACATGATTGATTTGTTCAATAGGAGGAGGTGTGATTTGATCAAGTTATTTCAATCCTATCACTTTTAATAGTGTTGAACGATGTGAGGCAGAGTTCCTGACGAGGTCAATGAATGAAATATGTGCATAAGTTTTCTTTAATTCTTCAATGAGATCATAAGGTCTAATCGGGCTAGTATTGGCTCAACCACCGAGACTGTACTTTCATGTATTTCTTCTTGCTCCTTTTCAAACTCTCCTTCCTCTTCTTCATCATGTAATATTTCAACCAATCCCAACATCTAGGTAGCTTCTCTTTCTATCCTAATTGTGGTGGGAAGTTTGTGTTGTTACCTTGGGTTGTGTTGCTTTGATTAGTCGTTTTCATGTCTTTGTGTAAAGGAAATGGGTCCTGATAGATTCTAATGTTGGCATTCTACAGAGTTATCAGTGCTTGATTTTGCCTTTCCCCCTTGTTATCTGGTGTGACCTCTTGTGAATTTAAGAACATCTCTATGAATAGCCGTTGTTGGTCTTCCGACAATCTTGTTATGAACCCATTGTACTCTCTACAAGATTTCACGGTGTGCCCCCTAGTCCTATGAAAAGAAAAAAACTCATTAGACTCGCAAGGGGGTCTTTCATACCTTCCATCATTACCATTTTTGTTTCGAGTCCAAGATTGATAATTGTCCCATGGGTAATATGCATTGTTTCTAGGATGATCAATTGCATTAATGTTGGGAGGGTAGTAATCTCTTCTGTTATAGTCATCCCTTACTTTCCTAATTGGGGGTTGATCTATCACTCGATCTATCATTGTGTTTCTATTATTTTTGAGAATCTTGATGTTATGTTGGAAATTGTCCTCCTGCATAGAATGGCGCAATTTCTCATGGTTTAGCTCCTCTCCTTTAGCGACCTCTCGCCCTTTTTGTTTCTAGCCTTCCTAAACCCTAATTGACCTATATCTAAGTAAAGAAATGTCATATTCTGAAGTATCTGATGACTAAACCTGAGAATAGACTTTGGATCTTGGACATCCTAGACCTCCTAAATGTAGACCTAAGGGAAAAATCAGGGCCTAGACACAGGCACCCGTGCCCTTGTCCTACCCTATTTTTTTGGGTTTTAAATTTTGGCAGGGTATTGGCTCTCGTCGTGCACCTCGAGATTCCAATTTTGAATTTTGGTTTTTGCATGATGTTGGCATGTTATTTCAAATATTTGAATTTCTAAGGTTAGGTATTTAAAGAGAATTGAAAATCATTTTATCACACACAATCTATATGCAAACTTTCTATGCCAAAATTCTGCCATTTTTTGCTATTGAAGATCAATCACTTATTGAAGCTCTTTGAAGATATTTGAGATTGCTATCATGGAGATATTTGATGGAGATTAGGAATCAAGATCTTGAGACTATCTTTCTCTTCCTAGGGTTTTCTCAAACCTTTTGTATGATCAGGAAAAGGGTTGAAGCCTCCAAATCCTTTGTGGATACGGCTACCTTGCCTTCTTATTCTACAAGTCTTCATTGCTCTCATCTCCTTGAGGTGATATTGTTTTTGTTTCCTTGAGTGAAGCAAAGTGTTGATCTTCTCTTGATGCTTAAGTCATCTAAGGTTTTGCATTTTCTGCATACACATGATATATGGGGGCACACATCTGCAAATTTTTATCATCGGCAATTGTTGATGTAGAAATACCAAAGATGGGGCTTGATTGAGACAAGCTCGTATATATCCACAACCATCTTTCTCCTCCTTTTGTATGTCCAGGTCACATTCGAAAAGATTCAACAAAAAGGAGCAACAAAAAGACAGGTATTTGTGGAAACAATCATTGTAGAACTTTGAATTTTGACATAGAGGAATATTCAGGAAAAAAGAGCAGGTGCCCTTGTCTAACTAAGAATTTATTTCTAGATCTAAGAACCTCTGAAGACCCTCTGATACATGGTACAGTAGATTTCACTCATCAGAAATTTGCGGGACAAAAGAGCGGGTTCCCTTGTCTAACAGACCCTTATTTTCTAGGTATAAACTCTTTGTGATCTCTACTCTATGTTTCTATAATTTATTTTTGTGTACTAGTACCAAAAATTAGTCTATTACAGCATAATTGATAACTAGGGTTTCCTATTTTGTGAATGCTATAAGCTTGTAGAAACCTAATCCAAGAATCCATCCAATCACAGCTAGCATAAAGGGAGCCTAGGAATCTATAGCTTGATCCTTCATAGAGAGAAAACTTGGTTCCTACTTCCCTAATGTTTAGTGAGTGAAATGGGGACTTGATTTGGCTTAGACAAACTATCATTATCCCACTTTTTCCTCTAAAACTTTTGGTGAACCCATGCTTTAAAAGAATTTGCATCCTTGTAGACATTAGATCTAAAATAGTTTGTTGTCCTAAATAATATTTAGATTGAAAACCCCGTTTTATGAATAGTACATACATTGAATCTTGATTGATTTCTTTAGCCTTTCATTAAAAGAGTTTGAAATACAACTTTGTGATTTGCATAGTGATATCTTGTTACATTTAAGTCTTGGGTTAATTAGAACATGTGATAATGTCATATTACTTTTTACAAGACTTTCATGTGTATGATGAGCCATTTAGTTGTGATGACTTCAATATGTTAGATGAAGCCCTTGAGGATTTTATCTCGATTGAATATTCCTCTATGACTCCTAAACTGTCATTGTTTCAAAGAATAGTAAATGCAATCTATGTTCCTAAACCTCAAGAAGAACCTATGAAGCCAAAAATAGTGGTCAACCTATGTTCATATGTGTCTCAACCACAATCTAAACTGGTACTCACTGTTAGAGGTCTTTCACCTTCTTCTTGACCTCCTGATTACATCTATAACTATGCTAAACAAATAACACATCGAAGTTCACAACAACGTAGTCACACTATGGTTGCTCATACATATAATACTCAGAATAACAAACAAAGCAAACAACAATCAAGTATTCTGATATATTTACCAACTTCTCAACCTATGTTTCCTCAAGCACCTCATTTAACACATAAAATTGGTCAAGATTATGATCTTGTTGAGCAGCTTCGTGCTACTTTTGCTAAGATTTCTCTTTGGGAACTTATACAACCTTCACCTACATACCAGGGAATGCTCCAAGAAGCTTCACAAAAGGTGATTGTACCACCTGCTATCAAGCCAAATGATGCAGCAACTCTCTTAGACTGTATGCATGCTATTAGGAATTACATGCAGAAGATATCAATTAAATACAGATAAAGATTAAACAAAGGAATAAAAAAATACATAGAAATAAAATAGCGAGAGATAATTTTAACATGGTTCACCCAAACTTGGGCTACATCCACCAACAGAGAGTCCAATATTATTATCCAGTTGAATCGAACCAATTAAAACCAGCAATCCTTGCAACTCAATACTGCTACAAATACTACAATACAAAATGTCAATGGAAACCCTAACCCTTAGCTATTTTATCAAGACTTATGTTGATTACAAAATAGGGTTTTTTTATGTCAGCCAATAGAAAATAACTCTTGATGCCTTTATAAAATAATAGACAATTTTTGCTTCAGGGACACTGTCCCTAGTAGCCCCCGCTGGGGGCGTTGCCCCCAGACCCCCACTGGGGGGGTCATCCCCCTGGGCCCCACAAGAGGGGCTCCTCCCCCTTCTGATTCCCTTGTTAAATAATTTGGGGGGAAACCGCACTGATAAAAGTGGGGAAAATTTAACCTCTGAGTCTGATTAGGCTCCATATAACAACAATCTCCCACTTGGAGACTGATCAGACTCCACACTATATTATCTCTCACTTGGAGACTAATCATAACATTGTTGACCCTGTAGATCCCACTAGAAATAAGCACCTTGGACCCTACTATTATGATTTTATTATTTTCAGTCTTGAAGACCAACTAAAGCTAAAGAGGAGCTTAGCTTCTCCCTTGTCACTGCCTTTGTAAACATATCCGCTAGATTTTCATCTATATGTATATTTTCTAGCCTTAACTATCCATCATCCAACACTGACCAGATGAAGTGATACCTTAGTTGTATGTGTTTGGTCTTTGAATGTAACGCAAAATTCTTTGCAAGATGTATGGCACTTTGGCTGTCCGTAAACTAATAACTGTTATCCTGTTGTTTTCCCAATTCTTCCATGAAAGATTGCAGCCATATCATCTCCTTGCTTGCCTTTGTTGCAGTTACATACTCTACCTCTGTGGTGGATAAAGCAACCACATTTTTCAACTTGGAGATCCAACTCACTATTGTCCCACCTACAATAAAGACATAACCTGTAGTACTTCGCCTGGTATAAATATCCCCTACCAAATCTAAGTTCACATACCCTGCTAAATTAGCATTAGAGCCCCAAAACATAAGTGTTTATGGATGTACCTCTCAAATATTTGAGAATCTATTTTATCGCATTCCAATGCTCCAATCTGGGATTACTCATATACCTTCTTATGATTCTTACAACATGTACAATATCCGGTCTCGTGCATACCATGGCATACATTAAGCTTCCTACATCTGAAGCATATGGTACCTTGGACATTTTATCTTCCTCCTATTGTGTCTTTCGACACATCTCCTTAGTTAATTTCAAATGACTAGGCAAAGGTGTGCTGACAGCTTTTGCATTCTCCATATGGAATCTCTGCAACACCTTTTCAACATAATCATCCTAAGATAGAGTCAATTTTTTGTTCTTCCTATCTCTACAAATTTTCATACCAAGGATTTATTTTTTTGCCCCTAAATCCTTGATAGCAAATGATTGTGCTAACTGCTATTTTAACTCTCTTATGTGATCCATATTAGACCCTGCTACAAGCATGTCATCAACATATAAACATAAAATAATGTAGTTGTCATTATCCAACCTCTTAAAATAAACACAATGGTTAGAATTACAATGACTGTAGCCTTGCTCAGCCATAAAACTATCAAATTCAAATACCATTGCCGAAGTGCTTGTTTCAAGCCATATAAACTCTTCTTCAATATACACATCAATTTCTTCTTACCTTTGACCTCAAATCCCTGTGGTTGTTCCATATATATCTCCTCCTCCAAATCACCATGGAGAAAGGTAGTTTTCACATCTAACTGTTCCAAATGCAAATCTTCAGCAACCACAATACTTAAAATAATATGAATAGAAATCATCTTAACAACCGGAGAAAAATCTAATCAAAATCAATGCCCTTTTTCTATGCAAATCCTTTTACAACTAACCTGGCTTAAAATCTTTTCTTACCTCCATCTTCCTCTTTCAACCTATAAACTCATTTGTTTGGTAAAGCCTTTTTACCTACAGGCAACTTACATAATTCCCAAGTCTAATTTTTCAGCAAGGAGTCCATTTCTTCTTTCATTGCAAGCTCCCACTGAATTGTATCCACTTGCATAGCTTCATCATACCCTTCCGATTCACGAGCATCTATTAACAAAATAGAATACAAAGAGGGAGAAAACCTTTTAGGAGGTCTACTTAGCCTTGTTGACCATCTAACATTCACTGGAGTTTTTGGTATTTCTTATTGTTGTTGTGGAGCATGAGGAACCACTGGAACATCACTATCTGAAGTATCATCTAGCCACACAATTTTTCTCTTTCTTCTCATGCTGCTGCAACTGATCTTTATACAACACCTTCTCATTGAATACATCCCTGAGCACTTCTCACAATTTTTAAATTTTCAACATCCCAAAACCTCTAACCAAATTCATCAATGCCATATCCAACGAAGATACACTTTTTTGATTTTGCATCTAGCTTGGTTCTATTTTTACAATCTACATGTACAAATGCTTCACATCCGAAGGTTTTGAGAAAAGAATAACTCACCTTCTTACCTGTCCATGCTTCCTCTGGAATACCATAGACCAAAGGAATTGAAGGACCTCTATTAATTAAATATACAACGGTATTGACAACCTCTACCCACATGTTTAAAGGCAGCCCAACATGCAATCTCATGGTCCTTGCACGCTCCATTATTGTCCTATTCATGTGCTCAGCCACTCCATTCTCCTGTGGAGTCCCTAGAACCATTTTCTGCCTACGAATTCCATTAAAGGAACAATAATCCTCAAATTCTTTGTTGCAATACTCACCACCATTATCAGATCTGAGACATTTTAATCTTTTACCCATCTCATTCTCAACCAAGCTTCTTCATTTCTTAAATATTTCAAATACATCATATTTATGCCTAAGGAAATAAATCCAAACCTTCATAGTTGCATCATCTATGAATGTAACATAATATTGAGAGCCACTGAGAGAAGATACCTGAGTTGGTCCCCATACATTTGTATGCACAAGCTCTAACTTTTCATCTTTCTTTTGCTTCCCATCCTTATGAAAACTAACTCTCTTTTGTTTGCCATACACACAAATTTCACATAAATCTATATTAATACATTTCAAACTTGGTAAAACTTTCTTAGAATAAAGTACCTTCATACCTTTTCACACATATGCCCAAGTCTGTTATGCCATAGTGTTGTCTGCGAACCTGCAGCAACTATTTCAGTCTCTTTCTGTGAACCCGCAACAATTGTCCCTGAACCTGTTTGATTTTTTTCTACAAAAAATAAAGTAGAAGGAACAGTATGACCTGTACAAAGATACAAGGTGCCTACTTCCACACATTTTTCTACTATTAAGGCACCTTTTGAAACCTTCCAGTTTTTATCAATAAATGTAACAATGCAACCTTCATCACCTAGCTACCCTACTAAAATTAAATTCCTACTTAGCCTTAGAACGTGCCTTACCTCTTGTAGTAGCCAATGATTTCCATTCTACAACTTAATCTTGATTCTTCCCTTTCCAATAATCTGACAGGGTTTGTTATCTCTCAAATAAACCAACCCAAAATCCCCTTAGACATAATCAAGAAAATAACTTCTATGGGGCGTAGCATGAAATGAGGCCCCTAAATCTAAAACCCATGAATCATCAGCATTATCTAGGGAAAGAATCAAAGCATCATCTTCAAACTTATTACTTACCACATCTTCCTCCTTATTGCCTTCTCGTTTGTCTCCTTCTTTATTCTTCTGAGACTAGCAATCTTACTTCAGATGACTTGGTTTCCCACAGTACCAGCAATCCTTCTATCCTCTGGATTGGGACCTCTTTTCCTTTGATTTTCCTCGTGACTTCCCATGACCTCCAAAACCTTTTCCTCTCTCCTTTGATCTACCTCTGCTTTCTGCATTCAAAACACTACCTGATGTGGACCCTCCTAAGCTTTTATGTCGCACTTCCTCACTAAGGATAACACCAACAACATCATCAAATTTAAAAGTATTTGAACCAGAGACAGAGCTACTTACAGCCATTACCAAGTTATTCCAGCTTTCTAGCAAAGAACATAAAACTAAGAGATCCCTCACCTCTTCATCAAATTTCACTTTTACAGAAGTTAACTGACTAGTAATTGTATTAAACTCATTTAAATGATCTATCAAAGATCCACCTTCAAACATTTTCAGATTAAACAAACGCTTCATGAGAAATACATTATTTGAGGCTGAGGGTTTTTCATACAATTTAGCCAAAGCTTTCATAAGTTCATATGTTATCTTCGCTTCTATTATATTAAATGCCACAGATGGTGCTCGGCACAACCGAATGGTTCTCAGTGCCTTTCTATCTAGAAGATCCCAATCCTCATCAGTCATTGCTGCCAGTTCTTGGCTTTTCCTTCCAATGGCCTCCATAAATCCTTCTGATAGAGATAAACCTCCATCTGCATCTTCCATAACTGATAGTTTTGCCCATTGAATTTATTTACCTTCAATTTACCCTCATCTGCCATTACTCCCACTTAACCATGAGACTCCCACTCAATCGTGAGACCTTCCTGCAGACGATAATCGAACACAACTTGCTCTAATACCACTTGTTGGGAATTGCATGTAGAAGATATCAATTAAATGCAGATAAAGATTAAACAGAGGAATGAAAAATTACACAGAAATAAAATAGTGAGAGACAATCTTAACATGGTTCACCCAAACTCGGGCTACATCCACCAACAGAGAGTCCAATATTATTATCCAGCAAATCAAACCGATTACAACCAGCAATCCTTGCAACTCAATACTGCTACAAATGCTACAATACAAAATGTCAATGGAAACCCTAAGCCTTATCCATTTTATCAAGACTTATGTTGGTTACAAAATAGGGTTTTTTTTATGTTGGCCAATAGAAAAATAACTCCCGACGCCTTTATAAAATAATACATGATTTTTGCTTTGGCGGCACTGCCCCCAAACCCCCACCATGGGCTCTGCCCCCAGGCCCCGCAAGAGGAGCTCTGCCCCCCTTCTGATTCCCCCGTTAAATGATTTGGGGGGAAATTGCATAGATAAAAGTGGGGAAATTTTAACCTCCATGTCTAATTAGGCTCCATATAACAACACATGCGACAAAAATAGACATCTTGTTTCAACAACATGAGTTGCCTTCTATTGAAGTTCAAAATCAGTATGATCCTTTGATTATCTCCATCACAATAAACAAGAAATTGATTAAATGAGTTATGATTGATAATGGCTCAATTCTTAATGTTTGTGGTATTAATTTGTTACATAAGATTAAGGTTGGTATCTCTTTGATTAAGCTGAATAGAATAAGCATTTTTGGCTTTGATAATGTTGGAAGACAGTCTGTAGGCACTATAAGTTTACTTATATAAGTTGGGCATGTGACTTTATCCACCCTGATTCATGTCATGCCTAGTTCCTTGTCATACAATATGATTCTTGGTAGACCTTGGAGTCATGCATTGGGGGCAGTTCCTTTTACACTTCATCGTTTAATCAAGTTTATTTATAAATATAAACTTCATACTATTGAGGCTGACCCTGAACTGGATAATTATTTGCAAATTAAATTACAAAAGAAAGTTTTCCATCATCAAATTTTAAATAATTTGAAAGTTGATCCATCAACTTCTCCCATCATAGAGAATGTTGTGCAAAACTCTAAACAATCAATTGCATTCCTTGGTGATTATTGGGGTTCATTAGATTTTACTCCTACTTTTGGAGGAGAATATAAACCTAACAACTCAAATTTTGAAGAATCAAATGTTGCATCGATTTCATCAAAAGAATATATGGAGACACCTAAAGAACCTAAGATTTCTTTAGTAACAAACATAGACAACACTCTTACTTACACCATAGATTATGAGACCTATGAGGCTCCACCTTCTTCTAGAGAAATGGCCTCTCTTTATGGTCAAGGATTTTAGATCCTTTATAAGAATTATGACTATGTAGGTAATGGTTGCGGTATTAATCAACAAGGGATTTGGGTACCTATAGAATCAACTTTGCAACATTACTCAAGTGGCATTGGATATAATCCTTTTAAGGAAACCAAAGCCCATAGACGGCCTAATCTTAACGTGAACATAATAGCAACACTCAATTTTATATATCTCGAGATGAAAGACATAAATTGTCCTCCAGGAGATATGCATTTAGATATGTTTTCAATGGATGAATCAATAATGGAATTCCTGGAACCCTATGACAATCTCCCTCATTATCATCATAAATGTGGATTACCCTATCATTTAAATAAAGATGCATATTTTGGAAAAATCCACTTGTTTGGTAAATACTACTCTAAAATCTAGGGAAGAATATGAAGAAGTTCCACAATCACCAACCTCCCAAACCACAGTACTTTGATTAATGGAAAGACTATTGATGTCTTCATGGAGAAAGATAACATTGAAAAGGTTATCCCTATAGGTGATTGTTTAAGTACAGAAGAAAAAAAGATATGACCAAGCTTCTACATGAATTTTTAGATTTATTTGCTTGGAATTATTCGGATATGTCTGGTATCAATCCTCATATTGTAACACATAACATTGTATTACAAGTTGATGCTAAGTCGTTTAAACAAAAGATCTGTAAGATGAATCCTAAGGTTGCATTGTTAGTTAAAGTTGAGATAGAAAAGCTTTTAAAAGCTGGTTTTATCCACCCTATTGACTTCTCACCTTGGATTTTGAATATAGTGGCTGTTGCTAAACCCGATGGCCGTATTTGGATGTGTACCAATTTCAGGGATCTAATTCTTGCTTCTTTAAAAGATGATTTCCCTTTGCCAAACATTGATATGATCATTGACTCAATAGTTGGCCATGAATTACTTTCCTTCATGAATGTTTTTTTGGGATATAATCAAAATTTCATCAACCCTCTAGATCAATACAAAACAACTTTTATAACACCTTGGGGTACATTTTGTTGGGTGGTCATGTCGTTTGGATTAAAGAATGTTGGAGCAACTTACCAACAGGTTATGACCCTTATTTTTCATTATTACATGCTTAGCATTCTAGAGGATTATGTTGATGATATCCTTGTGAAGTCTATACGTCGCCAGGATTATGTCACAATCCTCCATCAAATCTTTGAGCAAATAAAGAAATACAACATGTGCTTAAATCCCCAGAAATGCATCTTTGGTGTAGACAGTGGAAAATTGTTGGTATTTATAGTCTCGCATCATGGCATTGAAGTAGATACAAGAAGATTGATAGGATTGTTAATATGCAGCACCTAAGAACATATCTCAACTTCGTAGTTTGCAAGGAAAGATATAGGCCATCTGCCGATTTGTCTCACAACTCACAGATAGGACTCACCCTTTTACTCAACTACTAAAGAAGGATTTAAAATTTCAATGGAATTCTGATTGTCAGAAGTCTTTTGAAGACTTAAAAAGTTATCTAGTTAATCGTCCTATTTTATAGCCTGCTATTGCTGATAAACCTTTTCTCCTTTATACCTCAGCATCTAATAATGCTCTCGCAACTTTACTAGCATAGCATGATATTGAAGGCAAAGAATGCACTGTATATTACATTAGTAGAACTTTGCTCAATTATGAAGTGCAATATACCATTATCAAGAAGCATTGTTTAGCTCTGGTCTTCACAGCACAAAAGCTTAGACATTATCTCTTAAATGCTAAAGTTCATGTCATGGTGAAATTTGACCTGTTGAAACATATTTTTGCTAAAATAGACCTTTTGGGTCATCTCGCTAAATGGGTCATGTTATTAACATAATTTGATCTTAAATTTATTTCTCAAAAAGTGATTAAAGGACAAGCATTAACTGATCATTTAGCCGAAGCACCTTCACCTTTATCTATACAAAGTCTAGAGATATTTCTTGATAATCAAATCCTAAATGTAACTTCAGATGACAAATGGGAATTATATTAAAATGGTTCATGATGTCAAACTGGCTCCAGTGCTGGTGTCATAATAGTACCACCTTCTGGTAAGTCGGTTCCTATGTCCTGTCGGTTAAACTTCTCATGCACATACAACATTGTTGAATACGGAGCTCTCATTACAGGACTTCGTGCCACTTTGGCTCTTAAGGTTGAAAACATCACTATATACGGTGATTCACAATTGATTGTGTAACAAATAATAGGATCATATCAAGCTAAACAAGATAAGTTATCTCAATATCGTGACTTAGCTCTATCCTTATTAAAATAATTTGCATCATTTACAATTAATACTATTCCAAGGAAAGACAATAAACACGTGGATGCAATGGCAAGCACAGCTTCTCTTATATCCCCTGTCGATTCACCTGACGAATATACCTTCATCATCTATAATCTTAAAACACTGGCACTAGATGAGGTCGCACCTTCAAGCACTAACCTCTATTGTAACACAAACTTTGATGAATGGTTCTTCCATATATTCAATTATTTGTGTGATGGCACCATTCGTGACTCAAAATCTAAGAACGTGTGAGTTCGCCTACACAAACTCATGGCACATTATATAATTCTATCTAATGTCTTATACAGATGAAGCTATAATGGTGTTCTTCTCTGATGTCTTAGTAATTTAGAGATCCTGACAACTTTAGAAGAATCTCACTCCGGTACTTGTGGAGGGCACTTTGGAGGAGGATCATTGGTACAAAAGTTATTGCATATAAGATATTATTAGCAACTCATGGAACAAGATTCCTTTGCATCACAGTGTCTGTTAGGTGTCAAAAATGCAAGTTGCTAATCCTAAGAGGATGCCAGGCTCTATGCTTAGATTCACAACGTTTTTAAACTAACTTAACGAAATCAACCTTTAGGGTTTGATGATTTCCTACACTTTAGGTACTGCTACACCTAGGTGGGTGAACCTTGGAATTTAAAGCAGATTGAATGCAACTATTTTGACTAAGAAAATGGATCTACCTACAGTGGCAAATGGTGTAGGATAGATGAAAGCTTTCTAACTAATTCTACTATCTAATGAATGGTTGGTATAAACAATATCAAAGTGAGTCTTATGATTGTGCAAATAAAAGGATTTAAATAATAAATTGAACTAAGACTAGTGCCTTGTTGGGTAAACAGAGTCAAATGAAGGACTAAGACTAGTGGCTTATAGTGGGTAATAATTCTAATTGTTTGGCACAATTTTAGTTTATAACTTGTATAAATGTGCAAGGAGATAACTGACAAACTATTCTTGATAGTCCAACCAATATAATCAAATATCTTGTTTTTCACTAGAAGGCAATTTAATCCTTTCTTGAAGGAACCAATTGAATGAGATATGCAAGAGATAATAGATAATATTAATTTGGAGACATAATGGCAATCCTAATTATATGGCTCTTCTTAGTGATCCAAACTAGCACTTCCAGGTTACTGTGACTGATCAGAAGGATTTTAATTCCTTTTATGGAAACCAATTAATCAAAACACACGACTACAACAAATGTGTATTGACAAATTAAATATATACTTGATATATTAATCTAAATAACAAGGAAATACAGAACTGGAGACAACCACACAATTGAGTAACTTTAACAAATAATTGATGCCAGAATAAAACCACAAGATCAGAGAACTCTAATTTACTTCTTCAATAATATACTTGCAACATGGTCTTTTGAAAACATTGTAAAACTATATGTATTATATTCTGCTGCTGATTGATGTTCTTCCTAATCTACTGATGATTCTTCTCTTCCTTTGATTTTTCCCTTCATATATGTTTGTGTATTTTAGGGTTACGACCCTTTGCATGTCTGTCCCTTACATCTCTTTATTAATTAATTAATTATCTTCCGTAGATATAATAATTAATTAATTAAACTTGTCTCCATGTTCTCGTGAGAAAATGAAGAATAATACTTAAACCTTAATTTTTTGTTTGCAAATTTTACCATCACATTCACCTGTGTGCGTTTTCACCTTTGTTTGGAAAAAGTATATATTTGGGTAAAAAGTATTACCTCATAATTATCCCCTTGGTGAAAGATATTTTATTGGCCACCATAATGCACTCTCACATAAAGTGTTCTCTTGGTTAACTCCTTAAAGATATTTCACCTTGAAATGAAAGCAATTTTCCACTTTGATTGTTTATTAAAATCTGCATCTGATATATTATATCCTTTTGTGAAAATGTTTTATTTCTTCAATTTCAATGAAAACCTTATTTTCCTTTTCGAAATAATATTTCTCCCTCCAAGATTTCTTCCCTTTAACTTTCTTGGTGTAAATAATTTTACTTCTTAGGAGAATAATATTTAGTGGTTTAACAACCTGTTCTCTTAATTCCTAGGGTAAAATGTCTTACCTATCATGGAAAATAAATTGCATTAAAATAATAACATGCCCCAGTAGTTATATAAATAACTTTATCATATTTCTTCCATTTATTGTCACTGGAGGGAAACATTTAATCTAATATATTATTCTCCTCACGAATTTCACCTGTTTGATTTATGTGATTTTCCTTATCAGACTTACTTATATGATCGGGGAGATTTGGGGAACTTACTCCGATCTCATATCTCTTTTTTTTATTTAGCATTTTACACCAAATTCCTTGAGGAAAATACTACAAAAAGGGGCCAAATATAAAATATCATTTATAATATCCACGTAATATTTCTCAACTGCAATCTTGGTGTCCCACCCCATCGGCATAATGCATATAATCGGAGAGGTCCGGAAGTTTTATCCTGATCCTAAATATCTCTTTGATATAAGACTTTTAGGGTTTCCCATTTTAAGGTTTGCTTCAGTAGCATGCCCTAAATCCATTCTGTGTATATTTGCAATCATTGCAATTAATAAAAAACATGCTTTAGCATCTGGCATACAAGATCATCGTCGCCAGTATTCACAATATTTCATGTGAATTCTCTATCCTTCATATTTAGTCGATGCTCATCCCATGTTTCAGAGCACCAATAGGGCACAGGTGACGAGGATGCCGGATTGGATTTAAATGTTTATTGATATTATTTTCCTTTGGGGGCATGCTTTCTTAGTAATTCACACGACTTGTTTAGGTATCCATACTTAGTATGCAGATCTACCAAGGGAGCTGTAAATCCACCTTTCATTATGCGTTGAAGAATATCCTTACTTTATATCGGAGCCCCCATACTATCGTGTATGAGAGAAGGTTGTGGATCATGGCTTTACATCTGCAATCTTGGCATTCTCTTGAAGTGTTCTATAGTCCTTTTCAACAAACCCTTCCCACACATATTCTGCCAGTATGGTGTTCAATGTTTGATGTAATCATGAGCTTCCATATCATAGGCAAATTCACCACCACTTGGGGATTTATGAGACAGGTATAGTGGAGAATGAGTAGCATCAAGCAATCGACCTTCAATGATCATTCACAAATATATAAGAACTGGTTGTGAATTTTGTATAACCCATTCCAACACTGGCATCGTTTATGATAGAATCTCAATACTTTCTATTGCATAACGAATGTGACTATCCTTAAACACTGAGAAAGTATTATGTAATGATCTTTGACTTTTGTGCCATTCAGGTTCTTAATGAGTCCCGTTCTCCTCTGGTTGGAGACTTTCTACCCTTGGTATTGATGCTTCAACGAGCAATAACGGGTTCTTATCATTGATCTTTTATTTCTTTTGATTGTTCAAAATGGGGCTCCATTCGTAGCAGGAACAACCAAATCCTTCCAAAGACAACCCCTCATCAGAGATGATTCCAAAAGCAAAAATTTAACACATAATTCTTTTATGAATTGAACTTAGGTATTAACATTTCAAACCGCAGCAATGATGACTCCAAGCATGTAGGCATTTGATGGTCTTAATTATGATATCTTCCGTCTCTTTTGGCATTTGACCTTTTGAATTCCTTTCTCTTGATTCACAGGGTTTTTTTTTTAGGATGACATTATGACTGCCGATTTGTTAGAACCCATGGTGTCTTTATGCATATTCACAAACTCCTGGAATGCTTAACTTGATGCTAATAACACTTGATAGTGTCCAATTTGTTGAATCTCTCCATCTAACATCAACAGGATCACTGTCCCTTTTCAAAGTGGTCCCATTTCATTGGCTCCATCATATTCAAGATTTGGGTGTTTTCTTGGCCTTCTAACTTCATATTTGTGTGAAGCATGCTGGTCTCCTGCAGGCTCGGCTAAAAAAAAATTTCGTTTTCAAACAAGTTTTTTCTCTTGATTTGACTTTGGACTGCCTTAACATGCTTCTAGAGTGAAGATTTGAAATGGGCCATCATTAGAATCCACCTTCAGGTATCTTACACTATGAGAAAAATAGGCCAAGTAGCCTTCGGAATCAGTCTGGAAAACTGATCAAAACTTCTCCCAGAGCTATGAAAATGCACAAATTTGTAGATTTCTGAACTGAGAATTCAATGCAACAAACGGTTCAGCATGAAATTATTAAGATAAAAAGCTTCTCACAATCAAAGTAGCTCACTCAGCATGTTTTGCACCTGTTTAAACTCAATTGAAACCTGTCATCTTGCCTCTTTGGAAAAATATCAAATTTGATATTGAGAAGCTGCCATCTTGGGGATTAGTTCATTTAGGTCACGTGAACATGTAGGCAAAAGGGTTTTCCTTCACTCTTCTTCCTTTGGAAAATATCAGGTGCCAAAGTTAACCTCTTTGAAGCTGCCTGGGAATGCAGTCACGAAACTGTGTAAAACCCATTTGGATTTGATTTTGAAAAAATATCAAACGAAGTGCTGGGATCTTGAGAATTGGCATGAAGGCATATTAACATGGGAAGAATTTGAGACATCAATTGGTTTCTCATGAACATGACCCAATTTCTAGATATTACCTTCCAAATTAACCTCCTTGAAAACTGCCCCTGTCAAAACCTGATTCGAGCTCACCAACTTGCAATTTTAAAAACCCATTAAATCTCTTCCTAGGAAGTTGTAACTGGAAAGTTGAGTTCATTTAGGCTTGATGAGTGTGTGTGAAAGATATTTTTTCACTAATCATCTCTGATCACAAAATATTTAGGGCCAAAGTTGACCTCTCCGCAACTTTCTGGAAATGCAGATATGGAAACTAAACTTTTTACATTTGCTTTTGATTTTGAAAAAATAGCAAACGAGATATTGGGGTTCCAAAAACTAGCATGAAAGTACATTATCATGAGGGGAATACGGAACACTGATTAGTTTGTTAGGATCATCATTTAGGTGCTAGATATCATCCTCCAAAGTTGGCTTCTCGGGCTGATTTCACATTGTGCAAGTAACAAACCTTACCAGAACCCTACAACTTGGTTCTTCAAAACCTAGTCAAAATTGATCAGAGGAAGCTGAAATCAAGTGTGCTCACTTACATATGGTAGACAAACATGTTTGTGAAATGATTTTGCATGAAGACGAACCGGCTTCGAATTATAATGCTTCAAAGTAGGCCACTTGAACATATTGTGCAGGTGTATCTATGAGTGTTGAAATTGAATTTTTCATATGGGAACCTAAATTTTTTGCAAAATTTTAGGTCCCAACAGTGTCAACAACATAAACATTTAATCTGAGCACCTGCCCAGGAACTTCATGCCCAAGTCTCACCTTGGCTATTTTCCATTTGGGGCTTGGATCTAATTGGAAAAATCTCTCCACCCTCTTCTCAAGGACACACTTTTATTATCATTGCTACTGATTACTTCACAAAGTGGGTTGAAGTTGTTCCACTACAATCCAAGAACTTCCATAGTGTCAACAACATAAAGATTTAATCTGAGCACCTGCCCAGGAACTTCGTGCCCAAGTCTCACCTTGGATATTTTCCATTTGGGGCTTGGATCTAATTGGCAAAATCTCTCCACCCTCTTCTTAAGGACACACTTTTATTATCATTGCTACCTATTACTTCACGAAGTGGGTTGAAGTTGTTCCACTACAATCCATGACTGCTAAAGTAATTTGTCGCTTTATACAGGATAATATCATCTCTCGATTTGGTATACCTTCCTCCTTAGTTTTTGACAATGGTACACCATTCAAGAACAAGGACGTGAAGAAATTTCTTTAAAAATATCATATTCAACACCGCTTCTCTACGCCTTATTGTCCTCAATCAAACAGCCAAGCAGAAGCTTCAAATAAAATTATTGGACAAATTCTATGGAAAATTGTTAACAAACATCAAAAAGACTGGCATATTCAACTCTCCTATGCGTTATGGGCTTATAGAACAAGCATTCATACAACTACTGGAAATACACCATATAATCTTGTCTATGGCATTGATGCAATAATGCCTCTAGAGTTAGAAATTCCTTCATTGCAAGTTTCCCTAAAAGACATTATTGATGATGACACAGAATGTGAAAAGAGATTACAAGAACTTGAGATGGTTGATGAATACCATATCAACACTCTTGAGCACCTTAAACCCATCAGAAGAGTATCCAGCGATCATACAATGAGCATGTTATACATTGTTCATTTGGCGTTGGAGATTTGGCACTATATGAGAATCAACGTAACGTGAATGCACCTCCTAGAGAACAAGGAAAGTTCATCCCTAATTAGCTTGGACCCTATGTTGTTATTGAATCCTTTGGATGAGGAGCATATAAATTAGCTGATGAACAAGGTACACCGCTTAGAGAACCTATTAATGTTGCGCATCTCAAGAAATTCTATGCTTAAGATTTTATGTTAGATGTTATTTTATAAAGAAAATTTATTAGTTTAGCTTCAATTTTCAAAAGATAGATTATTTTCTCTTAATTCATTTAACATAGCATATTTCTGGTTAATCATTGTTGTATCTTGTTTAAACATGCTTTTATTAAGATCACCTTTGTATTAACTGAATATAGCATAGTATTTTAGTTATGTGTGAAATGCATTAATCATTGTGGATTTTTACTATATGTTCTACAAAGAATTGTTTAGTATGTGTCACATTAGCATTAATTACATTTCCACATAATCATTAACATTTGTCACTCATTGTATTTTATATAAATCATATATGCTAAATCAATAACATTACAAACATCAATAGAAAACATCATATACATATATAAACATTAGTTTGAATATACATCAAAGTCAACTATCTCGTACATCAAAATGGGACATTGTAGTACATAACATACATCACATAGTTGAACCTCAGTCACCAGTCCCCTCAAGACCTGGTGGTGTGTGTGTGACGGAGGGCTGCCCATGTGTGGCTACAGACCACAAATGTCTCCTAAAGACACTTCGCGGTCGCATCCCCATGAGCTCACCTATAAGCCCCATCACCTCATCCTATGACTCCATGTACATCTGGTGGTACTGGTCTCTCTCTGACTGTATTCTCTCTCTATCTGATAGTGCTCTATGTCTCTCTAACTGAGCCCTATCCCTATCAGCTCTCACCCAATCCAACTCAATACATAGGATCTGATTCACGACAAGATCCATCTCAGATGAAGGTAGTGTTGCAGCCTGCTCTCGCTATGCCCAAAGCTCGGCCTCAACGTGTTCAGCTCTCTAGAGTGCAAGATCCCTCTCCTATGTAGAACGATCTAAGGTGGCCTCCATAGCCACTCTATATCTCACAAATGGCATAAATATCTTTGCATGCCACCCCGTGGAATGCTGTGGATAATATCCCGTCTGCACTCGTTGCTCAGTTGCATCAGTAGGAACTATCTCCACTATAACGTGACTCACAAAATTGTGCCATGAATTAATACCAACTACAAAAAAGAAGATAAATTTGATATCAATATCTCACCATATACATATAATATCATAAGTAATCATCAAAGAAATACATCAACACAATAATAATGTTTCACCTAGATCTCCATCTCACTAGGATGGATCCTGAACTACTGCTAGTATAATAAGCTCTGCAGCCGGCTCTATAGATGGGGGAACATGACTACTAGTCTCCCCTCACCCGTGATAGCTCGATCTCCTAACATTTGTAGGGGTTGGACCACAAGCTCTCAACTATGGCCTTAACTCAGCCTCCTCGTCGTTGTCTACCTCCTACTGATCTTGCCATGGTCTCGCTCTGAAGACATACTGCATCAAGATCTCCTCCCCCTCATCATCATCATTGTCATCATCCTCATCCAAATCATAGTATCTAGAAAAATCACTAACATCATCCTCTACTCCTGTGTCACTCACGTGACCGGCCCATGGTCGAGGATCACCTATGGGGTGACCAGGAGAGAAGATAGGAGTGGGCCATGTTGTCTACCACCAGGTCTGATATGCTCGGGTGACACTGACGTTGTCTACATCAAATAGTGGCTCTAGATCCTCTATACCATCATCATCACTCATAGCTATATTAGCTACCATCAACCATGGGGCAGAATTCCCCCTAACTGTACTGCATGCTGAGTAGATGTAGCTCAGACACATCATAGGAACATCATGTCTACATCTGAACTGCCGTGCTACTCTATCAAAGTAAAACCAAACAACTATGTGATTGAGGCGACTGACCATTAACCAATCCCTCTGCATCCTAGCCAACTGTCTACGCTGAACCGTCCATGTATGTAGCCATGATATGGTCTCCAAATAATGTTGTTGTGCTACAACCTATCAAATATCACCCTCCAATATAAAGATCACCATGTCTCCAACATTTGATGAGCGGATAAGCATGTACATGTGGATAGGTCCATCTTAGATCTATAAGAAAACCTGTAGGCCATGTGCACCTGATATGCTCGAATGCCTAGACCTGTAGAAAGGTGCACACCATCAGGCTATGTGACTCATAATGGACATATCGTCCCAAACTATGGTAGAGGTATGCAAGCATATTGAATCCCCACACGTACACTGTCCTATGCTACTCCATCAATCTGATAGTATGAATGAGGCCCACATGAAGGTGAGTGCCCCGTCCATCCTATGCGACCGCCAAAGCGATAGTAGCGATCATGATCCTCCACACCAAAGGAATATCAGCACATCCCTGCTCTAACAGTCAGAGCTAAATGTGTCCTCTCTCTGCCTAAGTGACAGTATGACCTAAGCAATATAACTGGCTCTCTTAATTGTACTTTGTTGAGTGACACTCTAGGATCCTCATTGTCTCCCCTAAGATAGGCAGTCGTAGGATGCGATAGACATCCTCCAAGGTAACTGTCATCTCACCTATAGGTAGATGGAATGTAGACATGTCTTCATCCCACCTCTCCATAAGTGCCATCAACATACTATAGTGGAATCTCATCATGGACATGATGAACACCCACCAAAGGCCTACTACCTCCAAGAATCCCCTCTCCTCGTCTGACATAGTACCAGCATGGTCTCAAAGTAGCATCATTAGGTGACCGCCTCTGTGCTATCGCATCTCAGGAATGTCCTATAGGTCAAACATTCAAAATTGAATCAATTTGCATCATTAAAACATTAAGAAGCATCTAAGGCATCAATTTGTGCCTTGTCCCTGAGGCCCTTGTCCTTCCTCAACTTGGGCGCCCTAAGAAGACCTTGGCACCTTAGGAGGACATAGGTGCCCAGATAGGACACAGACGCCCTGAGTGGACTGGGTGCCCTGGTTGGGAACCTGATGCAGAGTGTTCAGCAAAAGCTTACAAACAGGGTGAAAAACCCATTAAACCCACCAAATAGCTAATGTTGTTCATATCGGCAAGATATCTCTCTTGTCTTACCGAAATAGACATTCAATTTACTATCGGCAACACATGCTTCATCGGCCACCCTCAAAGTCTTTATACCGATGCCTTCAGTCATGCCGACACTTCACCTATCAGCCAGATCTCTCACCCACTCTCACCGACGCCAAGTTCCTTATCGATGAAGACTCTTCTTTTTGCCTATCGGCGGGACCAATAACTATTGGCCTAACCTTAATCTCTTCCGCCAATAATACATCTCATGCCGATATGCTTACGAAGACTCCTTTGTCGGTCAGACTCACTTCTTCTGTCAACGAAATATACATTACCAAATACCACCTTTCAACATTAACTACAGGATCCACATGAAATACCTTCGACATACAAATGTGAGATATTCACAAAATACATCAACATAAACCTTTCTGCCGACAACTTCCTTTGCGCCTACTATAACCAAACAACACACAGGAAACAACAAAAACTTAGCAGAACAGAAAATAAACTAACAACACGGGGGGGGGGGGGGTCATTCCACTGATTTCGGAGAAATCCTCCAGTGGAATGACCCCGAACAATATCCACTGTGATTGCACCAATACGCAAACTTATTTTATTTCTTCACAGAATTGATTACAATACTTTTGATCTGTCCAAGCTATCTATGCTTGACTATAACATCTCTCTTCAAATCAATCTAAGCTGCTCTATTTAACTACACAACAACGGTAGTATAGATTTGTCTCCCAACGGCTGGGAGATGTAACCACCTAACCAACTCAATAGCTGTCTCAACAAACTAACCGACTCTCTAAAAAAACTCTTAACAACTACCTAAAAATAGCATGTCTCAGTCAATACAGACCTTATTACATTGAATGTCCATTTAGGACTACATTGAAAACATAAAAACAACTTTAAGATAGCTAATGCCTCATGAAGGCTCCTGTAGATTGGGTGCTCCTACACCAGAACCCTAGTCTAAAAAGGGCCATGTGGCATGCAAAACAAGGAATACAACAGAAACATGAAAGAATGATGACATAAGAGATGATAAGACCCTACCTCAAACTTGATACGTTGCTCTGCGACTAGATCTGAGCATCTCCAATTGTGGAAGTTGGTACAGATGTCGAGTCGACATGGCTGGTCTTCTCCTCCTCCTTCTCCCCTCTACACAATGAAAATGAAAATAAATGGTAAAAAGTGAAAACTCCCTTTACATATAGTAAATGAATGAGAATTCCTATCACTATCTAGGTGCAAAATTGAACAACTTTACTCATATGCCCCTATCTTGGGCTGTCGAACTCGGATTTGCATGTCATTTGTTATGTTGGAATCCTAGTTCCGCCATCCATCTAACCCAATGCTTTATGCTTTGGTGTTGCTTGAAAAAATGACCCTCACAGTGCATTTCTCATCAACTTTCCCTGAAATATGTGCCCATAGATAATCACATTATTTCTCATTTCCAGACTAAGCAAGCATAAAATAGGGGGGCATATATCTCCCTCGATTTCTTCCCTCATCATGTCTCATCACTCAACCCCCTTAGTGTTTACGACTAGCCTATTTATGCGATTGGTTGTAGGTTGATTTGATTTAGATTATCTGACAAGTGTTCCTTTGTAAGATGTGGTTCCTAACTTTCTGGTCTTGTAGGATTATAGACTGGGGGCTTCTTCCTCTCACATGACAACACTTTGGCTTCCTCTATAGTATCCTTTTGGGTATCCTTTTCATGATTGAAATATTTACTTTCCTTTAGTTGCATATGCACGTAGTCTCATATGGCCACTAAAGTGGGGGCTAAATGTTATGTTAGAAATTGTCCTCCTACATGGAATGGCAAAATTTATCATGGTTTAGCTCCTCTCCTTTAGTGACCTCTGGACCTTTTTGTTTTTGGCCTTCCTATACCTTGATTGACATATATCTAACTAAAGAAATGTCATCTTCTGAAGTAACTGATGAATGAACTTGAGAATAGACTTTAGATCTTAGACATCTTGGACCTCCTAAATGCAAACCTAAGGGAAAAATCAGGGCCTGGACACGAGCACCCGTGCCCTTGTCTTGCCCTATTTTTCTAGGTTTTGAATTATGGCGAGGTGTTGGCTCCTACTATGCACCTCAAGATTCTGATTTCAAATTTTGGTTTTCACACTATTTTGACATGTTATTTCAAATATTTGAATTTCTAAGGTTTGGTATTTAAAGAGAATTGAAAATCATTTTATCACACACAATCTATATGCAAGCATTCTATGCCCAAACTCTGCCATTTTTTGCTATTGAAGATCAACCACTTGAAGCTCTTTGAAGATATTGGAGACTGCTATCAAGGATATATTTGATGGAGATTAGGAATCAAGATCTTGAGACTATCTTTCTCTTCCTAGGGTTTTGTCAAACCTTTTGTATGATCGGGAGAAGGTTTGAAGCCTCCAACTTGAGCTTGGGAATCCTCCATGAATACAATTGCCTCACCTTCTTATTCTACAAGTCTTCATTTCTCTCATCTCCTTGAGGTCATATTATTGTTGTTTCCTTGAGTGAAGCAAAGTGTTGATCTTCCCTTGATGCTTGAGTCATCTAGCATTTTGCATTTTCTGCATACACATATGATATATGAGCACACACATCTGCAGAGCTTTATCATCAGCTATTGTTGAGGTAGAAATACCAAAGATGAGGCTTTACTAAGGAAAGATCCTATATAGCCACAACCATCTTTCTCCTCCTTTTGTATGTGCAGGTCGCATTCGAAAAGATTTGGTGAAAAGGAGAGGCAAAAAAAAAGCATTTGTGGATACAGTCATCGTAGAACTTTGAATTTTGGCATTGCAGAATATTTGAGACAAAAGAGTGGGTGCACTTGTCTAATTGAGCATTTATTTCTAGATCTGGGAACCTCTAAGACCCTCTGATACTTGGTACATTAGTTTTCACTCATCGAAAACTTGCGAGATAAAAGAGCGGGCACCCTTGTCTAACAGACCCTTATTTTCTGGGTATAAACTCTCTATAATCCCTAATCTGTGTTTCTATAATTTGTTTGTCTATACCAATGTCAGAAATCAGTCTGTTACAACATAATTGATAACTAGGGTTTTATGCTTTATGAATGCTATAATCTTGTAGAAACCTAATCCAAGAATCCATCCAATCACAGCTAGCATAAAGGGAGCCTAGGAATCTGTAGCTTGATCCTTCATAGAGAGCAAGTTCAGTTCCTACTTCCTTAATGTTTAGTGAGTGAAATGGGGACTTGCTTTGGCTTAGACAAACTATCATTATCCCACTTTTTCCTCTAAACACTTGATAACAGGTGCATTGTTTCATGTATCCTCACCAATCAGTTTTCCATTGGACTCATAAGTCCTTCTACCACTATCAATGGCTACTTGGTCAATCCTTAAGGCACTTTCCAAGGCTTCTTCGTAGGACTTGTACGGTAACTTTTGAACTTTTTCTCTCATATCCCTATTTAAGGCATGCAAGAAAAGATCACATAATTCACGATGATCCATGTTTGGAGTGCTTGTCAAAGAATAGAGAACTTGTCTCCATCGAGTGATGAAATGGGCTACTAACTTGTTTGATTCTTGTTTCATAGTTAAGAATTCTTGGATCCCTATATTCACAAGTTTGTTCATGTCAAAAGTCATGACAAACTCTCTGATTAATTGTCTGAGTGAATGTATTGAGGCCTCTAGCAAATGATAATACCAATCCAGTGTTATTCCTTCTAACATCTTCAGGAAGATTTTAGTGGCAACTCCATCCCAAGGGAGGAGTTCTCTTATTGCAGTTGTGTAAGCTTTAATGTGCGAGTTGGGATCTACTTTTCCTTGAACTTTGAGAGATCAAGTAATGGTTGAGGTAATGAAACACTTCTTATGATTAGGTCAAGTAGCTCCTTTAAATACTCCAAGTATGTGCCTAAAAAGGGACTTTGTGATTGAGGAGTTGACAACATTAACCCCATCGGTGGGTTTTGATAACCCAATGCTATTGTTTGATTCTCTTGGCTTCCTAGCATTGCCTGATTGTTTTGGACAGGAGGGTTCCCATTTAGGAATGTGTCATTACTCCCATTTCTTGAGTAGTAGTTGAGGTAAGGGGGATTCTAAGATGCCGCTTGGTCCTATTCAATTCTGATGTTTTCATACGATTTTTGTCTTCTTTCTGGGATAGGTTGTTCTACCTCTGAAGTTCTGATTCTTTGTACTAGAATCTCAATTAGGTCTTCTAGAGTGGGACATCTAGGCACTTCCTCATTTCTAGGGTTTTCCTTACAAATGTTGTCACGATTCTATGTTTCTTCTCATATAGCATTTTCCCATTGCTCTTCTCGTATCGCAACTTTTAGGGCTTCTTGAGCATCTTTTTCTTCTTGTAAATTCCATTCTAGCCTTCTTACTTCATCATCAAGATGAGTACTTGAGGTGCTTGTGGATGGTTGGTCCATACAGTGGACTTCTGATCTCATCTATATTCTTTTCACTTTGTGAGGCGTGTTTGGTATGGCAGGGTTATTCTCTCATGCAGGATTGTTGAAAGACGGAGAATGCTCATGTTCCCTTCAATCTTGTTCATAGTATGAATCTTCATAGTCATAGAAGTTTGTGATTGGTGCATTTAGGTCAGGTGGCACATACCCATCGAAAGAGGGAGTTTCTAGTTCCCACAATCCTTAAGTTTAAGTATGGTTCCGTCATATTCGAGGGTGCCATAGACAAGATAGAATAAATGGAACGAGTGAAGGTGAAGGTGACAAAAGTAGAAGTTGTGAAAATGGTTACGAAGATAATGATTGAAACCTTTGAAGTTGAAATGCCAAATGATGATGTTTAAATGGAGTATGAGTGCTAGGAACATGAAAATAGTAACCAAGAGGCCTTAGCCTTTCACGTCAGGTTCACCAAAATATGTACACTCAAAAACATGACTCGATGGCCTGGGGTGGTCAAGTCAGATTTGGTGTGCACATGGATCCTCTCTCCTTGCCACGGGGTGAACCTACACATCACTCTCGCCCTCGTGGAAGTAGCCAGTCAAGAGGCGAGGAGACACGGGGGTGGTCTGGATCAATGAATGGTAGGGGAAAATAGTATTTTTTAGTGGACTAATTCAATTCTCTATAGTCTACACACACTCTCCATTTTCCATTTTTCTTAGGCATGATGACCAAAGGGGATGCCCACTGACTATCAAAAATTGATTAGATAAATCCTGATTGCAACAATTTCTCTATCTATGTTTTTACTATCTCCTTTAGTGTTGGGTTCAGTCTCCTTTGGGGTTGCCTAACTGGTTTAAAGTCTTCAGTGTAGATATGATGGGTGCATATTTTAGGATGGATACCTTTCATGTCCTAATAATCCCAAACAAAAGTTGTAGTATGAGACACAAGAAGGTCAATAAGTTTTGTTTTTTGCTTTCTTGTTAACTAGGTGTTAATGTTCAAAGTTTTTCCTAGTAAACCATAATCTACTTGGTGTCTTGATCAATAGATTGAACTGTCTTGTGCTTATTTTACATTAGATTCAAAGGACAGGAATGTGGTAGCAACATGTGAAAGGTAGCAATGTCTCTATAAAAAGTTTCACCATAGGGAATGGCATTTGCCAAGGAACAGTGTGTTGCTGCTAAAAATTCTCTTCTTGGATCCTCAACAAATTCCATCACATGTTTATCTATAATGATATGAGTAATGTCTTTAGGAAAGTCAACATATATATCTTCCCCCAAGTCTCCTAGGTGTTCAATGATGGTTACTATAGCTAAAGAGGCACTGTTTTTAGTGTTATTAGGTTCATCAATCTGGACTTCACCTGAATATTTCATAGAGGGCTTAGCTAGAGGATATAGAGAGATTTTTGTCATATCTAGCCCATTGGATATAACCATATCCCTAGTTCTGCAGTCAATTGATGCTACTACAATAGCTAGAGATCAAGGGATAAGCATTTCTTTGGTTTCTTGGCTCTAAAATTAGAAAATCAACTAGAAATTCCCATGACTCCACTATGATTGGGACATCACTCATTTTATGATTGCTACTAATTGATCAGCTAATTGTAAAACTGTGGAAGTGGACTACATACCTATAAGAGCTAGTTTTTCTAGAGTGTGGACTATCATAACATTGATTGTTGCTCCCAAGTCAACCAAAATGTTTGATATATCAACCCTTGAAATGTGGACTATGATAACAGGGTTGTTAGGGTCACCATACTTAGGAAGGAGAATTTCTCCAACCAGCAAGTCAACTACCTTACCATCCACCTGAATAGGTTTGGGAAAAAAAAAATTCTACCCTGTGTTTTGACACAATGTTGTTTAATAAACTAGTTGAGTTCTGGGACATCTATAATGGCCTATAGGAATGGAATTTTAATGTTTATGTATCTAATTTCTCGTAACAATTTAGACTCAGTGATAGGCTGAATTTCTTTAGATGAGGTTGGGGAGTATCTTGTTTAAGTCATTCAAGGAATGGTGCCTATTTTTTAGTCTCCATAGTAGCTTCGAAGCGCAGCTTAGAAGAAGTTCTGGAATTCATCTCTAGAGATGTTCTAGAAGGAATCTCCCAAAGGAACTTCAAAGTGATATGAAGATTATTTTGGGGGCACTTTAGCATTAGTAATCTCTTCATGGGTTGTTGTTTAGAGGAACTTGTTGATTCTTGTCCATTAGTAATCTCAACAATCAAAGGAGGAGAGGGTCTTCGTAAAGCCTTTCCTAAATGGAGCTGGAGATTATTCAAATAGATAGCATTTACTCCAGCCATGTTTTTCTAATCAGTTATGTAAATTGTTACTCCTTGTATATTATGTCTGGGGTTTGCTATAGGTTATGTAGGTAGGGGTGGTTGACTAACTGGTTCATTTTGAGTTTGATTTGGTGTATTTGTTGGACCAGTTAAAAGCCCTTGCTGTGGATTTAGATAGCACCTTTGTTGGCCTTGGTATGATTGGTTATAATTTTGTTGAGGACCCCACTATTGTTGCATGTGTTATGGTCCAAACTGGGGTTGAAACTACTGTGGCCAATGTTTATTGAGCCATGGATGATTTATCCATTGTTGATTGGTCCATTGTTGGTTTGACCATTGTTGGTTTTTCCACTCTTATGGCCCCCCTTGAGGAGGATTCATAGAACCATTCCACTGTGAATTCCATTGATTATTTCCCCAATTCAAAGGACCTAAAGAAAATGTTGATTTGGATATTGTTTGTAGGGAAAATTACCAATTTATTTTTGTCCAACATAGTTTGACTCCTCCACCTAAACATTTTTCTTTGTTAGATTCTTCAAGGATGGGAATTGGTCACATTGGTTGGTAGGATGGCTTTTATCACAGATATGACAGATTTTAGTCTTATCTAAGGGACATTCTCATAGAAGATGTTTATTTCTAAATCTTGGATAGTAAATAGACAGTGGTTTAGTTGTTCTATTTTTCGCTTGAATCCCATCTAGACTGGTGTTTAATTGGACCAAAATGATTGTTTTTAAATTATCAAATTCTTCCATCAACTACCCTATGTCATTCTTTCTTGTAAGAGACTTTGAGGTTCTAACTCCATCCTATGTCCTTGAGTAATTCCTACAAATTTCCTCAATTAATGGCATGTCTAGTTTGTTTATGTTTCCTTTTCCCATCAAATCCAGTGCTTGTTTTGAATCCTTCTCCAATCCTCTCAAAAATAAATCTCTAGCTAGGCCATGTTCCAAGGGATTACCATATCTCTACAAGGAAAAAATGAATTTGTCCAGATAGTCTTCTAAACTCTCTTCCTCTTTCTGCTTGGTCCTAAAAAGTTCATCTTTCCTATCACTAATTTGGCAATAGTCTTGATATTTGTCAAGGAATTCAGTTTCTATATGATCCCAGGAATGGATGGAAATAGGGGTTAATCCCATAAACCATATCATGGTTGAATCCTTAAGTGTGGAGGGAAACAACTTTAACTTCTAATTATCAAATCCATAATCATATGTTTGGCATAGGACTTTAAACTCAAACAAAATTTGGTATGGATCCTCTAAAGGAATTCCCCTAAAGGTGGGAAGTATAGATGGAGAAATATTCTTCATGAGGGTATTGCCCTCAGGATCTAAGACTATAGGATAAGAGAAAGTCCTCCCTAGAGTCCTTTCTCCAAGAGGATCTAGATTTTCATTGCCATTATGATTGTTTCCCATGGTAAATAGATCAAGTGGGTTTTCTTGAGAATTAAAGGGTTCTAAGATGCCAGTTTGAATTTCATTATCCTTCTCCTACAACCGTTGGATGTATTCTAAGATTATGTGATGCTTAGGGGATGGAGGAGCAACTAGGTTTAATGGTACTTCCAAGGTGTTAGATGAGGGATTTCCTTCCTCAAAGATATCTAGATCTACCCCACTGCTTTCACCTATAGATTGAGGTTAGGGTTTTTGTTGTTTTATAAATCTACCTAATGAATCCATAGGTCTAACCATACAAAAATGACCTAATTATATTCTAAGAACTGCTAACTAGGGTTTCTACCAACCCTAGATCCCTTACAACAGTGCCAAAAATGGCAAGGGTCATTGCCTACCTTAAATTTAAATAGAATGATTTTCTATGTTGTCAAATCCAGGGCAGTGTCCATGGCTATTTGCAGTAAAAATTGTTCACTAGCAGTTCCTAAACTACTCCTTAAGAATTAAACCTACTTATCTAATCAAGCATCCAAGTACTTGAAAGAATCTTAATCTAGGAATCAAAAATATTACAACTACTGAAACAAATCTACTTTATTAGAAATCTAAAAATAGTAATTTAAAATGGAACAACAAATCTATTTATGAAAATGGTGAATCTAACTAAGTAAATTCAAAATCAATCAAAATAAGAAACTTAACTACTATATACCAGTCTCTGCTCCTTTGGTGGGAGTGGGCCCTTGCTCTACACCTCTAGAAGAAAGACCAAATCAATACTTCATATTACAATTATGAAATTGTCTGCTTTATTTTTGGTGCTTCAAAAAATAGAGTATGTGCTTTTACAAAATAGAGTATATGTTGTTTTTCCAACAATCAATATATATCCTATTATATCTTCCATACATATATATTATAAGTCATAGTTCTGACAAAATATCTCTGGATTATTTTTCTACTAACAGTTTTGGATCAAATATCAAATCCTTATTCTACGTTCTAAACATGCAATCTAATACTCAAAAACAGAGTCATGCAAACTAAAAGAAATTATTAAAGTGACACTAAAGGTATCACTTTAAACAAGAGTTTAACTTGAGTTTAAACAAGCCATGAAGGTCGTTGATAAAAAGTACATAATTGAAGACAATCAGTTCTAGAGACTTCTACGCTCATGCAAAAATAGTCAATTGTAGCTTCTTTTCTCTAGCTAAATCAGTGGCATCGAGAAGGGTGGTCAACATATCTCCTAAGAATCTAGGTGTAATGTGAGCTGATACATTAATTTGTCATCTTCTCCAATATATTTGGCATCTTCTATAGGACTCTGGAGTGTTGGAAGCATCTCCAAAGCTTTTGTTATTACCTCTATTACTAAACTCCAAATCTTCTATTATTACCTCTGATACTGAACTTCAGAGCTACCAAAAGCATCTCCAGAGCTTTCGTTGATCTTTGAAGTCGCCAAAAGCATCTCCGAAGCTCCCTGAAGACATCATTTTTTGCAATGGAAAGATTCCTACACTCAAAATTGTATTTCTAAAAAATTTTGTCAGTAAAAACTTATAACATGAAGCCATTTAATCCCAACAGTTGCTGCAATATTACATCTTCTTTTAACAAAATTAAATAAGGTTTTTATCAATCTTTAAGGTACAATCAAGGGATGCAGTGGTTTTTAGGATAGAAAAAGGAAGATGTATTTGCACTTTTTGTGAGCTCTATCTGGCACTCATCAGATGCTCTTTTCAAAGCCAAGGCAAATCCATCCTTCACTAATAAGGCTTGAAACTTTAGTTTCCATAGAGAAAAATTGTCCAAACCATCAAATTTGTGAACCTCAAATCTGGTAGCCATGCTTCCTATCATTACTTCTCACAAAATGAAAAATCCAGAAATAATTTATGCACAAAACTATGAGCTTTGATACCAACTATTATGAAAATAGTGCAGAAATAAAATTAACACAGTGAAAAGCAATTAATCACACAAAATTGAACAACAAACATATTTACATGGAAACCTAGTTATGTACCAAGAAAAACCACAAGCAAAGGTTTCACAATAATTTTATTTTTCGAGAACAAATTTGTTGTTATAGAATTTTGTAATGTTATCTCTCACAAGCTCGACTAACTAAAACCATGAAAAACATCTATGTTATCAATTCCTTTTCGAATAAGAATTACTACAAATAGAAATGTGCGAATGGTAAAACTGTATGTTGTACACATGTCATGTAGCCAAAACAATTCTCTAGCTCAGCCTAATGGTCTTTCCAAAATTCCTTTGGTATGGCAGGGGAGCTACACACAGCTCCTTGCAACCCCCTACCCTTCACCCTTAGGTTGAACATTTAGACCTTCAACTCCACCGGGCAGGTACATCGAATCACTATCCTAGTACTCATTGTTGACTACCTTATCACTGCTAGAATAAGAAAAACTGACTTCACATACCAATAGATGGTGGCCCACATAATTTAAGGATATTGATATTTTGTTTAAGTGAGAGCAACATTGAAGCCTATCTAATTATGGCATGATTATTATTTTATATGGGATAGGATGTGCTCACAAGGTTATTGGGAGTCAATGTTCATTTTTGTCTCATAGTTGCCTAAGCTCTTAAATGAAAGCATATGAATCCTTATATACATAGTTTTGACCACTAGCCTACTGTTGTCTAAAGAAAGGTTGATTTCCTAAGACCTATGTTAGATTTAATAAGAGTTAATATACCTTTTAAGTACTTGAGCATATGATTTCAAATATGCTATGGAGAACACAGAGGTCTAGGTTTTAGGCTTAGTAGATATTGAATGTTTTTTTTTTTTTTTTTTAATCGAGTAACACATCTTTTATATATTTATGTAAATATTGAACTTATGAAAAAAGTTAATTTTTATTCTTTGAGCCACATATTTGCCATAAATAGCTTGTTTCATGGAAAATATTTTTCTTATTTATTAGAGCCAAATGTTTGCACGAAGATAATTTTGTTAGTAGAGAATTAGTGCTTTGTGCAAGAAAAATAATATTACATGTGCTAGAGATACATTTAGGTAAAAGGATATTTGTTCAGCTTTGAAGCCCAAATGAGATAGGCTTTTATCTTATATTTGAATAGAATAAGAACCATGTAGAAAATTTATCTTCTATTATAGGTATGGATCAAGTGCATGATGCAAATGTGAATAGATGTAAATTATATCTAAAATCTAGGGTATATGTATTCGGTATAAACATATTTTCTCTTTGTAGACAATGAATCTCTTGGCTAAATATATATAGTGTGTTTTCCACATACACATCCTTTGATAATCCATGCTAATACAAATGGATTCCTTGGGTCCTTTCTAGCATATTTATTTAAAATTTGGATCCCTCTCAGGTCTATGAGGTTCCACTTTATTACTTTCTAGATTGTTCCCCACAATCTGTCTGACTCAATGCTTGAGTCACAAGTGTCATAATGCCTACAAAATCTTTGTCTTAGCTTTTGATGCCTTGGTGTCATTTGTTGCCCCTTGTTTTCCAGTTTTGGCTAAGTCCTTGGCCACTCCAAGGAGATTTTGACATCGTGTTCATCATTTCCAAAGACTTCCTTGACCTGCAAATCCCCTATTCACATGGGTCTCACCTCCATCTTTTAATTGACTTCATAGCCCTTTTGTCCTTGTGGTGACTTGGTAGGCAAAGTTCTCACAAGCTGCTCATCATTTTTCTAACAACATAGGTCATTCCTCCTCAAGATGTTGATGTTGTGTTAGGCCACATCTCTTCACTCACATGATTTTTGTTTTGGAGGTTTTCACTAGTTGTAGTGATGCTAGTGTTGGTTTTTTAAAATTCCCAACTTGACCTCAAGAAAATAGATCTATAAAATAGCCATTTCTAGTAACTGATATGTCTCAAGGGATTGGCCAATGAATAGGAAATGGGGTTTCAATCCTTTTCCTATGCACTTTAGGCTCTGCAAGACCAAAGAGGGTGTTCCTTTTCCAAAAACCAACATTGTTTTAACAGTGTTCATTCAAACAGGGGGTTCTAAATACTTGCTCAAAACACTGTTCTAAGGTAGATATGTTCCTTCAAGATAGATTGAAGAATTAATGATAGAGTAAAGTAATGGGCTAGATTCTTAAGCTTCAACATAATTCTTTGCAGAGGAACATGTGAATAAACTAACATCTACTACCTATAACTAAAAGGGAAATTTGTTCTAATATTTTAAATGAGGATAATCAAAGGGGGCTCTAGTATAGTAGAGTCAACAAATAAATATAAATGAAGAAGACATCTCTGTTATTAGTTTCAGTTTACTATGAAGATAAAATAATGCCTTACATTATAATATCTCACTAGTTTTAGAGTTAACCATACTTAGTTTTTGATATTATAAGGCAGCAAACCAGGGGTTGATCCCTTACAAAATAGAACCCACAAAGGGGAAAAAAGGCTCAAAAAATAAAACAAGCCAGAACCACCACTGACAGCCTACATACAGCCAAAATACAATAACAAGATACTAACAGCAAAAAACCAGCTAACAGAAAGCATAGAAAAACTCAGAAGAGATGTCCTCCTCTCCCTTAGAAAGAAACTCCAACATTTTATCAAATTCTTTAACCCTGTCATTATCAGCACCATGAATAAGAACTTCATGTTCTCTCAGCAGGGAGAGATTGTTCATAGCAGTCTTGCATAACATGCTAGTAATGAAATTACCAAGAGATAAGACTCTTTTTTCAAGGAACTCCACCTGGTCCTTCAGCTGAGACAAATCATCAGCACCATTTAATTCCTCAATATTGTCTTCCTCCATACCATCTTGAGCATTATTACCTTCCTCTTGAAACAAATCAGGATCAACATAAACAACAGAGGGAACAAAGTGGGCATCCTTCCCAGTGTTATCAACAGTATCAGTTACCTCCACCTGAGTAGAAATATCTCCCACATCCACATAGTCACCAGTGGGGACAGAATTATGAACCCCAATATTATCTTCCTTATCAAAGGTTTCCACAGGAATGTCCTGACCATTAATTTCTTCTTCACCACTAGAATCTTCAATAGCAATCTTCTGAACATCACCATAATCTTTAGGATCTTCCTCCTCATGGGTAGAGGTTTCAAAATTGCTTTCAGAATAGTCAATCAGCTTCAGCTTGGGAGCCTGTTTGCCAGCAATGCGACCAGACCACCTAACAACAGCAAATTTACCTTCCAGTTTAACTTTTTTGAAATTCTGTGAGGGTCCCTCCCTACCTTGATTGTGCTCACTCTGGGACCTAGAAACCCCAAAATCATCTTTCAAAAGGTTAGACTCTGTTTCAACATCTGAAAGACGTCTCTTAGATTTCAATTTGAATCTGGAGGGAGGGTTTTGAACATTTTTGGTAATAGACTTAGAAGTCTCAGAACAAGGATCACCTTCAAGAAGCTGTTTAGGAGTAGCCAGACTAGTTTTCACCGAGTCAGTAGGGGTATCCTGACCAGAGGGCTGAAGAGAAGGAGGAGACAGAGCTAAATGAAACTGGTATAGTCTGTGAATGAGCCCTTGATGTAAGGGAATAGGCTTCTCACCAAGCTTCTTCAACAGAGTCTTCTTAACATGTTGAACAGAGTGCTCAAGAGAAGAAAGCAAATAGTAAGGAAAACTAATGGTGGCATTCCTTCTAAAATGATTCAACAATGGGAGATGATAGTGATAAAACCTGGTAAAACAACCCTCAAGGGTGAAATACTTCATCACCATATAGCACATGTCAGCCCATGGTTCAGGAAGACAGGCTCTCTCAAAACCACCCTAGTAAGGCACCAACTCCTCACCTTCACCAAGAAATAATTTTTTATTTTGAGCATCTAAAACCCTAGACTTTTTCTGTATCTTTGTACCTTTTAAAGAAAGACCTGTAGCCATAGCAATTTCATTCTCTGAAACCATGAAACTGACATTCCCAATTTGCACCTTACGATTATCCCATGATTGAGCAAATTGAATAGATAGATTTTCGTCATGCCCATTCAGACATTCAAGGAATGGGGTGACTCCTCCTTCCTTAGAGTAATGCCAGACCAAGGCATTCTCTTTGAATTCTCTGCAGTTGTTAGGTTCGGTTCTAATCCTGTCGCCACCCATGATAAAAAACCAATGAAACTAAATGAGCCTGGAGAAGGGATAGGCAGGGTTATTATCCAGAAAACTTCTATCAATGCTGTGGGAAAATTGAGACTTTGATCACAATGCAATGAATATGAAAGGCAAGGAGGACATGATCAGAATTAGGGTTGTCATTATGATAATAACCTGAGGTCCTTACATAATCTTTCCTTATTAAATGGCTATCCTTCATGCATGCAAAGCTGTCCAATCTCACTCTCATCATTTATAGAGTGTCTAATCAGCATGCCCTAAATTAAAGAACTGGCCATGTAGATAAGCCAAGTGAAATGATGAGTAATCATCATATAGTAACTTGTTCTTTTTTAATGATATCCCTAATCTAATGCGGGATATTATGAATTTGGCACCAACAACGCCAGTTTTGAAATTGCTGACCAAAATTTTCCAGGCCATCAGCAACAATATTGCCCTCTCTATAAATATGAGAGAAGGAAATGACAGGAATAGCCTATGAAAGAGTTTGAATATCAAACACAATATCCTTAAGCTGCCAACCACACTCCAAGGCTTTAGACACAGCCTCAATAATAATTTTAGAATCACCCTGAACATGAAGCTGGTGGATACCAAGTGATATAGGCAACTTGAGACCCCATAAAAGAGGAAAGGCTTTAGCAAAGTTATTAGTCTAGTTACCAATTCCTCCAACATAAGCAGTAATTAGAGCTCCTCTAGCATTCCTTATAATTCCTCCACCACTAGCCTTTCCATTTGACTTAGCAGCTCCATCAAAATTCAATTTGAACCAACCTAGGTCAGGGGGAGTCCAAATAGTGTTTAATCTTTTAATGCATTTAGAATCATCAAAAGCTGGAATTTGATTCATAATTCCCTAGTTGGAAGCCACAAGGACTTTGTGTTGAGTAAGAGGTTTGTCAACAATTTTGATGCTAGAATTAGAAACATTCTCCAGGAGAGCTTTAGAAAAAGAATAGAAAACCTGTGAAGAATTGCAAGCAGATTGTCTAAAAATTCTATTATTTCTTTCTTTCCAAAGAAACCAAGCAGCAAAAGGAAGAGCTTGAGTCCATAATTCAACAAGCCAAGGATGGGATAGAGGAGGGATCCAATTGAGAATGAGATCTTTTATTTCCTTATTGCAAACCCATTGTAAACTAAAATTCAAAAAGACTTTACTCCATATCTTAGTTGCACATTCACAATGCAATATAAGATGAGAGATAGATTCCTCTTCTTTCAAGCACATAACACATCTATTAACCAGAGGCATACCCCTTCGTTGAAGATTGTCTTGAGTCAAAATCTTATTATGAACAACAGTCCACCAGAAAAAGTTTACCTTTGGAAGGAGTTTACAATTCCATACCTTCCTCCAAACATAATCTTTAAATTCTTCCTCAATCAGCAAATGGTAAGCAAATTTGACTAAAAAAACCCTTTTTTGTCAGTAGACCAAAAAAGTTGATCATTTTTAGAGAAAAGAGGAATCCTGGTATTAAGAAGAATTTGTTGTATTTTATTAGCCTTGTGAAGGAGATTCAGATTATTGGTACAACATTCCAGCAGATTTTTCCAACTTTTAACCCCTTGGTCTTGATGAATATAATGACTAACTTTGTTGCCAAAAAATTATTTGGCAAGAACACTAATAACTTCATTGCCCAACTATTTAGAAAGAGGACTATCACCTAACCAAGGATCTTCCCAAAAATTTATAAGAGATCCATCACCAAGTTTCCATTTGATACCCTCGTTGATAAGACTTCTAGATTTAATAATTTTATTCCAAATAACATATCCTTGAGGAAGGCCCTCCTAATTAAGGAAAGAATATCTGTCAATGTCCCTTAAAGATTTAGCCTTTATAATAAGACCCCAGTTAGTATCCCTGTTTAAGAAGTTCCAAATAATTTCGGATAGTAGAGCCTTATTCATATTTTGAATGGTTCTAATGTTAAGCCCACCATGAGACTTAGGAAGGCAGACTTTATCCCATTTGACCAAAGAAATTCTCTTTTTTCTTCAGTACCAGTCCATGAGAAAGTTCTCTGAATTTTCTCCAGTTTATCAGCCAAATATCTGGGTATTTTAAATAAGGATAAAAAGTAGGTAGGTATACCCTGAAGAGAGGCCCTCAGAAGTTGTAATTTTCCCTCATTGCTTAACAATTTTCCATTCCAACCCAACAATTTATTTTGAGTTCTTTCAAAGATATTATGCCAAAAACCTAGAGAAACTTCCTTAGTAGTCAAAGGGAGACCAAGATAGACTGAAGGAAGGTCAGCAGCCGCACAACCAAGGATATTGATAATTTTTCTTTGGATATCCTCTGGGGTATTGAAAAAGAACACATTTCTTTTTTGAAAATTAATATGCTGACCAGAAGCCATAGCATAATCATTTAGTAAAGATTTCCATCTGGAGGCTTCTAAAACAGAGGAGATGCCAAAAAGAATGGTATCATCAACAAATTGCTGGATAGGCATAGGAGATAGAGAAGAGGTAGGTTTAATCCCTGTTAAATCTTTAGAGTTAATCTTATTGTGAATAGATTTACCAAGAGCTTCAACTATCATAATAAAAAGGTAGGGGGAAAAAGGATCTCCCTGTCTTATTCCCCTAGAAGGAGCAAAGAAACCCCTTGGAACTCCATTAATAAGGACTGAGTATTTAGCAGTAGTAACAACTTCCTTAATGAGAAGAGAAACCTTATCATTGAACCCAAGCTTCTAAATGATTTTAAATAAATATTGCCATGACACCCTATCATAAGCTTTAGAGATATCTAGTTTGAAAACCATACCTAGGATACAACTCTTATCCATTGAGTGAATAGTTTCATGAGTAGTAATCACAGCATCTAAGATTTGTCTCCCTGGAACAAAACCCTTTTGTGAGGGAGATATAATTTTATCAAGAAGAGGTTGGATTCTGACTACCAGAAGCTCAGTACACATTTTATAAATGGTATTGCAAAGGCTAATAGGCCTAAAGTCAGCTAGCATCTCTGAGTTGGGCTTCTTAAGAACCAGGGCAATAAAGGTATTATTCAGTTGTTTCAAAAGTTTACCAGTTTTGAAAAAATATTTGATAGTAGTGGTGACATCATATCATATGGTGTCCCAAAATTCTTGGAAGAAAATGGGGAGAAAACCATCCGACCCTAGAGCTTTGAAAGGGCCCATAGAAAAGACCACTGTACGAACCTCTTCCTCAGAAATAGGCTTTAAAATATTAGCATTATCTTCTTCAGAAATAAGAGAAGGGATATTATTCAGAAGCTGATTCACAACCTGTGAGTTATTAGCACTTGATCCCTGTTCAGACAACAAATTATGAAAGAAGCTGACAGCATGATCTCTAATCTCCTCATCATCACTAATCATACTACCATCCTCCAATCTTATTCTAGAAATAGAGTTAGATTTTCTATGCTTTAAACCAGAAACATGAAAGAAAGCAGTATTACGGTCACCTTCTTTAAGCCATTGAACTCTAGATTTTTGTTTCCATAATAGCTCTTCTCTATTCATTAAATTCTTCCAATCTCTAATTAAGTATTTTTCTAATTGGAAAGAAATATTAGAAGTATCTCCTTGGGCAATCTTATATTGGATATATGACAGCTTATTGGATAAAATCTTTTTCTGAGAAAAAATGTTACCAAAGTTGTATTTGTTCTAACCATAAACTTCTCTTTTGACATGCATCAACTTTTTAAAAAGTCTGAACATAGGAGTGCCCACAACCTGAAGTTGCCACCATCTAGAAAGAAGATTCCTGAAATCATGATATTTAATCCACATAGCCTCAAATCTAAAAGGAAAGGGACCTCTTCCCTTCTGATTAGCCCATTCCAGAATTAGAGGATTGTGATCAGAAATAGTCATCGACAGAGTAACCAATTTAAGAGAGGCAATGTTTGGCCAATTATTGGAAATAAGAAATCTGTTAAGCTTCACTTGAATCATTTGGTCCCCTTTCCTCCTATTTGTCCAAGTGAAATTCAAGTTCATCAAATCACTATCAATAAGCCCAAAAGTATTTATCAAATCAGTAAAGTCTAACATACTATCAAAGTAGTCCAAAATTCCCCCAGTCTTTTCAGAGGGATAAAGAGGGGTATTAAAATCACCCGCCAACATCCAATACAAATCAGGATAAGAAAAGAGTTGATTAGCCAAATCCTCCCAAAGATTTTTCCTTAAGACCCTAGTGTTAGGGGCATAAACATTAACCAAACTCCATCTAAAGGAAGGCAAAGAGAATTCAATCACCAAGCAATTTTTGTTGAAGAAAGAAAGTTTACCATGAAATCTTGAAGCATTCCACATAGTCACAATTCCCCTAGAGGCACCAACAGTTGGGCTAATGCAGAAGGAAGCATTAGGCCAAATCCTATCAATAATCAGTTTGAAACCTTCTTCAGACATTTTAACTTCCTGAAGTAAAAGGATATCCACTTTGTGATAAAAAAATATAGTTTTTGACCTCAAATTGTTTTGAGGGGTTATTGAGTCCCCTCATATTCCACGAAAGGATTTTCATTTAAATAACTTTCTGGAGTGATTCTCCAGTGTCTTCTACTTTCCACTGGCAATCTCCCTATCTGCTTCTCTTTGTCTGGTTTCTCTCAATGAAGTTCTACCCTTCAAAGTATCTAAACCAACATCAGCTGTCTTTTTTGGTTTTTGACTCTTTTTATTTTGAGATGTCCGCTCTTCATGGTCACTCAATGAAGCAGTAGCTACGCCCAGAGAAGCTATAGACTAATTAGAGTGCTTCTTTGGAGGAGGAAATAGTCCTCCTTGGAGAAAACCTAAAGTGAGTTTCCCTGGAGAAGGGTGAAATTTTTTTTGGGCTGAAGACTGTATAGACACAAAGTTTACCTCATCATCCTGAGTCTCCACCACTCTATCAAATCCCATCTGGGTCTCCCTAGATTTGACAAATCCCATCTGTAACTCTACTTCTTTCTCAAATCTCTTATTTGGGTCTCCTCATATCTGTGAAAGCCCAACTGGGTCTCCTCAACTCTGTCACATCCCATCTGGGTCCCCTCAACTCTGTCATATCCCAATTAGGTCTCCTCAACTTGATCAATTTCCATCTGAGCCTTCTCAACTCAATCAAAACCCATTTGGGTCTCCTTAACTTTATCAGTTTCAATCTGGGGCTTTTCAAGGTTATCAACCTCTAACTGAATATTCTTAACTTGATTCAAAATCTCACCTTCTTCCAGGGTTGGTTGTGGAACATCTTGATTTTGAAGGTTTTGATCCTTCTCCTGATCAGTATTAAGAGCAAGGTCTTCTTTTGAGTGCTCAGCATTAACCAAGGTCACCTCCTTATTCTTCACAACATTTTCCTTATTATTTTCCTCATATTTCTTGAACTTACAGTGTGAGATGAGATGCCCCTTTCTTTTACAATTTTGACAGTAAGTTGTGGAATTCTCATATGAAATGGGTTGTCTCCAGATGCCAAATTTTGAGCTAATGTCAATGAACATGGGCAGAGTCTTATTGATTTCCACATTAACACAGAATCTTGCATAAACAAAGCGAGATTTGGTGCGTGTGGAGTTATCAAGGGTAACAAAACTACCAAAGGTATTAGCAATAGAGCTAAAAATAGATTCATCCCGGTATTCTAAGGGGAAGCCAGGCAGACGTACCCAAACTGGGGCAGTTTTATTGAGATCCGTACTACGGTCAAACCCTAGTTTCCAACAGCCCAAAGAAAGTGAATGTGTACCATAAAGCCATGGTCCTCCAGATAGGATAGCCAGCATGTCTTCTTTGCTGGTAAAGTGAAAAAGGAATAGCCCTCGTGCCATACCCATGACAGTCACATTGCCTTTAACATGCCAACAATTGGAGACCCATTTGCAGACCATCTCAATGTTGGGATAGAGAAAAACTTGCCGACTAGGGCAAGATCCATAGAAGCAACAATTGTATCCACCAGATTGTTAGAAACCACAAGGGAAGACCCTTCAGTCGTCTCTTTATGCTGACAAACCATTGTATGTCTATTCTTAGGAGATTCCACTTGTCCTGTTAGAACTGTTTTCCAGTTTGCAGGCCTAGCAGTGTCTGTAATAGGTAGGGGATTAGAGGTACTGCCACCTACAGTACCCTCCATCCCCAAGCAGCACATAGAAAGAAGAAAAGCAAAACCCTAAAATCCCAAAAAAAACCCTAGCAGAGCGCCTCACCTGGGTTACAAATAATAACCATACTTAGTTATCCATGTAAACCAATATTACATTCAATATCCTCTTATAGCTATTATTTTACTACTTGAGTAAATGCCATAAGAAAAATATACAAACACAGGAAAGATTGTGATGATGAATAAATCGATCATTAATCAAATTGTATTCATAAATGTAACAATGTATACACGAGTCTAGGAGACAGTATACTTTGAAACTCAACAATGATTTGTAAAATAAACTAATACTAAATTACAAATAGCCTTGCAAGTATATCAAAATATTGAACTCAAAATGAAAATTGAAACTAGACAACTAATCTTTATTTCAAAAGCTAAATATATACAACTTCTCCATGATCAGATCCCATACTTTAGACTGAGTCTGGAAAATATGACCTCGAACCAATGCTTTGTCAATAAGCCCTAAATTCTCTTTTATAGAATAAGGGAGCAGACAATCTACATGCTAAAAGACAAAAGAAGTTACACTTTAATTAACCGAAGATGGAGACTATAACAGAATGCAGGTGCAACCATCTCTGAACTAAAAAGAGATGCCTCTATAATAAGAATACCCATGCATGCTGAGGTATATGTATTTCAAACCATATGCTCTCTCACTTTGGTGGGGAATTTTCAAGTTGTGATGTTGATGGGTGGTCATTTGTCAAACGTCGTTAGAACTTAGACACCCCTCACATGTCATCTTAATTGTTTAATAAGAGCATTCACTGCTCTGCCTATACGCCAAGAGTGAGAATAGTTGCAAGGAACAATATTAGAAGAAAATCCCATTAACTGGAGTTCTTCACTTTATGTCTAGTGTCCTTTGCAAGGATGTGATTCCTTCCTTCTAATTGAGTGGCTACCAACCAACTCAACCAGAAAAAACCCAGATGAAATCACATCAGGCTAGACATGGCTATGCCATTCATCCAGTTAGGGTCACAGTAGAAATAGCAACAAAAGAGCTTTATGTCTTCATATGCTTCATCTAGAGAGACAACACTCCCATAATTAGAGTTGATGCTTTGTTAGGAAAAGTAGATGTGGGAGAAAGATAGAGAGAAGAATGATTTCCCTCTGCCCGAGACTTTAATGTGCCAAATCACAGAAATAAGGTGCTACTGGAATCTGGAGATTAAAACTCAAGGTACTCATCCAGATGAAAAGATAGGAAAGAGAAAATCTCACATAAGTTCAATGGATGCTGCTACTATCCCTGAATTTTCCCTGCACCACCTATTCTATAGAAAGAAAACTCCAAGTCTCCTAATTCTGTAAGGGCATATTGATAACCATGAGAAAGGAAGAGAATCCAATAGAATAGGGGAGCTAAAAGAACATATAGAACCAGGGGAAAGCCATGCCATTAGCACAATCAAACAATGTAAAAGGAAACATCCGGAGACACCTATTTATAGAAATTTTGAAAGATCTCGCATACATTTTCTACATCTATGGTTAATAAATTCCAGTCATTTCAATGTATCTTAGCCATAAATGGAAATATTTTGAAGATTACCAAAATGAGCAGATAGATAGAATTTCATCATTTTGCATAACTGAAAACATCACTTCCTACATTGAAGATGCCAGGTCACTTGTCTTGAATTCATCATTTCAGCCTAGTCACCCTGCCATAACTCATCACAAAGTAGATGAAAGGTCTCTATTAAAAATAGGATCCCCAAGGGTCGAGCCTGCATAAGCCAACCTTGCAGTTAGTTCATTCCCTCATAGTGGTGGTGATGGAGACCCTACACATGCTTGAGAAATTAATTTGGTGATGGTGTATCTTAGATCACACGCCAACAGATCACTTCATCAATTTTTTGAATTTGAGTCGTCGATCAATTCCTTATCTATCCTAGATCAACAACGTCGATTTAGTCCACAATGTGAGAAAAGTTTGTCGTTGAGCATCAACCATGGGTATCCAGCCACTTGGACAACCATCTTAACCATGATCCCAAGAAAACCCATCAAATGGTACAGTTAGGACACTCTCCACAGTTCTGCACTCAAAAGATCTGGCAGGAGATTTGATCTATGCGAAAAGGCAGAGAACCATCGGATTGGGTGCATACAATGGGATAATTCCCAAAAGGCATCATCGACCCAAGAGATTTTTCCACGTCACACTTTCATCCACCCAAACAGAACCCCATCCTTCAGCAGCCATGTGTCATGTTTCTATTTTTTCACAGTTGTTTAGTAGGACCCCTTGGTGGAGCTTGGCAGATCGGCAAAAGCCATAGAGAAATCTCCATGTAGCACTTGGGACCCACCACTACTCTTATGTTGCAACTGATGAATGATTGCTTTCCATATGGTACCCTTTCCATAATTCCATAGGCAATTTCCTTATCAATATTTTAACATCGACGGAATGGCGAAGGCGAATCAACATTTGCCACCTGTCAAAAAAGGGGTTAGTGGGTTCCAACCATTAGCATTCATCCTTAAAAACATCCTTCATCTACTAGGAAAGAAGGGGGCATGGGACCACAAAGGTTTAATATCTAAAATATTTTGACACCTTCAGAAAATATTGGGCACGGGCTAGAGGCAGTAAATTGTGGCAAGGGGCCGATAAACAACGTACCTCAAGACATAACGAGGCAACTAAAGACTTGAGAAATGGGCAATAGGCAGTCAACCTAAAAATATAACAAAAGTGATTTTTGTTACTATCAACCAAAGAACACAAGGGTTTAGGGTTTAAGGGGTATTATTGAGAGTATCTTCCTTATGCAAAAACCCTAGACCAGAGACCTTTCAATATGATAACACAAGACTTGGGCCAAATACCAGAACCATGGAAAAAATTTATAAGGTCCCAACAGTGGCTCTAGTTGGGGATGTTTGTTCAACCTGATAGAGCGAGATCACAGAAGAACTTTGGAGGAGCAAACCACAACAAACACATAATAGCCCTAGGCCATTATGCAAGGAAAAAACAAGATCTACCTCTATCAAATATTCTGCTTTCCAGTGATTTTATCAGGTCAATTTTGAAATCTTCATTACAGTGCATTTTACTCCTAATATGGACATTTAGATAACTCATAGGATAATTAAATCCATCTTCTTCAAGATCTCCCTGGCTTCTCTGGTTAAATGATGACTGAAATGTATTTTCATTAGACAAAGGGTTAACACATGGTTCAATCATATCTATCCAACTGAAATAAGTATCCTTTCCTGATTGTTGGTTTTCTTTAAAATTACCAAATAGATATAAAAAATGAAAGCATTCATATTCTACTTGATAATTGATACTGAGGACACCTTTATTATATGTTGAGTTAATGTCAAACCTAAAACAGTCATACTCAACCTTCTTATGAAAATCTAATACTTTGAACTTACTTTCCAGCACAACATCTGACAATTCAATCTAATAGTAAGTAGAGAACTGAGGAGCACAGACATCTAAATTTTGATCCATTAATGAGGAACCTCAAATACCTCTGCATTCTGAGCTAATGTCAATTCATACTCCCCTTGCCTTAGTGGATTAAGAAGGTTAATAACTTTGTTCTCTTGTTCATTTACCTCTAAGGATTCTTCTTCAAAGATTGGATTATTTCTATATCCATAAGGTTCAAGATTTTTTACTTCTGACAAATTTAAAGGGTTATCATTGTTTAGTGGAAAATTGGATTTGTTAATGTTTTAGTATTTTGATGTTTAAATCCTCCTCTCCACTTTACATTCAAGGATCTAGGATCAAGTGGCGAGCACTATCATACCCTAAATTGCTTGTGAGATGTAAGGAAACTTGGATTAGGGAATTTAATTATCAATTTCTCTTCTCTTATGCGCAATTGACCATTAAAACCCTAATTATGCAAATATGGCAATAAACTGATGAATAACAGAAAATGCTCTTGCAGACAGAAGTGAAATGGCAAATCACAGAATACCTGTTTTCAGGGTCCCAAGGCGGAATAGTTGGGGACACTGGAGCGGGCACCCAAGTCCAAGGTACCAGCTTCTTTGCAGGATCTGGACCTCCTTCTAACATTGATCAGCCCTATAACTTCTGTTTCTGGGAACTTAGCTATGGAGGACACTAGAGTGGGCGCCCGAGTCCTAGAAATGCTCTAGTGTCCTACTTTTCTTCAGATCCTGAATCCTTGATGCTTGCCACTCCTTCTTGCAACTTCACTTTTCCCAAATGCGACACCTATAACCTGCAATCACAAGACTTGGTTTGGGGGTTGTGGTGTTTAGAGGCTTGCCTCAGTCAATCCCCAGAGGACACTTAAGTCTTCGAACACCGTTGTCAGATAGAGAGTGCGTGCCCTTGTGAGGTAGAGGCAAAAACCAAAGGAATCAATAATAAAAACACAATATAATGTCACCTTGTAGTGAAGCTCTCGTGGGAGGAAGATGCTCTTCATTCCATGAGGAAATTGATGCTCAAATCTGCAAACAAACACATAAACCACACAAGTCTGCTCTTGCAACACAATGAAAGCCTTGAATCACCTTGAGAACACAATAGCTTGCTAGTAATCATCTAATTGAAATCTAGTTTATAAATGAATGCCTAAGCATGCTTTTATATGCAACTACAAACACTCTCGCCAAGATTTTTGTAATTCAAACTTACTGTGTTGGCAAAGGGACCAACTAACGGTCATAAACCGACACCCAGAAATTAGGGATGCCCCAACATAGGGCAGGACTATGGTGCGGGCGCCCAAATCCTCCCCCCTATTTTGGGTAAGGTATAGCTCAAGGGGTCCTCCTAGGTCCATTTTGTCATGAAACCTAGGTCTCATTCCATCGAGATGCCAAAATATGAACTAAGATGTCCTACATGCATGCTAAAGACCCAGGAGCTAAACCTTATGAGGGAAAAGCCCCCAAGGGGACATTTTTTGATGTTACATTTAGCCACCACTTTAATGTATATATAAACATGAGGCCAATACATGCATTAAAGTAAGGTCACAAACACAACAAACACACCAAGCACAGAGAAGACACGCCAATCACATAGAAGACAGTAACAGGTGCACAAAACATGGAGAAGATAGTTACAGTTATGTAGAACACGAAGAAGACAGTCAATGCATAGAAGACACATTAATGCATGGAAGAAAAGCATGATTTCTTTTCTTTTCTTTTTCTCATATATATGAAATGCATATTCAAGTACTGGAAAGTAAACAAACCTCCCATAATACAGGATGCACTACCCTAGGATGCAAGTCTCTGTATATATGGGGCAACACACACGTAAGACACGCAAAACCTCCCAAAATGTAGGAAACAGTACCCGAAGGTGTTGGTCTCTACATATGGGAAAACAAACACGCCACACAAAACAAGCACGCCAAAACACACACACTTGAAGACATAGAGAAAACACGGTAGACAAGCGATGGAGTGTACTTATTTCTAGGTCCAACACCATCTCAGGCACATTATAGGCACACATTGATGATTGGGCTTTGCCACAACAATCATTGAAGACACGCTTAAGGGTTGAGTTAGTCACAGAACCGCTCCCCGCCTTCGCAAAGGACTTTTGAAAATGACCAGATGTGCAATCTACTCCGAGAAATACACCATCCCCACCTCTGTAAAGGGATTAAGATAAAAAGGATATACACGATATCCCACCTCCGCAGAGGGCTTACATGATTGATTGATTGATTGCAAACAAACTCAGGATGCATGATGCACTACCCTAAGGTGCAGGTCTTTGCATCTAAGGTCAAACACATTGCTAACATCTATAACAGATAGCTTACCTTATATATTCCCCCACCTTAAGGTGGTTGATATCAGGTATCAATATCAAGCACATTAAGGTAGGAATAAAATACACAAGGGAACACGACTTTCACAAAGCCCGTGCCCCTTGAAGGTGACATGTACTTTACAATTGCCAAATGTTCCCAAAAACACATTCTTGCAAGAAACATGTTAGTGTCTACAAAATCATGATAAACATCAACATCAATACATATGATTAACCACACAAAGAGCCAAGGTTATACAATGAATTCGGAGTCTGAGGATAACCGTAGGGCTATATCATGAAGCTCTTTGAATCGAGTATTACCAAGGCCAAATTCAAAGACAAACAAAGGTGCATAGAGAAGCAGTGTTGTTAAGGTTTGTAAATGCGACAGAAACATCACCAAATTCACTACGTGAAAAGCACGAGTGCTTCCACTAGCCAAGCATCGGATAAAATACACAACCCCATCATCATATTAGGAACTAAGTCCATTTGTTGATTGCTACGAAAGGGACACTAGATCCACATTAGTATAAATGTTTGTCGTCATCTGCCTGCTAGATGGAAACACTAGAGGAAAGGAAACAATAAATAAGAGAGGAGAAACAAGTGTCTTGGGGATAGTCACGTAGGAGGGTGCCCCCAGGTCACCAACCGCAACGCTATGTCCGTAAGACACAACACACAACAATGAAAATAGAGAGAAGCAATATAGAGAATGATGATACAAATAGAGGAAGGTCACAACAGAGACAGTCTCCTAGTATCTCGGACCTTATGGGAGAATCAAGGGTCATCCCAGGAGGCCTAAATAACACATAACACATCACGGGGGAAGCACATCATGAGAGAAATAAAGGGTTAAAGATACTTACCTGTAGGGCCTTCATATTATATCTTGGAGCTCGTGAACCTCTTGGAGAGGTATTCGATCATATTTAATGCAAAATTTGAGTGGTTCTTATAGAAGTTTTGTTTGTTATAATGTGATGCTTGTTCCATAAATCCTTGTTTAAATGAGACTTTTTGTTGCTTATGAGGAGGAGAAACACTATTATTTCTGAATGTTGATTGTTGTCTTGCTCTTTTTCAATTTTTAGTGAGTTTTCGTTGTTAAATCTTTCTAGAATGGTAACGGGAATCATCCTGTACCATCGTACTTGTCTATATCGGTTGTTGTTCTTGATTTTCTGATGCATTTTGATTATCTCCCAATCCATATAAGGATAACGGAGGAGGAACCTCAGCATAAATTCCATTTCTTCATGGACGAGGTGGATTATCCACTTGTTTCTTATCCACTTCAATTATTATGACGATACTATCATTGTCCAAGTAATCATCCTCGTCTATTTCCATTAAACCTTGTTCCACCATATTGTTTTCAATATGTTTAGGGAAGGATTAGTGAAGATTTCTAAATTCTAATTCGGCGAAGCAACCAACTTATTTCCATTATCATTCACACCCGATACCTGGATGACATTTGAATCAATAAGGTCTTGTATTTCATGTTTATGACACATACATCGTTCAGTGTCATGTCCTTACATCCGATGATAATGAAAAAAGGCATTAGCATCAAAGTAAGGTCATTGTTTTCTAGGATCAATAGGCTTGATCGGGGGAAGCTTCAGAATGTTATTACTCACAGCTTGGTTCATAATGGAATGGTAGGATTCAGATATCGGAGTAAACTTTCTTGGTTGGTATGATGCTTTCTTTGGATTATTTATAGCAGACACATTCATATTTGGTCCATTGATCTTGATGAAACTCCTATTATTGTTTCTCTTAAAATTGTTTTACGACGATCCACCCATGGATTGACCAACTTGAGCTGATGAGTTTTGGTTTTCATACTAACTAGACGAAAGTTGATAATCACGAAGGGTGGTGCATAAATGTTGAAAGGAGTTATATTTCATCAAAAGGATTTTATCACGAATATTAGGTTGTAAATTTGTAATGAATATCTTTTGAACATCTTTATCTTTCATCTGATACTAAATCTGTGCATAAAGTCCTTGATACCAATTAATGAATTCAGTCAACTTTTCTTTGGTACCTTGTTTGCATTGAACCAAGTCAATAAGAGTGACTTGGGGTCCGATGTTTGCTTGAAAATGTTGTAAAAATTGATCAATCAACTGCAAAAAGGAGGGGGTTGAATTTGGAGGCAATGAGCGAAACCATTCTAAAGCAGTATCTTTGAGAGATCACAAGAAAAGTTTTGCTAACAAATCCTCATCAAAATAAAATCACTACACATAGCTATAAATGCTGCCACATGAATATTAGGATCACCTTTTCCACCATATATTTAAAAGTGGGGAGTCTCAAACCTCTTAGGCATAGGAGTTCTCAAGATTGCATTGGACAGGGGATTACGGGCATGATATGTTGGTAGACTAGGCTATGACAAATTTGTCAAGTTTGTTACCTTTTGTTGTAAAGCAGTCATGCCCTGTAAAAGTTGGTTTAGGATGGCATCATTGGGAGATGCAGTTTGTTGTGAGGAATTAGAATCAAAGAGAGGAGGTGAATGAGCTTGAGATACGAGAGGCAGTGACTGTGGATAAGTTAATGGTGGTTGGACATAATGATAGGTGGAAAATGGTTGCGAGTAGGTAATAGGTGGTTGGAAATGAGTGGAATAGATAGGTGGTTAAGAACAATTATGCATAGAGGAGGTCCCTTTAGGAACCAAATTTTGATAATCAAATCCCACAGCTTTGTAATTAGTGCCATTAGATACTCCAATACTAGTGGTAGTATTACTACAAGCATTTGCATCAATTGTTAAGATTGTTGATGTAAAAGTTGATATTCCTGTAGTTGGTATAGGTATGGATACTTGAGTATGAGATGGTGATAAAGTGTTATTTATCGCTTGTACACATTTGGTCATTGGCATGATATAGGTTTGTACAATATATGCTAGACCACGAATTGCATTTACACCATCTTGTCCCTCTTTTATCAATTCTCTTATATTATGAATTATAGGGACAACTTCTTCAGCTATTCTCTCATTTTCCATAAATGATTGAAATTCAGCTAGCTCTTTATCCAATTTTTCTATGTGCTCATCAGATACATATCATATTGCCTTGATAGTATTATCAACATCATGAAAGGTTTGTTCTTCCATTATGGTTGGAGGATGTATGATATCTTGCACAATTTGGGTTTCTTCCTTTGTAAAGAAGGTGTCCAAAGTACCAACTTCTTCAAGAGCACTAGATCCCATTAACCTTTTACTTATTCTCAAAGGGATATTGTTTTTACGATAGCATGTCATAAAGCTTATACAAAAGTGCACAAACCAAGAGAACAAATCCAAAGAGAAGGATATGAATGACGGCCAAAATGCTCAGTTTTTTGTACCTTTTTTAATGCAAATGAATAGAATAAAGGATGTTGTAAGGATTTTGATCAAGGGAAGAAGATTATATGTCTGATATCAGTCCAAAATAGCAATATGATCACTCTCAACACACTCTTGATGCAAATCCAAGATAATGCCAAGTCAAAACCAAGTCAAAATATAGTGAAAATATGTCAAAATAGGCACTTTTTTCACCAAAACTCAATGCAAAAAAGCATAACAAAGGGTTTTGTGAGGAAAATAATGATGGAAATCAAATAATATCAGTAATAACATCCACTTGGTGCCAAAATATCCAATAGAACATGCTTTTAGTGCCACTTAAGGTAAAACCCTAGCAAAGATGTAGCAAAAATAGGCTATTTTTCACGGTTTTTCAAATCCAAGGCCTAGCAAAGGAGGTGTTGTAAGGAATTTTAGGAGGTAAAAAATAATAATATCACTGATATAAGTCACATCAATCCATAAAATTGATCACAACACACTTGGAGTGCAAACTAGGTCAAACCCTAGGGCAAAAATAGCAAAAATGTGTAGTTTTTCACCAAATTTTCACTACAAGAGCCCGATAAAAGGGTGTTGTGAATCTTTTTAGGAGGGGAAAAAAATTATTACCCTGATAACAGCAAATTAATACAAAAATACTATTCACAACATGCCTATGGTGCAAGTTTATAGAGTCGATAATGCCAAATTTAGTGAAATTTGTTGTTTTTGAAGCCCTAGGTTTGAAATCTTGGGACAAAATGCTATGTGAATGTTTTTAAGTATGATTTATGATTAAAATGACTTAATCTCAAATCTGAAAATGATTTCCAATACTTTTTATGCAAAATGCCAATGCAAATCTAATGAAAATGCATGAAAATTGCTAGTTTTTGTCAAAATTTTCTATGTAAAAATTCAAATATTTTAAATCTAAATGCAAATTTACACTAAAATGCAAGACTAAAACCAAATGTAAACTTTAATGAGCCTCTAAAATCAGTAGAAAAATCTGAAATAAGATTTTACCTACTAACACTAGATTTTGGAATTACTAGGTTTAATGAAAATTATCAAAATTTCTACAAAAGCCTAGCAAATTAATGATGAAAATGCAATGCAAATTATTGAATTTTTGTGTTTTTCTATAGTTTATATTAGATCTAATGCAAAAATCATGAATTAAGAAAATTTAGAAAGAATTGATGCAATTTAGTAAACCAAACAATGCAATTTTTTTTAATTTTCCAAATTTTTTATTTTTTTTGAATTTTTCTCAATGCAATAAAATGAATGACTATATGAATGAATGAAATCAATCCAAATCTGAAGACACACACTCAACAAGTTGCAATTTAAGTCCAAAAACACGGGTTCACCAAAATGTTTAGTGGAAAATTGGATTTGTTAATGTTTTAGTGTTTTGATGTTTAAATCCTCCTCTCCACTTTACATTCAAGGATCTAGGGTCGAGTGGTGAGCACTATCATACCCTAGATCACTTGTGAGCTGTAGGAAAACTTGGATTAGAGAATTTAATTATCAATTTCTCTTCTCTTATGCTCAATTGACCATTAAAACCCTAATTATGCAAATACGGCAATAAACTGATGAATAATGGAAAATACTCTTGCAGACGGAAGTGAAATGGCAAATCACAGAAGACATGCTTTTTGGGTCCCAAGGCGGAACAGTCAGGGACACTGGAGTGGCCGCCCAAGTCTAAGGTACCAGTTTCTTTATAGGATCTGGACCTCCTTCCAACATTGATCAGCCCTGTAACTTCTATTTTCGGGAACTCAACTGCAGAGGACACTAGAGTGAGCACCCGAGTACTGGAAATGCTCCAGTGTCCTACTTTTCTTCAGATCCTAAATCCTTGATGCCTGCCACTCCTTCCTACAACTTCACTTTTCCCAAATGCGACACCTGTAACCTGCAATCACAAGACTTGGTTTAGGGGTTGCGGTGTTTAGAGGCTTGCCTCAATCAAGCCCCAGAGGACACTTAAATCTTCGAACACTGTTGTCAGATAGAGAGTGCATGCCCTTGTGAGGTAGAGGCAAAAACCAAAGGAATCAATAATGAAAACACAATATAATCTCACCTTGTAGTGAAGCTCTCATGGGAGGAAGATGTTCTTCATTCGATGAGGAAATTGATGCTCAAATCTGTAAACAAACACAAACCACACAAGTCTACTCTTGCAACACAATGAAAGCCTTGAATCACCTTGAGAACACAATAGCTTGCTAGTAATCATCTAGTTGAAATCTAGTTTACAAATGAATGCCTAAGCATGCTTTTATATGCAACTACAAACACTCCCACTAAGATTTTTGTAATTCAAACTTACTGTGTCGGCAAAGGGACCAACTAACGGTCACAAATTGACACCCAGAAATTAGGGTTACCCCAAAATAGGGCAGTACTAGGGCGTGGGTGCCCAAGTCCTCCCCCTTATTTTGGGTAGGGTACAACTCAAGGGGTCCTCCTAGGTCCACTTTACCATGAAACCTAGTTCTTATTCCATCGGGATGCCAAAATATGAACTAAGATGTCCTAAATGCATGCTAAAGACCCAAGAGCTAAACCTTATGAGGGAAAAGCCCCCAAGGGGACATTTTCTGATGTTACAATCATAAAGTGGATTATACCTCATATGCATTGTTTCTACATATTCTTCAGTATCACTATCTTGACAGTCTGTATCATCATCTGACTCAGAATTTCCACAACTTTGATATGAATATTTTGATAAATTTTCCTCACTTTCTGTATTGTTGGTTGAAACCAATTCTACCTGATATTCAGGCTCAAAACCAGATGACTCCCTAGGAGGTGAAACCTTTTTGTCTGACATTAGATATCTCCTCATAAACATAGGAAACATCTTCAAAATTTTCTACACACTCACAAGGCATCTAGAACTTTCTTCATTACCCATACATCTTTCAATAGAATCATCCTTTATAAGGGTGTAATCTATTTCCTCATTTATTGTTTGTCTATGTGCCTAAATATTATTTATCTCATGAGTTGTTCTATAGGGATTTGGGCATATCCATCCATCCTGACTAGGGGGGGAATGAGTGATGGAATTGTATAAACTTTGAATTCCATTTTTCTGGTCACAAACAATACATTTCCTAGTATTTTTCAAATGTCGAGTTCCCTATGTTGACTGAGCAAATAAGGACTCTTTTGATCTATTTGTTTATTTCCCTTTTGGCAAATGAGAACACAATTAGATTTATTTCTCTCAACACAGTTATTCCCTATGGACTCACACTCCTTTGTCCTCATATGTTTTAGATTGTTCTCTATATTCATGGCCAAAGAATATGCTTATCTCATAGTGGTAGGGTTTATGTCTCTCAAAAGATAACTATCCTCTTCATTGAATGCACCTAGATATATGATCAGACACATAGCCTCATTAGGTCTAGTATTTTCAGGGATATCCCTTACTATTTTGGCAAATCTCAAATTAAAAGTTGGGACTGATTCCTTTTCTTCTTTTTCAACTTGAATGAGCCTTTTAATCAACAAACTAACATCTATTCTTTCACTGAACTACTCCATAAAAGCTACTTTTAGATCTTGCTAGGAAGAAATAAATTGATTGGGTAAATATGCAAACCAATCTCTAGCTTCTTCTTTAAGGGTTTGAACAAACAGCTTTATGATTACATCCTCAAGATCTATCTCATAGTCTCCCGTTAAGTAACAAAAATATTGTAAATGGTTGCTAGTTTTTTTGGATTTGTCATTATTGAACTTTGGTGTCTAATTTCTAATGTTATCTGGAATATGGTTTGGAAAACCACAAATATTACTGAAATCTATAGCTTTATACCTTTCCATGACAAACCTTCTTTGATAACATAAATGTGGTTGCATAGTGCAAATTTTTAAACCACTGGGTTCTTATAGGAATATACAAAAAATATGCAACCCTTTTCTTTTATCTATTATGCATATTTATTGAAATATTTAGAAAGTTCTTCAAGCCTTGTAAAATACCTGAAAAGAGTTTTGCTACGGATGTAAACTTTATCTTGATAAAAAAAAATCAAGAAAACCAGACTGCTTTTACCAAGTTCCTTCTTCATAGAGCCGCCACCTCTGCACATAGAGGAATAAACATTGAAAGAATAATACTCCTTTGAATCAACTTTTGTTCTGAATTATCTCCCATATTAGAGTCACATAAAACATCCCTACACATAAGTTTTATGTAGCATGCTTATCTTTGTCTCAACTATGAATGAAAATAGTAGAGTCGCCACCCCTTTTATAAGGAATATAATAATTTGACTTATGACTCTCAGCAATAAATATGGGGATATAATAATTGAGCTAAGACCTTAGGATAAGACATAGTTTGAAGAGTTCCCTAGTAGAGTAGCCAATATGTTGGTTGTTTTAAATTCCCAACCCGATCTCAAGAAAATAGATCTATAAAATTGTCATTTCTAATAATTGATTTGTCTCGAGGGATTGGCCAACGAATAGGAAATAGGGTTTCAATCATTTTCCTCTGCACTTTAGGCTCTGCAAGACCAAGGAGGGTGCTCTTTTTCCAAAAACCAACATTGTTTTAATAGTGTTCATTTAAACAAGGAGGTCTAAATACTTGCTCAAAACATTGATCTAAGGCAGATATGTTCCTTCGAGATAGCTTGAAGAATTAATGATAGAGTAAAGTAATGGGCTAGATTCTTAAGCTTCAACATAATTCTTTGTAGAGGAACATGTGAATAAACTAACATCTACTACCTATAACTGAAAGGAAAATTTGTTTGATATTTTAAATGAGGATAATCAAAGGGGGCTCTAGTATAGTATAGCATTCTTAACGGATCAGTGCCTAGTTCAAGGGTCATAGAGTCAACAAATAAATATAAATGAAGAAGACATCTCTGTTATTAGTTTTAGTTTACTGTGAAGATAAAATATTGCCTTACATTATAATATCTCACTAGTTTCAGAGTTAACCATACTTAGTTATCCTTGTAAACCAATATTACATTTGATATCCTCTTATAGCTATTATTTTACTACTTGAGTAAATGCCATAAGAAAAATATATAAACATAGGAAAGATTGTGATGATGAATAAATCGATCATTAATCAAATTGTATTCATAAATGTAATAGTGTACACGAGTAGGAGACATTATACTTTGAAACTCAACAATGATTTGTAAATAAACTGATACTGAATTACAAATAGCCTTGCAAGTATATCAAAAGATTGAACTCAAAATGAAAACTGAAACTGGACAACTAATCTTGATTTCAAAAGCTAAATATATACAACTCCTCCATGATCAGATTGATCCCATACTTCAGACTGAGTCTGGAAAATATGACCTCGAACCAATGCTTTGCCAATAAGCCCTGAATTCCCTTTTATAGAATAAGGGAGCAGACAAGCTACATGCTAAAAGACAAAAGAAGTTACACTTTAATTAACCGAAGATGAAGACTATAACAGAATGTAGGTGCAACCATCTCTTAACTAAAAAGAGATGCCTCTATAACAAGAATACCCACGCATGCTGAGGTATCTGTATTTCAAACCATATGCTCTCTCACTTTGGCGGGCAATTTTTAGGCTATGATGCTAATGGGTGGCCGTTTGTCAGACGTCGTTAGAACTTAGACACCCCTCACATGTCATCTTAATTGTTTAATAAGAGCATTCACTACTCTGCTTATACGCCAAGAGTGAGAATAGTTGTAAGGAACAATATCAGAAGAAAACCCCATTAACTGGAGTTCTTTGCTTTATGTCCAGTGTTCTTTGCAAGGATGTGATTCCTTCCTTTTGATTGAGTGGTTACCAACCAGCTCAACTAGACAAAAACCAGATGAAATCACATCAGGCTAGACATGGCTACGCCATTCATCCAATCAGGGGCACAGTAGCAACAACAACAAAAGAGCTTTCTGTTTTCATATGCTTCATTCAAAGAGGCAACACTCCCATAATTAGAGTTGAAGATTTGGTAGGAAAAGTAGATTTGGGAGAAAGACAGAGAGAAGAATGATTTCCCTCTGTCTAAGACTCTAATATGCCAAATCATAGAAATAAAGAGCTACTAGAATCTAGAGATTAAAACTCAAGGTCCTCATCCGGATGAAAAGATAGGAAAGAGAAAAGCTCACATAAGTTCAATGGATGTTGCTACTATCCCCAAATTTTCCCTGCACCGCCTATTCCATAGAAATAAAACTCCAAGTCTCCTAATTCTGTAAGGGCATATTGATAACCATGAGAACAAGAAAGAGAATCCAATAGAACAGGGGAGAAAAAAGAGCATACAGAACCAAGGGAAAGCCATACCTTCAGCACGATCAAACAACATGTAAAAGACAACATCCAAAGACACCTATTTATAGAAATTTTGAAAGATCTCGCATACATCTGCTACATCTATGGTTAATAAATTCCAGTCATTTCAAGGTATCTTAACCATAAATGTAAATCTTTTGAAGATTACCAAAATGAGCAAATAGATAGAATTTCATCATTTTGCATAACTAAAAACATCACTTCCTGCATTGAAGATGCCAGATCACTTCTCTTGAATTCATCATTTCAGCCTAGTCACCATGCCATAACTCATCACAAAGCAGATGAAAGGTCATTTCTGTTAAAGACACGGATCCCCAAGGGTCGAACCCGCATAAGCCAACCTTGCAGTTAGTTAATTCCCCCGTAGTGGCAGCAATGGAGACCCTGCACATGCCTAAGAAATTAATTTCACGATGGTGTATCTCAAATCACGCGCTAACACATCACTTCATCAATTTTTTGAATTTGAGCCATCGATCAATTCCTTATTTGGCCCAAATCAACGACATTGGTTTAGTCCATAATGTGAGAAAAGTTTGTTGTTGAGAATCAACCATGGGTATCTAGCCACTTGGACAGCCATCTTAACCACGATCTCGAGAAAACCCCTCAAATGGTATAGTTAGGACACTCTCCACAATTCCACACTCAAAAGATTTGGTAGGAGATTTGATCTCTGCGGAAAGGCAGAGAATTGTCAGATTGGCCACATGCAATGGGACAATTCCCAAAAGGCATCATCAACCCAGGATATTTCGCCATGTCACAGTTTCGTCCACCCAAACACAACCCTATCCTTTAGAAGCCATGTGTTATGTTTTCACTTTTCTACGGTTGTTTAGTAGGACCCCTTGGTGGAGCTTGGCAGATCGGTGGTAGCCATAGAGAAATCTCCATTTAGCACCTAGGACCCACCACTACTCTTATGTTGCAATTGATGAACAATTTCTTGCCAACCGTCGGTCTTTCCATAGTTTCGCAGGTGATTTCCTTATCAATATTTTAACATCGACGGAACGATAGAGGCGAATTAGCATTTGCCACCTATCAAAAAAGGGGTTAGGGGGTTACGACCCTTGGCATTCATCCTTAAAAACATCCTTCATCTACTAGGAAAGAAGGGGCCATGGGACCACAAAGGTTTAATATGTAAAATATTTTGACACCTTCAGGAAATATTGGGCATGAGCTAGATGTGGTAAATTGTGGCAAGGGGCCGGTAAACAACGTACCTCAAGACATAATGAGGCAACTAATGAATTGAGAAATGGGCGATAGGAAGTCAACCTAAAAATATAACAAAAGTGATTTTCATTACTATTGACCAAAGAACACAAGGGTTTAGGGTTTAAGGGGTATTATTTAGAGTATCTTCCTTATGCAAAAACCCTAGACCAGAGACCTTTCAACATGATAACACAAGACTTGGGCCAAATACCAAAACCATGGAAAACTTTTATAGGGTCCCAACAGCTAGCATCCTCTCATATGTGCCAACCATTGATTTTTTGAAGACATTCGATGATGTTGGTTCCTTCACACTATCCCCTCTATGTGCTATAAGATCTAATGATTTGGAGCCTCTCAACTAAGTAGAGAATTAATATCTTGACCAAATATATAGTGTGTTTGTAGCATAATTTTTGCACACACTCCCTTTGAGTAATCCATGTTAATAGAGATGGATTCCTCATCCTTCAAGAAAATTTATTTGAACTCCAAAACACTCTTGAATTTGTATGGTTCCACTTCTTCAAGTCATAAATCATTCCCTATAATCCATGCAACTTAGTGTGTCAGTCATGGGTGTCATAGTGCCTATTAAATTTTTCTCTTAGCTTTTGGTGCCTTGGTATCATTTACAACCCCTTGTTTACAAATTTTGGCTAACTCCTTAGCCTCTCCAAGGAGCTTTTAGCATCATGTTCATTAGTTTTAGAGACTTCTTTCACCCATAAACCTCATGTTCATGTAGGCCTCACCTTCTTTTGATTGGATTTGCATCTCTTTTTGTCCTTGTAGTGACTTAACAAGCTAAGGTTCCCATGAACCATTCATCATTCATCTGAAGATGTGGGTCATTCATCCTCAAGATGTGGAGATCATGGCAAGCCCCACCTCTTTGCTCACCTCCTTTTTTCTTTCAAAGATTTTCATTTATCACAACAACATGCTATCATCCTCTTAAATGTGCCAAACATTGATTTTATAAAAGACATTGAATGATGTCACTACCTTCGCACCATCCACTCTATGTGTTATTCTCCTTGACCCCATGGTTGTCTTGAATTTGACTACTTCCTTATGGTTTCAAAAACTTTTGAGTCCCCACTATGTTGGAATTTTTTGGATTGTGCTAACCATTGGTTCAAAAGCTACATATAATGATTTAGAGCCTCTCATCCCTTCCCACTATCAAATGAAGTTGGATGGGCCCTTTTCAAGAATATTCACATGGAAGATATCTTTCCTCCTTTGCACTCTTCCCATTTCCATTGAATGCATTTGACCCTTGTAGCTAATTGGTGCCAATTCAATGTGGCACATTCTACCCATGTCTAGAATGTGCTCTATTATCCTCAACAACCATTGATCGCGAGCTCCCACCTAATATTCCATATTGCTGATTGGGATTAGTTCTCTACCGAATAGTATGGGCATGCTTCTCCCAAAGATAATAGGTGGTGCATGCATGCAAGGAATCCATCATAGTTCTAGTTGTCCACAACCAAATTTTCTAATTGCCCATGTGTGCCATCTCATGTATATCAATCTAGTAGCAATTAAAGATTATACAACAAATGTTATGGCTCCTCCAACATTTGTCCCTCTCTTCTCATTCTCTATTCTTTTGTAAAATATTCCAAAGCTATTGTAGTTGCAATTGCACAAGCATTACCATAGTTGTATAAATAAGGGTCATGCCCTCTTGTAAATATCTTCTGAATTTCTACTGTAAAATCATCTTTGGATTTCTATACTAAAGAGTTAATTGGTCATAATCTATTATCATGTAGGAAATGTGAGTATGTTTTTTGCTACTCATCTCAAAGAGTACCCCTTTGTTTGATATTGTGAATGTATGTGCGTATGTATGCTTATGCCCCCAAATATAAAGTGAATTGTATATATTCATTGAATGGCCACTTTCCATAAATGTTAGTGGATGTCATTTTGTTACAAGTAGGCTCACATAGTGTAAGTTGAGGCAACCCTACCATAAGCATACAACTATTCACATAGTAGAATTGGTTGTGTGTTATAGAGAAAGTTAATAGGTTGCCCTTCTTTGGTGCCCATTTTCCCACTCTTTTTATTTGTTTCTCTAACCATGTCTCCTTCCTGAACCCTTATCCTACTTCTATCCCTTTCCCTTTACTAGTTAACTACGGTAGGCTAGATGATATAGTAGTTTTCTATTTTTGCATCATTTGTAGTGGTAGCATGTGTTTGGTTAGTTTAGTTTTAAGTGTATAATATAAGAGGAAGCCAACCTTCTCTAGAGTTTTCTACATAATTATTTGAAAGCATTTGTTGATGTGTGGGTTCCTTGACTATCAAAGCTTCTCATGTACTAACAAAATTAGCTAACATAGTTTACATTTTTGTTGTATATAGTAAGTTGTGGTCACAGTAATAAGGTTTGAATATCTAAGAGGCTTAGTGTTGATGCTTTTCTATGAGTACAAGGACTTCTCCCTATTTCTATGAGAGCTTTCTCCCAACATTTGTAGTTGAAAATTCACCAACAGTTAACTTTTTAGCATGCCTGGTGGGACTCAACTTAATCTTCCCATTGTATTTGATATTTAAAAATCTTATATGTGCTTCTTTGTGTTCACACTTTCACTAGATACTATCTTTAGCCCTGGTGAAGATTGAGAAAGCTTCTCAATTTCAAGAAGTGTACATTCACCTAGCGACTCCATTTCTTTAGCTCTTCCATAGATCGTGTGCCGCTATATGAGACAAATCCTAACTAGATCTCAAGAAAAAGAAAATTTTCTAGGTGAGATCAAACTAGAAGAACTCCCAACTTTAAGGAGAAATCCTAGATGACATCCTTATCTAGGTCCAACACCATTTTCCTTGTATTTCCTCTACATCCACCTATGGATTTTCCATTGAGGAATGAATATTTTGTTCAATGGGACAATGGTGGCCCTCTTAAACTCCTTAATGGAGATGAGCTACTAACTATTGCAATGAAGGGTCTTCGCTTGTTCAATGGGGAAGCATTTGTCACTCTAGAGGAGCACATAAAGGACCTTACTAATGTGTGATTATTACACCACATCATTGATGAAAATGTTGCTCTGAGAATTTTTACCAGCTCCTTCAAAGGTAAGGCCATAGACTAGTTCCACACACTTGAACATAAGAGTGTATGAAGTTGGGATGGCCTTGGAAGGCTCGTCTACAAATGTTTCAAGGGGAGATTTCATTTCAATACTGGAACAAATCTTTCACATAAAGAGAGCCCCTCTTGAATCTCTCTTTGACTTTAACCTATGCTTCTAGAGAACCTAGGAAAGGATTCATTTAGAAATCTATCCATCTATAGGCGCAATTTTTATATATTATCTCAAAGCCATCAATCATGACCTCACTCTGATGATTCAATCTTTAAGAACCATTAAGATTAACAATGCCTTCAATCTAGCCCTTTAAGTTGAAAATAACTTAATCCTAGCTAGAAATATTGTTCTCAAAGCTACTATTCCCATTTTACTAGATATCACTCCTTCCTTCCCCCTTCAACCACCTATCATTCCTATGCAAGTACAATTTCCTCCTCTTATCCTGATACCTACTCCCTCGACTCCCCCAAGGAAATGTCATTATCTTCTAGTCCCAAAAATGAAGAGTTTAATAAAATTTTATTAGAGACAATGTGAGGTATCACTAACAAGTTGACTTTAATGGAAAGACACCAAGGTCAATAACCTTGAGGATATTAGACTAGCAGCTATTAAGGCTACCCATTAAATTATTAGTCATTCCAACAAAAACCAGCTCAAGTTACCCCTCCCCCTCCCTATCCTTGACTAAATCCATATTCATCAAGAAATAATAGACAACCCAAAGTCATTGTGCCAATCCTTTTGCAAAACATTATGACAAAGGAAACCCTAATTCTTAAATAATGGTGCATGCATTGCAATGTCAAACATTATTTGGTCACTTGTGCGCAATACCATGAACACATTCAATCTACTTTAAAGGCTTTCACCATACAAGACCCAACTACTATATTATAATGGAGGAAGCTCATAAGGAGTCTCCCAACACCTTTAAAGTAGCTATGATGAATTTTAAGGCTGACAAAGTTCACAACTCGGGAAGAAGTGTGTTTGTCAATGAGCCTACTCATGACCACTTCACATGAGCTAAGAAGAGAGCACTAGCTAAAGTTAGTCACCCCAACAACTTTTCTAATTCATCACACTTTATGAAAGTGAGACTTAAGGTTCCTAAAAAATTCAAAGGCAACTCCCTTGCCTCCCCCAAAAGTGACATTGAAAGCTACAATTTAGCCCGATTCAATTCAGAAGGCTACTCCTTATATTGTCGAGCATCCAACTTATGCTTCTTCCCCCAAGGTTACCACCCTTGTTCCACTTCCCATCTTAGAGAGACCACAAGGATTATATGTCAACCATGTGCCTATCAACTATTAACCTTTTAGCATGTAGTAGAACTAATGAAAAAAGTCTCCAAAAAATTTATCTATGTGGGTAGCTTTGTCCTTGCCTAGAGAAGTCAAGTTATTAAGAGAAGCCCTCAAGTTATAGAAGGAAAACTAGGTGACAAAACCCAATAGTTGGGGTGAAGATCCATCTATTGTCTACATCACGAAAGGAAATGAGGTAAAACCTAAACCCAAACCCTTGTACCTTACTCTTATTTTTAAACATAAATTGGTTTACGATTGTATGATTGACTTTGGAGCAAGCAACACTATCATTCCTAAGTTAGTTGTTGATGTTCTCGAACTCACCTATGAGAAGTTGTCAAAGGAATCACTAAGTTGGATGGTATTCATGTTCCCACCATTGCTATCATTAAGATCTTCCTTCTTACATTGCATTCATGCTTGAATGCAACAATTATGTAGGATATGTATCTCATTAACCTACAACCATTCTTTAAAATCTACTTGTATAGAGATTTCACTCCAAAGAATGGTTGGTTATGTATGTCTTGATTGATCACATATTATGAATCAAAACTACTATGATGTGGGTTTTCAAATTAATAATGAGGTGATTTTGCTCCATCATGTGGATCCTTACTTCACCTCAAAATCAATGAATACCCCAAAGTCATGGCTATCGTGCAACAAATTATGAACACTTATGTCTATAATTCTAATCAAGAAAACACCCATCAAGAGGCTAATTTAAATAGTTCAAATGAACATGAGACCAATCGGATGATTGATTATGAACTTCTTAACCAACAAATTAAGAGTTTTCATTTGTTTTATGACTTGGCTCTCCAAAAACTTGTGCTAATTAGGACGAAGTTATCGTGCCTCATAGGCTCTCAAAAGAGGAGGAAAAACACTTGGATAGTATCTTTGAAAATATTTTGATGGTGCAAAATTAAGGGTTTGAGTCTAGGTGCAAATGTGGTTTTTGTCTCTCCTTCCAGGGGTAATTATTTCCACTCTTTTAGGCTTCAACTCCATTACACCAATAACATCAATGTTGAATACAAAGCACTTCTTCAAGGATCGTAGATAGCTAAGAAATGAGGAATCAAAAAGTTGTTTGTCTTTGGAGACACTCAACTCATGATTAGGCAAGTTCATTCCATTAGTTCCACCAAACATCCCTAAGAAGGGCATATAAAAATCAAGTATGGGATTTTATTAAAAGTTTTGAGGTACTCAATATCTAAGCAATCCCATGACTCCTAAATAAATTAGTTGATCGGATTGCCACATTAGGCACCAATTTTGATCTTGTTTCTAGCCTCTTCAATTAGCAGTGGACCCTGAATAAGAACCATATGTCAATATGGTTGATCAACCTTCTATTCCTAATAATGGTACCCACTAGAATTTTTTGATAGTGACAAAGACATCATACTTTTTATTAGAATGAAGTTGAATTCTTAATTGATCTAAGGGAAGACTACCTAAAGCTTACAGTGATCAGATCATGCAACAAAGTTTTAACAAAATTCTAAAAGGACTAATCACCCTAAATAATGTTTCTAAATCCAATGAACAAATGAAATGAAAAGATCAAAGTTCTATGGTCATCAAACCTAAGCTCTACAAAGAATGTGAACTCTTTCCAGGTAAGAATATCTTGCTAGAAAATACATTGCCTGATGGATTTGAAAGTATCTTCGTAACTCTCTCAAAATTTCAAATACATCTAGATTTGGTCTTATGATGATCTCAAAGTCTATGATAGGGATGTCATATAACACATTGTTGAAACTAACCCTCTCACATGTCCTATGCAACATAAATAGTGACTAGTGAATCCTTGTATTGAACCAATAATGTGAAGGGAGCTCACCAAGATGATTGAGGCTAAGACTGTCTTTCTCATTAAGAACTTTACATGGTTCTCTAATCATGTTCCTATTTGAAAGAAAATGGTGATTTTTTTAATCTCAACTAAGCTTCTCTCAAGAACCACTATGTTGTTCCCCAAATGGATCAATTTTTGCAAAAGGTGGCTAGTTTGACTATGCACTCATTATTGGATTGTTTCTCTTGATATAACCAAGTCTAGGTAAAGGATGCATGGATCAATTCAAGATAGAATTACCATTGAATGGGGAACTTTTTCTTATCATTATATGGCTTTTGGTTTGACCAATGCAAATGCCACCTTTCAAAGAGCCATGGACATTGCCTTTGAAGGCATTATTAATGAGTATATATTAGTATACTTGGATGACATGTCATGATAGTTTTAAAAACACATAAGGAACACCTTTCCCACTCATAAGAAGTGATTTGATGTTGTCTTGAATTTGACGTTTTCCTTATCCCAATGAAATGCATTTTCAATATTCCCAAATAAAAACCGCTAGGAAATGTTGTAGCTAAATATGGTCTAGCAATAGACCTAGATCATGTGAAGGCCATAAATGAGATCTTGGCATTGCCTCACATAGAGAAAAGCCTTCAATATTTCACTAAAAAATTAACTTTGTTAGGAATTTTATTTTTAACTTCATGGGGCTTGTGAGGTCCATCATATCATTACTAAAAAAGGATGTCAACTTTTTATGGACATTCAAAGCAAAAGAATCCTTTTGGCTCATCAAGAAATCTATCATGGAAGCCCCAATTCCAATCAATCTTGATTTCTCAAAGGACTTCATTCTTCATGCACACAACATAGACTTTAGCATAGTGATTAGTCTTACCCAAAAGAATGCAAATAGAGATGAGTATCTAGTAGCAATCATGAGAGCCAACCTCAATGACTACAAGGAGAGGTACATGTTTCTAGATAAACAAGTGTACGATCTTATGAAATCTCTTAAAAAAATTAGACACCTCATCTCCCATAGAAAAGTGCAAGCATTCACAATCCACTCTAGTGCGAGGGATTACCTCCTCCATGGGGAGATAAGTGAGAAAAGAGCAAGTTGGATCACCGAGATAATGGAATATTGTATTGAGATCCAACCAACTAAACTAGTCTAATGTTGAGGCTTATACCAATACCTCACAAAGAGTCTATCCACTTCAAAGTCATCGCAAGACGATGCCCCTAAGCTATGGAATTCCCAACCCAAGAGTTGTTGCCTACTCTAGACACTATTGAAAAGACTAAGTTTTTAAAATCTAGAGATATCTTGAGATGGGACAAATCTCATACAAACTTGATAAGACATGGAGATGAAATTTTCACCTCTCATATGTCAATTACTGGCTTATTGATGGAGTCATGTTCAAGAATATCAATGGAGTCTTGTTAAGATGTATTAAACCTAAACAAATAGATAGACTAGTATGCAAGTTCCATAAATGACTTGTAGGTGGCCACTATTTAGCTAAGACTACATCCATAAACATAATGTGAGCAATATATTTCTAGCCTACCATGTTTCACAATGCACATATGTTTGTATGAGCATGTGATCCTTATAATAGTTCATTGGAAGGAAGATAAATACCCCCTTTTTGCTTAAACCCATTTTGGCAATCACTCCTTTTCAGTAATAGGGGATTGATTTAATTAGTACCATCAATCCTCCCTCTAGAAATGGACATAAATGGATCTTGACTATGATAGATTACTTTACCAGGTGGACCAAAGTAGTTGCCCTCAATGATGCTAAGGAGGATCGAGTCATCAATTTCCTAGAGGAAATCATAAGACAATTTGATGCCCCTACTACCATAATCTCAAATAATGTGAAAGAATTCATGGGGTTGAAATTCACTCAAATTTCCTCAAAATATGGTATTTACTTGAAGACCTCACTAAATTATTACCCCTAGGGTAATGGTTTGGCAGAGCCACCTAATACAAATTTAAAGCAAATAATTGGCTAGACTATCAAGGATAATCTATGAAAATGGAATTCCTTACTATGTCATACCCTTTGGGTCAATGACATCACTAATAAATATGCCATAGGCACTTTGCCTTATGCACTACTCTACGATGTGGAGGCACAATTGCCTATCCATACAAATCTTCCTACTTCTAAGCCATTAAGAGCAAAAGGCCTTGTTGAAGCCTCTCCAATTGATGTTAGGCTTGTAGAACTCCTTTAGCTTCAAGAAGCAAGAAGGATTTCTTCCAATCAACTTGAGAAGCATCAAAAGATCATGAAATGCTTGTTCAATTGGCACACAACCCCACAAGGCTTTATAGTTGGTGATGTAGTCTTCAAATGGGAAAAAAATTAGGCTAAACTAGGCTTTCATTAAAAGTTAAATCAACTTTGAGTAGACCTTATTAGATCACCATGGCTCAAGAAGGAGACACATTTGAATTATCCAACATGACAAGTTTCACCTTTCCAATTTCAATTAACGATATCTACCTCAAATCCTATTCCTAAGGAAGGTGCCCTCATTTGTCTTGTATAATAATGTATACTTTCATTCTCTTTTCCCCTCCCTTATCTATATCTCTTTATTTTCTCCCATTTACCATTTTCCCATGTATATAATCACTCCTTTACATTTTTTTTCCTCCCTATCAAGCTTGTTTCCTTATTAGCATGTTGTGACCCCTTTCATGGCATTTGTATGACATCTATATCCTTCTCCCTTTCCTCTCAAGCCTATTTTCATATATGTCCTCCTAGTTATTCAATATGAGTGTAAAGTGTTTGTCCACTATTTACCCCCAGCATGAAAGGTTTATCCTTGAGGAGCCTCCTAATCTAACCTACATGTAGAAAATGGCCAAGGAGAGGTAAATGAATTAAGCTCACAAGTAGTCACATATTCTAGATTACTATGTGTTTTTCATGTCACACACTTTTGAACAACTTTGTATGAATCTTTCTCTATTTTACTCTGATAATAACATGTGCATACAAGTTTTTGAACCAATAATTTGACACTATCATTGCCCCCACAGATGCCCCCATGGACCTATTGAAGGGCAATAGACTTCTCACGACCATTAAGACATCTAAATAGTACATCATTGAAGCCATGCTTGTAAAGTACTCTCGTAATTACCAAATATTTAGTGGTTGGCTTATGGATGTGGATGAGTATTTATAGAATAAATAATGGGAAATTCCCCAAAGTCAAGACAAGTGTAAATATCATGAAACCACTTCTCACTAGTTAGTTTAGCACAAATAACTAAAGAAGTATCCTCTATGTTTGGTTTGTGTAATTGATGAATAAACAATGTAAAGGGAGGAGTACCATCATCCATATTCACAAGTGAGGTAATACTAGCCATAGAATTTGCATGTCCATTGTCCCTATGAAGAATAATATCAATGTTAAGTGATTCAAAATAATCAAGTAGTTGTAAAGACAACTCACAATATTGTGCCAATTCAACATATTTAGCATATTAATCATCAGTAATATATCTAGATACCAATTGTGAATCATTATGTATATCAATAGATTTAAATTTTAAGTAAACTATTACAAGCAACCCCATAAGCAATGCCTCATACTTAGCTATATTATTGGTACATGAAAAATCTAAGGTAAAAAGGAAAAAGAAAGTAGGTCACCTGAGGGTGGTATCAATACCAAACCTACCCCTGAAACCAATCATACATCTAGAATACTAAAAGAACATTGGAAAAGGAGACACAAACTTCATATGCAATATATGATCATAAGGAAAAGATGTATCAATAGGCACATGAGTAGAACATAGTGTTGCATCTAAATAAATCAATTATGATTTGTCCTTTATTAGATGTTTGAGCTATAAACTTAAGATCAAACTCAGTAAGTAACATGACCCATCATGTTGCATAACTTGAAAGATCAACTTTAGCAAGCATATACTTCAAGGGATCTTCCTTTACTACCATATGTATCTTAGTGAGTAACATATAGTGCCTCAATTTTTGTGAAGAAAAGAACCAATCGAGCATAATTTTTCCATGGGAGTATACTATAACTCATAGTCCAATATTTAGGGGAAATTTGGGTTAGAAAAGGGCCTCCTAAGAAATCCTAGATATGAAGAAGTTGTCTTCTAATTATTGATTAAAATAATAACTTAAAATTAAATAACCTAATTACATGTGTTAGGTGGAGCCATATAAATATTTAGAAACTTCTAGACACAATATTTCATATCAATTAATTGATTTTTTAATTTGTACATCTTAAAAGTCAAACCTATACTCCTTTTACTTAAATTTATTCTTTCTAATTTCTAGTTTTAAAGTAAGTAATGAGTTCTAGTGAAGTTTTTATTTTTGAGTTTCATGTTTTTGATATTGATAAAATACAGGAAAGGGCTTGGACCCTTTACATAAAGTGGTCATAAAGTCAAGAGATGAGAGTCTCACGAGAGATGAGACTACCAAGCATTAGAACTAAAGAACAACAAAATAGGGAACACCAACAAGACCAACAAAAAACTCCAGAACCAGCACAAGAACAGTAGAGGACCAGAATAGAGAAAACAATGATTGATTTGCAAGCTTCTTTAGTCCACTGATTGCCTACCATTCATGGTTGAGGAAGTTGAGTTTATCAATGAAAGTAACCTCTTTTAGACTTTCCTCCACTTCTTTGGATTTGCCTTTAATCTGCAGCCCTAGTTTTATTGGTTGGCCCTTCCTGCATCATAGCTTCACTATTGTCCAAATTCTTACCTTTCATCTTTTCCAACTCAGATTGGAGAACAACAAGCTGGTTGTAGAATTTTTAATAGTTTCTCTATTGAAAGCAACTATCTCGGCCATGTTATCTTTTATAGTTTCATAATTTTTATTTAGTTCATTTATGTTCTGCTCAAGGGTTTCCCATTTTCCAAAAGTGCTAGAGAACTTCTTAACCTCCTCCTAGATATCCTCCTCCACCTTTTCCCTGTTCAACTATAAGTTTTGATTGTAGCGATCTTTTTCTAGCTATTGAATCTTGATTTTGGCTAAGTGCATATGAGAGAGTTGTCATTTCATAACATTGTTATGGAGAATGAGACTTTCCTGCAACTTGTTAACCTTGTCCTCCAGTGTGGTGCAAGAGCTACAAATGGAATTGTTGCTGCCAATATTGCTATGGGTCAATTGAGGATCAACAAGAGGTTTTATGGAGGGATCAGTTGGATAAGCAGGAGTGGGAGAGGGGTCCTCCATTGGGGTCACGGTTGGCATGGTGGGATCCAGTTGGGAGGGACCTAGGGAAGCCTCCCTTTGGGGGTTTTCCTTTTGCTGAGCATGTTTCTTCTTACCCTTGAAACTAGGGTGAATATTGTGCTAAGTTTTTCCAGGCCTAGGAGGGCTAAGAGGAGGGGAAGATCCTAACAGATCAAGAGAAGCCATGACCTTACCTTTGTCATTGGCAGCCTAGGGGTGAGAAGTGGGAACATTAGATAGGGTATCACTCTGATGGGCTAGGGGATAAGGATTTTAACCCTTAAAGAGGGGTTTCTTTTCTCTAGCAAAGTGACTTTTAGATTTGTAAGAGTGGGGCCCAAGGAGGAGTCACGAGGGACTAGGGACGGGTTGTAGATTCTAAGGATGAGAGGCAGGGTCAGGGTATGAGCCAGTTGGAAGTGATAGATGTGGTAAATTAACCCCTGATGTAGGGGAAGATTTTTTTGTCAATTATCACTTAGAGGATTGAATCCTTGAGGGAACTAAATATCCAAAAGGAAAAATTTAATTTGATACCATTCTTGAGATGATTCAACATAGGGAAAAGGTAAGAGCAGAAATGCTTGTACCTTCCTTCCAGTATGATGTATCACATCAAGACCTCTACCACCATCTTCTAGCAGCCTAGAAAATCTTCCCTGTTAAACCCACTTTGGAGTCTCTCCACCTTTTTAGCCCTCCTAACAAATTTCTTCATTACCTCATGATTATGACCCTTGATTGTCTTCTTCAGACGTTTCCCTCCATCTAAAGTCTAGTCGCCATGGCAATCAACTCTTCAAAGACATTGAAGGAGATACCCCTTATGTAAACTGTGCTAGCTTTCCAAGATTTGGCAAATTCTCTTGACAACATAGTGTCATGTCCATTCATGGCTTCAATGTAATAAGTAAGATTACCTCTCCTTAGGATATCCCAAACCTCTACATTATTGCAAACATTCTCACAATTTGACAACTCAGTTCTTATTAGTTCTCCTCCCATTTTGTTTCTCAGAGAAATGGAAATACTCTTAGCAACATCCTATTTATCTCTCCAAAATTAAATTCAAACTATCATAAAATGAAATGAATTTGGGTGAGCTAACCTCAAAACTATCTTACCATTATTGCTCCAATTCAGACCATCCCCTTCACTTTTGGCAACCATACGACAGGGGACGATAGTCGACTGGATCCTAATTATTTTGAGTCACTTCTTCTTTGATTTTGATTCTAATATTATGAGGTATAGAATAAATATCTTTCCATATATTAAGCCCTTCTATCCACACCCTAAATTGGCTAGGAGGTCTGCAAAATAATTTAAATTAACACCTTCAAACTTCCCTAGAATATCTTTGATTTCTTCAATAATATCCATATAGGACCAATGAGGGGTGGCATTAAAATTTATCATGTCTATAATGTTTTTGCAATCCCCTTCTATGATAATTTTACTTATACATTTGCTTTTGGCCAAGATTATCCCCTAAAGAGCCACCAAGGCTTCAACATAATTATTGGTTTAACATCCAAGGTTCTCAAAGAATGCTCCAATGACTTGTCCACTATTATTCCTTATCAAACTACCCCCTCCCACTTTCCCCAGGTTACTTTTTTTTAGTTTCATGTTACTTTTGTCTCAAAAATTGAAATATTCTTCTTTAGTTGATTTATGTGGCTTTTTTCTTTCATCTTAAAAGTTATTATACTTTCTATTTTTTATTTTAAAGGAAATATTTTTTTGTCAATAAATTGTGGCGACGGGGGCCACTCCCTTGTATATTGAAATCAAAGAGAAAAGAGTACACATTCTTGCCTCAAGAATGGGGAGGTTTTGTAGACAAAAGGACTCACCACAAGAGGCTTTTAAAACTCATCCTAAACTGGACTGAGTTAGATAGCAAAAAGACTCCTAAGTTGTACAAGGCTAGAATTTAAGCCAGTACGTAATAATTGTATCACGCTTGTAGAGGAAAAGGAGTGCAAAACCTATCTCACCATTGTTGTTGATTTGACAAAGGCTTGATTGATCTTAGTCTTGTACAATATTCTAGTCCACCTCACTTAGGGGCATGACACATTTGACACCTTTGAGGGAAGAAAGTGCTTTCCTTGAAATTGTTATGTGGTTGGCTTCCAACTTCACATGTCTAGAGTAAATGAAGGTTATCCAATGGACCATTACTATGTCATTTCCTATCAACCAAGGAGCATTAGCATTAGGTAAGCCCTTCTCCAACACTAAATTACTCAAAATAGAGTCAAGCCCCCAAGAAATATTTGTTAATTAGCACTTCTACATTTTGTAGAGTTCTTCCTTGTTGACACCTAAATCCAGGAGTCCCCGTGAGCATAGAATATTTATCCAAGTTTACCCTATACCTATGATTAGTTCAGAGGAACTCTTCACCCACCAACCATTGTATGGCAAAAATGTTTTCCTTTAGAACATATAGAAAGTTCATATAATAAAAAAAAAATTACACTTTAGTTTGAGATGATGTAAATACCTTTTTATTCATCCCTAAGAGTTGTACTATATTTGTCCTAGTAGTCACATCTTTTCAATATTTCCCTCTATTCCATCATCACCCCTTAGGTGCCTAATCCCTCACCAAAAGTTAGCACCTAGTATGTACTGCCACACTTTTTCATTATTTCCATATCAAACATAAATACTCCTTTTTTCTAGCAATATTATTTACAACAACTTCTCTGCTTATTTTAGCGATTTCTTCTTATGCATCAACAAATTGGGGTCCTGACAATAACACCAAATGTTGGCAGTAAATATAGATCCAAAGTTTAGATAAATTATGTTAGAAAGTTAACCCTAATGTGATACAATAAGAAGGAAAATAGAATAATTACAACAATTTACACATACAACCAAAAGAAAATACACATGAACATATACACATCATCAAATAGAATCATTCATCTCCTTGCCCATATCATGTATTTGTTACATTCATTCACCATATAGGATAATTCCATCTTTTATATGTATTGCATTAGTTTTATAAAAGGACCTTTTGATGCTGGTATTTCTCCTAATGAAAGTGTGATTAATATAATAAACAACGTGTTCTTTACCATTCTTGTCATTTTGTGCCAATAACCCACTAGTAGTAGAATCAATAGCAAAAACATGTAGCAATAGAGGTTTAGCATGAATAACGAGCATGAGAATTGACAAATTCAATAAATATTTTTTTATTATAAAATTGAGGATATATTATGGGGCCTCATCCCAAACACTAAAAAGATACATATAGATATATAAAATATGAAATGCATCTGCAAACCCATGAATCAGTGACGAGACCAAAAGAGGAGAAACCATTAAACTAGTAGACAACTACCATTCTAGAGAACTATGAAACAAAACAACTTAGGAAAACTATATACATCAATGCAACCACATTAGAAACTAATAAATGCTACAACTAAAAAGCAACCACATAAAGTTGCATAGCTCATAAAAAACCACCATAGCATAACCAAGCATTAAAGAAACATTAAAAGTTGAAAACCCCCCATTGAGGGATATAGGTGCCACCTAGGATTACCCTCTAATGATCTCCAAACTTGTTATCCACACCCTCCCAAAATATAGGCACCACCTCTACTATGATTGGTGAAGAAGTAGAACCCAAATCAGATCAACATAGTAGAACCCAAATCAGATCAACATACTCCGTCAATTAATTCTACCCTTATTATAGATCTTGACAATATATCATTAGCTTATGCAAGAAGATAATAACCACTCATGACTTCTAATAGCCCTTGATGGTGCAAACAACCATATGTTTAATAACCTACTTAAGATCTTGGAATAAGTCTATCATAATCCCCACATCCATGCTCAGGGTATTAAACTTTGCCATTGTCACTTCTTTTTCCACCATATAAATAAAATAAATAGATGAAGCAACCTCTAAAGTAGACTCTAATGCCTTGTCCTTATTTGTCTTAAATGATAAAAGGTCCACAATACTACGTCTCATTATTACATTACTTACCACCTCCTTATGCTTAGAATGGAAGTCAATCGTTATAGAAGCCTTTGGTTGAATGATACATGTGTTCACCACACCATCTGGACCCATCGCTACTTTGATGATATTTAAAGCTTGAGTGTTTGAACAATAAAATATCTTTTTAATTTTAAATCTAAAATATCTCCTTTTGTAAGTAGATCCCTAAGAGATCAAACACTTTGTCCTACCATTAAAAAACCAAAACTATACCAAACAAAGCCAATCCAATGCTTTGCAACTGAAAACCATGCCCTAACACACCATACCAACAAATAAATCCCTCAAAATAGTCTCATCCTCTAACTAATGAAAACTTGCCTACTCATAACAATATACATCATGAGTTCACCACTCACACAACCACAAGTATACAGTACACAACCACTAAAATCACTCATAAATACACAAGATGCATGCTATCGCCAAATGTCGATGTGGACATCAAAGAAAAAGTGAAAGACATATTTAAACATGACCATTTCTATCATTCTTAATAGTGATATTAAGATCCTCAATGATTTCAATCAAAGATTCAATGGAGCTATCTATCCCCTTATTTTCTAAAAAAATCAACAACTTTGCTTTGTTCACAATAGCAATGCATATACTTCACTTTGCCAAACATTTTCATCCATATTGTTACTTGCTTGACATAAGATATCATGCACCAATTAGGACTATTTCCTTTATATAAAACCTTTAGCACTACTTGAGAGTCACCTTCAATCTCTAATTCTTTAAAACCCTCCTTATAACCCAAAATTAACCCTATAAGGAGAGCCTCCCATTTGGCTTCATTGTTGCTTTTAGAAATAAGAAAACAAAATCCTCCAAATAAAAATATGCCCTTGTGATCTCAAAGTAAAAACCTTACTCCCAATACAGTAGGATTTCCCCTCAAGGCACCATCAAAGTTCAATTTAATGCATGTCCCTGGGATTGTCCAACATTTTTCTCTTTCTAATTTCTTACTATCTCTTAACCCATTAACATGGTAGATTCATTAAATATTGATTCATATTGAATTGATTTTTTTTGGCATTCTTCATTCCCTTGAAATTTTCTATCCTTATTTAAGAATTTAGTAAAAGGGAAAGTATTATCTACTAGTTGTGAAAAAAAGCATCAAATAGCCTAGATTTTTCCTTAGAGACTAGGGGAGTTGCATAAGATATTTGACGAAAAGACATATTAACAACAAAATCTATCTTCTTAGTATCAACTTCAATGCCTTGCCTAGATACAATGAAGCCCAATACATGGCCAATGTTTACACTAAATATGCATTTCTTGGAATTTAAATGAACTTGATATTGTCGTGACCTCTCAAAGATGGTCCTCAATTTTTAGAGATGATAAGTTCATTTCTAAGATTTTTACAAAGTGTCATCCACATAATCCTCTAATATATTGTGTATCAATTTGTGAAAAATCAAAGTCATATCCCTTTGATAAGTAACACCAACATTTTTCAACCCAAAAGGTATAACTAAATAACAAAATGTATCCCAAGGAGTAGTAAAAGTAGTCTTATATTTTTTATTAAGTAAGAAACAAGGGTCTTGATCCTTATACAAAATTAGACCCAAAGGCAAAACAAAGCAGACCCTCACTGGCCATAAATAGCACTTAAACAACACAATAACAATCCATAAACATAGAGAGAAGATGTTGATTTTTTGCTCTGCATGTCGAGCTAGGGCGTTCATGCCCTAGCCCGATCCTCTGGTTTTTTCTTGGTCGTGCGAAGTGTGGGGAGTGCATACGTTTTGGGGAGGTCTGGGGTTGTGTTTTTTATCAGTGCAAAGTTTTTTCATCTGCATCAGTGTATCTTTCTCCCTAAGCATGCGGGGGTTTTGTGCCTGGTTGGAGGCCGTGGGTGGGGCTTTTGTGCCTAGTTGGTTTGGGTCTACAGTTCGAAGGCAATGCTAGGTGGTGGGTCGGTTAAACCCTAGTGATGGTTCTTTTTTCTCAGGGGCTTGCTTGCTCGCCTTGGGTCTTGTTTAGTTTCAATGCCGATTGGGGAGTCTTCAGGGGCTAGTCCCAAGATGGATTTTCGCTCAACAGCAGTTGGTACAAATTCTCCTTCGCATGCTTCGAAGGTTTTTAATAATAACTTGTTCTCACCAGATCTGGGGTTGGTTGGTTCAGGTTTGTCTGGTGGTACTCGGATTACGAAGATCAATGGATGTCTTGAACGTTGTGAGGAGAGGCCAAAATTAGTTATCCCGTTGGAGATGATTGCGGAAGATATTGACTATTATTCGAAGCATGCATTACTATGCAAGTTTATGGGAATGCAGGTTTCATTACAATTTCTTGAATCATGGGCCCAACGAACTTGGATGCCAGAGGGAGAAATGGAGGTGATGCTTTTAGCAAATAACTTTTTCATGGTTTCATTCAATTGCTTGGCGGATTGCAACAAGGCCTTTAAAGGAGGCCCCTATTTTCATAATCAGATTGGGTTATTTATTAAACCTTGGCATGCGGGCTTCAATCTTGCTGAAGAGCTTCCGAACCGGGTTCCGGTGTGGGTTCAACTTCCAAGGTTTCCTGTGGAATGTTGGTGGGATGATGTTTTACACTTGTTGGCTTCAATGCTAGGAAAACCAGTTGGTGCTTCACATCAGACTCAAGTTAAAAAGGTGATGACTTTTGCTCATATCTGTGTTGAGATTGATTTAAGTAAACCTTTTCTAGATTCAGTGGATATATGTGCAGGTCCTTACTCTTGGGTGCAGCAGTTGGACTATGAGACTCTTCCTTTTCAGTGTTGTCTTTGTCATGAATATGGACATTTGCAGAGGAGATGCCCAAAGGCTAGGCCTGTGGATTCCCAGCCTTCTCAGCCTCCCCGCAATCCCCCTAGGAACCCATTCCTAGTGATGTGGATGGGGCTGATGGTTTTGTTCATGTCAAGGCTCGAAATAGGAATCGAGGTCAAAAGAGGACTTTGAAGGAAAGGTAGGATGAAGATTATTTCAACAGATTTGAAGTTTTAGATGACCTCAGCCAGCAGGAAGTGAATCCAGGCTTGGTGAATCTGGATTAGGGTGCGTTGGGTACAGCACAGGAGGGCCTTGTTTCTGAAGCTACTAAGGTTTTGCAGGATAATAGGGCTTTGCAAATGGACACAGATGTTCAAATGGAAGTCCAGGTGGAATCAGTTCCTATTTTAGTAGGGAAGAAGGGTGGTGAGGATGGATCTCCTCTTGTTTCAAATGCAGGTACTAAGGGGGTGAAGATTAATAAGTCTTCTTCTTCTCATTTGGGTCTTCATCAAAAGGATCCAAAAAAAGGGGTTAGGGAGAAGTCTTCCAAGCTTGGTAGAAAAAAGGATTTGGAAAAGATTAAATTAACAGGGGAAACTTTGGTAGAGTCAGGGTCTGTTAAGATTTTGGATTCTCATTTTTTGTGCCCCTTGAAATGATTGTTCTATCCTGGAATGTAAGGGGCTTGAACAGTGGCCCTCAACAAAAAGTTGTTCGTTACTTGGTTAGAAGTCAATCTCCTGATGTTCTTTTCCTGTAGGGGACTAATTTATCTGTGGAGTGTATGTTTGGTTTAGTGCCTAAGTTGTGGGGGAGTGGAGAGTGCCAATGTATTGGTGCTCAAGGGTCTGCTGGGGGAGTGGCTTGTTTATGGAATCCTCTGAAGATCTGCCCTCTTTGGTGGATGTACTTTCAGTCTTCTATCTCTATGATTGCATCTTGTTTTGAGACAAGGGAGTCTGTTCTCTTCTCCAATATCTATGTGCCTACTAAACTTCAGGGTAAACAAATTTTGTGATCCCATATCTGGTTTGTCCGAAGCATGGTTCCTTTCCATCCGTGGATTATGGTTGGAGACTTCAATGCTATTTATGATAACATCTTAGCCTTAAATATTATGGATATCAAGCCCATTAATGGTCAGTTTACTTGGAACAATCGAAGGATTGGGAATAACTGCATTGCAGAACGACTTGACCGCTTTCTGGTTTCTTGCTACTAGGTTGGTTGGTTGTGGTTTTCTAGCTCTAAAATTTTGGATTGGAGGGGCTCAGATCATTGGCCTATCAAGATGGCTATTTCTTCAGCTCGTGTGCCTCGATCTCCTTCTTTCAAGTTCCAGCTTATGTGGTTGCATGACTCCTCTCTCCATGACTATATTGCTAAGTGGTGGAGGTATGGTAGACCTGCTTATGGTACAACAATGTATACTTTTGCTAAGTTACTTCAATTTGTCAAGTATCAGCTTAAACATTGGAATTGACAGTGCTTTGGAAACATTTTCCATCTAACACTGCTTCCCAGGCTGAGTTGGATGGTATTACAAGGTTGATCGGGGAGGATGGAGTGACTGAGGACCTGCTACGGGAAGAGACTAGGGCTTTGAAAGCATTAGAAGAGTGTGAGCTATGAGAGGAAGTTTTTTGGAAACAAAAGGCTCGGATTGAGTGGCTTCAGGAAGGGGATAAAAATACTACTTTTTTCTTCAACTCGGTGAAAGCCAGGAGACATGGCAATTCTATTTCTGCTCTGGTGAATGACAAGGGTGAAACTCTTTCTTCTTTTCATGAAATCACACGTGAAACTATGCAATATTTTGCTTCATTATTCTGGGAGGACTCGCAAGGGGGTTTTGATGAGGAAGCTCAGGTCCTTTCTTGTATCCCTTCTTTGGTTTCTAGGGAGATGAATGAGCATCTTATGAGTGATATTTCGATTAAGGAGCTAGAGGGGATTTTGTTTCAAATTAAGAGGGGGAAAGCTCCTGGCCCTGATGGTTTCCCGATTGAGTTCTTTCAAGAATTCTGGGAGATTATCAAGTTGGACTTGTTGGCAGTTGTTCAGGAGTCTCATAAGAATAAATAGATGTTACGAGCTTTGAATTCTACCTTTCTTGCTCTCATCCCAAAGTGTGATGGGGCAGATAGGTTAAGTCAATTTCATCCTATCTCTCTTTGTAATGTGATTTATAAAATTATCTCTAAATTGATTGCTGATAGGTTGAAAAAGTGGCTTAAAGTGCTGATTTATGAGGAACAAAGTGGTTTTGTGGCGGGACGTCAGATTCTGGATGGGGTTGTTATCGCAAATGAAACCATTCACTCTATGGCCAATTCCAAAGATAAGGCAATGTTCATCAAGCTTGACATGGCTAAGGCTTATGACCGCATTCGATGGTCCTTCCTTCGGAAGGTTCTTGGTGCTTTTGGTTTTGGGGATGAGTGGATTTATTGGGTTATGAGTTGTGTTACTTCGGTCTCCTTCTCTGTGTTAATAAATGGTGAGCACTCAGAGCTTTTTGGTGCCTCTCAAGGTTTGCGGTAGGGTGACCCCCTCTCTCCTTACTTGTTTCTTCTTGTTGATGGTCTGGGATGCTTGATAAGAAGGAATGTGGAGTTAGGTTTCATTCAGGGGTGGGGGTGGGGAGATGGTTTACCTCCACAGTCTCACTTGCAGTTTGTTGATGACACTGCTTTGATGGGTATGCTTACACTTAGGGAAGCTTCAAATTTGCGCAAGGTGTTGGATGTTTATCTTATAGCTTCGGGCCAATTGATTAATGAAGATAAGTCTTCCATCTTTTTCTTCAATCCTCCAGGTTCCATTCAGAGGTGAATTGCTCATATCTTGAGATTTCGGATTGGGATTCTCCCTTTGACCTATCTTGGTATTCCCATCTCTGTTGGAAGACTTCCCAGGGAGTCTTGGCAGAATATTCTAGATAAATTTCGTGTCAAAGTTAATCATTGGACCCATCGTTGGTTGTCCTTTGCGAGTCGTGTTCAATTGCTCAAGTCTGTGGTGCAGGCCCTCCCCATTTATAGATGTATGATTCAAGTGGCCCCTTTGGGTTTTTTTAGGGAATTAGATTCCTTAGCAAGACAGTTTTTATGGACTGGTAGCTTATTGTCCTCTAAATGGAGCCTTTTTCAGATGGGACATTGTTTGTAGCCTGAAGAAGCTTGGCGGCCTTGGGTTAAGGCAGTCATCGTTGTCAGGGATAGCGTTGGCTGCTAAATTGTATTAGCGGTGGTGTGTGGAGCAGGATGGGATCTGGGCCAGGATATTAACACAGAAATACTTCCCAGGGATCCCTCAAATTGATATTCCTCGTTATCCCCTAGTAGGGAAAGGCTCAATGATTTGGAGTACACTCAAGAAAGGGGTTGCTCTGATCAAGGATGGCTTATTTTGGATTTGTAAAAGAGGGACAAAAGCTCATTTTTGGTCTGATTCTTGGGATGGTTTTCCTCCCTTGTTTCTCAGTTTCCTAATTTGGTGACTCTGTGCCAGAGGCTCTGTGAGGCAGGATGGGCAAGGGTGAGTGACTTCAAGTCCTTTTCTTCTCATGGGCAATTGGTGGTGGCAAGATGGAAGAATCCTGACAAGTGGCTTGTTGTTGGTATGGAGGAGGAGTGTGCTGAGCTTCATAGTATCCTTTCTTGTAGACGCTGTAGCTCCCTTTAGGAAGGGGATGTTCTTTCTTAGTCTCCTAATCCTAAGGGTGTCTATACTATTGCTTCTGTATATCATGTGTTGTTATCTCACCAGTTGGATGGGGTGGAGATTCATTGGTGGAAGAAAGTGTGGAATAAGCTTTCTTGGCTGAAGTGTAACTGCTTTATTTGGACTTTGGCTTGGAATAGGTGCTTTACATGGGATAATATTTGGAAGCAGAGTTTTTAGGGTCCTTCTTTGTGTGTTTGTGTGGATGTGGAGAGGAGGACTCCTTTCACTTGTTTTTCCATTGTCCCTTGACTTTGCATCTTTGGCACTGTTGGTGGGAAGTTCGGAAAAGACCCTGTGTTCATGTGTCCTCCCTGGTGGATTTTTGGAGTAGTTTGGGTAGACCTCCTTCTATGGCCTCTTTCTTGCAAGATGTGTGGTATCTTGGGCCTTCCTTCATACTCTGGCAGATTTGGTTGGAATGGAATCGAAGAATATTTAGAGGTGAGAAGCTGTTGATTCAACAAGTTTGGCACAAAATTATGGGTATGATTCGGGAGACGGTGGAAGCTAAGTGTGATGTGGTGTTCCCTTTAGAGAAAGGGGATGCTGAGTTAGTGGATAGATTGGGTATTCAGGGGTTGTCTCTAGCTTATGCTTGTGTCAGGAGAGGAAGATGGGTGAATAAGAAAGTTCAAAGGGTGGGGAGTTGGCTACCCCCTCTGGCTAGCATTCTGAAGCTCAATACTGATGGTTCTTCGAGGGGCAATCCTGGACCTACTGGGGTTGGTGGGGTTGGCAGGGATTTTTTGGGATCGGTGTTTTTTTTCTTTTCTGTTCATGAAGGAGTGCAGACTATCAACCTTATGGAAGGTTTGGCGATCCTCTACGCTTTGGAGAGGGCTTATGCTTTGGAATGCCGCAAGGTTATCTGTGAGTCTGATTCATAGGTTTTGATTAATTTGTTGAATAAATAGAAGGTATCTGACGTTAGTTGGCATTTGGCTATGATGGTGCATCAGATTTTGCAGATAAGTTCTTTGATGGAGATGGTGTCTTTTGTCCATATCCCAAGGGAGTGGAATAGGGCAGTAGATTGTTTGGCTAAGTGGGCCTCTGAGCATTTAGATGGCTGGAAGATTGATGAGTGGGAGCAGGTTCCTCGTGAGCTCTGACATGACTTGGAGAGGATTCTTGCTGAGGATGGGAATGGTATTAGTGAAGGATGATGTTGTTTCATGCTTTGTATGACTGTTTCTTTTGGTTTCCTGGGGCCTTGGCCCTTTGATGTTTTGTAATACTCTTTTATGAATTTCAATAAAGTTTTTACCCCTTTTTAAAAAAAATAAAAAAATAAAAAAATCCATAAACATAAGAAAGTCCTTAATCAAAAACAACAAACAGAAATAGAAAACTAGAATAGAAATGAAACTAAGGGGATAACTTCCCCAATCCTTCATGAGGAACCTATACATATCATCCTGGTTAACCTTGTTGTCAGTGGTAACACCGTGTTTCTTCAACTCCAAGTCCTACAAAATAGAAAGAGTGGTGGTAGACCTGTGCATTATTTTGGTTCTGGTCATCACTTTCATGTTCTTCTCAATCTCCTCCAACTTGGCCTTTAGAGCAACCACTTCATTAGTAGTTTGGGCACACAACTCACAGTCCTTCTGAGCAAAAACAAGTTCCTAGGGATGATCCACAGACTTAGAATCAGAATACATAGCATTCAACTCAACAAATAGGCTATTATCTTCCCCCTTGGTTAGAGTTCTCAGGAGTAATATAACCTCTCTCTTCTTCCTCCTTGTTCTCTTCCTCTTGCCGAGAGTCACTAGAAATTTCAATGCCTTTTAAACTAGAAGTCTGAATCCCTACCAGCCTAGAAGACCTTCTAATGCTCTTCCCTTTCTTCTCCTGCTCACCAGAAGTCTCCCCACCCTCCTTATTAATAGTTTGGGACTGCTTCTTATCCTTGGGACTAAAAAACACCCAAATCAACAAACTGACTCACACTCATAACATACTTCTCCCTAGTTAGATTAGGATTACCTTTAGGTTTTTTACTCATGTTTTTATCCATGTCTTAAATAAGGTTCCTCTTAGCAGGCATCTTAATATCACTCTATTTGGTCGGAGAACTATTCTTTAGGGAGTAAAGACTAGTCACCACCTCATCATAGGGTTTGACTATACCCACAGGGGTCTTGGGGGTAGGCTTCCTATTAATCAACTTTAGAGGGGGTTTAGGCTTTGTAGCAGAATTATTAGGCATATAATTTTTAATAGCATCAACAGAGGGTTTCTCCAGAGTAACCTTTTGAATAGAAACAATCTTTTTCAATTTCCATTTAGACATGGGAGAGGGGGATTCAACAACAATAGTGGGCTTGAAACCCTTAGCCTCAAGGTTGCAGGGGGGATTCTCTATAAGGCAGACTTTGATAGGTTTGGCTGGACACAACACAAGATGAAAATGGTAAAGACACATGATCAAGCTCCGATGAAGATGGACTATGGGTTTATTAGGGTTCTTAGAGTGACCATCTTTAGCTTCTTTAATGGATAACTCAAGAGAAGAAAGTAAATAGAAAGAGAAACTAACCATCATTTTATGTCTAAAATGATTCATCAAGACAAAATGATAATGGAAATAACACGTAAAATGGCCTTCGAGGGTGATATATTTCATGAGGACTCAACATACCTTCTCCCAAGGGCTCAAAAGTTTTCCCCGCTCAAATCCATTTTGATGTTTAACATGTTCTTCTCCTTCCTTAAAAAAGATGGTCATACTTTCATTGTTTGGTGCCTTGCTTTGTCTCCTCACCGTCTTACCCTTGTAGCTAATTCCCGTTGCTTGGCCAATGACCTCTTCATTAACTTCAAATCTGACACCTCCCAGATGAACATGTCATCGGTTCCAAGTTTCCACAAACTATATAAAAAGGTTTTCATCATGGTCATTAAAACATTCAAGAAATGGAGTGATGCCACCTTCGCTATAAATATACCAGATAGTTCCATCTTTCTTCACTTCCTCATAGGAAATAGGCTTCATGCAGACCCTATCACCTCCTATTCTCACAAGAGTGTAACAAAAGGAAATGTTGCGAAGTTGGGGAAGCAAAAGGAGCAGTAAAGAGGTGCTGATAGCTTCAAGGAGACACCAAAAAGCATATCTATTCCTTCCCAAACTATAATTTCATTGTTTCCCAAAACATCCCATGCCATAATAGCAGTTACCAATACTTTGAAGATGCCACACTTCAAACTTCAAGTTGCATAATTTTGAATGATTACACGTGCTAGGGCAGTAATCGTTACTCCAAAGCACTACCAAAAGATGGAAATATCTCCTCCACCTTAGCTAACCATCCATCCGAATATGCTAACTCATTCTCTAGTCATCTTTACATTCCTCGCCTCGTCACCATACCAAACAAACTTGTCAATATAAAGACAAAGCATGGGAATATACATCTTAGCCATCAAAACCTTGACAAGAACAAATACATCTTTATCCATTAGGTAGAAATATGCATAAGAAAATAATATTTTTGGAGGAGGAGGATGAAACTAGGTAGGTCCCTAATTTGTCTCCAACATCGCTAAGAGTTCAAATCAATCCCAAAAATAGCCATGGCATTGGCCACTTTATTTCCTTCCTTGTATATATGGAGTAACTCGTACTCCACAAAACCAATAGCAAGACCTTTGGTGTCACTTATAATATAAATAAGATTTCACCTAGGTTTGCTTTGCCAAGAGTGACATCAATAATGAGTTTGAAGTCACCCTTAACCTGTAACTTTCTGATACCCATGGAGAGTACCAATTTAACTACCCACAACATGGCCATGGCCTCAACCTCATTATTAGACCTCACACCCAACCCTCCCATGTAGGTAGCAATGAAATCTCCCTTGTGAGATCTTAACACTCCCCCCAATAGTGGGACTAGGGTTCCCTTTGGTAGCCTCGTCAAAGTTCAATTTACTCCAACCCTCAGGAGGAGGTCTCCAACGGGTGTTTGCATGAGCTATCTTTTTTGACCTATCCACCTTACTCATATCCTTAGATATACCCCAACTCTTGGTAATGTTGACTTCTATGGGGATAGGAGAAACTTTTAGAGATCTTAAGTTGCAATTGGAAACAATTTCTAAAAGGAAATTAGAAAAAGCAAAAAAGGCCTCATCAGTGCTCATAACTAAACTCTGAAAGATATGGTTATTTCTTTCTTTCCAAAGGCTCCATGCGATGTGCAGAGGGATCTGATTCCAAAGCTCTTTGATTATAGGATGAGAGAAGGGAAAGAACCATCCCTCAACAAAGGAGGTCATGTTATCATTCATCACCAAGTCAATTCCTAATTTTTGCATGGTCCTTCCCCAAATGTACCTAGCAAAATCACAATGGAAAAATAAATGAGGCATTGATTCTTCCTCTTTTTGGCATAAATTACACCTATTAGAGAGTTGAAAGCCATGCCTTTGCAAATTATCTGGAGTGAGAATTCTGTTATGAGCAGCAGTCTGCCAAAATTTTTTGACTTTGGGGATAATCCTATGATTCCAAATTTGATTCCATAAACTGTCCCTATTCATAGAATCTAACAAAAGACTGTAAGCAATATTGACAGAAAAGATGCCACTATTACCCTGGACCCAAATAATATCATCTTCCTTCAAAAATATGGGAATTCTAATCTTCTGCAATTCCCCTTAAAGATCCCTAGCAACCAACGCCATGTCATTCTGATTGGGGCAACAATCCAATAAACTCTTCCATTGGTTGATAATTCCATTTTGTAAAATATAATTGCTAACAATAGTACAAAAATTTATTGGCATAGATAGCCAATTTGCTATAGGATTGGTGAACAATAAGAAGCTGGTTCACAAGCCAGGCATCTTCCTAGAATCTAATCAATCTTCCATTTCCCAATTTCCACTTGATACCTTTTTGAAGGAGACAAAGCAATCTTATGTTGATCTTGGGGATTTGATAAGAATTTGATTATAACCCAAAAACCCATCCATAATAATAACATTTCATGCCCAATGGTAGAGTCAACAATCATGTCGATATTAGGTAATGGAAAATCATCTTTGGGCACGATGTTTTATCAAAATCTCTAGAATCAATAATACAATCATTTGGTTTGGCTACAAATACAACATTTGAAATCCATGTAGAGTGGTCAACGGGTTTAATGAAGCCAAGTTTTAATAACCTTTTAATCTCATCTTTAACCATCAAAGTAACTTTAAGACATATTTTTCTAATTATTTATGGTACAAGTTTTATGTTAGGATCAAGAACAATATTATGCATGACTATCACCATATATGTCTAGTACATCTTAATAAGATCATGGGAACAAGTCCTTATAATATTAAAGTAGTGGTTCAAAAATGTTCAAACATACACCAATTTTTAACACTTTCTTTATCAATTTTGTCTATTTCAACATCAAAAGTACTACAAAAAAACAAGTGTATTTATATCCTCAATAGATGGTCAAGTGGGAAAAATATTGAATAATAATGAAGAATTTCCTAATGAAGGTGAGGTTTCTTCAAAATAAGAACAAACCTCAAAAACATAATATGGAAAACTAGGTGTGATCAGTTAGTTAGGAGGAACTAAAATATTTTGTTTCTCAACTATTTGACACTATCGATAAGGATTATCATCAATTGTGACTATCATTATGGATAAACTTCAAAGTTTGATGAATTATAGAAGGTACAACACCCATGGATGTATCCAAGGATGACGCAAAATAATGTTACACACTAAAGCACCTGGCATCATGTACAATGCATTATCAACTGTAAGAGGTCTAAGAGTAATGGGCAAAGCAACAAAACCAAGAGATGTACAACCTGCAATATCAAATCCTTTAATAGTGAGTTTATACTTTGGTAAATTACTAGAATTAACTTTGATCACATCCAAGAAACCTTTTCTACAAATATTTAAAGTAGATCCATTGTCATCTAAGGCCCATTTGATTTGAATATCCCCATATTGAACAAAAATATATAACAATTGATGTTCCTGAATAATATGGTGAGGAGACAACTCATGAGGTACAAATGAAATCTTAGATTTATTCTAATAAACAGACTCAAGAATGGTGACTACCTTTGCACAAGTATCATTAGATGGAACAATGATTTTAGCTAAAGTGTGTCTCAAAACATTTCTATATGTCTCATAAGAATGCATTAAATCCCAAAAAGATATTTTAGATGGAGTAGTCTTAAGTTGATCAATTAAATCATATCCATTATTCCATTTTTTTGACAATTTTGGAGGAGGTGGTAAAATTGTATCACTAGATGGTAACATTTTGGCCCCAAGCTAACTTTTGATGTGTATGTCCAATGCTATGATAACTTTGTGTAGTATCCCTAACATGAAGAATAGGTGTATCCCTAGGGGGAGATGGCTCAACGTGAAAGGTAGGTTGACTCGATGCATAAGCTATATGGATACCAGGGGAAGAGGGCAGATGAGGATTGAAAGATAAATCATAAGAAGACTCAATTAAGTCGATACTACCCTTAAGCATGCTAGAAACAAAAAAAATGATTAATACAAGCATGGGCCAAATCCATAAATAAATGATATAATAAATAAGATGAATCAAACCATTAAAATGCTCTACCATTCAAGTGAAGTCTAAACTCAATAATCAATAATATCTTAAGCTAAATGCTCATAATTAACAACTAAAAATGATTTAACAGGTAAAGATGTATCACTAGTCCCATCAAAGTCATCACATAATAATTCCTCACTAAGAGCAATAATATCATCACGTAATGCAGTAGAAGCCAATTAAGTGTCTATAAGATTAACATGACAAGCTAGGGAACTATCATCATTATGGATGCTATCACCATCTATCACACAAGGAGGATAATAATCATGAATGATGTATACAAATGAGACAAAGTCTTTTGAGATGGAAGAAAAAACATCAGCAAAGTCCATGGAAGAGGAGATGATATAAATAAGCATGAAAACAACTCATTTATGGAACTTGAAGCATCACTAGTATGAAAGAAGGATGTAATAGCATCAATGATCAAAGGATAAGAATCAATAAAGCGTGAAAATGCCTTATAATCTATGATATATGGAAGGTAATCCCAAAACAAAGATTCATAAGGTTCCATGATAAATGATCTAGCAATAATACACAATCAAAAGGTTGGTGGGGATGGATTGAATAGATATCTACAATGAAGGCCCAAACCCCAATCAATAGAGCATCGATGAATCACAAATAAAAGGTGGATCCACACCTTAATTAGATATGAAATGAAACTATATAATAAAAAATATTATATTTGAAAACTGAAATGGAGAAGGAATAAACCCTAAGAACAAAACCTTAGGTTGCACATAAGAAAGTCAAGTTCACCAAAAAGGTAAGGGGAGAACACCACTTACATAAAATTATCTAGGCAAATGAAATAAATAAAACATTAAACAAATAATCAAAGCAGACAAGAGAGCTAGGTTTGATAATTAAAACTAATGTTGTAATTAATACAAAATTTAAATAAATTTTAATTTGATACTTAGCTAGATTTTGAAGATGGAAAAGTGAAGCTAAAGATGTTCAAAATTGATTTGCTATAGTACTGAATTTATAGGAATGATTAGATAGGTGTTTCAAAATTTGCCAATTGATCGTATTTCACACATTGATTCACTTACATGAGTGCAAACCTAAACCAAATGAGTGGATCAAAACTGTGAGTCACAAGATCGAATTGACAGAAATGGACTATTGGGATTTGCTTGCCTTGATCTTTTGATGTTTGAATCTATGTAAGAATTAACAATGTTTATAAACACCTTTAGGGAATCTACTAAATTGTGAGGATCATGTTCTCCTTAATTAGACCCCTAGCAGATCAACTTTAGGACTCTAAGTGAAAGATTAAAGTCAACAAGCACACATGTAATGGTGCCTAAGAGGATGCCACAAGCATACAAACTAGAATAAATTCTCTTTTAAGGTCTTAGAAACATTCTTTTCAATTTTCAAATTCCAACATGATTTCAAATGAGTGAATGAATGTCTTTAAACACAACAATATAGTACACAAATTAACACAAAAGTTTACTAGGTTAGCTTGAAATGACTAGTAGGAGGCAATAAAAAAGATTTAATTTGAATTTCAATTTTAAAACTTTAGGTCTTAGATTTGTGACTATAGAAATCAATTTAATCAAGTCCACACTTGTGAATCTAATGAAGGTAATATGTGATAGACTAAGAGATTAAAACTCATTTCTATGATTGATAATAAGATCAAGATATAGTGATGTCATGAGCTGAATTTCACTTATAAACTAGTTATTACATTAGGACATCACAATCAAAATAGACCCAAAACATAAAATAAAAGAAGTATCCAATTTTATCCATTACAAATAAATTTCAAAATTTAAACCTCCTCACCACTAAAATATATTGCCATACAAGTTTCTTATCCTTAGTGAGTTATTTCATCACTGAATGAGTTGCGTATGAGGATATTTGAAGTCAGTTTGGTAATAGTTGGAGCGTGGATAGCCTTAGTGAGTTGTTTGAGGAGGCAAGGATTCACAATACAACAGGTTTATTGATCAAGATTCATGGCAGAAATCTGACCGAGAAAAGAAATTGAAAATGCCCTAAGGGGTCATGTTCTGGGCCCGTAGGCTACTTAGTTTGGTGGATGTTGTAAAATCTTTCATTTCATTTCTCAAGAGTAACTCATAAAATTAACAAATATTTTTAACATCTTCAAAGTCAGCGAAGAGAGAGTCCCACCTAGATTTTTTTCTAAACCTATTAAAAAAAAGCCAATGATGTTCCTCCTATGTCTATTAAAGCCGAAGGAAAAATTTAATAAAGACAGATTTTAACTGAAAAGGGGTACGCTCGAATCTCCCACCAAGGTAAAAGACCCGGGTTCGATTCACATTCGCTGCTATTTAATCACAGCGAAAGACCTTTGTATGCCATCAATTGCAGATATAATTAATTTAGCGTTCCAGGGGTAAATTTCATTTCCACAAAAATGGTGAAAGTTCGCATGAATACTGCCGATGTGGCGGCTGAAGTGAAGTGCCTCCGAAGACTTATTGGAATGCGCTGCTCTAATGTCTACGATTTATCGCCTAAGGTAATTTATTTCTTCCTTTTCGAATAAGTTGGAATTATTACCAGTGAACTCATTATTGTCTGGTCCTAAAACTGAAAATTACATGTACTGGTAATCTGAATGATGTTATGCGGTACAACATTTGTAAACCAAAGCGTCGAGATTAATTATATGACTCGTTGACAAAAATGTTGTGTGTTAATCACCCCTGCTAATATGTTTTTGCCATTCACATCAGTAGCTTTTGTAACTTTATGTGAATTTTGTGCTACTGTACTTGCAAAGCGATCAAACTTCAATCGCAGGATCTTCAGTAAGGTTTTTATGCAATTAAGTTGTCAGCTGGAAGAGTGTGTGTGTATGGTGACCATGACTACTTATAACTTCGTTTAAACTAATTTTTTGGGCCCTATCAAAGTGCCTAGATAATGTAATTCCTCTCTTTAGTGCATTCTTTTTTGTATTGATTGAAGCTTTGAGGCTACAACTGTGGGACTCATCACTGTCTCCGAAGGGAATTGAACACAGCACCTCAGGTGCCCAAACTACGGCAACTTTCCTCTCTGCACTCACATGTGCACCTTTTTTTCTTTAGTACATCCTTGATGTTGTGCTCACTATTGTCAACCTTCACTATCTTCTTGTTCTTTTGGCTTTTACAAATTATGAACTGCCCTGAATAGAAAGTAACAAGTGCCTTTTATACATATAAATGTATTCAGTTTATCATCCCCAATACTTAGGACCCTCACCGAAGAGTGTCAGTGACATTTGTTTGCTCGTTAATTTCAGAAAAATTCACCTTCATCTTGGACTATTAGTATACAGATTATATGAACAGAATTATTGCTAAACTCCAGACAAAGGAAGGTTGGTAAGAGAAAATACATTGTAATTTAGGATTTAAACAGGGCTTCCTTATTCGAAATATGCATTGATAGATTGGAAAACCATCTACACCTAGGAGAGGCAAGTTGCACAGGGACCATTACACTACTTTTACATGCTGATAATATTGTCCTGCTTGCCAAAGGCCTCGCATGTATAGAAAGACAATTAAAACTTAAAGAATTTTGGCACTAAATCTGTCCTGATGGTAAATGTTTATAAAACCAAAATCATGACTGTCAAATCTTGCAAAACAACTTACTTCATCATTTCCTTTGATAATCACCCACTAGATCTCACCTGTTCTTACAAATACCTAGGATTGGTATTAATTAGAAAACGAGTTGAAGCCTCAGTATTGAAAAAGGAATTTATGCAAGTTGGAAGGCCTATCATGGCTTAGAAAGCAAAAATGGAGATTTTGAACTCTAGAATTAGATTAAAATTAAAACATTATATCATAGCCTAGTAACACCATTTGCTCTCCAAGGTTGCAAAGTGTGAGGAGGGAGCATACATCGAGAAGCATGGAACAAAATATAACAAATACTAAAACATTTAACATCAATAACTTTAAAAGTAGGACACTTCCTACCCTATTCTTCTTATAGAGGCTAGTATGCTGCCTATTGAGAGTGAAACCTTAAAATGTTGCTATACAGAAATAGGTGGACAAAGCTAAGACTTGATAGACAACCTGCCTTTGCCCAACAAGCCTGTTTAACCCTTCTATGATTAAAAAGAGTTTGACAAAAGACTTTATTAAATGGCTGAATATTGGGACATCCATGTAGCTGTAGCTTACCAGATTATAGCAAGTTCATTAATGGCTTCTGAAGGTACCATTAGGTCCAAATTATAATAGAGGATAAGGCAAAGGCAACTTTTGTGGTGGAGTGGGGATCCTTTGCATATTACGTGATGCCTTTTGGGTTGAAGAATGTGTTGTCAATCTTTTCACGCATCATAGTGTAGTCCTTTAAGGACTTCATCTATAGGTCCTACAGGTGTATCTTGACAGCTCAACCACCCCTAGAGTTTTAACTTGATGTTTGAGAGATGTAGGCAATTGCTGATCTCTAAGATCTGTCAGGCATTTCTCATCCTTGTGATCTACTACAATTAAGGCTCCTTGGCATTGTATGTACGAAAATGGGCACACAACACCAAAGAGGGCATATGCAGCTTCTTGGGGTCGTTCTAGAACAAGCTGCTAGAGATCACTCAAAATCTCTAAAGATGAGATTCAAGGTTAACATCTGAAGGGTATGGAGGAGAAATCCAAAACTAGGAGATTTAAACAAGACCTTGTATGAGTGAGAAAATTCTTAGTGTGCATGTTTGGACAACAATTTGATTGCCTTGCAAGTTGATTATTTATTTTAATATGGTATGGCATATTTTGCAATGTTTGTATTAGTTGATGTTTGTGATTCTGTTCAGCTGATGTCTTTTTATACAAAATTGAAAATAGCTTGTTTATGATATTCTTGAAGTGTTCATGATGTTAGAGCAATGCATTCCTAAGATGGGAAGGGCTGTCCTAATGTGTTTGTATATGCAAATACGCTTTAACAGTGCAGGGGCAGCATGAAGATGTTTATGAAAGGTTGCAATAATGTGAGATAATGAATAAAATAGACCTTAGAAGGCTGCTATGTTTGATTGCTAATTTATCAATGAATGTCTTAATGTATTTATTGATGTAAACGTGTCAAAATAATGCAAGGACAGCATGCAAAATGTTAATGGAAGGATGCAATAATGCAGGGCAGCAGATAATTAGGCCTTATGAAGCTAGAGAAGAAGTGTTTTGGGCCTGCCAAAATGTGGGATGGCGAATGCTTATTCCTTGAAGGTTTGCAAATGGATTATTCAATGATTTGTAGGTGTAATGGGGCTGTCCTACAAGATGGGACAGCAAGTAAGCAAATGTCTTTGGGACCTTTGAATGTGAACTAATTAATTAACCTATTAACTAAAAAAATAAACTATCCACCAACAATCAAATTAAATACTATGCAAAATAAACAAAATCTTGACCTGCAACCAAGTGTTCAAGACCAAAAGCAAGTTGGAATAGCAAAAATTTGGAAAGAGTTGTTGAATGTTGTCCTCAGGCAACGCTACCCTTTCATCCCACTTGTATTCAGCTGATGAAGAATGCTTAGATGTAGGAAAACTATGCGAAAACTAGCAAAGGAGAAAAATGGTTGTATTGACTTGAAAATTGCAGAGTACAGAGCAGTATACTAGTTAATTTGGGCTATTAAATTGACCAAAGAATGAAAAGATTGCTAAAACAAGAGCAATATACTACTGGGATGCAATGGACTCCATAAGGTAGAGAGTTTAGATCTTTGCTATGGTTGGGCTGAACGATGGAGCTTCCTAGTGGACAAGTTCTCTTAATGATCAACCTCTCTCCAAAAATGGGGTTTTTGACTTGTTTTTATAGACTATAGGAATGTTTCAGAGGCATGGCGGTCAAAGGGGAAGCCAAGGGATGAGGCAGAAGAAGAGACAAGGAGCTCAAACACTCAAAATTCATATTTTCTACATATCGTGGTGAAACTGTTGGTTTCCACAGAGGTGTGATTTCAAAACTGCTACAATAGTTATGTGATCGTTAGGCATGACTTCAAAACTGTTGGTGTGACCGTGTGACTGCAGTGACGATTACATAATTTGCTGTGATGATTTTGCAATCACCACTTGGATATTATCGGTGATTTTGTCATAATAGACGAAAACATAAAATTTTGAATGCCAAACAAGGCTAAAACCAACAAATGGGCAAATGGGGATAAGAATACACATGGTAAGGAACAAAACACATCTAAGGGGGACCTCTAGGTGTTACAGCTGTTCATTTAATTCTTGTGTCATAATGTTGCTTCGGGTGTTGTTAGTCATCATCAGATGTGCAATGTTGACCCATATGTGATGGTGCAAAATTGGGTACTTACAGGCACCCTGGTTCTCACTCTAATGGTTGAGACTCTTTCTTTTCTTGATGTTAGTGTTGGTGTGAATGGTGTTATTCCCTAATTGGTTTCCCTTTTAGGTCCTTTTCACGGCTAGTTGGTTAGTTTAATTAGGCCATTTGTACTTTTCTAGTTTGGTGGAGATGTGCACACATGTGATTCCATTTCCTATTATCACACATTGGTTGTACATTTGCTTCTCTTGGTGGTGTACCTTATATATACCCATTTCTTGCTCTCCTATGAGCACTCCACACTTTCTCTTGTATGCACATTGCATCCTTTGTATAGATTATTATTATTCTATCATGTTGATCTTTTTTTTTTGTGATTAGCTCTTAGGCATCTTGATCTTGGGATAGCTACCTTTGTAGCTAATTTTAACATGGTATTAGAGCTGGAGATTGTCTAGAGTTAGTCCATTTTTGGAAGATTTGAGATTGCAATTTTTTTGTGTTTTCTTGAAATTGAGTATGTTCTTCTCTTGCATCCTAGGATGATCTAGAGAATTATTAAGGTTGAGAGAGAGTAGATTCTAGGGGGTTCCTATTTGGGGCCTTGTTTTATAGGTTGTTTTTGGTGTTTTGTGAAGTAGATTGGAGCTCACCATTGAATCTAGATTGTCTGAGAAAGTTAGTTTTGCCTTTTTTCATTCAAATTGGACATAGGAGGCTAGATCTACAAGAGTATTTACTTTTTATGTCTCAAGTCATATGATTATGACACTTGTCATTATCTTATGTTGTCCTATGTCTCACTCTTGCCTATATATACAAGGCTTCTCTATGTACATTATTCATCTTGTATGCATTGTACCTGTTACCTATTTTGTCCTGTCATCCAAATAGGTGAACCTTAAGTTTTTAAGTTGAAATTAACTTGCAGGTTGAGGAAAGAAGGGAAAAACTCTTTTTGCCTAAGGAAGTTTTGCCTTATCGGCAAAATTGATGGTTCGTGAACTTGCGGTTTGTCGATTGGCAGAAAAGCCGATAAAAGATAGAGGCTCCAAAAGAAAGACAAAGAACCAAAGAAGAAAGGTTTCCCTTATCGACAAATTTGAGAGTTCGTGAACGCGTCGGTTCGCCGACCGACAAGTTCACTGATTGGCGAACCTAGTGACAAAGTGAAGAAAGACAAGGAAAGAAAATGAAATACAAAGGTTTACCTTATCGGAAAATAAGGAATTGCCGAATTTCGCGACTTGGCGATAAAAGAGAGAATGTAAGACAAGTTTCGCTTTATCGGCGAAATTATGGGTTCATGAACCAAATGGTTTGCTGACCGGCGAACTCGTTGACAAAGGGAAAGAAGAAAGGAGCAAAGTGTGTCGGCCAATCGCGAGGTTTGCAAACTTGCGAACCAAGCGATAAAGGTGAGAAAGAGGTTTGCAAGAAGCCAAATTTGCCGATAAAGGGATTAAAAAGCTACTTTAAAGTATGCAGATAAAGCATAGGTGAAGAAGTAAAGGAAAAAACATGCATAAGAGCATGCAGATGATGCAAAAGAAAAGAAACAGTTCGAAAGCATGCTGTTAGGGTTTAAAGCAGTTATTTCAACATGCAAAAACATACAGAGTGACAGAGACTTGAAGCATAAATAGTTCCTTACTGATTGAAGATTGTCCTATTTGCATGCAAGAAGCCATTGAAGAGACTTGAAGCCTAAGTAGTCCTAAGGCCTGATTAAGACCCTACATGTAAAATAGAGGAACTAAGGAGTGTTTTTAGGGCATTATAAGGCAGTTTGGAGCAGTTTAGAGCCCCAAAAAGATCAAGTTCTTGCTTTACATGCCCTCCAAAGAGTCCTAATCATATCCAACACATCTGTTTGATGGAGTTTAAGGAAGTTATGGGCAATTAAGTGAGTGAAATCCATCATGCAAATAGTTAAGCAGATTTTGAGGAGCATGCATAGGAGAGGAAGTTGGAAAAAGTCAAATCACTCAGTTTTTAGTGCCTTGCATGGCATTCCAAAGAGCGTTTAAAGGAGAAAAATAGGAGATCACTTCCCCAAGCACCCAAGTGGAGGTACAACAACAAATCAAAGCATGCAAACTGATGGATATATATATTTAAGTCATGTCCTAGATTTCGGGGAGCAAGTTGAAAAGATAAAAGAGGACGCCTAGGCTCTTTTTGGGGGAGTTCTTGCTGTTTTAGGCAGAGATTGTAACCTGAAACAAGGTTCTTTGCTAGTCTTATTCTGTATTGTAACTCATCATCATGATATCAGACTTGTACAACAGTTTGTAAGTACCTTTTGATCAATGAAGCAAGCATTTTTTAGCCTTCTCAAACTTGAATCTTGTGTGAAAATCATAAAATGATGGATATGGTTCTGTGATGCTTAATGTGTCCTCAATTTCATGTCTCATTGCAATACACCTTTATGCAGAAAAATGTATGTGTGCGGGTCATAGTTTATGTTACTGAGTTTTGCAGCCTTTAATTGTGAGAAATGCCTTGATCTCCTTCTAGAAAACTTCAAACACTTTAACTTTGCTATGAAATACTTATGCATGGATATGTGAAAGCTGAGATGTGCCTTGTTTAGTTGGTTTATTGAGCATATTGTGTATGTTAAACAATAATACAGGTCATAAACATTTGGTGCATCACCTTCCATTAGGATTTAGACTTCTTTTATGTCATTTCCTGCCCTTTTCCTCTGAGACAGCAGTAGAATAGATTAGTTTTTAGGTGATCTATCAAGGGAACCAACCCTCTCTAGAGATTTGTCTCACTTTTGCAGGTCCCACACTGAGAGACATTTCAATGTTTCACTGAATAGCTTGAGAGCTCCTCTCCCAAGCCAGGGTGCATATTCAGATAGACAACAATTTTTGGCATGCTCGGTGGGACAGTGTGATGAACTTTGCATCAAAGTATTGAGAAATTTGGTGTTTTCCTCAGTATTCTTAGCCTTTGGAGGTAGTACAAGCAACACCATGGTGACTCCAATCACATATTAGCTGGTTTTAGCAGTCCAGATACATGCGACTAATGAGGTTGCTGCTACTCTTTAATTTTTTATCATTTGAAAGTACTTTCTCAGCACCTGGTGACTCTATTTGGTGTTTTGATCCACTTCCTAGTGTTTCAAGCGTTGTATATCTTGATTTCAAATTTGTTATCTAGACTTACCTATGCTCCATGCTTCATCCATGCAATGTCTAGTTATTACCATCACTATGGTTATTCTCCTCCATTTCACGAAAATTCAAGCTTTTGGCCTCCAAGCAGCTCTTTTCCTCATTACAACCAGCATTACCAGTAGGAGCATTTTCAAACCATTCTTGCTCAGCCTTTTGTGCAGCCTGTTCATTCCTATAGTCAACCCTGTGAAACTCATTCTGCTCTAAATCAACCATGCAGCCTCCCTAGTCAGTCCCAAAATGATACTAATTTGGGTAGCATCAAGAGTATATTGCTGGATTTTCGAAAAGAAATGTTGGAAATAGATAGAGAGAATGATTATAACATGCAGCAAGAGGGGCTGTCCTATCAGGTTTTTTGTTATCAGCAGGAGGCAGAAAATAAAAGGATGTATAAAGAAGAATGCTTGAACATGCAAATTGCAGCCAAGGAGGAACAAATAAGGCAAGTGCTTGCTCAATTGCAAGAACTTAAAGTCCAAGAACCCTCTTTTATTCCTAGTTTCAGACAAATCCATCCTACAAACCAAATTTTAAAAAGATTGTACCAATATCACAAGAGATATGGAAGTTGATGAGAGTTTGGTTCCTTTTATTTGTCCATCCATTTGACATTATGGTGCATCTAGTTTTTGCTTGCTCTAATCGATGTTCATTAAAACATCTTTTCTTCTTCCATCTTGTACTCTCCAAAGTGGTTTGCGATCTCGGCGAAGTACAAGGTGCAAAGAAAGAATTAATGTTTCCTCCACCTGTGTTTGGGTTGCGTGCTGCAGAAGTAGGTGTTAACTAAGACACCCTCAAAGATTTTTGTGCATCAGTTGCCTCATCTAAAGGATTGCCCCTCTACAAAATTAGAAACCACTTTTGTTTTAGTTCTTGTCTTTTTAGCCTTACCTTTAGAAACTACTTGAAGAGTCTGTTGTGCTTGATATGTGATATTTGCAGGGCACTTTGGGCAAGCAGTGGTGTCATGTCTTGGCTCCTTTGTTAAATGCCATTTGAAGTGATATATGTCTCCATTGATATCAGTCAAGCACAATTGCATTTGACTTTGTTTGTACTTGAGATTGATGTGCAATATGCCCATGCAAAGTCTCTGAGTCTCTGACATGGCATGATGACTAAATCTGCAAAAAAAATCTAAATTTAGTCTTTCATATGTTTTGAGGTTCTAACTTTTGCCTTATTACTCCTAGAAGAAACACCTATCACTCCAATCTTATCATTCCTGCCTTTCAATATACCTAGATTCCCAATGCCAGACTGCCCATTATATCAAAGTGATGGTACGAAAGAGCAATCCTCTCAATGTACCAAACCTTTCGATAACCAAACCATTTGATATAACTCACCTTCCTATATACCTGAAGGTACATGGAAGAGTGATAAACGTAGAAGAGAGATGTAAGTGAGTAGAGTGGTAAAGGAGAGTAGAGTGGCATCGTAAGAAATGACATGTGAAAGGTCTTGGGTCTGTCTAATGGCATACCTGCTCACAAGAGACAGTCGAGAGCACGTAGGTACGGTTGTCTATTTGACATTGCGAGCCCCCCTGTGCCAGATTTACAGCTGAATGATAGGTCACCGAAAGAAGAAAGAGAGAGAAGGAATGTAAGAAAAGATAATTGTAGGCAAAACTATTTGTAGTCTCCTTATCACTCCAACCTCTATAGCCCTCAAGTATACCTGTGGGGCATCACTTCCTAGGGTATGGGAGGGTAATCTTGTCGAATGTTGTGTTTGGTGCACTATAGATGGGCTTAAGGGCAATTTTTTTTCAGCTGAATATATTGGACTTACTGCCAACATTAGTACTTTACAATAAAATAAAGTCAAGCATGTACAAGTTAAATAGGTTTTCAATAACATGACAACAATGTAAATTCGATGGAAAGCTTAAAATGAACTTTGTTTTATTAATTGCTCGACTTAGACTTCATCTTAAGTGTCTCATTTGGAGGTTCAGCATACAAAAATGCCACATTATTATTGATTGACTGTGTCACTTTTAACCATGAAAAATGTGTAAGGCACCAAATTATATTAATATTGAGTTTGTTCGAAAGTTTAATTATTTTAGATTTAAAGAAAACTCACCTTAGTCCTTCCAGAACCTTGAAAATCCATTCCATGCAAAAGGAATTCCAAACATAATTTTAATAGACTGAGACTCTAATTGATTCTTTGAAGTTTAGACAATCTAGGTTGCATAATTTTTTTCTGTTGATTAAAGAGCACCGTGTTAATAGAGATAGAAAGGGTGTTCCGAAAATGGCTAGCAGCTAGCTGGCATTAGGGCAGCTGAAAGGAGAACTAAAAGAAAACTATTCTCTAATAGTAATTGAACTAGTAAAACAACAAAGTGGGCACTTAGACCAGGAGTTAGACAAAGTTAACATACAAACTGCACTAAAGAAATAACAATCTCTCATTTAAAAAATTGAGCTTTTAAAAACCAGAGATGACAGTATGTTTGAGAAGAAGCGGATGCATCTCCAGTATGTATTTCATAGAAGCAGAAACACCTCCAATACGAGAGATGGGCCAGGGGGAGAAGATGTTTCCCATGCCCATTGTGCCATGAGACACCCATCCGATTATGTTTTGTGGTAACAAGAAGGCTATTTTGTGATTATCTATGGTTTTCTAAATTGTGAAACATGGCAAACCATTCATCCCAAAGCATTTATATAAGTTTAACTTTCACATGATTTCCTTTTTTAGGGTTTTGGATTTTTTGTAGTAAAAAAAGAAAATGATACCAAAAACAAGTCTCGGTATGTTAAAAAAATTTGGGTTTTTCATTTTTTTAGATGTCTCATAAACTTTTTTGTTTGTTATCTGTATAAATTATAATTTTATAAAGTTATATAATGTGATTTAACAGGTCTCTCCTAAGATTATTAGGCTTATTCAGTTGGGTTAGTGTTCAACACCAGGTCTTGGGCCTGTTCTGCAGCAGGATTACATTTTCCTCTGTCCTGTAACCCATTGTTTGATGGAGCTGGATGTAACTTAATAAGCTGCAGTCAAAATGCAAATGTGAATGAAAAAGGTTGCTGAAAGAGGTCTGTGACTACCTTATCCTCTCTGACAAGTAGCGATGAAAATGTGAATGTCGTTATATGCAAATGCGTCCTCTGTTGCTGTCCATTGCTGTGGTTGAAACTTGAAGTCACAGTGAACTGTCAAATACCAGGTGACTGCAAGGTGAAATGCCCTAGCTGCGTTGTCCGAAATGTGCCTTGGAAATGCAAGAAAAACATTAGAAAATTCCTTCAAACATGTGAATATAATGTCTGAAAAACCCTAACGAAAAAATTGCGGGTAGGTCAAAAAGCATTGAAAATCAGTCAATATCTTAAAACTCATGCGACTGATGCTTTTATCACGATTTTATTGTGATTAAATGCCAAAAAATGGTCCAACTTGTGGTCAACGATTTCGGCAAAAAAACACGATTTTTGGAGGGAAAAAATTGTGATTGGCAGTGATTCCCGATTAATTGCAATTTTTTCCTGTTTATTGCTTCTATGCCCAAAACAACTAATAAAATACAAATGGCCTAAAATAGGTCTTCATCCACTACCTGGAAATATAACATGGCCAGAAATGACAGTTGCTTGATATAGCCACTGCTGAAAATGGCAATATGCATGTGAGTGCCCTCCGAAATTTTGAAGCAGCTGATGAATCCTCTGAAACCTGAAGAATCAACTATCCCTGAAAAAGCAACTTTCCGAAAAAAGGAACTTTCTAGAAATAGAAAGTTGGATTTTGAACCCCTCTTATGATTCCTTGCAAAAGCAAACTTGCTAAAAGTAACAGATTCTAAAACTAGACATTTTTGTTCCAGAATCTTGGCAAATCCTTTACTGAACACTGAAACCATGACCATGATGATATGCCAATCATTTGAATTTGCCCTATTGGTTTAACCCAATCACACTGTGAAAACTGAAAACTACTGCCTAGGGTTTTGTCAAGATTTAAAATGGCAATTGGAATACTTAGGCAGCTGCATGTGCTCTCTGTTGCTACAGCCAAACCCTAGCTCTTGTTGCTGAGGATGGAAAACCTTTATGAGACAAAACAGCCATCCAGTTATACTAGAAAAACCTAGGATATGAAGATGTCTGAAAATGATCAGCCAGAGACTTTAACCAACAAATCTGCAGCTGAAATGCCCTTTATTCATGCTGTTCTGACTGTTCTGGCCAATGATAACTGTTTGTATTCATATGAAAACAGGGGTATGGTGGCTGGCATCATGCCAAACAAGGATGTCACTGTTACAAATAGCTGCAAGCAATGGCCATCGCCATTGGAAGATGCTGAAACCTTGTCATAGGTGACTGAAATCTGCTAATATACCTGCAAAATAGAAGAAAGAAAGATCTCTTTCTGCTGTTAATTGTCAAGGAAGTATGTTTTGTGAGTTTGAGAGATGAATAGCATTCTTAATTTATTATATAGACAAAGAATTCTTTCTTTGCATGCTTTTAAACTGTTTTTTGCTTTTAAGATGACTGAGAAATCATGGCGGAAATCACTTAATGTTTTGCCAACTTTTCACTTGCTGGGTGGAGTTCACTAATTGCTCAGCCCTTCATAATGTGCGCCACTTTAACATTTCCTTGCCTAGGCAGAGTTCACTAATCACTTCGCCAATTTTTATGCCTCTGAGTGGAGATAACATGTGGCGAGGCCACTGAAAAGTTGCACCTGATTTCAATCCTTCATACCCTGGCAGAAATCATCAAAGTTTGAGCCATCCTTTTTAAGCCTTAGGTGCACATTACTAATGATTTTGCCCTTGAAAAAGTGCACCAATGTCTGATTTTATGGTTTTAAGTGTTGGGTGGAAAAAACTAACCATTTGCCACTTTTTTGACTACTCGAGACATGGCTATATAAGCCCTAGCACGCACCCAGCCACTTACTGCCCTTTTGTCACTTGCCAAGTTGAGTAAACTGTGGTTTAACCCCCACAAAAGTGCACTTCATGAAAACTTATGTGCTTTCTTTGCCCAAGGTGCAGATCACTAAGGGTTTAGCCATGTTTAGGGATGGTAGGTGGAAATAATTCATGGTCCTAGGAGGAGATTCATATGACTTATACCCGAAATGGAGATTAGATCAGAAGTTGCCAACCACTTAACCAAAAGTGGAACTTTGTGATGGTTTAGCCATAGAACAAGTGCACAACCTTTGTATTTGAATCCTAGCGGAAGATTTGGGCAGAGCAAATCATTGGCTCAACCATCCAAAATGTGTGACGGCAGAAAAAATTTATGGTTTTGCCATCAAAAGCATGTGCTAACTCCACTTAGGCCATATTTCATGATTTTAACAGAGAAAACTAATGGCTTTGCCAAGGGAAAAGCGCACCAATTTCTCCTTCTTCACACTTAGGGCAAAATTCTGACTCATTTTGCTATGTATTCTCAGCTAATCTGCTCTTCCCTGTTCTATAATTCCTTACTATTCCACCGCCTGTGATATTTTATCATTGTTTACACCTTATTGGGCTTGTGGCGATCATCTTCACCTTGCAAAAGTCGTTAGTTGAAGAAAAGACCATGACAGGATGACCTTGGAAATTGACTAGGGAGACCATGAATTGAAATGGTTTAACACAAGACTGAGGATCAATTGATGACAAAATGAACAAAAGGGAGTACAGAAGTTGAGTTTTGTCTGGGTACAACAATTGGCTCTTTTTGGAGACCATGAGACATACTTGGGTGATGAGAGAACTCTAGAATCTCTGGCAAAAATTTGAGCAATGTCTTATCCTTTGGGCAATAGAGTTGAGCCTATTTTCTGAACACCTAAATAGACAACTAACATAAAACAATACAATAAGCAAACAAATTACGTGAAAGGAAAAAACATTACATCACAAATGTAGTAAATGACAACACCTACCTCCGTATGGATGAAAGGGAACAAATTGGCTAGACGAAGCCATTAATTGGCTGGGAAAAGTAATGACCTCCCTGTTTGAGTTGAACTTCCAACTGTGGCAGCTCACATCCTAAAAACCTCTGTAAAATTTTCATGAAGATCCATGGTTCAGGATGTTAAGAACGATCCTATAGGGAAAATTACAGCACAAACTGATTAATATCTGGTGGCTCCGGACAGTCCTCTTCCTTAGGGAAAAACCTCTTTAGCAGGTGTAGATACTTTGGCTCCTTTCAAAGGTATCTCACAAAATCCTCCGGTTGCAACACATCTTTGGTGATGATGACCACCTCATATCTTATTTTATCTTCTTCACTTGTCACTTCGGCGTACTTGATCTTGAATTTAAATGAGGCAATTTTCTCGGAGAGTATGAAGCTGTTGGAGATGTATCTCCATCACCTGCCCTTGACTCTCAAAGTATATCATGGGTATTAATTTTGAACCTTGTGTTGACAACACTTTGTCAATTCCTTCATCTGCACCTGATGAAACCTAGTCTAACACACTTTCAAGGTCTGATTTCCCTTCAAGCATTGATTCATCATGAAAACATGGTGAAGGAAAATATCCATCTTAGGCAACAGGAATTGCAAATCCCTTTCAGACAATGATTGTGGGCTCAGAGCAAACTGGATCTCTTCAGCCTCTTTATGACAATCTGCTTCAAAGAAAGCATCCAACAAAGGGAGAAAACAATTAGACTCATCATCATCAATCACACAACTCCTATCATCTGACATAAAGTTCAAAGTGGAAACATGAACCTCTGATAGGATTTATTCTTCTTTAGACATATCCAATCCTAGCATTAGCTTATTGATGACTATTGATGTTCATGGAGATGCTGAAGATGGGATGAGTCAAAACTCGAGAGAAAATTCACTGTGTTATCCACGGATGAATTGTTCTCAAGATGTTGCAAGAAGACGTCTAGATCTAGCCACAACTCTTCCACAAATGCTTATGACATGATATATGCCTCTAGAGTTGTATCATCCTCAAGTAGAAGATCTCGTTTTTCATCCAATTGTGCTATTTCCTCTGTCTTGTCCTGTGCAGGTTTTTAAAACAACCCTTTAAATGTAGATAAGAATTCATTTGACGCATCTTCATCTATTGTGTAATTGTAATCTTGTCGAGTTGGAACAATTGGATCAATACCTTGTTTTGTAGACATTTGTGAGCCTTTGTCTCCTTCAGAGAACCTAGGATATGCAGTTCCTTCTAGTTTTGACATGGAAGGTTGTTCTTCTTCATATAAATTAATGAAGGCTTGTGAGGTAGAAGAGAAAACTAACTCATCATAATGATTTGCGAATATAGGGCAAAGATATGTTCTTCAAAATAGGACACCATTGGTAGTTCTTTCCATGGACTCTCTTCATGTACTCTCCTCTTTTCGGCCATGTGCTCTTTCATAGTTGTTTGACTCCTCGAACACGTGTAGTCATTGAATGTGTCTACTTTTTCAGCACGAATTGATCTATATTGAAAATATCCCGTCATAGAGTTTCTATTAGACTTATCTTGGAGATCTTGAAGGTTACCCAAATACCTTTGAGGATTTGACTTGGAAGAAGTCATGAGCTACATCATGTGAAGCATCTCTAGACAATTTACAGCACTGTGGTCTCTTGTTATATGAAAGGAACAAAAGTTATTCAAGTTGTCTTTAGGAGGTGCCTCCCATGCAAGCCTTTCAGGTGGAGGAGATAATTGGAAATGATCATCTTTGTTATTCCTTTAAAAATGTCATTGATATTTATGAGCTGAACCATTCTGCTGGAATTGCCTTTTTAGGTTTGCTACATCAGTCACCACTCTTTTCAAAAGTGGATTAGTAGAACTTGGGATCATTGGCTTGATTGAGTCTTTTCTAATTTTGCTGTTGGTAATCATATTGTTTTCTAACTTGACTGCAAGCCCACCAATGTCACAAGATTTGATCATGAAAGCAATTTCTAATGGAAGGACATTTATAAAATAGCTTAGGAGGATTTTTGGAGATGGCTTTAGAGTTGCATTGATTCTTTCGACAAGTTAGTTGAGTTGTGCTAAAAATTCTCTTGTTGCTGTCCTTCTCTGCATCTGACAGTTGAGCGAATAGAATGTGACTATTCTTAGCTGGTTTGAAGCGTGATTGAAGCTTCTCTTGCATGATCTCCCAACTTGTGATTGAAGCAATAGCAAGATGGTGGAGCCATTTAGCTGCTCCTCCAACCAATGTTTTGACAAAAGGCTAGATTGTGACATCTTCATGGGCCACTCACAATATACGGCACATTGTGGTGAAGCTGCAAAATGCTTGTTAGGATGCTGCATTGTGTCACCATGGAATTTCAGAAAATTTCTCCTCAAGCCTTGTAAAAAGTCATGGTGCTCAGCAAGAGCCATGGTACCAATACAGGGTTCCCATGGCAGAGGAAGTGGAGGTGGGCCATTATGATTATTATGGGTGTTGTCACCCATTGCTTGAAGTGGTTCTTTATTTTTATCTTGATTTCCTGTAAATATGTTAATAAGTTTACAAACTATCTATGAAGAACTTCCTTTGTTCAATGGCGTTTGATTGAGCTTTTGAAAGATAAGATTAGAGAGACATGCTTTCCTTTGTGATTTGATGTATACCTTATTAGCTAGGATGAAATGATTTCAATTGGAGTTGATAAGATTGATTTTTTTGTTGCAAGCTTGGTTTGTCATTTCATGTTCCCCAAGGGAGTCACCAAAAATTGTTAGGGTTTTAATTTGTCTCTTGCAAGACAACACAAAACAAATCAGTGTGTATGGTATAACCATTCTTCAAGTTGTGAGGGAAAGCTCTGTAATGTGCCGTCCCTGTTTGTATTTTTTTAAAGCTCTTTTTATATGTTTTATTTTTATTTTTTAGTGTGATTTGTCAGACTAGAGAGAAGAATGCAGAAGGGGGTTTCAATTTTCCTGCAAATGTGTTGCCGGAGCATACAAAATAGAGCATATATTGCAAACCCAGAAAAAGTACAATAGATATGGAGAAACTATCAACTACCCAGATAGCAAAATGGCCAAATATTAATTACTATGACATACCCATATTGATTTTTGCAACTTGATACATATGCTGAGAGTGCACCAGCAAGTGGGTAGCATAGAAATCACCCTAAATCTCCCAAGAATATGAAATATAGTGCATACAATTGATAGCAGCAATAATGGAGGATGTAATCGCTCAAGAATGAGATATAAGACTGCTGCAAACACAAGAAACAGCTCTCAATAGTCACCACGTCCCTCTGACAAGATGGTATGACCAAGGATGAATGAGCTATAGCCAATGCACAGTCCCAAACTCCAGAAATGTCCTCCAATCGGTCTGTATGCTGTTAAGAAGATGAGGCGACCTGATTTGAGAGAGATATGTGCTAAGAAACCACCTCAAAATACCCACAGAAATGGTACGGCTGGTCTAGGAAGTACGGCCAGCAGGCTGCAATGCAAAAACAGTCCCAAACAACTATTTTCTGCTTCTAATCCTCCAATGAACTGATCTTCAAGGCTGCTATGAAGAACTCAACTGAATAAACAAGAGAAATCCTCCATTCTTCATCAACCCTTCATCACACAAACTCATTTCCAGCACAAATGTGAACACTAAATGCATCCACCATCAATGGCACCTTTGGGTGGTATTGCACACCAGTAGAATGTCGTCACTAATGGAGGTTTTCGTCTCCAAAAGCTTGGTTCGAAATGCTCAAACCCTCAAACCCTAGCGGAGCTCCAAAGAGAAAATATCATAAAGCAAGCATATTGCAAATGAGCTCTAATTTCACCTTTTATCTCCCTCCAAGATGGGCGTTGGGCTTTTAGGAGGGAATTTACATTTTAAAATCAACTTTATTTCCCTAGGGAAGGGCGCCCAAGGTCACAACTTGAAGTTATGTCTTCATTTTCTCATAAGTCACTTTTTCCCTAAATATTATAAAGTCCATATTAAATATAACATTAATAAATCTTCGGACTTTAAAATAAATATGAAGATGGTGTTGGAAAGCTTTCGACGAGACGAATCTGATGCCACTTTGAAAATGCCGAACCGACACTGACTCCAAACTTACTAAAAATAGTAATGACCAAGAGCAATCTGAGCCAACTCAGAAGGTGCCAACTAGAACCACTAAATCCGAACCAAATTTCCTCCACCGACAAATACCTCCAAGGTCAACTAACTCCAGTTCTCTAACCAAACTATTAGTCCACGGGAACTCTATGATGGACTAACCATGAGTCGAGAAGGGGACATTACAAGCTCCCTAAAATCTAACTAAACCTAAAACTAAGTTTAGACTAAAATTATAGACATAATTTATAGGTATGCACACTAGGCAAGATTTCACTGAGGGGATTTGCATAAAAGAAAATAACTAATTGCCTATGTTTTTGCCCTAGATGCATGCACCGGATTGTTAACAATCAAGCCTTGCATTGAGATTTTAGATATTGAAGGAAATATATTATTAAACACAAACAAACACAACAATTTTGAACTGGCCAAATCGGGGACTAGTATTTTGTTGTAAGCAAGATTTTGAAGGAATAACAACACATGGTTTCAAGAAGTAAACAACTAAATTGCATTCAAAGCTACAATTCAGACAAACAAATGTCGTCAATACAAAGCTTGACTCAATACAATCTCCTTTCCTTTTACTTGAAATTACAAACATAAGTTCCACAATAACTTAAGTTGAATAACAATTTGTATAGCATAAGCCCAATTTCAACTATCATTTAGGGTTAAAGTGCTCAAAGCACTTATTTATAGGTTACAAAGAATAGCTTCTAGAGATTTGAGAATAATAATAAAATACCCTAAAAAGAATTGCATAAAAGTGAACCCATCCACAATCTGCAGAAAAAGTGGAAAGAAAGGAACCTAAGCAAATCTAACCAAAAACAACTAATATAATACAAATGGCCTATAGTAGGCCTTCATACAGTACATGGAAATTGAACATGGTCGGAAATGACGACTGCTTGATATAGCCACTGCTAAACATAGCAATTTGCATGTGAGTGCCCTTTGAAACTCTAAAGCAACTGACAAATTCTCTGAAACCTAAAGAAATAACTACCCCCTGAAAAAGCAACTTTACGAAAAAGACTTTCTAAAAAAAAAGAAAGGTGGATCTTTGAAACCCTCTTATGATTCTTTGAAGAAGCAAACCTAGTAGAAATAACAGTTCCTAAAAATATAATTTTTTGTTCTACAAACTTGGCAAATCCTTTACCGAACACTGAAACCATGACCATGATGGTATGCCAATCATTTGAATTTGAAACCCTATTGGTTTGATCCAATCACACTGAAAACTACTGCCTAGGGTTTTTTCAAAATTTAAGATGGCAATTGGAACAGTTAGGTGGCTATATATGCTTTTTTTTGCCACAGCCAAACCCTAGGTCTTGTTGCTGAGGATTGAAAACCTTTATGAGACAAAACAGCCATCCCATTATAAAAATCCTAGGATATGAAGATGTCTGAAAATGATCAGCTTTTTTTTGCCACAGCCAAACCCTAGGTCTTGTTGCTGAGGATTGAAAACCTTTATGAGACAAAACAGCCATCCCATTATACTGGAAAAATCCTAGGATATGCAGATGTCTGAAAATGATCAGCTAGAGACTTTAATCAACAAATCTGCACCCAAAATGCCCTTTATTCATGCTGTTCTGACTGTTCTACTTCTGGCCAATGATAACTGTTGGTATTTGTATGAAAACAGGGATATGGTGGCTGCCACCATGCCAAACAAAGATGCTACTGTTACAAACCTGCAAGCACTGGCCTTTGCTGTTGGATGATGCTGAAACCCCGTCATAGTTGACTGAAATCTGCTAATATACCTGCAAAATAGAGCAAAGAAAGGCCTGTTTCTGCTGCTAATCGTTATGAAGTATGTTTTGACTTTTGTGAGTTTGAGAGATGAATAGCATTCTTATATTGGCAAAGAATCCCTTCTTTGCATGCCTTTAAATTGTTTTTTGTTTTTAACTCGACTGAGAAATCATGGCAGAAATCACTTAATGTTTAGCCAACTTTTCACTTCCTGGGTGGAGTTCACTAATGGCTCAACCCTTCATAATGTGCACTACTTTAACATTCCCTTGCTTGGGTGTAGTTCACTAATCACTTGCCAATTTTCATGTCTTTGAGTGGAGATACCATGTGGCAAAGCCACTAAAAAGGTGCACCTGATTTCAATCCTTCATACCCTGGCAGAAAATCATTACTGTTTGAGCCATCCTTTTTAAGCCTTAGACGCACATCACTAATGGTTTTGCCCTTGAAAAAATGTACCAATGTCTGATTTTATGGTTTTAAGTGTTGGGTGGAAAAAACTTACCATTTGCCACTTTTTTTGACTGCTTAAAACATGGCTATATCAGCCCTAGCGGTCCAGCCACTTACTGCTATTTTGTCATTTGCCAAGTCTAATAAACTTGTGGTTTAATCCCATAAAAGTGTGCCTCGTGAACACTTATGTGCTTTCTTGGTCTAAGGTGCAGTCACTAAGGGTTTAGCCATGTTGGGGGATGACAGGGATAAATAATTCATGGCAAAGCCATTCAATATGTGAGCCTAGGAGGAGATTCATATGACCTATATCCAAAAGCGGAGATTAGAGTGGAATTTGCCTACCACTTAACCCAAAAGCAGAACTTTGTGATGGTTTGGCCATAGAAGAAGTGCGCTGCTTTTGTATTTGAGTGCTAGCTGGAGATTTGGGCAGAGCAAACCATTGGCTCAACCATCCAAAATGTGCACTGGCAGAAAAAACTTATGGTTTTGCCATCAGAAGTGCATGGCAACTCCACTTAGGTCATATTTCATGATTTTGGTGGAGAAAACCAATGGCTTTGGGAAGGGAAAAGTGTGCAATTTCTCCTTCATAGGAGGCAAAATTCTGACTCTTTTTGCTATGTATTCTAAGCTGGTCCACTCTTGCCTGTTCTATCATTCCTTTCTTTTCCACTACCCTTGATATTTCATCATTGGCTATTCCTTATCAGGCTTGTGTCAATTGTCTTCACCCTGCAAAACTTGTTAGTCAAAGTAAAGACCATGATAGGATGACCTTGCAAATTGGTTGAGGAGACCATGAATTGAAATAGATTGAGACAAGATCGAGGATCAATTGACAACAAAACGAACAAAAGGGAGTACAAAAGTAGAGTTTTGTATGGGTCCAACAGGTATCGAGGACTTATGTGGGAAGAGATGAGGACAGATAACAAATAGTTTGAGGAGGAAGGATGTTGCATCTATTTGACTAAGTTTCTAGGTATGTTGAAGCCTACCAACATTTGGCATCTCAATGATCTACCTTACTTTGGGAAGCTGAAAGAGCTCATCAAGCTCTTGCTTTTGCACCTTCACAAAGAGTGACTGAAGATTGCGAGGTGGAGGATTTGTATTTCTATGTACTTGATACACTTTAACATAGGATTGCGCACAATTGGAGTTTGAATACTATGAAAGCCTAAGGAAGAGAACATGCACACCATTACAAGAGCACAATGCGAGTCTTATATGTATAACTTGGCCACAATCCATGATTGGGCCATGTGAATAGCTATGCTCTTGATCAACGCAAATCTTACCACCATAAGTTGATGGGACTTGGTGACTAAGGAGGTCCTATTGATTGCGTGAGAAATTAGAGTCAATAATGTTGGCTACAACTTTTGTGCAATTTGTTACTGACAAGATTATCTAGTTGTGTAAGATGCTTGTGTGTAGGGTGCAAAATTCAAGTGGGGCATGGTCCTCCTAATAGTGTTTGATGCCATTGGCATCCTATAATGTTCCGTTTTCTAGCTTGATCTTTTACAGTTGACCGTTGGCCTATTCCGGAGACCCGTAGGCTACTCAGAGGTTGAAATTGGGGTTTCATGTTTTGGTGGTTGCTTTTGTTCATGGATTGTGGTTTGGTTGGCATTTTTTTTCCGGGTTTGTTTTCCTTAGTCCCTATTGGTTATGGCTATTTTTAGTAAGTTCGGGATTGGCACCAGAATGGGATTTTGAGAGTGGGGTTGGATTCGTCTTGTCAAGACCTTTCCAACGAGCTATAGATCATTGATTTCCGACATCATCTTGGCCTCCGTTTTAAAGTCCGTAAATTAAACATTATTATTTAATATTAATGTTGTTTTAAAAGAGGGGACTTTAAGGGTGAGGTTGAAAAAGAATTGAAGAGGATTATATTATTTTCCCTCTCATGTTTTATCCCATATGCAAGAGGATTTTAGAGACTCCCAGTTGGAAAAGTATATAAGGAGGAAGAGTGCTCTCATTTGGGGATCCGAAATCTTGATAATGTTATGCTGCCGTAATGGTTCTGGGACTGCTTCGAGGAATGAATGCCTCCTAGCCTGGGCTCACTTCGTGCTTGAGAGATAGCACCTAGGGAGAGGTTTGCTGAGAGTAGTGATTTTTGTAGTGAGGTTTGAATTGTAGCTTGAGTTTGTTGTAGTTCAGTTATTTGCATTTTATGTCATTTTTTGGAGTTGCTGATACCAGGGCTGAATCTGTAGTTTCATTCATAAATCTGAAAATAAAAATGCATTTGTTCTGGGTATTTCATATTTCCCTTTGTCTATGTTAGACGCCCCATTGTGCTAATTTGCAGATTTTTTTATGAAGAATCTGATTTTTCTAGAAGGAAATCGCCCTTCCTGCCAGGCCGCCCCTCTTTGGAGTGCATTGGAAAGCATGCTAAATAAATACTTGGGTTTAAGAGTGGTCTCTGGTGTGTAGCTTGGTCGCCATTGTCATAGGAGTGCATTGCATCAGATTTGAGGTCATTTGGTTGAGAAATGAGTGAGGTGTGAGCATTTTTGTAGGGTTTTATGTTGCTGGTATGGTCTTTTCAAAGTTGTTGATCCGTCATTTCAGTTTGCTAACTTCTATCATTTGAGTTGGGTTGGAAGTCTCTAATTATTGTAAGCTGAACAGTAGTACTGTCAGCACTTCATACTTTTTCTCATATTTTCTTTGTAATACTTTGCATCTCCGTCATATGGTAGCTCCAATTCCACTTCGGGTTGGAAAGCACATTCTTGACGTCGAGTTATTTCAGCATAATAGTTGGTAGGGATCCTCTGACCACATGCTCGTCGACATCCGGCGCATTCTTGATTAGAGTTCTTTGTATCAGCATTGCATCAAGACCCTCTGACCATATGCTTGCCATCATCAGGCGCATTCTTGGTTAGAGTTCTTTGTATCAGCATTGCATCAAGACCCTCTGACCATATGCTCGCCATCATCAGGCGCATTCTTGATTAGAGTTCTTTTATCAGCATTGCATAGAGATCCTCTGACCATATGATCACGCCATCGTGGTGTACATTCTTGGTTAGAGTTGAATTCCGCATCATTTGGTTTAAGTGCTAACTTCAATGATTGTGTATTGCTCTGCTTATTGTAATTGGAAAAGTGAAAAAATTGGCTTGGTATATTTCACATCCCAATTGCCAAAGAATACAATTAGGCAATGGCCATTGAATGCCCAATGTAGAGATGCAAAATGGATGTTTGCAACACATAGGTCACACTGGCCTTCAAAGCCAAACTTGTCAAGTGGTTGGAATACGTGCAAGTTTGTCAATGAATGGTGCATCATTCCCAAGCTACTTTCTACATACAAGGATAAGTACAAGTTCATGGGTATGTGCCACTATACCTTAGTGACAATTTTGGCATAGACCAGGGTGTAGTCATTTTGGTATAAACTCCTATACATGATGTAATATCCCCAAATAAAATATTTTCAACAAATAACTTTCAGATCTGAGTGCTAATATCCCAAATAAATATTTTTATCAAATAAATTTCAAATTTGAGTGCATAAACAAAATCCCACAAAAAATACTCAAATCTAGCACAATTTTGCCACCACTGTGCAATTCAAACTTTGGCAATTTCAAGTCTGGAACATCTGAAACTTCTTCAATATCATAAATCTGGAAAATACATCAAAACACAGCCACATAACACAACAGACTTTCTGGAGATGATCAACAACAAGAAGCCAACAAATATGACAAAATATCACAATACAATGTATGCAGCAAACACCCAGAATTGACAATTTGTGTGCCAAATGAAAGGTATTCCTTCAATACTAGAAATTAAACCTCCGGAAGTCTGAGATACACTGATATTTGCTGTTATAACAGAAAAAACAACATCAACTAAATCTGGAAACTATTACATCAAGATGCCACACAAAAACTGCAAACTACACAACACTAGCAACATTGTTTTGCCTCAATCTGAAGGATGAATCTTCACAACTCTGGAAGCTGATTTGGAAGGACAAATGAATAGCAAAATACTGATCTATAACAGCAGCAAACTGAGCTACAACACCGACAAACTCCACAAAACACAACACCCACAAATCTCCACACAACTTCACTAGAAACCTACAAACAAAACACACACTACACAACTGGAACAACCTACAAAATCCTGCAAATCCTTGAAGTTCCAATGCTACCCCTGAGTAAGATTGCCTCTAGAAATCAATGGGTTTACATCCACTGATCTCTACCTTCAATGGGTTTTCGTCCACAGAAGGAATTGTATAAGCACAAGTGCTCATACAGAAAAGTTGAGAAGAAAATATGATCAAAAGTTTTTTCTGTATGCAAATCCTTGCATATAAATAGAGCCTATCAATTCCAAATGCCCTTCTCTTGGAAAATAAATTAAAATAATTTTATTTCCAACAAATTTCCTTAAATGGTGCTCACTTGTCATAACCCATGCAAGATTGTTAGCTAAAAATAAGCAATAACTCCCCTCTTTCAAGCTGTCATAGATTTTGTCATATCCATCATAAGATCTTCCATTTTTACCTTTGGGAGTTACAAATGACACCTCGTAAAACCCCACATCCCCACTTGTACAATAAAATAATAATATTTTATTAATTACTTGGCCCCTTTTATCAAAAATAAGAAATAATAAATATTTTGGGTTCAAATAATCAATATTAGATAAAATTATTTTCTTTTGTCCTTCTCCAAACCCATAGAAAATATTGGAAAGGGCATTTTGTCCATTAAAATAAATCAATTGAAAATGGGACGTGACACATGATCTCAACGCAGTATGCAATGTCAGCATTCCATTGGCTTGATGAGTTTGTGTGTTGCCCATAGATTATCACATCTACAAGAAGTGGTTTACTTTAAAGTGCATAAGGCAACTCATCATTTCTAAGCACGAGGAGTCCACTAATGATATCTTAGAGATCGATCCTAAAGAAATGATAGTGTGTGATGAAGTTGTGATTCTCACACATTGGTTGCACTTGACAAAGTGAGTAGTTACATAGCCACCCCTTCCATGAAAAGACAACACCCCATGGAAAAGGGGACTTACATTGATGAGGATGAAGTGCACTAGAAGGTGAAAGAGCCTACTTAGTGGTGCAAATGCAAGCACAGGTTGGAGAAAGGAAAATGATAGAAAAAGAATCTATTGAAGTGCATTTTCATAGAAAGTAGCACCATTAGCATGCTTAAGCCTCCCTTATATAGATGTCGCCATGACCAACCACACTGCCAATGGATGTTGTGCAAGGTATGTGTGTGCCCAATACCTTGTAGGTTGAAGGTGGAGCAAGGTTGCAAATGTACAAAAACTCAAGTAATGCATGAAGAAGGGGAGATGTAGGAGTCAAGTTAGGAAGAAAAGGGGGACAAAAAAGGATGACTGAGAGAGGCACATCTTTGAGAAATGTCAATATCCCTCGATAGTCGAAAAAGTTCCAACTTTGAGTAGCAAGGGAGTGCATGACATCAACACAAGGAAATAGAAGGATAGGACCTACCAATGCAACATGGAAATGCAACTTGGATGACTAGTGCATAACTATGCAAGTGAATGGGTGACTATGCATAGGATCGCATGTTTGAGATGCACAAGGATATGTTCATGGAGGCCTGCAACGAATATACGATAGCATGGGTTGACTTGCTTGCCTAATGGAGCAACAACTTGTTGTGGTGATCAAGAGGATTTGGATAGAGGTAGTTTAGCACACGCTCCTATTTAACATTGAGTCTCAATGACTATAAGAGTAGATTGCTCAACTTAAGCATGACAAGTGAAGGGTTGAGGTGTCAAGTTTGTATTTGGAGGGAGAAGACTAGAATGTTTGTGCCTTTTTGGATATTGTAAGGACAAACATGCCAGAGGGCCTAGATTTGAGCAAGTTGGAACGAATTTAGTGCTTGCACGAGTTAGTCGAGGCCCCTATTGGAACAACTTACAAAGTAGAGTTATGCATTGAGGAGCTCAAGTGCATCTACGATAGTTGCACAAAATAGGATTGTGCACTTGTTGTCCTCATTAATGATCTCTTGAATAAGAGGTGCATTGCAAGCAAGGCATACGACAAGTTCCTTGGTTTGTCTGCAATTGTGGGCTAATGTTTTGTTGAGGAAGATGCTCCAAAATATGATGGCCCATTTGGCAACCATCTAGATCCGACAAAGTGCTAGATGATATTGCAAGTGGCAAACACTTTCAAGGATAAACTAACTGAGCAAAAGAACCACACAAGGAAGGAGCTTCAAATGCTCCAAGGGTGCAACAATGGAGAGGAAGAGTGGTGCAATGCACCCAACAAAATTCAAAGAAATTGGCGCATGAGATCTGCCTCCTTTTTGATTAACACAAGGATGATTTGGAGACCCTCAATTTTGGGGCCTAGATTCTTAATGAGCTGTGTGAGCAGGTTGAGGCCACGAGGAAAATATGTGCCAATTTTGAGGTCCTGTGAAATGTTGCACTGAAAGTCCTGAAAAATTATGACCCTATTAAACCCTGTGGCAGAGGCAATTTACTTGGGGCCAAACAAGAAACTAAGTAGGGGGGAAATGTTGGCCCCAATTTTGGCTAAGGCAGTTTTGAGGATGTGTGTACAAGAGCCATGCATAACTTTAGTAGTGCATGGAGACGAGTGTTTAGCTATGTAGGAGGCTGACTATGTTGCATTGTAGAGGAGGGATAAGAAGCTGCCCTGTGTGGAAGGATGGAGACCAAAGTCAAGATGAGTGCGAGAGAGAGGATGTACGTGTGAGCATGTGAAAGACCATGCTGAAAAAAGTGGAGAAGTGGATACCTATGGTTGCATGGAACACTTGTTGCTTTGCATGATACACATGTTGGAACTAGAAGGCTAACACTTTTTCGACTTGTAACTCCTTTTATGACCTATAAATAGATGTAACCTAACCCTAAAAAAAGATTGATTTAATGATGATTGATTGAATAGTATTAGTTAGATGCATTTGAGATCCATGATAGATAGTTTGCACAAGTATTGCAGTTCATTGAGCAGATTATAGAATACCACCGTGAATGAATATAAATCCTTTTGAGCACATCTGTGCTGTGGAAATGTGTGTCTAAATGGCACCACCACTTTTTCTTTATGATTGATTTATCTAATTCATGCCCATTAACATAAACTGGGAATGGATAACTCTATCAACCATCCTGACAGGTTCTTGGTGCTCTCTTTGTGCCTTGGGTGATCACTCAAGTCTTTACTAGGAAATAGTAGACTAAAAAACAGCATCTTTAACTTCTAACAATTTTGATTTTCATGTGACATCTTTGAACGGCACTGAATTTACCTTATCTGCAATCTCCTTATTTACTTTTGAAACCTCTTTAGTTTAGTGACAAACCAAAATGGTTTTGCTCCCCTTTCTCCATTTTATTCTCAATTCATCTCCAAAAGAACACTCTTAGTTTTAATTGCATTTGTAGGGTTCAATGCCTCTCCCATGGGAGGCAATCCAATTTCAGTATTTTTAAATTTGAATTTGCTTATAGATTTGTCAAAAGGTGAGGATCGGTACCCACGAGTAGATTAGAAGGTTCAAAGAGCTATAGCTCACTGTAAATTTTGGAGACACCCTTATTTTTTGTAGAAGGTGCTTTTTAATATATGCATGTTTTTGCAGGGCATTAATGAGTTAAATTGAAGTTGCATTCCTCTTTTATTTTTCTGATCCATATTATGTTTCAATTTTTTAGTAATTTAATTTTCATTTTATCTGCTATCAGTTTTGTTCAACCTAAAGTTCTAGTTCCAAAGCTTAGTTGCAAATTCCTTTATCTTGATGATTTGGTCTTTTTTCTTTATGAGACTAGTTTTCTTTTCTTTCCTTGTGGATTCAAATTAGAGGTAGTGCTTATTTCCAGCTAAGATCTAAGCTTTGGGTAACACTTGTTATTGAACTTGGAGCTTGTACTTCGCAATATTTAAAATTTATTTATTTGCAATTTGCAGACATATATGTTCAAGCTTATGAAGAGCAGTGGGGTTACAGAATCTGGAGAGAGTGAGAAAACATTGTTGCTTGTTGAAAGTGGCATACGGTTGCATACAACAGTTTTTGTTCGGTATGAGTCTATTTTTTCATCTTCTTTCCCCTTTAAATATTCTGTGCTTTTATTTATTTCTTTATTTATGTTTGAACGCATCCACATATTTGCATTAATTCATAACTTAATCAAGAGCTAATTACTTCAAAACTGAATTTAATTTTTTTTATTAATATTGCTGTATCTTGTGTAGGGACAAAAGTATGACTCCTTCAGGGTTTACTCTGAAATTACGAAAGCATATAAGGACACGAAGGCTTGAAGACGTTCGGCAACTTGGAACTGATCGTGTATGTATATCCTTCCTTTTGTAGAAGTTGATATGCTGATTATTAGAATTATAATATGTGGTCTTTTCATGAACCCTAGTATATACAGGATTATTTGTTGAAACTTGACAGGAATAATTTTGTAACATTTTGTTAAGCATTTTTTTGTCAGACTGACCATTTTGCACCCAAGTTGCTTAATTCCCCTTACATCTTTCAAGCTTATATTCTCTTTAATTCTGTAGGTTGTGGATTTTCAGTTTGGGCTTGGTACAAATGCACATCATATCATTCTTGAGCTATATGCACAAGGAAACCTTCTCTTGACTGATTCAGACTATAATGTTCTTACATTATTGAGAACTCACAGGTTTGCTTTATTCAGAAGAATTAAACCACTATAATTTTGATGGATTATAAACTTTGTAAATTTCTTTTCATATGCTTGAGATTAAGTGCATATGCAGACAGAATAACCATATTCTTTTGTCTTTTGAAATGTAGCAGTGAGTGGTGCATGATATGGAGTATCAGTTATTTTTGGCATTTTCTTTTGGCAACTGACACTTCTTTAAAACAAAGTGGGCTCTATCTTCGGAATAATTGTGAATATGAAGGGGCCCCTATTCCACAAGCAAAAAACACCCAGGGATTTTGTACCTGGCCTCACCACTTGACAAAAATCATGTGATAAGATTGGATTCTACAATATTAGAAAGTAGGATTAGTAATCTTCTTCTCAGACTTCAATTTTCTATCTCTTGAATTTTTGGAGATATGGTTAGATTTGATTTTTGATTGTTTCATAATTTTTCTCAAAATTTTGGTTTTCCATGTGGGAGCTGAGATGTTAAAAGGTTTATTTGCTTGCTTCTTTAAAACAAAGTGGGCTCTACCTTTGGAATAATTGTGAATATGAGGGGTACCTATTCCACTAGCAAAACACCCAGGATTTTTAAAGTAGGATTATTAATCTTCTTCTCAGGCCTCAACAATGTTCTCTCTTGAATATTTGGAGATTTGGTTAGATTTGACCTTTGCTTGTTTCATAGTTTTTCTCAAAATTTTGGTTTTCGTTGTGGGAGCTGAGATGTTAAAAGGCTTATTTGCTTGCTTGTTAATTGGAGGCTTAGTTGGGGCTCTCTCCAAAGTTCCATGAAGCCCTTGCTTTTCTTCTCCTTTCAAGGTCTGATTTGTTTCTCTGTCTTGAAATACTGAATATTTTTGTGTCTTCCTTCTGAACTGCCCTTTTTTTTGGGATGGAAACCTATGGTTGCACTTATGCTTTTTGAATCTTAACCTCCTTCTGAATAGGCTGAAAAGTCTGTGACTTCTTGTACTAATCTAGAATACTTTTCTGCCTCTATATCTGAGTCTAAGATCATGGTTTTGATGATATCCTTTAGATGTCATGAAACCAAGCACGTTCTCTTTTATTAACCTTTTGAAGCCCTTCCTTATCCATGCCCTGACTAGGGAATTTCTCTGTATAGTTTATATTACTTGTTACCTTCTCGGATGCAAAAACTGTCACGGTTATTGCAATCTTTACACTCTGATTCTATATTTTCATGTAATCTATAAAGACTCCCTGTTAGCGTTTTATTTCGCACCTTTCAGTGTGAACGTAAAATAGACAGATGTGCGGTAGAAACGCTTTTCAAATTTGTAGGGGAAGCTCCTTGTAAAACAAAATTAACTTGAAACTACAGAATATGTACTCACAATCTACAGCCTTTACAGTGTTTTCAAGGGGTTTTTCATATTTATGCTGAATGAAAGGGAAATCTGTGATCTTTTTGGGTTTGCAGCGTGCGAAAGGCAGAAACACACTTTCAATCACGAAGCAATGATTCTTGAACTTTTTTGACTGAAATCAAGCTGAGATGTTAAAAGGCTTATTTGCTTGCTTCTTTAAAACAAAGTGGGCTCTACCTTTGGAATAATTGTGAATATGGGGGGTACCTATTCCACTAGCAAAACACCCAGGATTTTTAAAGTAGGACTATTAATCTTCTTCTCAAACCTCAACAACTTTCTCTCTCTTGAATATTTGGAGATTTGGTTAGATTTGACCTTTGCTTGTTTCATAGTTTTTCTCAAAATTTTGGTTTTCCTTGTGGGAGCTGAGATGTTAAAAGGCTTATTTGCTTGCTTGTTAATTGGAGGCTTAGTTGGGGCTCCCTCCAAAGTTCCATGAAGCCATTGCTTTTCTTCTCCTTTCAAGGTCTGATTTGTTTCTCATAGTCTTGAAATACTGAATATTTTTGTGTCTTCCTTCTGAACTGCCCTTTTTTTGGGATGGAAACCTATGGTTGCACTTATGCTTTTTGAATCTTAACCTCCTCCTGAATAGGCTGAAATGTCTGTGACTTCTTGTGCTAATCTAGAATACTTTTCTGCCTCTATATCTGAGTCTTAGATCATGGTTTTGATGATATCCTTTAGATGTCATGAAACCAAGCACGTTCCCTTTTATTAATCTTTTGAAGCCCTTCCTTATCCATGCTCTGACTAGGGAATTTCTCTGTATTTTTTTCAATTACTTTTTACCTACTGGGATGCAAAAACTGTCATGGTTATTGCAATCTTTACATTCTGATTCTATATTTTGATGTAATCTATAAAGACTCCCTATTAGCGTTTTATTTTGCACCTTTTAGTGTGAACGTAAAACGGACAGATGTGCGGTAGAACTGCTCTTCAAATTTGTAGGGGAAGCTCCTTGTAAAATAAAATTAACTTGAAACTACATAATATGTACTCGCAATCTACAACCTTTACAGTGTTTTCAAGGGTTTTTTCATATTTATGCTAAATGAAAGGGAAATCTGTTATCTTTTTGGGTTTGTAGTGTGCGAAAGGCAGAAACACACTTTCAATCACAAAGCAATGATTTTTGAACTTTTTTGACTGAAATCAAAACCTAGGCTACGTGCTTGCACTACTCAGCTAAATTCATATGTTGAGCAGGGCAAAGTACACACGGCTTGGATTGACTAACACTTAAACACAAACGCCAAGATTAATTCGAATACAAAAGGGACAAAACCACGAGTCATGCATTTAACTTCAGACTTATCCTTGGGCATAGATGATGATACATTTCAATAAGCATTTATCTGCCAAAGTAGGCATAATAGATGTTATCAAACGAACAACAAAATCATAATTTGAACACCAGGTAACTAACAACTCTAGCATAATAAAGGCATGAGAATTGCCATTTTCATTGATTGATCAAAATATAACACTGAATTGGAAAAAGCTAACTCATAATGAATTTGAATTCTAAAATCTCTATCCATGTGCTTGTACAAAAGCACTTATAAATACCACTACAAAGCAAATGCACAAAAAGAATAACTGAACTCCAACTGTAACTGACTAATGTTTGCATGACTTGCAAAGTTATTACAATATATCTGCTACAATTAAACTGAATTAAATATTAAACTACAACTAGTTATGTTCTACTGGTCGATCTTATAGATAATGCTTATCTTTGTTTTTTTACTTTTGGCTATTTTTAGCCTTTGTAAATTCTTTAAATACAGCTCTGCTGTATTTTGTAAGAAACTTCTTTTTGATTAATAGAATTTATATTTCATTTTGTAATAACCGTAACATGGTATCAGAGCACAGGGCAAGCAGGAAATCTATTTTTTGAATTTTTCCTTTGACGCTCTGTATTTTCCGTACGACGTACGGACGGTGTCAGTCTAGCTCAAATTTCCATTTTGTGATTTTCTGCCTTAGTTTCCTGGATCACTATCTCTATCTGTATATCGCCATTTGTGTCTAGTTCCCGTATTCCTGGTAGCCGTTTTTAATCCGTCTAGGATTTGGGCGTCTGATCAACAGCGAAACTCATTTTCTCTAGTCGCCATCTGATTGTGGTCGTTGTTTCTTTGACACGCGATTTGCAAACTCATTTTCTTCAAAGTCAAATCTACTCCGACGTTTTTTTTTCACGTTGCGATTCCTAAAGAGACTCTGGTGTTTTCTTCAAAGTCAAATCTGCTTTGACATTCTTTTTCTTCTATCTGTAGTCGACGGTTTCTCCAGCCTCCAACAACAACCTGCCAACTCGAGGTGACCATTTCAGGCTTTGCGGCACATGTGCTTTGAATACACGGCCAGGAGATTTCATAGCAAAATCGTAAGGACACGTGGCTGGGCGGTGGATGTGGTCCCTTATATTCTCTGGTTTTGTTTTTCTTTGGTGCACGGGTGTTTTTTAATCCATATGTAAGGTGTTTTTCAATTGAAAAGCCTTTCTTGATCAGCGCCCAGTCCTATGACACCCAGGCCCTTTGCCAGCGATCATCTCCTAGACTCTTTTTTTGATCAAATTTCAGGATTGGTACACACTATGTTAGAATTCTACAAGAATTTTTTCCTTTTCTTGAAATCCGTGTTCCGATACTTTACTCAGTTTTTTTGCCTCGAGATCTGTGCCGTCTAGTTTTTATTCATTCTCTAGTATCTCGTTTTTTGTACCTCGAAAAGCGGGAAGACGACGTCTTCTGCCAAGCACACTGAGCAGAAGGAGTTTGTGGTCTCCACCTTTATGGCTAAGCGACCTACAAATCATGTCAAATCTTCTGCCTGGTACATTGACTCAGGTGCCTCCTGGCATTTCACACATCGGCACGACTGGTTCATTGAGTATACGCCATTTAGAGACTCTGTCATCTTTGGAGGCGGCGAAGAGTATACCGTTGTTGGAAAAGGCATCGTACAGATTCAGTCTGGTAGGAGAAATTTAATATTTCTCGATGTGTTCTTCGTACTTGGCATGGAGTTCAATCTTCTTTCAGTCAGTCAGATCATGCGACACTCACCTCATCTAGATGTTGTCTTCAACATGCACTCATGTAGAATAGTGGACCGAGAGACACGCACCACCGTTGCTCAGGCTCTTGAGGATCATGGTCTATATAGACTCATGGATTCTGGTGATTCTCTAGATAAAGCTATGGCAGCCAGGAGCACTTCCATCAGTAAACTCTGGCATCAACATTATGGGCACCTCAACATGCACTATCTCTCTCAGTTAGCTCGGGAGAGTCTGGTTGGTGGTCTTCTAGAAATTCAAACTCAATTTCTTGGCATTTGCGACGCATGTCAAGATAGCAAACAACATACGACCCCATTTCTTGATGGTGACAAATGGAGAGCATCCAATGTTTTGTAGTTGGTTCAGCTGATATATGTGGGCCAATGAACACTTCTTCAGTTACAGGGTGTAGATATTTTCTGCTTTTTGTTGATGATTTCAGCAGAAAGATGTGGGTGTATTTTTTAAAAAAAAAATTCGATGTGCTTAGTACATTTCAACAGTTCAAAGCCTTGGTGGAAAGAGTTAGGCTATCCAATCATCTCTCTTCGGTTTGATAATGGGGGGGAATTTTGCTCCTCCAACTTCACTCATTTTTGTGTTGCACATGGCATCAAACGTTAGCTTACTACACCTTACACACCTCAACAGAATGGTGTTTTTGAGCGTCGCAATCGCACTATTACAGAGATGGCACATTCTATGTTGGAACATAGAAGTGTTTCGAAGAAGTTCTGGGCTGAAGCAGTCTACACTGCTGTCTATCTTTTGAATCGGTCTCCCACCTATGCAGTTAGAAAAATGACTCCTGAGGAAGCCTAGTCTGGACATAAGCCTCGAGTCAACCATCTGAAAATTTTTGGCTCCATTGCGCATGTTTGGATCCCAGATGCCAAGCGCACTAAGCTGGACTCCAAAAGCCAGAAACTCATGTTCACTGGGTATAGTGAAAATCATAAGGCATACAGACTGATTGATGTAGACACTGATCGTCTCATAATCAGTTGTGATGTAGTTGTTGATGAGACTACTGGGCCCTTTCTGCTATCTCCTTCATCTATTCATACTAAGGATTAGTTTTTGGAGGCTTCAGACTTAGGTGTTTGTATTCCCTTAGCTCCACCTGATGGGAGGGTTCCTATAGTTTTGCCCATACCTCAGCTTGGTGTTCAAACACCCGCCGCTCCTCAGGATATTCTGGATCCTCCTGATCTTGTTCATGCCCCTCCTTGTGATATTGATGCACCTACTTCAGATGTTGGTTCATCTACTCTCCGGCCTACAGGGTGGGCCAAAACAATTGGTGATCTTCATGATAATGAACTCATCGAGGGTAGATCTACTCGGAAGAAGAGCAAGCAGCAAAATACTGTCAATTTTTCCCTCATGGCTAATCTTCACAGCATCTTAGAGCCTCAAACATAGTTTGAGGCTCAAGGTGTACTTGAATGGGAAAAGGCTATGGATGCTGAGCACCAGAGTCTTTTGAAGAACAATACTTGGGTTCTATCTGATCTTCCTCTTGGGAAAAAGCCCATTGGATGCAAATGGGTATACAAAGTCAAGTACAAGGCTGATGGGACTCTTGATAAATATAAGGCTAGGTTGGTCGCCAAAGGTTATTCACAAAAAGAAGGTGTTGACTCTGAGGAGACTTTTGCTCCTACAGCCAAAATGATTACCATTAGGCTTGTTCTTGCTATGGCAGCTCAATTTGGGTGGAAAGTCCATCAAATGGATGTTAAGAGTGCCTTCCTCAATGGCGATTTGCAGGAAGAAGTTTACATGACGCAAAGGTTGCGGGCAAAGAACACCAGGTGTGCAAATTGGTTAAAGCTCTCTATGGCCTCAAACAGGCTCCTAGGGCATGGTACATCAAGATTGATAAGTTTGTGGATTGTGGTTTTCAGAGGAACCCTTCAGATTCCAATCTATATGTCCAACAATATGCTGATGACAGTCTTTACATCGTTATTTATGTCGATGATCTGATTATTACTGGCAGCTCCGAGCAGTTGATTCAGGGGATCAAACAAGATCTCAGTCAAATTTTTGACATGACTGACTTGGGACTCCTACATTATTTCCTAGGTATTGAGGTTTGGTAGCATCCTGACCGCATCTTGATCTCTCAGTCAAAGTATGCAAGAAGTTTGTTGGACAAATTCCGGATGGCAGACTGCAAACCTGCTTCTACCCCCATGGAAAAAGGACTGAAACTCAACTAATTCAGACTCTCCTGTAGAGAATGAATCCACATTCTGACAGTTAGTGGGTAGTCTCATCTATCTTACTGCCACTAGACCTGATCTTAGTTTTGCAGTCAGCTACATCTCACGTTTCATGACAACTCCTAAAGCTGAACATTGGGTTGCAGCAAAGTGTGTGTTGTGATATGTGCAAGGCACTTCTGACTTTGGCATTTTGTATGGCCGGTGTGCAGACCCTTAGTTGATTGGTTTTACAGATTCAGATTGGGTAGGATCTGTTGATGACAGAAAGTCTACCTTTGGGTATGTTTTCAGTTTGGGAACAGGTGCCATCACGTGGACTAGCAAGAAGCAGCAGGCAGTGGCTCTCTCCTCGACAGAAGTTGAATATAGGGGAGCTGTTAAAGCAGCCTGTGAAGCAGTTTGGCTTCGACGGATGCTTTCAGACATGAACATGTTTTCGACTAGGCCTTCACCCTTGTATTGTGACAATCAAGGGGTGTTGAAACTTGCAAAAAATCCTGTCCTTAATGAATGAATAAAACATGTTGATCTTCATTGTCACTTCATTCACCAGCTGGTTGAAGATGGGTGTGTTGTGCTGCGGTATGTTCCTACAGAGGATTAGATTGCCGATATTCTTACCAAGTCTTTGAACCCAGAGAAGTTTGTCAAATTTTGGGGGCACCTTGGTGTAGTTGACCGATCGACCATTATGGGAGGGTATTAAACTATAGTTAGTTATGTTCTACTGGTCGATCTTATAGATAATGCTTATCTTTGTTTTTTTACTTTTGGCTATTTTTAGCCTTTGTAAATTCTTTAAATACAGCTTTGCTATATCTTGTAAGATACTTCTTTTTGATTAATAGAATTTATATTTCATTCTTTAATAACCGTAACATTAAAAACATGCAATCGCGAGTTCAACTGTTGATTAAAAACATGCAACCTCCATTTGAACTGTGACTTTGTGCTCACATCTGATGCATGGCAACCGGACAAAAGCCAACTCTAGTTGAAGTGAAAAGATGACAAAATTGTTGGTAGCTGAAAATTTCTCTTTGGATTGACAATCTGATTTGATCTTCTGCCGAAAATTTAAATTCAATAGTATAATATTCATATTGAAACAAGTATGAATCTTTGTTCCTTGCAGTTTCATTGCCTTGTACACGCGCATATGGGTCTGATCTGAAGCACCTTTGATAATTTTGTGTTGAATGCTTTTGAAGGCGTGAACTTTTCTTCCTTTTGATTGGCATTGATTGCCTTTGGAGTTGAGTGTGCGTAAGAATAGTTTATTGAAGGGGCTCTTTGAAAATTTTTAACCAACATTGACTGCTCCATGAACATTGGGTTTTGATATGAAGCACTCCTTCATGGTAGGAGGCGTGTCAACTGCTGAGTGGCACACTTCTATTATTTGTCTTTGAATGAGACACCCTCTCCTTTTGATTAGACATGCAAGACTTGTCCTAGCCGCAACTCCATCTTTTATAAGGTGCGTAGGAAATTTCTAAACGCATCCTTCCTTTGATGAAGCATTTTTATCCTTGTCTGAGCATGTACAACGAGATAACTAGAGGTGTGCCTTCTTTTTTAGCAAGGGACTTTCCTTCAACACAAGCGCGCTTTGATAATTTGTTTGATGTGGCTACAGATGCTTTTGGCATGAATGATCTGTTTGTAGGTGCTTCAATCTTTTAATTGTGATTTTGTTTGCAGGTGTATTTGAATGATGCAGAGGCGTTTTCTTTTTCTCTCTCCTTCCACGTTGGAAATTCAACATTTCATCCTCATTTGACTGAGAAATTTGGAATGATGTGAGGCGCCTTTGGTTGTTGAATGATTTCTGATGTGATTCAATGCTAGCCGCCTTGTGTATGAAATGGAGCGTTTGAATTTTTCTTTGAAGACTTGGTATGGACGCGACCTTCCTGAGCACGATTTCTCTCATCCCGGTCATCATAGGCGCGATTTTCTTGTCTTCAGCTGCTGGCGCATGGATATAGGCACGATTCTCTTGAAATAGATGCTCATTCTTACCTGAGGTGTGACTTCTTTCAAATTGGCACGTCCCTTGCTATCCTGGCACGTTTTTTTTTTGAAGAATAAAGGCGCTTGCAGATGCATTTTTCCCCTTGGAGTGTGTGGGAAACTTGTTAAAGGCGCTTGAAATCTTTCTGAGCACATTTGATCTTCTTATGGAGCGCTATTCTTAATGTTTAACTTTATATTTAGCTTTTGATTTTTTTTTAATATATTTTTATGCCTTGCATACAATTTGCGCTCCAAGCGCTTCTTTTTTATTTCTTTTACAATTATCTTATAAAGGCGCGTGCCTTTGGATAAACACACACCTATACAAATTTTTTATCTTACTTTTATTTTTGTTTTGATTTTTCAATTTTTGTGATTTTAAGGTTTTAACAATAATTTTAATTCTAAAATAATCAATAATAAAATTTTTTTTAATCAAAGACAAATAGAATTATTATTTAAAATCAAAATCGACACACAAGTACGATGATATGAGAAACAAACACAAAATTGAGGCAACAAGATTTCGAAGGACTTAGACATAACAACAAATTACGAACGATGAACAAATTGCTGAAAATTGACGAATGTTAATTGACAAAACGACATTGAAAGTTTAACGACTAAACAAATCGATTTTTAAAACTTGGACCCACGAACCTTAGACTTAGACAAAGAATGACTCCGACAATAATTATTTCGACTTGATGACTTTCAACATTTCAGATTTTGATGATGACAAAGATTTTTTGTTTTTTTGCTTATCACAATTCAATTTCAGATTTTGATGATGACAAAGAAAGACTCCCTGTTAGCGTTTTATTTTGCACCTTTTAGTGTGAACGTAAAACAAACAGATGTGTGGTAGAACTGCTCTTCAAATTTGTAGGGGAAGCTCCCTATACAATAAAATTAACTTGAAACTATAGAATATGTACTCGCAACTACAACCTTTATAGTGTTTTCAAGGGGTTTTTCATATTTATGCTGAATGAAAGGGAAATCTGCAATCTTTTTGGGTTTGCAGCGTGTGAAAGGCAGAAACGCACTTTCAATCACGAAGCAATGATTTTTGAACCTTTTTGACTGAAATCAGAACCATACAAGCCACTGGCAGGAAAACCCTAGAACAGCCCTGGGAACCAAACCCAAAAACAGGGAGCATACTGGCACCAACCTATCAACAACAGAATTCAGACGACTGCCTAACGTTCTCTACTAGAGAGTCCATTCCCCATTCCCCACCTGCTTGACCACTTCATCAACGCAGTCTGACGCTCTTGTTCCACCTCCCATACTTAGCCGAGATTGATTACCACCTGCCAAAGCAGGGAACTTTAATCCCCTTACACAATTCCCGTCTATGGCAAGCACGATGAACAAAGCCACTACAGAAGATAGGAATGATGAAATTGCTTGACACTTCCAAGTTCCAACCACCCTTGATTGTGGGTGACATACAGATTTGTTTACACTTTACCCATGTCACTACAATATGCCCTAAGCACACCCAACTCCCTATGCATTTAAGCTAATTCAGATATATTTTCTCCCTTGGGTATGGGTGAATTAACAAACTCTGCCCCTTCTGGTATCTTCTTGCCTTTTTGTATAGAACCAATAGCTGCCTCCACGTTGACGGGCACCATATCCCCATAATGCTCCAGAAGAAGAGCTGGAGGAGCCACAACCGCAAAAGTATCCGGGATAGCCAATGTTAATTTGGAGATAAGATTTCCTCTTAAAGCTGCCTTAGATTTATGCCCATCATCCAAACCCATCTGTCCTAGTACCCCTTTTAATGAACCCTAGTGCCGCTACAGATTCACACACAAAAATTGCCTTGGATGGCAATCCACAACAGTACCTTTGCGCTTCAATTCCTTTCTTTTACTTGAGCTTTATGACTTGCCATTATAAACACTGCAACTAGAAACAATCACATCAATGTCAGAAATGAAAAGTATGCATACACCTGAAGCCACCACTTCAACAAAGCAATCACCATCTGCAAGCTCCTCTCAAGAAATAAACACTCTTAACTTACCATGCACAGTCATAAAACACTCTAACTTCCCATGTGCACCAGCATACCAACGCACCCTCAAGAACTGCCAAAGCAACAAATCCTCTCTGCCCACATGCTCTTAATTGCTTAAAAGGTTCACATACATTGAACCAAAATGGTAATAAATGATCTCCGCCATCAGAAGAGAGATCCCAACAAAATTTACTTGAAACAAATTAAGGTGGCATGTAATTTAAGAGGTGCTTGAATCCTCCCATGTATTATCCAGATGGTTATAAGATGCAGTTATAGGAGCCTGATCTCCTCCATAATTTGCTAGAAAATCAGCAGCAAAATTCATAGTACACCTGCAATGCTGATAGAAAACCTTCTGAAATTTCACTCCAATCCCCAATGCTTCATCCACGTAATGATTTAATCTCCAATTTTGGCTTGTTCCCTTCTGAAGGACATGAAACACAATCATAGGACTACCTTCCACCATCAGATTTTTCAAATTTTAATAAGCCACTGCTCCTAACCCTGCAACTAAAGCTTCCCACTCTGCTTCATTTCATTCTTATCCCTAAAAAGGGAACCTCCAAACAAAATCCTACCATTTGGATCTCTTAGTACAAATCCTCCACCTACATTACCAGGATTCCCCCTAGAGGCACCATCAAAATTCAACTTAACAAAATTAATAGGAGGGGGAACCCACTTCTTGCTAATTTCTATATTCTTAGAAACATTAGGCTTCCAGTTTTGTGTACCAATCTTACTACCTCTTAACCCTTGAACGGGGTAAGTTTTCTAGTCTATCTTAAATGTCATCATTTGCAGGTATATTCTCTGTAATCTTGAAATCTAAGACATGAGATTTGCAAAATCCTTTTCCAAGTGTCATCTGTGTTGAGTAGGTAGTTGGGAGCTAGATGCAAATGATTTCGTAGGAGAGTGTTTATGTCAATTTTTTTTCAATTTATAGTCTCTTATTTTGTATTCTGCAGTTTTTCCTTTCTTTGGTCTCTTGGAAACATATATCCTCTTCTTGGCTAATCTTAGGATGCATACTTGCAGGGATGATGAGAAGGGGTTGACTATGATGCCACATCATTGCTATCCTGTTGACATGTGCCGACCTTTCAAGAGAACGAGCTTTGAGATGTTGCAAACAATTCTAAGCAATTCAAGAAAATCTGAATCTGAAGGTTCATTTCAAGGCAAGGGTGCAGAAGGTGGCGTTGATTCTCAAGTTTCATCATCAATTTTGAAAGAGACACGAAAAAATAGCATGCAAAAAACTTCTCAACAATCAAGTTCAGAAAAAACAGATAATGATAGTAGCAGAGGAGGAAAGAAAGCTACTTTGAAGACTGTCCTAGGAGATAATCTGGGCTATGGACCTGCGCTTTCAGAGCATATAATATTAGATGCTGGTTTGCAGCCAAACATGAAAATTGACTCCAGTATCCTAGAAACTTTCAAGAATGATAGATTGCAAGACTTGGCTGCTGCTGTTGCACGGTTTGATAACTGGATGGAGGAGATCATAACAGGTACAAATGTCCCTGAAGGTTATATTATAATGCAGAAGTATATGCCTGGGAAAAAGGAAAGCTTGCAAGATGAAGAAAGGAAATTGGAGAAGGTTGGTGATAAATCCTCTTACTAAGAATGGTTTAACTATTTTATTATGACTTGAAATTGCACCGATTTTGCAAAGCTGTACTACATTTTTGTTGTTTAAATTAATGGGCCCTTACTTCTAAAGTACCAGTCCTTATTGTGATGTATTTTGAATTAATAACCTTAAAGCAAGAGTTGGTTGCAGCTTATTCCTAACATGTCTCAATCCTTGTCTCTATCAGCAATTTCTTCTTCTTTGGCAATGGGTTTTGCTCTCATATGGTTACATGTAATGTTTAAAAAACAGGAAATTGTCTGTTGACATGGTTAGGATTTACTGATTTTGGGTTTACCCAGCCTTGTTGGTCAGAGTTTTTATTTGTGCTCTTAGCTTGTAGCTAGTAGTCTTTTGTCTCTTTTACGGTTGAAGATCCTTTTTGGCTTGCACAACTTACAAGCCATGGTTATTGGACCATTGTTTGTGTCATCAAGTCTCATTGAACCACTTCGGTGGTTTGTAGACAAGATTATTTCTTTTTTTCTGTTTTCACAACATGACAGATGGGGTATGATGTTGTAGTTCCAAAACTGTGAAGCAGGATATTTCTATCATCAGATACTCAATACACAGTTATTGAAGCAGCTCTTGGGCTAGCTTCCCCTCTTGCTGATGCAACGTCAACACAACCATATTTCACCTAAATTGCTGGTTCAAGCAACATATCGCAGATTTAGAAGGCAGACTGAAGTCTCAAAAAGTACAGATAAATCTGAAAAATATGGGCTGCAGTTGTTGAAAGTTACAAAATATAGAGAGGTAGCTACATTACAAAACAAAAGTTTTGCAGTAAAATACAATTGAAGAGAACATGAAAACAGCTGAATACAGCAGATAGTTGGCAGCATAAAATAAATAATATCAAACAAAATTTTTTGACAGGAAACAAAAGGCTATTCAGCTTGAGATAAACTTACAAACTTTAGAAACTTGAGGCAATGGAACAAGAAAGATTTTGATATCGAACCTCAAGTTTCACACATTTGGGCTAAATATGAAGCCCAGTTGCAATATGAAAAGGTCCTAAGGATTTACCAGGAAGATACTTGAATCTGCTAAGCTGGTTAGAGGAGCTTAGTTTTCTACCTGGGCACCTAGGGTAATTAAGGTTGTTATTACGGCTTTTGAAAAGAATGGCCCCATGCAAACCCTCGTTGTTCCAGAAATTGCTAAATATAGCTTCTTGTCCTATGTTTTGTCTGGATTACTTTAACTATTCTTATCTTTTTCTGGTTTCCAATTATTCTTTTGTTACCAATCATGTCTTTCATTAAGATACAAACTTCTTTCAGGTATTTCTAGGTAACATTTTGTGGACTGTTTCATTCTTTTGATGACAAATTTAGAGGGTAACACAATAATCAGGAAGAATATCCAATTCAAAGTGCATTTTCAGTCTATAATTGAGAAATTTTGTTTGTTGTTGTCAATTATTTTAGGTAGACTCCTACTTTTATATTTGTTATCCCAGCATACTACTAGTTTATTCCCTGCTAGCAATGTTATGCATGCTGACATAAATTTTTGGTTCTTTTTCCTGCAAGCTTTCATGATTTGTATCTGATGCAGTAATATGCTGTTTTAAATTGTACCGATTCTATTAGTACACTTGTTCAGACTGTAGACAGAAGCACACTGTTTTTTGGACAACTTTTTCTAATATTGAACACTTATATGTTTGTATCCCTATTGATTTATTGGTATCTCTGCAGGTTTATGATGAATTTTCTCCATTGTTGTTACATCAAGTCAAAACACGGGATTTTATAAAGTTTGGAACATTTGATGAATCAATGGATGAGTTTTTCAGTAAAATAGAGAGTCAACGAGCAGAGCAACAACACAGAGCTCAGGAGGACTCAGCAACGCAAAAGCTTAATAAGATCCGCTTGGATCAGGTTCTATATTAGCCTTGTCTTTGCAATGCTTAATCCCAATTGTCCAGACTCCAGACTAATACATGACATGTTTAGCTGATTTATACTTGTTATTAGCAGCAATTGATTATCTATTACTTGGAAAAGGGTTGTGTATTAGACATGACATTACTAGTTGTGATGTTGTTTGTCCTAGAGATTCTCTTAAAAGTTTCTTTGCCCTTTAGATTTTGGAATTATCATGTTTGTAGTACAGACTTTACTGTGTACATGATACTGCTAAATAAGGTAATGTTAATGGAAGCTTATTAGGTCTTACATGCAGATTGTTGAGGAAAAACATGAAAGACTGTTCTCCTAGGGTGCCCCTGGGCCATGTTCATTTAAATTTTGCATTACTGTTTCGTACAAATTTATATATATATTACACCATTTGATCTGTTTGTGACACATTAGCTGAGAAAAAGCAGATATTATTTAGTCAAAGCTATTTTTTAGTTGTAAACTTTCTCTTTCACTGAAGTTATTAGCTGAGAAAAACTGCATTGGAGCAATTCTTTTCCTTGCTCAATAAATAATAGATATAATATTTCTTTTCATTAAGAGATCAGTTCCGTAAAAGCGAAAACTTGTAATTGATGATAGAGACCACCCACTTCCAAGAATTGAACAACAACCATATTGTATACAGCTGGATGATATTTTGATAAATGGCTGATTTAGGTGGTCGTCTGTGCAGGAAAATCGTGTGCAAGCTTTGAAAAAGGAAGTTGATCATTCTATAAGGATGGCAGAGCTTATCGAGTACAATCTTGAAGACGTTGATGCAGCTATCCTGGCTGTTCGTGCAGCCCTCGCTAGTGGGATGAACTGGAAGGATCTTGAACGAATGGTTAAAGAAGAGAAAAAAGCTGGCAATCCTGTAGCAGGGTTGATCCACAGTCTGCAGCTTGAGAGGAACTGCATTACTTTACTGCTGAGCAATAATCTTGATGATATGGATGAAGATGAGAAGACACAACCAGCAAACAAGGTGAGGGTCTACTATGTCATCTTACCTTGATGTAACTGGTTATTGCCTTGTTATGTGTAATATTCTTAAAAATAGAGGTAATAGCGTGTAGAACATGAAAAGCTTTAAATATAGCCAATGGATGTTTGACACTGTAGCATTGATGCCAATGGTACTTTCAATCTGAGGTTAGTGACAACTTTGCCTGTTACTTATTTGTGGTAATTCACTTTTAGGATTATTTCTATCGGAAGATCTTTTGAAGTGTCTAAATCCACCAATATGTGAGCATAAGTCATATGCATGAAGTCAGAAGAATCATTGTCAGTAGCTAGGAAGTTGCCCATCAAACCACCAATAGCTTCAAAGCATGATTCAACCCAGAAGTGAAGTGGAAGATTAGGAGGTAAACCCAAACAAAACAAAAAAAGATTCAGTGGAGGGGTTGAATGTGGGGTGCCAAGGTTTCAGCAAGAGCAGATGTTGTCCCCATGCCCAGAGATTGCGGATGATAGTATTTTGGTACTCCACACTGTCAAATATCACAATAAAGAATCCACAAGTGCAAGGATAGATTTCGAGTTTTTCTTCCACGACAGGTTGCTAGGAGTCAGTGATATTGATGTAGGTTTGGAAGGCACAACCATAAATGATTGAACCTGTAGATTAACCCATGCTCTGCAAAGAATTCTTCATTTGCAACGGATAGCCTTGGTGGTATGATGTGATAATGTTGTTTACACAAAGGGACTTACGCATAATTTATTCATCACTCCATTCAAATATGTACTCTTTCCTTGTGAAATGGAACTTCTTCTAATCAACTACAAAAAGAAAAGGCAAAAGGCAAGGGTTAAGAGGGCTAATCTAAGGACAATGATATAATGCACATGCTATGATAGACAAATTCCCTTCCACAACCTAGCTTCGCTTCACCATGAGAACCAACAATTACATAGAGTAAGTGCAATCTCCTAAGGTAATCATATGATTTTCATGTTGTAAACTTCCATCCAAACACCCACAGCTGGCGCAATTTGAACGAGCATCCACAACCAAACTTATGCAAACAAGGTTCAGGCTAACTTTGCAAAGTGAGTTACCTTCGGCAATCCACGAAAAGTATGAACCAAAAGGGATTCATTAAATATCTTCACATAAGAAACATTATATCAATGAACTTCTAATCTATCAACTAAGCTACTTTGGAAACAATTTTTAACCATCTTGGAGACAATGAAGACCATGCTAACATTCCAAAATCACAAGATCACCATGAAACATTCAACAATGAGCTTGCATTAATCTTGAAGTGTATCTTTACAACAATCTCTCAATATCTCTTCAATGACTTCGGAGAGTCTCCTCTACTCTACTCCTTTCTAATCTAATGTATATCTTACAAATGAGAGAAGTGAGCTTTATATAGAGCTCAAGAATTACATGAAGGGCCAAGATTGATTTAGCAATCAACGGCCGAGATCGAGACAACAAGGCAGTTTGTTACAAAATTTGCTATTTTTAGAACATGAAAGAGGCAATGAAGGCACGCTTCCCAATGTGATAAGCTTCTTTGGAGCATCTTTATGGTGGGCCCTCTTTATTAATGACATGGCAGAATGTGATTGGCTTGATGATGTGTACGTGCCGCCTCAACATCTTTAAACGAACTAGTCTGGTTCACCTCGTGTTCACTTTACTTAGAATATTTTCTTCTTGTTGTCTTGATGTAACTCATGGATCGCTTTGATGATCATGCTCATCTCTCATCTTGTGATGTCCTTGTGCTTGTGCAGGATTATGCCTCTGGACAGTTGCATGAAGTAGAAGATATGTTGTGCACGAGTCCTTGGAGTAGATTACATGATGATTGTCCTTTTGGCGCGTGGAATGAATCACTGGAAGATGACTCCCTCTCATGCGTGGCGTTGATGTCTTCCTCATCCAGACATACGAAGTCTTCGAAGTAAGATAAACTTGATGTAAGAGCTCTCCTCCACCTTCCAAACTTCTCATGTATGAGCTCTCGCCATTCACCTCCTTGGATTCTCCATCACCTACAAGAAGAAACACATCAAATTAAGAATTGATATAAAGGATTTTCAATAACAAATTACAATCATCTTATGCATGTGGGATCAAAAAATGACATTTCAAAACATACCCTTTCACGTGAAATCCATGCCTAAGTGCCTAAGTGGGTTTAGAGAGGTAGTATGGATTGATATGCGTGAATTCCATGCATCAGTGCCTAGGCCGACTTAGCCAGGCGGGTTTGAAGGTGTCATCTGGAATGTGTGATGTGAAGAACATGACAAAGTCCATGCAAGGTGGTCAAGGCTGCCTAGGAAGGGCGGGCTGGGAGGTGGTGTGTGGAATTTGCAACTTAAACTTCATTTGATGTTCTTTCCTCCTCTTGATAACTCTTTTCTCCAACTTCATCAAGACTTAATTGATTTTTTTTTTGAGGTGTTTTGTGAAGTTGAAAGGCACACTTGGGATGTTGAATGACTCTATCCACATGCCTTGGTGAAATCCGCCTCGGATGGGTGGGTTTGATGATGTTGCTTGGATTTTGTAATGTGAACATTCTCCAACTTGACCTTGATACTCTTCTCTTCCTTGTCTACAAGACTTTTAGTGATTTTCTTCATGTTTTCCTAGTTGATTCAACATTGTTGAAAGAATTAAAGGAGTGATCAACACATTCTCCATGCCAAGGTGTTTAGGGCGCCTAGGAAGGGCGGCTTTGATGAAGGTGTTTGGATTTTGCCTTATGACTTGTAATTTTTAGCAACTTTCCTCCTCCTGATTGATCCTGCATGAGTGAGGCAAGATGGCGAATTTGGAAGCTCTGAATGGAGTGACCTGAGTGCTTAGACACCAAATTCCAGGCTAACCTCTCTAGGCCGCCCAGGTAGTGCGGGGTTGAGAGAGACCTTTGGATTTTATACTTAGGAAACTTTTCACCTTTCTCAACTTGATCATCTCATCTCCCAGGTGTCCATCTTCATCATTTCCATTGATTCTACTTGCAAATTGTATTGTCTACATCCCTGGGCAGTTTTGGAAGCAATGTGTGGAGAGTGCAGTGTAGGACATGACACAGTCCAAGACCCCCTCTTGAGGCCGCCTAGGTAGGGCAGGTTTGGAGGTGACCCTTGGATTTTTGCTTGAAATGCATTTGACTCCTTCAAACTTACAAACTTTGTTTGGAATTTCATCATATCCTTGTGCTTTGTGCCTAAAACCTTGCAAACTTAATAACTTTCCTCCTTGGGCGGGTTTAAAGCTAGTGTGTGGATGAACTCTCCTGGTGGTGACATTGTCCAAGAGCACCTTGTGAGGACGCCAAGGTTGGGTGGGTTGGGAGATGATGCTTGGATTCTGCCTTTTGATGCCTTACGAGTCATTCAAACTTATGAAATTACCTTGGAGTTTATCATTTCTCAATCTTAAAACCTTATAAACTTGATATCATTCGTCCTAAGGCGCACCTGGAGGCTCTGTCTGGAGAAGTGCATGTCCAACACGTGGAGTCCATGACCTCATGCCAAGGCCGCCCAGGTAGGGTGGATTTAGAGGTGATGCATGGAATTTGCAAGTTAAACTTAATTCTGGACTCTATCATCACTTCCTAACTCTCTTTAATTGGCAAAAGCTCGTGAAAATATCCTAACTTTCCTTGGGCGGATTTGGAGGCTCTGTGTGGAGAGATTGTCCTGGTGAAGACCTTGTCCATGACTACCTTGTGAGGCTGCCCAGGAAGGGTGGGTTTAGACATAGAGTGAGGAATTTCTTGCCTTAGTCAAATTTTGGATTTTCCTGAATGGAAGTATATTGAAAAATATATGTAAGTATAAGAAATTATTGAATTTCTTATACTTTAAATATTTTTCAATATACTTCCAGGATGTTTGAGATAGGTCCTGGATCCATAGGATTTAACATACAGATTCTAGATTTTTGAGGATCCACCAGATTTCAGACTTAATCATTTTTTCAAGATTTTCAGGATACCAGACTTAGTCATTTTCAGGGTCTCAGGGACATGCATCAGGATGAAGGCACATAGACCTCTTGGCAAGAAACTGTTGAGACTTGGACACACAACCAAACCTATAAGCTAAGAGAAAAACTAAACCCTAAAGCAAAACGAAGCAAGAAAGCAAGAAAAAAGAGGGGGTCCCCATTTGCAATGGGGCGATGTGTGATTACATCACAACATGACAGAAGCAAGAGTTGGATCCCTAGCTTGTGGCGAAGGATGGTTAAAACCTCCAAATTCTAGTCGTAGGTCACTAGAAACTGAGCCATTGAACGTGTTGCCCACATCTAAATTGTCCACAAAGGAAGAATTTTCTCCTTAACAACCAAATTTGTTATCCGAATCCCTAACTTCGGAAGTTTTCACTAGCGATGCCATTACTCTTTTATTAAGCTACATATATAAATATTATATAATATTATAATAATAATATATTTAAATACATAGTAATATCTATTATAATTTATATATAATAAGTTAATAATAAATATAATATTTATTATTATATATATATTTTTTTGTTTCGTAAGCCGGAGATCACAAGGGGGACCTCCTCCCCATCAACATATTCAACTTATAATCCACTTAGTCAACTCAACCAACTTAGAAGCCACATAGATGTTACTTGGGGGATTCAAACTTGGATCTCCATCTTGAGAACCCGATGGCCTTGCCATTTAAGCACATCCCCGTTCACAATTTTTTATTATATTTTTAATCTATGTATATTATATATAATTAATATATTATATATATGCAGCCGTAGCCATACCCAGGGAAAAAGTTTTTACTGTACCGGAATATCCAAATCTTGAGCCCGTTCCTATACCTATACCCATACCAGCAACTTAGGTTTCAAAGAAATTCATGAGTGCAGTAATAGGGTGTGCACCATATAATGGAGGCACAATTTTTGGTATAAAAAAACCAGCGACTACACATAGTGGTGTGCCTCTTGATAGGGGAGAGTTTGAAATTCAAAAGGATGCATGACAATTCATTGGCATGTGCCATATAGTGAAGAGTTAGACTATTTTTCAAAAATTATGCCATAGTGGTTGGGTGTGTGCCAGGTAATGCAGATGCATATTTTTAAATACAAGTCAAAATATACATGCAAGAGGAATGGAGTGTGCCTACAAGCAGGGAGGAAAGGCTTCAAATTCCATGTTTGTAATGCAATGTCTTAGCATGCCAACAACAGGGAAAGCAAATTTGTCAAACCCAAAGATCTGCACTTGTATGGAAGAGCATGCACCTAGTATAATGGCTGACTGGGAGGTGTCGAAATGTTGCAGTCATACACATATTGGCATGTGCCAATTAATGGAAGATGACTGAGTTTGTAAAAAACTGCAATTCATATGTATAGAAGTGTTCCTAAACATAGAGGGCTGACTTAGTTTGTTTAAAGAGCTGCATGTCTATATATAGGCACACTCTTTTCCTTGGATAGTCACGCCTTTTCAAACCATAGTTCGCAGACTCAAACTTGGAGAGTACTCGGCAAGCCAAAAATTTCCGACTCGGACTTAGAGAGTACTCGGCAAGCCAAAAATTCTAACTCAGAGAGTACTCATAAAAAACTCGGCAACCTAAAAAACACTTAAATTTTTGAAAAAACATAAATTTTATGCAAAATACAACTAGAAAATGTACCAAATGAGTTTGGTTGCGAGTCTGGGCAATGTCCCTAGCAGGGTCAAGGGTCAGCACCCCTAGTGGGGGTTTGGGGGCAGCGCCCCTTGTGGGGCCTGAGGGCAACGCCCCTTGTGTGTTCCTTTTCTCAATACAAGGTGGGGTCGAGGGGCGGAGCCCCCCGCCACCAAGCCCAAATGAAGACCTTCAAAACCACATAGACCTTCATGGTGCACACCATTTTCATAATTTTTTAGAAGGCAAAAAACAATGCTTATAAAGCCAAAAAAGCAGGGTTTTTGGAGTGTTTAACCCATGGTTTTTTCCGTGATTTTGACGTGTTGCTGGTGCAGCAAGTCAAGTTGTTGGACTTGTCGAGTTTTTGGCAAGTCTCGACGAGTACTCACCAAAAACTCGGCAAAAAAGCTCGATGAGTAAACCTTGTGAGTACTTGCAGAGCAAAAAAACTCGCGAGGACTTGGCAACTCGCCGAGTTTGCTAACTATGTTTCAAACAATTGGATTAGCTATAAATAAGAGTGATCAGACCAAAGGGAAAGTCTTTAATTGACAGTTTAGTTTTTGACTCAAAAACCAAGACAGAGCTGAGATTATATAAAAATTGAAGGCTGGAAATATGCAGTAATGTTTGTTTAAATCTGTCTTCATTCATCCAGCAGCAGCAGATTGGCAGATTACCAGGAGCATTCATTGATTGATAGCAGCGAGCTACAGAAGCAAGGTTGAAGGGTTTTAGTGATAGAAGCCAGTGATTTCCTTTGAAGTTAAGCCACCTACAGCAGTGCTTGGCATCATAAACTTCCGATTTCAACTGTTATCATCATTAATTCTTGACAAAAAGTGCCTGATTTCAGCAGGGTTTTGTCCCTCAGAGAATTCAGCTTTCAGTTAGGGTTTTTGGCAGACTTTTTGCAGAGCAGCAGGGTTTCATTTCTCCTAAATCAAGTTTTCAAACATACAAGCAGCACCTAGATTTTATCAATTTGTAGACAGCCACATTTAAACCTAGGTTGTTCTGTTATATCAAATCACCTAAAATGCAATCATCCCATCAATAAAGTTTTCAGTTAAGATATCAGTGGCATACACAAGACAAATTCCTATCAAACTTTAGGGTTTTGGAACATTGAAAGTTGCATAATTTGAGTTAGGGGTTCACGCAGAGTCAGATGAACAAAGACTTTTCAGATTCAAAGCATCGACAAGAGGAATTGAGAGTTGTAGGGTTTCTTTAGAGAATTTTCCATGAATAGAACAATTGAACTTCATCAGAGTCATCTCCAAAGCCGCTTGTTAGGATTGTCTATTTTTAGCCTGTGCAATCTCTAGTTGTCACTGTTTTCAAGAAGATGAGCATATTTTGAGAAGTCTTTTTTTAGTGGCTATTTATAAATTGGCTATTTTTAGATGACCTTTTAGATGGTCTATTGTTAGGCTAATAGTTATCTTTATCAACAGTCTATCTGAAGATTTGGTTGAGTTGGATTTAGTATTTATGGACAATATCGTGTAATAAAGTTTGCTTTGCATGCAAGCAATCTATTCTTAGTGTAGGAATGTGTGTTATCCTTTTTATTTATTTTTCATGCTATTATTTTGTAAACATTATAAATAAGTGCTCTTGGCACTTAGTTGATGAATGATCCAGTTTCATTCATTCAATAGAATTTAGTAATGTTTATCTTGGTTCTAAATTGCTTTTGAGACGTTCTATGTTATTGTGCCTCTATGAATTGAATATTGCTTTCCATTTACTAAAAGCTTGGTATTGTAATAAGTGTTAGGTTAGTTGTTGTAGCTTTGGATGCAACTACTGTGTTTATCTTATAGTGTCTTGTGTATGTGTATTGTGGTAAATTGAATTGCTTTTAGTGAGTTTGCAAACTTTGTATTGTACGTTTACTCATTTTGAAATTGTGGCTTTGTATGTAATCCCTTAATTTAATTTATCATGTATTTGTGTCCTTGTGTTTAAACCTATTCAATGTTTGTGTCCTACTCATGTCTTTTCAGACTTTGCTTTTAGCTAGAAAGAGTGAGTCTTTCATAGCTATTTAGGTTGTTTACTTTCACTCAAAAGCATAAAAATCTCTCACCTTGAGTAGAAGTGCGGCATCGCCTTGTGCCCTAGCCCAAGACCCAAAAAGATAGGTTTTAATTTTATTATGTGTGAACCACTTCAGAAAGCACACTTGTATAGCTTGTAGATAGCAAGTACATATTGTTTAGGTTAGGTTAGTTTTTGTTACAGGGAGCTTCCCCTTCTAATTTGAAGAATGATTCCATCATACACACTATTCTGTTTTGTGTTGTATTGAAAGGTGCGAATTAAAATGCTAACAAGGTTATGGCAATTTGGAGGACTATTAATTTGTATTGTTTGTTTAACAATTTGTTAGGCTGTTAAGTTTAACTTAACTAAGGGTCTTCCACTCCTTCATATGTAATTGTATTGGGAGTTGATGTGAAGAAAGCTTAGAGGTTAAAATTGTTGCACATTTATAGAGCAATAAAATAGTTTGCCTGCAAATTGGATCATTGTTTTGATTTTGTAGATTTTTGTTTATGTTAAAAAGAGTGTAATTTTACACATTCATCCACTTCTCACTTAACCGGTTAGATTTCTTGGAGTGTATATGAGCCAACATAATCCAAGAACACTTCCAAGCTGAAATGCTACAAGTTTCGTTTAAATATAAACGAACGAGTTTTGAAGATAAAAGGTGTCATTGTCAAAATATAACACCATGCACCTGACATAATTTAATTTTCAATATGTATCACTATATATGATTAAAGAGATCTTTGATAAATTTATTATTCAAAGAATTAACCGACAATTTATTGGATATTACTAGCCAGCATTATTTTTATCCTCAACTCAATTTCCCCCAAGCAACTCTTTTTCACCTTGGTACAATTGCAGCTGCTCAATGACTCTACCTCACAACTTGTGATCAGGGTAGAACCTCTCATTGCATTGAAATAATCCTCATTTTACCTCTCAGTAGCCTTGCATGTTTCATTTTACCTCTCAATAGCCTATTCAATGTTTGTGTCCTTAGCTAGAAAGAGCGAGTCTTTCATAGCTATTTAGGTTGTTTACTTTCACTCAAAAGCATAAAAATCTCTCACCTTGAGTAGAAGTGCTGCATCGCCTTGTGCCCTAGCCCGAGACCCAAAAAGATAGGTTTTACTTTTATTATGCATGACCCACTTCAGAAAGCACACTTGTATAGCTTGTAGATAGCAAGTACATATTGTTTAGGTTAGGTTAGTTTTTGTTATAGGGAGCTTCCCCTTCTAATTTGAAGAATGATTCCATCATACACACTATTCCGTTTTGTGTTGTATTGAAAGGTGCGAATTAAAATGCTAACAAAGTTATGGCAATTTGGAGGACTATTAATTTGTATTGTTTGTTTAACGATTTGTTAGGCCGTTAAGTTTAACTTAACTAAGGGTCTTCCACTCCTTCATATGTAATTGTATTGGGAGTTGATGTGAAGAAAGCTTAGAGGTTAAAATTGTTGCACATTTAAAGAGCAATAAAATAGTTTGCGTGCAAATTGGATCATTGTTTTGATTTTGTAGATTTTTGTTTATGTTAAAAAGAGTGTAATTTTACACATTCATCCACTTCTCACTTAACCGGTTATATTTCTTGGAGTGTATATGAGCCAACATAATCCAAGAACACTTTCAAGCTGAAATGCTACAAGTTTCGTTTAATTATAAATGAACGAGTTTTGAAGATAAAAGGTGTCATTGTCAAAATATAACACCATGCACCTGACATAATTTAATTTTCAATATGTATCACTATATATGAATAAAGAGATATTTGATAAATTTATTATTCAAAGAATTAACCAACAATTTATTGGATATTACTAGCCATCATTATTTTTATCCTCAACTCTATTTCCCCCAAGCAACTCTTTTTCACCTTGGTACAATTGCAGCTGCTCAATGACTCTACCTCACAACTTGTGATCAGGGTAGAACCTCTCATTGCATTGAAATAATCCTCATTTTACCTCTCAATAGCCTTGCATGTTTCATCATTGAAAAATAATTATAGATACCACCCAACAACATGCTAGTGGTTACACAATTGTCTGTCCTACCTCTTATCAATATTATTCCACACTAGCATGCATTTGGCTTCGCCATGCCCAAATTTGATTTTATAGCCTCCTTTGCTCTATCCATTGTGTAGGTTCCCAAAATTACTACAACCCAAAACCCTAAAGCATTACTCAATCACCCAGGCTAGGGGTGTCATCAAAGTGATTGAAAAGGGGTTTATCAATAGGTTTAGGGTGATTTTGGCTAACTTACAGAAGTGGGTGAACTCCTCTACACTTCAAGCTCATCTAGGCTTAGGAGGGTAATCCTGAGGTATCCCTTAACAAGGGTTAAAAACTACACACTATTTATTTTCCAATTTGTAACTTTGCAGCAATGCCCAGACAATTGTTTTAATCCCAAAAACTGCCACTGAATTAAAACAAACTTGCTGCACATTTGAACCTCATCTAGCTGATTAAAACATTCTTGCATGACTGCAAGTTGCTGACATGCACAAGTGATTTTTTTAAGATTGTTTGAAAATAGTTCACAGTATATATCCCTAGTTATAATGCAAATCACACAAGACACATATCTGATTACTTCTTACCTCACACTAGATTGATTTGTTTGACTTATAAAATGTTTTGGTGATCAAAACACCATTTAGACCGGTGCCTTCAATGGGTTACAAATGTTTACAGATCAAAAAAGGGAGAACAACAATGAAATGATGGTGAGTTGCCTAACTGGAACACCCAGATGCATGAAATTTGAAAATAGAACCAAACATGCTTATTTATCCCTTCTCACACTATTAATTTATTTGCGATCTTAAAATGACTATTACAACTTGTAAAAATATTATGGACCTGTCAAATCCTTCAAATGAAGATTACAATCACACCACAAATCGTGGCAAGAGGAATCCTGTAACAAATCAGAAATTCCCTAAACGAACATCTACAACAATGGAGACAAATGATTCTACTCACAAATTTTGCATTGATTCATCCATATGATTTACAAAAAATTGTCCCTGAAGATCTGAAACTCTCACAATCATAGTTGGAAGACTCTTCGGGACTCGCCGCGGACTCTTTGGACTCGTGAGTCCATCAGCTAGCCGAGTCGACTCCGCACGGACTCGCGAGTCGAGTCCGTGCGAGTCCGGCCTCAAGACTCGCGTGAGTCTTGAGGTCGGACTCACGATTCTCATGCAGGGACTCACGGGGATGGCTGGGACGCCCAGAAACAAGATTAAAACCTCATTTTTTTGTTTTTTTTCTCGCTGAATTGGAGAGAGCAGCAGCAGCAGAAGAAGAAGCAGCAGGATTGGAAGCAATGGCGGAGGATGAAGACACTTTTGAAGCGCGAGTCCAGAGGTGGGACTCGCGGGGATGGCTGGGATGCCCAAAAACAAGATTAAAACCTCATTTTTTTGTTTTTTTTCCTGCTGAATTGGAGAGAGCAGCAGCAGCAGCAGGATTGGAAGCAATGGCGGAGGACGAAGACACTTTTGAAGATCAAGAAACCACTCCTCAATCTCCTCATTTGGATACTGTAGCACCTACTAGTTCTAGGCCTTCAAAATTGACTTTCATTAGGAGGGGAAAGAGGAAGATATAGATTATATTTGGTTGTTAATGTTTTCCTCATTTTGACACATGATTATATGTAAACATTTATAAACTTATGATGTTATACATTTTGCAAGTTTGAAACTATGAGTATGACTGTGAATGATGAAATTTCAATTATTGAGTGTTTGATGATCATATGACATATGTAATCTCTGAATTATGACAAATTGATAATCAAATCAGGTTCTTATGTTCTCTAAATGCATTAATTTCTTAAAAAAAAAAAACTACGTTTTTTTGGCCAAGTCCTAGCTGAGTTTTTTCCCGAGTCCGTGCCGAGTCTCGAGTCCGAGTCCTATTTTGGGCTGCTGAGTCCGCACTGAGTCCGAGTTTTCCAACTCTGCTCACAGTGATAGAAACCCTAGTCGCGTTGCACCAGTTGTCTAAAAAATGCCAAAATGACCAACCCTTGAAAAGAGTTTCAATCTTCAATTTATAGCCTTGCAACTTGGATTTGATGGAAAAATGAGAGGGAAAACCCCAACAACTCCACCAACTGCATTAAAACATCAAACTCAACCACCCACTTTGCATAAATGGCGATTTGGAGAGTTGGCACCGCGTTTTCCTACATTTTTGGGCCTCTGGCGATGGTGGGAGAATTCAGCACCTAAGAACTTTTGGAAGAAGTTCCAAAGTTCCGGCGGGTCCCGATGTCCCGTCGGAACCAAAAGTGGCGAAGGTCCAAAATAAAAGTTTGATCTAAAATTGCATAAAATACTTGAAAATTTGATTTTTTGTACCTTCAAATTTGACTTGAAAACTCAAGGGTTCCAGAAAGATTTTGAACTTTGATGATCTTCCGTTGGCGGGGGACAGGCTTGTGGAGGGACCTGAAACTTTTGGCAAAAGTTCCAAAATTTCGGTGGGTCCCGAAGTTCTGTAGGAACTTGGTGCAAAAGTTCCTGCGGGTCTCAAAAACCCGCAGGAACAAAAGGGCTTGAAAAAGAAAGAGGTTGAGGACAGTATATACATAAAATATGAAATATAAGTATTAGCTTTTCTATATATATATATATTGTCAGGATGTTTGAGAGTGGTTTCGAATCCATAGGAGTTAAAATGCAGAATCTAGAATTTAGAGGATCCATCGGATTTCAAACTTAGCCAAATTGTCAGGGTTTCAAGGTTTCAGACTTAGCTAAAATCAGGGGTTCAACAACATGCATCAGGGTAAAGGCACAAGGACCCCTTAGGAAAATTTTGACAAGATGGTGCAAATATGAGGCGGAAAACATGGGTGTCAACACATTGCCTTTGTTAAGATAATTTGTTGGGAGGGTTTCTCCATCAACCACCCTAAAAAACAAACTGTTTTGTAAATGCCACACATCTTGACATCTTGCAAAAGCTTTGATTGAAAATGAGGTGTGATCAATCAATGCCATCTGTGTGATTGACATATTTTTGATTCTATCCACCAGAAATAGACATTTTTCTTCAGGTTCATCTTTCGTGAGCAAGTGTTTTGCAAGATGAGTAAATGTATAGTATCTCTACTCACACCAATGCAAATAAGCTCTTTATCATTTGTCTACATTCTCATCATGTTGAGAACCCTACTATGATTGTAGATTTGTTTTGTCATTCTCCTACCCTTATCTGCAGCAAATGTAATCCCTAGAAGTTTGCCAATTATTCAAGATCATATTGATACAATGTGCAATATATGGGATTAAAATATGGTAGGGAATCTCTCCACCTGAAGTTGACCAACAATCACACAGTTTGTAGGGTTGATTGGAACAAAATACACAACAGTCTGCACCCTAACTTTTTTTACAACTTCTTCAAAAATGTAAAATTTTTTTTGAGCTGATTTTGTTTGGTATGAGGCATTGACAAATTGAATTAATGACATGCATTTTGAAGAAGTAACAAGAATGTTAATCAAAGTAGAATCCTCCGATCTGTCCATCCATCAAACATAATACTATGATGTATTTTGCTCATTATCTATAGTAATCAGCAACAAATTTGGCTACATGTTTAACTGCTTCTTTCAACATTTCAGTTTTGATGGTTTCATAAATAGGTGCTTTAAAGCCATGACAACCATGGCAATGCGATCAACAATAGCATGCTAGTAGGAGGACCTTGTAACAGTGAAATGAATGCCTGCATAATACCAAAAATTACCTAGCACCTTTCTTGGATGTGTGGGGACATCTTTTCTCTGGTTTGTACTTTCCAATCTATGCTGAGATTGAGGGGTTATACATGGTGCAAATTTTTGTTGATATTCCCCCCATCATTAGTAGGCTTTTTAGGAGAATTAGGTAACTTAAGGTGCAGGCATTGGTGGCATAGAATTGATGTGTAGTTCTTCTTCCTCTTCTCCCTCTAGAGGTTAGTTGGAGACGACCTTGGTTGAGGGTGAGAGCATGATCAAATTTCTATGGTTGACCTAACCTTTCTTTGTCTTACTTTCTTCAAAGGTTTCAATACTGCTAGTGACTAGTGGGTTATATTTATTGGGAATTTGCCAATACAAGGCTTAACATCATGTGTAGTCACTTTTTCCAATTCCCATTTGAACTTGTTAATGCTTCTGCCTGACTCATGTCCTGAGAATTTGCATTCCAGCCTATTAGCATTTGGGTATGAGAGAACAATAGGTCCATGAAAAGTCCTATCATGGCATTGTTTGCTGAAAGCCTGAATTTATTTCAGATTTGAATGGTTTTAATAAAAATAAAAATTTATAACTTAGAGCTCCGATTAAATTTACCAAAGTTGCATGAAAATTAATATGGTATTAGATATGGATATTGTTGGTGCTCAAACATGTATCTCCACAAATCCTAAAAACTAGCACCAAAACCTAAGGCTAGGGATATGTCAACAAAGGTGGTGGGCAAAACTTTGCTTAGACAATGCCATTAATGGACCAATTCTTGTGAGTGGGTAAACTCACCTTCAGTTTTAGGCTCTGGAAGGCCAATTAGGGTGTTCCCTAAGGTCTCAACAGTAGAACAAGTAAAGAGAAATAAATAGTTTAGACTCAAGGCCCTTAAGCAACCATACCCAATGTGCTATGAACCCCAAAATTTGTCACTAGGCTCATGTTAGCATTGGCTACATACTGGCTTATAAGACATCCAATAAGCAGATGATAACTTACTCTTATCATGCAAGAAAAGATAACATCAGTGTTATTCCCCAACTAATGACTCCACTTAACATTGCATACACATGGAAGAGGAGGAACACACTAGTATGATCCACAAAAGATTTATCAGTCTCAGGATAGCATGGAAATACATCATGAGTTGCATCACTAGATCATACCAGCATGGTGGAACCCAAACTACTCCTATAGCTAACAAGAGAGAAGTTTAAAAGAAATTTGTTTGGCTCTTCACCTCTTGGACCGATGCCTACTCGATTGGGCAACAAAGTCATAGCTAGGAAAGAGGATGGAGACATGCCTACAAATTAGCAATGGAACAAAGCTTGCACATACATATAAACTTACAAAATAAGGAAACCTGCAAGTAAATATTCTTAGTTATCTTGAATAGATCAACAATATCCCACATGTAGCAAAGAGAGACCATTACATAATAGTTTGCAATAAATCATAATGCTGCAACATTAATCTACACTTCATTACACTAGGCTAGCGAATGTGTCAAGAGAGAACCAACAACTAGGTTCAAAGATTCCCTTGAAACATTACAGCCTGCCATGGAGACATTCACTTATAAGAAGAACCTTACTAGAGTACACCTTCCATGATTTATAAACATGCTTCATCATTTGCAGAGTTGGACGTTCATCATTTGATAGTCTAGACTAACTTGAGACACACACAACTAGGACATTGGTTCAATGACCAACCCTTGTTACATCTTTTTACATGTATATATAGTATTAGAAATTCATTGTGCAAGCTGGGTGGGAAAACATGAGCATTCAATGAACTTGTATGTTGTCCATGTCTGTTGCATTATCACCACATGGCCAAGTACTCATAACCAGGCCCTCAACATTAGCAACCATGTCCATTTGGACACAAACCATGTCTTTGAGGGGTCCGCAGGTACAAAGAGGTGTGGGAGAACCATCCCCTACCTTTTCATGTTCATTTTGGGCTTTCAATGGCTTCCTGGGTTGTGCATGGAGCTAGGTAGGGTTTCTTGTTTGAACGGTAGGGGTTCGAGGAAGTCCTTGCTCAAACAGAGGGAGTACATAAAAAATGTTCTAGAGATTTGATGGTTGGGAGTCTAGGAAATCATGTGTTGGGATGCCAAGGATGTAATGTCCCCTTTTTCCTTGAGGGAGTTAGTCTATACTTGGTTCCCGTAGACTAACCAATGCGGTAAGGGAACTTTGGAGTTTGTTTGGCTGTTTTCGGACACCTTGGCTGGGACTTACTATTTTTAGTAAGTTAGGGTTTGTGCCGGTTGGGGAAATTCAGGGTTGGAGGTGGAGTGTTTTGATGAGACCTTTCCAACGGTCTATTGTTCATAGGGTTCCGAGTCCAATTGCTATTCCATTTTAAAATCCGTAAGTTATACTTCATATTTAATAATGGGGACTTTATATTATAAGGTAGTGACTAGGAAAAAAGGGTATAATGCAAAAATAAGTCCCTAAGGATTTGGACGCCACCTTAAGGAGGAATAAAGTTATTTTAAAAAGTTTTATCTTCCCTCCTAAAGTGATCGACCCTCATTGAGGAGATATAAGAGTCAAGGAAAAGAAAAAGAGCATTCATTCATAACATTACATTTTGACTATGCTTTTGTTCTGCAAGTTGAGGGTTTGGAGAAGATTTCTAGCCATGGCGTTTGGTGATGAAAACCACCATTAGTTTCAGTCTTCCGTAGGTGTGAGAGATCACCCAAGGGGACTTTTGGGCAGCCATACTCAGTGGCTGTAAGTGTGCTTCAGTTTGATCATCTTTGTTAAGATTTGGAGAGGGAGGACATATCATTTTCAGATATTTGGAGCAGCTGAGAATATCAACAGAAGTAGCAGATTTGTGCAGTTTTAAAGCAGTTTTGGACAGGCATTTCTTCTTCTTGCTGGCAGTACATCCCTCTTTCAGCTGGCCGTACATATCAAACCTGGCCATACATCTTGGAGGCCCTTTTTGGTGTTCGTTGGGGCTGCTTTCCTTGAGCTTTCAGGTCGATTTTGGCCTATGAGGCCAATGCTACTGTTGTAGATGAGTTTCCTCGCATTGTTGATGAATTTAATACAAAAACCCTATGTTCATTTTGCTGGTTCAGCTACAACATAAGTTCAAAGATGCATATTTTGATATGGGTATGTGATGATAATTCATTTTATGACATTCTATGAACTGGGTCTTGATTATATTGTTCATATCTATCATAGATTTTTTGGGTTTCTATTGCATGCTTGTATATCTGTATTACAATGAAAAAATATTACATGCAAAACCAAAAAACCCCTTCTGCATCTTCCGTCTAGTTCTGAAAGATCACATTCTAATAAAAATAACACAAATACAAATAATAAAAAAAATACAAATAGTGGTGGCCTATTTCAAAGGAGCACTAGGAATCATGAGTTCGGGATGCCGCATGGCAATTAGCTTCAATTTTGTGGGCATCCTGAACCCATGATTCCCAATCCTCTCCATGCATCAATGAGTGCTAAGTGGACCATTCATTATCATGAGAGATGGGTTTGTGTGAACTACTCATGAAATATGGGTCAATGAGTTTGACGTAAAAACTATGCACTAAAGTTAAGTGTTTTTACAACAACACTCAGGAAAAAGGTGGCACTACCTCAAGCTCACAAGCTTATATTAAGGGGAAAGCAGACTTAAAGTAGGAAAGAGCCTATTTGAGTGATTTATTTCCTCTTTAAAATAGATAGGATTAGGGTTGCTTTAAAGTAGGGCTTATTGAAATTATTTGATCCCTAAAAGCTTCTTCTAGAGCTTATAAATAAGTACATTGAGCACATAGATGAAAATGAGAGTTGATGCCATACCTATGCTGCAAAAATTGTCATTTGAGTTGTGAAGTCAAGTCATTGTGTTTTGTTTAGTGAATGAATGTATGTAAGTTGTTGTTAAGCCTATGTTGCATATGCTTTTTAAGGTCATTGATCTTGTGTTTGTGATTCTGAGAATGAAATTGAATTGAGTAACTTTGTCAAGCATTGCATTGTGCTCGTTATTCATTAAAATTAATAACTTTGGGTATTCCTGTAGCAATATATTTTTTAGAATTGTGATGTTTGTCCATATAATCATTTCCTGTTGCTATAGAATATTGGTCTTTGATTTAGCTAGTAGTTGGCTTCTGTTGGTGTTATTCGATTAAATCTTTGTTTACACCAATTATTGGCCTTTGCTTTAACTATTAGAAAGTTGTGTTGTTTGTGCTTGAATTGTTTATTTGCCTGAAAATTTGAAATCTCGCTGCATGTCTTGATTATTGATGGTCCAACACTTTCATCTAGGGCAAAAACATAGTCAAATATATATTTACATTTATGCAAAACCCTAATAAAATCTTGTATAGTGTGCATAGTTGTAAGTTGTAAATACTGTTTATAGCTTGAGGTTTAAGGTTTAGTTAGATCTTAGGGAGCTTTCCCTTATAATTTGAAGAACGGTTTTACTGTACATATTGTTCCGGTTTGAGTTGCCCTGAAAAGGACAAATTAAAATGCTAACATATGAAAGTGCTTGTATATGGTATTTGTGCCATATCTGGGCATATCATATCCATATCCGGGCATCCGATATGTAGATATGTGTATCTGGTTAGGGGAGGGGAAGTATCGGGAAAGTCTGGTTAATTTACTAATTACTACTAACTACTAGGGGTTTATGTTTAAAAAGAGTCATGCCTACACTAGTAAGGCATTTTTCATAGACTACTACTTGAGGTCCAACCCTTTTGTTACATAAACACTAGTTGGGATTTTTAAAAACAATTTATTGAAAAAAACTATTTCTAAATTCTAAGGAATGATGTGATACAGTTATAAATTCTGATTTTCTATTTTGAAAAACGTACGTTATAAATCACAAAATAAAGGTAGAAAATAAAACAGAAACTACCATATATATCTCAAACTCTAGCTTTCCCTACTATGGTAAAATCACAGAGAAGTGTGAAAAATAATGCCAAAACCTGATTTCCTACCCTCTTTTAGTAAATAAAATGCCATGTAATTTGTGTTTTTTCTGTGATTTGTTGGTAACTTGTGTTTTACTTTTATTGACATCTTATTATCGTTTTAAAGGCTATTGACAGTTTTATTTACAGGTTTTACCAGTGTTCTGGTGTACCTGTTAAAGTCACACAGGAATCAGGGTGTGCCTGTTTAAAACACAGGTTTTTGTGTTCAAATTGCATACCCTGCTGCTGCTGCTACTACTATTATAATTATTATTTGTAAATGTATACTACCCTAACTATGATGCATATGCACTAAATATTTGTAAATTCACCATTAAGTGCTCAACCAAATCTGCAGAACATCCACTTGCAACCACAATTAAACTGCATTCCAAAATTACACTATAAGAAATGCAACTGTGGGATTTGAATAACTTGGTTTATATTTGCCATTTGGTATATCTTTTGGTTGTGGATGAAGCTAATGCAAAACGAATGTGTTGTAAGGCCCATTGCAGCCTTAAATGCATTGAGAGATAGATGAACAATCTCCTTCTAGTCGTTGTAAAAGCAGTGGAGGGTATTAATGGTCCTTTTGAAGTTCTAACCATCTTGATTTGGGTTATGAACTTAGTTCTTGAACTTTGGTGAATGCACAATGATCAATCTTGTTTGGACATGGATTGGACCTTTTATTTTATATTGGTGGCTTATAATTCCAATATTTATGGCTATAATGTTTGAGAATGTTGTTATTCTGTAATTTTTATTTTGTTTTTGATTTTTTTTTCTAAGTTGAAGGAATTCAAATATCTTTGTTTGATTCACCATTTAGTTACTGACTTTATGCCTTGTTAATTTTTCTGATTAAAACTTTGGGGACCGAGTGACTTCTGCCAACATGTTTTTGGATATTAAATTTAGGTATCTCTTATATGACATCTGTATTTGAAAATTGCAATTGTTTTAGAGTTAATATATTCTATTAGTGTTAGATTATATTCATATTTCATTCATTTGTTCTTTCTGTAGGTTGAAGTTGATTTAGCACTGTCAGCCCATGCAAATGCACGTCGATGGTTTGAAACAAAGAAAAAACAAGCAACCAAGCAGGAGAAAACACTTACTTCACATGCAAAAGCTTTTAAAGCTGCAGAGAAAAAGTCGCAACAACAGCTGTCACAGGTATTAATTTACGATAATTACAGAGCAGAAGTGAATTTTTTAACCTTATTTATTGCGTTTCATCTATTTTTATTGTTTTGAGAATCTCAGAGATAGCTTTGGATGAATTTTTTTCTACTGGTTGATAGCTTGCAAGTTGTGCATAAGTCCATTGAGTCACCACATAGCTATGGCACAAGGCAATTAAGCTTAATGCATGGCAATTTAGAGTTCATGGCCGTACATGTGCAGTTCATTCCTCTACACGGTTGGGTGTACTAGTGGCAAACATGGGAAATGCCTGATCTGTAATGTCCCTTTTTGGGATATACCTGATTTCTTGGCCTGCAAACAATAATAATCACTAGCTTGTAATGTCCCTTTTGGGATATTCCTAATTTCTTTGCCTGCAAACAATAATAATCACTCGAAATGATATTAGAAATATTAAAGATCAAGAAATTATGCTAATATTCAGATTATAGCATTATTAATATTCAGTACAATACAGCATAGCATCATTTAGATCCAAATCAATACATCATAGCAGCATTAATATTTATATAAATACATCATAGCATCATTAATACTCAGATCAATATACCATAGCATAATCCTCACAGCTAATCACATTGTGAATTTCTTGGAATTACTTGCAAATAGCAACATCAAGGCTGGTTGTCCTTGACTTGCCGAGAGCAGGGACTGTGGGCCATCCTTCCCACTCTCAGTTCACCTTGGAGGCTGGCCACCCTCCTTGATCAAGCCCAAGAGCATGGAAGGCTGGCCGTCCTTCCAACTCTTGTTAGACCCGGAGCATTAAAGGCTGGCTGTCTTTCAAATTCCGGCCCATAACTTGAAAAGAGCAGAGAGGGGGTCCATCCTCTCATCTCTTGTGAACTGGAAGGGGGGCCATCCTTTCTATTTGGAAGATTCTTCCTTAAATTCAAAACTGATTGCTTAAGAGGTTTTCTAGATTATTGCTGATTAGAGTTGTAATATCCCAACGGATATTTGCCTTATAGAATTCTGAAATTTCACTTTAGTTTCTGCACAAACCCTAGATCTGAAATCTGATTTTTTGTTTTCTGAATTACAAATGATTATGGCAGCGAACAATGAATGTCAAAATGCTCAAAATAAACATGCCGATTAGGTATCCTTATGAAGATAACATCAAATATGAATTCAACATATAATATGATCACTAGAAATGCAAACCAATGACATAAAACTCTGATTTTCTAAACATGAATGGCTGCAGCTATAAATCAGATTATCAAGTATGCAATTACATCAAGTTCATAGGCTCAAACATGGCCAAACATCTCCCAATACACTGCTGCTACAAATCAGATAATAAACATACCAAAAAATGGTGAAGAATGATGTCTAATTTGCAAACCCTAGGTGAGTGAATTCATTCAACAAGATCTGCGCTCCCTTGAAGATGAAAATGACATGTACACAAGGGCGGCGGCTAGGGTTTGAAGCTGCAGCAAATAGGCACTCAATTCTGATCTGAAATCTGCATCAAAAGCCCTCCAAATTGACGCTCAAATCTGATCCAAAATCTGAATTCAATCCTCCAAAATCGGCACTCAAATCTGGTCCAAAAATCTGATCCAAAATGATGTAAATCTGCTCCAAAGATGTGATCCAAATCTGCTCTGAATTGATATGAAATTTCTGCTCCAAATTCGCAATGAAGTGCAATTGTGAACTCCGTATGAATCCACCTCCGAGATGCGATTGGGTTTTTGTCCAATCCACCTTCTTTCCTCAAGGGTTTTCATCCTTGGAAAAGATGCAAACAAAGTTGCAGATCCACAATGGGAAAATAAAAGAAACAAGCTGATTCAATGATCATGAAAGGATCACAACCTCTTGTATTTATACATGTTTTTTGATTCCTCCTTAAGCTGGCCGACCTCATGACACTTTTCCTCTTTTATTTTCTTTTTACTTTATCTCCTAGGCCGACCTCCTTCAAGATAGGCGCTCAAGGTATAATTTACCTTTACCTAGGCCGACCACAAGGAAGAATATTTTATATTTTATTAATTCTCCTCTCTCTAGAGGCCGACCAAGGCATTTGCCTTTTATTTTATTAATTTTCACATTCAAATGTGGCCGACCCATCCAAGTTTAGGCGCCCAAAACAAAATAAGGATTTATTATTTATTATTTATTTCTTTTTATTCCTCCCCTAGGCCGACCTAGGCGTGAGGTTTCCAAGCTTAGGCCGACCCATAATGTGTATCCTTTCTCGGCAAATAAATTAGATTTGTTTTATTTAATTCAAACTAGGCCGACCATATCATCTTTATTTTTTTTTCCATTGGCCCCTAATTTCAACTTAATGATTTGAAATCATTCCTTCAATATTACCTCCTCCAAGGCAAATATCAAGGCATAGGAAAAGACATCAAATCCACCTCCAAAAATCCTTCAAAAGACCAATTTCCACAATCCTACCATCTCCAAGATGGTTTGCTCCCTGTAGATAATATATTTCATTCAAGATAAATGCATCAAAGACATCAGAAAAATATGACAAGTCATCCCATGTACTCAATTTGCCCGCCAAAAAAACATGAAGTGTAGAAATGAGCCCAATAGGTCTTCTCCTGTGATCACTCCGAAAAAGTGGACATTACAAGAGTACCTCTTGATGTATTGGCTAATTATTCCAATGGCTGCAATAAATAGTCTTCTGCTGTATATATATATATATATATATATTCTATTTCTGCTGTAATTCTTTTGTATGTCTTTATATATTTCTGCTTGATCGATGATGTCTATCTCTTTGAATGTCTCCCTTTATATATCTTCTTCTTGGAAAGAGTATCAACCTTTCGTATAGTGGCTGTTCTTTGAAAGAGTCACAACCCTTCCCTATGCAACCACTGCTGTAATATTTTCTTGGAATGTTTTATATCATTTCTTCTCAATTCCTGTTTTCTCTTCCTTGAGTTATCTTTCTTTTATATTGTATCCTTTTAGGAGACACAACCCTTCATTAAGCTGCCCCTTTGGAGGAGTCACAACTTCTAATGCAATCACTGTCCTTATGCAACTAATTTTAATTTAACAAATCACTAGTAGAAACTAGCGCTACATGCTTCTAACTATAATCTTGATTTAGGAGATTGGGGCCACCTTTGCCTTAATAATTATTTCATGTACCTTCGGCTGGGTAATTATAATATTTATTTGCTGGTGATATCCATTCTAGCTGTAAATTCAGGTGGGGGCATGACATGATCATATCAGATGGACTTATAGTTTGTACTGGGCAATGCCCGATCCTACAAATTTTGTACATTAAATGTAATTAGAGTTTTATCTATCAAATATGAAATTTTGTACTGTTAAATTTCTCAAAAGAGACTATCCATTTTCTGGTATGCCTTAACTTCTTTTAAGTTTGACTCTGCAGGCAGTCAAAACCAATGTGTTTAAAAAAAATATTTCCGAAGATAGTAAATTATAGTAGAATCCACTTCCTGTATATGTTCACATTCGAATACTCACTGAGTAGTAAATAAGTTGTTTCTGTATATGACATTTATCTGTTTGTTGGATATTTCAGATGGATGTTCTTAGTTTGTGTAGCATGTACATCATCGGACATGATAGTGTCTTAGAAATAGATAAATTCTTGATGTCTAGATGGATGCAAATTAACCAGCAACTAAGGAATTCTATCAGGCACAACTTCTTAAAACTTTGTATATCTGCTAGGGTATGTGCACACTCTGCAAAATTGTCTTTGTTTGCTCTCAAACCCTTCTCTCATCATATTTTCCAGTTCAGATTCATGTTGCATTCTTCAAATGTGTATGCAATTTTCTGTTGAGGGCCATCTGCAAGTCTGGTGGGCATCTACAGATTATATTTCTGAATATATTTGTAGCTCTGGACAGGAAACTCTGTGTATGGCCCTCTGTCAATGTGCACCTGAATATATTTGGTAGATCTAATAATATCATGATCATAGAATGAAGACTTTTTTCTGGAAGACGTTTACTGAAAATCTTATGGATAAAAAAATTTATTCAGGTCATCTGGAAGAGGTTCAGCAAATGACACGGTCCTTAGAAAACAATAGATGGAATCTGTATATCATTCAGAAGTTCCATTTGAATGGTTGATAAATTACTCTTCATTTGTGTAGCTATCTATGTATGGCATCTGTCAAATTCCAACATCTGAGGCTTCTATGGTTTGTCCTTCTCTTAAGACAAGTTAATTGTTTCCAAAAATATAAATGGTTACTGCAGTTTTCTTATTATCTGCTTCAGAACTCTTTGTGTGGTCTATTGCTCAGATCACAAAACAAACAGAGAAAATTCCCTGTTCTGGTGTGGCTTGTTTTAAAATTTATGGCATTGTGTTTACACACTTATCCTTTAGATGCTGGGGGTCTTCAATAATAATATTTCCTTTCAAAAACTTTATAAGGTTTGCATTTGCTTTATTTAAAGAATTTTTGCTCACACATATCAATCAATTTGTTGGTATTTAAACCTTATTGACTTCTCTAAACATATCTAAACCTTATTGTACTGACATCCTCATGATCTTGTATCCTTCTTTCTCATAAGAGGCACTTATGTCACCACCTTAACAGGCCCTGAGGCCCCCATGATTGGCTCTGATTATTTAATGTACCCATAGGAATGTATGCGAGAGATGAAAGACGTATATAAAGGAACTGTTTTACTATTGGTGTCCCCATTCTCCTACACTATTACATCCTTGGTTTAAATCATTAGGTGGTAGGTATAGTTAACTAAACAGACAAACTTATCACTAACTACTGACATTTGGTTTACCATTGTATATAACCCACTAACATTTAATGCTTATAATTCCACTAAAATTAGATGCTTGTAAGCCCACTAAAGTTAGATGGTTCACATCATAACACATAATAAGCATTTTTAATCAATGTTGCATGGACATGGATACGGTATCCAATATGGATACAGCTGTTTTTCAAGATCCCCTTATATATTATTAATAAATAATAAATATGAATTAAAAAGTATTTTATTATATAATAAATATAATTTATTATAATTTAAAAAAAAAAAAGCGCCTGGTAAACTTTTTAACGTGACCGACGACGCTGGTGCGTTAGGGCCTCCGGCTCCACGCGAATGCTTTTGCCCAGAGCAATGATTTGGTGAGGCCACAACACGGGGGACCTCATCCCCTAACAAGAACACTTCAAATCCGTGAGCTCATTGGCCCAGCGAAGGCGTAAAGCCTGCGAGCTCGTTGGCCCAGCGGGGGTTTGAACTCTAGTGGCCGCCACTACAACCGAGCGACTTAACCACCGAACCACGCCCTTATCGGCAAATATAATTTATTATAATTATTAATAAATATTAAACTTATTAAATTTAAATACTAATATATAATTATAATACGTATTAAAATTTAAATACATATTATAATTATATTTAAATATATATAGCAAATTAAATAATCCATTATATTAGAATATAATTTATTATTTTAACCTAAATATTATAATTTTATTAATAATAAATATTAAACTTATTAAATTTGAAAATTAATCAAATACTAAATACATATAAAATTATTATCAATAATAAATGATATTATATTTAATAAATTACAAACTAATTAAATATTAATAAAATTATAAATTACATATTAATGAAATTATAAAGAAACTTAAAACTAATATTAATAAAGATAAAATTAAACGCTCTCGGCAGCCCAACGGAAGAACTGATGACCTAAACACAACCGGCAACATATATCGACTTGGATGCTAGCCGGCCCTACTCTTCATACTTTGGACTTCACAGTGGTTGAAGGAAATAGACTATGGAGTGAGGAACCGGATTGAGGAGGTGAAACCGTGATGTAGAGTGGGAAAACCCCAGAAGGTGTTTACAACTCAAACAAAGATAAGTATTTTAGGCACAAAGATATACTCGACTGGGATCATAAGCTATTTCAGTTGATTGTAACTTCCAATCCTTTCTCTCGATGGTAAGCCAAATTTTGATCCAATGGTAAGCCACTTGGGCTCTATCACAAGCCATTGAACACTCAATGCAGATCCGCTCATACCCTTCTTTCTATTCTAGATCGGGAAGTCCCAATAAGAGAGATTTTGTATAGCTATGTAATCCTCGACAACCTCTTTGTGTGACTCTAGATGTTTCAGGGTTTCTTCTTTTTCTTTTTAAATATCAAACTCGGATATGACGCAATCCTTTGGGTCACTGAATCTATATGTATGTAGCGCGGTTCCAAGTTTGGTCATATTTTGGGTACGGGCGGGCAGGTTACCCAAGCCATATCTAGGCTGTATTGTACCCAAATTTGTACCAGGTATGCCGGTACGTGTACTAGGTGAAAGGGGGTGTTGTATCCGTTAACTTTGTTTATAATTCGTACTCAAGTTTTCCCCACTTTGGGTTGACCTCTCTGTTTTGGTCAGAATCCCTTTTCTATTTTTGTTTTGCTTTTAGTTATCTTTAGTTTGTAGCTTCTTTGGAGCCTCTTTTTGGATCCTCCTTGCTATTGTCTCTAGTTGTATTTTTGAGTCCCATTTACCTCTTTTGGACACTTGTGGACACTAATATAATTTTTTTCTTTTTTTCTTTCCGCATGTGTTTCTAGATTTTGGAAATGTACCATTTTGAGTTGGACCATGAAATGATTACAGGGTGAAATATTCACTGACTAAGCAATAAATAATCTAAAATGTAGTAGTATTTCATCTAGCTAGTAGTTGTCCTTGAAAATGTTTATGTAATGTCCCTTTTTGCAGGCAAGAAAAATAAAATAATTAATTAAATAAATAAATTAAGTTGCCTTGAAATATTTTAAAACAACTTATATTTATTTAATTAGTTTATTTAAAAAATAATTTTTACCCAAAAGGAAATGAAAAGAAAAAATAAAATAAAAAGTTACTTTTGGGAAAAATAATAAATGCTTTTCTAGAAAATTCCTAAGTGGCAGCAAAAAGAGGATTCTAGAAGAAGCCAAGAGAAGTTATAAAAGAGGTTTGGAGAAAAGGTTTTCATCATCCATTTGCTTGTTTTCTTCTTTGATATTTTTCCATTGTGGAAAAAGCTTTGAACAACTGGCTCAAGCTACTACAGCCTAGGTTTAAAAACCCTATGGTGAAAGGTTGATTTTGAAGGACAAAAGGAGTTTCCCTAGTCAATGATTGGAGGTGAATTGATTCAAAATTCACATTTGGGCCTATTGTTGGAATTTTTAGATTGGGAGAAATTTATTGAGGATTTGTTACCAAATAATAAATTTGGGAAGGATTTGAAGTTTGTGAGCTACTGTTGTGCCGTACCATTTGAGGCTCACATAATAGTGGCTGTATCAATTTAGAGTCCATATTTTCACATCTTAAAGAGGTGCGACTCATTTTGGGAAGGCTTGAGCCTAGCTGCAACCTTTTTGAAGACTTGTTATGCTGATGTTGTAATGTCCCCATTTTCCGAGTGATCATCTAATGGAGTCGGTTAGCCTATCCTATTCTTGTAGGCTAAGCTAGAGGGCCAAGGGAATGACCTAATTGATTAAATATTATATTTAATCAATTTTATTGGGGAAATTGAAGATATGAAGTGACTTCTTATATTTTTGTGAGCCATTTGGTGAAGGAAAAATAATTAAATAAAATGGCTAAGGAGATGAGCGACCCAAGAAGGAGAAAAATAAAGGAGGGAAATACCTTAAGATATTTTTGTGATGCCATGGAAAAATAAAATAAATCAAAATAAAATTCCCTTGAGGTGGACGACCTAGTGAAAGGTCAAGAAATGAAATATTATGTGATGTTCCCTCCATAAGACAAAAATTGAGAAGCATCAAATTTATTTCTAGTTGGATCAGACGACTCCATATCCATGATAAAGATCCAAGACACAATCTGCAAGATTATATTTCTTACATAGGCTGATTCCTATATATAAACGAAACTACTACATATGCCCAAGAGAAAACTATCCACTTAAGCAAATATGGATTGGTTAAGAATCCAAGGAGGCAATGAACTAGAATAAGACAAAATAAGCAAGGCATTGATTAAGCATTGTTAAGCACTTATAATAAATAATCTTGTTACAAAAGGGATAAGACAAATTAGATATCGAGGGAATCAGATAAAGGCGATTTAAGATGATCGCTGATTATGGACATAACCAACGGTCCCAATAAAGGAGTGCGTCTGATCGTGAAGAGGCATGTGTTCAAAGGTATTAAAAGGGGATGAAAGGCATTGTGGAAGGCATCATCGGTCAGTTTGGATAGTTGCTAAGACATCATTGAACAACCAATTCGTCTCCAATTAGCAGCATACAAGGAACTCCATATAGCCTTCACCACCGATCAAATAATAAGAAAAGATCTCTGCATAAAGGAAAACGAGGATATCATCTACAGTCAGCAAAAATAGAAGATATCACAGCCTCCTCAAGCGAAGTCTAATTACTGACAAAGGATTAAGACACTCTGCAATTACATCAGATCGATTGTTATACCAGACTGGCAGAGCCTTTAGAAACACTGACTCTAAGGTATGATTACTTATTTTAATGGTATTTAGTACTCATTGCATTAGAACGAATTAGTTATATGGTTATGGCAAAGCCCTTGTAAACTCAGAGATCAGCATTTTAATAGATGCAGCAAGTGAATGTTCATAAGCATTAAATAGGAATCATACGGTATATAGTTAGAATTCTAATATTTAAAGATATAAGCAGTTTACAACTAATTAAGAATTAGGAATAGGAATATGAATTGGTTTTAAAATATATGATCATTATGGAATATACATCTGATATAATCATTACAAGAAGGAAAGTGATGCTTTACTAGAATGTTTTCATCATAGCCTATAATATAGAACAAAGAATATGAATGGTAGTATGTAAGTTTAAATATTGTGAAAACCTATAGATATTGGACACAGAATTATGAGAACAAATGGAAATGATAAATTGAATAAGAAAGTGAAATGTATAACGGAATAAGGACATCATTTATAATCCATCACACCAAGAAGTAGAGACCAAGGGTTTTGACAATTTACCAAGGTATTGAAGGCTCGAGCTGATAAGGCCCTCAACCTCCAAGGCAAGTGAAGAGTGCTTGTTCTTAAGAGGTGAAGAGCACTCAGCCGAGAAAGGCCCTTATCTCTATTAGTGAAGAGTGCTAATATGAGGTAAGTGGAGATAGGCCCTTGACTCAATTAGTGTAGAGTGCTAATTTGAGGCAAGTGGATGAAGGCTCTTGTTCCAATTGGTGTCGAGTGCCAATATGGACAAGAGAAAATGGCCCTTGTTTCCATTGGTGTAGAGTGCCAAGTATGGAGCAAGTGGATAGGCCTTTGACTCTAGTTGGTGAAGAGTGCCATTCTAGATCAAAGGAAAGATATTGAACCTATGGCAAGATTGTGCCCAAGGAACCCTCTCTTGTTGGGTGTATGATTGGATTAACATGATGAGTCCAAATGAAATCTCTCTTGAAAAGAATCTATGATTTTTATGATCTTTAATGATGAAATAGAGAAAAGGGTAATGTATATGAATTATGGTTTAAGAATTGACTTATAATTATGATTTATATGATGAATTATGAAGAATTGAATGCTAATGTTTTCCTTTGGCAAGTTGAAATTTGTGTGCAAGGTTGGAAAATTTTGGGCTTGCGAGAAGGGGACATTACATATTAAATGCCAAAAGTGGTTCGCTCCTTTTGGGAGAAAATAATAAAAATAAAATAAAATATCTTATTTGTGTTTGGGCGCCTAGCATGAAGTCGGCCCTAAGGAAAAGGGGAAAAAAACAAATAAAATAAAATATCAAGAGGAGGTCGGCCAAGTTTGAGTGGAAGAAGAGTTGGCTATAAAAGCAAGACATTTGGGAGTCATTTGATCATCCATTCATATCATATTTTCTCATAGATATTTTCTCTTTGGCTGCAACTTTTGTTGGGCTATATTCCAAGGACGAAAACCCTTGTGAATACAGTGAGTTGGATGAAAACCTAGCTCATCTTGTGAAGGACTCATAATGGAGTTCTATTTGCACTTCATTGGAGACATTGGAGGTTTGGAGCATTATTGCATATTCAGATTTTCAGATCAGCATTGGAGCATTGTTCTTTGTGGCATTCTGTGTGGATATTGCACTAGGGTTTCACCCTAGACTTGAATGCCACCTTTGGAGGAGGGCGATTTGGCTTGGAGAGAGGCGACTTCCATCATTGGAGGTTTTCCAAACCCTAACCTTGCAGCCGTCTTCATCTTTGCATGTGCCATCACTTGGAGGGTTTGTTTGAGCTTCATTTGCCATCATTTGGTATGTACAAACCTAGAGTTTAGAGCAGATTTGGACAGCAGCATTCCGGGCCATGTTTGATCATGTTTAGCCCATGCTTTTGATGTAATTTTCAGTTTATATACTCAGATTTGTAACAGCAGAAGTTATCTTCAGAAAATCAAATTTTATGTTGCATTTGTATGGCCATATCTTGTGTATTTCATGGTGGATTTCATGTTTGATATGATCAACAATTTGTAGCATCTTTTGGCATGTTTATTTGGCATATTTTGACACTTGTATGTCGCTGTTATATTTTGTTTGAAATCAGAAAATAAAAATCAGAATTCTGAGTTAGGGTTTGAGCAGAAATAAAAATCAGAATTTTAGGGCAGATCCCATTGCGGATATTACAGATGTGTAGGGGTGGGACCCTCTAATTTATAATCGCCACCCTTGGAAGTCTTTTTCATATGCTGTAAGGGAATGTGTAACATCACTCCAATGTAACCATATAACATATATGATCTTAGTACTACATGTAAGATCTCTCCAAAAGACATAACCAGAAGAAAATAACCATATATGAATTTTATACTAAAAAAACATCATATAACATCCTTTCCGCATCATACGAGAACATGGTTCTATAATATGCATCATATGAGTGACATGAAAGCTTAATTCAAGCTAAGTTTCATATAACAACCTTCCAAGGAACAAACCTTACATCAATCAACTTGGAGCTATTTTAAGCACCATAACATATAATGCATCATTTGATTGCTATGCTAAGGTAAGTTTAGCATGTCATGATATCAATTAAAGGATAGATCTTGGTGAGGTATCTTCACCTCTTAAACCCCATGAGTAACAATTTTTTGTGTTATTCATTACCAAAATATAATTCCTTCAATCAAGTATGATTCAACTAGGTGAGAGTGCATGTAGGGCTTATGAACTTAACCATGCATTTATTTGTTGCTTAGTGCAACTTATAGATATGCAACCCTAAAGCCAAGAGATGGCAACTTTGATGTTCAGTCCTTCGGATTTAAACTCATTTGCGTCATTGCACTTATTAGACCATGTTCTACTACAGAACATGTTTAATCAAAGTCACAGGAGTAGTTACTTCTTCCATAAACTCCATGCAAATGATACATGGAAAGTAGTAGTTACATAAAGATTTCCGAAAAGACATGAAAAACATTATCTCATATAGTAATCCAATAAGGTAAAGAATTTATAACCAGTAATATAGTATGGCTAAACCACTAGTCACATCTCCCTACTTGGTAAACTACCTGATACTTTACTCCAGCAGGGTCTTAAGAACTTACAAACCCTTAAGGGCCCCTCCTAAGGCTAGACCTATGCCTCAGGGGCTCATCCCGGATGGCCTTGCCTACGTAAATATGCAGAGGCTTCATAGTTCGGACAACACAATGTAATGTCCCCTACTTAATGTGCCCTAGAAAAGTTCAAATACCAAAACTAGGGTTAGGGTTTTTAAATTACCTTTTAGCTTATCTTCAATTTGCATCAGTCTTGTACTCAAATTCTACACTCATAACATAGTAAACATAGATACAAAATACATTTGTAAATATATAAACATACCTCTTGGAGAATGTTAGATAATATTGCCCTGCAGAAAACAATAGTTATATAGATTGATTAACTACTCAATTTCATGTAATCACATTCATTCACTCCACTCCATCATAGTGGTGATGATAATACAGCCCTTGGCACATAGTGTCTCCAAGCAAGCCCTTTGGGGGGCATGGCAGATCACATGTTCAGTTCCTCCATACAGGCCCTACGGGGGTTTGGCGGGATCAAGCTGTCATACAAAGCCTCCAAACAGGCCCTTACGGGGGTATGGCAGGGTGCAGATCAGACTTGCCCCCAAACAAGCCTTAGGGGGTATGGCAGGACTGTTTGCCTTTAGACTGTCTATCATTTCCCTCCTGTGATGGGTAGTTAGATTAAAGATAACAAGAAACGTTTATATGAATTCAAAGCTGACCTATTCTCAGTATTATATATGATGCACAATAAATACACTAGCCTTGAATATAGGCTTACTTGCAGATCTGAATCATCAATATGTGAACTTCATAGTTCTGCTTTTATTTCTGAGTCCAATTGCTAAAAACCTCTGATTGTTCCCCATTTCCAAATGTCAATTCACAATGATATATAATTCCTCAAGTCCAGACGAATGAATGCATTCTTTCCAAAAGTGGTGACTTTCCACTAATTCACTGCTCTTAATAAAGGATTTGTTTATTCCTTATGGAGTGTTGCGTTAACTACTCTTTATTAATTCTGATCTCTCAACAATTTGTTGTTTATGGGATAATATTATTATATTATAAACAATTACATAAGGATCGCTGTATATTTTCTGACGGGTTTATGACACACAACCTTTTTCAAGTACATACTGTTTTAAAACAACTAGTTTTCAACACATATGGTCTTAACATGTTACACATATCAATGGTCAAAGCCCCACAATTCTAGGTTGTCTCAAGAGAGTGTCAACTCATCGATATGATAATATCAAATTCCTTAAGAGTTTATCTATGAATTCCATAAGGTAAGGTCTCTACTTAGCTATTAAAAGGTCTTGGGTTCAAGGTAATTTATCCATTAAATGCCACGGATTAAATTGGTGCTAATAAGACCTTGCCATCAACTTAAATTTCCATACCAATCAAATACAATTTACATAAGAGTGGTTATCAACCAATGTATTTATGAGATCAATAGGGATTGTTACTCTTAAGACCATTTGACATCATTCTCTATATTCAAAATATTAAGATATTGATGGATGATGTCATTTAAGGTTGACCATCATCGTTAATAATTGATCTCTATTGAATAGTGTTAACAAGAGGTTACATAGATTGTCATGGTAAATACATGCAATCCATGTATTCGTAATGATTGCCAAGTATCAAATACCATATAAATATATTTATTTATAAACAATGGTAATAATCATTTAAATTCGTATACATGCATCATACAAATTATATTCAAGTTTGTGGTTATCGAGTCAACCATATTATGAACTCTAATCAAGGCATGTTACTTAGAAAACTGCCTTTACAGATAAGGGATTTGAGTATAACAAATTAAAGATGCTAAACAAATAAAAATCTAAGTATTTTTACTAAGTCTCATTACAACATTTAGTGTTCCTGACATTTATCTAGTAGTAAACTTCTTCATATTGATATTTATCTCATAAGCAATTTGATAATTATCTGATAGGTTTACACCTTTCCATACACAGTTATTATTTCTCTTAACCCCGTGATTGCCTTTGTCCTTACTGATATTTCGGGTTAATGCAATTTATTATAGTCATGAAATTTAGGTATAAATGCTTGCAAGCGTATGTAAATTTCCAATTTCATGCTGTATTTTGATTTAGATATGTTTCTAACACTTCTTTAATGGCAGTGAAGCAAAATAGCAGTAAACAGTTTAAACAACAGTGAGGGCCTTATATGAAGTTTAATACTATGCATGATGGAGAATTTCAATTCGTTCATTCTTATTCCATAGTTGTAACAGTGGTATCTTTACCAGAATTCAATAGTTGACTCCTTCATTCCTATGGCAATTGAATGGTATTATATTTATGCAGTGTTTAACAACAATAAGTGTTTTTTAACAATTTGTAGTTAAATACAGTTGCTGAGCAGAAATCTGTGAAGGATTAAAACCTTACAATCATCTTTCTATGACAGTACACAAATCAGAAACTAGCTGTTAATAGTTATGGAACAACAATTAACAAGTTCTGGTATACATTTCCAGGCAGATTTATTTGCCTTGTATTAAAGGGAGACACCCCCTTAAAGGAGTCACCTCCATTAGAGAGGATTCTTATTCCATAGTTGTAACAGTGGCATCTTTACCAGAATTCAATAGTTGACTCCTTCATTCCTATGGCAATTGAATGGTATTGTATTTATGCAGTGTTTAACAACAATAAGTGTTTTTTAACAATTTGTAGTTAAATACAGTCGCTGAGCAGAAATCTGTGAAGGATTAAAACCTTACAATCATCTTTCTATGACAGTACACAAATCAGAAACTAGCTGTTAATAGTTATGGAACAACAATTAACAAGTTCTGGTATACATTTCCAGGCAGATTTATTTGCCTTGTATTAAAGGGAGACACCCCCTTAAAGGAGGCATCCCCATTAGAGAGGACGCCTCTCTAATGGAGGTGACTCCTTTAGAGGGACGCGCCTCTCCTTAGGAGAGCACAGCTCTTCTAAAGCAGCCACTTTTCTTTATTTCTCAAACAAATAAGATTCTGCTATGTTCCTAAGTTCCAGCAAATTATTTCTTGTTTTTGAACAGGAATAGAATTTATTATGCAACCCAGAAATTTCTGAGTTTTCCTTAGAAGAGCAAACAACTCTTATTGTAAACAAAATGGCCTCTTTCTATGTTCTTTTTGTGCAATTTAATCTATTGAACTGTATTAACCAGCAACAATGTTACATTATCTACTTTTTATAACCAGGAGGGTTTTTTTTACACTTCAAGATGCCATTTTTCCATTGTGTGACACAAGAATCTAGCTAAATCATTTAAGAAAATGTATTGAATTCTTCTAAGTTGGCAAGATTTTACCCATACCTGAATTAGCTTTTTCCTTCCTGCTGAAAGTTTTCCTTTCTTCTCCCGTTTCTTTCTCCTCCCTCCCTTCCAAATCCTACATTCCCTTATATGAATTTCTCTTACACGTGCCCAGGCCAAATGTCACAGATCCTGTTCCTTTTGACAGGTAGCATTTCCTGAGCCCACAACTCATAAGGCAAGCATTCAGGGAGAAGTCTTTATTCTCACATTTGTCTTTTCCATGACCTCGCAGCTGTTCAAAAAAATTTGTGATAAAACACTCATTCCCTGTTGAAGGAATATTTTAATACTTCCAAGCCCTAGTTAATGGCTGGAATAAAAGAATGTTTTTTCTATTATTTTTGCCTTTCTCAAGAACTCACGAGATATCCTTATAAATAAGCTTAGACACGTTGTCATTCTCCCCTTTTTTAATCAATAATGCTCAGCTTTAAATAAGTGGAGTTACTTTTAAAAATAATAAAACAATATCTTTTGAACTTAATAAATTTCCTTTTAGTTCTCTATATATAAATTACCCATACAGGAAATAAATAATCTTTTTCTTTATTTCCCCGCTCCTAAAGCAAAATAAGGATAATATTATAAACATATAAAGATTATATGTTGAAGTATTGTTTATATTATTATTATTTTTTTAGGTATCAGGGGGATCCCTCCACTACTATAACCATTTCGATTAAAATATAAAGATAATTGTCCATACTCAATTATCAATATGTACTAAACAAATGGGATATGACAGAATGCGTGAGCTTTAAGAAGAGTGACGTGGGTGTAAAAAGAAGTTGCTTCCTTTTGGAAAGGATATCACATGAGTTTAAAAAGAGTGTGGGAATTGTTGAAGGGAGTCATGAGAGTCGTGAAGGAGAGCGCTGCTTATTTTGGAGTGATAAGTGTATTGTGGAGTGTTGTGAAAAGTTTAAAGAGGACATGGAAGATTGGGAGTGAAGTGCTGTCTTTACTTGAGTCGTAGACTCTCTGAAGCTAGTTGCTGCCATTCAAGGAGCTTGTGGTTGCTACAGCTGGTGTAACAGAGATCAAATCTGCATTTCACAAAGAGCTGTTCAGGTTTCCATGGCATAAGTTACATATTTCTGCTGTACCAACATTCACAGGAAATCTGTACTCACTCCAACATCATTTGCAGACCTTAATGGTTTCATTTATGAGGTCAGAAAATTGAAACTTCTTGCATATGTAATTCTGATTTTTGTAACAGCAAGTTGTATTACCCCTGTACTCAAATTTCATTTATACAGAAAGGCTACAAACTGCTTGACAAGATGTCTCTCTTTAATCTTTGATTGTTGTAATGCATTGTTGAATGATTTATCATCCAAACTTCATGACAAGTTGTTTTATAACAAAATACTCTGAAAATACTATTAGATAAGCATTATGCAAGGTGTTTAACAAAATGCCAGCAGGGGAAAAATCAGAAAATTTGTGAGTTTGAGTTAAAATCTGGTTAAGGGATTTTACAGTTTAGCCTAAGTTCTCTTCACAAGCAGTCCCTTACAACTTCAACTTTTTTTTGCTATGCTTCTTAAGTAATGCATGGTCAGGGAACATATAAAGTCCTAAGAAACAGTAGTCAAAAGTATAATTAAAAACTTAAGATCCCAGAATCTGTGCTCACAATCATGTTTTGATCTCATCCCTTTTTCTTCATGTTTTATGTGGTAAAATCTGTTTTTTTTAAAACAAGTTCCCAGATTTTTTTTCTTTGGTTTGATGTATTTTGTGACAAGATTAATACCCAGAAAAAAATTGGGAAAACAATTGATTCTGATTCTTGAAGTCTCTATTGAATTGCAGGCTAAAACTATTGCCACAATCTCACATATTCGTAAGGTTCATTGGTTTGAGAAATTTAATTGGTTTATAAGTAGTGAGAATTACTTGGTCATCAGTGGCCGTGATGCACAACAGAATGAGTTGCTTGTCAAGCGATACATGAAAAAAGGAGATTTGTAAGTCAACATGCTGTTATCCTACATTACAATTCATGGTTCTCATATAATCTACTGTCTATATGATTTACTTTATGGAATACAGGTGCATATGATCATGATTTTGATAATCTTTTCTACTCTAAAGATGCACATTTCTTAAACTATTTCATTCACCATGTTTCTGCTTTTTTAAATTGTGGTTTCATTTGTTATGCAAAAATTTGAAGATTCCTCCCTAAAGTTGCCAGTGCCAATGTGGCAGCACATTTAAGTAGTTCCATTCTTTGTGAAAATTCAAATTATAACATGCTATTATATAGCAAGCTCAAACTATGTGATGCTTATATATGAGGATCATACAAAGCTAAAGATAATAATAGAAAACAAATATGCAATATTTTTTAATATTTACAGGTCTTAAAAAAATTTGATGAGTCCATTAATTATACAAGAACAAGTATTCTCATGTCTTTCAACTAAATTCCGTATCAATGTATTTTCATTGAGAGCAGATGGAAGTTTTCACTGGCATCTTTGTAATGTCCCCTTCTAGCAAGCCAAATTTTTCACAACCTCGCACACAATTTCAACTTGTAAAAGAGAACATTAGTATTCAATCCTTCTTATGTAATCATATTAACCACAAGATATATTAAATCAAATCTTATAATCATAACTTATATGCAATATTTACAGGTCTTAAAAAAATTTGATGAGTCCATTAATTATACAAGAACAAGTATTCTCATGTCTTTCAACTAAATTCCGTATCAATGTATTTTCATTGAGAGCAGATGGAAGTTTTCACTGGCATCTTTGTAATGTCCCCTTCTAGCAAGCCAAATTTTTCACAACCTCGCACACAATTTCAACTTGTAAAAGAGAACATTAGTATTCAATCCTTCTTATGTAATCATATTAACCACAAGATATATTAAATCAAATCTTATAATCATAACTTATATGCATTATTCCTTTCTCTATTTCACTATACAAGATCATAATTTTCTTCCAGAAGAGACTATACTTGGGCCAACATGTTAATCCAATCATTCACCCAACAAGAGAGGGTTCCTTGGGCACAATCTTGCCATAGGTACATTGTCCTTTCCTTTGATCTAGAATGGCAATCTTCACCAACTAGAGTCAAAGGCCTATCCACTTGTCCCATATTGGCAATCTTCACCAATTGGAAACAAGGGCCATTTCCACTTGTCCATATTAGCAATTTTCACTAATTGGAACAAGGGCCTTTCTCCACTTGCTTCAAGTTAGTAATCTTCACTAATTGAAACAAGGGCCTTACTCCTCTTGCCTCAAGTTAGCAATCTACACTAATTGAGTCAAGGGCCTATCTCCACTTACCTCGGATTAGCAATCTACACCAATTCAGATAAGGGCCTTTTTCCACTTACCTCATATTGGCAATCTACACCAAATGAGATAAGGGCCTTTCTTGGTTGAGTACTCTTCCTGTTTAGGACAAGCAATCTACACTTGCCTTGTAAGTTGTAAGGTTAGAGCCTTATCAACTCGAGCCTTAAATACCTTGCTTAACCCTTAGACTCACTTATGTGGTGTGATGGATTAACAAGGAGGTCCATTTCTCAATCCGGTAGTCCATATGTATGAATTACATTTTCTATTACATGTTAGCCTTTCACATCTCTTCAAGATATTCTTTATACTAATCATTCATTAAATACACCTTCCCAATAATGATCATGCATCATATTCATAATACCATTCATATTCTCATTCTATGAGTATAATCTATTCTTACTAATGATATTCTTTCCACAAACTCTCTATAATTTCTATTTAATACTTATCACTTTCACTTCTCCAATTAAGACAAGAACTAATTAGAAACAAAGCATGATCATAGCCTTCTACTTATGTTACATTGCCATAATAAAAACATTACTTATGCATCCATCATTGTTACTTACATTAACTTATAATATTCAGATTGGAAATAGAACATACCTTTGATATCCTTGCTGTCTTCTTTATGCAAGTGTTCTCTTTTTCCTATGACTAGAAGACTTGTTCTCTCCTTATTCTCTATTCTTCATATATATATATATATATAAATATGCATTTATCCTTTATATATGGTTGCATACATTCTTCAAAATATGTTTGAAATACTCTTCATTAATATCTGCCCTAGGTCTTCTCAAGATCAGATTACATCCTTCCTTACTTCCCCCCTCTCTACACTTCACAAATAACATTTTATATCTATTTGAATGGCTACGGTCTTCATGAAGGAATGCACCCTTTTATTAACAAAGCAACTCTTACTAATCACCTCTTTATCAAATTCTAATTGCACCTTTTACTTTTCATATAAGACAATATTTTTGTCTTTTAGTGGGAGCTTTTGCTCCTCATGTGTGAGGAGCGCTGCATTACTTTGAAGACTTTTCTTCATCGTTCCTTTAGTTTATATGGTCTTGGTCTTTGGAAGAGAGTCGATCATTCAAAGGGGATTGACCCTCTTTGAATATTTAATATATATCATTTATTTCATAATATTTACTTTATATTATTCAATACATCTAATTTATAATATAGTATATATATTATATTTATAATCATATAATAACTATTTTAATATTTATATTTGTATTAACATAACATATATATAATTACCCCTATAATATATTTATACATATTTGTATATTATAATAATAATATCACATATATATATATATATATATATATATATATATATATATTATGAATTACATATATTATAATTAATAATACTCAAATTGATAATACAATAATCATATTGTATTTTAATTATATATAATATTATTACATATCAATAATACTAAATATGTTTATTAAATGTATTATCATATACATGATTATCATTCAAATCGACGACAACAAAAATCACATTTGACAGAAACGATTCAAATCTTAGTTTAGCCAATGCCTTAATATGGGGACAAGACAATCTTTCAACTTAGCTGTAGTAATATGAGTTTCAACTTAGTGAACCCTGTACATGTTCATGTCTGGGAGGATGCTACTTTTCATCGCATTCTTAAGCAATTTTATTAGATAGATACATAATTGGGGTAGTTTTCTTCTATAGATGGTAAAATTGTGTTAATTGCCAAGCATCAACACTTCAACTATTTTGCTGACTTTGGAAGCAATTTTTTCCAGAATTTTCTAAAAATACTTTCTTGATATAGTAATGTTTTATACATACCCTCCTCTTTGTTCTGGATGTACCATGCATTTCTCTTGGGATTCCAACATCTTTGCACTTGATAATATTTCTAAGTTTTATGAACCTTATGAACTTAAGAGCTTTCTGAACCTCCAATTCTTCTATCAATCTCTTCATGGCTTTCTGTAAAGATGTTATTTTAATAAAGAAAATATATGAATTAATACTCAGAAAGCTACATGCTTACAAAAAACCTTGAACCAAGCAATAAGCTTCAGTTGGGAGTACAAGTATTTAGGAGATAATTGTTGAAATATACCGAACAACTGAGAGGGGGGGTGGGGGGGTGAATTAGTTGTCACAAAAACTTAGCTTCACATGCATATCAAACCATCAACTTAATTATTCATAATCAGATTTAACCATGAAAGCATGTAACCATTAACTTAATCACAATCATACATTCAACACAGTACGCACCAGATTTTTACATGGAAAACCCTAAAAGGGAAAAACCATGGTGGGTGTTAGCCTACAAAAATGTATAAGTTATAGCAATATCGAAAAATAGAGGCTCACTACCTACAGGGCTCACTGCCCAAAATGCTCACTGCAAAGAATGGCTCACTGCCTAAGGATGACTCACTCTCGAAGGGTGGCTCACTGCCAAGATGGTGAACTGATTGAATAGTATCTACTCCATGCCAGGGTTCAGTTCCATTGAAGCACAATATGACTCCTCTGCTATGCTTTGCTCTTTCACATTTTCGCACTTATCTCTTCATATTCGCAACACACACACACTTTCGCAACTTCATTACATACTTTTATACAATTCATCAACCTTGGAATGTACATCAAGGTTGGCATTACATTCATCAACCGTTGGATCAATCTCCAAGGTCGGCATTACAAACATACATAAAATAGGTCTGAACCTAAAACAAATTTAGCTAAGGAAAAGATGTAAGAATGTATGCGGATCACGCCACGCCTTAGCTAGGACTCAAACACAATCCTCCACGCCACGGCATGCTTCTACAATCTTCAATGCATCTCTGCAAATAATGAATTCAATCAGGTCGGGCAAGATTGATGAGAGCACTAGGTTTGCCAAGAACATTCTTCATTCACGATCCAATTTTCTCTTTGCAGACCAATCCAAAGGTAGGAACATGATCAAGAGACATCCACAAGCACATTGTAATCACCAGGAACAACCGCACAATTTCTAGCAACTCTGTCAAGAAGATTTTTCAAACCGGAGCACAAGAACAACACTATCAGCCACTGTCATAAGTAAAAGATAACTTGCGGACCACCAAATCACGAAACATTGCAGTTGGAGGCACTTAACATCATTACAGACTTGATTCCAAAACCGCAGACCAAAATACTTTAATGCGGAGGAATGCGGAGCAAAACACTTTCTCCTTGTCACCACCAAACATATAGAAAAACAATTTTCACACTAGTGAACACAACTTACTCAAATCTTCATTCCGAATACTCAACCTTGGAATATAACATGTTCAGACATGCTTCTAAATAACTTCCAATCCGCAGTCAAAGATATTCATTCTACAGGAAATGTAGAGCATTCTTCTAAATTGTTCTTTTGCTTGTAATGCACTGTGTTTATTGCAATTCATTGTTTTTATCGGATGAGCTAATTTTCTCAATATCCTCAACATCTATAAGCAAGTAACAAAATGAGGGCACAGTTGACACCAATGACAACATAGATATGTTGACACCAATGACAACATAGATATGTTGACATCAATAACAACACCGATTAGGCACATACTTGCAACAATAATGATTTACAAACATAGCAGAACACCAAGCCTAAGAGACTATTATTGAATAATCAACGTTATCACAACCTTTCAACATTGATTATTTAGATAATTTTTTATGGAGTTTTGCAGTGCTCTTGCTCTCCAAAACCTTCTACACCTCTCATGTTCCTAAGAATTTTCTATGACTTGTCAGAAGAACACTATCCTGATGTTTCAATTACCCTTTATGACTCACAGATGAACACTAGTTAAATGAACACTAGTCACCTCATGTTTTGTAAATATCTTCCTTGAAATTTGAAATTTGACATATTTGAAGGTAAATAAAATGGTATTGTAAATAGAGTGATAAATTTGGTTTTAAAAAATACACCATGTTTTCCTTCATTACAAATTTTGTTTGCTTACTTGTTCACTAAGGAAAACCAAAAAAGAATTAACATCCTTGTCTGCTTGCTATGGAGCAATAATAAGAACCCTACTTTGTTCTTTGTGAACTCAAAAAGGCCTTTTTAAGGGGTGGAAGTGTGGTGGGTTGTGTTTTTGCCACCAGATCTTTGAAAAACAACATTGTTTGATAGCTTGCACTATGGCATTAGCTATCAAACAATGTAGTGTCGCCATTGTTTGATATCTTGTTTTTACTGCCCTTATTAACACTACCTATTGTAATGTAAACATAATATAACAGAACATACCAAGAGATTGTAGACTAATATCTTTGATTGCTTTATTCTTTGTCAGGGTAGTGTGTGTACAAAATGTAGACCAAGGAGCATCTATTGAAATTAGACTACCTTCCCTCACTACAAGAAGCATATATAAAGTGCCTAATGTTTGCCAGATAGAATGCAACCATTGGCAACTACTTACAACCAAATCCTAGCAAATCTTTGAAAAACAACTTTGTTTGATAGCTTGCACTATAGCATAGCTATCAAACAATGTAGTGTTGACATTGTTTGATAGCTTGTGCTATTGTTTGGTAGCTTGTGTTTACTGGCCTTTAACAACACTACCTATTGCAATTTAAACAAAATATAATAGAACATACTGAGATATTGTAGACCAATATCATTGATTGTTTTATTCATTCAGGGTAGTGTGTTTACAAAATATAGATTAGGAAGCATCTATTGAAATCAGACTTCCTTCCCCAACTGCAAGAAGCATTTATAAAGTGCCCAGTGGTTGCCAAATAGAACACGATTGTTGGAAACTACTTACAACCAAATCCTAGCAACTACCCACAAGCCAACAAGTAATTAACATAAAGCTGGTTACAACTGAAGGACCAAAACATAAGTTTATTTATACGAACTACATCATCTCTCCCTAAAGAAAAGTCTGCTTCTAGCCAACAATTAAAAAAGAAAATGAACTTTTTCACTGGGTATTAGGGGAAGGAGATGTCCTTGGTGGCCGTGGTTCAGCATATGCTCAAATGAAAGGTGTAGTCAAAGTGTGCTGGATGGCAGCTCTAAGCTTGTAGACCTCTTAAGTTATTTGTTTCAAATGATGGGTGGCAATGATTTCATGCTTGTAGACATTTTGACCATGTGAGCAGTTCCATGAGTTGCTTATGATCCTGATCATGGGCTTCAGTAATAATACCCACTTTTGTTTTGAGCTGCTCCATTTCTTCTTTTGTTGCTGCCAACTTTGTTTCGGCAGCTGCCAACTTTGTTTCAGCAGCTTCAGTGAGTTGGGTTTGTTGACTCAATTGCTCTTAGAACCACTTTTGCTGATCCTTCAACTCATTGCGTAAATTTTCAGACATCAGGGTTACTTGATCAACCTCCTCTGAAGCTTTCCACTATGCACTCATCTCAAACTGCAACATAAGATATTGGTAGTGGAAATGATACTCTATTGAATATAAAGCTGCCGAGATCTTCCCATCTGAACCTTCAAGAGGTAGGAATCCAAACTGGTAACGAGGTGTTATGCATTTTGTCATGTTCCGATATTAAGGCATTGTTTAAATTAAAGATTTAAACATCATGATAAAGAAACGGCGAAAGTACATTAGTAAAATATCAATTTGAAATAATGTGTATTATTAAAATAATATTATTATTATATATTTTAATAATAGTAATAATCATAATTATCATGAGATAATATTATGATTATAATTATCTAAATATAAATATAAACTAAATATATATATATATATATATAAGGATTATGAATTAAATAATATATATAATAGATTAAATACTATAATATAATATATATACTTTAAGACCACATAAGTGGCAGCGGTAGTCCATAAAAAGAAAGACCAAACAAATTACCTTTGAAACAAGACCGATTAATATAAGCAATCGCTAGCACCAAATCATTAATAATAAAGGCAGCGGACATGATTAGTGCTAAGACCACTATTATCATACAGCGCTTATATTATTCTTAAGACCATTAAAGACACCGATCTTTCAAATAGAGGTGTCGGTTGAAGAAAGACCCCGATCCAAGCTATAAAGAGGAGCAATCAAAAGAGAAATGGGGGAATCATAGGATAAAGGAAAATTCAGAAATAATTACAGCCACATATTGAGGACATTAGAGACTCATTGCATTGCCCCTTGATTGCCGATTTTTGGTTGCAAGATATTGCGGAAGACATTGTTCATTGATCATCATTGAGTGGCCGCTGTCATAGAGGGTTTGAGCACCGAACCGTATTCAGTTTTGGAGACATTTGAATTCAGTTTAATAAATAAGCATAGCTACAGGCCTAAGTCATAGTCGCCACCACCTTAAGGATCATATCCTTTATCATTCATCATTCTATAGCATCAATCGGTCAGCTAGTAATCATAGAGAAGCAATACAGGAGATTAAAGTGGACATCAGAAAGAAAAAAGAAACAACAAACAGCAGGGTGAAGAAAGGTTGTGCAGATCCAATTTCAGCAGAACCCCAGGTACGTCATCTATCCTAAGGTAAAATAATATTTATATGTATATTGTTAGATATGTATACCATATGAATAGCATAAGTAAAAGGTAATGAAAATATGGTACAGGTATAGGATTAAGATGATAGGATATAATAATGTTGTTATTTCTGATTTCTAATATAAATGGACTGTCAAGCAAATATGTACAATTATGATGTTAAAAGCACTAAACTTAACAAACTATGAATGTGCATAAACTAATATAACAAATAAATGTTAACAATCTATGGTCAATTTTGATGTAAGGCCATGATGTCCTAATATAAGGCATCTTGTGTTAAATGATAATGAGAACAATTATGATATCTATGAAATCAAATAAAAGATAAGTTGGTGGTATGCTTGGAGCTGACTCAGACTCTCCCTTTAACCCCTCTATCACCTCTAAGGTATGACGTAGTTGAAATAGTTTATTTTAGCCTAGGTATCTCTTGACTGGACGTAAGTCCCTCGAGCCAAGTGGTGAGGAACCCCGTGTGTGGGTGAAATCCTTGGGCCTAGGAGAACTTGTAAGAGTTGCTCTACGGATGGTGACTCTCGTCTGGATGAGGTACTCCGTGTGTGAGTGAAATCCCACGAGCCAAATGGTGAGGGACTCTGTGTGTGAGTGAAACCTTTGGGCCTCCGTAAGAGATGGAACTATTTCCTTAATGAAATCATACTTGGTGATCTAGAGCTGGTTAACGCAAGAGTCTACCATAAGTCCCTCACAAGTCATATCACGAACCAATGATAACAACGAATAATGTGAATGTGCTTATAAATTGAGAATGTTTTAATGCATGATGACGAAACAAATATATGAACTTAATGTGAATATAATCTAATATGTTATAGTCTTAATGATTATATGTTGGAGGAAATGATCAAAAGATTACTAATGTTCTCTTTTACTAAGTTGAAGTTGTGTTAAATAGTGAAAAATTTCAGCTTACTAGAAGGGGACATTACATATTTCTTGGGTGAGCTGCCTTGACCATCCTCAGTTCAAAAATATTCAGATGAACTCCATGTGGCATTCCCTTTCAATCAACTTCTCAATTTACAAAACCTCTTGTATGATCAAGCGAGAGAGTGTGTTATCCAGTCCCTTCACAATATCGGCTACTTCCAACATTACATGGGCCATGGGCTTCAGACTCTAAATAATAGAGTCCCTATTGGATCAGCAGGATTTGGCTCCCAAAAGTGTACATAAATTCTTCATGAATGTTCCTCTAAAGGACTACATGGTGCAGAATGTGTGGGAGTGGAAGAAGTTATCTCCATAGGTGATTGTCCCTGTTTAGTATCAAGGCCATCACTCCTTCCTACGTTGGCTGGTCCAGAAAAATCTTTTGGAAGTTCCGACATATCTAGCATAGGACTCATTGGAGGAATGTCTTGTGTTTCCAATGGAGTTCCTAATTGGTCAAGCCATTCTTCTATATTAAGCCTAGGACTACATGGTGCAGAATATGTGGGAGTGGAAGAAGTTATGTCCATAGGTGATTGTCTCTGTTTAGTATCAAGGTCATCACTCCTTCCTATCTTGGCTGGTCTAGAAAAATCTTGTGGATGTTCCGACATATCCATTAACCTGCTTTTGATCAAAACCAAAATGCATCTCCGTTCTTTGGTGCCCAAGTATTCTTTCTTTACGCCTTTGTTCTCTTTTATCCACAATTTAGTGAGTTCAGTAGTAGTCAAATTGGCCCTACATAATACATGCATCCTTTTGCACCAATGTACTGTTTTTGGGTTTTTGAAATAGGAGTCCTGTGCAAGGTACAAAACTCTGGAAAAATCTTTTGGAGTGCATGTAATGTAGTTCATGTAGTGCACATATGGTTCTTTCTTTTCCCTATCATAGCTCGACACCATCCGGACCAAGTATTGTTCGAAATCATGTACGATAAAATAAAGCATTTGTAAAATTTTGTCCACCTTTGCTGTAGATAGGGCAGCTTTCAATTTGTGTCCATCAGGTTTACTTGCCCACCATAACTGATGCTCGCTAATGTTTCACAACTCAAGGTTTCCGGAGTTGGTCCTGCTTTACTTGCTCTAGGTTTCTGTTTTTTCTTTCCTTTTCCATCTATACCTAGTAGCATTGTTTGCACTAATTTATTTGGAGGGTTTGACTTCAATGGTGTCGGAACTAACTGAGCTTCTCTTGCACTTTCATACTTCTCAAAAGCTTTATCAAGCACTGTTTTCCAAATCTTGTTTTTGGCACTGAAGAAGATGAACTGCTTGGGTTTTACCCATTTTTAGTTCTTTCAGCCATCACTGCCTAAGCAAAACCTGAATTTTCAATCAAAAAAAAACTTAGCAAAGCCATGATTCGATCGGATACTCCCTCCTACACTCGGTCCTTGAAACTTTGCTAGTTCACCAAACCTTTGAAAAGGTTGCTTCCCCTTATCAGCTAGCTTGTCTTCCTTTGGAATTAAAAATGAAAAATTTCAATGGTTGTTTGTTTTTGACAAGCTTAAATGTATGGTGAGTGAATTCATAACCACTTGTATGACTGAATCAGTTATTGGGGATTGTACAAGCAAGTTGCAAATGCTTCTTGATCAATCATTTTGCCAACCTCCTCTCTCTCTCTCTCTCTCTCTCTCTCTCATGGCTATATGGCTGCAGTCAAAACCCTTGTTTCCTCTAATTGTACGATGGAGTAGTGAGTGAGTCGTACAATTGATGTTCTAGATTCAAGCTGTATGGTGATGGTTGTGTAGGAGGGGTGTACGATGGTAGGTATAGTTGGAGGTTCTAGACTATAAGAATGTACAACATAGTGTAGGTGTACGGTTGCAGCAGAAATTTGTTGACATGAAGGGCATATGGTAGAAAAAGGAAATCGTACAACAGAAGAAAGGGACTGCATGGTGGAGTTTTTATGTGCGACTTGTGTTCCATGGCATTTTGGGGATGGGGATGGGGATGGAGGGACGACAGGAGACGCGTATCGGGGACGACAGTTTGAGGGCTATTTTTTGGGGACAACGGGGGTGTTGGTTCCCAAAATTACTACAACCCGAAACCCTAAAACATACACAATCACCCAGGCTAGGTGTGTCGTCAAGGTGATTGAAAGAGGGTTACCAATAGGTTAAGGGTGATTTTGGCCAACTTACAGGAGTGGGTAGACTCCTCTACACTTCAAGCTTAGCTAGGCTTAGGAGGGTAATCTTGGAGGTATCCCTTAAGAGGGATTGAAAACTACACTATATATTATCAAATTAATAAATCTGCAACAATACCCAAATCATTGTTCTAATCCCAAATACTACCACTGAATTAAAACACACTTGTTGCATAAAATAACCTCTGCTTAAGCTGATGAAAGCAACAGGGGACATGTATCGGGGACGACAGTTTGAGAGCCATTTTTTGGGGACAGCGGGGGTGTTGGTTCCCAAAATGACTACAACTTGAAACCCTAAAACATTACATAATTACCCAGGCCAGGTGTGTCATCAAGGTGATTGAAAGAGGTTTACCAATAGGTTAAGGGTGATTTTGGCCAACTTACAGGAGTGGGTAGACTCCTCTACACTTAAAGCTTAGCTAGGCTTAGGAGGGTAATTTTGGAGGTATCCCTTAAGAGGGATTGAAAACTACACAATATATATCTTCAAATTTATAACTTTGCAACAATACCCAAATCACTGTTCTAATCCCAAATACTACCGCTGAATTAAAACACACTTGTTGCATAAAATAACCTCTACTTAAGCTGATGAAAGCAACCTTGCACAACTGCAAGTTGCAGATATGCACTTGTAATTTGTTTTAAATATCATTTGAATGATTCACAGTTTATATTCCCTAGTTATAATGCAAATCACACAAGGCATACAGATCTGATTTACTTTTACCTCATACTAGATTGATTTGTTTGATTTATAAAATGTTTGGGTGATCAAAACACTTCTTAGATCGGTGCCTTCAATGGGTTACAGAGTCTACAGATTATCAAAGGGAGAACAACATATAAATAATATTGAGTTGCCTAACTAGAACACCCAGATGCATGAAACTTGAAAACAGAACCAAACAGGCTTTTTGATCCCTTCCCACAAACATTCATTCATATGCAATCTTAAAATGACTATTACAACATGTAATATATCATGGACCTATCAAATCCTTCAAATGAAGATTACAATCACACCACAAATTGTGGCAAGAGGAATCCCATAACAAATCAGAAATTCCCTAAATGAACATTTGCAGAGACAGATGATTCTACTCACAAATTTTGCATTGATTCATCCATATGATTTACAAAAAGTTGCCCCTAAAGATCTGAAACTTTCACAGTGATAGAAACCCTTATCACACTGCACCAGTTGTTTGAAAAATGTCAAAGTGACCTTCCCTTCAAAATGATTTTCAATCTTTTATTTATAACACTTGCAACTCTGATTTGATGAAAAAATCGGAGGGAAAACCCCAACAACTCCACCTACTGTAATAAAAACATCAAATTCAACCACCCACTTCACATTAATGGTGAACTGGAGAGTAGCTGGTGCATTTTCATGCATTTCGAGGCCTCTGGTGGGTGTCGGGATCGTGGGAGAACTTGGCACCTAGGAATCGGTGTTGGGTCCTGTCGGAACCAAAAGTGGCCAAGGTCCAAAATGAAAGTTTGACCTGAAATTGCATAAAATACTTAGCCATTTTTTCAAAAAATTATTTGAAAATTCAATTTTTTGCCCTTTCAAATTTGACTTGAAAATTAAGGGGGTCTGGAATCATTTCAGACTTAGAAGATCTTCTGTGCTGGCGGGGATTGAGAGTTTGGGGGGACGAGGAACTTTGGAATTGGGTCCAAAGGTTCCAGCAGGACCCGGAATCCCGAAGGGAAAAGGAGGGGCCAGGCCGGGAAAAAGTTCCGGTTCGGAACTTCGGAAGGGGAAAGAGAGTGGGGAGCAAGGAAGCGGAAGGAAATTGGACCTTGGGAAAAGTTCCGAAGTGCCGACGGGACCTGAAAGCGCTTAGGGATAGTATATACATAAAATATAAAACATAAGTGGTATATAGATAAAATATAAAATTAAAGTATAAGTACTATTTTCCTCTTTATATTTTGTTTCTTATACTTTAATTTTATATTTTATGTATATACTGTCAGGATGTTTGAGAGTGGTTTCGAATCCATAGGAGTTAAAATGCAAAATCTAGAATTTGGAGGATCCCTCAGATTTCAGACTTAGCCAAATTTCAGGGGAAACAACATTAGACACCGGACAACACCAAACACACATAAATGAGGGGAATATAGGAACCTCTTGGGAAAGATTTGATGAATTTGACAAGATGGTTCAAAAAGGAGGCAAAAAATCTGGGTGCCAACTGGGGGGATGACAATATATATGAATTTTTCAATATATATATATTTATATAATAATTACATATATGAATTTTTCAAAATATATTCTATATAGAGAGAAGAGAGATACTAAAATTTCTACAACTTAATAGACAACAATATACTATAACAACAATATATATTTATTATTAGCAACAGTATAACAACAATAAAATTTAATCATGATAGAAGTACAACATCATTATTAAAGTATTTCGTTGTTCAAATTCTAAAGTTTAAAGTTTAAAATTAAAGTTAAAGTTAAACTCAAAGTCTCAAACTTCAAAATACAATAGTCTATGGCTCATTTGGACAATCAATATCAAAAGAACTATCTATGTCATTGTCACTCTCTGCCCGAAGTTGTGGTTTGTGCAATGGAAGCCTAACCAATCTCGATTGCACCTTCTTGTCAATCTGCTTGACATCTTCAAGATCAACATCCCAACATGCTGTTGGAGTCTGTTGATACTCAGTAGTTTGCCGATCCTGAAGTCTCAATGCAGTATGAACTGCAACAAATTTTTTTGCTTGTTTAGAGGTAAGCCTATTCGTCTTGATCAAGTGGATGAAGCTATAGGTGGACCAATTCCTCTTTGCAGCAGAGGAACTAGCAATGTTTGAGAGTAAACGAATAGCAAGTTGTTTCAACTTTGGTGTGTCCTTCCCATGAAATTTCCACCATCCAATGGAGTTTTTTTGTGCAATAGTGGCCCTACTTGTCCTAGCCTTTGGTTTGCTAAATGTAGGACCCTGAAGATCCAAAAACTGAAGCCACTGCTTTCAAAGTATGGTTGCCTCTTCAGTGCTATACATCTTACAAAGGGCCTTCATAAACCCCTCCATTACCTCATAATCCTCAGAAGGAAGAATTCGGCTAGGTCTAGGTGTGTACCACTTGGGATTAAGAGGATAGGCAACCATATGGACGGGTGTTCATTTTGTTCTACCTCTTTGTGACAATAGGCCTGATATGCTGCCCTTAGAAGTTTAATTTAGGATCCTTGTCACCAATTGCTTGCCTCATTTGATAAAACATGCTGTCAAAAGTCTCATAAATCTCTCCAAGGGTATCTACATACTTGATCACCCCCACAACAAGTGATATGATAAAGCAAATATATCTACAAACAATATTTAAAAATTGTAAAACATTAACACTAGTAATAATTTAAATTTTTTAAATTAAATTTAAAGATAAAAACAAATTAGAAAGTTAGAAACATATTAAATAAAAATTTCTTACCTGATATTGGACCACCAACTGCCATTAAGCACCCTTTTTTTCACCTTCTTCCCTTCTTCTGTCTTTGATTGAGCTCACTTTTCCACTCTCCACAAACCACCATGGATTGTAGAGCATCTTGCACCTCCAACATCCTCTCTAGTAAAATAAAATAGCTAGCATATCTAGTCACAATTAGTTTGAGTAATTCTTTCTTTGAATAGGATCGAAATAATTCAAGTGAAGTTTGATGGTTACAATATAGGGAGAGCAATCATGGGAAATGGAAAAGATGACAAGATGAGGATAACGGACTTCATATGAATGGCATGCACCACATAAGTCCGGGGCAACCTCATATGAATGGCATGTGCCACATGAGGCCGAGGCGATCTATTATGAATGGCATGCGCCACATTAGATCAAGGGCTCCTTATATGAATGACATGCGCCACATAAGGAGGACACCTCATATGAATGGCATGCGCCACATGAGGACTAGGGAGGGATGGTATAGCCACCCCAAAATCTAGGAAGATTAATTACACCCATCGAGTCACTCTAGTCCATGCTCCCCATGGTTGATCATCCCAAGGTAAGGTTTAATTGAGTTAACTAATTTGATTGAACTTATTGATGTAAGGATTAAGTCAGGCCTAGGTACTCTCTAAATCCATTGTTTGTTTGGAAAGTTGATAATTTAAGATAAAATTAGTATAATTCTTATTAGAACATTACAGCTATGAACTGATTATTATCTAATTTATTGATCTTTAATATTTCTAATGTCCCTTTCTAGTGATCTAATTGTGTACAAGTAAATAAAATGAGAGTATCCTAAAAGGGGACATTACATGTCTCTATGAGGTTTTGGGACTCAAAAGTTTGTCAATCAAGGAACCTCTATACATGTTAAATATGTTTTCAAGGAACTTGACAACCATGAATGGCGCTCCATGTATGGACCATTGAATATGCATAAAATAAACTAGCAATTAAACATAGCAACACTTGCACTTACAATGGTGAGTGCAATAATCAGAGTATATTTTGAGTATAAGCTATCTTTGAGTAATACAACCAGGTCAGTTTCTGTGTGCAAGTATGTTTTAGCAGTGGAATGCAAATGCCACAGATCAAGATGGTTCAAAGTTTATTGCCTTAGGATGGCTTGCAAAACTATTATCCTAATTTTGATCAATACATCATGCACTTCCATAGCTGATGCAACTAACATAATCATGAAATAAGCTGATATTAAATTTTTTTTGCATTTGCTTTAGTTTGTATGACATTTCAAATTTTATTTACAAATTAAGTACATTCTGCAGTCACATTTTTAATAAGGATTTTTGTGATGAAAAATGATCCATATAACATTTCTTTACTGCTAATATTGATTTGGATATTGATAATATAAAGCTTTTATCAAGTTGAGCATGAGATGTCCTGGGTGAATGTGTGAAGGTACGTGCATGCAGAGCTACATGGAGCTTCGAGTACTGTGATCAAGAATCATATTCCAGATCATCCAATTCCACCACTCACACTTAATCAGGCTGGATGTTTTACCGTAAGTGTGCATCGTTTTTTCTTGTCTGTGTTTCGAGGAAATTTCTGTTTTCTCTATTCTTTTTGGTAATTTTTTTCTGCAAGCTGGTGAGACGATAAAATTTAAGGATAAGGTTTTGTAATCAGTCAGGAAGTGTGCATGCTATATGTGACTGACATAATAAACAGATAAATTTGTTGGAGTCCAATTTTCAAACTAATTGGAAAGAGACGAATTTGCTCCCAAGAAGTATGTCCTTGGGAGTGATTTTTTCAGTTACAAACAATAAATTAATGTATAAATTTTATATTTTGCTTGTTGTCATTGGCACAAAATAGCTCTTAAAAAATATTTGATTTTTTATGTTTTTTTTGGTCCAGGGGTTTGTTGATAACAGGATTAAGTTTGATTCCATTTGAATTGGAATTTTACAATCATTTTGGTTATCAAGAAATTCAAATTTATATGGACTAATAATTATAAAGCATATGAGTGCCTTGAGTTTTTGTAGAGTTAATGTTTTGATCAATTATTCAGGTATGCCACAGCCAAGCATGGGATTCAAAGATTATTACAAGTGCTTGGTGGGTGCATCCTCATCAAGTGAGTAAGACTGCACAAACAGGAGAGTATCTTACTGTTGGAAGTTTTATGATTAGGGGAAGGAAAAATTTTCTTCCACCACATCCTCTTATCATGGGTTTTGGTATCTTATTTCGGTTAGATGAGAGTTCATTAGGATCACATTTAAATGAACGCCGTGTAAAAATTGAGAATGAAGATCTTGAATTTGTAAGGGACAGGGAGGAAATCTATGACGCTTCAGCAGGGCGATACTCTGACGTGTCAGACAATGAACTTGCTTCTGAAGGAGATGGTAGTATGGATGATGATTCAAATACAGATTCAAAGTTAGCAGAAAATATAGATAGTGCTGATAATGTAGTAAATTCTGCTGGAAATGGTGATGCTAATGAGGTTTTAGGTAGTTCAAAAAGTGCAGAAGGAAATAGAATACTAGGAACCTTAGCTGTAGATCAGCAAGATAATAAATTTTCCTCTGCAGACGACAAAGGAATCTCTTTCAATGACAATGTAGAAAATGAAATCTATCAGAATTCTTCAAAACTTGATGAGCTAATGGACAAAGCACTGGCGCTTGGATCTATCAAGATGTCAGGCAAAGAACAGTTCAATAAATATGGGCTTGAAAGTCACCAAACGGTTGCAGAGGCAGAGAATATTCATGAAGTCAATCATCCAAATAAATCCACACAGAGAGAAAAGCCCTATTTGTCAAAGGCAGAACGAAGAAAACTAAAGAAAGGAACACAGGACAGCATTTTAAGTAGAAAAGACCAAGAATTGAATGAAGAAACTTTAGAGAATGAAGAGTTAGGTAATCAATGTAGACAAGTTGAAGCAGATACTGGTGATGAAAAGAAGGACATGACTATACCATCTGGAAAGGTGGGTCGTGGTCAAAAGGGGAAATTAAAAAAGATCAAGCAAAAGTATGCTGAACAAGATGAAGAAGAAAGGCAACTTCGTATGGCATTGCTAGCTGTAAGTAAATTATTAATCAAATATTAATTTTTACATTAATTGCAATAGTTTTATGAAGGAAACATACCTGGTCATGCCATTTTGTCCCTTCTTTTGCTCTCTTCAAGCTGACTTGTATTTGCTGTTAGTCTGCAGGGAAAAGTTCCAAGGAAAAAGGAGAAGCAAAGAAAGACAAAGAAGTTACAGTTGTGACAAAAGGAGTTGAGAGAACTGCTGGTACGACATCTTACTTGCTAATTATTGTAGATCGATTATCTCCTGTCTACATGACTGTAAATGTTTCAAGTGGCAGATTTAAATATAAAATGTTCAGAGATAATAAGCTACAGTCTATAGGGTTGAAAATGTTCAGAGATAATAAGCTACAGTCTATAGGGTTGTGGTTAAAAATGATGTATATCTTCATTCCTAGATTTGAGTATGAAAAGATGCTGTGAACTGGTTTAGTCATTTTTATGAGCCTTCTCTTTGCTGACTAATCTGATAGAGTTGAACCCACAGGAATGTCTTCTTGTCCTGATTTAATTCATCAACTCATGTTGTCCTTGAACAGTTTATATATGCATGTATAACGAGAAAATACAGAAACCAGTGAAAAAACAAGAACTTATATTATCACTTTATATTAAGAAGAGATCAATGAAAGTAAATATAAAAATGAGAACTTAATAGGTCAAAGTATCAAATACAGACTGTTTGCCTAGTAACCTAATTGCAAGGGTAGCTAGAGATGCCAGAGAAAGGGTATTATTTGGCTGAAATACTCTTAGTATCCCAGGATCTCTGCACTTGTGTCTGCAGTTAGCAATAAGAGGCAAGAAAATAATTAGTTACCAAAAACTAGCTGCAAAGAAATTAGGATCTTCACGTTCAGTATTTTATTGGCATTTTAGCTATATTATGGAAGGAAATGAATGTCGTCCTCTGGAAATATTATATTGTTTTGGAACAATTTAGCAAATATCCTAAGGAAACTAGGAAATTACAATTTTTTGTAGTCTTTGGCATGCAATGGAAAGATCCTAGTGCTTTTGTTTCTCTTGTCCATCAAACTTATGAATTGCATAAAACTTGTGGAGAATGACTATGGTATTGGAGAATTCAATGATGCACTTTTAGCTTTCAACACCTGCGAAATCTAGTTAAATTGAGATAACTAGTTTTTACTGACATTGCACATAATTCAGTTATGTTTGTTGTAAATGGGGGGTGCATTTTGCAGGCCCAGAGGTTGTCCTAGCTACCTTGTGCCCCATTTTAGTAGTTTCTTTTGCTTCTACTACAGTTCTTTTGAACTCATTCATCTCTTAAAAGGCATCATAGATGTCCCTGGTGCTTCGTATATTACTTTTCTGGAGAACTTGTTTTTCAGTGTGATGAAAACATTCTAGTAAATGAGAAGTTGTTTTTTAACAAGGATTAGGATCATCACATGAATATAATATTGCTAACTGTACATATTTTAAGGAGCCAGTAAGTTGATATATAATGTAATTGAAGGTGGCACTTATTCTTTCTTTCAAAATCCAGTATTTTGGTGGAGATAGGAATTGAATTGATAGGACACTCTCGCCTGTTTGTATAATCTGAAGGAAGAGTCTTTCAGATAAATAGACAGTTTGGTTATTGACTGAACATCTTTAGGATCATGCTCCAAGCACACTGGATGCTTGAAATTCTGGAATACTATCTAAAAACAGACAATGTTTATTTTCTTTCTTTGAGATCCATATCCTTATACAATATTATTGTTCTTTGAGATTTTATGTTGTTATTATTATTTTAGTTGTATTAAGGTGCATATATCAAGTTTTATCAGGTCTATCACTAATAAGTAATAACTGGAACCATATTTGCCTCATAAATATGTCGAATAAAGTGTACATTTTATGGTGTGTATTCATCCCTTTTGGTTTCACAGTTCTTGATAAAGTCCTTGTTGAGCACAAAATTGTATCACTAAATCTATACAAATTTATCATACAGCATATACAGCACATTAAGCCTATTCAAGGAATGCATAATTTCTAAGAAACTAGAGCTTAAGAGAAATGGGAAACCTTTCGTAGATAGGAGATTAACTTATTGTTTAAGTTAAGCCTTCTCCCATGAGGGCTCAATGTAAAAAAAAAAAGTTTCCGAGGGTTTAACATGCAATTAATTATCTCCATGCTGCTAAATTACTCATTCTTGGGGTAATTCAGAGTATTTGCTTTGCAATTGTATTTTCTAGACTGAATTCTAGTGGAGACCTTTCGATACTATTGAATGATACTTATAAAACTCAAATGGTTATGTTCATGAGATTGAAAGATATTATTACAATTTCTACATCATTCTAGAGTTAAGTAGCAAGTGTATTGGAATTTTGGGGTTACTGTTTTTGATTAAGTAAGCAGGAAACAAGGGTCCTGATCCCTATACAAGCAGGAAACACGGTGTATTGGAATTTTGGGGTTACTGTTATAATTAATAAGAAGCATTATTCTTTTTAAAAGCTACCTTCCTATATACATGGCTGTTAACCTTGTGTTCATCGATTCAAGCCCTAGGGTTCTTTAATATATCTCAAAAATCTGGAAAAAAATGCATCAAGATGACATTTAAGCCATATAGAAATTTAATGAGATTAATAAATTCCACTAAGAATTGTAGGGAACTTTTTCTTATTCCTCAGGTTTTTAAAGTTGGATGTTTATATTGGGTATTGCATATTGGAGAAACTGGCCATCCCATTTGTACGAGGATCCAGGAATATGCTGCTGACATAAAAACTGGTCATATTGGTAAATTAGCATTTGTAGAACATTTACTGAATTCTAGACACCATATTCACTTTGAAGCTAGGAAATTGTTAGCAGTGGAGGGCAACTATTTTAAAAGATGCCTAAGTGAGGCTCTATTGAAATTAGCAAGCACTCTATTAATCTAAATAGAGATGGGGGGTGGGATTAAGCCACTTGTGGCATCTATTATTACTTTAGTTAAAAAGACCCATAAGTAATGTAAAACATTTTACGTAATAAAATTTTAAAATTATTTAATTTATTGTCAACATTGAATGCAACATGTCAAAGGGGATGTGGTCAAGCGGTCAAGTAGTCAAGTAGTAGGGCCACTTGGTTCTCATGTTGGAGATCAAGATTCAAATCTCCCCAAGGACATCTTAGTGCTAGTAGGTGTGGTGGAGTGGTATCTCCACTTCAGTTGTAGTGTGCAGTAATCCTGTAGGTGATGCAAGAAAATTGTAGGGCAGTGAAGTAAGGAGGGTTTGGACCACTTCACTGCACTATTCCAATTTTCCCATAGGAGATGATGGAGGAGCATAGGCAGAGCAGAAGAAGGTGCTGGAAGAGTAGAGTATTAGTCCTGCAAGGAGGAGTTGGTGGAGTGAAGTGCTAGTCCCATAGGAGTTGTTGTTGGAGAAGATAGGCCCGCTAGGGGAGAGTTGGAGGCAAGGCGAAATATAGTGCTCGGTATCTCCATGGGTTGAATTGTAAGTCTGCTAATACTTCCATTGGGAGAGCATTAGATAGAGTGGAATCCCTGCATATGTAAGGGGTGAGAGCCTCCTCACCAACCCTCCCTAAATAATCTAAAAAAGACATTTAATGCAACATTTAGTTTTTGTCTTTCCCTTCCTATAGGTGTTCCCTTCCTGTAGGTGTTCTTTTTTGCCCAACACATAAAAGTTATTATCTGCAATCTTCACTTAACTTTTGTACATTTCGATGTTGGATCACGAAGTGGGATCTGAAAAGTGGATGCAAAATCTTGTACTTAGTGTTTTCCAAAATCTTTTGCTCAATTTCATGGACTATGAAAACCATATATTCTTAATCAGACTTTATATTGTTTAGTTATATCTCATTAGATAACATGTTGCTTTCTTTTTTGTTTATGGTTGATAGGTGAGCCTGATTTTGCAAAGATTTGCTATAAATGCAAGAGGTCAGGTCATGTTGCACGAGATTGCCCAGGATTCATTGAAGAAGCTAATGAACTTGTCATGAGCTCAAGCCAGCACAATAGTACTATAATGTTCAAGGTTGATCCAGAAGCAAATACAGGAAGAAAGACATTAACTGAGAGTGAGAGAGAAATGTTTGAGGAGGATGATATTCATGAGTTAGCTGAAGATGAAAAAGAAAAGTTGACTGAGCTGGATACATTGACTGGAAATCCTCTACCAAATGACATTTTGCTTTATGCTGTGCCTGTTTGTGCACCGTACAATGTCTTGCAATCATACAAGTACCATGTTAAGTTAACTCCAGGAACAGCAAAAAAGGGAAAAGGTAATATTTTTCTCTGTAATTTCATGCTCCTTTAGTGTAGTATAAATTATTGTCAAGAAAAGTGAATTTGATATGTGGTCAGAAAGAAATTTCAAGTAATCTCTAGACTGATTTGTTTTTAATGTTGTATACAGTATATATTAGAATATGTAGTGGTAGTGGATTATATTCCTAGATTGTTTTTCCAGCCATTGTAGGCTAACTCTGATCCAAAATTTTAATATGATTATTGTTGTGTTTTCTGTGTCCCAAAAAACTTAGGATGGTTAATTTTTACAAAGGTTTTGGCGATTTCAATTCAGTAAAAATTGGCATAACCAGATGTCAAATTCTGCAAAATCACAGAAAGTTGATTCACATTAATAGACAAGACACAAAATGAAGGTGTGAAACCATTGTTACGTTTAAAATCATATTGGAGGTTCTGTAAAATAGGCATGACAGAGTGTGTATGATTGATTTACCATATGTTCAATACTTCTTTTCACCTAGAGTGCATGATGAATTACATTAGATTAAATGTTACATTTAATAATTTAGGTTTTGTCTATTTTGGATTTCATTTCTTAATAAGAATTTTCTGCAAAATTTTAGAAAATTGATTTGCTTTAAATGCAGGTTTTTTTAAATTGATGATCTATTACTAATTAAAAAGTCAGGTTACAATATAGACGTGGCATGTAATAATCCCCAATGGGATCTGCCCTAAAATTCTGGAATTAAATTTCTGAATTCTGCCCTAAATTTCTGCACTTTAGATTTCTGCTCAAAACCCTAGATATCTGATTATAAACATGTGATCACAGCAAACAAATTCATATCCAAACATGGCAAATAATGATGGTAAATGATACCACAAGTTGACATTCACCATAAGCATGAATTACACCATGAAATACACAATGTAGGGCATCCAAAATCAATAACCAAGTCTGATTTTCAGAATAGAAGTCTGCTGTTACAAATCAGATTATGAAGTCTGAATATTACATCCAAAACATGGGCTCAACATGAAAAAACATGTCCGGAATGCTGCTTTCCAAATCAGACCTAATAAATAGGTTTGTGCATACCAAGAGATGATGAAATGATGCTCCACAAACCCTCCAAAATGATGGCGCTTGGGCTACTGCTAAGGTTAGGGTTTAGAAACCCTCAACAATGGTGAAATCACCTCCAAAGGCCAAGTTGCCCTTCTCTAGGTGTGGCGCTCCAAACTAGGGCAAGCCCTAATGCAATGAACATACAAAATGCCACAATGATGATCCTCCAAGTGTGGCGCTCAAGTCTAGGGTAAAACCCTAGTGCCAAATGAACACAAAATGCCACAAGAAAACCTCCTCCAATGCTGATCTAAAATCTGAATATGCAATCAAGCTCTTCTCCTCCAAAAGTCACCAATGAAGCACAATTAGGTCTCCGTGATGGAACCTCCACAAGGATGAGCTAGGGTTTTGTCCAACTCACCACATTCCTAAGGGTTTTCATCCTTGGAATGAAGGCTAGCAATATTGCAGCCAAATGAGATAAACTCAAGAGAAAATATGAATGTGAATAATGATCAAATGACCTCCAAACAACTTATATTTATACATGATTTTCCTTTTCTCCTCAAGCTAGCCGACCCTCTAGGATATTTCTTTGTATTTTCTTTTTGTCTCTCTTTCCCTAGGCCGACCTCCCTTTGGGTGCCCAAACATAAGAAATATCATTATTTTATTTTATGCTATTTTTCCCAACTTGGGCGAACCTCTTAGGCACACGGTGCATCATATTTTTCACCTCAAATGAAGTTGTCCTCCTCAAGGAAAAACATCATAAATTATTCTTATTTTTCCGAAAGGCATTTTCCATATTTTCTTCTATTTTCATTCTCCTTCATGGTCTCTCCACATTAGGGCAAATTATCTTAATTGTTTTGACTTCATCAAAACTCTCCTTCATTTGGCACTAGGGTAAAACCCTAGTGCCAAATGAACACAAAATGCCACAAGAAAACCTCCTCCAATGCTGATCTAAAATTTGAATATGCAATCAAGCTCTTCTCCTCCAAAAGTCACCAATGAAGCACAATTAGGTCTCCGTGATGGAACCTCCACAAGGATGAGCTAGGGTTTTGTCCAACTCACCACATTCCTAAGGGTTTTCATCCTTGGAATGAAGGCTAGCAATATTGCAGCCAAATGAGATAAACTCAAGAGAAAATATGAATGTGAATAATGATCAAATGACCTCCAAACAACTTATATTTATACATGATTTTCCTTTTCTCCTCAAGCTAGCCGACCCTCTAGGATATTTCTTTTTATTTTCTTTTTGTCTCTCTTTCCCTAGGCCGACCTCCCTTTGGGTGCCCAAACATAAGAAATATCATTATTTTATTTTATGCTATTTTTCCCAACTTGGGCGAACCTCTTAGGCACACGGTGCATCATATTTTTCACCTCAAATGAAGTTGTCCTCCTCAAGGAAAAACATCATAAATTATTCTTATTTTTCCGAAAGGCATTTTCCATATTTTCTTCTATTTTCATTCTCCTTCATGGTCTCTCCACATTAGGGCAAATTATCTTAATTGTTTTGACTTCATCAAAACTCTCACAAAAATATACCAATTCATCTCCCATGCTCATTTTGCTGGCTAAGTGTGAAATCTCACCAATTAGGTCATTCCCTGAGCCCTCTGGCTTAGCCTACGGGAATAGGATAGGCTAGCCAACTCCACTAGGTGATCACTCCGAAAATGGGGACATTACATGGCAAAAAGAGATCACATCAGCCCCACCAGGCCAAAAACCAATACCGTCAGCTATATAATATCATAAGTCTTGCTGTGCAACACCAACATATACAAAAACACCATCAAAATTTAGAGTACATCATGTAGAGAGAGTATCCAACTAGAATTAGTATTAACAGTTTTCATTTTGTCCACTGTTCCCAGCAATCACATCCTTACTCAAATCTGCTCTGATTATACTCCTGCCTCCTGCACATCAGGATCCAGTTCTGGTACAACAACATTTCCATCTTCCTCATTACCTTTTTTGTCTCTGTTGTTACTTTCTTTATGTGAATTAATTCCTTTGAAGGTACCTATTGGAGGAGAAATATTCTCCTTGCTGCCACTGTTACGAAAGTTCTAGTTCATAACCTCCAAATTTCTGATTGCTGCATCCCTGTTAAGCTCTTACTGATGCTGTTTACAGTATTGGTTTTGGAAATCAATGTATTCTCTATAAGCTTTTCATCAATTTTCCTCAAGTCATGAGGCCAAAATTCAGCAAACTTTATATTAGACCTATAAATGAGTGCTGAACCTTCTTCCACTATCTTCATAAATCTCTCGGTGGGTATTTCCAATGTCATGGTAACCTGCTCAAGAATTTTGAAAAGGGTGAATCTACCGAAAGACTCCATAAGGCACTTTTTCTTGTCTTGGTATAAGTCCTCATTTTTCCTTTTCCTGATAAACCACAAAACCTCAGTAGAAAGAGAAATCCAAAAAGCATTCATTTTAGCATTAAGACCTTTGACATACCCACAAAGAACTTCTTGCCAAGAAACGTTATCCCTAATGTGTAATGTGCTGCCTTGAATTTTTTTAGAATTTACAATTATAACAGCAGTGTTATAATAAAGAATGCAACCAACACCTCCACACTTTCTGATAACCAAGTTCCCAAGATGGGCGAGGTGAGAGAATACAGTGCTTCAGCTGATCAAATAAAGCCTTGCAAATTAAACCAAGTGCAATTGACGCTTATTCAGCGGGCATCCACTTATTCAGTGGGAATACACCATTTATTCAGTGGTAAAAAGACAAAGGAAAGAACAAAGCACATCCGCTTATTCAGCGGGAAAGCCAAAGAAATCAAAATACAATTATCCACATTGACGGTCATACCATCCAGGGGTTACAAAGTGTTTGCATCATGATTTAAAATATTACAATGAAATGAATAAGCTGCAAACTAATTCAGTAACCCTGATTTGCACAAATGTCACAGCTGCAATTAGTTAGAGCGTAGAAAACTCCAAGAAGTGATGAAGGAAGCATGCTAGCATAGTGATAAGAACATCATAGATATACCACACAGGAATCTATAGATGAAATCCAATTTTAAAGACCTTATGGTACTGCTGTAGCTCGTCACAGGTCTGAAACTTTCTGTGACAGCAATGTATGACCCTTCATATCAGCTCCAAAACTCCATATTCCTTCCTCAAAACCATGGATATATCAATTACCAACATAGGCGCCTCAAAACAAAGAGATATCATTGTTCAAACATAGGCGATTTCTACTTGGAATCCACATGCCCATCCTCATGCTGTACGGACCTGCCATTTGGTACAACATGCTAAACAATGTCAAATCTGCATCAAAATCATTGAAATATGGTCTGAAATGTGCGCTCCAACTTGGCAAATATTAACCAATCATCATCCAAACAATGCATACAATGATCACTTCAGAAAACAAATCACGCTCATGCATTTGTACAACCCATAAATGTACGACACCAGCAAGGGAAAACTGCAATCTTCAGAAAAACCTCCAAAAGAAGCCTACTCAAATCACACCAAAATCCATATCTAGCTAATAAAACAACAAACTTCCAATCAAAACTCTCAAAAAACATCATAATCCATTTCACCTTTGTGCAACACCAGAATGAAGTCACTCCTTTCAACTAGGGTGGATCTTTCACCACCAAAACTGAACTTCTTCGAGAGGGTTTTTGTCCTCAAAAAGGAATGAAGAGCTCCCAGGTTCATTTCTGCAACATAACAGTATAATCTCAAGCATAAAGAAGCAAAATGAGCTCTCAACTCCTTTATAAAGGCACTTTTTGGAGTTACACAAAAAGAATTATTTCTTGGGAAAAATAATAATTTTCACTCCAACTCAAATATTTTACTTTTTTCCCAACTTAAGCGCTCACTTTAGAGTGCCTATAAAAAATAATATCTTTTCCTCATTCCAATGAGCTATAACACATGCACTTAATAATTATTTCCAACTTTATAGAAATAAGTGCAAAATAATTAACAAATAGCTCATTAAATCACCCACTTTTATGGAAAATCCCAAACATCAACAAACTGCAAAATAAACTATACCATCACCCTCCATGAAGTTTGGAATGAAGAACGACGCCCTCCGGGTGACTTTCTAAAAATAGATAGCTTCTCCAAGAAGTTTGGAGAGCAATCTGGGAAGTTGAAAAAGCTTTCGAAAGCTGCACTACAATCCTGAAACACAATCGAGCTCAATGCCAACATCAGAATCCCACAAAAACAACTGAACTAATGTTCTTCACAAAAGGAGCCCTTTACCATACCACAACCTATCGGAACTCCAGGAAATAGACTATTGGGCCCACAACTGTCTAGGCTTGAGAAGAGGACATTACATAATGTCCCACCCAAGAATATTGCCCATAATAATAGACCAAATAGATTTAGCATACATACAATCAAAGAAAATATGTTCACAATCTTCTAAACAGTTAGAAACAAAACAATATCTAGTGCAAGGGTTACCAACAAGAAGTTTCTTGAGCAACAAAAGCCATCTAAAGAAACTCTTCTTAGGCTCAATCATAGTTGACAAACTCGCCAAATTGAAAAACTCGCCAAGCCCAAAAAACACGACTCGGCAAAAAACCTGGCAACTTAAAAATTGGTTAAATTTCATTAAAAACGCATTTTTTTTGCAAAAATCAATGATAAGATGCATCCAATGAGTCAACAAATGAGTACATAAAAGAAACAAGCTAAGTCTAGTTGTACTTGATTGATTTGAAAACAAATTGGGTACAAAATGGCATCCTCATGTGGAATGCGCTGATATTGATAGTCTGAAACAAAATGAAAATAGCAAATTGTTTTTGTAAAACTGAAAGTAAATACTACATTAATATATTTTACAAATTTACATCTTCCTCTTCCTCTACCTTTCTTGTGCGCAGCCGAAGATTATATTGCCAAAACTCGCCAAAACTCGGAGAGTTTTTTCCCCTTGACTCGGCAAGTAATTCCAGAGAGTTCTTGCAGGAAAAACTCGCTAGGAAAAAAACTCGCGAGTTTTTTAAAACTCGCCGAATACTCGGAGAGTTTTGCAACTATGCTCAATAACCTTAGACCAATAGGCTTTAAGGGAATTAATCCAATCTTTATTGTCAAGGTTCAACTTCCAAACAAGGTTAACATGATTTAACATCTCTTGGGAATTGGTCAGAAGCTTGTAAATGTTATGAGATTTCATTTTCATGAAACCTGTGCCATCTCTCCACTTGAAATTATCCAGACATTTGGTATTAAATTTCAATTTGACAGGAAATTTCACATTCAACAAGGCTTTCTTCAAAGTGGAGTATGTTCTTTTGTGAGAAGCAGGCAAATCGAATTCCATACTCAATTGCATCCAGGTTTTCAAATAGTTATTATTGAAGATATCCTGAAAATCAATAATACCTTTGCTGTTCCAATTTTTTGCAGAACATCCCTGAAGCAGGAAAGCAGCTTGTTGTTACAATATACTTAGATGGAAAACTCTGCGAGTACAACTTTTTTATTGTGGCGAGTTACTCAGCCAAAAACTGGTGAGTTTTTGTCGAGTAGTTGGCAAAAGATTGCAAAAAACTCAACGAGTTTGAGTGAAAAACTCGCCAGACACAACAACTGAGGCAAAAAGTTTTCTTTTTTTAAATTAGATTTTTTTTTATCTTCGTGCTAGTAACCCTAACCCTAATGGTCTATGGGCCCAACCGACACCCTAAGCAGTCACAAAAGTGAAAAAATGAGAAAGGTTGAAGGCTGCAAGAGTGAGTATTAGGATAGGAAAAGTAAGGACTTGGTATTGCAAAAGACATAGTGATAAAATTGTGAAAAGACATGCACCATGAAGGTTTGTGTTGGGACTCCTATTTTCAAGCCCCATAATTGCAAAATAATGCTAAATTCATTAAAATTTTCCTAAGGGAGGTCCCTATGTATTTACCTCATTTTGTGTATTTAGTGTTGTCTCCCCTGAAATTTGACTAAGTCTGAAATTTGTGAGATCCTCCAAATCCTAGAATTTGCATTTTAACTCCTAGAGGTTCGAAATCATTCTCAAACATCCTGAAACTATATACATGAAATATAACTTAAAGTATAAGAAAGTAAATGTCCATATGAAAATGTCACTTATACTTAAATGTTATATTTCATGTATGCCTTGTGCGTTTTCGAGTTCCTCCTGTCGATGTGTTTTTTATGCACATGCAAACTCAGAATAAAATACCGAGGTATTCTATCCTCTCTTGAACAAAGTCTCTCAAAGGCTAAACAATGTGATCCAATGAGACAACTCCAAGGTTCCAGATGTTAGGTGTTGACTTGCAATGGATAGACTCAGTAGTTGATGTGATTTGCTGAAAACTCACAAAGGGACTTACGCTGAATTGACTCCTTATTCCAATGAAATATGTTTTTCTCCTTGTGAAATGGAACTTCTTCTAACCAGCTACGAAAAAAGAAAATGCAAAAAGGACAAGGGTTTAGAAGGCTAATCTAAGGACAATGAGATAATGAAATATGCCAAGATAGACAAACTCCTCATGAAACCAAACTCTGTTTCACCATGAGAATCAACAACTACACGAAGTCGGTGCAATGTTCTAAGGAAACTCAAGGATTGTCATGTTGTAAACTTTCATCCAAACACCCACTGCTGGCGCATCTTGAACGAGCATCCACAACTGAACTAAAACAAATGTGGTTCAGGCTAACTTTGCAAAATGACTTATCAGTGACAAATCATAAAAAGTATGAACCATTAAGGAATTCATCAAATATCTCCATGTAAAAACATTACATCAATGCACTTCTAATCTATTTCTAAGCTACTTGAAAACATTTCTCCATCATATTCGAGAATTTGAAACCATGCTAACATTCCATCACTGCACAAATCACCATGAAGCATTCAACAATGAGCTTGTATTGATTTTGGAAATGTATTTTTTTACAACAATTTCATATGTCCTCTGAATGATTTTGAAAAGTCTCCTCTAATCTACCTCTACTCTAACAGCATCTGCTCCTACTCCTTGATTCCTGCTCTCTCCTCTGATAATCTCCCTTACAAATGAGAGAAATGGGCCCTTTTATAGGTTCCAAAATTACATGAATGGCCAGGATTGATTTGAGAATCAATGGCCAAGATTTTGACAAGGCAGTTTGTTACAAAATTTACTATTTTTAGAATCATTGAATGCAGACGGATGATGTGGCAGACTGTGATTGGATCAATGTTGTGCACGTGCCATCTCAGCATCGAACAAACTGGTTTGATTTTCTTTGTGTTCATATTGCTCGGAATGTTTTCCCAGATTTTGTCATCTTTGGAGTAGTCTTCGAATTTGGATTTTCACCTCTGGAACTTGGCTGCTTCGAACTTGAAACTTGGAAAATTTAGAATTTCTTGTTGTCGATGCAATTCATGAATTTCTTGAATGCTTCGAATCATTTCTCATTTTATGATGTTCTTGATGACGTTATTGCGCAGGATGCAAGATTTTGGCTCTGGACTCTGGAAGTAGAAAGATACCTTGTGTGTGAATTCTTGGAGTGAACTACGGATAATAGATGCTCCCTCCCTTTGCCACACAAAGTTATATTCTTCGTGCAAATGATGATCTTGATGAGGAAATTCTTCCGTTTGGCGATGATGTCTTCTCTCTCGAATGTTCTTGAACAAGACTCCTCCATGCATTGAACTTCTCCTGTGCGAGCCTTTCGCCACTATCCTTCCATATCGCTCTTCATAATTGCTTGCCTCTCCTTCACATTCATCGCTTGCCTGCACAAAAATCCTATGTCAGCACTTTAAAAATGATATTTAATAACAAGCCAATAGTAATAAAATTTATCATCCAATGCGTGTGGGATTATCTGAGTGTAAAACCTTAATTTATATCACCCTCTTGCAAGTAAAGTCAATAATGTGATCTTTGCGAAAATAAAAGACCCAAATGTCCTATTAACACCTTCAGCTCCCACTTGCTTTTGCCAAAGTTCGCTCCTTGGTGAACCTGTAACGATTCTTCGTTAAAACTGTGCATGTGCTTTATGGTGGGGGGGCGGCTAAGTTCCAAGTATTAGAATGTAATTTTCAAACCTTCGAAGACCCCTTCCCAGACGGACTCCTTAAGCATGCAATCGGGAAACCTCGAGCATATAAAGTAGATTATGTGATATCTGCGCATTAGCTAGCTTAACGCCTAAGCACGTATTTTGAATGACCTCACAAGGATCTTTTCCTGCAAACAAAACTTACAAACGTGATCGGGTTTCCACACTTCGATGCAAGAAGCAAGGCTCAACGTTTGAACAAATAATGAGAGACAATCGAATCTCAAACGTCCTGACTAGCGTTAACACATTTTCTGAAAGACAATGCATGTTATGCACAAACTCAAGGTTGGTATCGTGAATGAGTAGATTTGATAAATGTCTAAAGGATTCTGCCATCGTTTACAAATGATGCGTCCCACCTTATCTATGCCATAAATAGCACTACTTGAATTAGCCATGGGTCTAAGATAAATCAAGACGTAGCAGATATGTGCTACAATATTCTTTGCCCCGAATAGTAAACACCCTCCCTCTGTTTATTACTTATACGCATGGAGTGCAGTGGTCATTTAATCAAATGCTAAGAATAGCGAAGAGTCTCTCTGCACGTAGAATCAAACGATGCTTTTTCAAGCTGTCGCTTCATAATGTTAAGGAAGTGACGGTATTACCACATGATGAGCATAGTGAACTCAAGCGGAGGTTTTAGACTCCACTACACTTGGCCAAGAATTATATTTTGCGAACTTAAGATCTAGCTCCATTCTGGCGGACTTTGCACTTCAATGTGCATAACATACAAACTGCAATAGAATCCCAAATGTTCGCCACAGACCGTGCTACGAGTATGTGTTTTGCTAATGAATCATGGGAGTCCGTCTAAGCGGACACTACGACCGCCAAGGCAAATAATGCTAAAGGATTAACAAAGTCCGCTCCCAGCAAACTGAGCGGACAGTATAACTGAGCGTTCAATTTTGAAATGTCCTCATGCCTTGAAAATGTCCGCTGGAGTGCAAAGTGATCACGGATGTGCGCCCAAAAGAGCTTTTAGCGGAGATTTTATGATACGATGCATAATGTCCAAAACTTACGAATGCAAGTACCTCCGCTGAAGTGGACATTTTGATTAGTTATGCATAACACAAATGATGTGATTGGGTCAGCAAAGTTTGCTGGTATAGTAGGTATTGCAGGATACAAAGTAACTAAAGAGAAACTCCTGGGTGGACTCCTGAAGCCATCACGTGAAGGACCAACATCTTACAGAGGGGAAACAACAAGTCCGCCCAAGCGGACCTTAGATACGATTATGCATGACCAAAAGCTCAACCATTCAACCTTATTTCATTCATTGCTTTACCAACTTGCTCCTCACAGGACACAAAGTAAATATTGAGAAGTGCTAGGGGCGGACTTCTGAGTGTTAGTGCACAAATCGATGTTTTAAAATGATTGCACCTATGTTGAATTTCACCGCCTCAACAAACAAGTTACTCTATCTTGCTCTTCTTAGCGGATTTATCAACCATGCTCGCATAAGTTGAAAAACCTGAATTGTACTTGGGCGAACCTCTTCATTTGCAATGGATGACACCTTTCATCTCCTGCAAAGCGATCTTCTACAAGCACTTGGAGCGAACACTGTAAACCATCAAGCATAGAAACGTGAAATTTGAATTGCAAATAGTAAGCAGAAGTCCATCCGGGGTGGGGATTCTAGGAGGTCATGCACCAGTTAAAGCTCTGCACTATTTAAAACGATCGGACACCTGTCTAAAGAGACCCACGCATAGGTGGAGAATCATGACAACTCGGACAGTCGTCCAAGCAAACACTTAAAGTGATTAGCAAACTTGGACTTTGACCGTTTACTTGCCTCAGCGGACCTTAGAGACCAAGGCGGATGATAATTAGAAAATATGAATTGCCAAAGGGATAAGAAAGTCCGCCTGAGCTGGCATTTAGACGCTCGATGCACATTTGGAAAATGTGATTTGCATTGGTACTACAAAAGTCCGCTTGAGCGGGAACTACGCATATCGGGGAATTTTAGATTTGCAAAAGCGGTCATAGTGAAGACATGAAAGGTGGACCCATCGGGTGTCTTGCGCATAGCTTGGGCCTTCTCGCTTTGCAAATCAATTAATAAACATCGGGCAAAGAAGAGGTTTAAAAGCATCAAGTATCGCTTGTAAACTCCTAACTTAGGTGGGGATGTTCAGACGGGGATATTGTCAACACCAGACAAACCAAAGCCAAAAGCCAAAAAGAGAGGGGTCCCATCAGTGATGGGGGTGATGTTGCGATGACGTCACAACACCTCCAACACTTCAGAACTTTTCCCTTTGTTCCTTGTTCCCCCGCTTTCCCGCTCCCCACTTTCCCTTTCTCCTCTTCCGTTCCTTCGGGTTTTAGGGCCCCGATGGAAACTAAGAACCTGGTCCTGATGTTCTTCGCCCACCCGAGAACCGAGTTCCTACAATACAAAGTAAAGTTCTTGCAGAACTTTTGAACTTGATGGAATTTTTGCTCCAGGTTTCTAAGTTCTAGGTGCTTCTGCGAACTCTATCCCAGCTAGTTAAGAAAGTACTCCAAGATCCCTCATCTAGAAGAAATTCCTGACCTGGACCTTTAGTTCTAGATCCCCCTGTCCTCTCGCGACCTGAAGTCCCACCAAAGCCCAGAAATGCACCAACTAACAGGGTCGCCATTAATGCGAAATGGGTAGTTAAAAATGATGTGTTTATTGCAGTTGGTGGGGTTGTTAGGGTTTTCCCGCTCATTCCATCATCAAATTCGAGTTGCTAATGCTATAAATAGAAGTTTGAAACTCATTCAAAAGGGTTGGTTATTCATTCTATTTTCTCCCAGACAGCTCCCGGAGCAGAAAAAAGAAAATTCTTTTGGGCTATTGGATTGCAGTTCTAGTTCTTCATGGCAAGTGACAAATCAGATGAAAGGTTAGATATTGCTATGAACACCATTATTTTGTATGTCTCCATGACTGAGGGTGCAGTTTCAAGGAAACACCTAAGCCAACGCTAGGGTTTCCTCTTGTCCTATTTCAGGGTATGAATGTAATTTCAAATCTGATTAATGTGATTATTTCTGAATTGTGCAATTTCCAAATGGAAACTCTAGGACTGAATTCTGATTTTTATTTCTGCACTCTTCTATTTGACTTTGCCAATGTAAAAAAACATGAACTAACATACACAAATTGATCATAGAACAAAGTATGGATTTGCAACCTTATTACATCATGAAATACACATTACAATGATGACAATGGATGATGGACTAGGTCAGATCTTGCTGGTTACAAATCAGACCTTACAAATCTTCAATTACATCATTCCCATGGCTCTATGACAGCCGATTCACAATGCAAGAACTGCTGTTACAAATCAGAATTAGATGAACACAACATACCAACTTGGTGACCTAATGCAAGGTAAGAATGATGCCAGGTCTGCTGTAGCAAATCGACCTCTTGTGATGATGAAATGTCAGTTGGAAAGACCTCCAATGCTGGCCGATGGCCTCCAATGATGAGCGCTGCCAAGGAATTAAGCAGACCGCTGTTCTAATGATGCAATGCTTCCTCAAAAATGCTGATCGCAGGCCTCCCAAGTCTGATCGCTGCTATCAAGGAAAGGCAGATCATCCTCCAAACAGCACCAATGGCCCTCAAAGTGCTAGCCAAGATCTAGCGCTCCAATTGTATGCTATGACAGATGTTACAGTTATAATGATGAACAATGGTGCTGATCACTGCCACTGAATATGCCGAACTGAAGCAAGTCGTCACTCCTCTATGGCAGATCGCCCAAGCATGTAACTCCTAACAGCCACAATCACCTCCAAAATGGCGCTTCAAATAAGCAGATCAGTCTTCTTTGAATCGGCAATCAAAAACACAATGCAAGGAATCTTCAAGGTCTTCAATGAAATGCAAAATGATCTTCAAACTTCAAATCTGCAACAATGGTCTCCGACCAAATCTTCGATGCAATCCCAACGAATGATGTAGCAATGATGCTCAAACAAATCTTCAAATCTCCAATAAAGTGCAATTGTGAACTCCATATGAATCCATCTCCAAGATGTGATTGCGTTTTTGTCCAACTCACCACCTCCACAAGGGTTTTCGTCCTTGGAAGTCTAGCAATGCAATTGCCAAGCCATAACGTGAAAGTTGCCAAAGTATTCGTGATGCCGGAATGAGCTCCTTCAACCTTCTTTTATACTTGGTTCTTCTTTTCCCTTTGAAATAGGCCGACAAATTCAAATTAGAGATTTGAATTATTTTTCCCTCCGCCGGCCAATAATTTATTTATTTTTGTTTCTCCAATATGGTCGCTCAAATAAACAAATATTATTCTATTATTTTTGATTTTCTTTCTCCAATATTGAGTGCCCAAAATCAAATAAAATATTATGTTATTTCTATTTTTCCTTCTCCCAAGGTGAGCGCCAAAATCCAAGAGATAATATATTTTATTATTTCTTTTTCCTCTTCTCCAATGTGAGCTCCCAAATTAAATAATATTATTTAATTTATTTTCTCTTGCCTTGGGCCCTAGCATTAAATAATCATAAAATATTATTATTTCCTTTTGATAATTAATGCAAAATTGCATTAATTCATTTTTCCATCTTTGCCAGTGAAATGAAAATTAGCCGAGCCTTGTAAATCAACTTTCCATTCTCCAAGCCTCTGAACAACATTATCTTTTCCAAGCCATAGCTTAGCCAGAACATTCCCTTGATTGAGGAATTAGCCTACGGGAATGAGGATAGGCTAACCCAGACTCCTGTTGGGTGATCATGCCGGAAATGGGGGCATGTTAGGGTGCGAGAAAAGATAAATCACAATTTATCACAAGTCTTTTCAGATTTTCACTTCTATGGTTCATAGAATTCAATGGCTAAAAAATTAAAATGTCAAAGAACGGGTAATGATTTTCCTCTGGCTTAGTGTAGCATTTCTTGAAACAAGGAGTGCTTCTGAAATGTTATAATGTTTATCTTTCACATTAATGATGGCACTCCGTCATCAAAGGGTGTCCAAATGGAACATGACAAATTGTCATCATTGCTCTCTTAAAAACCATCTCATCTCTAGAAAGTTGTATGGCATATGGCAATTGGCATTTTTTGAAGACATCTATCCATTTACATGGGACAAGCTGCTCAAGTCTGTATGGCTGAGGATGAGACATCATTGGCAAATAGAACCTCTTGTGTACGTTTGGTGATACCAAACTCTTGGTTCCTGATATCAACAATGAAATTCAACCCACATTTGTGAATGGAAAAGATGCTTTGCATCCTCTTCATTGAGATTAGGTGTCAATGGTGTTGCTTTTATTGTCACCACAACACTATAAGGATCTGCATCAATAATTGGTTTCTCTAGTGATGTGGCAACATGACGAAGAAGGAATCAAGATCCTCTGCCTTGGTGCAGAAAGAACAAGCTCCTCTGCCTCTAAACCCCACTCACACAATTTACCCACAAACAGAAATTCACTGCTAATAAAATAAGATTGCAACAAGCAAAAGAAAATTCTTCTTTATTCATTCATTCTCAAATACATTAAAACTATAAAAACAGTAAAATAGGGCCCTCCAGTTGGCCTCTCATCTCTCATTTGCATAATGTCTTCTCCTCTCTACAGACTTCCCTTGGGCATACACAGTCCCAAGTCGCCAGCCCTTCTCTCGGACCGAGATTTCTCTTCCTCTCTTTGTTCCTTACCGGCGATTGGCTCTCTCCCTAGCCGTGCCCTTTTCTCTCTCTTCTCCTCAACTCCTCAATCCCTCTCCAAATCTATATTCTATATTTGCTTATGCCTTGGAGAGGCCTTTCACATTCTTCATCGATCTCCACACACACTGTTACAATGCTTTCCCTATTACAGTAGTACAATGTGCATTCACATTTGACTCCCATTACTCGAATGAACAACCGCTTCAACTTCCATATCGAACCGAGCAGTTACAAACGAGCTTAATCATCACCTTGACAAAGTCATATTGGAATATCGAAGAGACTCGAAGTCTTGTCTCTCTGATTTCTCACTGTCACTTCGATAGAACTCCGGCTTGCATCTTTAGGACCCACTACCAACTTCGTGCACCGTCCGATCAACATTCTGTTCGAACACCATCATTCCTTGCTTCCCCGCAAGGTAAAGACGAGGTCCCACCATAGACACCATGGGCTAGCGGGCACCGATAGATCTTCTTGATCGCAACCATCCATCACTGTCATTTGGTCTCACCTCATCGGCATATCAAGGAGACCATTATCAATGTCCCAGCGATATATACTATTTGCAACCAAATATTAATTTTATTTGAAAGATTTGAAACTAACACAAACCTTAAAATTTATATCTAATGCAACAGAAAGATTAAAGATGTAACAATATAAACCAGATAAATGTTACCAAATATTGAAAATGTGGTTGCTCGTATTTAGCATAACTCCGTTGTAAATTTGCCAGGGGTGAATAATGAAAAATGAATAGATTTTTATAAAGTTTGGATAAAGGTTGGTTCGAGTGGTTGAACGAATTATTGTTCGGTGAACGATAAAGAGCAAGTAAAAGGTAGTTAGGTTTAGGTTAAATAATAAACTAAGTTCATTAATCTTAATTTATTATTTATGAGAGATTTTTTGGGTTTATAAGTAAATAATAAATTAATTTTAATTTATTATTTACGGGATATGGTAAAAGATTAAAAATAATAAATTAATTTTAATTTATTATTTATGGGATATGGTAGAAAGTGAAAAGATTTAATTAATTAACCCTTAGGATTAGGGGTAATTTGAATAATAAATTAAATTTATTAATTTTAATTTATTATTTATAGAAGGGAAAAGATTTAATTAATTAATTAAAATTAATTAAACCTTAGAATTAAGGGTGGATTAGGGATTAAGGGAAATTTAATTAATTAATTGAAATTAATTAAATTTCATGGTAAGGGAGGACTTAGGAGATTGATCATAGTTCAATTTTTTGATGTCTACATTTTGCCCCTCTTTGAGACGATGTTGCGAAGCAATGTCATTTCAAAGAAGATTAAAACATAGGTTTTTGATTCAAATTTTGGATAAAGTTGGATAGGATGGGGTTTGAATGGGGCTCATAAAAAATGAAGGATTGGTAGATGATGTGATGCCCCCTCAAGAGGATATGCAGGGACGAAGGAGATGGATATGCTCTTGAAAAAGGAAATGAAGGGAAGGAGGTGGAGTTATGCTGATTAAACTTTGAGCAACTTGATGTTTGATATAGCACCTGACATTATGCACCAAGGTATAAAGACTAAGATGACGATGCGTCCTGTGCCCCAGCATAATACAACCTTGTTTAACATATGAGGAAGTAAACTTAGAGCATTTAAGTCTTAATGCACAAAAGGTATGGTATGACCTTAGATACAAAAGATAATGCAAAAAGCTATTCCAACATACACAAGATATGAATATTAGTTGGAATGATATAGATGTGATTCAAATGCAATATGAAATGATGACACACACAAGCAAGCAAGCCTGCACAAATGATTCAAAAACAAACAAGGTATTGCCCCTGTCAAGTTGAAAACCAATGATCGATTGGATTGATTGATGCTAATAATGATTGATGATTGATTGATAATATTGTTGATGTGGGAATGGTTTATCCCGAGCACAATGTGAAGATTGTGTTGTTGATATGGGAACGATATATCCCGAGAACAACACTAGGATTGTGTTGTTGATATGGGAATGATATATCTTGAGAACAACACTTGGATTGGGAACAATATATCCCATTGATGATGATGATCGATCGATCATGTTCACAACAGGGCTAGGAACAAGACCATGGATGTGATTGGATAATTTGATTTGATTGATTGACTTGATTGATATGGATTAAGGATACTTGCATTGGATTGATTTGATTGGTTGAGTTGATGGATTGATTGATTTGATGATTGGAGAATTGATTGGAAGAATTGATTTGAAGAAATGATGTGATTGGATGATTGGGATTTTTTTATTGCTTGGGTTTTTTTGGTTGAATATTTGATGTTTTTATATTTTTCAAATGTTGTGATTTTTTTGGAGTTTTGGTTTGTTTTGGATGTTTAGCATTGGATTGTGTGTGGATAGATTGGTGGTCTCCAAAGGATAACTAATGACAAGGGAGCACCAAGTCGAGAAACAAGGATGGGAAAGTTGGGTGATTTAGGCTAATGAATGGATTGAATTGGGTGAAGGGAGTAGTGATAAGAAATGGATAGGAAGTGTGTAGGGATGATGGGTGGATAAAAAGGACAGATGATAGGATAAATGTAGGGGTTGGATGGATAAAAGGAGTGGTGATATCATAAAGGTAGGATGGATACCAGGAGTGGCGATAGAAGGATAATGGATGGGAGATATATGATAGATGGATGAAAGGAACCGAGGATGTGATCTCCAAGGACTACGTTGCATAAGAATAACCTACCCCCACTCTAGATATTATACTTAAGGATTTAACAAGGTGATTCTGATTAGGATGCATGATAGGGATAATGGTTGGAAGGGATGAATGGACTGAGGATGTAGATGGATGTATGGAAGATATTTTTAGAAACATATGGATGGAATTTGGAGTATGACAAGAGGTTTCTAAAAGCATTTTTCAACATTTTGCCCCTATCCTCATCAAGATCAAAAAGGAGGAAGGGAAGATGGATGGTGCAATGAGGAAGGTACAACAGATATGATGGGTAAGGATGTCAAGATAAGATGGAAAATGATAGGACGGGATAGATTAGACAACATGCCCCCAAGTATAAAGCACATAGATAACCACCTACGCATGACGCTTGTTTGCCATTGTTTGCCAGGTTTTCATCATGGTACTTATCGAAGGCGCCTGTTAACTAGGTTTTCACCATTGGACTAATGATTTATCTTTACTTTTTTTTTGACTTTTTATAGGGGATAGTCGGATGGAATAGATGGGGACTCAAGATTTTGTTCCCATAGAATTGTTCTAGGATGGATAACTCACAGACCATGTCAAATGTCGTTATGTTCATAGATGTTGGTAGGGAATTGCATGAGAGTTACGGATTAAGTGGATAGTGGATTTTGATGTGAAATATGAAAGGTTCATGCAAGGATGAATAGGGGATAGTGGATTATGATGTGGACTAGGATAGAAGGATAGTGGAGTAGGATGGAGATAAAGAGATAGATATGAAGGACTTATGCAAAAACATGGACCATAGGGACATGATGGAAGAAATAAGTAGGATAGTAGATGGAAGATGGGGAGATGGAGGTATGTGGGAATGTTGTGGAGTGGAAGGGAACCAAGACCAACGGTTGCACACACCGAATTGGATTTTGAAGCTTTTTATGGGAAGGGGGATTTGAGAGTAATGGAGATGTTCTCTTAGGGGTGTACCTATTTAGGTCTTTAGGGATCCAAATGGACTTATGAATTTTAGGATTTTGATGAAATGATTTGATGAAGGGTGTGATATGGTATATGTTCTTGAAGATCTACCTACCATGAGCCCAAATCATTTTGATGAAATGATTTGATGAAATGATGTGATATGGCTTATGGTAGGTGGATCTTCAAGAACATTTGAAGGTTCTTGCATACTTTCAAGGATAGGCATTTGATGGCATGAGGGTGGTAGTTGATTCCTTGCTAGTATCCAATGGATCACATCCTTCATTAGTATACGAGTGGATGCACAATATAATGGATGGATAATAAGAGTGGAAGGTGTAGCATTAGGATGCAATGGAGGGATAATGGGATTAGGTGTGATAGGAGTGGGATTAGGATTGGGTGGATGGACAAGAGGATTGGATAAAATAGGATTGGGATTTGGGTTAGGTGCGAGGATGATAGGATTGGTTGTGATAGGATCAAGACTTGGATTGGGCTTAGGTTGATGGATCATAGGATTGGGTTTAAGTGGAAAAATTGATGGTTTAGACTTTAAGGGTGTTCGGGATTGGCTTAATGGATTAGGATGTGGAAGGTTGGAAGGATTATATGATGGAGGTTCCATAGGGATGGACAAATGAGGAGGACTAGTGGATGGATTGGTGTATGATTCCAAACTTGAGGTGGTATCTCCCTTGTCAAGGGTATAATTAAGATGGCTTAAGGATTCATGATTGTGGTGTGAGGAGTGACTAGTACTAACATGCTCATGTTGTGGAGGATTAGGAGATGGATATTGAGGAATGTTCATGAGATTTGTTGATGTGGAGAGACTAGGTTGGCATGATGATGGGGGTGATGCATAAAATTTAGGTTGAATTTGTTGATGTTGTATGGATGATGGTGGTGAAGGTAACAAAGGGATTCAGGAATGAGAAGGCTGGGGGACCCATGGATTAGGATTGGAATTAGATGGAATTTGTTGTTGTTGCATGAATAAAGGTATGGTGGATGATGTGTTAAATAAAGGTTGTGGTTTTTGGGCTAAGATTTGTTGTTGTTGGAGGGCTTGTTTTTTTTGGATTTGTTGTTGAAGATATAAGGTGAGGGGATTTTGTATGTGTGAAGATGAAGCATGGGTATGGGTATGGATGTGTTCGGTTGATACGAGTGGTAGATTGGTTGTTATAAAGATTTGTATGAGGTGGATGGAGATGACTCATAGAGTTGGGGTGTTGACGTGGTAGGATGTTGAAATTATGATAGTTGTGCCAATTGAAATCTAAGATTTGCCTCTTGTTGTTGTGATTGGACGAGTTGTTGTAGCTGAAGGACTTGGGGATTAATGAATGTCGAAGTTGATACCTGGGTAGGATTATAGTTTTGTGAGGTTGAGGGCATGGAAGGAAAATCTTGGGTTGTGTTAAGATGATAAGAATGTTTTTGTGGATAATGATCATCATAGATATGTTGAAGCTCTTGTATTTCCTCATGTTCTTGGGATGACAGTGATGTTGGTGGAGGCCAATATGGGGAGATATATGGTTCATGGGTATCGAATTATGCATCATGATCTACCAAATTCTCATCATTATTAGAGCCAGGAGGGCCTCCGCGAAGTATGAGTTTTGGTTTTTGATTTGTCCTAGATTTGTTGATGGTCACAACCATTTTGACGAATAAGGATTGGACTAGGTTAAGGATGGAATGTGAGTAGGATGATGATAAATGAATTAGGTGGGAAATGGATGGATTGGATGATTTAATCAATTGAAAGAGCTTCTTAGGATTCAAAGTGACAAGGTTCCACTTGAGATGTGACACTGAAGGATGATAGGTTCCTAATTCTGAAGGCCAAGTTGATGATATAGGAGACAAGTTGTAGTGGTGATGATGATTAGACAAGCACACACATCAATCATATAAGACACATAATTTGATTGGTTGTTTTTGATGACACCTTGATGTTTTGCAAACACTTGTAAACATGCACGATCCTAGGCTAGGAAAGGACAATACTTGCTGAGTTCCCACTTGGTTTTACCCAGCCACACCTACTTATGGTGTATAGCTTTAGGAACTTGGGGCACGGGCTCCCCCTTACAGTGCACTCACTTCTCAGGGACACCAAGTTCCAGGTCCTAGGACGCACAGATCCTGAGGTACCTTGCTATCTCTGCCATAAGCCGCGAAAATGTGGGACGACTATCAGAGTTTCCTCATGTATCAACAAGTAGAGGGTTTTTGGCCACTAAACAAAAGGGTTCTAGTGAATATCTGGGGGACCGGCACCTTATGAGCGTCCAACAAGCCACTAAAGGCTTTGACTAACTCTACTAGGAGTTTAATATACACAAAGGTATGCCTCCCTTCGAGCTAGCACTGTACGGTAAGTGCTAATACCGGTTAGACTTGGCTTTCGCCTTATCTTCAATTTATATAGCGGGCCGGACAAAAGTCCCGCTTGGGGTCGCAAGTGAGTTCTCCTTTCGGATGTGTCTCAAGTGTAGGCCCACTCTAAAGAATAACAAAAGCAAGGAAACACGTTTTTGATCTCCCAGGTTGCACAAAGCGCAAAGAGAGAGCATACACAACGCCTTTACCTCACATTTGCATGGGGTTCATTTTAATTCCAAATTCAAATGTGTGGGTGATTATACAAAATGTCGAAGGAATGCTTTTGATTCTCAAGATCGCTGAGTGGCGCAAGAGAAGAGCATACGCATTCAATGATAAAAATGTAAACCACAAGACATGGCAAACAAACACTTGTTAATTTTAACCCTTGCTTATGATGTGATCTAATCTATAAAAAGAAGACACAATGTTTCAAGATTAGATTCTCTGACAATCGAACCTGCAACACACTGATTAGTAGTTTGAAAAAAAAAGTCTTTGACAGGCGTAAAAGTTGCAAGTAAAACGAATGAATCTGCTGTGTAGATGACTGGATTAGCTTTCCAACACCTGCAAAAACATGAAAATTCGATGAAAATGCAAAAGTTATATAAGTTTGATCAAAACAGCCTCCAAGGGCTAAAAATGGCACTCTAGCAGTGAATTTTGTTGGACAGTGTTGATTTGATCACATGAGAATTTTGAGCAATTTATTTGAGAAGGTCATCAAAATGACTATCAAAAACTGATTACTTTTGGCAATATTTAAGAGTCTTTAACCACAATGCAAAGTTCAACTCTCCCTATGCACAAATGCTGTCATGATAACAAAGAATGAGAAAACTTTGGGCGCTGCTTCATTTCATCATACCAACATTGTTTAAATATGGCCACGAACAGTTCAATGGTTCTCAAAAGAGGTATTGAGAATCATTATAAGCACGAAGGTACACTAAATGAACAACTTAGTAAATTGAATATTGTCTTGAAACCTTTGACGGCTTATGATGAAATAAAAATAAATCATTAAGCATAAAGAATTTAACCTGCACAGATGTAAAACATGGAGTCAGCGATATACTTCAGCCTTTTTAAATATAAAATGTACGCCCAGACTGATTTATTGTGTATGCCGCTATAAAGGTGACTATTAAGACATGAAGGTTTTAATACCGGAGTTTGAAGATTTGAAAAGTATTAAAGCTAACCAGAAAACAAGATTCTTTGTATGATTTGGATAAAACCATTAATTCACAGACGCCTTTATTCAAAAGTTTAAACCCCATCCAAAATCAAACCTGCTGGAACCTCATGGCTTCTGCCATTACAAACACCTCCTCAGCAACGACACCCAAATGGCTATTGCTCGTGTTTTGGACCAGCGCCCTGGTGATAGTGAAGATTGTGACGATCACATGGAATTAAAGCCTTCTGTTTTGGGTGAGATAGGACGAAGCTAAAATCGGGTACATTCTGTCATCATCTCTGAAAAATGTCATAGAATATCAGCAAAAATATTATAGAATATCAGCATTGTCTGACAAGTTTAGAAAATCATCAGGTTGAAATCTAGGACGCCGTGAATTTTGTTGTTGGGCAAGACAAAATTTCCAGCCCTTTCAGCACTGATGTTCACAGAACAGCGTAACTCAATTTTCCGAGCACTATAACACTTGCACCCATAGGACGTTCAAGGAATACGGCGATGAGAATAAATGATTCAAAACTAATTTTTGCACGCACGGGAGGTTCAAAGAATACACGAAGGTCGCAGGTTCAAAACACTGATAGGAAAGAACCGACGAGTTTAGAAGATTTGTAGCTATTTGAACCCATAGGTAGTCAACTTACCAACATTTGCACCCATAGGCGGTTCAAGAAATATGCCAATAGGGATAACAAATAAGTTTAGATAATGGCGCTTGTCTGATAAAGGATCAAAAAAATACGCTGATAAAAAAAAAAAACCACCTTGAGACAAATTTCCTGGCACTGTGTGTGTCTACAGGGTATTTAAGAATTACGGCAATATGAAGAACAGACAATTTTTGTATGGGGTGAAACAATTTTCATAGCACTATAATGCTCAGATATAAAGGTCTCTCAGCTATGTATTACTGGTCATGATTTAAATTATTTAAATACTTAGTTTACACTTTTATCTGCAAACTCTGCTATGAACAAAATATGAATCCAACAAATATCAAACCGCTATCATTAAGTTTAATGCCTTGTTCACACCTGCACACACAATCAACAAACAACGAGGAGCCATTGAAAGCTTTAAGACTAATAACAAACTTTAAAGATTGACTTAAAGCGCTTTAAGCAACAGACGGTTATAAGACACAGAAAATACCTAACTGCCAAATACAAATTATAACGTTCAATGATAAAGAATGCAAAGTTAAAGCCAAAGCTCAATGATCACAGCAAATGCTAGGGATTATGGTTTTAACTTTAAATGTCCAAGGTTACTGTTGTATAGTTGAGCAATAAAGACCGAGGACTTATTCATAATAACGATAACAAAATCCAGATTCAACTAGTGGCAGTTAAAAACATACCATGGTTTAATGAAATCTCACAACTAGCATAAAGTTGAAAATGTTAATATTAAATGTGACAACGAACTGTTGATGTGCATACCAGAGGTTATTGGTGGACGGTGCTAGCTTAAGAAAGCAGATCAAGAAGATGGAAATGAGCCAGAATTATAAGCAACAAAGCACTATGTGAAAAAAGAATAGAGCAATAATGGTACGAATGCACAACTGTATGAGGGCTAAAAGGCCCAAAAACTAAAAAAAATTCAACTTTTTCAAACCCAAAGTATGATATGTTTTTGTTCGACTACGAGCAACTCTAAGATCAACGATGCCGTCAAATTTATGCTAGGAGATAACCTGCACAAGCTCACCAATACACTTGCAAAACAATGGATTAAGAAGGAGGGTTCACGTCAGATTCACCAATTGTTAGGACAAAATATAAATTTCATTGAAAACGGTAAGAAACTATTACAAACCCTAGAAACTCATATTAAATGCAACATCAAATATGATCAAAGATGAAAATTAATGATTGAAATAGATGTTACCGAATTCGTTTAAAATGTGGTTGCTCTTGAATTGCATAACTCCAATGTAGTTTTGGCCCGGGGGGAGTAAATGAAAATGAATTTGATTTTTATAAAGTATGGGTAAAAGTCAGTTCAAGCAGTTGAACGGGTTTTTGGTTAAGTAAATGGTAGTTAGGGTTATGGTAGGTATTTTACGGGCTTTAGATTAAAATAATAAATTAAGTTTATTTAATTTATTATTTTCGGGAGGTTATTAGCTCATAGGTAAATAATAAATTAATTTTAATTTATTATTTACGGGATATGTCAAAATGAAGGATTTAATTAATTAACTTTAATTAAATCACATGTGGGTAATAATAGATTAAGTGGAATATTTAGGGATTATTAGGGATAAATATGGATTTAGGGATAATGAAAGATTCGGTCAATTTTGGATGTCTACATATACGACTCCCACAGACGAAATGACCCGACCTTCCCACCATTGTAGCGTCTAGGAGACTTCAAAGAGACTCCATCCAAAATGCGATTGTCACTTCGACAGAGCAATCACCGGAGTATCGAGGAAACGTTCAAATGTCTCTCTCGGACCATGTAACATCACACCAACGAATGGTTACCGCCAATGCAAATGCATCGGGATGTCGGGGAGATTGACCAATTTGTCTCGCCGATATGAGACTGTCAACCCGACGAAAAACTAAATGCCAAACCAGTAGCTCATCGATACATCAAGGGGTCTAGAAACTTGATCCCAACGAAATCAAACTATGTCCCAACGAAATGAATAGGTCTTACTGAAGGCACCGTTGCATTGACCAAAACCATCGGCCCATCGAAGGGATTGTGTATTGTGTTCCGCCTAAAAGAAACTGTCAGGCTAATGCATATGCGTAAAACAATATTGTAATATTTTCTCATTGAATGTCTTTGCCATATATATTGTCAAGAGAATTCAACCAAAACTGAAACCAAACCAAAACGAAAAATGAAATGGTTTTTGGCGATGCAGGATTGCCCGTTCGCTTGAGATGCTCCTGCATCAGACACTTGGGGTAGCAAGTTTGTGAGCATGGGCTCACAAAATTTGGAGTTGAGTAGTAAACTACCCTTTCAGACTGTAAACAATCTGTAGCGAACTCCGTCACTGAATCATGTGAGATGTAATCAATATTTCTTCCTTCTTTGTTTCTAGCATCTTACCGGAATAAGTATGAGGATATCTCCTTCACACCTTATTGCTTTTTCAAACAGAATATCTATCTTCCGCATCTCCTCTTCCAGTAGGAGATTATCTTCTTCAGCTTCCTCATCAAATCTAGGACTCTCCAGGTCCACTTTCTGAACTTCATCTTCTAACATCTTCACGTCCTCCAAAGGACTCACTAGTGCTACTGCTATAAACTTTTTAATCTCATTCTTTATGCCTTCAAACACACATGTTCTTACTGCAAACTCATTATTGTTCTCTTCCTTGTCTTCTAAAAGACATGCTTCTTCTGCTGCAACTTCAGCTTCTTGTTCTAAAATCTCAAAAATGTCCTCTCCTCTAGGAGTTTCCTCTTCTACGTGTTGTTGTTCCACACATTCTATGTCCTCCAAAGGATTAGATACTGCTGCAATTTCATGTTCTGCCTTTTCAAAAGGGCATGTTACAGCCACATCTCCTTTCCACTCTTTCTTTTCATCTTTTGCCCCTTCTTTCAAAGGGCTGCAACTCTTCTTTTCTTCTTGTGCAACCTTAGTTGCAAGGATTCTCTCTTCATCCATGCTTTCAACCAAGCATGTTGCAGTCTTTTTACTTTACACCTCTTTTCGGCATTCATACCATAACTTGTAAACAAATTTTCATCAGAAATATAGACATCTTTCTTACCCATCTCCATCTCTCGTTCGATCTCCCCCTTTATGCCATCTTCAAGGCATACTGCTGCAGTATATTGTTCCCCTGCAAACACAACTTCATCTGCAAATAGAATATCACAGATTCACAACAATCTACTTCTTCAACCAACTTCTTTATTTTCCTTATCTCTTTTCCCAATAAGAGATCTTCATCTCCATCTGCTTCTTTGTCAAACTTAGGACTCTCACAATCCATCATTTGAACTTTTTCCTCTTGATTTCCTGCACACAAAACAAACATATTATCACGAAAAGGAAAATGGGACTCATCTTTACCCATTTTCTGACTTTTTACATTCTTCTCTCTTTTATCTGTATCTTTCTTTTTAAACCCAATTTCAAGGGCATCCAATCTTGCTTCTAATTTCTTCAATTCGTCATAAAGCCTTCTATTTCTCTTCTCTTCCCAATATTGTTCCTAGAATAAAATTTTCATGGGCCTCCTCATGACCCATCTTGTCCTCTTCTTAAAAGACATTCTTAGAGACTCACAAGTCCCTCTGCAGTTACAAGTTCTCCTCGCAACAACCTCTCTCATCTCAGGGTAACAACCCTCTGTAGTTACAGGTACTCCTTGCAACAATTTCTTCATTGCTATCTTCTACCAACAGGATTCTGGAAGATGGATCACCACGTTCTCTTCTACCCACTTCCTCTCAATGGAAGAGATTTTGCACCTTCTACCCAACTTTATCACTGCTAGAGAACAACTACCAAGATTCTTGCAGAATCAATGTTTGCTCTTCACACTTTCACTTCTTGCTTTCCACAAAACTCACCCATGTTCCTGGTGCCTATCTTGCACTCTCAAGAACTTCAAGCTCTGATACCACTTGACGCAAAAGATACCAGCAATCCTCTGCCTTGGTGCAGAAAGAACAAGCTCCTTTGCCTCTAAACCCCACTCACACAATTTACCCACAAATAGAAATTCACTGCTAATAAAATAAGATTGCAACAAGCAAAAGAAAATTCTTTTTTATTCATTCATTCTCAAATACATTAAAACTGTAAAAACAGTAAAATAGGACCTTCCAGTTGGCCTCTCATCTCTCTCATCTGCATAATGCCTTATCCTCTCCACAGACTTCCCTTGGGCATACACAGTCCCAAGTCGCCAGCTTTTCTCTCGGACCGAGATTTCTCTTCCTCTCTTTGTTCCTTACCAGCGATCGGCTCTCTCCCTAGCCGTGCCCTTTTCTCTCTCTTCCCCTTGACTCCTCAATCCCTCTCCAAATCTATATTCTATATTTGCTTATGCCTTGGAGAGGCTTTTCACATTCTTTATCGATCTCCACACACACCGTTACAATGCATTCCCTATTACAGCAGTACAATGTGCATTCACATTTGACTCCCATTACCCGGAAGAACAACCGCTTCAACTTCCATATCGAACCTAGCAGTTACAAACGAGCTTAACCGTCACCTTGACAAAGTCATATCGGAATATCGGAGAGACTCAAAGCCTTGTCTCTCCGATTTCTCACTGTCCATTCGATACAATTCCGGCTTGCATCTTTAGGACCCGCTACCAACTTCGTGCACCGTCCGATCAACATTCTGTTCGAACACCATTGTGTTTTTGCAGATAGCCATCTGGTGGTTCCTATTTCTTGGCCACTTTGGAGGTGATTGTGGCTGTTAGGAGTTACATGCTTGGGCGATCTTCCATAGAGGAGTGACGACTTGCTTCAGTTCAGCATATTCATTGGCAGCGATCAGCACCATTGTTCATCATTATAACTATAACCTCTGTCATAGCATACAATTGGAGTGCTAGATCTTGGCTAGCACTTTGAGGGCCATTGGTGCTGTTTGGAGGATGATCTGCCTTTCCTTGATAGCAGCGATCAGACTTGGGAGGCCTGCGATCAGCATTTTTGAGGAAGCATTGCATCATTAGAACAGCGGTCTGCTTAATTCCTTGGCAGCGCTCATCATTGGAGGCCATCGGCCAGCATTGGAGGTCTTTCCAACTTACATTTCATCATCACAAGAGGTCGATTTGCTACAGCAGACCTGGCATCATTCTTACCTTGCATTAGGTCACCAAGTTGGTATGTTGTGTTCATCTAATTCTGATTTGTAACAGCAGTTCTTGCATTGTGAATAGGCTGTCATAGAGCCATGGGAATGATATAATTGAAGATTTGTAAGGTCTGATTTGTAACCAGCATGATCTGACTTAGTTCATCATCCATTGTCATCATTGTAATGTGTATTTCATGATGTAATAAGGTTGCAAATCCATACTTTGTTCTATGATCAATTTGTGTATGTTAGTTCATGTTTTTTACATTGCCAAAGTCAAAAAGAAGAGTGCAGAAATAAAAATCAGAATTCAGTCCTAGAGTTTCCTTTTGGAAATTGCATAATTCAGAAATAAGGTTCAAACCCTAGTTCGGCACATGTCAGACCCCCATGCCAAGTATTTTTCCCTGAAAAAAATTGTGGTTTTCTGCATAAAAGTGGTCAAATTGTGATTTTTTTGACCAAAATATTGTGAATTGTTTGCACTTAAATCATGATTTTTTGGTTTTAAAAAAATCTGGGTTTAGTTTTTTTTTTTAATAATATTATTATTATTTTAAAAAAAAATTCTGATTTTTCTAGCAGTTTTTTCTGATATTTTCTCTAATTCTAATGCTATCCCGATTTTGTCCCGATTTAATCCCAATGAATTGAAAAGATCTTTACTTTTTCGAGTTATTCCTGAGAAAGATTTTTGCTGCTATAGTATTTACAACTCCAAAAATTATATGTAGATCAGATTCTTGAATCATAGCATACACAAATCGATCCATGCCACTCTATTGGATTGCCAAAGTAGGTCAACTTCCTCCCCAAGTGAAAAAGTTCACTAGAGATTGAAAGGAAGATACTGCCACTGCTACACTTTCTTGCAAGACTTGACATGTTCGGTAATATTGTTTTCTAAGCAGCCTATGTGGCAATTCTAAACTTATGGTTGACATCTACACCAGAACCAACTCCCCTGATAGTTGGTATTTGTATGGTCTTGCGTCCATGCTAAATCAATTTTTTTTGGCACACTATAACACAGATGGTTTATCTCCTGTCTCAGCTTTGTCCCCTTACCTTGTGGAGTGGAGCTCCCCATATGACTTGAGGGGGTCCCTTAGTGGGGTTGAGAGGCAGGGCCTGCAGGCTAAGGTTGATTGTTACTGTGTGGTGTAATTCATCTATAATCGTTAGGTTCATGTGTAGAAGTCATTCACCTTCCATAACAAGTCCAATGCATCTTGTATCAGCAATTACATATGTACATATATAGATTAAAATAGATAGGGAAGATAATGTTATTCTTGTTTACTGTTGTTTCCTGGTATAGGATATCCAAATTCTAGCAATTTAGAGTGTTTTCCACTCGATATCTCGTGGGATTCAGATCAGTTAGTATTGATAATCCCATTATAATATAAAGGCACATTAAGATTCAAAGCTTTTCAATGTTATTGTAAACAAATAGAACAATGCTACATATATTGGACCATGGTTGCTAATGAGCTATGTACAGAAATCTCTTTTTGGTTTACCTATCTTGTCATAGACAGAAACATATAGTATCGAGTACATAATTATCCCTTGTTTCCTAATTATTCCGTGCATGTGCAGGGGCTAAAACTGCAATGAACTTGTTTGCTCATATGCAAGCTTCAACACCAAGAGAGAAGGAGCTCATGAAAGCTGTCACTGAACCTGAGCTTGTGGCAGCAATGCTAGGGAATGTGAAGATTACTGCTGTGGGGCTTACTCAATTAAAACAGCAGCAGAAGAAAGGGAAAAAGGCTTCTTCCTCAGATTTTTAATTTGTAGACGGCAACAATTTCAGCAGATGGGGAGTAATCCTACTTCACAGAAAGCAAAATGACGTAATATTGAATTGCTATCTAGGTCAGCTTTCTGAAGATATTGGATGATCTAATAGATATAAGCTACTTATCAACTATTCTCAAGGAAGCACTGTGCAGATGAATGATCTGACCAATTTAAATTCAGTTATCTGTGAGGTAATGTTTATTGACCATTTTAATTCTCAAAAAGCATATTTATATAGATTTGCAGAGCTGCAGTGCTTCTAAATGCACTTTGTGGGATACTTAAAAAGGCAGGAGGAGTTCCTGGTCGTGTGTTTAAAGGAAGAAATGTGGCTTCAGTCTACAAGTGTAGTAGTGAAGTAAACAAAGACCAACAATGAAGTTCTTTATCCAGCTTCTTTCTGAGAGAGTGAATTGTGCCCAAATCAGAGGGATATTATTAAGTGTCGTTAAGTTCGGCAGGAAATTGAAAGATGTGCTAATGTAAGCTGGATTCTCTTGTTCGGTGAAATATTAAATTTTGATCTAAAGTCATTTTCTAGTATGTTTATGTATGATTTGCAAGGATTACATTTTCTCATTGAAGAGTATCAAACATTAGTTAATGAGAGCTATATAGCTTTGGTACCTTTATACAATTTAGCAAAGCCTGTATTCAGAGTGATTTTTATGTGGATGTTAAATTTTTTTAAGTCAAATCTTACAAATATGGGGATGGAAGGCGATGGGGATGGGGATGGGGATGGGGATGTTTGGCTGGGGGTGAGGATGCGTCTGTGTATCCATGTTAAAGTCAAATCTTAAACATAAAAAGAAAAGCCCAATAAAACTTAGTAAACTGTTTTTGACGTAAGAACAACTTAAGCATCATAAGTTGTGTATAACAATGCAATTTTTATTTTTTGGGGTCTAGGACTAAATTATATTCCACTATAATAATATTTATTACATCAAGATTATGTCTATTGAGTGTTGAATTAATTGACCTTTTTGTTGTGTTAGATGATGATTTTGCTTGTTCTTAGGGCCTGAACCTTGCTGCATATATATGACATATGACGCTAGCCTCATGTCATGATATCTTGCTTTTGTTTTTGTCAGCTACATACCTCGTTGAGGAGTCAGCTACATGCTTCTTTGAGCAGCTGGACTCACACAAGATACACTTATATAGCTTTTATAATTCAAGGTTTAACCATTTTAGGTTGACCCGTTGTTTTCCTTAATTCATTAGTTTATTCTTGGTTCTCATAATTTAAGGTTACTTTACCCTGGTATCTTTCTATTATAATGAATGCACTCTTTTAAGTTCCATTGATCTATTTTTGGTCATTTGTAGGAATTAATATAATTTCTTTTTTCTAAAAAAATCTTGTTTCAATAAATATATCACAGGACATAATTATGGGAAAAACTTGTCAAAGGGGTTGTGGTCAAGCGGTAGGGACACGTGGTTCTCATGTTGGAGACCAAGGTTTAGTTCCTCCCAAATGACATCTTAGTGTGGATGGGCATGCTGAAGTGGTAGTCCTACTTCAATTGGTAGGTAAGTAGTCCCATAGGGGATGCTGGTGGAGCACAGAGGAGAGGCGTTCAAGCTGAAGAATGGCAGTAGGAAGATGGAGGAAATGAGGAGAAAGGGTTGCCTTCCAGGAGGAGATAAAGAGGTCAGCGTTCAAGCTAGAGGAGCATAGGAGGAAGAAGGTTGAGTGGTTGCCTTGTAGGAGGAGATAAGAGGTGAGGCGTTCAAGCCGGAGGAGTGCAGAGGATTAGAGCTGGAGGTGCACAAGTCTCGTAGGAGGAGAAGTTAGGGAGAGGTGTTTAAACTTTAAGCCGGAACAGTGCAGGTAGAAGTATTAGATTGTAACTGTAGCAGTATCCCTGTTGGTAGAATGTTAGTTTAAGTGTTATGTTTGCAAAAATAAATTGTATGGGCTGTGGGCCCTGTGAACAAACCTTCTCAATTGAAGGGTAGAGCCCCCAATAGAACCCCCACTAAATGATTTAAAAAAAATATTATGTTAAACTCAGAATGAATTAGTATAATTAAGATTTGATTAAAAATAGACTATTACCTCTTTTGGAACTGAATGAATGGCATTTGAATGGACAAAGAGGAACATGCAAGGACATAGCTAGAATAAAGGGAAAATAATATAATTTATTATGGAAAAGGGTTTTAGAATAATATGATAGGAGTTAGAATATGTAGATGGAATTAAGGTTGCGATTTAGTATCAAAGCATAAGTTCTCAGCCTTGAAGCATCTGCTGCAAATACAAAAATTCCCCATCCTTTTCTTGTTATTTTCTTGTTTTTAAGTGGATGACTATTTAAGCACCATTCTCTTACAAAGCAAATACATATGGCAGTATAATAAAAAGAGAATGAGAATCAAGTCTGTGGGAGTGATATGGGAATAATACAACGGAGAGGAGAAAAGCCCGAATGAGAATCAAGTCCTTGGGAGTGATATGAGAATAATGCAATGGAGAGGAAAAAAACCCTTGCATTCTAGGGAACTGGTAAAAAAGAGTAACTTCGCATTGCTACCTTGGATCTGTAATGAAATAAGTCAAACTAGTATTGTAGACAAATTCCTAAATAGTTGAAATTCCAGTGAAATGAATTGATGTGTGGGAAAAGGGAAGGTAGGAAAAACTTGGTGCATTCTGATCCTATTTCCATTCAGGTTTAATAATAGAAGAGATATTTTTATCGTCCTACACAATGTAAAGGGCTGAAGCCAGCACCACCAGGGACTGAAAAGAGATTACAAAAAATAGTTTGGACACCATGAATACTGCACAGCCAGTCCCTGCACTTACACCATTTCATGTCTATCTTCATTAGAAAGATTATCTCACCATAGATGATTCTGTAATGTCCCTTTTTTCGAGTGATCTCCCAACGGAGTTGGCTAGCCTATTTTATTCCCGTAGGCTAGGTCGGAAATGCAAGGGAATAATCTAATTAATTAAATACTAAGTAATCCTATGTCATTTGTTGATTATTTATATTTAATTAATTAAGCTGGACCTATTTGTAATGTAAAATGACACTATTATTTAAGTGAGCCACTTGATAAAGAAAATAAAATAAAATAAAGTGAATTGCCAAAAGAGAGGTCGGCCAAAAATGAGGTTAAAATAAAGTGATTTGCCAAAAGGGACGTCGGCCAAAACGAGGTTTGTTTGGTGGCTATAAAAGAAGGCAAAAAGCAAGTCATTTGAATCATTCATATGATTTTCATTGGAGATTTTCTTTTGTGGCTGCAACTTAGGTTCAGCATATTCCAAGGGCAAAAACCCTTAGGAATATTGGTGGATTGGAAGAAAACCCAATTCCATCTTGAGGTGGATTCATACGGAGTTCACATTTGCACTTCATTGGCGATTTGGAGGAAAGAATTGAGCTTCAAAGACCTATTTATTTCTACAGATTTGAAGAAAAAGACCTAGGGCCAAAGTTGTGAGATTGGTGGCCAAATACAATTTTGAAGATTGAAGATATATTCAGATTTTTAGATCAGCTCGGGAGCGCCACATTTTGGAGGGTTTTGAGAGAAGATTCTTGCTAGGGTTTTACCCTAGGGTGAACACCAACATCAAAGAAGACGATTTTCAGATTTGTGGAGTGTTTGGATACAATACCCTAGCCGCCGCCACTTCTCATAGCAGGCCACACTTGTTCACATATTTGATTGTAGGTTTCAGCTTCATTTTGGAAGTTTTATTTGAAGAATATCATTAGGGTTTGTACCCTAGAAGAGTGCCATCCTTGAGGAGCATAAATTCAGAGTGCCATCCTTGAGGAGCATAAATTCAGACTTTGAGGAACATTGAAGGCTCAAAATCTGGTCACTACCCTCATCTAGCATGCCAATATCATTCACCATGGAGCGTCATCATTGTGGAAGGAAACATTTTAGAGGAATCATGGAGTTTTTGGAGCATCATCAAGTGCCAAACCTGATCGTTCATCTAGAGTTGCAATAAAACATCATTCTCCACCATTTTTTTTGGTATGTATGAGCCTTTATTTATCAATGTAAAGGTCTGATTTGTAACAGCAGAGATTTGGGCTATGTTTGGGCATGTTTGAGCCTTGAAACTTGATGTAATTTCAATTCCGAATAATCTGATTTGTAGCAGCATACATTTATATTCAGAAATCAAAATTATGTTATTTGTTTTGCATTTGAATGATCATATTAAGTGGTAGAATTCATGGTTGATGTTATCTTCATAAGGGTACATAATTGACATGTTTATTTGAGCAATTGGCATACATTTGTTCGCTGTCCAAAACCATTTAAAGTTGAGAAACAGAAAAATTAGAATTCAGACCTAGGGTTTCCAGAGATAAAAATCAGAAATTTAGGGTAAGATATGATTAGGGGTCTTACAATAGTACTAGAGTTTAGCACCCTACCAGCCTGTTTGGTTGTGTGATTTAGAGAATTTCAGAGTCATAGTAGTGAATTTCAGCAGTGGTTCAGATGGGCAAATTTGACTTAGAGAAAATAAAAATACGATGTTTGAATCTCTTAGAGAAAGTCAAAATGAGATGATAAGAACTCTCCTAAGGTTTTTACAAAAGGAAGAGGACGAGGAGGCGGTAATAAAAAGAGAGACCACAAAAATTATTGATGAGTACCAAGGTTTACCAGATGATTTAAAGAATCAAGTTTCCTTTGATGCTTATTTGAGAATACTTGAAGAAGGGAATCCAAGCAAGAGAGGTCTATATAATTACATTAGAAATTTGAGAAGGGAAGAAGAAAAATCAGAAGTTGTCCAAGAGATCATTAAGAAAAAAGAAGAAAAGAAGAAAGAGAAGAAAGAAGAATTGCTTCCATGTGATTTGCAGCTTACAGGGAATCCTAGGAAGAGAAAAAATCAGTTGAGGAGAGAACAATGTTGCTTCCCATGCCAAGAAGTTTGGACACCTAGGCATACATGTGGAAACAATAAAGAAGATAAAACAATGATCACAAGTTTATTTCAGCAGAGTGATGATATGGACAAAGAAAAATCACTTTATGCATCTACAAGTGAAGAGTACATGAGTCTTCATGGCAATGACAAGATTGGAGGGTACGTTGATATGGAGTTTGTGAAATCAACAATTATTGATCCGCCATATGAAGGTATGGATTCTCTTGATGATCCATTACTTAAGCATAGCATTGTCTCACCATCTCTACAGAATAGTTACAAAGAATCAATTTGTGTGTTGGGTGACTTTGAAGGTGATATTGTTCATACATATGAAGACAATATTGAAATTTTATTATGTGATGAACAAAGTTACTTTGATGAAAGACCTTTAACATGGCAAGATTTGAAGACTCAATTTATGGTTAAGAGAAAGTTGTGCATACATTATTTGGACTAACAAACAATGAGAGGTATGAGAGGTATCCATCAGTTGAAGAACATGTTGAAATTTTTGTGGAGAAGAATGTTCTTGTTAATTCAAAATCATTTGATTTAGATTTGATGAAGAACTCAACCATTCAAGGAGAACTCAATGAGTCTACTTGTGTTTTGACACCATACTATTATGATGATGATTCTCTGATTGAGCATAATGTTGTCCTAGCTTCCAAACATGAATTATGCAAAGAGGATGTCATGGAGGTAGTTGATTTTGGGAGGTATGATTTTGAAGACAAATCAGAAAATTCATTATATAAAAATGATCTTAATCATAGGCCCCATGTGTCACATCATTTGAAGACCCAATTGAAGGTCAATGAAGATATGATTGTTGTAGCCTTAACACATTTTGATAACACTCACAAGATGATTGAAGGTCATTTTTGGAAGGCTCAACTTAAGAGGAGACAAAAAGACATTGAAGGAGAACCATCTCTTGTAGATTTGCAGGTACTCAAAGAATCTTTGGTAGCAATGAAATCGAATTATTCACATCTATATTCAGATAGATATCATCTCTTCAAGCTTGCTGAAATATATTCTGATGCATTGAGAGGAAAAGAAGTTGATAAGCTCACCCTTGAGCTTAAGACTACTAAGGATTCCTTGAAGAGTTCTCAAATAACCCTTCAAGAATCAGAAAATTAGACTGATGAGCTTTGCTTAAAGCTAAGTTTGGCTCACTTTTCGTTATACAAATCAGAAAATCAGTCATCTATGGCAGCCACACCTATGGAACAAGAATCTAGTACAAAGATTATTGAGATTAGGCAAATAGTTGAAGGAATTGCTGAAATCCATATAGATGAAGTATTGCATAATGATTCCATCATTCCTCATACCAAGGAGATTCAATATGTTGATAGTGATGGGGAAGTACATCAAGAGCATGAACTTTTGAATTTAGACTAGCAATTCTCACATGAAGGTGCAATTTTCAGCTATGGAATAGGTGTTATAACAAGCGATATATGCAGATTTCAGCGTGATACAACTTTTGGATCAACCAATAATGATGAGTGCCCACAAAGTGAAGATGTGCATGAGATCTATGATGACACCATCAAAAGGTATGAAGAAAATGTTATGAACAGTCCCTTATCTACACATGATTTTGATAATCATAAGATGATAGAAGTATTCCATGTGGATGACAATGGTAAGGGGCATTATCTTGTTGATCTCCAATATTTTATAGCTAAGCATGAGAGAGTATTTGTGGATCCAAGCTACATACAAGGTATGACATTCCATAATGGGTTTGCTATTTCTTGTTTCATGAGACCATCACTACTATTGATCACATTGGAAGTGTTGGGACCTGAAAAAACCATATCCCAAAGTGCCCTATTTTGCCCTTGAAAATACATCATTTTCCCCCTTTTTGCCTTTGCAGTCAAAACCCATCTTTTAGATCCTATCTAATACTATTATTTCATGGGTTCCCTCCAAAAAATTTCTAAATATAAGGTCCCCCCAAGTCTATTTGTTTTTTCCTTCCTTGGAGAATTTTTCAATATGGACCTTTTGTTGGCAAAAGTTTTGGTTCGCAAATCCGGAGGTTCACCGGTTTGAGAGTTCACTAATTGAAGGTTTTGCCAACAACTACTTTGCCGACAACTTGAAAATCAAAAGGAAGTGGAAATTCTTCTAAGGAAAGTGAAGAAGTAGAGGAAAGCCTTTGTCGGTGAATTTTATGGTTCACGAATTGTTTGGTTCGCTGACTAAAGAGTTCGTCAGGGTGACATTTTGCTGACTGAAGGGGTGGCAAAGGCAAAAAGAAAGTGAGTTGGTAAAGAAAGGATGCAAGGAAGAAGATGGTTCGTCGGTGAAGAAAATTATGGACAGAGAAGAAAGAAAGGAAGAGAAGAATGAGGCAGCTATTGGCTTAGTTCACAAACCATTTGGTTCGCCAACAACCAAGTTCGCCGCTGGGTGAATTTGCCGACCGAGAAAAGAATAGGCAAAGAAAGAAAACGAAGCAACAATGTCTTCGGCAGGAAAGGGAATTTACGCGAAACATGAGGTTCACCAATGGAAGAATTTGCCAATAGGACAAAAGACTGATAAAAAAGAAAAGGATAAGAGAAGAGGAAAGTTTGGTTTCAGAGGACTTTGTCGATAAAGGATGGTAGAGGGCAAATGGGAACAAGGATGAAACAAAGAAGGCAGAGAAGATAAATAAGAGACTAGTCCTTGGTTCATGAAAGGAAAGATTCGCCAATAAGGCGAAAAAGGAGCAAAGATAAAGTGGTTCATGAAGGGGAAATTTCGTCGACATGGGAGGCACAAATGGTTCGTGGTTTCTCAATTTCGTCGATAAGGCGATTTTCCGACAGAGGGCCAAAGTGTGCAAAGAGGAAAGTTCCCGATGGAAGGATTTTGTTGATAAGACAAAATTGAAGTGTAAAATTAAATATAAAGCATGAAGTAAAATGTAAAAGCTTTAAAATATTTTAAAGTGTGGTAAAAGCTTTACAGACACTTTTGGCAGGCTTTTAGTTTAAACGCCCTTCTGCTCCTTGGCCGCCATGAATGCATAATTGAAGATGTTAGACTGGTAGCTGAAATAGTGTATGCTTTCAATGCACATGTACTTATTAAAGAAGATGAAGTGTTTTAGTGTTCAATGTTTTCTGCAGTACCTTCCAAGGACAAAGTCAGTGCACAAGGCATGGGTGCCCAGAAAGTCTGCCGATTTTCTGACAGAGGCTATGGGCCATATTTATTGCAGTGTGGGCTTGGCATGTTGACTTAGTTTCAATGCCTTGGGTTGCACAGTGAAAATGATTGCTATATATACATGATAAAAAGATGTTTTTAGAGTTGGTCGCTGAACCAATTGTTTGGTTTGGAAGCGTCTAAGGAGTATTTTCTAGCATCAAATCACGATTAGTCTGGTCTTTAAGTGAAGGGATGTATTCAACATAGTGTAGGAAGGTTGTGTAAAGCAGATATGAATGTAATGGAATGTCTCCACATGAGTTTGTAATGATTGTGGTAAATGTATAATCGCAGTTATATGTTTTCCCTTGCCACATTTGCTGGTATGATTGTAACCAAGGATTTGAGGTGTGTGACAAAATCCAAGTTAATGCAAATACTTTGTATGTCATTCCTTTGTTGCATGTGAGTCATTGTAGTTCTCTTTTGGATTATTAAGTATGTCCATTACATGAAAATCTATTAGTCATATATGTGAATATATGTTCAGTTCCATTGATCCTCTGTTGCATATTTTCTTTCCTCCTTGCATTCTACGACTCTGTTGCCCAATGAAGTAGGCACTAGTCCATATTGGGGATGGATTAATCACTCTTTTAAAACAAACAAATCATTCCCCTATGGTTTAGGGGAAAAAACCAACTTTCCTGTGCATGTACATTCACATAGATGTATCAGCGATATACGAGTTTTGTGATAGCCAGTCGTTCTTGACTTAGTGACAACTTTTGGGGTTAAGATGACAAGTTGGGTTTGGTTGTCCGTTTGTTTTTAGTTTTCATCTGGCTTGAGTTCAATACCTATTCAGGTATAACCCTTGGAATATCCCTCCAAAGTTTAAGCTGAGCTCGAAGTGCAGGGGATGAAACCCACTCCCGTAGAGTTGGCCTTTAACCCTCCATGTTCAGTTGATGTATTGATTATGCTCACATGACAACAACTCTAGCCTTGTGTGTGATTCCGTCCTAGGAAGTGGAGTTGCAGTTTTGGGATCCAACAGAATGGCACTGTTGACAGGGATCGAAGTCACTTTAGCCATTGCTGGGTCTAGGCAGTTGGAAATATTTTCAACACCCCTGTAACAGTAAATTTTTAGTTGTGCATTTTGTTTGGGTAAGTTTGGCATCTTGTCAAATTACGCCAACAGAATAGCGCCGTTGCCGGGGAATTAATCATAAAGTTGATCAGTTTAAAGCCCCCTTTAATTGTCAGTTTCCAGTTGTGCACTGTTTGGGTAAGTTTGGCAGCCTGTCAACTTATGCCAATAGAATAGCGTCGTTGTCGGGGATTGACTTGAAAGGTCGAAGAAATTTGAAGACCCTTGTAATAGTAGGTTTGCAGTTGTGTATTTCGTTTGGGTAAGTTTGGCATCTTGTCAACTTATACCAACAGAATGGCATTGTTGTTGGTGAATGAATCAGAAGGTTGATCAGTTTGAAGCCCCCCTATAACAGTCAGTTTGTAGTTTTGCATTTTGTTTGGGTAAGTTGGCAGCCTGCCAACTTACGCCAACAGATTGGTGTCGTTGCCGGGGAGAATTTAAGGGTTCAAAGAAATTAAAGACTATTGGTGAGCCGTGAACCTAGAATTAGTTTTGTGACCTTGAAGACCAGTCACGCTTCAAGGGTTTTCCTCATTTAGTGAGGTGGTGACTTTGCTGTTAAAGAAAACAAAGTTTTGTTGCTGTGTGCATTGTTTGAAGAGAATACAGCTAGCTAAGGTACATGTTTTTCTTCCATCTTTGACCATGGTTTCTAAGTAAATGAACAAATTATTTGCTCTCATTTTTCCTGCACAAGTGGTTTGTAGTCAGTCATGGCCAATTGGTATGAACATGGATACCCTAGGGAGGCTCCTTCCTGTGCATCTTCTTATGTTGTAGACCCTAGGAACTATATGGATTTTGACCATCCAAATAATGCATTTTCCAATCATGGCTCTACAAGTTATACAAAACCAAGCCTATACACACCCTTGCCTAATCAAAATGAGTCAGCTAGGCTACAATATGAAATTGAAAAGGAAAAGCAGTTGCTAGAGTCTCTGTTGCAACATGAAAAGGAATTAGAAAATTAAATCAGGCTACGTCAATCTAGGCCACAGTCCAATCCCCTACCTGTTGTTGTCAGTTGCTCTTTTTCTTGGCTTCCTCCTATTGCAAGTGAAAAAACATACAAGCGGTTGGACCTTTCATGGGTCGATTATGAAAGGCAGTCCATGCCCAGTAAGATTTATTATCAGATGCCCTTATTTGATAGGTGTGAAGTTTATGATGGGAAGACACATATTGAGACATTTTTAGACTTCATGGATCAATTTCAGTTTGAAGATGAAGATATGTGGATGAGAATTTTTGTTAGATCTATGTGTGGAGTGGCACGGAAGTGGTTGGTTAGTTTCCTTGACCATCACTTTGCTTCTTGGGATCATTTAGTGGCTAGATTTGAAGAGTTTTCAACTGGTTTGGACCATGCTGTTCTTGTCCAAGAACTTGAGAGTATTAAATGACAAGAATGAGAGTTCAACATGGAGCTCAACCATAGATTTGTAGTGGCCCTGTCTCACACCCCAAAGGGTTTTAGACCTTCTCTTCTTATTTGTATTGATATGTATCTAAGAGCTTATGATGTTACTTTAAGCTCAGGTTCTATACGGGAGGAGTTCAATCTAATGAGCATGCAACAAGCCTATTTGTTCATTGATTATGTTGATAGAGTTAAGGGGGGTATGATTGCAAAATCTCTATCCTCGAATGCAGAGGTGGTTGGTAATGAACAAGTTGTTGTGGGCAGCAGGTATGTGGATGCCTCATGTGATCCAGGCACTGTCAAATGATGAGTATGTATGCAGGAGGGTAGAAGAAAGGTGTTGGTGCAGTATATGACATCGATTCAAATGAAAATAGTAGTGATTGCACCTGCATTCAATTGGATCAGTCATCAGTGGATGAAGAAAATGAGAAAATCAATGATGATTCCCAATTTAGTGAAGAGAGTTATGACCCTGCTGCTTGTAGTATTGTGGACCGCCAAGAAGGTATGTATGCAAATGAAAAATTGAATAACTCAGCACTTGTAGTTGATTATATAGAGCATACATACATTGATGATGCAAATATTGATGAAGGGATGAACATAAGACATAATGTCCTTTATGAAAAGCATGCAATTCCATCAAGTAGCATAATTCATGATTATCATTGGTGCATGGATAATCCTCTTTTTGAAAATGACTTAAGAGTTTAGTGAATTTGAGTTGTCAACTTTGGAAGTGGAGAATCATATGCTATATGACTTGGCTACCTGTGGACACCAAGTGGTCAGGGAGCGATTTGTACAGAGTGACAGTGAGGGTGAACAAGAGGTTGGTCTCTTGTTTAGTGTATTACCCTTATTTATCCCTGATGATGACACTGAGGCATTAACACGTGTTTGCATGAGGATGATGTGGATTATGCTTCAACAGGGCATCATGACGGCACTGCTACAACTACAAATAATTTTGAGGTAATAATTTCCCACTATGAAGACTATGTCATAGGTGCATTTCTAGAGTCTTGTTTGGAACAATTATCTCTTATTGATGTAGATGATGTTGAGAGCACATTTTTTAGCTCATTGGGTGGGCTTGATAACATTGAAGTTGGATGCTCTTGTGTGGGTCAAGTGATTTACTTAGAAACAATTTTTACATAGCAGAGTGTGTCAATGATTTCAAAACATGGAGACAACTTGAAGATTGTGAGTCTTCACTTAAAGTGCCTCAAATTTATGATGTATATGCTAATAATGCAGAATTGGCTTTGAATCAAGCCTTTGGTTCAATCATGGAGGAGCACATTAGCATTTGTGGTGCAACTGGGTTGTAAGAATTTGAATAGCCACATAACCCGACCTAGTTTTACACCACACCTGAGCTGGATACATTTCAGCTTGATATTTTTCTTCATGTTGATGTTGATGCAGATTCAGAAATGCATCATGTTAACATGGAACTTGAAGGTGAGTATTTCTATGTGAGTCAGCATGATGATGAGCTATATTATCTATGGCTACCATGTCCCGGTGATAATTATTTCCATCTTCAACATGATATGAATGTCTGTAGTTTGTATGTGCATGCATGCAAAGCATTTTTATTGTTGATGTTGGGTGATCAGTTCGACAAAGGATTGAGGGAGATCAACTCCTTCAATAGGCTTGTCTTTGACAAGGGCAAATAGCTTCACCAGTTTTCTACAAGGTTGGCCTGCGATGTCTCAAAATTTTGGATACAATCATTTTGACTGTATGTTTCCCTATAAATATGTTTTGTATTTTCCCCTTGTGTTTTTATGTTTTGGTCTGCTCGGAGATATTCTGGATTCTCACTGTGCCAAGTTTTTCACATGTCCCCAACTAGAGCCAGTGTTGGGACTTGAAAAAACTAGCTCCCAAAGTGCCTTATTTTGCCCTCGAAAATCCATCATTTCCCCCCTTTTTTTCCTTTACAGTCAAAACCCATCTTTTAGATCATATCTAATACTATTATTTCATGGGTTCCTTCTAAAGAATTTCTAAATATAAGTTCCCCCCAAGTCTATTTGTGTTTTCCTTGGAGAATTTTTCAATTTGGGCCCTTTGTCGGCAAAAGTTCTGGTTCGCAAACCCAAAGGTTTTCCAGTTTGAGAGTTCGTTGATTGAAGGTTTTTTCGATAGCCACTTTGCCCACAGTTTGAAAATCAAAAGGAAGTGGAAATTCTTCTAAGGCAAGTGATGAAGTAGAGGAAAGCCTTTGTCGGTGAATTTTTTCGTTCACGAACGATTTGGTTTGCTGACTAAAGAGTTCGTCAGGGTGACATTTTGTCGACTAAAGGGGTGGCAAAGGCAAAAAGAAAGCGAGTTGGGAAAGAAAGGATGCAAGGAAGAAGATGGTTCATTGGTGAAGAAAAATGCCGATAGAGAAGAAAGAAAGGAAGAGAAAAATGAGACAGTTGTTGGCTTGGTTTGCGGACCATTTGGTTATCCGACAACCAAGTTCACCACCGGGTGAATTTGCCAGCTGAGAAAAGAATATGCAAAGAAAGAAAAGGAAGCAACAATGTCTTCGACGGGAAAGGGAAGGTACGCAAACCATGAGGTTCACCGATGGAAGAATTTGTTGATAGGATGAAAGGCCAATAAAAAAGAAAAGGATAAGAGAAGAGGAAAGTTTGCTTTCGGAGGACTTTGCCGACAAAGGAAGGCAGCGGGCAAATGAGAACAAGGATGAAACAAAGAAGATAGAGAAGATAAAGAAGAGACCAGTCCTTGGTTCATGAAAGGAAAGATTCATTGATAAGGCGAAAAAGGAGCAAAGAGAAAGTGGTTCACGAAGGGGAAATTTCACCAACATGGGAGGCACAAATGGTTCGTGGTTTCTCATGTTCGCCGATAAGGTGATTTGCTGAAAGAGGGCCCAAGTGTGCAAAAGAGGAAAGTTCACGATGGAAGGATTTTGCTGATAAGGCAAAATTAAAGTGTAAAATCAAATATAAAGCATGAAGTAAAATGTAAAAGCTTTAAAATATTTTAAAGTGAGTTTTTAAATGTTTTAAAGTGTGGTAAAAGTTTTATAGACACTTTTGGTGGGCTTTTATTTTAAATGCTCTTCTGCTCCTTGACTGCCATGAATGTAGAATTGAAGATGTTAGGCTGGTAGCTAAAACAATGTATGCTTTCAATGCACATGTACTTAATAAAGAAGATAAAGTGTTTCAGTGTTCAATATTTTCTGCAGTACCTTCCAAGGACAAAGTCAGTGCGAAGGGTATGGGTGCCCAGAAAGTCTGTTGATCTTTTGACAGAGGCCATGGGGCATATTATTGCAGCATGGGCTTGGCATGTTGACTTAGTTTCAACGCCCTGGGTTGCACAGTGAAAAGGATCGCTATATTACATGATAAAAAAGATGTTTTTAGGGTTGGTCGCTAAACCAATTGTCTGGTTTGGAAGCACGTAAGGAGTATTTTCTGGTATCAAATCATGATTAGTCTAGTCTGTAAGTGAAGAGATGTATTCAACATAGTGTAGGAAGGTTGGGTAAAGTAGATATGGATGTAATGGAATGACTCCACAGGAGTTTGTAATGGTTTTGGTAAATGTATAATCGCAGTTATATGTTTTCCCTTGCCACATTTGTTGGCACGATTGTAACCAAGGTTTGGAGGTGGGTGACAAAATCCAAGTTAATGCAAGACTTTGTATTTGCCATTCATTTGTTGCACGTGATCATTGTAGTTCTCTTTTGGATTATTAAGTATGTCCATTACATGAAAATCTATTAGAGTCATATATGTTGAATATATGTTCAGTTTCATTGTCCCTCTGCTACATATTTTCTTTCCTCCTTGCATTCTATGACTTTGTTGCCTAATGAAGTAGGCATTGGTCCATATTGGGGATGGATTAATCACTCTTTTAAAACATGATTAAAACAAACAAATTATTCACATGTGGTTTAGGGGACAAAACCAACTTTTCTGTGTGGATGTATCAGCTATATAGGGGTTTTGTGACAGCCAGTTATTTTTGACTTAGTGACATCTTTTGGGGTTAAGATGACAAGTTGGCTTTGGTTGTCTATTTGTTTTTAGTTTTTCATCTGGTTTGAATTCAATACCTGTTTAGGTATATCCCTTGGAATATCCCTCCGGAGTTTAAGCTGAGATCGAAGTGCAGGGGATGAAACCTATTCCCATAGAGTTTGCCTTTAACCCTCCATGTTTTGTTGATGGACTAATTATGCTTACATGATGACAACCTTGGTCTTGTGAGTGTGATTTCATCCTAGGAAGTGGAGTTGCAGTTTTGGGACCCAACATGAAGGACACAAGGTATGCAAAGACTTTGAAATCATGGCCCTAGCTAGAATGCTGAGTTTGCATGGGATACATCTTATTAGAGAGTTGATTATGGAAACTAAGGAGTTGCCTTTTTGGAAGATACTACATTTTGATAATGTGTGGTTTGTCATTGGCATCACACCTTTGAGATGGTTATCAGATGAGACATTGATAGTTTCCAACCTTGAAGCTGTTGTTCATCATTCATTAGTAACCAATGAATATCTCATACTTTAAGATTGATGAATGGGCCAAATGTCAGCATGCAGTGAGTTGTGGAAGAAATTTCAGATATAATTCAATGGTTTTCACCTTACACATTGATGTTTAGTGGTTGTTCTATAATGCTGATCATAAAGTTTTCAAACTTTACATTGATGATTGCAACTGATAGCATGGATTTGTGTGCATGGGATGGTCACTACAACACTTGGAGGTTGAATGATGATGAGATCTTATCAATTTGTGATAGCGGAAGCATACCAGGATGATTATAGATTTGATTTTTAGTTTTAACAGTGTTGTCATTATTTGTACCAATAGTCTAGAGAGGATATGCATGCTTGGTAATGCACACATGATGAACACCTTTCAAGTCCATATGAAACAATTCAGATTTAGATGGGTAACTTGTGATGGTGATTTGATAAGAGACACTTATCCTTTTATTTTTAGTTTATATGATGGTGTAATAATTCGGGTCCCAAGAGTTGGTATGATTGGTAGTGTTGGGTCCCAAAATCACTACAACCCAAAACCCTAAAATATTTCACAATCACCAAGGCTAGGGGTGTTGTCAAGGTGATTGAAAGTGGTTTATCAATAGGTCAAGGGCGATTTTGGCCAATTGACAGGAGTACCAACTCCTCTGCACTTCAGGCTCAACTATACATATGAGGTATAATCCTAGAGGCATGAAATAGAACAAAAACAATCAAACACAACCATACCCAATGTACACTTGACCCCCAAATTTGTCACTAGATCAAGATAAATTGGTTGCACAAGCATCTAATTAAGCTAATTACTGCACTATACATTTGCACCCAAACATGACAATATTACACTCCTTGAGATGACTCCACTTAACTTTGCATACACAAGATACACAGTGCAAGCATACATGTACATGATTCACCCATGATTAAAATATTTTTACATCACTTCAAATTTATCCCTAGTTATCACACTGAATCATGGACATCATGTAGAACCCTAAATTAAATCTCTTCCTAGTCCTACAACTAACAGAAGAGGGTTTGATTGAAAAGTGATTGATCCATCCCCAATATGGACCGGTGCCTACTCCATTGGGCAACTGAGTCATAGAGTGCAAGGATGAAAGAAAATATGCAACAAAGGATAATTAGAACCAAACATATATTCACATACATATCATAAATAGGCCTTCATGCAATGGGCATACTTAATAATCTAAGAAAGAACTGTAATGATTCATATGCAACAAAAGAAATGGCAAATACAAAGCCTTGTATTAACTTGAATGCTGTCACACACCTCCAAATCCCATTTACAATTGTGCTAGCAAATGTGGCAAGGGAAAACATATAGATGTGACTATACATTTGCCAAAATCATTACAAACTCCCATGAAGACATTCCATTACATGCAGATCTGCTTAATACATCCTTCCTACACTTTGTTGATTGCATCCCTTCACTTGTAGACTAGACCAACATGATTTGATGCCTAAAAATATTCCTTAGGCACTTCCAAACCAGACAATTGGTTCAACGACCAACCCTTAGAAAGAGTTACAATCTTCCTTTTATAGCTTTCGCAACATAGACCTAAGGATGAACTAGGCGAGAAAACCCCAACAACCCCACCAATTGCAATAAAAACATTGATTTCAACTACCCACTTTGCAATAATGGCGATCCTAGGGGTTGTTGGCACGTTCCCAGGTGGTGGGAGGAGTATGGAAGGCCAGTCAATCAGCCTCCAAAAAATTAGACTTCGGAGGTCGGCCCTTCGTTGAGCAACCCGCACTTTAGAGGAGAAGGAAAGAACCATTCAAGCTTGAGAAACATAGAACTTTGAAAATCGTCAGGGGTTAGGCCTTGGGCTTTCATCCTTTTGCCTTCCTCAACACTTGGAAGAATTTTAGTTCACCAAACTTTGGCCATCGGGCCTTCTGCTTTCCTCCTTCCAAAAGGAAGGACGAAAAGAAACCCACCCCCTACCACCACCCGCAAGACTTAGTGCAATCTTGAAACCATTAGGGATCAACTGCCAGACCTTCTTCCTTCCACCCTCCTGGAAGAAGATGAAAGACCACCACTTAACCTCTGAAATCTGTAATACTTGGAAAATTTTCAAAGCCCATGGTAGATTTCGGTGGTCGGGCCTTCTTGTTAACACATGCTCTAAAGAAGATGGAAAGCCGCAAACCTAACCCCCGACGCCCGAAACATTTAGGCAATTTTGCAAGAAACCAAGGGAATTTCGAAGCCGATAGGAGTGACACGACAGAAGACAGAAACCTGAAACTCTGAAAAAGACAAAAACACAAGGAAAACACTTAGACTTTTTGGACTTAGCCATTTTGTGGGTTTCTTCCTTGCATTTCAAAAGGAACAAGGTAGGAATTTTTGATGGATTTGACAAGATTAACTTGTCTGGGCAACTTGGCAAGATTTTACAAATACTTGGCTTGAAAAATAGGAGTTCCAACAGGTGGGTTGTTGTACAATGTTTGGTTGGATGACAGTTGTATCAGAGTGGAGCAATGGAAAGCTTGGATCAGGTAGTTGTATTTAGGAGAACATTGTTATAATACCACCTATCACATGTCGATAGGCATGTCACCTTTTTAAGCCTTGTATGGTTGACACTATGTCTTTTGTAGATCTAGCATTTGATGACAATAGAGCTCCCAGAGCTACAGAGATGATGTAGGATAGCTAGGATATCCTTAAGGCACTTAAGGATAATCTACACTATGCTCAAGGTCAATAGAAGATGTATGCAGATAGGCACAAGGTGGAGAGGACATTTGAGGTTGGTGATCTAGTTTTCTTGCATCTACAACCATACCGACAATCTACATTGAAGAATAGTGGTGCAGACAAACTAAAACCTTAGTTCTATGGCCCCTACAAGATTGTGAGGAGAGTTGGAGAGGTTACATATGAGTTGGAGTTGCTCGAGGGTAGTCGAATTCATAATGTATTTCATGTATCTTGCTTCAAAAGGGCAATTGAGTAGCACATTATATCTTCTCGAGAGCTTCCACCATTAGATGGGGAGGGGAAATTGATACTTGTTCCTGATGTTGTACTGGATGTTAGGGAGAGAAGATTGAGGAATAGGGTGATCATAGAGTATTTGGTTAGATGGAGAGAATTCCACTTGAGGATGCTACTTTGGAAGGTGAACAAATTTTGTAGCATCCACATTTGCAATTGCTTGAGGGTAAGAAATTTTGAGAAGGGAGGACTGTAATGTCCCCTTTTTTCGAGTGATCACTTAATGGAGTCGGCTAGCCTATTTTATTCTCGTAGGCTAGGTCGAAAGTGCAGGGGAATAATCTAATTAATTAAATACTAAGTAATCTTAAGTCACTTTTAGATTATTTATATTTAATTAATTAAGCTGGACCTATTTGTAATGTAAAATGACTATTATTTAAGTGAGTCACTTGATAAAGAAAATAAAATAAAATAAAGTGAATTACCAAAAGAGAGGTTAGCCAAAAAGGAGGTTAAAATAAAATGATTTTTCAAAAGGGAGGTTGGCCAAAAGGAGGTTTGTTAGGTGGCTATAAAGGAAGGCAAAAAACAAGTCATTTGGATCATTCACGTATCATTTTCATTGGAGGTTTTCTCTTGTGGTTGCAACTTAGGTTCAACATATTCCAAGAATGAAAAGCCTTAGGAATATTGGTGGACCGGACGAAAACCCAATTCCATCTTAACGTGGATTCATACGGAGTTCACATTTGCACTTCATTGGTGATTTGGAGGAAATGATTGAGCTTCAAAGACCTATTTATTTCTGCATATTTGGAGAAAAAGATGTAGGGCCAAAATTGTGAGATTGGTGGCCAAATACAATTTTGAAGATTGAAGATATATTTAGATTTTTAGATCAGCTTGGGAGCACCACATTTTGGAGGATTTGAAGATTCTTGCTAGGGTTTTACCCTAGGGTGAGCGCCAACATCAAAGAAGGCAATTTTTAGATTTTTGGGGTGTTTGGATACAATGCCCTAGTTGCCACCACTTCCCATAGCATGCTACACTTGCTCACATATTTGATTGTAGGTTTTAGCTTCATTTTGGAAGTTTTATTTTAAGAATATCATTAGCATTTGTACCCTAGAAGAGTGCCATCTTGAGGAGTAGAAATTCAGAGTTTGAGGAACATTGAAGGCCCAAAACCTAGTCATTGCCCTCATCTAGCATGCCAATATCATTCACCATGGAGTGCCATCATTGTGGAAGGAAACCCTAACTTATTTTTAAGGAATTGTGGAGTTTTTGGAGCAGCGTCAAGTGCCAAACTTGATTGCCCATCTAGGGTTGCAATAAGACATCATTCTCCACCATTTTTTTTTGGTATGTATGAGCCTTTATTTATGAATGTAAAGGTTTGATTTGTAATAGCAGAGATCTGGGCTATGTTTGGGCATGTTTGAGCCTTGAAACTTGATGTAATTTCAATTCCAAATAATCTAATTTGTAGTAGCGAACATTTATATTCAGAAATAAGAGTTATATGTCATTTGTTTTGCATTTGAATGGTAATATTAAGTGGTAGAATTCATGTTCGATGTTATCTTCATAAGGGTACATAATTGGCATGTTTATTTGAGCAATTGGCATACATTTGTTCGCTGTCCAAAACCATTTAAAGTTCAAAAAAAAAAATAGAATTCAGACCTAGGGTTTGTAGAGATAAAAATAAAAAATTTAGGGCAGATTTGATTAGGGATCTTACAATTTCATTGCCCAACATCCTTGGCACCAAGCAATCAGAAATGGCTCAACAACTAATCCTTGTTCTTACAAGATATTCGTGTCTATTTTCATTACAAAGATCATCCCATCCTAGATGATTCATTGTCTAACATCCATGATGCCAAGAGATCAGAAATTATACTTTTTACTCCTAATGGTTATATTTTGGAATTGGAAAACAATTAAATAAGAAACTCTTACCTGTAGAGAGAATTATTGAGGGCTCATAGACATACTAAAGTGTGATGAGCACACAATTATACTAAGAGGGGGGTGAATTAGTAAAACACAATTTTTTACTTTTCAAACTTAATCAATCACATCAATAACACACATGCATGATCTAGCAATTAAGAACACATGAAGAACACACGATTTACATGGAAACCCTTGTAGGAGAAAACCACGATAAAATATTGCTTATATATATTGATCTTCTTCTATAGACACCAACCTACTTCTCTTACAATTCTTTTATTGTGAGCACCAACCCGCTGGAGACACCAATCCCCGCTTGTAGAATTTGTAGGCACCAACCCACTGGAGACAACAATCCTCACAATTGAGCACCAACTAAGTAAGAGACACCAATCTCTTATGTGATAAGAACTAACCTCCAAATTCTTCAATGGATGATATTTTCTCCCTTCTTCACAAACCTGATCACAACTTCTGATTTTGAAAGATGTATATCCTTACTTCACAAATCTGATCCTAACTCGTGCATTATCTTTTCTTCACAACTTTGATTCAAATGATGCATACTCTTGTTTCAAAAAATTGATCCAATCTATGGTAAAGTCTTCCTTCAAATCTAATCACAAAATATACTAATGTCCCCCTTCAATTTTTTGCTTAAACAATGCAATGCTTTCCTTTATAATTCTGCTTAAGGTCTACTCTAATTTCACAAATCTGCCCCAAATTGTGCATCATATATCTCTCTTCACAACATTAACACTTCATATATTCTGATATAAATCTAAATTAAACTTCATATTTGCTGCTCTAGATTTGCCTTTTTATTCCAAATACTTCACATTCTACTTACCTTCCAAACAACCAAACCATCTTCTACTTATAACTCTTCATATGCTTCATTATCCAAGGGATGGAATCCTTCAAGAAGAGGTGACTATTCATAAAGGGGTCGACCCATTTTTTAAAACTAATTTCTTTTGTTTTTGACCTCTTAAAAGAGGTGACAACCCTAAACTATTGTCAGCCACAATTGATTTAATTTAAAGCTTATGAGTTGGCCCGATCAACTACTAATTCCAGTGCTGCCTTATGACTAATCTTTGACACTTCCTTTTGTTGTCTTATCTTCAACACTACTTCTTCTAATTGCTGCTTTATATATGTTATTTATATTTAGTTTTGGCGCTAATCAAAAGAGGATCGAACTCTTTAATATTAGTTTTTATTATGTTTATTTCTAAACATTAAATCAACTTCCTCTTATGATAATGCTTTTGTCTTATTCTAAATTTCTCTTCATGCTTCTAATCACACCATTTTTTCCTACATATATATGGGCACTGCTTCACATAAGGAGTCGACCACATAACAAAGAATTAAAACTAACTCTTGGACTCAACATTTAAGTCAGCCAACATAATGTAGTCAACCATTTCTTTTAAGTTCAACGCTACCTTTTGTGAGGATTAAGTTGACTATATAGACGAGTTTAAATCTTTGATTTAAACTCTAGTTTATGAATGATTGTCTCATAATCATTTAATTTCATTTAACTTCATTTCTAATGGTCTCATTAATACATTTTTGACATAAATGACAACATTTCCAACAATCTCCCCCTTTGTCATTGATGGAAACACAAACATAATCCTCTCCTTTTGTATTTCTCCCCCTTTCTATATCTCTCCTCCTTTGACATCAATAGAAAAGGTGAAAGGAAGCAAGGTACGCGGGAACACTGTCTACACTGATCTATTGAGGAAAGATTTATACAAATTTTGAGTTTTACAGTTACAGGTTATTAGATACACATTAATAGAAAGGTAATAACAACATCAAATGCAAATACAAAACTCACAACACAAGATATACATGGAGAAAACCCTTTCAGGTAAAAAACCCCACTCCAAAGCTGCCTAATATATTATTCAGGAACCAAGAAGATTACAATATACTTGTAGAGCAAGCTTTCACAGGAGTATAACCAACCAAAGATCCAAGAGGTAACTCAACGTCTAGAAGACTCTTACACACAACCTCCATCTCAAGCTCTTGATATATAGAAGATACAATACAATAAACCATCAATGGTAATTACAAAACCATGAGCTAAAACCACCCACAAGTGGTGCCCAAATTATCTCCAATCAAAGATGCCCTGTGATGTGCCAAAACACACACAACACGTGTAACTTTCCCCTATACAGCTCTTTTATGTGTCTAACACGTTTTTTACATTTCCCAAAAATAGGAGGTCCAACTTCTAGAGGCCATAACTTTTGATCCGAGTGTCTGATTGACGAACTGTTTGATGCGTCGAAAAGATCCTAAAGAGATCTATCATACTGTAACCCACTTTGTCAGTTATGACAATTTTTGGAGAATTTAGGGACATCTAAGTGCCTCAAAATTGAGTTTGAAACTTTTTCGGTAGTTTTCAAAAAATAGAGACTTTAATATCTTACAATCCAGATATGATCTTGAGTTGAAACTCACCTGAGATGTTTACTTAACTGTTTTGCACCTTCTGGGAAAATTTTAGGTCAATCTGAGGTCAAATGTAAACTTACTAAAAATAGTAAGTCCTACCATTTTTAGCCCTTTTGGAAACTTTGAAAGTTCTAGATCATTCTTCAAGATAAAGGGTATTCGAAAAGACCAAAATTGGGAAGAATAGTAACCTTTTGAAGTTGCAAGGTTGAGACACTTTTCTTAACAAAATGAACACTTAGTATATCTCTTTTCTTAATGATATTTTTCTCTCTTTTATGTGATGCTCCCTTTTATGTGATGCTCCCTCTGTCTGTAAAGCTCCCTCTTTGTCTCTATGTCACTTGGGTGATATGCTTCCTCTATAGTTGCCCAAATAAAGAATTTGGATGACCTTCTTAAGTTTAACAAATCAGGAACTTGTTTTGTTATCCCATCATTCACTACACATCTTACAAGATGGAAAATGCCTTCAACTCTTCATAAAGAATCTCCCCCTTTCTGTAATGCTTCCTCTTGACATTAATGGCATCATTCTCCATTTTTCTATAACTCTTCCTTGTTGTAACTCTCCCTCTTTCTCTAACTCTCCTCTTTTTCATTCATGGTAAAAAGATGTTCATTATACATCCATGTCTTCTATGGCATTATTACATCAATAGGATATTTTTTTAATGTGAAGTCAAACATAAGCATCAACATATCCATCCAAATTTCCCTTATCAATTTATTTTCCTTTTGCCAACACATATTCTAGCAAAAAATGTCAAATGCAAATATACTTTTCAAGAAAATACTTCTTTGGATCGTTCTCATCCTCCTATTAGGATTTTGGTAATCTCTCTCATCAAGTTTAGTCTTACAAACATCTTCATCACGATTTCTTCCTTCTCTCATTGTCTCAAGTCTTCTAGGCTCTTTATCATCTTGACATCAACTCTCCTTCACTTCATTATATGGTAACTTTCTAAAACATAGTCTGCTACTACCATATCATTTATAACTATTCCCCTTTGATCAATAATAATGAAATGATCATATAGAGTATGCATTGGTTGTTCTATCTTGAATTGTATTCTCCATGGAGTTAAAAGATAATGTAATGGTTAGCTCCCCCTGAACTCGTACCTCTCCTTATGAACTTAGTGATAACACTTGTGCATGAAGTGTAGTTTGCACAAGCATAGATTCTTCCTTCTCTTTCTCTTGTTTCCTTCTCTATACTTTTGTATTTTCTTTTATTTGATTATCCATGGCTTCTACTTTCTTATCTTGCTTAGGAAGTTCCACAAAACCACTTCTATAGAAGCGTGCTATGCGACCATAGTTGTTACACGTATAGCACACAACATTGTAATCCAACAAAGGACCAAAGGAATTATAGATCTTACTTGAGAACACATAAGAATTCCTATTCTTGTTCCAACCCACACTTCTTTCTTGTATTCTACAATTTCCCATCTTATGACCAAAGTTGTTCATATTTGACAACCCATAAGAACTATTTTTGTTCCAATCAAATCTTCTTGCATGTGTCTAACTTGATCTATTGCTTTATGACCAAAGTTATGCAAGAATTACAATAATCATAGAATGAATGTTGAAACCTATTCATTTGCGCTCGCCTTGGAGGAAAGGAATTTCTGAACTTGTCCTTAATATCTTTTGGAGGGATGTAGGTCTTTTGTGGAAGTTGATTTTCCTCCTTCTTGTTGTCTTCCTTTATGATGAGACTCTTGAGAGCATGTGCACAACTTTTAGGTTTTTCCTCATTTTCTTTCTTTGATGGCTCTTTGGAATCTTCTTTGTTGGCCATCTGATTTTCTTTATAACCAAGACCTTTCTTATTGAATGTTGGCCTTTGCGAATTGATAATATTTTCAAATATTTCGGTATTCTTCTCATTCTTTAGGTCTTTGTCCAATTGAGCATTTTCTCTCTAATTTCTTTTTTAAGGGTACAATTTTAGACTATAACCTTTCACAATTTTCCTCCTTTTTCTCTAATTGGACTCACTTGCTCTTTCATTTTGTATCCTTCTTTGATCTGAAATTTTAGCTTGACTATTATCTTCTTGGATTCTTCAAGGCTTCGTACTAACTCTACATTAGATTCATTATTCTCTTAAAGTTGTAGCTTTAGTTTCAGGTTCTCCTTTCTAAGCCTCTTGATCTCACTATAGGCATAATGGAGTTCCTCCTCAAGATCCATTCTTCATCATCTTCATCATAATCTTCTTTTGAATCTTTCTCTACTTTAATTTTGTCTTCACTTTTGACCTACACACATTTAAAAACACAATGATCAATTTTACCACAATTAAAACATTTATCATTACCTTTGTATATGTTGGATCCTTCTTCATTTGCATTTGACTCATCGCTGGAGCTATCACTTGATTCATGATTTGAATTCTCCATCTCCTTTGATGCTTTGAACGTTGCCTCTCTTTTAGATGAATTCTCTTCTTCTAACTCCATTTCTTCTTTTCTTTCACTCACAAGTCTCTCTCCATCTATCACAGTATCATTCTTTATTTCTATTGCCATGTGTGTTTCATTTGTCACCTCATCACCTGCATTTGGTTTTGTTGGTGCTAGTTGATCAACATTCTTCTTAGTATTTCCTTTTCCCTTATTTCCTTTTCTTTTTCCCATATGTGCTCTTAAGATCCTCCTTCTAGCAGTTAAACTATTTTCAAAGGAACCTGCTTTGATACTAATTAATGAACTCATGGTTATATTGAGAGGTGGGGTGAATTAGTATAACATAATCTTTTACTTTTCGAACTTAATCAATCACATCAATAACACACATGCAAGATCTAGCAATTAAGAACATAGGAAGAACACATGATTTACGTGGAAACTCTTTCGAGAGAAAACTACAGAAAAATATTGCTTATATATATTGATCTTCTACTGTAGGCACCAACCTACTTCTCTTACATTTTTTTGTGAGCACAAACCCACTAGAAGCACCAATCCCCACAATTAAGCACTAACTCAGTAAGAGACACCAATCTCTTATTTGATAGGCACCAACCTCCAAATTCTTCAATGGATGATATTGTTCTCCCTTCTTCACAAAATTGATCACAACTTCTAATACTGAAAGATGTATATCCTTACTTCACAAATTTGATCCTAACTCATGCACTATCCTTTCTTCATAATTTTGATTCAAATGATGAACACTCTTCTCTCACAAAATTGATCCAAGCTATGGCAAAGTCTTCCTTCAAATCTGATCACAAAATATATCAATGTCTACCTTCAATTTTCTACTTAAAGAATGCAATGCTTTCCTTTATAATTCTTCCTTAACATCTACTCTAATTTCACTTACAAATCTGCCCCAAATTGTGCATCATATACATCTCTTCACAACATTAACACTCTTCATATATTTTGATATAAATTTGAATTACACTTCATATTTGCTACTCTAGATCTGCCTTTTTATTCCAAATACTTCACATTCTACTTACCTTCCTAACACCCAAACCATCTTCTACTTATAACTCTTCATATGCTTCATTATCCAAGGGATGCAATCCTTCAAGAAGAGGTGACTATTCATAAAGGGGCCAACTTATTTTTTTAAAACTAATTTATTTTGTTTTTGACCTCTTAAAAGAGGTGACAATCCCATACTTTAGTCAATCATAATTGGTTTAATTTAAAGCTTATGAGTTGGCCCCATCAACTACTAATTCTAGCATTGCCTTATGACTAATCTTTAGCACTGCCTTTTGTTGTCTTATCTTCATTGCTACTTCTTCTAATTGCTGCTCTATATATGTTATTTATATTTAGTTTTGGCGCTAATCAAAAGAGGATCGATCTCTTTAATATTAGTTTGTATTATGTTTATTTCTAAACATTAAATCGACTTCCTCTTACGATAATGCTTTTGTCTTATTCTAAATTGCCCTTCATGCTTCTAATCGCACCTTTTGTTCTACATATATATGGGCGTTGCTTCACATAAGCAGTCGGCCACATAAAAAAGAATTAAAACTAACTCTTGGAGTCAACAGGTAAGTCGACCAACATAATGTAGTCAATCATTTCTTTTAATTTCAACATTGCCTTTTGTGAGGATAAATCCAACTATATAGATGAGTTTAAATCTTTAATTTAAACTCTAATTTATGCACAATTGTCTCATAATCATTTAACTTCAGTTAACTTCATTGCCAATGGTCTCATTGATACATTCTTGACATCAATGACAACATTTCCGACAAAGTGATATGACAACAGAAGAATTTAATTCAGAAAATTTCATTTACTATTGATGACACCCATGACTTCATTGGCAAACCTTACATTATTAATAAAGATGGAAAGCAATTGTTGGTTAAATAGAGCTTTTTTGGTTTTGAACAAGATTGAAATGATAATGATATTAATGTCCATTAAAGGTCAAAATTGCCTCATTGGACTGTAATAGTAGGATGAAAAATAAAGAAAAAGGAGTGCAAGCACAACTTCAACAAACCTAAAAGAGAAAAAAAGGGTGTGCACTAAAGATAAAGTACATGAAAACAAATCATATCCTTCAATGCTTGACAAATCTAGTCATATCTATAAGCATGCCATGTGATTTATTTCTATTCAATCTTGAAGAAGAAAATTCAATCTTGAAGAAGAAACAAGGTGAAGGAATGAAGTAACCATTGAAGTGTAGATAATTGATGAAGCAAAGGATATGACCAAACCTTAGCAAAGATCATACATCTCTCGAAAGAAAAGAGCTAAGCATATTTGATCCTCATGAGTCATAAAGGTTTGGAGAGATTTGTAAGTCTTTGAAGAAGAAAAAGAATCACCTCCTAATCTTATAGTAAGAAGAGCATATAAAACCAAATTGATCCTCATTTTCAAGCTCTATCAAATAAATTTGACAAATACGATGCACATGAGGAATATGGTGATAACTCTCAAAGCAGAGGGATTGTGAATAAACTCTATTGTGCCAAAGGGACCCTCAAACTTAGGGCAATTGGAGCTTAGTGTCACTTGAAGGTTAGATAATCTCATCCTCAAAGTGAAGATATGTATTTTAGTACTGCTAAAGCTTTGAGGAAAGATATTATCGAAGCTCTAACCATTTGGGTTGTAGGTAGGCTCTATAGATCTCATCTTTGATACCCCTATTTATTTCCTTTGCAGAAAGATTTGGTGCATCAAGTGAAAAATATGTGGTGGAAGTTTGTCCATGTCAATCCCTACAAGATCTAGCAAAGTAGAAGCATTCATATAACAACTAGAGTAGATGCCACATTGTGCTAGTTACATAGAGGTTTTGAATGCTTGATATGGGTATTTGAACAAATAAACAAAGTATTTTCCATCTATCTAACCCTATGTTTCATAGTTACCACTTGAAAGATCACAACAATAATGAGTTGGGTAGTATCAAATTTAATGAAGATGATGTCTTGAGGAACTTTTTTTTAGCATGAATCATGGAGAAGAACTTTGTCTATCTAGTTTATATTATCTTTCTTATGTAAGCCCCACTTCATCCCCTATTATAAAGAAGAGTAGGCATAACAAGTGGAAGAGGTGAATCTTAGTTTGAATATCTTGAAATCAAAGTTGAAAGCATTGTTTCTCAAGAGTGGTGATTCCAACATATCCTTTGCCCAATCTATACCCAACAAGTGGTGACATATTGAAGTGTGGCCCATAAAAAGAGACCCCTAAATATACATATGAAGAGACCATCTCAACCTTCTAATCATTATATGAAGAGATGTGGAATGTGGATATAACAAAAAATATTGATGATTGATTTAAATGAGATTTCCATTAGTTTAATGACAATTAAATGACATGAAAACATCAAAGGGTGCCTTTATGCAATAGGGAATGACCAAAGTGTGCTAAGAGCATTAGTCAATGCAAATGACATGACCAGCCATTTATATAGTTCCTCTTTGGTCTTAAACATTGTTTTCCATTCATAACCTTGTCTAATCTGAATATGATAACAATCACTTTTAAAATTAATATTAATTGTGAAGTACTTTGCTCCAATTAAGCAACCCATCAAATCATTCATCCTTAGAAATTGAAATCTATACTTGACAATGATCTTATCAATAGGTCTGAAATGAGTGCAAATGCATCACTTTATGTGTCTATGGTACAAGCACAAATGATAGTGTGCACAAACTCAAAACTTTCTTTGGTCAATTTGTTTTGCAGTAGATCCCCAACTTATCAGCTCATGTCCTCATTCTTGTTCAATGTTTCCCTATATGTAACCTTATTTGGTATTAAACTTGCTCCTAATATAATATCCAGTGATGATTAATACTACTTTGTGGTGAAAACCCTTTTGGCATTGCATTGGACATAATATCTACATACCCACTAAGTATATCCTTGACCTTATTTGGCATTTTGTGGGTCAATACCACAACTTCTTTTGTGAGCTTGGCTACAAGTGCAAAACCCATCTCCTTTGTTTTCAAAACATTTAAAAACTCATTTCCCAATGGTCATCACTTTGGAATTACTTTCACTTTCTTCAACTTATTCTTTCAATAGATTAAAGATATAGTTCTTTCCATCCTTGATAAGAATGTATGTGTTTACTCTACCATCATGTACAACCTTTCAGTCAAACTGTCATGATCTACCCAACATAACATAACACACATTCATTAATATAATATCACACCATACCTTGTCCTAGTATGACCCAATATTGAAACCAACATTCTTCCTTCATTATTTCTTAATGATCTTTTTTCAACTAGGATAACTTATATGATTCAGGCTTGCTATCATCTTCAATCTTAACTTATCAACCATTTTTATAGATACCATATTGTCTATGGTACCACTATCAACAATCACCCTACAACACTTACCTCCAAATTTTTAAATAGTTTAGAATAGGCATCTTTGCTATACCAGTTCATTGCTATGCTTTGGTGGCTTTAACATGATCCTCTACACGATAAAGGTTTCTTCACATTCTAGGTATTCAACTTGTTTTGATACTACTGATGCCTCCTTAGTTTGCACATGTGTTCTCATGTCTTTTCTATCACATCCTTTAGATTTGATATGAGAACACATAGAAGCTCAATGACTAATTTCGACACTCTTGAATCAGATTCCTTACAATCCTATTCCTCTACCATTGCATCCACCTTGTCCTCTAGATGGATTTTTTCTTTTTTGGTTGTAACTTTGGGTTTGAGAAGTGCTTGTTTTTCCTCCTTACCCTTGCTAGCTTCTTCTAGTAATGTATCTACCTCTTCCTCTTTCGTTGATTTTACTTAGTGTCTCCTAGATAAATTTTCTTCCTCTTTCAAGGCATATTGGTATGCTTCTTCAATGGTCCACAACCTAAGCATACTCATCTCAGCTTGGATACTAAGCCTCAACCCATTTATGTATCTTTTCACCTTCTCTTGGTCAACTTCATGATGTACTAGCCATATTTTTAGCTTGTAATATTCTTCCTTACACTCTTTCACATTGAGCTCCATTTGCTTTAGATTTTGGAGCTTCTTCAATAGTTCTAGCTAGTAATCACTAGGTAGAAACTTTCCTCTCAATTTGGCAATCATTCTTTCCCAACAATATATCTTCTCCTCCTTACATTTAGTCCTTTCTAATTATGATTCTTTCCATCTTAGTACAACATGATCCTTCAACTTTGTCTATGCCACCTTCACTATTTATGGATAAAAGATATCCTCATATTTGATGTACTCCATCTTTGCAATCCAATCAATTAGCTCCTCTAAATTAGATGTTCTTGAGGAATTTAACACCCCCATTCTTGTTCCCTTGTCAATTCTTAAAATAGCTCTCAAAAGTTTCAAGTGTAGTCCTTCAACTTGAGTTTGCTACTCATTGTTTCCTCTCACTTTCTGTGTGATGACATCAGTGTCATCTATTTGGGCAAACCTTCTTCATATGTTTCCTTCAGCCACATCCAAACTAACTTGCATTACTTTCAACATATATGTGACTTAATGCAATCTCCCTGCCACACTGGCAATGTCTATTTTGTTTCTACTACCTCTTTTTTGGGAAACATGTTAAAAACTTGTCCAACAAAACTTATAGTTGTAACTTCGGTCTACAAACATAGATGAGTTGAGTACACCAATAGAGACCAACTCAGTCTCACTCTTGCAAGAGCTACATCTACCTTGGTACAAATTGATGTAGTACCAAGGTCATAGAACCCAACTAATGGTTGTCTAACCAAGCAACAATCAAACAAATAACATAATAGATGCAGAGGCCAAAACACTAATAGGTTGATAAGACATCAGTCATATTACTGAAAAGAGGATATTATAGATTTAATGTGTTACATTGGGTGCAAAACCAAGGTCTTATTTCTTAGGAACTTACTATTATTCTTTTCACTAAAGAAATTACTTCCTACAAAGCGACTACATTATATACATAAGGTTTTAAGTGAAAACTCATTACATAATCAAAGCTTGGGGATGGCTTACCAAACACAAAAATATATTACATTGAATGCTCTTTTACAATTCCAAGGTAGGTTAATCCTTCTAATACACCAACTTTGGTTATATATTGTTTCCAAAATATGTCTATCCACCGAATTTGATGAAGTGATTGGTCAAAGGTTGCTAGTGTGGAATCTAAGTCCACCTACTCACTGATATTGTGTGTTAATGAATGAGATCTCATCAAGATCTAACCAACTATTGATTGAACACTTGTTTGCATGTCATTCACTAAGAATCTAAGACTAAGTGACAAGTTGATAAGGCAAAGCCCAATCAAAGAACACATTTACTAGTCTTGCTCCTTTGTGGTTCAGACAATGATCATCTAAAAACCAATGGCAAATACTCGAACCAATCCATAGCTTTGTCTCATATCAAACTTTAAGTATATGCTCAAGTTTAATCATTGGGCCATAATGTTTTACTCCCAAATGCTTTAACTTAGAATGGTACCATAAGACTTAATCTCCTTCAAAGGAATGAGTGTGTTGTTATCTTGTTAGTACCTCTACAACAACAATACTTCATTCAATGAGCTCTGTAGTATCATTGCAACTTAGTAAAATTCCATATTATAATTTTTAACACAACTTGAAAACCTAGAATAACATAACAAACAAGAAAATAGAATTTTTTTGGTTGATGCAAGATTGCTCAATCCATTGAATGTTCTTACATTACAACATAAGTTGATGTGGAGTTGTAACTTCTTGGCCTTCAAAAAGTATGTGCATGACAATTGGTGTAAAAGGTTTCATGACACATTAGGGGATGTTGAGTTGGAACCATTTTGGCCCCCACAAAGTATGTGCATGAAAAATGATAAAATTAGTGCAAATAGGATCGTGACACATAAGACAATGTGGAGTTGGCACCATTTTTGCCTCAACAAGGTAATTGTTTGACCATAAATTAACCCTAGTATAATATGCCATGATGCATAAGGAAATGTAGAGTTGGACCCATTGTGCCCCCCACAAAGTGTGTACACAAGAAATATTGTAAAAGGGATCATGACACATAAGGAAACACCAAGTTGGAATTGTTTTTCCCCCATAA